>CAWUFW010005728.1:0-1281744 GCA_963921515.1 Calotriton arnoldi | reverse complement strand
CATTCTTTGCGCTGCTAAGGGCATCAGCCAAAGAATCTTTTTCAGTCATCTGAGAACTGCAAAGCAAGTAGCAGTGACTCTAGCCACTTGTGGTTTCATGGAGAGTTTATTAAACTCATACCCTTACTTACTTTTTACAAGAAAGGGAGTTGACAAATGCCAGTGGTGCAAAAAATCCCTTCCCTGCCTCTAAGCAAAGGCAGCAGAGGAAGGGAATGCCTACACCCTCTGTGGCTGAGCAAGGCAATGGTGCTTCGCTGCACCGTTCCGCTCGTGGACAAGATGTGAAGGTGAATGCCACAAAAAGTTCTCTCAACAATTGGGCAGGGGAGATGGGTAAATCAGTCCCATAGGCTATACTAAACTTCCAAGGGCAAGGTGGGGTTAGCAGATATAGTTCCTTGCCCACAGGCAAGGAAGGGGCCCAAGACACAGTATGTCTGCCCTTGAAAAAGGCAGGAGTGTCATCCTCTGCGCTTAGTGTTCATTGCCTTGCCCTCCTTTCCCTTAGGTATTTTTCAGCATAAGGTGGTCAGAGATGGGCGACACCTGCCCTGGCGCTCGGTTTGTAGTTGTGAACAGGACTGTGGGTGAACAATAATGTGTCACAGCTTTTTTATCTTACAAAAATTGGGTAAAGGAAGGCTAGGGTAGGTTTCCGCACACCCTTTCGGCCTAAACAATTGAAGGAGAATGTTCTAAAAAAAAAAAAAAAAAAAAAAAAAAACACAATGCCACTCCTGCAAAAATTAGATTTCATTGACAGGGATTTAACGATGGCTAGAAGACAAATCCCAAAAAGATGTGAAATTGGCAAGTTGCGGTAGCATCTTAAACATAGCTTCCAACCTTACTGTCCTCATTCAACCATAACTCCTACCTACACCAAATATGGTGGTCAACATTAAAAACATTTCCACACATACAATACCATATTAAACAATATACCATATCGCAAATGACATATGTAATCAAAAGACAGTCACCCACATACTTATTCAGTTTCTCACTCGTATCATATTTCCACCTTCCACAAGTGATAACTGGGGCATGGGTTAAAGTATGGCAAAGAAAGTAATTCTCAAACTTAAAGGATTTTAAAATTAAGCGGTTAGACAGTCCTAGTGTGTTTTATCCCAGCCATGAACGAGCCAACTCCTAGTGAATGGGAGTGTGGTTGCTGTGTTTTGTGTAACAAGACTTTGCTGTCAAAGGGACAAAATATCTGCAAGAGCTTCCCCACATTAGATCCCTGACCAAGCCCTTAAATCGGCCAGTCCCAAGTGTACTGTTGCAGTGACTTTCCACCTACAGAAACATGGAGACAATGATATAAAAAAATCTCAATTCCTCTCAAACACAAGCATTGGCAAAGCCAGTGAGTCTGGCCTTAAAAACGTGATTTTATTTATTGATTTTCCGAACAAATGCTATATGGATTTTTTTAGATAAAAATGAAGTAGAGGCCCTTTAGTCAAGACACACCAGCCCTGGCTCACTTGCTCTTCTTTTTAGAGGGCTGTGCATGTGATCTGGGAAAATACCATCACTCACAGTGCTAGAGAGACAGTGAATGAATTGGGCAGCCCCATTGCCCTATGCTCAGGACCACTGGAATTATGTGGCAGGAGAGGACCAAATTATCACCAGGGTTGACTAAATTATGTAACAAGAAAAGGCAAATTACCATGCCTAAAGAGGCACATTTTGTGATAGTATTATTTCATTATTTTGTCATTTTTAGGGTTCGCCTGCACAGCGCTAGCACTATGTTTGTGAAATCTATTGTTTTTAATATAAATCTTAAAAGGGGCTTACATCCCACCCTTACTTTTTATTAGTTTGTGTGCTTGCCACTTACTTTTCCTCTGTGTCTATTTGGTGTCGCACTCTATTGCCTGTTGCCAGTGGTGGCTGGTGACATTTGAAAGTGGTAAGGTGTAAAAGTTCGGGATGAGTGCTCTATGGCGAGTGAGTGTAGTGAGCGAGGCTGACCGTCATAAGAAGGATTTGGGGGGGTTCTCCCCTGGGAACATTTTGAAAAAGAAATGGGCAAATGGTGCATTTTCAAGCAAATTTGAGAAAGCAAGAACGTTCATAAAGCAATCTATAAATTAATAAGCCACCCATCCATCCATCCACAAGAAAACCTGGAAGCACTTTAAGGCAATTGAATTGCACCATTCTGTATAAGCCTATTCATCCATTCAGAAGAGGTACGTCCTGAGCCCTTCACTTAAAATAGCTATTCTATAAAAGTTTATTAATTCAGTCATTCTTCGACCTTTTCAAAAGATGACCAGGAACCACCTTGAGACGATTCAGTAAACAGAATAGTCTCTACAATCCTATTTATCCACCCATTCATATAGGTATTCACAAGAGAGTCCTTGGGTGCCTTGAGGTGACTCAGTCAACAGAGTCATTTACTACTAGCCTATTCATGCATTCACAAGAGAAACAGAAGGCAGCTTGATGCCATTCAAATAACAGGACCCTTCTCTACACGTCTGTTCACCCCGCCATCCATCCACAAGTGCACCCGTGGGCGCCATGGGGCCCTTACTTTGGTGGAGTCAATCCCTGGAACCCTATTTATTCATCAAGCTACTCATGAATTCACACCCGACAAAACTGAGTTGGACTTTCAGGGATTCTCGTCGCACACACCCATGAACCCTACTCTCCCGCCGCATTCCTTCTCTGCCCATACTTTGGGTGGTGTTGTCAACTGCTGTGGAATCAGAAGTCGTGGCTGCCTCACAACTGAGTAAAGCTGTGTGACCTTGCGAAGATCAATGTATGTCAGTGGGGATGTTGGTGGGAGTTAAAGCACAATCATCACCATTAAGTGGGACCTTTACCCAGTCCTTTAGCTACAACAATTCAGAGTTTAGAAACTGGTTAAATGCCAGTGTAAAGCGCTACATAAAGGAAACCTGGCTTGTTCTCTACTACATCAGGGTATTGCAAACACTTGCTATCAGCACAGTTACAGAATAAACTCCAGAAGTGCATATACAAGCACGTATGAAGAATGAACAAGGAGACCAGAATTGCAAACTTCCCTGTTTGAAGCCCATGAATCTCAGGCAAATCACGTTTTCTTTCTCTGGGACTCGGTTCCATATAGGAAGGACACGGGTATCCTGGAAGAGTTGGTGAAATGAGGTAAAACAGCAGCATTTGTAGCTGTACCCACTCATGTGAGTCCCTCTGGAGTCTTCGCCACGATTCACCCTGAAGTATGTGTCCCCACTGCCCTGGGCATGTCCATTCTGTTCATGCTGCACTCAAACTTTTGGGCATGAAGAGTTTTTTTTCTCCCCGAGTAAACAGAACATGTTAGTCTTTCCACAGAGGCAAGTACGCTGAGGCAAAGAGAAAGACTGACAGACATGGCACACTGAAAGAAAGAACACAGAGACAGGACGCTGATGGAAAGAGGAAGAGAAAGACACGGAGAGACAGATCGCTGCACTCTCGCCCTCCTCTGTCCTCCATTTACAAAAGCAGCACCACAAACCTGCACCCTTTTCCTCCTCCGCCCTCCATTTTCAAACTTATTACCTCAAACCTGCACTCTCTGCGTATCACCTCACATGCACTCTCTCCGTATCACCTCACACTCACATGCACTCTCTCCGAATCACCTCAAACCTGCACTCTCTCCGTATCACCTCAAACTTGCACTCTCTCCCTCCCCTGCCCCCATTTATAAACGCATCTCTCCAAACCTGCACTTTCTCCCTCCCCTGCCCTCCATTTACAAATGCATCACCCCAAACCTGCACTCACTCCCTCCCCTGCCCTCCATTTACAAATGCATCACCCCAAACCTGCACTTTCCATAAACTCTCCAGGGCAGTAAGGCTCGAGTGTGTATCTGTCCTCCTGGCCTGGAAAGCAGTGCTCCCGGGTGCGCCATATACGTAGGGAAAAACAAAAAAGTGTATGCCTGCCTGTAAAGTATTAGGGCTGTGCCACAATAATGCACCTTTATGTCTTGAAATACATTATTTTAGCGGAGAGTGCAGCCTCTTGGGCCTCTCAGTCCTGCCTGAGACTGCAACCCTCCAGAGCTCTGGGCCTCTCAGCTCTGCAAACAACCCTCCAGAGCTCTGGGCCTCTCAGCTCTGCAAACGACCCTCCAGAGCTCTGGGCCTCTCAGCTCTGCAAACGACCCTCCAGAGCTCTGGGCCTCTCAGCTCTGCAAACAACCCTCCAGAGCTCTGGGCCTCTCAGCTCTGCAAACACCCCTCCAGAGCTCTGGGCCTCTCAGCTCTGCAAACGACCCTCCAGAGCTCTGGGCCTCTCAGCTCTGCATACGACCCTCCGAAGCGCCGGGCCTCTCTGTGCGGGCTGCGACCAGGGCCGTTTCTAGGTGTTTTGCCGCCCTAGGCGAGAATTGAAAAATGCCGCCCCTTCCCTTTTACTACTAATTATGCACAAGAGTAATGTACTACCTGGAGGAAGAAAAAAGTAACATCTTCCTGGAAAAAGCAAACCCTCATATGGAATGCAAGATTAAGTAAAGCATGTGAAAAGTAAGTAGAACAAAATGGTTACCCTAACACTTTTACTCTCATTATTCAGAAATCAAGAGTGTTTTTGCCTGAAACTTTGAGCACGACTACAGATCCCGGAAGGGACCCTTTTCACTGTCCATTGCTTATATCCTTACAAACCGTGAGCAGTATGGTTTAAAAAGACCACATCTCTGCACACAGAGCCGCAGTACACATTTTGTAAACTAAAATAAGGAAAAGAGCTGATAAGGACTCCACCCATCAACCAGGTATTGCAGTACCTCCAGGAATGGTGCACTTCCCCACCCACGGAAAACAATGCTGTTCAAAACACGGAAAACAATGCTGTTCAAAGAAAGACGAGAAAACAAAAGTAGCGCTTCACTGGCAAACTCTGTAAAGTGGCACTACTCTGTTTGGGTGTTAATAAAACCAATCTGGTCACTTTGCGAACGCGCTGTAATGCTTTAGTTATTTATTTTTTGTATTTTGAACCGGTTTTTTCTCTCCCTCCCGAGGCGGCACTTTGGAACAGAAAATTGTCAGAAACACTTCCAACAAAAGTGTTTCTTTCTTTTTTGGATCCATTTCACAAGGGAACGAATGAAGGAAAGTAGAAGAAACAGAGGGTGAGAGACGTTTATTGAAGCACGGTTTCAGCGAGTGAGCAGCCCTCCGCCATGCCAGGGGCCGGCAGGGCACAGTCGGCAGCCAGGGAAGGCTTCCGCGTGACTTCACTCCACCCGGGCCCAGTGAGTGCGAGAGCTCCGGGCCGCCAGTCACTCACAGCCCTGGACGGTGGACGAGTCCGAGAGCGCGCTCGCGCTCCGTTCACTGATTATTTCATCTTTACATGTATGCATTCTTCGCCATGCATGCAAAGGCGTCACTCAAAACACAATCACATCGCCAAAACAAAAGAAACTGGAATGTTTTTAAAGATTTAACCTGAATCTGCTTGCTTTTACAATGTACAAGACATGGGGGTATATATATATACACATACGCATGTAAACACAAACAACACAACGTCATGATCACACATTACCCTGCATCTCCTTAATACAATCACTGGCCGTGCCTGTCTCCGTCTACACACTCTGACTGCTCGCCCCAAGAAGGCATGGTATTACAGTCTGTAACCCCTACCTACCCTCACACACCAACCCCGGAAAGCCACTGAAGGCCTAAACAACTACGCAAGCAAACAAACACACGTGTGTGTCCGTTGCCTGCATCTGGCTGCCTACTGCACCTATAGCCGTATTAGAAGAACATTGATTCCCATAACACCCCTCAGTTTGATTGACAGCAGACATGCCTTACACGAGCTTTGAACAGGAAAGTCTCGCTTATATTGCAAACAGAGTTTTAAAAAAGCGCTCCTACGAGGCCTGCACAGATACAGAATGGTTGCTCCCTATGCTGTAGGGTCTGATCAACCTCGCTCCTCCTACGGACCCCAGAGCACGGAAGAAGGGGCGAGGCCGTGTCTCAAGTACTCTTGGAAGCAGAGTCCCGCTGTGTGTTTTTAACCTCCTGGGCCATCACCGCCCCTGTCTGAAGGAGGTGCCGCTGCTGGGAACCGTTTAGGGACACCCAAATGACTGGGGCTGTTGGCATTGCAAATCAGTCCTTAAACTCCAGACAGTTGGAGCGAGAGTGGGCGAGGAGACGATGCCCCCTCCCCGTTTCCTTTCAACTCCCTCACAGGACCTTTTCCCTTTCTCTTTGAAGAGGGTGTCCCCATCCCCGAGAGGAAAAAAAAAAAACCTACAGGGCTGTATCCTGGTGAATGCAAAGTGATTTTAGACACTGGCTACTCCCGGCCTGACCAGCCTGGCGCCACAGCCTCTTAAGCGTGTGCTTCAAAAATGCGACGTTACAACAGCTAATCGCCTCACATGTTCCACGCCTATCTTCTCGCATTTAGATCAGAATGCAGATGCGATTTTGGCTCCCCCCGCCCAAGACATGCTCCTGCCGTTCTTTGAACAGCTTGTAGGCCAGGAGTGTGGGTGTACAGACAGACATCCTTGCAGGGGAGGAAGAGACGTGAAATGAAACAACTATTCAGCTTTCCTTTTCGCCCTTATCCCGTTGGTGTAAAGACAGGGCCGGCACCTCAGACAACAAGGGCGGCATTTCACGGTTTGTTTTTACAAATGAAACCCCAATTGCTGTAGAGATAGGGAACGAGCAGAGAGCGGCAGTAGGCTTTGCACGTCTCACTACAGATTCCATGTCCAGACAGCGCGCCAAGAAATGCCTCGCTCATTCATATTTACAACGCGTGCACCTCCCTCACACACACAGTGAGGAGCAGCGAGAGAGAGACAGAAACAGAGGGAATAAGAAAAAGAGGAAGAGAGACGGACAACTGACAGCGTCAGAGAAGGAAAAGTGGACATGATTTCGACCAGTAAATTAATCCTACCGTGTCCGTAATACACCTGCTGGCACCTAAAGACTCCCACGTGCAACAGAAGCAGGCTGCAGGATCGGCCAACCAGTCCTTGCCTTGAAGCTCCTGACTCCTCCTCTCAGCTCCACAGCACTCAGAGTCCGCTGCGCGCCAAGAGGCAAATCGAATGATGACAGGCCTGCCCCTCGTAATTTCATTGGTCCATTCTCTCTGGGGGCAGGCCAGCAACAAGAAGCAGGGCCGTCACAATTTGCGCGTTCGCGCTATGAATGATTGACGGCCCTGATTATTATAGATTATATGGAAAAAAATCCCCCTTTGCCGCCCTAGCCCTTTTGCCGCCCTAGGCGGCCGCCTAGTCTTGCCTAATGGTAGAAACGGCCCTGGCTGCGACCCTCTGGAGCTCCGGGCCTCTTGCACCTCTCAGCGCTGCCTACCACCCTCCGGAGCTCCGGGCCTTTTGGATTTACAATGGTCTGCAGGCGTCCCCTGGACCTTGGTAGAGGCAGGGGCGTGTGGCTGGGGTCTGCCTTTGCTGGGCTCAGAAGCTGGATGTTTTTGCCCCTCAAGGAGCTCCATTAGTAGGCTGCACTGGAGCCCGCTTCACACACACTCGCCGGTCCCTGTTGCTGAAAGCTCGCTCAAGATTGAGCCGCAGCCCCAGTGAAACGTATGTTGTGCCGGCGCAGCTCATCATGAAGTACGAGACGTGACCCCATGCAGCACGAGACTGTGCACACCTTCCTGTGAACCGGGAAATCATGTACTATAAATAATATTTTTTTTAAAGTACTTGTTGACATCGGTTCATCTGGTTGGTGTCTTCGGAAACGGCTGTCCACTCTGTTCTCCGAAGAAACGCACAGAGCCTGAAGTAAAGTGCCAATGAACCTAACCAGTCCTGGAGCTTCTCTCAGCATGAGAGTAGCTCCATGATTGGTAGGAGCAGGTTCACACAGCACTATTTTTCAGGTTCAGAGCCTGTGCTTGCAGTCTGCCAGCTTTCACCCAGCTAATACATATGTGCGGGCTGCAGTGCACATGTCGGGCCGGCCGTCCCAAGACAGCTGAACAATCTGACATGCGCTCTTTAGGCAAGTAATTCCTGCTGCCAATCAGCAGTAGGAATGGCCTTGCCCCCAAGAGGAGACAGTGAGTGCGTGTTACTAAATCAAATTGCTGCAGGTATTGCACTCCCAGCGGGAGAGACAACGCTCCTCCGCCCTGCAGGAGGAACCGCCACTGACCAATTGATTGACAGAGCACTGTCTACGGAATGGGGGTGAGGATCCTGGTGGTGAAGTATTGGCATTATGCGTTTTTTTGCTGCGCAGACCGATCTATTTCTGGTGTGCTCCACCTGCTGAAGAAAGGGAGCAGGACTTACGGGGGGAGTTCCCTCTCGTGGACTAGTTGCTATCGTGCTGAGTAGGTCTGCAAAGTCATTGTCCACTCCTGGCAGTTATTTTGCTAAGAGAGGAACTCAGTGATGGATGGCCCAATGCCAGATCTGTTGAGCTAGAGCTGACAAAGGAGGGAAGCGAGTGCCTCCCTGCTTCTGAAGATAGAACATGGCAGTCATGTTGTTGGTACGTACCAGATCTGTTTTTCTTTGACTCTGTAGGAGAAATGCTCATAAAGCTAATTGAATGGCTAACAGCTCCAAGCAATTGATGTGCAGAACCCTGCGATGAGGTGGCCACAGACCTTGTAATGTCATGTTGTTCAGATGTGGCCCCCCAGCCGCTTAGGGATGTGTCCGTGGTAATGGTCACTTGCGGAACAGGGTCTAGAAATGGCCTGCCCCACAACAACTTGTTGCTGTTCCATCACTGCAGAGAGCGATGGGTGCTGGCCCTTATCAACACTAGATCTTCCATATGGCCCTGAACTTGTGACCATTGACTGGAGAGGCACTCCTGAACCGGACACATATAAAGCTAAGCATGGGGTACTATCGAAATGCAAAAAGCCGATCCTGTCTACCAAATGCATAAGGTTGCGAATTGGGATGTGACTAAGTGGCTAAAAACAAGGCAACTGTTGGAAAGCTTATACCCTTTGTGGACCGGGGAAGGCTTTTCTCTCTTTTGAGTTGAGGCCCGACTCTAGGAAGGGTTGGATTTGAAGTGGCTCCAAATGGGATTGTGTGGCATTTATTGTGAACCCTAGAGTGTGAAGGAGGGAGACTGTGGACAGAGTGTGGACCGGGCATTCTTGTCTGCTTGCACTCTATCAGCCAGTCGTTAAGGTCTCCTTCGATGAGCAGCTACCACTGCTAGACATTTTGTGAAAACTCTTGGAGCTGTGGTGACTTCAAAGACTAGAACCTTGAACTGATAGTGCCGACTACTTAGCATGAATCGAATTGGAGGCAGCAGCGATAAGCTGGCAGGATTGAGATGTAAAAGCAGGCATCCTTCAGGTCGAGCGTGAACATGAAGTCGCCTTGCTGCAGTAGAGGGATCACACACTGTAGGGGTACCATGCGGAAGTGCTCTGACCTCTCAGTACCTGCTGAGAGGGTTGCGGTCGAGGATTGGTCTGAGTGAGCTGTTCTTCTTGGGGATTAGGAAATATAGGGAAGATACCCTTGCCCGGTGTTGCAGGGGTACAGACTCTATGGCTCCTTTGGAGAGAAGAGCCTGAACTTCCTCTTGTAGGCATATGAGATGCTGAGGGTGCAAGGGGGGATGTTTGGTGGGATTGCTTCAAGCTCTAGACAGAAGCCGTTCTCTATAATAGAGAGAACCCACTTGTCCGTGACCTCTCCCAGCGGGGCAGAAATCCCTTAAGTCCTACCCCGGACAGGTGTTGTGTGATCGGTGGGGCTGGGTAAGTCAATGTTTGGAAGGGTAAACTCCACAGGTCGGGATGCCTCTGCCTCAGCCCTTGCAGTTGATACCCCTAAAAGAGTCCCTTGAAAAACCTCTAATTGCATGTTGTTGCTAACCCTGCTGGTGACCTTGGTATGAGTGAGAGGGTCCTGGAGAGGTGGGCTTGGAACCTCATCTGTAGTTGTGCTTGCAAAATGATCGTCTACCAGAAGAACTTTGCAAGGCGCCCATGGCCTTCGCAGTACCTGTGTTCTTTTTTATTAGGTTGAAACCTATCTTCGCTAATGACAGCTTGGGAACATTCAGAAAGCTTCCCTGGGAATGCATTCCACCTGTTACTTACCATTGGCTTTGCGGTTTGTAACTTACATTTTTCTACAAGTGCTCCTTTCTGTAAACAGGATTGTAAATCTTGTCCTTATCTTGTTACATTTGCTGTGCATTCAAAGACAGAGGTCAAATGTGAGGCTCTGTCTTCCAAGGGAGCTTGGTGTTTACTTTTCTCTCTGACTTCAAAGTGAGAGAATTTATGTTACTCTCTTACTAGATACGGGGGGGGGGTAGGAAAGGATTTTTTTCTAGCACAGAACAGCATTTAAATGATCTGTGCAATTATTTCAGAATATATCAGAATTAGAAGCACACAAATGAAGCAAATTTTTTGTAAAATTTTTAAGTGTGTTGTAGACAAATACTTTACTATGACCAAAACAAACCAATACACTAGGTGACACCATTGCCACACATTGTTTCTGCGCTGTATAGTTTTATTAGTAAAACTGAATGTCTGTGCAAATGTTATGGTCATTTAAATTGAAAGTGTGTTGTTTGTAATGGCAGTGTGCTACCACACTATGCATACTGTACTCTATGCCACTCCACTGCACTCTACTTTGCACCACTCAATGCCACTGCACTCTGCACCGCACCACTCTTCGCCACTGCACTCAACACCACTCCAGTCTACTTTGCACAACTCCACTGCACGCCACTCCACAACACTGCACTCTACGCCATGCACTTTAATCTAACACTCAACTCTACACCCCTGCACTCTACACCAATCCACTGTTCACCACTCCTATCTACTCTGCACCGCTGCAATGTATGCCACTGAACTCTACACCACTTTACTCAATTAGCCTCTACCCTGCAGAGGTCCAATTCACTATATTCTGAAACAACCTACTCTATGCCACTGCACTCTATGCCACTCCACACCGTTGCATTCTGTGCCAATGCACTCTATGCCACTCTACTATGCAACACTGCAATATCCACCACTGAACTCCACTCTGCACTACTGCAGTCTACACCAATGCACTCTACGTTCACCACTCTAATCTACGCCATTGCATTCTACAATGCTGCATTGCATGGTGCTGAGTTCTATGCCACTGCACACTATGTCAGCATACTCTGCAACATTCTCCACCAATGCACTCCATGCCACTGCACTCTACTCTGTACCACTGTACTCCATGCCACTCTACTTTACGCCGCTCTACTTTACGCCGCTCTACTCTACGCCGCTCTACTCTACGCCACTGCACTCTATTTACCTCTGTGCCACTCTACTATCTACCACTGTACTTTACGCCCCTCTACTCTCTTGTTCATCACTGCACTCTATGCCCCTCTACTCTTTGCTGCACCACTACACTCTACTATGCCACATTCTAATCTATGCCACTTCATTCTACAGCACTGCATTGCACAAGGTTTAATTCTATGTCGCAGCACTCTACGCCTCATTCTATGCCACTATAGTCCGCAACACTCTATGCCAATGCACTCTACACTGGCCCACTCTATGCCACTCCACTGTATGCCACTCTACCCCACTCCACTGTATGCCACTCTACCCCACTCCACTCTATGCCACTCCAATACATGACACTCTCTGCCACAACACTACTCCAATCATCGTCATTCCACTCTCCTCTACACCAACACGGCTAAAGCACATTGGCAAAGCCAATAGCTATTGCACAGGCAAGACCTTTTGGCTTTGCAAATGCTTGTTTTCTCAAACATTGTGCCCCTCTGTAGTCCAAAGAGGTGCTCCCCGCAAGATGATGGAAGTATTTACGCCCCTTGCAGCAGTATCTGTCGCATCCAAGGAACACCTAATTCTGGCGGGAGGTGCTGCAAGACCTCCTCCATTGCCTCCCATTGGGCCCTGTCATACCTAGATCGGAGACCCACTGAGGTAGTGATGCACCAGTGTTTTGTCGTATTTACCACTACTCGTTTTCCTCCAGCATCTATGTGCTTTTCTCTCCTTATCAGAAGGCGGCACGTCCCCAGAAGCCTGGGCTGCTGCCTGCTTCCTCGCAGTGGTGACCACTAGAGAATCCGGGGAGACATGACCGCTGATGTAGAGTGGGTCTGAGGGAGCTGGTTTATATTTCTTGTCAATATGTAGCGTAACCACACAAGATTTCCAGGCTCCTTAAAAAGTATCAGGAACCAACTTAACCATCCCTTTGAGCATTGGGAGATACTGGATAGATCGTTCCTGTCTTAGAGAGGGTCTCTAAAGAGAATCTCTAGAAGGAAAGTCTTTTTCTCTGGGGTAGTGTGCAAATCCACCTTGCGGTCGGTGGCGGCATTCTGAATGACACAATGGTATGCCGTTGTGTCATTGGGTGGTAAGGTCCTGACTGGGATGTGTTCTAAGTCTGGATCTGTTGGAGGGTCCACATCATAATCCTCAGAAAGGTCACCAGAAACACCCTGGTACACAGGTACAAAATCTTCTGCCTGTTAATAAGGGCTTGGGCTGCCTGGGTCTGAATAGGACTGTGGGGACCTATGTGGCAAGCACATGGGAGATGGAGTAGGAGGTGAAGACAGAAGAGGAGGCGGTGATGAGGGAAGAGGAGCGGGAGGAGTACGAGGAGTAGGATGGGCTTTTTTGGAGGACCATGAACATTCTATAGTGGAGCGACCTCGGAAGGTGTTTTACGGTTTTGGGGAAGAGGCCTCAATGTTTCCTGTGAGAATGTGAATGAAAATTTTGCGTTGTCTTATATCCAGCTCTTCCTGGAACCTTTTGAGGAGGGGTTGTTCTTCGACGTCAAGAGTACGAGTCTTAAATATCGAAGGTGGTTTTGCTAATGGTCTCAGCACCAAGAGCATCTTCAGCGGCGAGGCTGGTTTGGACGTCCAGAAGTCTACGGTTTCGGGCTACTTGTGACTGGGCACTGACATGTGGTTTCAGACTCGAGTCCGGTTGAGGATCAAGGTCTGAAGTAAAGTCTGTCATCAGCTCAGAGACCTTACTTTAGTTTAAACCAGTGCCGGAGGGCAGTGGAGCAACTGAAGGTGGCAGTGCTTTGTGCAGGTGGCTCAACACTCAACACCTTACAGGGCAGTGCTCACCTCTGACATGCAGATGCTTATGAGAGGTGGTTGAAGTAGGGACATTGACACTGCTCACGCATACTGCTTTATTGGCGCTTTGCTCGGGTCCCACCGACAAGGATGCAGCTCCCTACGAGGCCTTCTCTTCCTCCTAAAGGAGTTCCTTGCCAGAGTCTGAGGCATCAGAGTGGATGTACTTTGGACTTGGCTGTCGAGCTGGGAGCTTGGGTGACTCACCGACATCCTCCTGCTGTTCTTCTTCTGGTCGGCTTCTCCGAAGATGTCAGGTGTTTCCAAAGTGGACTGTGCCATCCACGGGTGAGCCCACTGTTGATGTAGGCACTCACAGAGAGTCTTTTTACTTCGGAATGCGAACAGCAGTTGCACCGGCTTTTGTCATGGTCCGGAGAGAGACACAAGTTGCATACCACATGAAGATCTGTCGAGGTATATTTAGAATGGCACTGGGCGCATCTCCTTAAAGGCGTCCGTTCCATCCCTTCAAGGAGTTTGTCATCCCCTGAAGAGAGGCCAGAGCATGCGGTGGCCCAAAGGGCCCCCGAGAGCCAGAGGCCCAGACGCTTGCCGTTGAACAAAAGCGACCCTTGGAACAGACACACTAGTAGACAGTGATGCATCGAAGATTGTACTTGCGACGAGGTGGTAGTCTGCAAACTCAGGGCCACAATGGGAACCGGCGATCTTGTCGAGACTGGGAGCTCATTGGATCAAGTCCAAACCTGATTGTAGAAAAAACCAATCTAACAAAGGAGTTTGTGACCATGCACATCTACACCTAGAGGAGGAGTAACAGAGACCTTGTGACCCAAAAGACTTCTTCGAAGAAAAACAACTTGAAATTTCAAACTCCAAATCACCACAGTACAGTAAAACTGACAGAAGAAAAATGATTTTGACTTCCTTACAGATTGCATGTTACATTAACTTTACACAGGGAACCAACTTCACTAATAGTCTCTATGTGTGGTTTTACACACTGCGCAAATGTAACCCCATGCAACCTGGTTCCATGGCAGAAATAATACTTAAGAGATGTGCAGAGCGTAATGTCATGGGGTATGACAACATTCTGGCCTGATTAGAAACACCACCTTTTTACATGCTCACGTTTTTAAGTTGTTTCCTTTCTTAAACACACTGACATTTAACACACATTTGCTAGCGTGTCTGTGTAGGATAATACACATTTCCACTTCGTAGGGATATTATCAAATACCTTGAACATTCTGTACAAGGGCTAAGTTCACTGCGCAAAATGTTGTTGCTTGTCATCGTCCGCTCGGCAACTGTGCTATCATAGAAGAATCAACAATAGCAACCTCACTGGGACTTCAGCATGGGAACCTGGGTGATGTTTATTATATAAATGGCATCACTCCTTTGTTTAGTTAGAGGAGCATTTAGCTGGCACTGTGAGGTTTCTCCATGCCAGAATGCCAGCCTAGCTGATTCCTGTTTACCTCCTGCGAGGGATCAAGCCCAGCTGTCCACTAAGACGGGCTCCCTGATGACACTTACCCACAGGTAATGGGGGAGTTAGATCACCCTACAGGGTATTGGCAGATTCACCCAGCCTAGCCACACTAGGTTAGGTAGCTCTAGGTAGGAGTACAAAATATAACAGTATTTGTAAGCAAGCATATATACTCTGTTACAGCACAATGGTTTAATTATTCATCTTCTTCACCATTCTCATAATGCTGATCATGTTATTCTGTTTCCTTCTATTGATTATTGCAAGGTATTTTACTCAAGAATCACAATGCTTCAATAAATATTAAAACACCATGCTGTGTATTTCTTGTGTATCTCTTTGGGTATGATTAACCAAACTAAAACATTCTAGATCTGTTACCATGATTTCCTTTGGGAGTCAGGGTTGTCATGTTCTGAGGTTGCACATTCCACTTGCCACCTTACCTAGTTAGGGGTACAGATAGTGTATTGTGAGCTAGCAGGACTATGGCCAACATATCCTGATGGTGTGCTTAGAATCAGTCTTGCACAGTTTTGACGTTTATGTAGTCCAAAAAATGCACAGTTTTACTGAGAAAGTATAAGCCATACGACATTGCGACATGTCACGACTTGCCTGGTCGGGGCCGGTGTGAGGAAGAGAGTGAGGATGTATTCCCCCCTTATGTCTCTCCTCTACTCTATTTGCAGTCTCCCATAGATCTGGCTGAGGGTGGAATCAGCGATACCTTTAACAGGCTCAACTTCCTGGAAGCCGAGCCGACCCAATTGACCTCGTCACATGAACCAATCGGAACCCTCAAAGTCTGGAACAACGACTACATATCCGGTGTCCCAAGGAAGAAGAGTGTCATCCTGAGTGAGCAGGAGAAGTCAAGGAGTGACGACGGCAGCACGGAGACCCAACGCATACGGGACCCAGAGACCCAGGATGAAAGGGACAGAAGTATCGATGTCTGTGCAAGGAAGGCTCCCATACTGGACCTGGAACCGAAGAGCCGGGAGAGAAGTGCAAGGAGGGTGCCGGACCCTATCTGGCAACACCAGACTCCCAGCCGCGTTTCTGGAGGAGCGTGGCTCTCTGAGGTACGTGGCCGCCTAAGGGGGTGGTTTGTTAAGGGCACCTCAGATGTTGAGACGTCGCTAAAGGAGAAGGGAGGGGGTTGAGCGTGTTTGGCCGAAAAATAGCTGTGGGGCTCAGAGCGCGTAAAGCCGGCAGCATTGAAGGAAAACCGCGACACTGGCGGTGGAGAAACCGGGTGTTTAGCTCGCCCCTCACTCCCAATTCCCTAGTTAGGATATTCTCAGGACGGGTTGTCCTAAATGGCCTTTTTTCTGTTTTGTTTCTTTTGAGCAACACCCTTTTCTTTGATGGAAGATAAGAAGAGTTAACGATTCCCCTACCTCTGGACCGAAGACGTAGGAAGCAAGAGTGCCTGTATACTTTGTGGAACAATAAATACCTTTTGTTTATACCTGATACCTTGCGTTGAAATCCTTGAAACATCACACGTGGTGGAGAATGCGGGCAACTGCTCCATAGAAAAACCAATATGAAGACCTTAATACAACAATTAGTCCGAGGACAGAAGAAACTAGAATGGGCATTGGAAAGACAGATGACATCAGCCCAGGCGGATCGGGACTTGTCAAAAGATACAACAACTGGAATGTATTCACAAGGTTTCTGAAGATCAGGGTTGGGTTGCTGCACAACTACCTATTCGACAGGGAATCCAAAATGGTTTTCCCAATATAGCATTGCAGAAATACACTCCAGGAGATGACCCAGACGCTTTTCTCCTAAACTTTGAAAGAGCAGCTAACGCTTCAGGTTGGCCAGAGCAGAAGTAGCCTTTCTTTCTAGCCCCCTTGTTAAGTGGCGAAGCCCAAGCTGCCTACCTGGTGGCCAATCCAGCAGGAAACATGTCCTATAATAAAATTAAGGAGATAATATTGGATCATTTGGGTATGGACTCGGAAGCGTATCGAGTGAGGTTTAGGAAGGAAAGGGGGGCCCCCCGGAGATAACCCAAAAACCTTGTTCTTCAAACTAAAAGCAGCGGCCGATAAATGGTTGAAAACTCAAAAAAATACGAAAGAGGAGATCATGTCGCTGATATATTTAGAGCAATATATGGAAGCTCTACCCTTTCCAACACAACGCTGGCTAAGACAGCACACTCGACTCACGGTGGAACAGGCAGTAGAAATGGCAACCACCCACTCTAGAGCTCAACCGAGAATACCTTCCTGGGACACTGACAAAACTGTACGCTCTAACATAGGAAAACCTGAAAAAAAAATGTAACAAAGCCGCAATAGACCCACCCCCCCCCCGAATACGTGTCCCTAGACCAGAACCCATACTGTCACAGGGTCCTCAATGTTTTGACTGCGGTAATTGGGGACACATAGCACAGTTCTGTCCCCCACAAGAAAACCAACGAAGTACCGATGGATGTCAGTTACCTCCCCAAAACTGTTCTGTATACTGAAGAATTGGGTTCCTGTTTTTGCGCAAGTTTAGTGATAAATGGGGTTCACGTAAAAACCTTACTAGATTCAGGCTGCCGCCAGTCAGTTATCCAAAAGGTTCTAGTAGATCAAGAACAAATCCTAGAGAACCAGCAGGTACCTATAAGGTGTGTACATGGAGACATCAAAACTTATCTTGTTGCACGGTTGCTGGTACGGTTGCCAGATGGGAAGAGTCTGTACGTCAGAGTAGGAGTATTACCTACCCTTCCACAGAAGTTAATAGTAGGACTAGACAACCCAGAGTTTTTAGGACTCCTTAGAAAGAAGATAATGGCTCCTCAGAAACATACCTCCGTTCTCCTTACACAAGCTCCATGGCTTAGTGACAAAAATTTCAGATACGCCCAAACACATAATCCTACCCCTCCAAATGGCGTGGCAACAAGCTACCAATCCTGCTTCCGCCAACACCTCATATCCTTCCTTCATTGTGAAGAAGGACCTGCTATATAGGGTAGGAAACCCTCTGGTCCTCTCCAGCTATTGATTCCCCAGAGTTTTCGGGAGCAGCTGCTCTTTTTCACGCATACCCATCTACTAGCAGGACATACCGGAGCCCAGAAAACTAGTAAAAACATTCTAGAACACTTTTATTGGCCTGTTATATTTGCTCACATAACCAAATACTGCCAGGAGTGTGAGATATGTCAGAAAAAGAACCCCTACAGGCCCCCTGCTGTTCCACTACAACCCCTTCCAATAATCGGAAAACCATTCGAAAGGGTAGGGATGGACGTTAATGGACCTCTTCCAAAATCCAAGAAAGGAAACCAATATGCCTTGGTCATAATAGACTACGCCACCAGATATCCAGAAGCCTTTCCACTAAGAGTCCCCACCATCTCAAATATTTGTGATAAACTACTAGAACTATTTTCCCGCGTCGGATTTCCTCGGGAAATATTCACAGACCAAGGCACCCCGTTTGTCTCTCGTCTGATGGGTAAAGTCTGTAAATCCCTGAATATATCCCAGATTAAGACCTCGGTCTACCATCCCCAGACGGATGGTTTATGTTAGAGGTATAATGCCACCCTCAAGTTGACATTGAAGAAAATGATGACGGTAGAAGGAAAGGACTGGGATATGCTTCTCCCCTTGGCCCTCTTTTTCATTAGGTGTCAGAAACAGAGCAGCCTGGGATGTTCCCCCTTTGAGCTCCAATATGGGAGACAACCCTGTACCCTGCTGGAGATGACCAAAGAAGCCTGGGAACAGGAAACACCAGATGAGTGCAAAACCCTTTTTGATTATACCCAAGGTTTAAGATCCCATATCCACAAGTTAAGGGAGTTTGCCCAAGGCAACCTCGAAAAGGCACAGGTACGTCAACAGGTCTGTACGATAAGGGAAAAAAGTGGCGTCACCTTAACTTACACGACTGGGTGTTAGTCCTTTTACCGTCCTCTCTACCAAAAACTAGACCAGAATGGAAGGGCCCCTATGAAATCATAGACAAGATTGGGCTAACCACTTATCGCCTACAACTCAGTCAAAAAAAAACTAAAATCTTTCATATCAACCTCCCAGGGCCGTTTCTAGGTGTTTTGCCGCCCTAGGCGAGAATTGAAAAATGCCGCCCCTTCCCTTTTACTACTAATTATGCACAAGAGTAATGTACTACCTGGAGGAAGAAAAAAAGTAACAACTTCCTGGAAAAAGCAAACCCTCATATGGAATGCAAGATTAAGTAAAGCATGTGAAAAGTAAGTAGAACAAAATGGTTACCCTAACACTTTTACTCTCATTATTCAGAAATCAAGAGTGTTTTTGCCTGAAACTTTGAGCACGACTACAGATCCCGGAAGGGACCCTTTTCACTGTCCATTGCTTATATCCTTACAAACCGTGAGCAGTATGGTTTAAAAAGACCACATCTCTGCACACAGAGCCGCAGTACACATTTTGTAAACTAAAATAAGGAAAAGAGCTGATAAGGACTCCACCCATCAACCAGGTATTGCAGTACCTCCAGGAATGGTGCACTTCCTCACCCACGGAAAACAATGCTGTTCAAAACACGGAAAACAATGCTGTTCAAAGAAAGACGAGAAAACAAAAGTAGCGCTTCACTGGCAAACTCTGTAAAGTGGCACTACTCTGTTTGGGTGTTAATAAAACTAATCTGGTCACTTTGCGAACGCGCTGTAATGCTTTAGTTATTTATTTTTTGTATTTTGAACCGGTTTTTTCTCTCCCTCCCGAGGCGGCACTTTGGAACAGAAAATTGTCAGAAACACTTCCAACAAAAGTGTTTCTTTCTTTTTTGGATCCATTTCACAAGGGAACGAATGAAGGAAAGTAGAAGAAACAGAGGGTGAGAGACGTTTATTGAAGCACGGTTTCAGCGAGTGAGCAGCCCTTCGCCATGCCAGGGGCCGGCAGGGCACAGTCGGCAGCCAGGGAAGGCTTCCGCGTGACTTCACTCCACCCGGGCCCAGTGAGTGCGAGAGCTCCGGGCCGCCAGTCACTCACAGCCCTGGACGGTGGACGAGTCCGAGAGCGCGCTCGCGCTCCGTTCACTGATTATTTCATCTTTACATGTATGCATTCTTCGCCATGCATGCAAAGGCGTCACCCAAAACACAATCACATCGCCAAAACAAAAGAAACTGGAATGTTTTTAAAGATTTAACCTGAATCTGCTTGCTTTTACAATGTACAAGACATGGGGGTATATATATATATACACATACGCATGTAAACACAAACAACACAACGTCATGATCACACATTACCCTGCATCTCCTTAATACAATCACTGGCCGTGCCTGTCTCCATCTACACACTCTGACTGCTCGCCCCAAGAAGGCATGGTATTACAGTCTGTAACCCCTACCTACCCTCACACACCAACCCCGGAAAGCCACTGAAGGCCTAAACAACTACGCAAGCAAACAAACACACGTGTCTGTCCGTTGCCTGCATCTGGCTGCCTACTGCACCTATAGCCGTATTAGAAGAACATTGATTCCCATAACACCCCTCAGTTTGATTGACAGCAGACATGCCTTACACGAGCTTTGAACAGGAAAGTCTCGCTTATATTGCAAACAGAGTTTTAAAAAAGCGCCCAGCTCCTGCGAGGCCTGCACAGATGCAGAATGGTTGCTCCCTATGCTGTAGGGTCTGATCAACCTCACTCCTCCTACGGACCCCAGAGCACGGAAGAAGGGGGGAGGCCATGTCTCAAGTACTCTTGGAAGCAGAGTCCCGCTGTGTGTTTTTAACCTCCTGGGCCATCACCGCCCCTGTCTGAAGGAGGTGCCGCTGCTGGGAACCGTTCAGGGACACCCAAATGACTGGGGCTGTTGGCATTGCAAATCAGTCCTTAAACTCCAGACAGTTGGAGCGAGAGTGGGCGAGGAGACGATGCCCCCTCCCCGTTTCCTTTCAACTCCCTCACAGGACCTTTTCCCTTTCTCTTTGAAGAGGGTGTCCCCATCCCCGAGAGGAAAAAAAAAACCTACAGGGCTGTATCCTGGTGAATGCAAAGTAATTTTAGACACTGGCTACTCCCGGCCTGACCAGCCTGGCGCCACAGCCTCTTAAGCGTGTGCTTCAAAAATGCGACGTTACAACAGCTAATCGCCTCACATGTTCCACGCCTATCTTCTCGCATTTAAATCAGAATGCAGATGCGATTTTGGTTCCCCCCGCCCGCCTGCCCAAGACATGCTCCTGCCGTTCTTTGAACAGCTTGTAGGCCAGGAGTGTGGGTGTACAGACAGACATCCTTGCAGGGGAGGAAGAGACGTGAAATTAAACAACTATTCCGCTTTCCTTTTCGCCCTTATCCCGTTGGTGTAAAGACAGGGCCGGCACCTCAGACAACAAGGGCGGCATTTCACGGTTTGTTTTTACAAATTAAACCCCAATTGCTGTAGAGATAGGGAACGAGCAGAGAGCGGCAGTAGGCTTTGCACGTCTCACTACAGATTCCATGTCCAGACAGCGCGCCAAGAAATGCCTCGCTCATTCATATTTACAACGCGTGCACCTCCCTCACACACACAGTGAGGAGCAGCGAGAGAGAGACAGAAACAGAGGGAATAAGAAAAAGAGGAAGAGAGACGGACAACTGACAGCGTCAGAGAAGGAAAAGTGGACATGATTTCGACCAGTAAATTAATCCTACCGTGTCCGTAATACACCTGCTGGCACCTAAAGACTCCCACGTGCAACAGAAGCAGGCTGTAGGATCGGCCAACCAGTCCTTGCCTTGACGCTCCTGACTCCTCCTCTCAGCTCCACAGCACTCCGAGTCCGCTGCGCGCCAAGAGGCAAATCGAATGATGACAGGCCTGCCCCTCGTAATTTCATTGGTCCATTCTCTCTGGGGGCAGGCCAGCAACAAGAAGCAGGGCCGTCACAATTTGCGCGTTCGCGCTATGAATGATTGACGGCCCTGATTATTATAGATTATATGGAAAAAAAATCCCCCTTTTGCCGCCCTAGCCCTTTTGCCGCCCTAGGCGGCCGCCTAGTCTTGCCTAATGGTAGAAACGGCCCTGCAACCTCCTTAAAAAAATGGTTAGGACCCCCTCCCAAGAATAATCACCTGGTTATAACGGAACAGAAAGAGGCCGTATCCACACTAAACCAATTGCATGTCAATGAGACCCTCTCTGAAGCACAAAAGAACTCCCTACAGGAGATACTGGCTCCTTTTTCCCCCCTCTTCACTGACATCCCGGGCAGAACCACGATTGCGGAGCATTCCATCCTTTCCATTCCCGGGAAAGTGGTGAGACAACGTCCTTACCGTATCCCTGCAGGGCGCCGGAAAGCCATTGAAGAGGAACTAGAGAGCATGTTGAAAATGGGAGTCATTCGACCCTCCCAAAGCAATTGGTCTTCTCCAGTGGTCCTAGTACCCAAACCAGACGGATCACTGAGGTTTTGCATAGACTTTAGGGCTGTCAATGCTATCACAAAGTTCGACTCTTATCCCCTCCCTCGAATAGACGAATTGATTGAAAAGCTAGAAGAAGTCCAGTATATCACAACTCTAGACCTCACAAAAGCCTATTGGCAAGTCCCCCTACGTCCACAGTATAAAAAACCCCCAGCTTTTTCCACCCCAACAGTACTGTATGAATTCACTGTCCTACCGTTTGGGTTACATGGTGCTCCGGCTACCTTTCAGAGGCTTATGAACACCGTACTCCAGGGTCACCAAGCGTATTCGTTCGCATACCTAGACGATATAGTGATATACAGTTCCAGCTGGGAACAACATCTCCTACACTGTCAAAAGGTGTTGCAGGCCCTTAAGAGAGCGGGACTCCACATAAACGCTAAGAAGTCTAAAGCAGGGTTCCAAAAAGTCAGGTATTTGGGCTATCTCCTAGGGAATGGGGTTATCGAACCTCAGCAAGAAAAAGTAAAGGCCATAATCAATACTCCTATCCCCACAACCAAAAGAGAAGTCAGGGCCTTACTGGGGTTGTTAGGATACTACCGTAGATTCGTCCCGTAATACTCTGAGATAGCGTCCCCCCTGACAAACCTCCTAAAAAAGGATGTGAGGGCTAAAGACCTCCTTTCTCCCCCTCCACAAGCCCAACAAGCATTTCACAAACAAAAACAGGCCATCACATCCAGTGATTTCTCGAAGCCTTTTATCCTCCAAACAGATGCCTCTGAATCGGGTTTAGGCGCAGTGCTGTCACAGCTCTCTAACGAAGGACTTGAACTCCCTGTGCGGTTTATCAGCCGAAACCTATACCCCAGTGAACAGAAATATCCTATCATTGAGAAAGAGTGTTTAGCTGTCAAATGGGCTGTGGATAAGTTACGTTACTTTCTAGAGGGATCCCCTTTTGTCCTGTACACCGACCACGCGCCCCTACAGTGGATGAGCCGCAATAAGGAGAACAATCCCCGCATCCTGAGGTGGTTTTTGTCTTTGAAAACATTTACCTTTGAAGTACGACATCAAAAGGGTACCGAGAATGCGAATGCGGACTTCCTTTCCCGGGTTGCGCAGTTCCCTGAACGAGAACTGTCTAGGGAGCGGGTGGGGGGTGTCACGACTTGCCTGGTCGGGGCCGGGGTGAGGAAGAGAGTGAGGATGTATTCCCCCCTTACGTCTCTCCTCTACTCTATTTGCAGTCTCCTATAGATCTAGCTGAGGGTGGAATCAGCGATACCTTTAACAGGCTCAACTTCCTGGAAGCCGAGCCGACCCATGTGACCTCGTCACATGAACCAATCGGAACCCTCGAAGTCTGGAACAACGACTACATATCCGGTGTCCCGAGGAAGAAGAGCGTCATCCCGAGTGAGCAGGAAGAGTCAAGGAGGGACGACGGCAGCACAGAGAACCAATGCACACGGGACCCAGAGACCCAGGACGAAAGGGACGGAAGTATCGACGGCTGTGCAAGGAAGGCTCCCGTACTGGACCTGGAGCTGAAGAGCCGGGAGAGAAGTGCAAGGAGGGAGCCGGACCCTATCCAGCAACACAAGACTGCCAGCCGCATTCCTGGAGGACCGTGGCTCTCTGAGGTACGTGGCTGCCTCAGGGGGTGGTTTGTTAAGGGCACCTCAGACATTGAGACGTCGCTAAAGGAGAAGGGAGAGGGTTGAGCGTGGTTGGCGGAAAAATAGCTGTGAGGCTCGGAGCGCGTAAAGCCGGCAGCATTAAAGGAAAACCGCGACACCGCGTGTTTAGCTCGCCCCTCACTCCCAATTCTCTAGTTAGGATCTTCTCAGGACGGGTTGTCCTAAATGGCCTTTTTTCTGTTTTGTTTCTTTTGAGCAACACCCTTTTCTTTGGTGGAAGATAAGAAGAGTTGAAGATACCCCTTCCACTGGACCGAAGACGCAGGAAGCAAGAGTGCCTGTATACTTTGTGGAACAATAAATACCTTTTGTTTATACCTGATACCTTGCGTTGAAATCCTTGAAACATCACATGCCACCAGCAATCTAATTTGGGTTCTTGTTTAATGGATCGCCAGAGTAGTTTTCTTTTATGAACCCAAAGACCCCTACTTACCAATTTACCAGAGACGTCTGTGGTGTGAGGGAAAAATCCTCAGCTGAGTAGGTGAATCCTATGTATTGGCTGTAGGTTGTACCAGCTTGAACCTGTGAAAGGATCACCCCAAAGAGGTACCCTCTCTGAACACCACATATTCGCACGGCTAACGCAGCACCAGTTAGCATAATAGTAAACTGCAGACATGCGGTTACACAAATGATGCAACAACATGGACTCCCCTTCCGGGTGCAGACATTACCCTTGTGGTAGAGTCCCACGAAGTGTACAAGACAGAGGTATTCTTTTCATGGCTTACATTCCCAGCAGTAAATGAACACTCAAGACATTTGCACACTTACACTGAGGCTGCAGTCCCTAACAACTACGCAGCTTATGAAGCACTAGAAATATCACTAACATATCAATAACACCAAAATTGGTTTGAAGGCACCCTACCATATACAAGAAACAATGTTAGGCTAGGTCCCCTTAGTAATGAGGGAGCAACATGGCCAGTCTTAGTCGGTTACACACCCTACCCAGATATAGGAAATCTGACAGCACCAGAGCTACAAATACTATACAAAGATCTGGTTAGAGCATGTAGATGCTTGACACAATATGTGATGCGAACAATGACAATGCAAGGACTGCTCATGCAGTACAACCACAATTGGTCATGCCTGGAATTAGCCCAGTAACCATTGATGCAGTCATGTGTAAGGTTCCCACCAGATGGGAGGGAATTCCGCTCTGGATTTCCCAAAAACAAATCAGCATGAAGCAGTTTTTCCCCATACGGGGCACCAAGAATAACACAGAATTCTCACAATATGCCTGCCAAAGGGGATGGTTTCCCCGGTGGAAGACTGCGCCAATTGGGGAACAATCTTTGCTGAAGTATATGCCAGAACACATGTTATACCCTCATTAGCCGTTTTGCCAGAGGTGCTTAAATAGATCTAAAATGAGTACAGGGCAGCCCCTGTCCTGGATTTGGGAACAAAACTGATGAGCAACTTTGCCGCAGTAGTCACCATAATGTTAAGTAACATAACAAGCATTTGCAATGCAATAGGTCTCGCATTTACGCGAGTTTGAGCTATTGGCATTGTAAATGACAATGCCTTTTATTTATGTTTTGGTTTTTAAATAAAAGGCATTGTCATTTACAATGCCAATAGCTTAAACTTGCGTAAATGCGAGACCTATTGCATTGCAAATGCTTGTTAAGGGGAGCTGCATAGAAAGTATTTTGAATACAATAATCAACTTTTTTTTGTTTTTTATGTTGAGCGCTTAGATAGGAACTGAATGACAACCTTTAGGTCTGAAGACTACTTTGCAAGATGGTCCTGTACTAAACGACAAGACTCTCTCCATATGTGAAAATAAAGGTAAAGGTGTTCATTTGGTTTCAGTTCTTCATGGCTGTTGTGTAAAATCTCAGTCCTGCTTTAATAGTGATCTCGACAGCTGCGGCAGTGAAACTCAGCCTAGCATATGCACGTTGTTGCCTACTGCAGACTGTGAAGGGCTGATGGCAGAGAGTCAGGAGCTGCCTTCAAGGTCCTTGCAAAAACATAAAATCTACACTTTTCAGACAGTAAAAAATGTTTTGCAGATGTCGCATTCAGGTTGTAAAAATACAACAAAAATGGAAGAACTTATTTGGGTTTTTGGTGAACATTTAAATGTTTTTCTGAGCTGCGGAAAGAACTGTGTTTACATTAATATATCAAACAGATCGCGCATCCTTTTCAAAGTTAAACTATGGTGAAATTATTTTGAAAAAAATAACGAATGACCACGATTCCTTTTCAAAGTTAAGCTATGGTGACATTCTTTTGAAAAAGGAATGAATAGAAAAAAAGATATCGGCTATAGAGGATTCAAACCAGGAACCTCAAGACTGAAGCCATGCGCACTACGCGTCAGCTATGTATCCCGACTCTAGCTAGTGTTGAAAACAGGTTTGAAAAAGAGGGGATTCATCGTGGTCTCCCTATTGAACAATCTTCTGTGTTTAAATGCGGAAGTGAATACAAAGGTTGCTACTGTAAAAGCTAGCAGTGCAGCCAAGAAGGATGCAAACCCTGAGCTGAAGCGATGTCCCGGTAGAAAAATCTAGGAAGCTGCAAGGTCTTTGCAAAATAAACAAGCATTTGCAATGCAATAGGACTCGCATTTACGCGAGACCTATTGCATTGCAAACGGGAGTGTGAGCGGGCGGGGGGGCGAGAAGGCACGAACAACGGGAGTGCGGGTGGGGGGGTGAGAAGGCACGGACTGCGGGAGGGGGGGAAAGGCACGGGCAGTAAGAGAACCTCATTAAAGAAAATAGTGCTCACAATCTAAATAACACATACCGTGCAACACTCAAAGTAAAGGGGCCAGTAGCCATGGAAGGATACAAATGACGACATGGCCGTCATAAGGAGGGACTAACAAGCCTAGAAACAAATCGGAAGGCAGCATTTAGGAAGGACAAAGACACAAGCCAATGAAAAAGATGGGCGGGGGAGTGGGCAGGGCTTCCCTCACGTAGTGAACTACCACAGATCAACCCCAGAGCAGCACTTGCGCGCTGGCTCAGGGCTCGACCTAAAAAGGGAAGAAGCAGCGTTGGCTATACACCAGCGACTCACACAGGTGACTCTGGAAGACCAGGAGCGCGAATTACCTAAAATCTTTGAGGAAACCTATGCATCAATAGGTAGAGATAATTTGGGAGCCAGACATATTAAACCATAGGTTAAGGGTAATTGTGAAAAGGATAACTCGAAGCAAGGACACAAGTCTTCTAAGAAGTGGGATAATAAGAAAAATAAAGAAAAGACTAATCACAGGGTGGATCTCCTCAACAGGAGCTCACTGACAAATGCTAAAACCTGCGTAGCCGTGAAACTATTAGAACGCCTGACAAGCATCAGGATACTGATACACGTCCATCTAGTTCCTTTTAGGAGTCATAAAAAAAGGCTTGGGGAGAGGAGGGCGATCAGAGCGCGTGACAGAGGAGTATGTGAAACCAAAGAAGGACTCACAAGGCTCTTCTGACTTCATAATAAAAAAGGAAGACAAATCTAAACAGCCCAAGCCTCAATTCAAAAAGAAGAAGGTAGCTGGTCTTAAATTCAAGCATGCCACGGAAAATGAGGACACTGCTTCTGAGTGGGAAGTGGGCTATGCTGAACAGCACGGCACAGCAGAAGTCATAATAGTTCACCGGAATCTAATGAAGTGTCTGGCGGCAGTAGCAATGAGTGTCTATATTCAGGTGGAAACACCTGATAGGAGACGAGTGTCCCTAACCAAGTATATCAATTGTAACTCCATGTGGAGGGAGATATACAACGTACCATAAAGGTTTTCTTTTGGGAGAACTTGTCAATTGGCTATGACATTCTCTTGGCTGAAAAGAATTGGCCACCAGAGTTTGTTATGGATTGCCCTAGAGTAAAAACAGTCATTTTACTTGCCTTTTCTGACCTTGTTCCAGATGCAGTAAAACATTCATACGGCAAGGAGTGGGCCTTACCGTAAGCTCCAGCGTTATACCCCAGCCATGTTCCCCTTATCACACCATACCTGCAAGGTCAACCCCACAACAACAAAGACAATACGCCATTAAACATGAGGCTAAAAAACAGGTTAGCGAAATGCTGACACAACTTGAATACCAAGGTGTAAAAGAAAGCTGCACCTCACCAATAAATAATCCTTTGTTTCCATTGATTAAACCAGATCATTCATATTGTTAAGTGTTAGATTACAGACACTTGAACACCGCTACATGCACATTCGCGGTACAAAACGCGTACAGCGCGGCACTAATAAACAACATAGTGCGAAAGAAATACAAAACCACATTACACATATCAAATTGATTTTTCTGCCAAAATATAGCGCCTGAAAGCAGGTACTTGGCCGCATTCAGCACCCTCGGTTCTCAGAAACAGTTCTGTCGATTGCCCCAAGGGTATAAGAACTTTTACAAGATTTTGACGATCAGGCATTATCCTATGTCGATGACATATACCTAACGGATGATGACCTATGAACTCAATTGGCTAGAGTAGATCGCATAGTTTTGGGATTTGCTCACATGAGCTACAAATTTAATTTCAAGAAATCAAAAATAGCCTACCTCAGTGTCCTGTTTTGGGGATACGAGCTGTCAAGTGAGGGCAGAAGCCTTGCAACACACTCCCTAGAGAAGTGTGTACTTCTACAACCACTTTAAAGAAACTCCAATAAATATTGGGCTGTCTAAATTTTGGCAGAACATTCATACCAGGCTATGTCCAACACGTAAAACAGCTCTATGATTTGATTCGTCCAGACTTTTCAAGTAGACAGCTGAGCACACACAAATTTTACATTCAGTACAAGCTGACATGTTAGCTTCCAAACACTTACACACACGTGTAAATACCACAAACCTGGTGATCCATATAATTGTGGGTGCATCAGGATACACAAATGTCACATTCAATGAAGGAGACACCGTACCCACTGCATATAAATTGCATGTATATACAAATGCATAGCTGCGTTTTGCACCGACAGAGAAGATTCTGATGGTGGTACAGACTGCAGCAGTGAGAGAAAGATCATTGGCTCAGGAAAAACACATCATTGTCGTTACTCCGGTTCCAGCCTTAGAGACTGTCACAAAGTCCAACGTTCCAAACACAAAAGCTTTACATCCAAGATGAATAGAATAGGCCAACTCACTTACAGCAACAGATGTAGATTACATATTAGATTCCACACTACAAACACAAGCATATCTGCAATATGCAATACGAATATGAATATCCTCTGCCAAGTGAAGTCATGCCTCGAGATCAGTATAATTATATCATATATATACTTATGGTTCTGCTCAGCCTGCAGTAGGGACAAAGCACTAATACTCTGCAGCTTGTGAGGCAGTAAAGGGTAAAATGCAGAATGGAGAATTCTACCTGCATAAAACCTACACACAGTCACTTGGTGATTACACACCACAGCTGTACTGAAAGCTGCAATTCTTGTGCTAGAGAATACGGATTCCCCAAACTCATTGTGTGTGATTCATATTATTGTGTCCAGTCTTACAATGTGTACTTAAACTACTGGGTACACAATAAAGCATAAGATGCTTTGAGAACAGGTGGCCAAACTAAAAGCATGTTTACCACAGACTCATGTGATACACACTTTGAGTCATCAGCGTGTAGGAATACACGTTGCTGGGAATTCCATGGCTGATCAAGCCGCAAAAGCAACAGTGCAAACTGCTGCAGTTGCTGCAATTACTCGTTCTAATCTGAGGATAGATGGAGACATCATAAGGGCTGTCAACGCTGCGCACGATGGCAGCCACTCACCGAAAGATTTTCCAGCTAAATAATCCTACCAGTTGAGCTCCCAAAACATTCAATTTTCTCATATTACCGAAGTGGGGGATAGAGTAATACCTAATTCAGATCACAGGTTAGGCCTAAGCCTAGCAGCAGATGAGGGCCTAGCATCTGCTCATGCAGGGGTGGCGTCTACAATTTTATTATTGCAGCAACCCTATTGGTGGCCAGGTTTATACAAGCAGACCAAGGACTTAGTCCTTAAATGTGACATCTGTCAGCAGATGAAGGTTTCTACCATAGCACACTCACCACAGACACCTCCATTGATTTCAGACAAGCCTCTGGCGTGTGTTTATTTGGACCACTGCAGACCCTTACACTCTGATGGGTTTTACAAGTACATCATGGTAGCAGTGGATTTCTGCTCCCGATTCCTATGGATTTAGCCACAGCGATTGGCTCATGCTCCAACTGTTAAAGGACTTGCAAGTCTTCATTGGGACTCATGCAGTAGACACATTACATTCGGACCTGGGCCCGGCGTCCGCCTCTAAGGATTACAGAGACACCATGGGAAAATTGGGTGTGACGGTGCAGTACTCCTCCTACCATCCCAAGTGAAACGCAGTAGTGGAGAGGAAGAACTGAGACTTAAAGCAGTCTTTAACAGCTAGGGTATTAGATTCAGGTCGAATTTGGGTCCACCACATATATAGGGTCCAGAGAGCCCTCAATAATCTGCCTAGAAAATCCTGGAGTGGGTAGGCTCCTTATGAGATCCTGTTTGGGGTTAAGATGTGGGTTCCAGACCTCGACAGTCCCAGTGCAGTGGTGGTGGAAACGACTTTCGATATCAGTGAACATTTGGATGTTTTACAGGAACTGTACGACTTCCGAGACGCTCAGAGCAACAACGTCCAGCAGAAATGTTCTGCCAGTGGTAAAGTGAAGGAAGCACCAGCAACTCCAGTTTGTATTCCAAAGATTGGTGATCTAGTATGGGAGAAGATAGTGGACAAGAAGGAACTTGGGCTTTCCTACAGAGCGCCTATACCTGTCCTGGCTGTTGAAGGTACCAGAACTATACTTTTGCCACCCCTTGCTGGCAGCAAACACAAGAGATTTGTGTCTATCAATCTCATCAAACCACATCATGTGGCCGGTTCTATGCAGAAGGCCAAAAGGGCTCCTGGGTAGTTACCTGCCTCCTGTCACTACCCTACAGGAAGTCCAGTTGAAAGCTTTAACCGATGATGAAGCTTCTTCTTCCCTGCTGGGGAGAGATAACACTGAAGCCACCACTCTTCGCATGTTTTGTGGACTATTCTGCGGCATTTGACGGCGTCAATTGGAGTCTGCTGTGGCGGAAATTACAAAACTGGGGGATACCGGTGACGCTGCTGAAAGCAATAATCACTCTCTACACTGGAACATGGGTACGGGTGAAACTTGCGACGAATTCAGCAACTAAAAGATCTACACAGACCGAGGGTTAAAACAAGGCTGCGTATTGGCGCCTCTGCTTTTTAACCTATACACTGCGGACCTCGGCAAAACAATATCCAATGCCAATCTGTTACCCCCTAAAATTGGTCCAACCAGACTATTTTTAATGCAGTACGCAGAAGACATGGTGCCACCAAAACAGGCATGCAAAGATCATTGGATGCACTAAGCACTTATAATAATGAAAATGATTTAAGAGCAAACGCAGGAAAGACGAAGATAGTAATATTTGGGAAGTATGCCAACAAACAAACAACAATGGAGAATGTGCAACTTGAAAATAGCGACAACAACCAAATATAACTACTTGGGGGTTTGGCTCATGAGTAACGGGAAGTCCACAGCTTACACTGCTTCCATTGAAACAAAAGCTAAGGCAGTGACGTATGCCCTATGTAAATTGAATTCTAAATTAAGCAGCCCGACAACCGAACCCATTAGAAAGATTATAAGTGCTAAGCTATTCCCCTCAGTTACATACGGCCAATTAGCATTTCCCGCAGCATTAATTAATATCATGGAACAAGTTAATTGTCGAGCATTTAAGTAGATCTTCCAGATTCCAGCCCATGCCCGGAATGCTTTGGTACGACTGGAATTTGGGCTAAATAAACAAAATTATGAACATTGGGCATCGATCGTACGGTACTATCGAGGGGTCTGTGCGGCTCCTCTGCACACAATGAAAGCAATTCTGAAAGTAATTTTTATGAAAGGAAATAATGCGTGGACCAATGGCCTGCACACTGCCTGCACTGAACTGCACCTTGACATGACCAAATGGCAGGATTTTATTCATCAGCCTGGCACTTTAAAATCTATTCTAAAAAAACAAGTCAGATTACTATCCAAGGAAGATGACATGAACTGGAGTTCTCCAGCAGTAATATTAGGATACTAGCAAGCTCCTACCAAGATCGACTAAGGCAGCCATACCTTGATGCCGCCCTAAACAAGACAATTTTAAAGCGAATCTTATCAGTGAGACTTATGGTATTGCCGATAAAAGATATCAACACGCGCTGGAAAACTTTAGTGGCGGTTACTACTTGTAGACTCTGTCATCAGTATGAGGAATCTATGGTTCACCTGGTTTGCACATGCCATTGTTTGATCCACGCACGTCGCACTTTACTGAAACCTCTGTTTTTAAAATATGGAATACGTACTTGCACAGATGCCATGAAACTTCTCTTTAACTTAGAGATCCCAATGGAACTGGCCAGATTAGCGAAATTTGCACACAAGGTGAAAGAACTTTTAGGCAAAGCCTTAGTCATGGACTAGAATTAGTTTACAGGTTAAACATATGTTTTACACCGATTTTATCTGTTTCGCACCTTCAAAGTGCTGCGCTTTTAGATCTATCTTATCTATGTTTTCGTCATGAATATCAGATTTGTTAAATATGTATCAACTACAATTGAAGAAAGTGAGTGGTGGAGACACTTTGCTTGATCTCTTTTGTAACAATTTTTGTTAATTGGCACAATAACATTTATTCATTCATTCATTCATTCATTCATTCATTCATTCATTCATTAACTGAAGTATCACTTCTTCCTGTTACATCAACAAACTCCATAAAATCATCCTTTACGGAAACACAGATTTCAATTCTGCAAACAGACAAGGATGCGTGTACCACAATGTACCACCATTAGAGTCATCTATCTGTTCTACAGAGCTCCACGAGTCTCACAATTTTGTGCCAACAGCCTCCTGCTACTTCATCGACTTTGATAACTTCTTTTTGGATTTGTCAGAACCGGATCCACCTACACAAAGGGGACCACATAAATTCTATATTTGGCTCAAAAAAGACATACTTTATCCCTCCATGGATATACATTTGGATTGTAATTTCTTTACAATTCCTCTTCATTTGAATCTGTCTTTTTTCTGCTTCTGAACAGACACTATCTCCCAGAATGCTCTGCTGTTGAACCAGTAAATGAGGTTTTGAAACCCCATTCTTCATCGTGCAGAGACATTTCCCTGGTGAACATTTTGGCTGTTCCAGCTCCTGATGGAATTGTTTGGGATAAGGGATCCTATGATATATTTGGTCCAACTGAAACTCTTCAAATACCTTATGTATTCCATATTTCTTTAAATGACATTTTCTGTATCCACCTGAAAAAGCTTTACCGAAGGTAAGTAACTTGTTCTTCTGATGGATACATCTGCCTGTGGATTCCTCACCTTTTGATTTGAATCCCCAAGCAGTCCCGCTCCCAGCGGAGGGTGCCTGCCTAGCTATACCAAAAATCCTGCAGCACAGAATGCGCAAAATGGGCATCCCTCCTCACCTTCGAATCTAAGCAATAGTGCTTCGCAAAGTGTGGAGGGAGGCCCTAGGTTGCCGCCTTGCAGATGTCTACCACAGGGACACCTCTAGCTAAAGCTGAAGCAGAAGCCTTAGCTCTGGTAGAATTAGCTCAAAAACCTTCAGGAGGCTTCTTCTTGGCCAAGGCGTAGCAGATCTTGATACAGAGGATGATCCACCCGGACATTGTTCTCTTGTGGACAGCCTTGCCCTTCATCTTGCCCACATATCCGATGAAGAGTTGGTCTTCCAACCTGAAGTCCTTGGTCCTGTCCAGGTAGAAGCTGACCGCCCTCTTAGGGTCCAGGCAATGAAGTCTCTCCTCCTCCTTAGAAGGATAAGGGGGAAGGCAAAAAGTGGGTAAAGTGATGGATTGCCCAAGGTGGAAAGGAGTGACCACCTTAGGCAGGAAAGCTACTCACTCACCCTCCTAGCAGAAGTGATTGCAACCAGAAATATCATCTTAAATGCTAGGAACCTTAAGGGACAACCCTATTAAGGTTCAAGGGTGAACCCATCAATAAAGTGAGAACCAAATTTAAATCCCACTGAGGCATGATAAAGCGAGTGGGAGGAAACCTATTTGTGAGACCTTTAATGAACCTCTTAACTATGGGAGATTTAAACAACGAGGGCTGATCTGGCAAACAGAGAAAAGACGACAAGGCAGACAAATAGCCCTTAACAGTAGCTACTGCACAACCCTGTTGTGCCAGGGAAAGAAAGAAAGTCAGAATATCAGACAAATGGGCCGGCAAAGGATCAATTGATCTCTCTCCACACCATTTAACAAACTTGGTCCACCTACCAGAATAGACAGATTTGGTGGAGTGTCTCCTGGACGATAAAATAACATCCACCACATCCAGTAGAGGAGAGAAATAACTCAGGTTGGCCCGTTCAATCTCCAGGCATAAAGGTGCAGGCTCTGGAGATAGGGGTGTAGAACCTGCCCCTGCGACTGCAAGAGGAGGTCTGCCCTGAGAGGGAGACGGAGCGGAGGGTGCGATGAGAGGTAAAGGAGGTCTGTGTACCACACCCTTCGCAGCCAATCTGGGGCAATCAATATGACTTGGGCCCAGTCATGGTGAATCTTCCTCAGAACTCGAGGAATCAAGGGTATGGGAGGAAACGCACAAAGAAGCTGTAAGCCCCAATCTAACTGAAACGCGTCCCCCAACGCTCCCCAAGTCGGATACTGGAGACTGCAGAACGACAGGCAGTGCACGTTCTCGTGAGTAGCAAACAGGTCCAACTGAGGAAACCCCACATCCTCAAAATGGTGAAGGACCAACTCCGGATGGAGACACCACTTGTGATCAGCCGAATACTGCTGACTGAGACTGTCCGCATGCACATTCAGTTCTCCGGGCAGATGATTCGCGATCACGCAAATCTGATGATCCTTAGCCCAGGATCGTAGTCGCAGAGCCTCTCTGCAAAGAAGATAAGACCCTACTCCTCCCTGCTTGTTGATGTACCACATTGAGGTAGTGTTGTCCATTAGGACCTGAACAGACTGACCGCAAAGGGAGGGAAGAAAGGCCTTGAGAGCCAAACGTATCATCCGCAATTCCAGGAGAATGATGTGAAACAACCTCTCCTCTGGAGACCAAATGCCTTTGACCTCTAGATCCCCAAGATGAGCTTCCCACCCTAGAGTGGAGGCATCCGTTATCACTGTGGTCACCGGAGAAGGAGTGTTGAAATGGCTTCCCTTGAGGCAGGTTGCCTGCAACACCCCACCATAACAACTCCGCCGCAGTGTCTCTGGAGATTCTGATCATTTCTTCGAGATCTCCGTTGTGTTGAAACCACTGCCTGCGGAGGCACCACTGGTGGGCCCTCATATGCCAGCACGCATGGTTGACCAACAGTATGCAGGAAGCGAACAGACCGAGCAGGCACAAGACCTTCAGGACTAGAACAGCTGCTCCATTCTGAAAAAGTAGAATTATAGCCTGGATGTCTTGAATCCTCTATAGAGGCAGGAAGGCACGACTTACAGTAGTGTCCAGTACTGCCCCTATGAACAGGTTGTGCTGAGAGGGCACCAGGTGAGATTCGGTTACATTTATCGAAAATCCCAAGTTGAAAAACAGTTGTGTTGTCACTTGCAAATGATGCAGCACCATCTCTGGCGACTCTGTTTTAAGCAGCCAGTCGTACAGATAGGGGAAAACAGGGACACTCGATCTACTGAGATGTGCTGCTTCCACCGCCCCCACCTTTGTGAAGAACTGAGGTGCAGAAGTAAGACCGAACGGAAGGACCGCAAACTGGTAGTGTTGGGACCCCACCGTAAAATGAAGATGCTTCCGAATTCAGGATGGGAATGTAAAAATATGCATCCTGCAAATCAATCGACACCATCCAGTCTTCCTTCTGCAGTGCAAGAAGAACCTGAGCCAGGGTCAACATCTTGAATTTCTCCTATTTAAGGTACAAAATTCAAGACTCTGAGCTCTAGGATCCGCCTCAAGTGATCGTCCTTTTTAGGAATCAGGAAGTACAAGGAGTAGCATCCCTGAACCACTTTCCTGCTCCGGAACCACCTCGTTCACACCTTTTTGCAGTAATGACAGAAATTCCTACTGGAGAAGCAGCAGGTTCTCTTCTGAGCACAAACCCTGATGGGGAGGGTAAAATGGGAGGAAACTCCCGGAAGGGTAGGGTGTACCCATTCTCTACGATGTTCAACACCTAGAGATCTGTAGTAACAGAACTCCAATGCTGTAGAAAATGGGACACCCGTCCTCCCACGGGACAAGCATGCTCTAGGATGGTGGTGCTAGAGCTGCTTCCCTGTTGCACCAGTTGGAGGGGCAGAACAGGAGGAGCAGACTTGCTGCAGTGCTGCACCCCGCAGACGACCTCTGCCCTTTCCCCTGTATGATCTGTTGAGGGGATTTGCCTGCTGTTGCTGCTATTGCAGCTGCTGCCTGGCACGAAAGGATATGGTAAAACCACGAAACATGCGACAGCAAACACCCTTGGACTGAGACTAGAGACCCAAAGGTCTTGCCATGGCTCTACTGTCTTTAAAGTGCTGCAGCGCCAAGTCCGCTTTGTCTAACAGGGTAGCTTGGACATATGGGGAGAACTCCGTAACCAAGCGTGCCTCCTGGTCGCCACAGACAATCCCATCGCCCTGGTAATCGGATCAGCAGTGTCTAGACCAGATTGTATGACGTGGCGGTCCCCAGCTTGAGCATCCGTAAGAACCTCTGAAAAATGACCCTGAACGTCCTCCAGTAGTTTTGGGAGCACTTCCCTTGCCGAGTCCATAAGTGCATGGATGTAGTGACCCAAAAGGCATGTCGCATGTGTTGATTTGAGAGCCATACTGCCTGAAGAGAATACCTTTTTCGCAGATTGCTCCATGCGTTTAGACTCCCTATCTGCAGGTGTAGATGGGAATGACCCTGCAGACTGCTTCGATGAGCACGAAGACTGGACGACCAGACATTCTGGTGATGGATGAGTGGACACGAAAGCAGGATCCCCCGGAGCCACCTTATACCTCCTCGCCACAGACCTCGACACCGCAGGAGCAGACATCGGCTTCTGCCACACATCAAGGATCAAAGCCTCGTTGAAAGGGAGTAAAGGCTCCGAGATAGAAGAAGGGGATTGGATCACCTCTGTCAAAATATTAGATTTCAATTCTGCTATGGGAAGAGGCAACTCCAGCAGATCCGCTGCCTTTCTGATCACAGAGTGATAAGAAGTCACCTCCTGCGTTGGAAGACCTTTCGGAGATGATAGTTCCCATTCAGGAGAAGTATCCAGGCCACTAGCTTCCTAAAGACCTTCGAAATCCTGATCAGGATCCGCAATCTCCCCTTCCTCAGCCTCCTCATGTTGTTCCTCGTACTCCTCCTATTCTATTAACCTCTGTGCCTCTCTTCAAGACCTTGGAACCGGCGTCGGAGGCGCCAGACGTGGCGCCGGTGACTTCGAGATCGATGTCGTAGGAAGATCTACCGGGACAGTAGTCGACGCCGGTCGAAGTTGAGTCGGTGCCGGTTCAAAACCAGAGGGCGCTGGGGAAGATCCATCCAGTGGCACTCGCCCCTCCAGAGATAGTACCGGTATCGAAAATCTCGGCTTTGGGAATGGCGAACTCCCTGGAGCAATCGGCATAAAAGGCATAAGAGGTGCCTGAGGGAAATGAGGTGGCAAACCTCCCAGGGAGTATGCCAGGGTCCATTGGGCTAACAGGCACACCAGTAGCGTTTGCCGCTCTGGCGTACAAGCTGAACATCGCTTTTACAAAATGCAACAGATCCGTACCCGGAGTCAGGAAGGCAGGATACCCTGGATCCGGTACTGCATGCTCTGAAGCCGCTCGAGGAGGCAGGACATTCAGCTCTGGTTGTGGTGCCGGGGACCCTGGAGCCAGAGATGGAGTGGTCGGCAACAGTGGAGGCATTGCTTCTCTTGTAGCTGGTGGAGTCACCGCTCTCAGAGCCGGAGATGGGGCCTGAGTCACATCAGGAGGAGACAGAGAAACTTTATCCTTCCGATGACGCCGGGGAACCGGGAACACCGACTTCGGCATCGCATCTTTCGACGAACGACACAGAGACCCATGGCGCCGCTTCTTCTTTTGCTTCCTCGATGACTTCGAAGTATGCTGAGTCGGTGACTTGAATCGGGACCTCGACCTTCTACGGCCCCTTTTTTGTTTCTTGGCTTTGGCCATGAAAAATTTGGCCTCCCTCTCCTTCAGTGCCTAGGGGTTCATGCGCCTGCATGACGAACAATCACCGGCGTCGTGGTCTGATGAGAGACACCACAAACAGCCTTCAGGGGGGTCAGTGATAGACATCTAACCCCACATTCCCTGCATGGCTTGAATACGGATTTCCTCTGAGTAGCCATAGTCACTGCTACAAAGACCCAAAGGCTTGCAAACAAAGAAACTCCCAGAAATGGAGAGCCCTGGAATAAACCGTTACGAGTCGACGGCGCAGAAAAAGGGAACTGACGTCAGCACGCCGACGAGGTCTTCTTATTGTTATGTTAAGCCATGCACCTGCACTCCAGATTTGCTCTGCCTTGGCGACGAGTGTTCTCCAAATCCTCTGGGAACTGACAGAAAGGCAGTAATTGACAGCAACACACCGCCAATCCGGAAGCCCCCAGGGGGAAAGGAAAAGGGGACGGGGACGAGAGAAAAGAGACAAGACAGACGAAGGTACCAAAGGTCTTCGCTGATCCAAGGAAGCTCCACTAGGATTGTCTGAGGATGGCCTTGAAAACTCGGAGTTCTGGAATTTCGGAATAGGTGCGAGTTCTGCTTAATAGGATTTTTCTGAACGTTCTAATGTCTAAAAGAAAAAAACATGAAAATTACCAACTCTAAGGCTGCTAGTATGAGAGATATATGTCTTCTTGAACTTTTGAATTAACCTACCCAACATATGAATTTACAATTCAAAAGATGTCATCACAGCACAAAACTTCTTTTAACCACAGACCCTGATTTACATATGATCTTCCTATAGAAACAGAAAGGTACATTTAATTATCAGAAAACCTTTTCTTAGTGTGACTTGTCTAATTTTCACTAACGCCAAACATGCACCTGAGTTTTTTGAACCTGAGTCTTCACTTTTTCTGTGCAACACATTTTTAGCTAAATATTATCAAAGGAAAAAAAAATGAAAGTAAGAAATAAACAATAAAAATGCACTGGACTTTAAAAGTCCACGTTCGTTCTTTCCTGTAGAAACAGAATCTTTGGAAAAACAAACAACTTTTCTGCAAGTCCGATTTCACTGTAATTACGGTTTTTTAAGCACCATAAAACTGTCTTAGTTCTTTCAAGTTGAAATCCTTAATGCGTTCTAGCACGAGTTCTGTAATTAGCCCAAAAGCGTTTTGCTTACTTGCAAGTTTAAATCTGTGTGCACTCTTATAAGAAAAAGAAATGTCTGACTCAACGATGTAACTCTAAGACTGCACGTTTTACCATATCTTGCTTTCTCATCAGGGCCGGACTGGCCGTAGCGGGCACCGGGCGTTTCCCCGGTGGGCCGCTAGGGTGGGGGCCGGTTTTGGGCCCCTGGGGGGCCGTTTTTGTTACCGGGGGTCGGCAATATCGGCCCCCTGTAACAAAATCGTCCGAAACCGGTGCTCGCAAAATGCTCGGCTGCACCCCCCCTCACCCCAGGGGGGGGCCGGCCGAGCAGTTTGCCAGGGCCGGTTTCGGTTGCCAGTCCGGCCCTGTTTCTCATTCGTGTTTTAATTTTACTTGCGCTTTCTTTACAGGATTCGTAGTAGCTGAGTTCCAAAGAGCAGGAAGAAGATCAGCCTCCGAAGCCAGAGAGAGGGAATGAAGGGACGAGGAGCCAGCTGGAGAAGTCGGAGCCTAGAGGAGAAATGGAGGACTTCGCTGAAGGAACTGGAGGCAGGTCAGCGTTAAAAGAAAACGAGGTAAATCAATGATTTGAATGCGGGAGCGGTTTAAATACCCTCGCCGCACCGTTGTTTATTTGCATACTCGTGTCTTGCACGTTTTAACTGTTTACACATGCAAGCGGTTGCCGGTGAGCTTGTCCATTAACATACTCGTGTGTTACACGCTTTGGCAGTTAACCTGTGTAGGAGGCTGTTAAATAATGTTTGTTTTACAAAACCATGTTTGCAAAGAATGCTGCTGCACAAGACTTTCTTGGTCATCATTTTGTACAACATAAAAGATAAATAAACAACCAATAATTCATTGAAAGTAAACCCTGATAAGACGGAGGTGCTTGCCATCACTGCAGGGGTTAACCCCTGGTCTAATGCCTTCTGGCCGCAAGAGCTAGGCACTACTCCGACACTGGTGCCAGTGGTGAAGAGCCTGGGCTTTAGGTTGGACTCCAAGCTAACATTGAATAATCAGGTGACCGCCGTAGTGGGGAGCTGTGTGAGCCTTATCTGGCAACTCCGGAGACTTGTACTCTTGCTGTCTTTTTCCACCTTGCGTACTGTGGTGTCGGCCTTAATTGTGTCACACCTGGATTACGGTAACGCAGTATATATAGGGCTACCTGACAAACTTTTGGGGAGACTTCAGGTGGTTATGAATGACGCAGCAAGACTGCTTTTTAAGCTTCCGAGAAGAGCACATGCCACACCCCTGCTACAACAACTGCACTGGCTCCCAATCAGGCAGAGGGTCAAGTTCAAGGGGCTGTGCATTGCACACAAAGCCCTCCACGGAGCAGCACCCGGTTACATCAAAGACCGTCTGAAGAAATACATGCCAGGACGATGCCTCCGATCGGCTGAGGCAAGCCTGCTGGCATGCCCACGCTTTGATAAAAATACTCGGGGGAGTGCCTTCTCAGTTGCGATTCCTCAGCTTTGGAATAAGCTCCCGGACAGCCTGCGCAGGAAGGCTAACTTACTCCCGTTTAGGAAGGGTCTCAAGACCTTCCTTTTCACTCAGGCGTTTGGATAGGCGCATCCGGTGATGCGAAGCTTTGGGAAGCATGTTAGGCTCCAGGTTTAGGGTTTGTCTTAGCGCTTAGAGACCTGTTGGTGATTTGGCACTATACAAATAGAAATTAACAATAACAATAACAAATGAGCATTAATATCACTCTTTTGCAATGTTTCCCAATGTTCAATGCTATCACTGTGTTTTCAACGTCTATTTTCAATTGCACAATATTATTTCCATCAATATTCCGGGATATATCTAAACTGCTGGTGCCAACTTATTGCTGGGTGAGACAAGCATGTGAGAGTGTGACCATGCCCCCCCCCCCAAGGATCGTCTTACTGAACGGTGTTTATCAGGATGGAGGGCATATAATTTGCCTTGCATTCTTTTGGCATCAAGAATACGTCGTACTTCATATTCTGGATGATTGTCCTCTATGATTGGAGGAGGGGGATTTGTCTTTACGGGTTAGTGGATGGTATGGTTTTATGAGGGATACATGGAACACTGAATGTATTGAATACTCATCTGGTAATTGTAACTGTATGGAGACTGGGTTCAGAATTCGTTTCATGGGAAAGGGACCAATATATTGTGGTTGTAATTCTTTAGGACCATCAAAATGGATATTACGGGTGGACAGCCAAACTAGATCACCAATTTTATATGTTGGTTAGGGAGTTCTAGGTCTATCAGCTTGTATTTTTGCAGCAATCTTATTTTTAACTAAACTATTTCGTGCTTTTTCCTGAATAAGCTGCAACTGACTTAATTTTTCTGAAACAGAAGGCATGGAACTGGTGCATGATGCAGATAGTATAGGAATTGAACGTGGGTGAAAGCCAGTAAGAAAGTAAAACGGAGAGCATCCCAGAGCGGCATGAGTGCTGTTGTATGAGAATTCAGCTAGGGGAAGTGCTTGATCCCATTGAGAAGTCAAGGTAGATGTTAAACAGCGTAGACTCTGTTCCAAGTACTAATTGACTTTTTCTGTTTGTCCATCAGATTGTGGATGGAAGGCAGAAGATAATGCTACTTCTATTTCCAATTGTGAACATAAGGTTTTCCAAAATTTAGAGGTGAACTGGGGGCCTCGATCAGAAATTATTTTGCTTGGAAGTCCATGCAAGTTAACTATGTGATGAAGAAAAATATCACTGAATTCAGTTGCCGTAGGTCATCTTTTTAGAGGGATAAAATGGCTCATTTTGGAAAGCAAGTCCACGACCACCAAAATGGTGGTGAAGTTGTGCGATTTAGGTAAATCAGTAATGAAGTCAACATTAATAGTATGCCAACGTGTTGATGGGACCGGTAAAGGGTGTAATAATCCCGCTGGAGCTATGTGTTGTGATTTATTGTGAGCGCAAATGGGACATGTCTTGACATATTCTAGTACATCTTTCTGCATGTTGTCCCAGCAGAAATTTCATAAACATAACTCTAATGTCTTTTGTGTGCCTGGATGACCGACTATACCTGAATCGTGATGCCAAGCTAGGATTTGTTGTCTCTATGATCTCTGTGGAATGAATAATTTGTTATTATGAAAAAGATATCCATCTTTTATCGAATTCTGAGGTTTTTGTAACCATTCTTTATCATCAATAGTTTGAGATGCTACTTTAACCTCTGTTAAAAAGGTGTCAGCTTGTGTCAGAGCTATTGTCTTGTTAGGAGGTATTATACTTTGTGAAGGAATGCATCTTTCTTTATTTTCTCCTTCATCTAGCCGAGATAAAGTGTCAGATAATATTTGTTGCTGCCCAGGACGATATGTTATGAGAAAGTCAAATTCACTGAAAAAATTCAACCATCTCATGTGTCTAGAAGTAAAGGCCTTTATTGAAGTGAAGAACTGTAAGTTCTTATGGTCAGTGAATATCGTGATGGTGTGTTTTGCTCCTAGAAGATGATGTCTCCAATCAGTGAATACAGCTTTTATAGCAAGGACTTCACGCTCTGCCACTGTGTAATTTTGTTCTGCTTGAAGCAGTTTACGTGAGTAGTAAGCTAATGGGTGCAGATGTCCTGTGTTAGGATCTTTTGTAACAGTACTCCTCCGAGAGCTGTTTGAGACGCATCTGCCTCAACAAAAAATGGCTGATCTGGATCTGGGTGAGAGAGGACAGGCGTTGTAGTATAGACAGTCTTTAGGTCCTGAAACATCTTTTAGGCGTTTTCAGTCCAATGAAATGATTGCCCTTTTCTCAATAATTGTGGGATAGGTGTAACAATGCTGGAAAAATTTGCAATGAACCGTCCATAAAAGTTTGCAAATCCACTGAACTTCCTTTACTGATTTTAGGGATGGCCAATTCAGAATAGCTTCTACCTTTTTTGGATCCATTGTGAGGCCAACAGGGGATAAAAAGTATCCCAGAAACTCTACAGATCTAGCATGGAAGACACATTTTTCCATTTTAGCATTTATAGAATGTTCTCTCAATCTCTGCAGAATGGATCGTACATGATGGATGTGCTCTTGCTCTGTTTTTGAGACGATCAAGATATCGTCTATGTAGACGATTACACAGATATCCAAAAAGTCATGAAGAACCTCATTTATGAAATACTGGAATGCCGCCGGAGCATTACATAATCCGAACGGCATAACATTATATTCAAAAAGACCGAATTTGGTGCGGAAGGCGGTCTTCCATTCATCGCCTTCTTTTACACGTATGAGGTGAAAAGCACCATGAAGATCCAATTTGGTGTATATAGTGGAACCTTTCACTTGATCTAAAAGCCCTGGAATCTAGGGTAATGGACAGCGATTCTTAATGGTAGCTTTATTTACTGCACGATAGTCTATGCAAGCCCTGATATCGCCAGATTTTTTGGCTACAAAAAAAAGAGAAGAGATAGGGGACGTTGAATGCCTTATGACGCCAATCTCTAATAATTCGTCTAAGTATTTTTTTAAATACTGTGTCTCAGGTTCAGTGAGTGCATAAATTCTGCTGCATGGTAATGCGACTCCTGGAATTAGATCAATTCTACAATCATACACCCCATGAGGTGGTAACTGGGTGGCCTGAACAGGATCAAAAACATCAGCAAAGTCAAGATATTCTTTTGGTAATGAGGAAGGGAGAGTCAACTGTGTGCTTGCACAATGTAATGGAAAGATGGGTTCTTGTGCTTCTTGGTAACAATGTGTTCTGCAAAACGCAGAATCTAAACTTACTGTCCGTTGGACCCAGTCAATCTTTGGGATGTGTAATTCCAACCAGGGTACACCAAGTATTACTCCAAATGTTGGAGTATCAATAAGGTCAAAAACAGTCTGTTCCCTATGACCATTTTCACACACAAGGGTTAAAGGAGCAGTGTAAAAACAAATGGGTCCTGAGGAAAGGGCTGAACCATCTACTGCTCTCACAGGTTCTGTTTTGGCTACCTGTGGAATTCCTAATTTTTGGGCTAAACCTAAGTCTAAGAAGTTGCCTGTGGCACCCGAGTCTAGTAAAATAGACAGGCTGTTTCTTTGTTGAGTGGAAACAATAACAGTAACTCTAATAGTCATATGTCGTGGTATGCGATTGTTAACGTTAGTGACATATTGTGAGATCTCTGACTCTATTTTTCTCGAAGGGGCGATCTCGACACCCCTCGAGAAACTTAGTTTCCCGACTCTGATTGGTCTGAATTTATCTTGGCAACTATTTTTTTCTTTTTGGTTTGACTGTGCATTCTCTATAGAAGTGCCCGGCTTTGCCACAGTACAAACACAGATTCTCTTTATGACGTCGTTCTTTTTGCTCCAGAGATAGTGGGCCTTTCACACCACCTATTTGCATAGGTTCTGAAATATTCTGTTTATCTTCAGTTTCTTTCTTCTCTGATTTTATCATAACAATCCTGGTCTCTCCACGTGGTCTTTCACTTTTTCGCTCTCCTAACCTATGATCTAGTTTTACCACTAAATCTATGAATTTTGCGTAATCCTCGGGTAAATCTACAATATGAGTTAAGGAATCTTTTAAATCGTCTCTAAGTACTCTATAGAACAGGGACGTTCACATTTCTTCTGGCCAATGTGTTTCAGACAGAAGACGATTAGAGGTAGTTATATAGGTAAGGAGATTCTTGGACCCCTGACGTAAATTTAGGAGCTCATTGTCACTTGACTGGATAAAGACGTGTCATAGCATCCTTAAATGCGTTAAAATTATGCAAAAGAGGGTCATTATTTTCCATCAGGGGTACAGACCAATTTGCGGCTACACCGCCCAAATAAGAAATAACAAAGGCAGTTTTTGCTGAGTCAGTATTAAAAATTTGAGGTTTACAAAGAAAGTGCAATTGACATTGACTCATAAATGAGGCAAAACGAGAGCTATCCCCCGTAAAATGTTCAGGATTGGCCAACGGAACTGGATTTAGGGTAACAACAGTTACTTGTAGATTTTGATCAGGGTGTTGAGGAGATGAAGCTTGAGGGGGAAAAAGTGGTAGGACCAAACTTGGCTGGCACTTAAATGGGCCGATAGTCAGGTTTTTTTGTTTCTCTCCATTGCGTCAAGCCAGATCTACTTTTTGATAGTTCCTCCCTCAGTGTAAGATTTTCCCGTTTTAACTGCTGCATTTCTAGTTGCAGATTCTGAATTACTTAAGTTAAATTCGAGGTCTCTTCTGAGAACTCCATGCTTAGATCGTCTCCAAAGCGAACAAGTGGTGTGTGTGTGTGGCCCAGCCTTCTGTTATGTCAAGCCACTCACTTGCACTCCAGATTTGCTCTGCCTTGGCGACGAGTGTTCCCCAAATCCTTTGGGAACTGACAGAAAGGCAGTAATTGACAGCAACACACTGCCAATCCGGAAGCCCCCAGGGGGCAAGGGGAGGGGACGAGAGAAAAGAGACAAGACAGACAAAGGTACCAGAGGTCTTCGCTGATCCAAGGAAGCTACACTAGGATTGTCTGAGGATGCCTTGAAACTCGGAATTCTGGAATTTTGGAATAGGTGTGAGTTCTGCTTAAGGGGATTTTTCTGAACGTTCTAATGTATAAAAGAAAAAACATGAAAATTACCAACTCTAAGGCTACTAATGTGAGAGAGATAGGTCTTCTTGAACTTTTGAATTAACCTACCCAACATATGAATTTAGTACAATTCGAAAGATGTCATCAGAGCACAAAACTTCTTTTAACCACAGACCCTGATTTACATTTGATCTTCCCATAGAAACAGAAAGATCCATTTAATTATCAGAAAACCTTTTCTTAGTGTGACTTGTCTAATTTTCACTTTCGCCAAACATGTACCTGAGTTTTTTTAGCCTGAGTCTTCACTTTTTCTGTGCAACACATTTTTAAATAAATATTATCAAAGGGAAAAAAAATGAAAGTAAGAAATAAACAATAAAAATGCACTGGGCCTTAAAAGTCCATGTTCGTGCTTTCCTGTAGAAACAGAATCTTTGGAAAAACAAACAACTTTTCTGGAAGTCTGATTTCACTGTAATTACGTTTTTTTTAAGCATCATAAAACTGTCTTAGTTCTTTCAAGTTCAAATCCTTAATGCGTTCTAGCACGAGTTCTGTAATTAGCCCAAAAGCATTTTGCTTACTTGCAAGTTTAAATTTGTGTGCAATCTTTTAAGAAAAAGAAATGTCCGACTCACCGATGTAACTCCAAGACTGCACGTTTTACCTTGTCTTGCTTGCTCATTCATGTTTTAATTTTACTTGCGCTTTATTTACAGGATTCGTGGTAGCGCAGGTCCGAAGAGCAGGAAGAAGATCAGCCACCGAAGCCAGAGAGGGAGTGAAGGGACGAGGAGCCAGCAGGAGAAGTCGGAGCCTGGAGGAGAAATGGAGGACTTCGCAGGGCCGTTTCTACCATTAGGCAAGACTAGGCGGCCGCCTAGGGCGGCAAAAGGGCTAGGGGCGGCAAAAGGGGATTTTTTTTCCATATAATCTATAATAATCAGGGCCGTCAATCATTCATAGCGTGAACGCGCAAATTGTGACGGCCCTGCTTCTTGTTGCTGGCCTGCCCCCAGAGAGAATGGACCAATGAAATTACGAGGGGCAGGCCTGTCATCATTCGATTTGCCTCTTGGCGCGCAGCGGAGCTCGGAGTGCTGTGGAGCTGAGAGGAGGAGTCCAGGAGCGTCAAGGCAAGGACTGGTTGGCTGATCCTGCAGCCTGCTTCTGTTGCACGTGGGAGTCTTTAGGTGCCAGCAGGTGTATTACGGACACGGTAGGATTAATTTACTGGTCGAAATCATGTCCACTTTTCCTTCTCTGACGCTGTCAGTTGTCCGTCTCTCTTCCTCTTTTTCTTATTCCCTCTGTTTCTGTCTCTCTCTCGCTGCTCCTCACTGTGTGTGTGAGGGAGGTGCACGCGTTGTAAATATGAATGAGCGAGGCATTTCTTGGCGCGCTGTCTGGACATGGAATCTGTAGTGAGACGTGCAAAGCCTACTGCCGCTCTCTGCTCGTTCCCTATCTCTACAGCAATTGGGGTTTAATTTGTAAAAACAAACCGTGAAATGCCGCCCTTGTTGTCTGAGGTGCCGGCCCTGTCTTTACACCAACGGGATAAGGGCGAAAAGGAAAGCTGAATAGTTGTTTCATTTCACGTCTCTTCCTCCCCTGCAAGGATGTCTGTCTGTACACCCACACTCCTGGCCTACAAGCTGTTCAAAGAACGGCAGGAGCATGTCTTGGGCAGGCGGGCGGGGGAGCCAAAATCGCATCTGCATTCTGATCTAAATGCGAGAAGATAGGCGTGGAACATGTGAGGCGATTAGCTGTTGTAACGTCGCATTTTTGAAGCACACGCTTAAGAGGCTGTGGCGCCAGGCTGGTCAGGCCGGGAGTAGCCAGTGTCTAAAATCACTTTGCATTCACCAGGATACAGCCCTGTAGGTTTTTTTTTCTCCCTCTCAGGGATGGGGACACCCTCTTCAAAGAGAAAGGGAAAAGGTCCTGTGAGGAGTTGAAAGGGAAACGGGGAGGGGGCATCGTCTCCTCGCCCACTCTCGCTCCAACTGTCTGGAGTTTAAGGACTGATTTGCAATGCCAACAGCCCCAGTCATTTGGGTGTCCCTGAACGGTTCCCAGCAGTGGCACCTCCTTCAGACAGGGGCGGTGATGGCCCAGGAGGTTAAAAACACACAGCGGGACTCTGCTTCCAAGAGTACTTGAGACACGGCCTCGCCCCTTCTTCCGTGCTCTGGGGTCCGTAGGAGGAGCGAGGTTGATCAGACCCTACAGCATAGGGAGCAACCATTCTGCATCTGTGCAGGCCTCGCAGGAGCTGGGCGCTTTTTTAAAACTCTGTTTGCAATATAAGCGAGACTTTCCTGTTCAAAGCTCGTGTAAGGCATGTCTGCTGTCAATCAAACTGAGGGGTGTTATGGGAATCAAAGTTCTTCTAATACGGCTATAGGTGCAGTAGGCAGCCAGATGCAGGCAACGGACACACACGTGTGTTTGTTTGCTTGCGTAGTTGTTTAGGCCTTCAGTGGCTTTCCGGGGTTGGTGTGTGAGGGTAGGTAGGGGTTACAGACTGTAATACCATGCCTTCTTGGGGCGAGCAGTCAGAGTGTGTAGATGGAGACAGGCACGGCCAGTGATTGTATTAAGGAGATGCAGGGTAATGTGTGATCATGACGTTGTGTTGTTTGTGTTTACATGCGTATGTGTATATATATATACCCCCATGTCTTGTACATTGTAAAAGCAAGCAGATTCAGGTTAAATCTTTAAAAACATTCCAGTTTCTTTTGTTTTGGCGATGTGATTGTGTTTTGGGTGACGCCTTTGCATGCATGGCGAAGAATGCATACATGTAAAGATGAAATAATCAGTGAACGGAGTGCGAGCGCGCTCTCGGACTCGTCCACCGTCCAGGGCTGTGAGTGACTGGCGGCCCGGAGCTCTCGCACTCACTGGGCCCGGGTGGAGTGAAGTCACGCGGAAGCCTTCCCTGGCTGTCGACTGTGCCCTGCCGGCCCCTGGCATGGCGGAGGGCTGCTCACTCGCTGAAACCGTGCTTCAATAAACGTCTCTCACCCTCTGTTTCTTCTACTTTCCTTCATTCGTTCCCTTGTGAAATGGATCCAAAAGAAAGAAACACTTTTGTTGGAAGTGTTTTTAACAATTTTCTGTTCCAAAGTGCCGCCTCGGGAGGGAGAGAAAAACCGGTTAAAAATACAAAAAATAAATAACTAAAGCATTACAGCGCGTTCGCAAAGTGACCAGATTGGTTTTATTAACACCCAAACAGAGTAGTGCCACTTTACAGAGTTTGCCAGTGAAGCGCTACTTTTGTTTTCTCGTCTTTCTTTGAACAGCATTGTTTTCCGTGTTTTGAACAGCATTGTTTTCCGTGGGTGGGGAACTGCACCATTCCTGGAGGTACTGCAATACCTGGTTGATGGGTGGAGTCCTTATCAGCTCTTTTCCTTATTTTAGTTTACAAAATGTGTACTGCGGCTCTGTGTGCAGAGATGTGGTCTTTTTAAACCATACTGCTCACGGTTTGTAAGGATATAAGCAATGGACAGTGAAAAGGGTCCCTTCCGGGATCTGTAGTCGTGCTCAAAGTTTCAGGCAAAAACACTCTTGATTTCTGAATAATGAGAGTAAAAGTGTTAGGGTAACCATTTTGTTCTACTTACTTTTCACATGCTTTACTTAATCTTGCATTCCATATGAGGGTTTGCTTTTTCCAGGAAGTTGTTACTTTTTTTCTTCCTCCAGGTAGTACATTACTCTTGTGCATAATTAGTAGTAAAAGGGAAGGGGCGGCATTTTTCAATTCTCGCCTAGGGCGGCAAAACACCTAGAAACGGCCCTGGGACTTCGCCGAAGGAACTGAGGCAGGTAAGCGTTAAAGGTAAACGAGGCTAAGCAATGATTTGAATGCGGGAGCGGTTTAAATACCCTCGCCGCACCGTTATTTGCATACTTGTGTCTTGCACCGTTTAACTGTTTACACGTGCAAGCGGTTGCCGGTGAGCTTGTCCATTAACATATTCGTGTGTTATATGTTTTGGCAGTTAACATGTGTAGGAGGCTGTTAAATAACGTTTGTTTTACATAATCATGTTTGCAAAGATGCTGCACAAGACTTTCTTGGTCATCATTTTGTACAACATAAAAGATAAACAAATGAGCATTAATATTACTCTTTTGCAATGTTTCACAATGGTACATGCTTTCAATGTGTTTTCAACATCTATTTTCAATTGCACAATATTATTTCCATCAATATTCTGGGATATATCTAAACTGCTGGTGCCAACTTATTGCTGGGTGAGACGGGCATGTGAGAGTGTGACCATGCCCATAACACTTATGGCTCCGATGACGTCACGCGGAGTCACGTGCGGAGCCGTTCCATTGTGACATCCTTGTTTCCGTGGAATGCTGTGCATGGGGATAATTCAAAAGGTGAGGAATCCACAGGCAGATGTATCCATCAGAAAGAGCAAATTTAGAAAAAGCTGTAGCAGTAGTATACAATGGTATGACCACTTTATCCACTAGGATATATTCTCTGGGTAACATTGTGTCATTTGCTATAGACATCATATGGAGTGACGTCCTCTTTGAAACATGGGCAATCACAGCTTAGGGCTATTATGCTACTGAGTTGGACTCTACAGACACTATGCACTGGTCGTGTCCCATGGAAACACAAACACCAGTAGCTTGTTTTTTTCCATACAATCTAACTAAAGAACAGACTATTATGACTAAAAAAAAAAAAGACGAGACATACACTATGTTACACATAGAAAAGTTAGCAAAATTACCATTTACTGTTGCAGAGGTGCTGAGTGCAGAATGGATAATACACTGATTAATTTATCCACCAATTTCAACTTTTCACTTCAATTACTGCTTGCAACACCTTTAATTAGGCAGATACGAAGCACGAGGGGGAGTGTTTGTACATGAGTCATGAGTGCTGTCATTCACTTATAGTTGTAGAAATGGTGCAACTGAGGTTTTTCTTAGCGGTACTGACTGCGAGAATAATTTAGGCCATTCTTTCATTTTCAAGGAGGTTACTCTCCATGGAGCGTGTAATGCATCCAAGGCAAACTTGCCATGTTATCTCAAAGGTTCACCGGCAGCTGTGATTTTTCCGACATTCAGATTGCTTTCCAAATGGTAGCTATTTGATGTTGAATAGTCAAGGTTGCTTTGGGATGAAACCTGGCATACCATATCTGGTAACAGTTTCTGGGGTTGTGACATGTTGTGAAAAAGTACTGTTTCCACTTGCCCGTACAGTTAGGATGCACCACTTTGGCCTTCGATACAGATTTTGAATGTGAACTCTTAATATTTATGTTGATGTACTCAATGATACATGTGGGCATAAAAATGAAATCGAATCACTGTTGTCGAAATCACCCGATAGGACCACTCCATCAACCCTGTATCAGAAATACGTGGTCAGGCAGGCCCTACAACCTAGGCCTGAGGCAACTGATTGACCGATCACAGATGAGGTGACATGTAACCAGCAGAACAAACGCACGAACAGGAAAAACCCAGATGAATCCAATAGATAAGCAGTGACATCACAATGGTCCAGGGAGATTGGCCCCAATAAAGTGCACATGGCCAGAGGGGCGCGCGTTCCCAAAACACCATAAAGTTAGATGCCACATAAAATTAAGAACACTCAGTCAATCATTCACAGCACACGCAGTGATCACGCGCTCCACATTCCAGACACCTAGACACGTTACCAACTGGCCCTCATTGTGTCCACGCAAGGTCGAGATCCACCTGAATTTATTATCAGGTGGGAGTAAATTATGACTCCATGACTAGGCCCATATTCCTCTTCCTAAAAAGGATCTATGAATAGTTTTATGATGCTCCAAGAAATGTATACAAAAGTGCTCAAATCGATTGTACTTTGAGTCAGTCTCAGACCCTTTCCTGTATGATGTAATCCTGGTCACAGTGTTTATTTTAACCAACTGTTCCTGTTTTGCCAAATGCCTCTTGTCTTTTGTTTCTTTCACGGTAAATTCATATTCGAGCAACATTTTGGTGAGCCAGCCAGGAGAGACTGGTGCTTCAAACCCGACTTCAGCCGAAGGAAAGGACCCCGTCCGGAGGGATTCACACCTGCACAGCTAGGAAGGTGAGCAGATGCCACAATTGACAGAAAGTTCTTCTGAATCCGCGGGGCGGAGGTCTGTCCTGAAGCCACCGTCAAGTGGGTAAGAGACTAAATCTGAGCCTTAATCCCAGCATTTGGCGTATGGGAAACTAGAAAGAAGGGCAAAAAGTTAACCTGGGTGCCCTGCCACTGACCAAAATCTGACATATTGCCTATTTTTGTGTTGCACGGTGGCCTCTGAATCTATTCTGCAGATGTCACCATTTTTCGATAGTCAGCAGGCTAGGAAACGTGACGGTTGTTAGACGTTTGGACAGCGGGGAGTGACACAGATGGTACGCTTGCCCTTTGTGTGTGATACAGGGGTGAGGCCTCACCGCTTGGACCACTGCGCGTGATACAGACAGTACACACAGGCCCTGGGTGTGCTATAGGGCCTGCACACCTTGATCTTATTTCTTAGTCTAAAAGGGTTTTCTCAATGCTGGTGGTTTCTTAACATGGTTGATTCGCTTGGACCGCTGGGCATGATACAGATGGTAAGCATGACCCTTGGGTGTGATATAGGGTGTAATTCAGATATTAGTAAAAATATGGACCTTGGAGATTAGGTATAACTAGTGCTTGGCCAAGAAGGGCCCGTGGTGGTCAAGTTGTTCCTTGTTTTCTCGTAAATTGTTATCTTTGTCCCGGAGCAGATATTGACAGACTAGCGGGCTCACTTAGTTCTGTGTACCATGCAGAGCCTCCCCTTGTCATCGGGTAGCATGCGCTAAGGAGCGGGCTAAGGGTTTTTGGACAAAATCATCATTTTTCTCTTTTTCTTCATTGTGGTTATTAATTGTTGCATTCTTGATGTTGTGCTACTGGTAAATTATTGCAACAGAATTTTTGTCTAGTGTCGTGTTTTGTTAATGACTCAATGTGCTTATGAAGGAGTTGCTAATTCTTACAATTATTATTCCATATCTAAATAAGAGTCTGCTATTTTTCTGCTCAATTCACACATTTTGAACTAACAATTGCACTTTCTTCCAGGTTGAGACCTTTTGTATGCATTTTTTGTTTGTTTAGGAAATGTCTATGCCAATGCATCTGTATATAACATTGAGCTCGTAGAAGTAGTTGTAACCAGTAGTCCCTGTGTATTTATTTCCCCTCGATCAGAGTACAACTTAAAATCATTTAATCCCGAGAAGCTAGAGTGTATCAGTCCAGTAAAAAAGTTCCCAGCTTAACATGGCGTCACAGCCAAAGCACATGCAAACCAGGTTCCCCACACAGGTTAAAAAATTTCACAAGTCTTACCCCGGAAGGCACGGACACACTAAGACACACGCGTTCCCCGGGCCATGGGGGGAACCTTTGACACTAACATAATCGAACACGCAAGAACACACATTCGGACCAAATAAGTAGAGCAAAAGAAGGCCAGAAGAGAGGCACTGTAGAACTATGGGCCATCTTCGAGGAGACCCAGACCGGCAATGCAATTCCAGAATCAGCAAGTAAGGCGTCCGCGCCTCCTCCACCGTATGTAGGAATGGATGTGCTCTCCCCAATGTCTGCCTTCCCTGCACTAGGTTCTACCAATTGACCGGTCGAAGGAGCCAGAGGGGCCCCCTACCAAACAACAAACCACTATTTCTAAACAGGGAGGCCAGCAGGCCCAGGCAATCCCAACGTCATCCCCGTCCAGTGCTAGAGCTCCCCGAAGCTCGACCCTGCATCTGTCACGTTCAACCCACCGAACCCCAATGGCGTGGAGAACGTGCAATCCCAGCCGTCCGGGTAAGCACACTCGGGTGACCGGGAGATCCATAGTGGGTCAGGACAGCGATGCTACTAGCGAAAGCGGGGAGGAGGGCCTCAGTCCCCCGGGATCCGACCATGAGACTGCGGCTACAAGGTCGGCCCAGCAGACCAAGGGGGAAAATACGGAACCTATGCCAGAAACAAACAAAAAAACCACCCAAAAACACACAGATCTTACTGTCCATCCCAGGCCAATCGAAGGCAGATCCTGTGGTCACGGTGCTGGTGAACAAAACACGGTACAACAGACACGGGGGCAACTAGGTCATGCATACAGGAAGGGACAGTCCCCTTGTCAAAACACACTGCAACTATATAAGGAGTCTTGGTTACAGTGGCCGGGATCCTCATCACAGAACCCCACGGGCTGGAGATAGGGGGAATAGGATAAGTGAACAGTTATTGTATTTTCCCTTATCCCTAACTAACATATATTAGGGCAGGAACTAATGACCAAGCAAAAAATGTCCATCCAGTTTGTAGACAACGGAACTATAGCCTGCTCCTCCCCTGTAGCCTCTTCCCTAGAACCCAGACCAGCGTAGAGCTCCTGCACTACATTTACACAGATAAGGACAGTCCCAGCCAATGAGGCAGTCCTGGAATATACAGGGTATTTGTTTGAACTATACAGGTTACCACAGCAGTGGGCATGTCCCACACACCACCTAATAGGACGGGACAGGAGCAAGCTCAGAGAGACACCACCAAGTTGGTCCAACACAAATTGAAAAAGACTGCCCTCGAGGGGGCCATGTTGGCCGCAAACGTACAAATGGTACCCGTCATGAAAAGGGCTCCAAAGCAAAACCCCAGAGAGTTTCAACCCAGTTATGACAGCGGAGGTCAGGGAGGTTAGCCCCAGACGGACCTCAGAGATAAATCTGGGCCAGTCCCGCAAAGTCCCCATTCTCAAAAACCAAGCCCAAGGTAACCCGAATGCACTTTACGCTCAGTCGCAGGGAAGTCAGACAGCCACTGCGCCACCGCAGTTGGGATCAGGTAGTAGGTCAAATACGTGGCAACAGCAGCAACAGACGGGGACCACAGCCCAACAATGACTGTAGCAGGGAGTGCTAACTGTCTGGGGAGGCAATGCCTTTACACAATTGCAAAAGCCACTTATGCAATAAGCTCAGACCCCCAATGCAAAACATCTACTTCATGCACACTTCAAAACTCATTTTAAAAATAAAGACTACTACGGCAACATTAGGAATTCAAGCCTTTACTTCAATCAATCAAGCGTTTGTATTGGCGCTTAGGGCGAGGGGCTGCTGATCTGTCTGGGTTCAGTCTAAGAGCCAGGTCTTGAGATCCTTCCTGAATTGGATCAGTGACGGGATGGCCTGAGGTGTAGGGGCAGAATGTTCCAGGTCTTAGTGGCAAGGTGGGAGAAGAAACTTCCTCCGGTTCTTGTCTTGTGCATCCGGGGAACAGAGACAAGGGCCAGCTGGGCAGAACGGAGATGTCTGGCGGGAACGTGAAATGCGAGGCGGTGGTTCAGATATGCTGAACCAGCGGCATGGAGGGATATGTAGGCGTGAGTGAGGAGCTTGAATGTGATTCTTTTGTCGACTGGGAGCCCGTGAAGTTCACAAAGGTGTTTGTGGCTGCAGCAGGAATGTTGAGGATGAGTCGGGCGGAGACGTTCTGAATGTTCTGCAGTTTCTTAAGGAGTTTCTGGGTGATGCCGGCATACAGTGCATTGCTGCAGTTGATTCTGCTGATGATGAGTGCATGGGTGACCGTCTTTCTGGACTCGATGGGGATCCACGTGAAGATCTTTCGGAGCAGGCGTAGCGTGTGTAAGCAGGATGATGAGAAGGCGTTGATCTGGCGGTTCATGGTGAGCGAGGAGTCAAGGATGATGCCAAGGTTTTGGGTGTGGTCTGTGGGTGTGGAGGGGGTTTCAAGTGCTGCGGGCCACCAGGACTAGTCCCAGGCGGGAGGTGGGTGGACTCCATGATGAGGATTTAGGTCTTCTCTTAGTTGAGCTTGAGCATTTAGGTGGTGACAACCTTCATTCAGTCAAGGAAGTTGTTCTTGGTGACTGTGGGTTGTTGGTGAGGGAGAGAATCAGCTGGTTATCGGCGTAGGAGATGATGTTGAGTCCATGGTTACGGACGATGGCTGCGAGTGGGGCCATGTAGATGCTGTAGAGAGTGCGGCTCAGGGAGGAGTTCAGAGGCACTCCACAGCTGATCTCTGTGGGTTTCGAGAGGAACAGTAGTAGTCTGACTGTGTTCACCCGGTGAGGAAGGAGCGGATCCATTCCAGGGCTTTGTCGCGGATGCCGGCGTTGTGGAGTCTTGTGCATAGGGTGCAGTGAGAGACTGTATCGAAGGCAGCTGAGAGGTCCAGGAGAATGAGGGCTGCAGTTTTACCTTGGTTGAGGAGGGTGCGGACGTCGTCTCTGGCAGCGAGGAGGGTGGGCTCAGTGCTGTAGATGCTTCGGAAGCAGGATTGGGAGAGGTCCAGGTTCGCTTAGATGAACTCGGAAAGTTGGGCGTTGATGGTCTTCTCGAGGACCTTGCTTGGAAGGGGAGAAGAGAGATGGATCTGAAGTTCTTGAAGTCTGTCGGGTCGGCAGAGGGTTTCTTCAGCAAGGGGTTGATCTCTGCGTGTTTCCAGTCTTGCAGGCAGGTGGCAGAGTTGATGGAGCAGTTGATTTAACAACTAATTATTAATTAAAATGTATTTACTCCCCTCCCTTTATCCCTATAAACTCCACAACACGCACCTAAAAAAATGTAATTACGCAATTACAATTATCATTTAATAAACATGAATTAAAGACTAATTATTGATTAAAAATAAATAATTTCCCACTCTTTACACCTATAAAACCCACAACCAGCACCTAAAAAAATAATGACACAAGTAATATAACTATCAATAATTAATATTAAATAGCAACTAATTATTAACCCCACAACCCGCACATAAAATTTACATAAAAAATGAATAGCACAATTAACATAAATAAATATCAATTAAATAAATATTAAATAAAAAAATAATCATTAATATATTATGATTACATTACTTCCCACCCTACACCCCTATAAACCCACAACCTGCTACAGCACTAAAAATCACAAAAAATAATTAAATGTAACTACTAAAAATGTAACAAATATATTTTTTTTAAAACAATTATACAAAAAATTACATCATATATATTTAAAATATACACTAAAAGACATAATTCCAAAACGATATTTTAAATAATTTTTGCCAACGATATTCATGCTGAATTCCATAGCACGATATATTGGACATAGATTTTGGTACGGCGATATTTTTACTTCGATATTTTGTCTGAATACCATGGCCAAATGGGAATGGCACTACCACATGTGCTACGGTTTCATGAGAGAATGATATAGTTCTAAGGCGCACCCTTGCTTCAGGAACTCAATGACAAATGGTTCTTGTCATTTCGTCCTGTCTGGCTACACCCTCGTACAGCCCGTATTCCGCTGTCAGCTGTGCACTTTCGAGTGTGCACTGGATATATATTCTTGGGGATGCAATCGGTCCAATCTACAGACATTACGCTACTGGTGGGTCCTCTAAAGACACACCTGTACAGGTGCACTGTGCATTTGCCGCTGCTTCAGAATGCATACCATGAGTCTTTCTGGGATGCTTCAGCTCCTGCTGACGTGGATCTTGGCTCTTCCACTGTGGATGCACTACTGCCCGTTACTCTTTCAGCAGCTGCTGAGTGGGTTGGATTTGAACATATTTGTTCAATGAAATTGGCGAGAGGCGTGCCAGCGGAGCGGTCATCTGCAGATGCTGGCAACAGCAATGTTTAGTCTACTCCTTGGAACATTTAAACAATCTGGCAGTATCGAGCAGTGAAGATTTTTTTTTTTTAATTCAACCTCGTTTTTATTTACAAGATTGCTTTTAGAACTGAAGTGTAACTTGCAATTTGGCTTTCTATATGCTTTTATTATCAAAGAAGCAATGTGCTTTAAGATTTTATATTAACTATATGTATTTCTTAGCATAAGTTTAGGAAGCTTTTTAGTCGTCTCATGTCCAAGAAGTGGGTGTTATGTGGTCACATTTAGGCCCAGGTAGAAACACCACCATTTTACATGCTCATGTGGTTAAGATGTCTTCCAAACATGCTTACATTTGACACACATTTGCTTGCGTGCCAGTGCAGGATAATATTCTCTGAAATGGCTTTGCTTACATTTCTACTTTGTAGGCATATTATCAAATACCTTGAACATTCTGTACAAGATCTAAGTTCACTGCGCAAAATGTTGTTGTTTGTTATTGTCCGCTCGACGACTGAGCTATCATAGAAAAATCAACAACAGCAGTCTGACTGGGACTTCGGCATGGCAACATGGGTGATGTTTATTATAGGGATGAAGCCCAGCTCGCCCCCAAATTGGGCTACCTGATGGCACTTACCCACAGGTAACGGGGGAGTTAGACCACCATACAGGGATTCTGGCAGATTCACCCACCCTAGCCACACTAGGTTAGGTAGAGCTAGGTAGGAGCACAAAATATAACAGTATTTGTAAGCAAGCATATATATATACTTTGTTACAGCACAATGGTTGTATTATTTATCTTCATGTTATTCTATTTCCTTATATCGATTATTGCAGCACAGGTATTTTACTCAAGAATCACAATGCTTCAATAAATACTGAAATACTGTGCTGTGTATTTCTTGTGCACCTCTTTGGGGATGCATGAGTAGCCAAACAAAAAGGTTCTAGATCTGTTACAACGATTTTCTTGGGGAGTCAGGGTTGTCATGATCTGAGGTTGCGCATTTCACCTGTCACCTTACCAAGTTAAGGGTACAGATGGTGCACTGTGAGCTAGCAGGACTAAGGCCAACATATCCTGATGGTGTGCTTAGAATCAGTCATGCACAGTTTTGACGTTTATGTTGTCCAACAAACGCACAGTTTTACTGAGAAAGTATAAACCATACAATAGTAATATGTTACTTGTTACCACTGCTGAGGGAAAGAGAGGCATTATGACCCACTCAACAGTGGGGCACAGCCATTTTGTAGACTACGAATAGTACTACTAGAGTACTACAAAATGATATTCACAAACCTACGAGCAATTCTCTACCTCCATCTCTCCTACCTTTTCTATGGGGAGATCCTCAAACATAAAAGTTAGTTTACTACTTACTAGTAAATGGGGGGGGAACAGATTGAGTGGCTGGCACCCTGAGTGATGCTGGTAAGACCAAATGGGAGCACAGCGAACTGAAAATGCTCTTGGAGAACCGTGAACTGCAGGTAGTGTCTGTGGGCAGGCATGATGGGACGGGAATGTGGAAGTATGCCTTCTGCAAGTCCAATGCAAGCATCCAGTGTCCCAGGTCCAAGGCAGACAGAACGTGAGAGTGAGCATCCTGAACTTATCCTTATTCAGAAAAATTGAGAAGGCCCAGGTCAAGGATAGGATGGAGGCCTCTGTTCTTTTTGGGCACAAGAAGTAGTGGGATTAGAAACCACACCCTACTTCTGATGCTGGCACCTTCTCTATGGCTTCCTGGGCCAAGAGAGCCAACACTACCTGATAAAGCAAAGATGCTCCCCCATCAGCTTTTAATAAGTGGGTAGCATAGGAGACAGGTGTCCAGAAAAGGGAGGGAGTAGACCTTTTGGACAGTTTACGAAACCTTGTCTCTGGTGGAATGAGCACGCAAGCCCTCAGGGATTGCTTCTTGGCGAATGCGTAACAGATTTTGATGCAGGGCATGATCCATTGGGGAATGGTTTGCTTCTGCACAGTCTTTCCCTTCTTCGCTCTGACATACCACACGAAAAGTTGGTTGTCTACCCGGAACTCTCTTGTGCGGTCAAGGTAGAAACACAACACTCTTTATGGGTCCAGTCGGTGAAGTAGCTCATATGCTTTAGAGGGATGTGGCGGAGGGTAAAAAGTAGGCAGGGTGATGGACTGGCCTACATGAAAAGGAGTGACAACTTTTGGCAGAAAGAAAGCCCTAGTTCGTAGAACCAGCTTGTCTGATGCTCACCGACTCTCTGGACAGGTGGTATTGCCAACATGAAGGCCGTCTTGGTGGTAAGGAGCCTGAGAGTACAGTTGTGCAAAGACTCAAAGGGAGCGCACATCAGGAACATCAAGTCTAGACCAAGGTCCCACTGAGGCCTGATGGAGGGTGAAGGACGAAGCATATGTTGCAAACCTTTCAAGAATCTATGTACAATAGGGGATTTAAAGAGGGATGGCCGGTCAGGCAACTGCAGAAAGGCTGATATAACAGAAAGGTAACCCTTTAAGGTGCCTAGAGCAGAGCCCTGCTGGGCAAGGGAAAGAACAAATAGAAGAACCTGAGAAAGGAGAGCAGAAAGGGGCAACCTGTTTTTCTGCACACCATGCCACAAACTTTCCCAATGGCAGGCAAATTGCGTTTTGGTGGAGGGACACCTAACTGACAAGATAACAGACAAAAGCAAGAAGGAAGAAATGGCAGATAGATAGCCCTTAAGAGTGCCCAGAGCAGAGCCCTGCTGGGTCAGGGAAAGCATGAAGAGAACGACTTCAGAAAGAGGAGCAGAAAGGGGTCTAATCTTTTTTTTGTACACCATGCCACAAAGTTTTTCCAACGGCAGGCGTATACTTTCTTCGTAGAAGGACACCTGGCTGCCATGATGATGTTACAGACTAGGGGCAGAAGGTTGAAAGCTGTCAACTGTCGGCGCTCAATCTCCATGCAGGAAGGCGAAGCGTTGACAAGTTCGGGTGGCGAACCCTCCCCTGCTGCTGCAACAGAAGATCCTTCTGAAGGGGCAGCCTGATCAGAGGACAGATAGCCATGCTCAACAGTTTGGGATACCAAACTCTCCGAACCTAGTCCGGAGAAACAAGGATGTCTTGGGCCCGGTGTGTGGCATGGGCGGAAAGACATATAAGTGGCCTAAGCGCCACTTGAGACAAAAAGCGTCTCAGAGGAGAGGTGCTTTGGAAATTCCAACGCGCAATCGTGCTGATATTGCGTGTTCTTGGCAGTGGCAAAGAGATCCAACCAAGTCTCTCACCACTGCTGAAAGACACCTTGCACAGAAGGTTGATGTCTGGATTTCATTGGAGACCAGATGTAGGAAAGTGGGTTTCTGTTGCAGTAAACCCCTCCCCCTCACTGCCTTGTCCTGAATCCAGCGACCTCCATAACCCCTGGGAGAACTGACTGCCTTCAACAAAGACTGGATCTCCTGTGAACAGCAGCTCTGTTCAAGACCAGATGTAGGAAAGTGGGTTTCTATTGCAGTAAACGCCCCTCACACTTTTTGCCAGACTTCTGATGCACTTTGACTTGATGTGCCCTGGGTCCCTGCCAATCAGGTTCCCAGGGCCTGTGTTCTTTCCAAAAACTGTACCTTTATACCCCAATTGGCACCTCTGTGGCTACATGAAAGTACCTTGTAAAAGGTACCATGGGTACCAAGGGTTCTGTGACCAGGAAAGGCCTCTAAGGGCTGCAGCACATATTGTGCCACTCTTAACGAGGTCCTGTACCTTAACAGACACACACACACTGCCATTGCAGGCTGCGTGCTTTGGTGCAGAGAAAAGTGAACCCACTGCCTAGTCTATAGTTAAGACACCCCTCTAGCTGGGTGCACTATACCACTGGTGAGGGTACAGTTGCATGAGCACTGTACCCCTACAGTGTCTAAGTCCATTTTTAGACATTGTAAGTTCGGTGAAGTCATAAAGAGTATATAATCTGGGAGTTTCTCATCACAAACTCCACAGCACCATAATGGCTTTACTGAATTCTGGGAAGTTTGATAGAAAACTTCTCAGCATAATAAACCCACACTGATGCCAGTGTGGGATTTATTATACCATGCACTCAAAGGGCATCTTAGAGATGCCCCCTGAAAAACGAACAGCCTCTGGTGGGTTCCCTGACTGGTAAACACCAGCCTGTCACCACGAGACATGTTTCTGGACTACTGGGGTGAGATCCTACGCTCCCTGGGCCCAGAAACAAAGCCTATCTGATAGAGACATCTAGCCGCAGATTCCTTAACTTAGAATATCCCCAGGCGTCAGACTGGATCCGGAAAACTTTTTCCCCAGCAGTACCTCTGCACGCCGGGGGGCGTCGTTGTCCGGCTCCGTCCTGACGTCCACGGAAGTGACGTCAATGGAGCCATATAAGTCCCCCTCGGCGTGCTGACGTAATTTTTTCTTCTTTTCCGCGTCCCAACGCGGATCCGGGAGAAGCGGTTCCTCTGGCCTGTTTTGATTTCAGGCCCTCACGACGCCCTTTCGCGTCTGGACCAGTGTGACAATGCCTGCGGGCTTCAAGTCGTGTGCGTCCTGTTCGCGGCAGATGTCGCCGACGGATCCACACGAGATCTGTATGTGGTGCTTGGGCGAGCACCACGACTCTGCCGAGTGCGACGCCTGCCGGCAGCTGAAGCCGAAGTCCCTGCGGGAACGACAGATGAAATTGATGTCTGCCCGGTTGTCCCGGTCAGAATCCTCGCGGCACCGGCCTCTGTCTCCAACGGAAGGATCCCAATGGCGCAGTTCTTCCTTCCACGCTGAGGTTCCTGTGCGGGACAGATCCCTGAGTAGTTCCCGTGGACGTCGCTCGCCTGCCTCAGGTAAGCACCGGTAGAAGTCACGGAGGTCGACGACCTCGCACAAGCGTGACGTCGGGGCCCGCTGCTCCCGGTCTTCACCGGACATGGGCGCTCAGAAGTCGGCCCCCGCCTACCCACCGTTTCCTGGTGCTGGGGCGACTCGGACCCAGATGGAGGCCTATTCCAGGGCTCGGCAGGCCATCTTTGGGTCACCCCCTCTCCCTGGCGCGCCTTCGGGCCCCACAGTGGGGGTAGGGGCTCAGGTCGGGTGTTCGCCGGCGGGTTCGCCCTTGGCGCCGACCGAGTGCCTTGACTCCGGTTCCGGGGTCGCTGCGACGTTGGGACACCGCCCGGAGGGGCATCCCACTCTGACATCTAGTCCTCCTGATGCGTCTTCACAAAGTGCTCCGGGGCTCCCAGCATCGTCGTTGGATGCGGCTGCAGCGCGAAGCTCGACTCCGAGTCGACTTCGTTCCTTCTGCAGGATCCTGCCTCGGTGGAGGTCGACGCCGAGCGGACGAGACCTCTTCGGGGGTCGTCGACGTCGATCTGACGTCGTCCCGATGTTGATCGATGCCGGTTCCGTCCCTGGCTGTTCCTCTGCTGGTGGAAGACGTGTCCCCAGTGGGTTCTCCGCCCCCAGGGTTTTTTCCATGGTCCACGGAGCGGGGGCCCATGGGGCACTGGCCGGCTCATTATTCTGCTGGGCCTCTGTCGTTGGGTGGATGGATTAGCCTGCAGCCATCTCCAACGGATGACTTACTGTCTCCACCTCGGATGGCCACGGAGGCTAGCGCAGACTTTGCGAGGGCGGTTCGCAGGGCTGCGGATATCTTGCAGATGCAGCAGCCCTCTGTCTCCCTGCCTTCGGATCCTTTGTTGGAACTTCGCCACCAGGGCACGGTGGATGTGGAGCCTTTGTTGCCTTTTGGCGGGTCATTGTATAATGTACTTCTGGGGACTTGGGCCAGGCCCTCATCGGGTGACCCTATGGATCGTGCTATTGCACATCGCCATCGCCCGGCTCCAGATGACCCTGCCTATTTGTCCCTCCATCCTAGGGCTCAAGGGCTTGTAGTCCAGGCAGCGCTCCCTTCCTCTCCTCCTCCTTTGCTTCCTCCCACTCAGGAGTCTAGGTGGTTGGAGTCGTGTGGCCGCAACGTCTTTGCATCCACCAGCTCAGGCCTTCGGTACCTGAACACGACCTGCGTGTTTGCTCGGGCTACTTTTGCCCTTTGGGACTCAGTCGAACAACTCCTTCCCTCTTTGCCAGAGGGCCCTCGTGCTGACCTGGTCCAGCTTATTCGGGACGGCTGCGACATGGCGCAGTTTTCCGTCCGGTCGGCCATGGACACCACTGACTCCGTGGGTCGAGAATTGGCCAGGTTAGTTGCTCTCCGTCACCATGCGTGGCTACGCGATGGCAGTTTTCCCGAGAATGTTCGGGAGCAACTCGGGGATCTGCCCTTTGATGGGGCCCATCTGTTTGATGAGCATGCAGATTCGGCAGTCCGGCGCCTCCTATCTGGTTTCCTATGACTACCAAGTTTTTAGTCCTCTATGGTGGACTTGTGTTTTCGTATGCAGTATTGTCACTGATTTCCGTCTCTGGGTTCAAGACGTTATTTCCCAGACGGGCTGTATGGCTGTTTAGCCGTGTTTTTCCTTCCTTTGGTACAGCTGGGCCAGCTGTTTATATGGTTCTGTTTGACCTCTGCATATGAGCTTGTCTCAAGGGGTGACCCTTGCCTTTCATAGGGTTGTGACGTACCCTATATGGGGTATTCGTTCGCTATTGTGTAGCTGCTCTTCCTTGCCAGGAAGTTTCGGAGGCTCCTGTGGAGTTCTCATCATTATTGTCTGTCCCTCTGGGGATTTTTCCTGTAAGTTATGCTGTGGGCATCTCCCTTTTGTTCCATACTTCCTGCTGTGGTGGAACGCCTCCTCTGTTGCGATCCACGGACTGACGTGGCCCTCTCCTGGAGCATCTTTATTGCTGCCTACGGTTGTTCCGTTGCACTCTCATGCATCTGTGCACGCGGTCTGCTACAGTGTCTTGTTGGGGCCCTGCCGTATCCGACTCGCCCCAGGGAGCTGCACGTCCTCCTGCCTTGCATTTGGCTCATCTCCCCCTTCATTCGGCCCCTAGCGCTGTTGGCTGTCTTGGGCGTGGGTACGCATCCCTGTGGGCGCTTTGTTCCGTTCCAGATCGGTTCTTTCTGTACTCTAGGTGGGCACCACGTGATCCGCACTGTGTGTGTGTACTATCACGGGGGTCCTGTAGTGTTCCTTGAGCCACTGTCTTGGCTGCGTTCTCTTCCTGTTGCCTTCTTCCCTGGTGTTGGGAAAGGCTTGGGCACACCCTGTCTGGGTTTGCCTAGGGCAGTAGAGTTTTCGCCGGAACGGATCTCTGTTACGTTTACCTTGTGCCCGGGCCTGGGCTCAGGTTTTTCGGTTCGTTGCCGCACAGGGCTCAGGTGTTTCTCCTCCTGGCCTCTGCTGCGATTTTCAACAGACGTATTCTATCTCCGGATGATCTCTGGCATCATCCTGTCTATATATATGCTTTTTCAGACATTCTATGTCTGAGTGTTACTGACTTCTTCGTTGGTGTGGTAGTCAGTATTCCCGCTTGTATCGCGGTGGCTCGGTCCTTCCTTCCCGATCGGGGGGTTGGGTTCGCCCCCTTTTTGTGGTTGGACTTGTATGTCCTGATACGTCTCACAGAAGTTGGTGCCGTTGGTACCTTTTGGGCGACTTTCTATTCTCTAGGGGTACTCTTCCAGTTTACCCATGGTTGTCACTTGTTGACTTTTTCATGTATTTCTATGTGCTGTGTACGCACACGAGGGGGCCGGCATGCGGGGTTTCCCTGCGGTGGTTCCTGGGGATTGTCCCAGGTTTCCTCTCTCTCTCTCCCTCATGGGAGATAGCTTGGGTGTGTCCGGTTTGCCGGTGGCCCTTTGTTGTTGAACCTGTGGGTACCGTTGACTGGTTGGCTACCTGGTGCTGCACCGGTCTTCTCTGTCGACGAGCACAGGCTGTGGCACTTACTCTTCATTGAGCTATGCATTGTGTGGTGTGGTTCTCACGGTACGCTATGTCTGTTCTGTGCATTTTTGTAATTCACATCTATGTATCTCCTGGTAGCCGTAGTTTGTATGTCTCGGCATGATGCCTTCTATCCTGACATATCATTTGTTGGCACCTGATGTTGTGCCGCTCACATTGTGTGTTCGGAATCTGTCATCATGTTTAAGTCCCTTCACTGGGCCTTTGTCTTTTACGGATCCTGGGGTCCTCTACTCAGTTTCCCTCTTTTCGTAGCAGTTTATGGCATTCTGCCATTGTGCACTGACCTTTCTGGTTCTGTGATTTCATTTTGTCCCTGTCTGGCCGACAGTGGACTCATGCCGTCCTCTGACGGATTGTGGTACCTTGCTTCCCTTGCTCATGCTCCGACCTGAATTTCTTGGTCTGGTGTCAGCTACGCTGGCAAGGCTGAGCCTTATGGGTCTGGTGTCAGCCAAGCTGGCATTGCAGCCCCCACCTTAAGTCAATGTTCTTGACGGACTTCTTCATTTGGGAACTTGGTGGGTTTCGGTCGCAGACCCCCCTCCAATGGGGTATAGCTTTGGTATCTATTCTAGGTTAAGGAATCTGCGGCTAGATGCCTCTATCAGATGAACGAGTTACTTACCTTCGGTAACGTAGTATCTGGTAGAGACACAGTCTAGCCGCAGATTCCTTAACGCCCGCCCATCCTCCCTGTTCTGCGAGGACCTTTCCAGGTGGGGTTCTACCACCTTGCCTCCTTACAGGTGGCCTTGGTCTTCCTGAGGGGTGCTCTAGTTTACCTTCCTCCGGGGCAGGGTGTGTCATACTTTTTTGGCACAATGGCTCTCCACCCATTCTCGTTCTTGGGTGGCTAGGTTATGTGCCCTTCAGTGCTCCTCCACCCTGGTTCTTCCGGCGTGGAGATTCTCATGTTCTTCTACCCTCCCTCTACCCTCGTCTGTTTCTTCCCATTTCTTTGGGGTCTCCTTGTCTATGCTGCAGTCGATTGGGTTGAGGTTCTATTTGACTATGCTACAGTTCATAAGTCATGGGGGGGGGAGTGAACATTCTCTGTTGTTGTTCACTTCTGGTCACTTGCCATGAGTCATGTTGTTCCAGCCCTGTGGTCCTTTACAGTTACATCCTATGGTTACAGACCGTCTTTCATACAGTTCCGTCCTGGGGTTTCAAACTGCTTTTCGTTTGGCCTGCCATTCATTTTCTCTGCTGTTCCCTCTTAGGGGGGGCACGGTTCTTTGCTTTGGTGGGACTTTTCCTGGGGCGGGTGCTCTGTTCGCTCCCTTCAGTCCCTTCAAGTGTTGGGTACTCTTTCAACATGGTGTTGTTTCTCATCATGCTATGATTTCTTATCATTGTTGTTTCAAAGATTTTTGCTCCTTTTTTGGCACACTGTTCCTATACTCTCACAGTTTTTGTAGTGGCTCCGCGTTGTGGCGCGGAAAACTTTCACAGTAGAAAACTGACTTCAGCATGCCGAGGGGGACTTGTATGGCTCCACTGACGTCACTTCCGTGGACGACGTCAGGACAGAGCCGGACGACGACGCCCCCCGGCATGCAGAGGTACTGCTGGGGAAAAAGTTAACCGGATCCAGTCTGACGCCTGGGGATATTCTAAGTTAAGGAATCTGCGGCTAGACTGTGTCTCTACCAGATACATCGTTACTGAAGGTAAGTAACTTGTTCTTCCTGGGCGGAGGTGGTCACACCTACCCCAGGTCAGGAAGAGTCATCTGTGGCAGGGGAGATTCAAAGGCCTTTCCGCCTCTGTAACGCGACCCCCAGCCTCTCCTGCTATTAGGAGCAGGCCCCCTTTCCTGTCTCACCCCCTTTTTTGGCAGGAGGACAAGCGGGAAAAATTAAAACAGCCCAGAAGGTGTGCCCACCTCTGCCAACCCCACCCCTCAGATGGAGGAGGCAAGGTGAAGGCCACTCTTCAGTGCCCGCCATCTTGCAGATGGCAGGCACTCTCCAATCAGTGTTATGGATTGTGCCCACTCCCCCAAGTGGGGTGATCACACGAAGGGTGTGCTCACCCTAAGGTCAGGAGCTCATTGGCTACTGACCTCGAGACCCCTAAATACAGTATTTAGGGGCAGCCCTGAACCCAGAAGGCAGATTCCCGCAACCTACGAAGAAGAAGGATGAAAGAAGACGCCCAGCAGAGGAGACTGCAGAGAAGAACTGACTTGGCCCCAGCCCTACCTGCCCTTCTGCAGTTTTCAGAGATCCTGCATCAAAAACTGCCTTGTCCTGAATCCAGCGACCTCCAGAACCCCTGGGAGGACTGACTGCCTTCAACAAAGACCGGATATCCTGTGAACAGCAGCTCTGTTCAAAAGAATCACCAAAGAAAGGCTCAGAGCCTGCTGAGGGCAAAGAAACCAAACGCCTGGACCCACAACTGCACCCAATGCCTACGGTCCAAGTGGCCCACCGGTTCCAGTGAGGTCCCCCAGTGCTCCAGAGTCCGAGTCCACCGTGGGTTGACCCCTCCAGGAGTCCCCACAGTCGCCTGCAGCCTCTGCATGGGCCCCCCCCCCAACCGCGAGTGACCCGGTAAAGTGAAATCCGACCTCAAAAGGCACCCCTGCATCCGGTAGCCCTGCGCCCTGGAGAAGAGGACCCGAGGGTGCACCTATGTCCCGAGCCCTCCAACATACCTGCCCAGCTGTTGGTTTCTCCCGGAAGACTTCCTGGACTAAGCCTGCAGCCAAAACCGGCAACTCTCATTGAAAACAACAGGGCATCCAACGCCAAATCAGCACCCTGCACCCGGCCGCCCCTGTGGGTGCACCTTGTGTGCTAAATCGGATCCCCCTTTGCCCTGAGCTAAAACCTAGGAGCTTTGCTCCCACATCCAAGTGGCATTCCAGTGAGCAGCCACCAACCAGAGGCCCCCTCACCCCCTTTGGATAATATTGGGCCTCATTACTCTGCACCCAGCCGCTCTAGTATATAGTATATAGGGTCCAGAGAGCCCTCAATAATCTGCCTAGAAAATCCTGGAGTGGGTAGGCTCCTTATGAGATCCTGTTTGGGGTTAAGATGTGGGTTCCAGACCTCGACAGTCCCAGTGCAGTGGTGGTGGAAACGACTTTCGATATCAGTGAACGTTTGGATGTTTTACAGGAACTGTACGACTTCCGAGACGCTCAGAGCAACAACGTCCAGCAGAAATGTTCTACCAGTGATAAAGTGAAGGAAGCACCAGCAACTCCAGTTTGTATTCCAAAGATTGGTGATCTAGTCTGGGAGAAGATAGTGGACAAGAAGGAATTTGGGCTATCCTACAGTGCGCCTATACCCGTCCTGGCTGTTGAAGGTACCAGAACTATACTTTTGCCACCCCTTGCTGGCAGCAAACACAAGAGATGTGTGTCTATCAATCTCATCAAACCACATCATGTGGCCGGTTCTATGCAGAAGGCCAGAAGGGCTCCTGGGTAGTTACCTGCCTCCTGTCACTACCCTACAGGAAGTTCAGTTGAAAGCTTTGACGAAGCTTCTTCTTCCCTGCTGGGGAGAGATAACACTGAAGCCACCACTCTTCGCATGTTTTGTGGACTATTCTGCGGCATTTGACGGCGTCAATCGGAGTCTGCTGTGGCGGAAATTACAAAACTGGGGGATACCGGTGACGCTGCTGAAAGCAATAATCACTTTCTACACTGGAACATGGGTACGGGTGAAACTTGCGACGAATTCAGCAACTAAAAAGATCTACACAGACCGAGGGTTAAAACAAGGCTGCGTATTGGCGCCTCTGCTTTTTAACCTATACACTGTGGACCTCGGCAAAACAATATCCAATGCCAATCTGTTACCCCCTAAAATTGGTCCAACCAGACTATTTTTAATGCAGTACGCAGAAGACATGGTGCTACTGGACCACACCAAAACAGGCATGTAAAGATCATTGGATGCACTAAGCACTTATAATAATGAAAATGATTTAAGAGCAAACGCAGGAAAGACGAAGATAGTAATATTTGGGAAGTATGCCAATAAACTTAAACAACAATGGAGAATGGGCAACTTGAAAATAGCGACAACAACCAAATATAATTACTTGGGGGTTTGGCTCATGAGTAACGGGAAGTCCACAGCTTACACTGCTTCCATCGAAACAAAAGCTAAGGTAGTGACGTATGCCCTATGTAAATTGAATTCTAAATTAAGCAGCCCGACAACCGAACCCATTAGAAAGGCTAGAAGTGCTAAGCTACTCCCCTCAGTTACATACGGCCAATTAGCATTTCCCGCAGCATTAATTAATATCATGGAACGCGTTAATTGTCGAGCATTTAAGCAGATCTTCCAGATTCCAGCCCATGCCCGGAATGCTTTGGTACGACTGGAATTCGGGCTAAATAAACAAAATTATGAACATTGGGCATCGATCGTACGGTACTATCGAGGGGTCTGTGCGGCTCCTCCGCACACAATGAAAGCAATTCTGAAAGTAATTTTCATGAAAGGTAATAATGCGTGGACCAACGGCCTGCACACTGCCTGCACTGAACTGCACCTTGACATGACCAAATGGCAGGATTTTATTCATCAGCCTGGCACTTTAAAATCTATTTAAAAAAAACAAGTCAGATAACTATCTAAGGAAGATGACATGAAGGAACTGGAGTTCTCCAGGAGTAACATTAGGATACTAGCAAGCTCCTACCAAGATCGACTAAGGCAGCCATACCTTGATGCCGCCCTAAACAAGACAATTTTAAAGCGAATCTTATCAGTGAGACTTATGGTATTGCCGATAAAAGATATCAACACGCGCTGGAAAACTTTAGAGGCGGTTACTACTTGTAGACTCTGTCATCAGTATGAGGAATCTATGGTTCACCTGGTTTGCACATGCCATTGTTTGATCCACGCACGTTGCACTTTACTGAAACCTCTGTTTTTAAAATATGGAATACGTACTTGCACAGATGCCATGAAACTTCTCTTTAACTTGGAGATCCCAATGGAACTGGCCAGATTAGCAAAATTTGCACACAAGGTGAAAGAACTTTTAGGCAAAGCCTTAGTCATGGACTAGAATTAGTTTACAGGTTAAACATATGTTTTACACCGATTTTATCTGTTTCGCACCTCCCAAGTGCTGTGCTTTTAGATCTATCTTATCTATGTTTTAGTCATGAATATTAGATTTGTTAAATATGTATCAACTACAATTGAAGAAAGTGAGTGGTGGAGACACTTTGCTTGATCTCTTTTGTAACAATTTTTGTTAATTGACACAATAAAATTCATTCATTCATTCACTGAAGTAACACTTCTTCCTGTTACATCAACAAACTCCATAAAATCATCATTTACGGAAACACAGATTTCAATTCTGCAAACAGATAAGGATGCGTCTACCACAATGTACCACCATTAGAGTCATCTATCTGTTCTACAGAGCTCCACGAGTCTCACAATTTTGTACCAACAGCCTCCGGCTACTTCATCGACTTTGATAACTTCTTTTCGGATTTGTCAGAACCGGATCCACCTACACAAAGGGGACCACATGAATTCTATATTTGGCTCAAAAAAGACATACTTTATCCCTCCATGGATATACATTTGGATTGTAAATTCTTTACTTTTCCTCTTCATTTGTATCTGTCTTTTTTCTGCTTCTGAACAGACACTATCTCCCAGAACGCTCTGCTGTTGAACTAGTAAATGAGGTTTTGAAACCCCATTCTTCATCGTGCAGAGACATTTCCCTGGTGAACATTTTGGCTGTTCCAGCTCCTGATGGAATTGTTTGGGATAATGATATATTTGGTCCAACTGAAACTCTTCAAATACCTTATGTATTCCATATTTCTTTAAATGACATTTTCTGTATCCACCTGAAAAAGCTTTACCAAAGGTAAGTAACTTGTTCTTCTGATGGATACATCTGCCTGTGGATTCCTGACCTTTTGAATTGAATCCCCAAGCAGTCCCGCTCCCAGCGGAGGGTGCCTGCCTACCTATACTAAAAAATCCTGCAGCACATAACGCGCAAAATGGGCATCCCTCCTCACCTCCGAATCTAAGCAATAGTGCTTCGCAAAAGTGTGGAGGGAGGCCCTAGGTTGCCGCCTTGCAGATGTCTACCACAGGGACACCTCTAGCTAAAGCTGAAGCAGAAGCCTTAGCTCTGGTAGAATGAGCTCAAATACCTTCAGGAGGCTTCTTCTTGGCCAAGGCGTAGTAGATCTTGATACAGAGGATGATCCACCCGGACAGTGTTCTCTTGTGGACAGCCTTGCCCTTCATCTTGCCCACATATCCGATGAAGAGTTGGTCTTCCAACCTGAAGTCCTTGGTCCTGTCCAGGTAGAAGCTGACCGTCCTCTTAGGGTCCAGGCAATGAAGTCTCTCCTCCTCCTTAGAAGGATGAGGGGGAGGGCAAAAAGTGGGTAAAGTGATGGATTGCCCAAGGTGGAAAGGAGTGACCACCTTAGGCAGGAAAGCTACTCACTCACCCTCCGAGCGGAAGTGATTGCAACCAGAAATATCATCTTAAATGCTAGGAACCTTAAGGGACAACCCTATTAAGGTTCAAAGGGTGAACTCATCAATAAAGTGAGAACCAAATTTAAATCCCACTGAGGCATGATAAAGGGAGTGGGAGGAAACCTATTTGTGAGACGTTTAATGAACCTCATAACTATGGGAGATTTAAACAACGAGGGCTGATCTGGCAAACAGAGAAAAGGCAACAAGGCAGACAAATAGCCCTTAACAGTAGCTACTGCACAACCCTGTTGTGCCAGGGAAAGAAAGAAAGTCAGAATATCAGACAAATTGGCCGGCAAAGGATCAATTGATCTCTCTCCACACCATTTAACAAACTTGGCCCACCTACCAGAATAGACAGATTTGGTGGAGTGTCTCCTGGACGATAAAATAACATCCACCACATCCAGTAGAGGAGAGAAATAACTCAGGTTGGCCCGTTCAATCTCCAGGCATAAAGGTGCAGGCTCTGGAGATAGGGGTGTAGAACCTGCCCCTGCGACTGCAAGAGGAGGTCTGCCCTGAGAGGGAGACGGAGCGGAGGGTGCGATGAGAGGTAAAGGAGGTCTGTGTACCACACCCTTCACAGCCAATCTGGGGCAATCAATATGACTTGGGCCCAGTCATGGTGAATCTTCCTCAGAACTCAAGGAATCAAGGGTATGGGAGGAAACACAAAGAAGCTGTAAGCCCCAATCTAACTGAAACGCGTCCCCCAACTCTCCCCACGTCGGATACTGGAGACTGCAGAACGACATGAAGTGCACGTTCTCGTAAGTGGCAAACAGGTCCAACTGAGGAAACCCCCACATCCTCAAAATGTGAAGGACCACCTCCGGATGGAGACACCACTTGTGATCAGCCGAATACTGCTGACTGAGACTGTCCGCATGCACATTCAGTTCCTGTCCGCATGCACATTCAGTTCTCTGGCCAGATGATTCGCGATCACGCAAATCTGATGATCCTTAGCCCAGGATCGGAGTCGCAGAGCCTCTCTGCAAAGAAGATAAGACCCTACTCCTCCATGCTTGTTGATGTACCACATTGAGGTTGTGTTGTCCATTAGGACCTGAATAGACTGACCGCAAAGGGAGGGAAGAAAGGCCTTGAGAGCCAAACGTATCATCCGCAATTCCAGGAGAATGATGTGAAACAACCTCTCCTCTGGAGACCAAATGCCTTTGACCTCTAGATCCCCAAGATGAGCTTCCCACCCTAGAGTGGAGGCATCCGTTATCACTGTGGTCACCGGAGAAGGAGTGTTGAAATGGCTTCCCTTGAGGCAGGTTGCCTGCAACACCCCACCATAACAACTCCGCCGCAGTGTCTCTGGAGATTCTGATCATTTCTTCGAGATCTCCGTTGTGTTGAAACCACTGCCTGCGGAGGCACCACTGGTGGGCCCTCGTATGCCAGCATGCATGGTTGACCAACAGTATGCAGGAAGCGAACAGACCGAGCAGGCACAAGACCTTCAGGACTAGAACAGCTGCTCCAATCTGAAAAAGTGGAATCATAGCCTGGATGTCTTGAATCCTCTATAGAGGCAGGAAGGCACGACTTACAGTAGTGTCCAGTACTGCCCCTATGAACAGGTTGTGCTGAGAGGGCACCAGGTGAGATTCGGTTACATTTATCGAAAACCCCAAGTTGAACAACAGTTGTGTTGTCACTTGCAAATGATGCAGCACCATCTGTGGCGACTTCGCTTTAAGCAGCCAGTCGTAAAGATAGGGGAAAACAGGGACACTCGATCTACTGAGATGTGCTGCTTCCACCGCCACCACCTTTGTGAAGACCTGAGGTGCGGAAGTAAGACCGAACGGAAGGACCGCAAACTGGTAGTGTTGGGACCCCACCGTAAAAGAAGATACTTCCGATGTGAATTCAGGATGGGAATGTAAAAATATGCATCCTGCAAATCGATCGACACCATCCAGTCTTCCTTCTGCAGTGCAAGAAGAACCTGAGCCAGGGTCAACATCTTGAATTTCTCCTATTTAAGGTACAAAATTCAAGACCCTGAGCTCTAGGATCAGCCTCAAGTGATCGTCCTTTTTGGGAATCAGGAAGTACCAGGAGTAGCATCCCTGACCCCTTTCGTGCTCCGGAACCACCTCGTTCACACCTTTTTGCAGTAATGACAGAAATTCCTGCTGGAGAAGCAGCAGGTTCTCTTCTGAGCACAAACCCTGATGGGGAGGGTAAAATGGGAGGAAACTCCCGGAAGGGTAGGGTGTACCCATTCTCTACGATGTTCAACACCTAGAGATCTGTAGTAACAGAACTCCAATGCTGTAGAAAATGGGACACCCGTCCTCCCACGGGACAAGCATGCTCTAGGATGGCGGTGCTAGAGCTGGTTCCCTGTTGCATCAGTTGGAGGGGCAGAACAGGAGGAGCAGACTTGCTGCAGTGCTGCACCCCGCAGACGACCTCTGCCCTTTCCCCTGTATGATCTGTACAGGGGATTTGCCTGCTGTTGCTGCTATTGCAGCTGCTGCCTGGCCCGAAAGGATATGGTAAAACCACGAAACGTGCGATAGCAAACACCCTTGGACTGAGACTAGAGACCCAAAGGTCTTGCCATGGCTCTACTGTCTTTAAAGTGCTGCAGCGCCAAGTCCGCTTTGTCTAACAGGGTAGCTTGGACATATGGGGAGAACTCGGTAACCAAGCGTGCCTCCTGGTGGCCACAGACAATCCCATCACCCTGGTAATCGGATCAGCAATGTCTATACCAGATTGTATGACGTGGCGGTCCCCAGCTTGAGCATCCGTAAGAACCTCTGAAAAATGACCCTGAACGTCCTCCAGTAGTTTTGGGAGCACTTCCCTTGCCGAGTCCATAAGTGCATGGATGTAGTGACCCAAAAGGCATGTAGCATGTGTTGATTTGAGAGCCATACTGCCTGAAGAGAATACCTTTTTCACAGATTGCTCTATGCGTTTAGACTCCCTATCTGCAGGTGTAGATGGGAATGACCCTGCAGACTGCTTCGATGAGCACGAAGACTGGACGACCAGACATTCTGGTGATGGATGAGTGGACAGGAAAGGTGGATCCCCCGGAGCCACCTTATACCTCCTCGCCACAGACCTCGACACCGCAGGAGCAGACATCGGCTTCTTCCACACATCAAGGATCAAAGCTTCGTTGAAAGGGAGTAAAGGCTCCGAGATAGAAGAAGAGGAATGGATCACCTCTGTCAAAATATTAGATTTCAATTCTGCTATGGGAAGAGGCAACTCCAGCAGATCTGCTGCCTTTCTGATCACAGAGTGATAAGAAGTCACTTCCTGCGTTGGAAGACCTTTCGGAGATGATAGTTCCCATTCAGGAGAAGTATCCAGGCCACTAGCTTCCTGCAGACCTTCAAAATCCTGATCAGGATCCGCAATCTCCCCTTCCTCAGCCTCCTCATGTTGTTCCTCGTACTCCTCCTATTCCATTAACCTATGTGCCTCTCTTCAAGACCTTGGAACCGGCGTCGGAGGCGCCAGACGTGGCGCCGGTGACTTCGAGATCGGTGTCGTAGGAAAATCTACCGGGACAGTAGTCGACGCCGGTCGAAGTTGAGTCGGCGCCGGTTCAAAACCAGACGGCGCTGGTGAAGATCCATCCAGTGGCACTCGCCCCTCCAGAGATTGTACCGGTATCAAAAATCTCGGCTTTGGGAGAGTTGAACTCCCTGGAGCCATCGGCATAAAAGGCATAAGAGGTGCCTGACGGAAATGAGGTGGCAAACCTCCCAGGGAGTATGCCAGGGTCCATTGGGCTAACAGGTGCACCAGTAGCGTTTGCCGCTCTGGCGTACAAGCTGAACATCGCATTTACAAAATGCAACGGATCCGTACCCGGAGTCAGGAAGGCAGGATACCTTGGATCCGGTACTGCATGCTCTGAAGCCGCTCGAGGAGGCAGGACATTCAGCTCTGGTTGTGGCGCCGGGGACCCTGGAGCCAGAGATGGAGTGGTCGGCAACAGTGGAGGCATTGCTTCTCTTGTAGCTGGTGGAGTCACCACTCTCAGAGCCGGAGATGGGGCCTGAGTCACATCAGGAGGAGACAGAGAAACTTCATCCTTCTGATGACGCCGGGGAACCGGGGACACCGACTTCGGCATCGCATCTTTCGACGAACGACACAGAGACCCATGGCGCCGCTTCTTCTTTTGCTTCCTCGATGACTTCGAAGTATGCTGAGTCGGTGACTTGGATCGGGACCTCGACCTTCTTCGACCCCTTTTTTGTTTCTTGGCTTTGGCCATGAACAATTTGGCCTCCCTCTCCTTTAGTGCCTAGGGGTTCATGCGCCTGCATGACGAACAATCCCCGGCACCGTGGTCTGATGAGAGACACCACAAACAGCCTTCATGGGGGGTCAGTGATAGACATCTAACCCCCACATTCCCTGCATGGCTTGAATCCGGATATCCTTTGAGTAGCCATAGTCACTGCTACAAAGACCCAAAGACTTGCAACAAAGAAACTCCCAGAAATGGAGAGCCCTGGAATAAACCGTTACGCGTCGACAGCGCAGAAAAAAGGGAACTGACGTCAGCGCGCCGACGAGGTCTTCTTATTGTTATGTCACGCCACTCACCTGCACTCCAGATTTGCTCTGCCTTGGCGACGAGTGTTCTCCAAATCCTCTGGGAACTGACAGAAAGGCAGTAATTGACAGCAACACACCGCCAATCCAGAAGCCCCCAGGGGGAAAGGAAAAGGGGACGGGGACGAGAGAAAAGAGACAAGACAGACAAAGGTACCAAAGGTCTTCGCTGATCCAAGGAAGCTCCACTAGGATTGTCTGAGGATGGCCTTGAAAACTCGGAGTTCTGGAATTTCGGAATAGGTGCGAGTTCTGCTTAAGGGGATTTTTCTGAACGTTCTAATGTCTAAAAGGAAAAACATGAAAATTACCAACTCTAAGGCTACTAATATGAGAGATATATGTCTTCTTGAACTTTTGAATTAACCTACCCAACATATGAATTTACAATTCAAGAGATGTCATCACAGCACAAAACTTCTTTTAACCACAGACCCTGATTTACATATGATCTTCCTTTAGAAACAGAAAGGTACATTTAATTATCAGAAAACCTTTTCTTAGTGTGACTTGTCTAATTTTCACTAACGCCAAACAAGCACCTGAGTTTTTTTAGCCTAAGGGGCCGATTCCGATCGGAAGCTCTCCGAACGGGATCCGGCCGGAAAAAGTACGAGCCGTACGCTTGTTTTCTGACCGACTCGTACAGCTGTACGAGCGAGCGAGTACGATGCGATTGTATGCGTGTGTCCCGACCGAACCGTTTCCGGATCCCAACCGCTCCGACCGACTCGAACGGAAACGAATCGCACCACGCAATGGAGACGTCTTACGACCGAGCGAGTACAATGTACGCGTCGGACAGCCGGATCGAGTCGGAGCGTCCGGCTCGAAAAAGCTCCCGGAGCCAGACGTTGGGGGTCCGTGCCGGACCCCCCAAAACCCATAGCCTTACGAGTCGAACACAGGGGGAGACCCATGGGTCTCCCCAACACAGGTATGTACGGTGCGGGTTGCACCGACGCGTACCCACTGTAGGGGGCGCACTTGTTTGCGACGTACCCATTCAATCAATGGGAGCCCATGTACGCGTCGTACGACCGGCTCCCATTGACTTCAATGGGAGTCCAACTGAATCGAGTCCGGCAGCATGCAGCCGCATCGTACTCGCTCGGTCGGACTGCAGGACTCCGGCTCGGTCGGAAAACACTCCGGATCCGGCTCGGTCGGTGAGCTTTCCGACCCAGATCGGAATCGGCCCCTAAGTCTTGACTTTTTCTGTGCAACACATTTTTAGCTAAATATTATCAAAGGAAAAAAAATGAAAGTAAGAAATAAACAATAAAAATGCACTGGACTTTAAAAGTCCACGTTAGTTCTTTCCTGTAGAAACAGAATCTTTGGAAAAACAAACAACTTTTCTGGAAGTCCGATTTCACTGTAATTACGTTTTTTAAGCACCATAAAACTGTCTTGTTCTTTCAAGTTGAAATCCTTAATGCGTTCTAGTACGAGTTCTGTAATTAGCCCAAAAGCGTTTTGCTTACTTGCAAGTTTAAATCTGTGTGCACTCTTATAAGAAAAAGAAATGTCCGACTCAACGATGTAACTCTAAGACTGCACGTTTTACCATATCTTGCTTTCTCATCAGGGCCGGACTGGCCGTAGCGGGCACCGGGTGTTTCCCCGGTGGGCCGCTAGGGTGGGGGCCGGTTTTGGGCCCCTGGGGGGCCGTTTTTGTTACTGGGGGTCGGCAATATCGGCCCCCTGTAACAAAATCGGCCGAAACCGGCGCTCGCAAACTGCTCGGCTGCACCCCCCCTCACCCCAGGGGGGGCCGGCCGAGCAGTTTGCCAGGGCTGGTTTCGGTTGCCAGTCCGGCCCCATTTCTCATTCATGTTTTAATTTTACTTGCGCTTTCTTTACAGGATTCGTAGTAGCTGAGGTCCGAAGAGCAGGAAGAAGATCAGCCTCCGAAGCCAGAGAGAGGGAATGAAGGGACGAGGAGCCAGCTGGAGAGGTCGGAGCCTAGAGGAGAAATGGAGGACTTCGCAGGTCAGCGTTAAAAGGAAACTAGGCTAATCAATGATTTGAATGCAGGAGCAGTATAAATACCCACGCCGCACCGTTCTTTATTTGCATACTCGTGTCTTGCACGTTTTAACTGTTTACACATGCAAGCGGTTGCCGGTGAGCTTGTCCATTAACATACTCGTGTGTTACACGTTTTGGCAGTTAACATGTGTAGGAGGCTGTTAAATAATGTCTGTTTTACATAACCATGTTTGCAAAGAATGCTGCTGCACAAGACTTTCTTGGTCATCATTTTGTACAACATAAAAGATAAATAAATAACCAAGAATTCATTGAAAGTAAACCCTGATAAGACGGAGGTGCTTGCCATCACTGCAGGGGTTAACCCCTGGTCTAATGCCTTCTGGCCGCAAGAGCTAGGCACTACTCCGACACTGGTGCCAGTGGTGAAGAGCCTGGGCATTAGGTTGGACTCCAAGCTAACACTGAATAATCAGGTGACCAGCGTAGTGGGGAGCTGTGTGAGCCTTATGAGGCAACTCCGGAGACTTGTACTCTTGCTGTCTTTTTCCACCTTGCGTACTGTGGTGTCGGCCTTAATTGTGTCACGCCTGGATTACGGTAACGCAGTATATTTAGGGCTACCTGACAAACTTTTGGGGAGACTTCAGGTGGTTATGAATGACGCAGCAAGACTGATTTTTAAGCTTCCGAGAAGAGCACATGCCACACCCCTGCTACAACAACTGCACTGGCTCCCAATCAGGCAGAGGGTCAAGTTCAAGGGGCTGTGCATTGCACACAAAGCCCTCCATGGAGCAGCACCCGGTTACATCAAAGACCGTCTGAAGAAATACGTGCCAGGACGATGCCTCCGATCGGCTGAGGCAAGCCTGCTGGCATGCCCACGCTTTGATAAAAATACTCTGGGGGGGCGTGCCTTCTCAGTTGTGATTCCTCAGCTTTGGAATAAGCTCCCGGACAGCCTGCGCAGGAAGGCTAACTTACTCCCGTTTAGGAAGGTTCTCAAGACCTTCCTTTTCACTCAGGCGTTTGGATAGGCTCATCCGGTGATGCGAAGCTTTGGGAAGCATGTTAGGCTCCAGGTTTAGGTTTTTTCTTAGCTCTTAGAGACCTGTTGGTCATTTGGCGCTATACAAATAGAAATTAACAATAACAATAACAAATGAGCATTAATATCACTCTTTTGCAATGTTTCACAATGGTCCATGCTATCACTGTGTTTTCAATGTCTATTTTCAATTGCACAAGATTATTTCCATCAATATTCCGGGATATATCTAAACTGCTGGTGCCAACTTATTGCTGGGTGAGACGGGCATGAGAGAGTGTGACCATGCCCCCCCCCCCCAAGGGTCGTCTTACTGAACGGTGTTTATCAGGATGGAGGGCATGAAAACGTCATACAAGCCGTGAGACATGCAGATTAGAGGCAGGTTCCCATGACCGTTCAGAGGCGTCATAACCCTTCCAATCAAGTAGACAATATAATTTGCCTTGCATTCTTTTGGCATCAAGAATACGTCGTACTTCATATTCTGGATGATTGTCCACTATGATTGGAGGAGGGGGATTTGTCTTTACGGGTTAGTGGATGGTATAGTTTTATGAGGGATACATGGAACACTGAATGTATTCAATACTCATCTGGTAATTGTAACTGTATAGAGACTGGGTTCAGGATTCGTTTCATGGGAAAGGGACCAATATATTGTGGTTGTAATTCTTTAGTACCATCAAAATGGATATTACGGGTGGACAGCCAAACTAGATCACCAATTTTATATGTTGGTTAGGGAGTTCTATGTCTATCAGCTTGTATTTTTGCAGCAATCTTACTTTTAACTAAACTATTCCGTGCTTTTTCCTGAATGAGCTGTAACTGACTTAATTTTTCTGAAACAGAAGGCATGGAACTGGTGCATGATGCAGATAGTATAGGAATTGAACGTGGGTGGAAGCCAGAAAGAAAGTAAAACGGAGAGCATCCCAGAGCGGCATGAGTGCTGTTGTATGAGAATTCAGCTAGGGGAAGTGCTTGATCCCATTGAGAAGTCAAGGTAGATGTTAAACAGCGTAGACTCTGTTCCAAGTACTGATTGACTTTTTCTGTTTGTCCATCAGATTGTGGATGGAAGGCAGAAGATAATGCTACTTCTATTCCCAATTGTGAACATAAGGTTTTCCAAAATTTAGAGGTGAACTGGGGGCCTCGATCAGAAATTATTTTGCTTGGAAGTCCATGAAAGTTAACTATGTGATGAAGAAAAATATCACTGAATTCAGTTGCCCTAGGTAATTATTTTAGAGGGATAAAATGGCTCATTTTGGAAAGCAAGTCCACGACCACCAAAATGGTGGTGAAGTTGTGCGATTTAGGTAAATCAGTAATGAAGTCCACATTAATAGTATGCCAACGTGTTGATGGGACCGGTAAAGGGTGTAATAATCCCGCTGGAGCTATGTGTTGTGATTTATTGCGAGCGCAAATGGGACATGTCTTGACATATTCTTGTACATCTTTCTGCATGTTGTCCCACCAGAAATTTCATAAACATAACTCTAAGGTCTTTTGTGTGCCTGGATGACCGGCTATACCTGAATCGTAATGCCAAGCTAGGATTTGTTGTCTCTATGATTTCTGTGGAATGAATAATTTGTTATTATGAAAAAGATATCCATCTTTTATCGAATTCTGAGGTTTTTGTAACCATTCTTTATCATCAATAGTTTGAGATGCTACTTTAACCTCTGTTAAAAAGGTGTCAGCTTGTGTCAGAGCTATTGTCTTGTTAGGAGGTATTATACTTTGTGAAGGAATGCATCTTTCTTTATTTTCTCCTTCATCTAGCCGAGATAAAGTGTCAGATAATATTTGTTTCTGCCCAGGACGATATGTTATGAGAAAGTCAAATTCACTGAAAAAATTCAACCATCTCATTTGTCTAGAAGTAAAGGCCTTTACTGAAGTGAAGAACTGTGAGTTCTTATGGTCAGTGAATATCGTGATGGTGTGTTTTGCTCCTAGAAGATGATGTCTCCAATCAGTGAATACAGCTTTTATAGCAAGGACTTCACGCTCTGCCACTGTGTAATTTTGTTCTGCTTGAAGCAGTTTACGTGAGTAGTAAGCTAATGGGTGCAGATGTCCTGTGTTAGGATCGTTTTGTAACAGTACTCCTCCGAGAGCTGTTTGAGACGCATCTGCCTCAACAAAAAATGGCTGATCTGGATCTGGGTGAGAGAGGACAGGGGTTGTAGTATAGATAGTCTTTAGGTCCTGAAACGCCTTTTAGGCATTTTCAGTCCAATGAAATGATTGTCCTTTTCTCAATAATTGTGGGATAGGTGTAACAATGCTGGAAAAATTTGCAATGAACCGTCCATAAAAGTTTGCGAATCCACGGACTCGCTGAACTTCCTTTACTGATTTTAGGGATGGCCAATTCAGAATAGCTTCTACCTTTTTTGGATCCATTGTGATGCCAACAGGGGATAAAAAGTATCCCAGAAACTCTACAGATCTAGCATGGAAGACACATTTTTCCATTTTAGCATTTATAGAATGTTCTCTCAACCTCTGCAGAATGGATCCTACTTGATGGATGTGCTCTTGCTCTGTTTTTGAGACGATCAAGATATCGTCTATGTAGACGATTACACAGATATCCAAAAAGTCATGAAGAACCTCATTTATGAAATACTGGAATGCCGCCGGAGCATTACATAATCCGAACGGCATAACAGTATATTCAAAAAGACCGAATTTGGTGCGGAAGGCGGTTTTCCATTCATCGCCTTCTTTTACACGTATGAGGTGATAAGCACCATGAAGATCCAATTTGGTGTATATAGTGGAACCTTTCACTTGATCTAAAAGCACTGGAATCTAGGGTAATGGATAGCGATTCTTAATGGTAGCTTTATTTACTGCACGATAGTCTATGCAAGCCCTGAGATCCCCAGATTTTTTGGCTACAAAAAAAAGAGAAGAGATAGGGGACGTTGAATGCCTTATGACGCCAATCTCTAATAATTCGCTTAAGTATTTTTTTAAATACTGTGTCTCAGGTTCAGTGAGTGCATACATTCTGCTGCATGGTAATGCGACTCCTGGAATTAGATCAATTCTACAATCATACACCCCATGAGGTGGTAACTGGGTGGCCTGAACAGGATCAAAAACATCAGCAAAGTCAAGATATTCTTTTGGTAATGAGGAAGGGAGAGTCAACTGTGTGCTTGCACAATGTAATGGAAAGATGGGTTCTTGTGCTTCTTGGTAACAATGTGTTCTGCAAAACGCAGAATCTAAACTTACCCAGTCAATCTTTGGGTTGTGTAATTCCAACCAGGGTACACCAAGTATTACTCCAAATGTTGGAGTATCAATAAGGTCAAAAACAGTCTGTTCCCTATGACCATTTTCACACACAAGGGTTAAAGGAGCAGTGTAAAAACAAATGGGTCCTGAGGAAAGGGCGGAACCATCTACTGCTCTCACAGGTTCTGTTTTGGCTACCTGTAGAATTCCTAATTTTTTGGTTAAACCCAAGACTAAGAAGTTGCCTGTGGCGCCTGAGTCTAGTAAAGTAGACAGGCTGTTTCTTTGTTGAGTGGAAACAATAACAGTAACTCTAATAGTCATATGTCGTGGTATGCGATTGTTAACGTTAGTGACATATTGTGAGATCTCTGACTCTATTTTTCTCGAAGGGACGATCTCAACACCCCTCGAGAAACTTAGTTTCCCGACTCCGATTGGTCTGAATTTATGTTGGCAACTATTTTTTTCTTTTTTGGTTTGACTGTGCATTCTCTAGCGAAGTGCCCGGCTTTGCCACAGTACAAACACAGATTCTCTTTATGACGTCGTTCTTTTTGCTCCAGAGATAGTGGGCCTTTCACACCACCTATCTGCATAGGTTCTGAAATATTCTGTTTATCTTCTGTTTCTTTCTTATCTGATTTTATCATAATAACCCTGGTCTCTCCACGTGGACTTTCACTTTTTCGCTCTCCTAACCTATGATCTAGTTTTACCACTAAATCTATGAATTCTGCGTAATCCTCGGGTAAATCTACAATATGAGTTAAGGAATCTTTTAAATCGTCTCTAAGTACTCTATAGAACAGGGAGATTCGCATTTCTTCTGGCCAATGTGTTTCAGACAGAAGACGATTAGAGGTAGTTATATAGGTAAGGAGATTCTTGGCCCCTGACGTAAATTTAGGAGCTCATTGTCACTTGACTGGATAAAGACGTGTCATAGCATCCTTAAATGCGTAAAAAATTATGCAAAAGAGGGTCATTATTTTCCATCAGGGGTACAGACCAATTTGCGGCTACACCGCCCAAATAAGAAATAACAAAGGCAGTTTTCGCTGAGTCAGTATTAACAATTTGAGGTTTACAAAGAAAGTGCAATTGACATTGACTCATAAATGAGGCAAAACGAGAGCTATCCCCCGTAAAATGTTCAGGATTGGCCAACGGAACTGGATTTGGGGTAACAACAGTTACTTGTAGATTTTGATCAGGGTGTTGAGGAGATGAAGCTTGAGGGGGAAAAGTGGTAGGACCAAACTTGGGTGGCGCTTAAATGGGCCGATAGTCAGGTTTTTTTGTTTCTCTCCATGCGTGAAGCCAGATCTACTTTTTGATAGTTCCTCGCTCAGTGTAAGATTTTCCCGTTTTAACTGCTGCATTTCTAGTTGCAGATTCTGAATTACTTCAGTTAAATTCGAGGTCTCTTCTGAGAACTCCATGCTTAGATCATCGCCAAAGCGAACAAGTGGTGTGTGTGTGGCCTAGCCTTCTGTTGTATCAAGCCACTCACCTGCACTCCAGATTTGCTCTGCCTTGGCGACGAGTGTTCCCCAAATCCTTTGGGAACTGACAGAAAGGCAGTAATTGACAGCAACACACTGCCAATCCGGAAGCCCCCAGGGGGAAAGGAAAAGGGGACGGGGACGAGAGAAAAGAGACAAGACAGACAAAGGTACCAGAGGTCTTCGCTGATCCAAGGAAGCTCCACTAGGATTGTCTGAGGATGCCTTGAAAACTCGGAATTCTGGAATAGGTGTGAGTTCTGCTTAAGGGGATTTTTCTGAACGTTCTAATGTGTAAAAGAAAAAACATGAAAATTACCAACTCTAAGGCTACTAATGTGAGAGAGATGGCTCTTCTTGAACTTTTGAATTAACCTACCCAACATATGAATTTAGTACAATTCAAAAGATGTCATCACAGCACAAAACTTCTTTTAACCACAGACCCTGATTTACATTTGATCTTCCCATAGAAACAGAAAGATACATTTAATTATCAGAAAACCTTTTCTTAGTGTGACTTGTCTAATTTTCACTTTCGTCAAACATGTACCCGAGTTTTTTAGCCTGAGTCTTCACTTTTTCTGTGCAACACATTTTTAAATAAATATTATCAAAGGGAAAAAAAATGAAAGTAAGAAATAAACAATAAAAATGCACTGGGCCTTAAAAGTCCATGTTCGTGCTTTCCTGTAGAATTCTTTGCAAAATGAAGGTGCACCAGCATAGAAGTCCACAAGGATCCAAACGAGTCCAAACTAGTCTTCTTTATTGAATATAAAAATTATTTAAAATGGCAATTAACCAACGCATTTCGTTCCAGAATGGAACTTCATCAGGGCTGAAAGGTTAACAAATAACATAACATAAATATATACAAAAACAAACCAAAAAAGGCATTTACATCAAAACACAAATCAGAACATTCGAGAAACACATAAATATTTACATTGAGCAAGAACATAACATAATAAACCAAACAAGGGGAACAGATCAATATACATCTAATATTACAAAACAGACAGTCCGTCTTGTATATTTGAATCGGCTTACTAATGTGCTTTGTTGTCGCATCTTTGAAACCCCTTACTATTGGACGGTCTTCTATTTTGAATCAATGTCCAGCTATTATTGTTTTTATGTTTACACTTAATCTATTTATGGCCTAATAATAAGTTTCTGTTCATAGGAAGACTGGCTGTGTGCCCCATTAGACAATGGAAATGTTATTCTGACTTTGGTTGCACATTTGACAACAACAATTCCCAGCATAATCAAAACGCGGGGACATAATAGACCTGATAAGCATTCAGGATAGCAGTGTGTCGGCCCAACACCTATCGTGCTCATAGTACAAATAGAGAATAGAAATGAAAATTAAAATAAGAATAAAAAGGAAGTTAAAAATGGTCAAGTTTCCAAGTTACCATAGAGACCTTTAGAGTGAATTTGAGGCCCTATCAAATTTCATATAACATATACAAAGCATTACAGGGTAACCAAAAAGAACCAATTACTTTTTGACAAACAGTCATAGGGGCAGTATATTTCCAATATAACATATACAAAGCATTACAGGGTAACCACCATTGGGACATTATTACGTATCATCTTTTATTATCTTTTATCATGGTGTTTTTATCTATTTGTCTCTCTACTTTCCCTTTATATCTATGGTGTTGGCCCGCACTGAGGAACTTTGATGGTTCCATTCAACACCTGCTTCTTTTCCTTATTATTATTATCGTTTCGTATTACGGTCCATTTGGCTTTGGTGTACTGTTTCAAAAGGGTACAAGATGAAATTTAAGAAACACAAGTCTCTTTCTTTCTATGTACATTTGTTTGAAGCTTATAACTTATGTTACATACGTGATGTTTATATGTATTTAAATGTTATTTACATAATGTCTATGTTTTTAAATGTTTTGCATCTTTGTACCTAATCTACAAGACGGACTGTCTGTTTTGTTATATTAGATGTATATTGATCTGTTCCCCTTGTTTGGTTTATTATGTTATGTCTCTTGCTCAATGTAAATATTTATGTGTTTCTCAAATGTTCTGATTTGTATTTTGATGTAAATGCCTTTTTTGGTTTGTTTTTGTATATATTTATGTTATGTTATTTGTTAACGTTTCAGCCCTGATGAAGTTCCATTCTGGAACGAAACGCGTTGGTTGATTGCCATTTTAAATAATTTTGATATTCAATAAAGAAGACTAGTTTGGACTCGTTTGGATCCTTGTGGACTTCTATGCTGGTGCACCTTCATTTTGCAAAGAATCTTGGTATTTCTGGAACTCAGAGGAGCCCAGTTGCGGCAGGCTCCAGAAGCGTTTGCACAGAACTATTATTTTTCCTAAGATTGGGTTTGAGGTGCTGCACCTTGGTCAGCCGCTTTTTGTCTTATGCTTTCCTGTAGAAACAGAATCTTAGGAAAAACAAACAACTTTTCTGGAAGTCTGATTTCACTGTAATTACGTTTTTTTTAAGCATCATAAAACTGTCTTAGTTCTTTCAAGTTCAAATCCTTAATGCATTCTAGCACGAGTTGTGTAATTAGCCCAAAAGCATTTTGCTTACTTGCAAGTTTAAATTTGTGTGCAATCTTTTAAGAAAAAGAAATGTCCGACTCACCGATGTAACTCCAAGACTGCACGTTTTACCTTGTCTTGCTTGCTCATTCATGTTTTAATTTTACTTGCGCTTTCTTTACAGGATTCGTGGTAGCGTAGGTCCGAAGAGCAGGAAGAAGATCAGCCACCGAAGCCAGAGAGGGAATGAAGGGACGAGGAGCCAGCTGGAGAGGTCGGAGCCTGGAGGAGAAATGGAGGACTTCGCCGAAGGAACTGAGGCAGGTAAGCGTTAAAGATAAAAGAGGCTAAGCAATGATTTGAATGCGGGAGCGGTTTAAATACCCTCGCCGCACCATTGTTTATTTGCATACTCGTGTCTTGCACCTTTTAACTGTTTACACGTGCAAGCGGTTGCCGGTGAGCTTGTCCATTAACATATTCGTGTGTTATATGTTTTGGCAGTTAACATGTGTAGGAGGATGTTAAATAACGTTTGTTTTACATAATCATGTTTGCAAAGATGCTGCACAAGACTTTCTTGGTCATCATTTTGTACAACATAAAAGATAAACAAATGAGCATTAATATTACTCTTTTGCAATGTTTCACAATGGTACATGCTTTCAATGTGTTTTCAACATCTATTTTCAATTGCACAATATTATTTCCATCAATATTCTGGGATATATCTAAACTGCTGGTGCCAACTTTTTGCTGGGTGAGACGGGCATGTGAGAGTGTGACCATGCCCATAACACTTATGGCTCCGATGACGTCACGCGGAGTCACGTGTGGAGCCGTTCCATTGTGACATTCTTGTTTCCATGGAATGCTGTGCATGGGGATAATTCAAAAGGTGAGGAATCCACAGGCAGATGTATCCATCAGAAAGAGCAAATTTAGAAAAAGCTGTAGCAGTAGTATACAATGGTATGACCACTTTATCCACTAGGATATATTCTCTGGGTAACATTGTGTCATTTGCTATATACATCATATGGAGTGACGTCCTCTTTGAAACATGGGCAATCACAGCTTAGGGCTATTATGCTACTGAGTTGGACTTTACAGACACTATGCACTGGTCGTGTCCCATGGAAACACAAACACCAGTAGCTTGTTTTTTCCATACAATCTAACTAAAGAACAGACTATTATAACAACAAAAAAAAGACGAGACATACACTATGTTACACATAGAAAAGTTAGCAAAATTACCATTTACTGTTGCAGAGGTGCTGAGTGCAGAATGGATAATACACTGATTAATTTATCCACCAATTTCAACTTTTCACTTCAATTACTGCTTGCAACACCTTTAATTAGGCAGATACGAAGCACGAGGGGAGTGTTTGTACATGAGTCATGAGTGCTGTCATTCACTTATAGTTGTAGAAATGGTGCAACTGAGGTTTTTCTTAGCGGTACTGACTGCGAGAATAATTTAGGCCATTCTTTCATTTTCAAGGAGGTTACTCTCCATGGAGCGTGTAATGCATCCAAGGCAAACTTGCCATGTTATCTCAAAGGTTCACCGGCAGCTGTGATTTTTCCGACATTCAGATTGCTTTCCAAATGGTAGCTATTTGATGTTGAATAGTCAAGGTTGCTTTGGGATGAAACCTGGCATACCATATCTGGTAACAGTTTCTGGGGTTGTGACATGTTGTGCAAAAGTACTGTTTCCACTTGCCCGTACAGTTAGGATGCACCACTTTGGCCTTCGATACAGATTTTGAATGTGAACTCTTAATATTTATGTTGATGTACTCAATGATACATGTGGGCATAAAAATGAAATCGAATCACTGTTGTCGAAATCACCCGATAGGACCACTCCATTCAACCCTGTATCAGAAATACGTGGTCAGGCAGGCCCTACAACCTAGGCCTGAGGCAACTGATTGACCGATCACAGATGAGGTGACATGTAACCAGCAGAACAAACGCACGAACAGGAAAAACCCAGATGAATCCAATAGATAAGCAGTGACATCACAATGGTCCAGGGAGATTGGCCCCAATAAAGTGCACATGGCCAGAGGGGCGCGCGTTCCCAAAACACCATAAAGTTAGATGCCACATAAAATTAAGAACACTCAGTCAATCATTCACAGCACACGCAGTGATCACGCGCTCCACATTCCAGACACCTAGACACGTTACCAACTGGCCCTCATTGTGTCCACGCAAGGTCGAGATCCACCTGAATTTATTATCAGGTGGGAGTAAATTATGACTCCATGACTAGGCCCATATTCCTCTTCCTAAAAAGGATCTATGAATTGTTTTATGATGCTCCAAGAAATGTATACAAAAGTGCTCAAATCAATTGTACTTTGAGTCAGTCTCAGACCCTTTCCTGTATGATGTAATCCTGGTCACAGTGTTTATTTTAACCAACTGTTCCTGTTTTGCCAAATGCCTCTTGTCTTTTGTTTCTTTCACGGTAAATTCATATTCGAGCAACATTTTGGTGAGCCAGCCAGGAGAGACTGGTGCTTCAAACCCGACTTCAGCCGAAGGAAAGGACCCCGTCCGGAGGGATTCACACCTGCACAGCTAGGAAGGTGAGCAGATGCCACAATTGACAGAAAGTTCTTCTGAATCCGCGGGGCGGAGGTCTGTCCTGAAGCCACCGTCAAGTGGGTAAGAGACTAAATCTGAGCCTTAATCCCAGCATTTGGCGTATGGGAAACTAGGAAGAAGGGCAAAAAGTTAACCTGGGAACCCTGCCACTGACAGAAATCTGACATATTGCCTATTTTATGTGTCCGAACGGAGTAGTCGCAAGGTATCCTCTGAATCTATTCTGCAGAGGTCACCATTTTTCGATAGTCAGCAGGCTAGGAAACGTGACGGTTGTTAGACGTTTGGACCGCGGGGAGTGACACAGATGGTACGCTTGGCCTTTGTGTGTGATACAGGGGTGAGGCCTCACCGCTTGGACCACTGCGCGTGATACAGACAGTACGCACAGGCCCTGGGTGTGCTATAGGGCCTGCACCTTGATCTTATTTCTTAGTCTAAAAGGGTTTTCTCAATGCTGGTGGTTTCTTAACATGGTTGATTCGCTTGGACCGCTGGGCATTATACAGATGGTAAGCATGACCCTTGGGTGTGATATAGGGTGTAATTCAGATATTAGTAAAAATTTGGACCTTGGAGATTAGGTATAGCTTGTGCTTGGCCAAGAAGGGCCCTTGGTGGTCAAGTTGTTCCTTGTTTTCTTGTAAATTGTTATCTTTGTCCCGGAGCAGATATTGACAGACTATCGGGCTCACTTAGTCCTGTGTACCATGCAGAGCCTCCCCTTGTCATCGGGTAGCATGCGCTAAGGAGCGGGCTAAGGGTTTTTTGGACAAAATCATAATTTTTTCTCTTTTTCTTCATTGTGGTTATTAATTGATGCATTCTTGATGTTGTTGTGCTACTGGTAAATTATTGCAACAGAATTTTTGTCTAGTGTCGTGTTTTGTTAATGACTCAATGTGCTTATTAAGGAGTTGCCAATTCTTACAATTATTATTCCATATCTAAATAAGAGTCTGCTATTTTTCTGCTCAATTCACACATTTTGAACTAACAATTGCACTTTCTTCCAGGTTGAGACCTTTTGTATGCATTTTTTGTTTGTTTAGGAAATGTCTATGCCAATGCATCTGTATATAACATTGAGCTCGTACAAGTAGTTGTAACCAGTAGTCCCTGTGTATTTATTTCCCATCAATCAGAGTACAACTTAAAATCATTTAATCCCGAGAAGCTAGAGTGTATCAGTCCACTAAAAAAGTTCCCAGCTTAACATGGCGTCACAGCCAAAGCACATGCAAACCAGGTTCCCCACACAGGTTAAAAAATTTCACAAGTCTTGCCCCGGAAGGCACGCACACACTAAGAAACACGCGTTCCCCGGGCCATGGGGGGAACCTTTGACACTAACATAATCGAACACGCAAGAACACACATTTGGACCAAATAAGTAGAGCAAAAGAAGGCCAGAAGAGAGGCACTGTAGAACTATGGGCCATCTTCGAGGAGACCTAGACCGGCAATGCAATTCCAGAATAAGCAAGTAAGGCGTCCGCGCCTCCTCCACCGTATGTAGGAATGGATATGGTCTCCCCAATGTCTGCCTTCCCTGCACTAGGTTCTACCAATCGACCGGTCGAAGGAGCCAGAGGGGCCCCCTACCAAACAACAAACCACTATTTCTAAACAGGGGAGGCCAGCAGGCCCAGGCAATCCCAGCGTCATCCCCGTCCAGTGCTAGAGCTCCCCGAAGCTCGACCCTGCATCTGTCACGTTCAACCCACCGAACCCCAATGGCGTGGAGAACGTGCAATCCCAGCCGTCCGGATTAGCACACTCGGGTGACCGGGAGATCCATAGCGGGTCAGGACAGCGATGCTACTAGCGAAAGCGGGGAGGAGGGCCTCAGTCTCCCAGGATCCGACCATCAGACTGCGGCTACAAGGTCGGCCCAGCAGACCAAGGGGGAAAATACGGAACCTATGCCAGAAACAAAAACAAAAAAACACCCAAAAACACACAGATCTTACTGTCCATCCCAATCCAATCGAAGGCAGATCCTGTGGTCACGGTGCTGGTGAACAAAACACGGTACAATTTTGTGGTAGACACGGGGGCAACTAGGTCATGCCTACAGGAAGGGACAGTCCCCTTGTCAAAACACACTGCAACTATACAAAGAGTCTTGGTTACAGTGGCCGGGATCCTCATCACAGAACCCCTCGGGCTGGAGATAAGGGGGGAATAGGATAAGTGAACAGTTATTTTATTTTCCCTTATCCCTAACTAATATATGAGGGCAGGAACTAAAGACCAAGCTAAAAATGTCCATCCAGTTTGCAGACAACGGAACTATAGCCTGCTCCTCCCCTGTAGCCTCTTCCCTAGAACCCAGACCAGCGTAGAGCTCCTGCACTACATTTACACAGATAAGGACAGTCCCAGCCAATGAGGCAGTCCTGGAATATACAGGGTATTTATTTGAACAATACAGGTTACCACAGCAGTGGGCATGTCCCACACACCACTTACTAGGACGGGACAGGAGCAAGCTCAGAGAGACACCACCAAGTTGGTCCAACACAAATTGAAAAAGACTGCCCTCGAGGGGGCCATGTTGACCGCAAACGTACAAATGGTACCTGTCATGAAAAGGGCTCCAAAGCAAAACCCCAGAGGGTTTCAACCCGGTTATAACAGCGGAGGTCAGGGAGGTTAGCCCCTGACGGACCTCAGAGATAAATCTGGGCCAGTCCTGCAAAGTCCCCATCCTCAAAAACCAAGCCCAAGGTAACCCGAATGCACTTTACGCTCAGTCGCAGGGAAGTCAGACAGCCACTGCGCCACCGCAGTTGGGATCAGGTGGTAGGTCAAATACTTGGCAACAGCAGCAACAGACGGGGACCACAGCCCAACAAGGACCGTAGCAGGGAGTGGTAACTGTCTGGGGAGGCAATGCCTTTACACAATTGCAAAAGCCACTTACGCAATAAGCTCAGACCCCCAATGCAAAACATCTACTTCACGCACACTTCAAAACTCATTTTAAAAATAAAGACTACTACGGCAACATTAGGAATTCAAGCCTTTACTTCAATTAATCAAGCGTTTGTATTGGCCTAGGGCGAGGGGGCTGCTGATCTGTCTGGGTTCAGTCTAAGAGCCAGGTCTTGAGATCCTTCCTGAATTGGATCAGTGACGGGATGGCCTGAGGTGTAGGGGCAGGGTGTTCCAGGTCTTAGTGGCAAGGTGGGAGAAGAAACTTCCTCCGGTTCTGGTCTTGTGGATCCGAGGGACAGAGACAAGGGCCAGCTGGGCAGAACAGAGATGTCTGGCGGGAACGTGAAATGCGAGGCGGTGGTTCAGATATGCTGATCCAGCGGCATGGAGGGACATGTAGGCGTGAGTGACGACCTTGAATGTGATTCTTTTGTCAACTGGGAGCCCGTGAAGTTCACAAAGGTGTTTGCGGCTGCAGCAGGAATGTTGAGGATGTCTGGCGGAGGCGTTCTGAATGTTCTGCAGTTTCTTAAGGAGTTTCTGGGTGATGCCGGCATACAGTGCATTGCTGCAGTTGATTCTGCTGATGATGAGTGCATGGGTGACCGTCTTTCTGGACTCGATGGGGATCCACTTGAAGATCTTTCGGAGCAGGCGTAGCGTGTGTAAGCAGGATGATGAGAAGGCATTGATCTGGCGGTTCATGGTGAGCGAGGAGTCAAGGATGATGCCAAGGTTTTGGGTGTGGTCTGTGGGTGTGGAGGGGGTTTCAAGTGCTGCGGGCCACCAGGACTAGTCCCAGGCGGGAGGTGGGTGGAGTCCATGATGAGGATTTAGGTCTTCTCTTAGTTGAGCTTGAGCATTTAGGTGGTGACAAACTTCATTCAGTCAAGGAAGTTGTTCTTGGTGACTGTGGGTTGTTGGTGAGGGAGAGAATCAGCTGGTTGTCGGCGTAGGAGATGATGTTGAGTCCGTGGTTACGGACGATGGCTGCGAGTGGGGCCATGTAGATGCTGTAGAGAGTGGAGCTCAGGGAGGAGTTCAGAGGCACTCCACAGCTGATCTCTGTGGGTTTCGAGAGGAACGGTAGTAGTCTGACTGTGTTCACCCAGTGAGGAAGGAGCGGATCCATTCCAGGGCTTTGTCGCGGATGCCGGCGTTGATGAGTCTTGTGCACAGGGTGCAGTGAGAGACTGTATCGAAGGCAGCTTAGAGGTCCAGGTGAATGAGGGCTGCAGTTTTGCCTTGGTCGAGGAGGGTGCGGACGTCGTCCCTGGCGGCGAGGAGGGTGGACTCGGTGCTGTAGATCCTTCGGAAGCAGGATTGGGAGAAGTCCAGGTTCGCTTAGATGAACTCGGAAAGTTGGGCGTTGATGTTCTTCTTGAGGACCTTGCTTGGAAGGGGAGAAGAGAGATGGATCTGAAGTTCTTGAAGTCCATCGGGTCAGCAGAGGGTTTCTTCAGCAAGGGGTTGATCTCTGCGTGTTTCCAGTCTTGCGGGCAGGTGGCAGAGTTGATGGAGCAGTTGATTTAACAACTAATTATTAATTAAAATGTATTTACTCCCCTCCCTTTATCCCTATAAACTCCACAACCCGCACCTAAAAAAATGTAATTATGCAATTACCATAATTATCATTTAATAAACATGAATTAAAGACTAATTATTGATTAAAAATAAATAATTTCCAACTCTTTACACCTATAAAACCCACAACCAGCACCTAAAAAAATAATTACACGAGTAATATAACTATCAATAATTAATATTAAATAGCAACTAATTATTAACCCCACAACCCGCACATAAAATTTACATAAAAAATGAATAGCACAATTAACATAATTAAATATCAATTAAATAAATATTAAATAAAAAAATAATCATTAATATATTATGATTACATTACTTCCCACCCTACACCCCTATAAACCCACAACCTGCTACAGCACTAAAAATCACAAAAAATAATTAAATGTAATAACTACTAAAAATGTAACAAATATATATTTTTTTAAACAATTATACAAAAAATTACATCATATATATTTAAAATATATACTAAAAGACATAATTCCAAAACGATATTTTAAATAATTTTTCCAATGATATTCATGCTAAATTCCATAGCACGATATATTGGACATAGATTTTGGTACGGCGATATTTTTACTTCGATATTTTGTCTGAATACCATGGCCAAATGGGAATGGCACTACCACATGTGCTACGGTTTCATGAGAGAATGATATAGTTCTAAGGCGCACCCTTGCTTCAGGAACTCAATGACAAATGGTTCTTGTCATTTCGTCCTGTCTGGCTACGCCCTCGTACAGCCCGTATTCCGGTGTCAGCTGTGCACTTTCGAGTGTGCACTGGATATATATTCTTGGGGATGCAATCGGTCCAATCTACAGACATTACGCTACTGGTGGGTCCTCTAAAGACACACCTGTACAGGTGCCCTGTGCAATTGCCCCTGCTTCAGAATGCATACCATGAGTCTTCCTGGGATGCTTCCGCTCCTGCTGACGTGGATCTTGGCTCTTTCTCTGTGGATGCACTACTGCCCGTTACTCTTTCACAGCAGCTGCTGAGTGGGTTGGATTTGAACATATTTGTTCAATGAAATTGGCGATAGGCGTGCCAGCGGAGCGGTCATCTGCAGATGCTGGCAACAGTAATGTTTAGTCTACTCCTTGGAACATTTAAACAAACTGGCAGTATCGAGCAGGGAAGATTTTTTTTTTTTTAATTCAACTACGTTTTTATTTACAAGATTGCTTTTAGAACTGAAGTGTAACTTGCAATTTGGCTTTCTATATGCTTTTATTATCAAAGAAGCAATGTGCTTTAAGATTTTATATTAACTATATGTATTTCTTAGCATAAGTTTAGGAAGCTTTTTAGTCGTCTCATGTCCAAGAAGTGGGTGTTATTTGGTCACATTTAGGCCCAGGTAGAAACACCACCATTTTACATGCTCATGTTGTTAAGATGCCTTCCAAAAATGCTTACATTTGACACACATTTGCGTGCGTGCCAGTGCAGGATAATATTCTCTGAAATGGCTTTGCTTACATTTCTACTTTGTAGGCATATTATCAAATACCTTGAACATTCTGTACAAGATCTAAGTTCACTGCGCAAAATGTTGTTGTTTGTTATTGTCCGCTCGACGACTGAGCTATCATAGAAAAATCAACAACAGCAGTCTGACTGGGACTTCGACATGGCAACATGGGTGATGTTTATTATAGGGATGAAGCCCAGCTCGCCCCCAAATTGGGCTCCCTGATGGCACTTACCCACAGGTAACGGGGGAGTTAGACCACCATACAGGGATTCTGGCAGATTCACCCACCCTAGCCACACTAGGTTAGGTAGAGCTAGGTAGGAGCACAAAATATAACAGTATTTGTAAGCAAGCATATATATATATATATATACTTTGTTACAGCACAATGGTTGTATTATTTATCTTCACGTTATTCTATTTCCTTATATCGATTATTGCAGCGCAGGTATTTTACTCAAGAATCACAATGCTTCAATAAATACTGAAATGCTGTGCTGTGTATTTCTTGTGCACCTCTTTGGGGATGCATGAGTAGCCAAACAAAAAGGTTCTAGATCTGTTACCACGATTTTCTTGGGGAGTCAGGGTTGTCATGATCTGAGGTTGCGCATTTCACCTGTCACCTTACCAAGTTAAGGGTACAGATGGTGCACTGTGAGCTAGCAGGACTAAGGCCAACATATCCTGATGGTGTGCTTAGAATCAGTCATGCACAGTTTTGACGTTTATGTTGTCCAACAAACGCACAGTTTTACTGAGAAAGTATAAACCATACAATAGTAATATGTTACTTGTTACCACTGCTGAGGGAAAGAGAGGCATTATGACCCACTCAACAGTGGGGCACAGCCATTTTGTAGACTACGAATAGTACTACTAGAGTACTACAAAATGATATTCACAAACCTACGAGCAATTCTCTACCTCCATCTCTCCTACCTTTTCTATGGGGAGATCCTCAAACATAAAAGTTAGTTTACTACTTATTAGTAAATGGGGGGGGGGACAGATTGAGTGGCTGGCACCCTGAGTGATGCTGGTAAGACCAAATGGGAGCACAGCGAACTGAAAATGCTCTTGGACAACCGTGAACTGCAGGTAGTGTCTGTGGGCAGGCAGGATGGGACGGGAATGTGGAAGTATGCCTTCTGCAAGTCCAATGCAAGCATCCAGTGTCCCAGGTCCAAGGCAGACAGAACGTGAGAGTGAGCATCCTGAACTTATCCTTATTCAGAAAAATTGAGAAGGCCCAGGTCAAGGATAGGATGGAGGCCTCTGTTCTTTTTGGGCACAAGAAGTAGTGGGATTAGAAACCACACCCTACTTCTGATGCTGGCACCTTCTCTATGGCTTCCTGGGCCAAGAGAGCCGACACTACCTGATAAAGCAAAGATGCTCCCCCATCAGCTTTTAATAAGTGGGTAGCATAGGAGACAGGTGTCCAGAAAAGGGAGGGAGTAGACCTTTTGGACAGTTTACGAAACCTTGGCTCTGGTGGAATGAGCATGCAAGCCCTCAGGGGTTGCTTCTTGGCGAATGCGTAACAGATTTTGATGCAGGGCATGATCCATTGGGGGATGGTTTGCTTCTGCACAGCCTTTCCCTTCTTTGCTCTGACATACCACACGAAAAGTTGGTTGTCTACCCGGAACTCTCTTGTGCGGTCAAGGTAGAACGACAACACTCTTTTTGGGTCCAGTCGGTGAAGTCGCTCATATGATTTAGAGAGATGTGGCGGAGGGTAAAAAGTAGGCAGGGTGATGGACTGGCCTACATGAAAAGGAGTGACAACTGTTGGCAGAAAGAAAGCCCTAGTTCGTAGAACCAGCTTGTCTGATGCTCACCGACTCTCTGGACAGGTGGTATTGCCAATATGAAGGCCGTCTTGGTGGTAAGGAGCCTGAGAGGACAGTTGTGCAAAGACTCAAAGGGAGCGCACATCAGGAACATCAAGTCTAGACCAAGGTCCCACTGAGGCATGATGGAGGGTGAAGGACGAAACATATGTTGCAAACCTTTCAAGAATCTATGTACAATAGGCAACCGCAGAAAGGCTGATATAACAGAAAGGTAGCCCTTTAAGGTGCCTAGAGCAGAGCCCTGCTGGGCAAGGGAAAGAACAAATAGAAGAACATGAGAAAGGAGAGCAGAAAGGGGCAACCTGTTTTTCTGCACACCATGCCACAAACTTTCCCAATGGCAGGCAAATTGCGTTTTGGTGGAGGGACACCTAACTGACAAGATAACAGACAAAAGCAAGAAGGAAGAAACGACAGATAGATAGCCCTTAAGAGTGCCCAGAGCAGAGCCCTGCTGGGCCAGGGAAAGCATGAAGAGAACGACTTCAGAAAGAGGAGCAGAAAGGGGTCTAATCTTTTTTTTGTACACCATGCCACAAAGTTTTTCCAACGGCAGGCGTATACTTTCTTCGTAGAAGGACACCTGGCTGCCATGATGACGTTACAGACTAGGGGCAGAAGGTCGAAAGCTGTCAACTGTCGGCGCTCAATCTCCACGCAGGAAAGCGAAGCGTTGACAAGTTCGGGTGGCGAACCCTCCCCTGCTGCTGCAACAGAAGATCCTCCTGAAGGGGCAGCCTGATCGGAGGACAGCTAGCCATGCTCAACAGTTTGGGATACCAAACTCTCCGAACCTAGTCCGGAGAAACAAGGATGTCTTGGGCCCGGTGTGTGGCATGGGCGGAAAGACATATAAGTGGCCTAAGCACCACTTGAGGCAAAAAGCGTCTCAGAGGAGAGGTGCTTTGGAAATTCCAGCGCACAATCGTGCTGATATTGCGTGTTCTTGGCAGTGGCAAAGAGATCCAACCAAGTCTCTCACCACTGCTGAAAGACACCTTGCACAACCTCCGAATGGAGACGCCCATCGTGATCCGCTAGGCATCGTCGGCTGAGTTCGTCCGCCCTGATGTTCAGAGAGCCCACCAGGTGTTGAACCACCGGGGATATGCCCTGAAGTTCTAGCAATGTCCAAAGACACAGGGCCTCTTGAAAAAAGGGTATATGACCCTACCCCGCCCTGTTTGTTGCAGTACCATATGGTGATGGTTTTGTCCGTGAACACCTCTACTAGCCTTCCCTTGGAGGGTAGAAAGGCTTTTAATGCCAGCCGGATCACCAAGAGCTCCAGAAGTTTGATGTCTGGATTTCGCTGGAGACCAGACGTAGGAAAGTGGGTTTCTGTTGCAGTAAACCCCTCCCTGCCTTGTCCTGAATCCAGCGACCTCCATAACCCCTGGGAGAACTGACTGCCTTCAACAAAGACTGGATCTCCTGTGAACAGCAGCTCTGTTCAAGACCAGATGTAGGAAAGTGGGTTTCTGTTGCAGTAAACCCCCCTCACACTTTTTGCCAGACTTCTGATGCACTTTGACTTGATGTGCCCTGGGTCCCTGCCAATCAGGTTCCCAGGGCCTGTGTTCTTTCCAAAAACTGTACCTTTATTCCCCAATTGGCACCTCTGTGGCTACATGAAAGTACCTTGTAAAAGGTACCATGGGTACCAAGGGCACTGTGACCAGGAAAGGCCTCTAAGGGCTGCAGCACATATTGTGCCACTCTTAACGAGGTCCTGTACCTTAACAGACACACACACACTGCCATTGCAGGCTGCGTGCTTTGGTGCAGAGAAAAGTGAAGTCTCGGCATGGTAGGCCATGCCTGCAACCCACTGCCTAGTCTATAGTTAAGACACCCCTCTAGCTGGGTGCACTATACCACTGGTGAGGGTACAGTTGCATGAGCACTACAGTGTCTAAGTCCTTTATTAGACATTGTAAGTTTGGTGAAGTCATAAAGAGTATATGGTCTGGGAGTTTCTCATCACAAACTCCACAGCACCATAATGGCTTTACTGAATTCTGGGAAGTTTGATAGAAAACTTCTCAGCATAATAAACTCACACTGATGCCAGTGTGGGATTTATTATACCATGCACTCAAAGGGCATCTTAGAGATGCCCCCTGAAAAACGAACAGCCTCTGGTGGGTTCCCTGACTGGTAAACACCAGCCTGCCACCACGAGATATGTTTCTGGACTGCTGGGGTGAGATCCTACACTCCCTGGGCCCAGAAACAAAGCCTATCTGATAGAGACATCTAGCCGCAGATTCCTTAACTTAGAATATCCCCAGGCGTCAGACTGGATCCGGAAAACTTTTTCCCCAGCAGTACCTCTGCACGCCGGGGGGCGTCGTCGTCCGGCTCCGTCCTGACGTCCACGGAAGTGACGTCAATGGAGCCATATAAGTCCCCCTAGGCGTGCTGACGTACTTTTTTCTTCTTTTCCGCGTCCCAACCGGATCCGGGAGAAGCGGTTCCTCTGGCCTGTTTTGATTTCAGGCCCTCACGACGCCCTTTCGCGTCTGGACCAGTGTGACAATGCCTGCGGGCTTCAAGTCGTGTGCGTCCTGTTCGCGGCAGATGTTTCCGACGGATCCACACGAGATCTGTATGTGGTGCTTGGGCGAGCACCACGTCTCCGTCGAGTGCGACGCCTGCCGGTAGCTGAAGCCGAAGTCCCTGCGGGAACGACAGATGAAATTGATGTCCGCCCAGTTGTCCCGGTCAGAATCCTCGCGGCGCCGGCCTCTGTCTCCAGCGGAAGGATCCCAATGGCGCAGTTCTTCCTCCCACGCTGATGTTCCTGTTCGGGACAGATCCCGGAGTCGTTGCCGTGGACGTCGCTCGCCTGCCTCAGGTAAGCACCGGAAGAAGTCACGGAGGTCGTCGACCTCGCACAAGCGTGACGTCGGGGCCCACTGCTCCCGGTCTTCACCGGACACGGGCCCTCAGGAGTCGGCCCCCGCCTACCCACCGTTTGCTGGGGCAACTCGGACCCAGATGGAGGCCTATTCCAGGGCTCGGCAGGCCATCTTTGGGTCACCCCTTCTCCCTGGCGCGCCTTTGGGCCCCACAGTGGGGGTAGGGACTCAGGTCGGGTGTTCGCCGGCGGGTTCGCCCTTGGCGCCGACGGAGTGCCTTGACTCCGGTTCCGGGGTCGCTGCAACGTTGGGACACCGCCCGGAGGGGCATCCCACTCTGACGTCTAGTCCTCCTGATGCGTCTTCACACAGTGCTGCGGGGCTCCCAGCATCGTCACTGGATGCGGCTGCAGCGCGGAGCTCGACTCCGAGTCGACTTCGTTCCTTCCCGCAGGATCCTGCCTCGGTGGAGGTCGAGTCGACGCCGAGCGGATGAGTCCTCTTCGGGGGTCGTCGATGTCGATCCGACGTCGTCCCGATGTCGATCGACGCCGGTTCCGTCCCCGGCTGTTCCTCTGCTGGTGGAGGACGTGTCCCCAGTGGGTTCTCCGCCCCCAGGGTTTTTTCCATGGTCCACGGAGCGGGGGCCCATGGGGCATTGGCTGGCTCATTATTCTGCAGGGCCTCTGTCATTGGGTGGACGGATTAGCCTGCAGCCGTCTCCAACAGATGACTTACTGTCTCCACCTCAGATGGCCACCTAGGCTAGCGCAGACTTTGCGAGGGCGGTTCGCAGGGCTGCGGATATCTTGCAGATGCAGCCGCCCTCTGTCTCCCTGCCTTCGGATCCTTTGTTGGATCTTCGCCACCAGGGCACGGTGGATGTGGAGCCTTTGTTGCCTTTTGGCGGGTCATTGTATAATGTCCTTCTGGGGACTTGGGCCAGGCCCTCATCGGGTGACCCTGTGGATCGTGCTATTGCACATCGCGATCGCCCGGCTCCAGATGACCCTGCCTATTTGTCCTTCCATCCTAGGGCTCAAGGGCTTGTAGTCCAGGCAGCGCTCCCTTCCTCTCCTCCTCCTTTGCTTCCTCCCACTCAGGAGTCTAGGTGGTTGGAGTCGTGTGGCCGCAACGTCTTTGCGTCCACCAGCTCAGGCCTTCGGTACCTGAACACGGCCTGCGTGTTTGCTCGGGCTACTTTTGCCCTTTGGGACTCAGTCGAACAACTCCTTCCCTCTTTGCCGGAGGGCCCTCGTGCTGACCTGGTCCGGCTTATTCGGGATGGCTGCGACATGGCGCAGTTTTCCGTCCAGTCGGCCATGGACACCACTGACTCCGTGGGTCGAGCTATGGCCAAGTTAGTTGCTCTCCGTCGCCATGCGTGGCTACGCGATGGCAGTTTTCCCGAGAATGTTCGGGAGCAACTCGGGGATCTGCCCTTTGATGGGGCCCATCTGTTTGATGAGCATGCAGATTCGGCGGTCCGGCACCTCCTATCTGGTTTCCTATGACTACCAAGTTTTTAGTCCTCTATGGTGGACTTGTGTTTTCGTATGCAGTATTGTCACTGCTTTTATGATTTCCGTCTCTGGGTTCAAGACGTTTATTCCCAGACGAGCTGTATGGCTGTTTAGCCATGTTTTTCATTCCTTTGGTACAGCTGGGCCAGCTGTTTATATGGTTCTGTTTGACCTCTGCATATGAGCTTGTCTCAAGGGGTGTCCCTTGCCTTTTATAGGGTTGCGACGTACTCTATGTGGGGTATTCGTTCGCTATTGTGTAGCTGCTCTTCCTTGCCAGGAAGTTTCGGAGGGTCCCGTGGAGTTCTCATCATTATTGTCTGTCCCTCTGGGTATTTTTCCTGTAAGTTATGCTGTGGGCATCTCCATTTTGTTCCATACTTCCTGCTGTGGTGGAACGCCTCCTCTGTTGCGATCCACGGACTGACGTGGCCCTCTCCTGGAGCTTCTGTATTGCTGCCTACGGTTGTTCCGCTGCACTCTCATGCGTCTGTGGACGCAGTCTGCTACGATGTCTTGTTGGGGCTCTGCCGTATCCGACTCGCCCCAAGGGGCTGCACGTCCTCCTGCCTTGCATTTGGCTCATCTCCCCCTTCATTCGGCCCCTAGCGCTGTTGGCTGTCTTGGGCGTGGGTATGTGTCCCTGTGGGCGCTTTGTTCCCTTCCGCTCCAGATCGGTTCTTTCTGTACTCTGGACGGGCACCACGTGATCTGCACTGTGTGTGTGTACTATCACGGGGGTCCTGTAGTGTTCCTTGAGCCACTGTCATGGCTGCGTTCTCTTCCTGTTGCCTTCTTCCCTGGTGTTGGGAAAGGCTTGGGCACACCCTGTCTGGGGTTTGCCTAGGGCGGTAGAGGTTTCGCCGGAACGGATCTCTGTTACGTTTACCTTGTGCCCTGGCCTGGGCTCAGGTTTTTCGGTTCGTTGCCGCACACGGCTCAGGTGTTTCTCCTCCTGGCCTCTGCTGCGATTTTCAACAGATGTATTCTATCTCCGGATGATCTCTGGCATCATCCGGTCTATATATATGCTTTTTCAGACATTCTATGTCTGAGTGTTACTGACTTCTTCGTTGGTGTGGTAGTCCGTATTCCCGCTTGTATCGCGGTGGCTCGGTCCTTCCTTCCCGATCGGGGGTTGGGTTCGCCCCTTTTTTGTGTTTGGACTTGTATGTCCTGATACGTCTCACAGAAGTCGGTGCCGTTGGTACCTCTTGGGCGACTTTCTATTCTCTAGGGGTACTCTTCCAGTTTACCCCTGTCACTTGTTGACTTTTTCATGTATTTCTATGTGTTGTGTACGCACACGAGGGGGCCGGCATGCGGGGTTTCCCTGCAGTGGTTCCTGGGGATTGTCCCAGGTTTCCTCTCTCTCTCTCTCTCCCTCATGGGAGATAGCTTGGGTGTGTCCGGTTTGCCGGTGGCCCTTGGTTGTTGAACCTGTGGGTACGGTTGACTGGTTGGCTACCTGGTGCTGCACCGGTCTTCTCTGTCAATGAGCACAGGCTGTGGCTGTTACGCTTCATTGAGCTATGCATTGTGTGGTGTGGTTCTCACGGTACGCTATGTCTGTTCTGTGCATTCTTGTAATTTACATCTATGTATCTCCTGGTAGCCGTAGTTTGTATGTCTCGGCATGATGCCTTCTATCCTGACATATCATTTGTTGGCACCTGATGTTGTGCCGCTCACATTGTGTGTTCGGAATCTGTCATCATGTTTAAGTCCCTTCACTGGGCCTTTGTCTTTTACGGATCCTGGGGTCCTCTACTCAGTTTCCCTCTTTTCGTTGCAGTTTATGGCATTCTGCCATTGTGCACTGACCTTTCTGGTTCTGTGATTTTGTTTCATCTCCGTCTGGCCGACAGTGGACTCATGCCGTCCTCTGACGGATTGTGGTACCTTGCTTCCCTTGCTCATGCTCCGACCTGAATTTCTTGGTCTGGTGTCAGCTACGCTGGCAATGCTGAGCCTTATGGGTCTGGTGTCAGCCAAGCTGGCATTGCGGCCCCCACCTTAAGTCAATGTTCTTGACGGACTTCTTCATTTGGGAACTTGGTGGATTTCGGTCGCAGACCCCCCTCCAATGGGGTATAGCTTTGGTATCTATTCTAGGTTAAGGAATCTGCAGCTAGATGCCTCTATCAGATGAACGAGTTACTTACCTTTGGTAACGATGTATCTGGTAGAGACACAGTCTAGCCGCAGGTTCCTTAACGCCCACCCATCCTCCCTGTTCTGGGAGGACCTTTCCAGGTGGGGTTCGACCACCTTGCCTCCTTACAGGTGGCCTTGGCCTTCCTGAGGGGTGCTCTAGTTCACCTACCTCCGGGGCAGGGTGTGTCATTCTTTTTTGGCACATTGGCTCTCCACCCATTCTCGTTCTTGGGTGGCTAGGTTATGTGTCCTTCAGTGCTCCTCCACCCTGGTTCTTCCAGCGTGGAGATTCTCATGTTCTTCTACCCTCCCTTCAACCTCGTCTGTTTCTCCCCATTTCTTTGGGGTCTCCTTGTCTATGCTGCAGTCGATTGGGTTGAGGTTCTATTTGACTATGCTACAGTTCATAAGTCATGGGGGGGCGAACATTCTCTGTTGTTGTTGTTCACTTCTGGTCACTTGCCATGAGTCATGTTGTTCCAGCCCTGTGGTCCTTTACAGTTAAATCCTATGGTTACAGACCGTCTTTCATACAGTTCCGTCCTGTGGTTTCAAACTGCCCTTCGTTTGGCCTGCCATTCATTTTCTCTGCCGTTCCCTCTTAGGGGGGCCACGGTTCTTCGCTTTGGTGGGACTTTTCCTTGAGCGGGTGCTCTGTTCGCTCCCTTCAGTCCCTTCAAGTGTTGGGTACTCTTTCAACATGGTGTTGTTTCTCATCATGCTATGATTTCTTATCATTGTTGTTTCAAAGATTTTTGCTCCTTTTTTGGCACACTGTTCCTATACTCTCACAGTTTTTGTAGTGGCTCCGCGTTGTGGCGCGGAAAACTTTCACAGTAGAAAACTGACGTCAGCATGCCGAGGGGGACTTGTATGGCTCCATTGACGTCACTTCCGTGGACGACGTCAGGACGGAGCCGGACGACGACGCCCCCCGGCATGCAGAGGTACTGCTGGGGAAAAAGTTAACCGGATCCAGTCTGACACCTGGGGATATTCTAAGTTAAGGAATCTTCGGCTAGACTGTGTCTCTACCAGATACATCGTTACCGAAGGTAAGTAACTTGTTCTTCCTGGGCGGAGGTGGTCACACCTACCCCATGTCAGGAAAAGTCATCTGTGGCAGGGGAGATTCAAAGGCCTTTCCGCCTCTGTAACGCGGCCCCAGCCTCTCCTGCTATCAGGAGCAGGCCCCCTTTCCTGTCTCACCCCCTTTTTTGGCAGGAGGACAAGCGGGAAAAATTAAAACAGCCCAGAAGGTTTGCCCACCTCTGCCAACCCCACCCCTCAGATGGGGGAGGCAAGGTGAAGTCCACTCTTCAGTGCCCGCCATCTTGTAGATGGCAGGCACTCTCCAATCAGTGTTATGGATTGTGCCCACTCCCCCAAGTGGGGTGATAACACGAAGGGTGTAGTCACCCTAAGGTCAGGAGCTCATTGTCTACTGACCTAGAGACCCCTAAATACAGTATTTAGGGGCAGCCCTGATCCCAGAAGGCAGATTCCCGCAACCTACGAAGAAGGACGAAAGAAGACGCCCAGCAGAGGAGACTGCAGAGAAGAACTGACTTGGCCCCAGCCCTACCTGCCCGTCTGCAGTTTTCAGAGATCCTGCATCAAAAACTGCCTTGTCCTGAATCCAGCGACCTCCAGAACCCCTGGGAGGACTGACTGCCTTCAACAAAGACCGGATATCCTGTGAACAGCAGCTCTGTTCAAAAGAATCACCAAAGAAAGGCTCAGAGCCTGCTGAGGGCAAAGAAACCAGACGCCTGGACCCACAACTGCACCCAATGCCTACGGTCCAAGTGGCCCACCGGTTCCAGCGAGGTCCCCTAGTGCTCCAGAGTCCGAGTCCACCGTGGGTTGACCCCTCCAGGAGTCCCCAATGTCGCCTGCAGCCTCTGCATGGAGACCCCCCAACCACGAGTGACCCGGTAAAGTGAAATCCGACCTCAAAAGGCATCCCTGCATCCGGTAGCACTGCGCCCTGGAGAAGAGGACCCGAGGGTGCACCTATGTCCAGAGCTTTCCAACATACCTGCCCAGCTGTTGGTTTCTCCTGGAAGACTTCCTGGACTAAGCCTGCAGCCAAAACCGGCAACTCCTATTGAAAACAACAGGGCATCCAACGCCAAATCAGCACCCTGCACCCGGCCGCCCCTGTGGGTGCACCTTGTGTGCTAAATCGGATCCCCCTTTGCCCTGAGCTAAAACCTAGGAGCTTTGCTCCCACATCCAAGTGGCATGCCTGTGAGCAGCCACTAACCGGAAGCCCCCTACTCCCCTTTGGATAACATTGGGCCTCAGCACTCTGCACCCAGCCGCTCTAGTATATAGTATATAGGGTCCAGAGAGCCCTCAATAATCTGCCTAGAAAATCCTGGAGTGGGTAGGCTCCTTATGAGATCCTGTTTGGGGTTAAGATGTGGGTTCCAGTCCTCGACAGTCCCAGTGCAGTGGTGGTGGAAACGACTTTCGATATCAGTGAACATTTGGATGTTTCACAGGAACTGTACGACTTCCGAGATGCTCAGAGCAACAACGTCCAGCAGAAATGTTCTGCCAGTGGTAAAGTGAAGGAAGCACCAGCAACTCCAGTTTGTATTCCAAAGATTGGTGATCTAGTCTGGGAGAAGATAGTGGACAAGAAGGAATTTGGGCTATCCTACAGAGCGCCTATACCTGTCCTGGCTGTTGAAGGTACCAGAACTATACTTTTGCCACCCCTTGCTGGCAGCATAACACAAGAGATTTGTGTCTATCAATCTCATCAAACCACATCATGTGGCCGGTTCTATGCAGAAGGCCAAAAGGGCTCCTGGGTAGTTACCTGCCTCCTGTCACTACCCTACAGGAAGTCCAGTTGAAAGCTTTGACCGATGATGAAGCTTCTTCTTCCCTGCTGGGGAGAGAACACTGAAGCCACCACCCTTCGCATGTTTTGTGGACTATTCTGCGGCATTTGACGGCGTCAATCGGAGTCTGCTGTGGCGGAAATTACAAAACTGGGGGATACCGGTGACGCTGCTGAAAGCAATAATCACTCTCTACACTGGAACATGGGTACGGGTGAAACTTGCGACGAATTCAGCAACTAAAAAGATCTACACAGACTGAGGGTTAAAACAAGGCTGCGTATTGGCGCCTCTGCTTTTTAACCTATACACTGCGGACCTCGGCAAAACAATATCCAATGCCAATCTGTTACCCCCTAAAATTGGTCCAACCAGACTATTTTTAATGCAGTACGCAGAAGACATGGTGCTACTGGACCACACCAAAACAGGCATGCAAAGATCATTGGATGCACTAAGCACTTATAATAATGAAAATGATTTAAGAGCAAACGCAGGAAAGACGAAGAAAGTAATATTTGGAAAGTATGCCAACAAACTTAAACAACAATGGAGGATGGGCAACTTGAAAATAGCGACAACAACCAAATATAACTACTTGGGGGTTTGGCTCATGAGTAACGGGAAGTCCACAGCTTACACTGCTTCCATCGAAACAAAAGCTAAGGCAGTGACGTATGCCCTATGTAAATTGAATTCTAAATTAAGCAGCCCGACAACCGAACCCATTAGAAAGGTTAGAAGTGCTAAGCTACTCCCCTCAGTTACATACGGCCAATTAGCATTTCCCGCAGCATTAATTAATATCATGGAACGCGTTAATTGTCGAGCATTTAAGCAGATCTTCCAGATTCCAGCCCATGCCCGGAATGCTTTGGTACGACTGGAATTCGGGCTAAATAAACAAAATTATGAACATTGGGCATCGATCGTACGGTACTATTGAGGGGTCTGTGCGGCTCCTCCGCCCACAATGAAAGCAATTCTGAAAGTAATTTTCATGAAAGGAAATAATGCGTGGACCAACGGCCTGCACACTGCCTGCACTGAACTGCACCTTGACATGACCAAATGGCAGGATTTTATTCATCAGCCTGGCACTTTAAAATCTATTCTAAAAAAACAAGTCAGATTACTATCCAAGGAAGATGACATGAAGGAACTGGAGTTCTCCAGCAGTAATATTAGGATACTAGCAAGCTCCTACCAAGATCGACTAAGGCAGCCATACCTTGATGCCGCCCTAAACAAGACAATTTTAAAGCGAATCTTATCAGTGAGACTTATGGTATTGCCGATAAAAGATATCAACACGCGCTGGAAAACTTTAGAGGCGGTTACTATTTGTAGACTCTGTCATCAGTATGAGGAATGTATGGTTCACCTGGTTTGCACATGCCATTGTTTGATCCACGCACGTTGCACTTTACTGAAACCTCTGTTTTTAAAATATGGAATACGTACTTGCACAGATGCCATGAAACTTCTCTTTAACTTGGAGATCCCAATGGAACTGGCCAGATTAGCGAAATTTGCACACAAGGTGAAAGAACTTTTAGGCAAAGCCTTAGTCATGGACTAGAATTAGTTTACAGGTTAAACATATGTTTTACACCGATTTTATCTGTTTCGCACCTCCTAAGTGCTGCGCTTTTAGATCTATCTTATCTATGTTTTAGTCATGAATATTAGATTTGTTAAATATGTATCAACTACAATTGAAGAAAGTGAGTGGTGGAGACACTTTGCTTGATCTCTTTTGTAACAATTTTTGTTAATTGACACAAAATTCATTCATTCATTCACTGAAGTATCACTTCTTCCTGTTACATCAACAAACTCCATAAAATCATCATTTACGGAAACACAGATTTCAATTCTGCAAACAGACAAGGATGCGTCTACCACAATGTATCACCATTAGAGTCATCTATCTGTTCTACAGAGCTCCACGAGTCTCACAATTTTGTGCCAACAGCCTCCGGCTACTTCATCGACTTTGATAACTTCTTTTCGGATTTGTCAGAACCGGATCCACCTACACAAAGGGGACCACATGAATTCTATATTTGGCTCAAAAAAGACATACTTTATCCCTCCATGGATATACATTTGGATTGTAATTTCTTTACTTTTCCTCTTCATTTGTATCTGTCTTTTTCTGCTTCTGAACAGACACTATCTCCCAGAACGCTCTGCTGTTGAACTAGTAAATGAGGTTTTGAAACCCCATTCTTCATCGTGCAGAGACATTTCCCTGGTGAACATTTTGGCTGTTCCAGCTCCTGATGGAATTGTTTGGGATAAGGGATCCTATGATATATTTGGTCCAACTGAAACTCTTCAAATACCTTATGTATTCCATATTTCTTTAAATTACATTTTCTGTATCCACCTGAAAAAGCTTTACCGAAGGTAAGTAACTTGTTCTTCTGATGGATACATCTGCCTGTGGATTCCTCACCTTTTGAATTGAATCCCCAAGCAGTCCCGCTCCCAGCAGAGGGTGCCTGCCTACCTATACCAAAAAATCCTGCTGCACAGAATGCGCTAAATGGGCATCCCTCCTCACCTCCGAATCTAAGCAATAGTGCTTCGCAAAAGTGTGGAGGGAGGCCCTAGGTTGCCGCCTTGCAGATGTCTACCACAGGGACACCTCTAGCTAAAGCTGAAGCAGAAGCCTTAGCTCTGGTAGAATGAGCTCAAATACCTTCAGGAGGCTTCTTCTTGGCCAAGGCGTAGCAGATCTTGATACAGAGGATGATCCACCCGGACAGTGTTCTCTTGTGGACAGCCTTGCACTTCATCTTGCCCACATATCCGATGAAGAGTTGGTCTTCCAACCTGAAGTCCTTGGTCCTGTCCAGGTAGAAGCTGACCGCCCTCTTAGGGTCCAGGCAACGAAGTCTCTCCTCCTCCTTAGAAGGATGAGGTGGAGGGCAAAAAGTGGGTAAAGTGATGGATCGCCCTAGGTGGAAAGGAGTGACCTCCTTAGGCAGGAAAGCTACTCACTCACCCTCCTAGCGGAAGTGATTGCAACCAGAAATATCATCTTAAATGCTAGGAACCTTAAGGGACAACCCTATTAAGGTTCAAAGGGTGAACCCATCAATAAAGTGACAACAAAATTTAAATCCCACTGAGGCATGATAAAGGGAGTGGGAGGAAACCTATTTGTGAGACGTTTAATGAACCTCATAACTATGGGAGATTTAAACAACGAGGGCTGATCTGGCAAACAGAGAAAAGACAACAAGGCAGACAAATAGCCCTTAACAGTAGCTACTGCACAACCCTGTTGTGCCAGGGAAAGAAAGAAAATCAGAATATCAGACAAATGGGCCGGCAAAGGATCAATTGATCTCTCTCCACACCATTTAACAAACTTGGCCCACCTACCAGAATAGACAGATTTGGTGGAGTGTCTCCTGGACGATAAAATAACATCCACCAGATCCAGTAGAGGAGAGAAATAACTCAGGTTGGCCCGTTCAATCTCCAGGCATAAAGGTGCAGGCTCTGGAGATAGGGGTGTAGAACCTGCCCCTGCGACTGCAAGAGGAGATCTGCCCTGAGAGGGAGACGGAGCGGAGGGTGCGATGAGAGATAAAGGAGGTCTGTGTACCACACCCTTCGCAGCCAATCTGGGGCAATCAATATGACTTGGGCCCAGTCATGGTGAATCTTCCTCAGAACTCGAGGAATCAAGGGTATGGGAGGAAACGCATAAAGAAGCTGTAAGCCCCAATCTAACTGAAACGCGTCCCCCAACTCTCCCCACGTCGGATACTGGAGACTGCAGAACGACAGGCAGTGCACGTTCTCGTGAGTGGCAAACAGGTCCAACTGAGGAAACCCCCACATCCTCAAAATGTGGAGGACCACCTCCGGATGGAGACACCACTTGTGATCAGCCGAATACTGCTGACTGAGACTGTCCGCATGCACATTCAGTTCTCCGGCCAGATGATTCGCGATCACGCAAATCTGATGATCCTTAGCCCAGGATCGGAGTCGCAGAGCCTCTCTGCAAAGAAGATAAGACCCTACTCCTCCCTGCTTGTTGATGTACCACATTGAGGTAGTGTTGTCCATTAGGACCTGAACAGACTGACCGCAAAGGGAGGGAAGAAAGGCCTTGAGAGCCAAACGTATCATCCGCAATTCCAGGAGAATGATGTGAAACAACCTCTCCTCTGGAGACCAAATGCCTTTGACCTCTAGATCCCCAAGATGAGCTTCCCACCCTAGAGTGGAGGCATCCGTTATCACTGTGGTCACCGGAGAAGGAGTGTTGAAATGGTTTCCCTTGAGGCAGGTTGCCTGCAACACCCCACCATAACAACTCCGCCGCAGTGTCTCTGGAGATTCTGATCATTTCTTCGAGATCTCCGTTGTGTTGAAACCACTGCCTGTGAAGGCACCACTGGTGGGCCCTCGTATGCCAGCATGCATGGTTGACCAACAGTATGCAGGAAGCGAACAGACCGAGCAGGCACAAGACCTTCAGGACTAGAACAGCTGCTCCATTCTGAAAAAGTGGAATCATAGCCTGGAGGTCTTGAATCCTCTATAGAGACAGGAAGGCACGACTTACAGTAGTGTCCAGTACTGCCCCTATGAACAGGTTGTGCTGAGAGGGCACCAGGTGAGATTCGGTTACATTTATCGAAAACCCCAAGTTGAACAACAGTTGTGTTGTCACTTGCAAATGATGCAGCACCATCTCTGGCGACTTCGCTTTAAGCAGCCAGTCGTACAGATAGGGGAAAACAGGGACACTCGATCTACTGAGATGTGCTGCTTCCACCGCCACCACCTTTGTGAAGACCTGAGGTGCGGAAGTAAGACCGAACGGAAGGACCGCAAACTGGTAGTGTTGGGACCCCACCGTAAAAAGAAGATACTTCCGATGTGAATTCAGGATGGGAATGTAAAAATATGCATCCTGCAAATCGATCGACACCATCCAGTCTTCCTTCTGCAGTGCAAGAAGAACCTGAGCCAGGGTCAACATCTTGAATTTCTCCTATTTAAGGTACAAAATTCAAGACCCTGAGCTCTAGGATCAGCCTCAAGTGATCGTCCTTTTTGGGAATCAGGAAGTACCAGGAGTAGCATCCCTGACCCCTTTCGTGCTCCGGAACCACCTCGTTCACACCTTTTTGCAGTAATGACAGAAATTCCTGCTGGAGAAGCAGCAGGTTCTCTTCTGAGCACAAACCCTGATGGGGAGGGTAAAATGGGAGGAAACTCCCGGAAGGGTAGGGTGTACCCATTCTCTACGATGTTCAACACCTAGAGATCTGTAGTAACAGAACTCCAATGCTGTAGAAAATGGGACACCCGTCCTCCCACGGAACAAGCATGCTCTAGGATGGCGGTGCTAGAGCTGGTTCCCTGTTGCACCAGTTGGAGGGGCAGAACAGGAGGAGCAGACTTGCTGCAGTGCTGCACCCCGCAGACGACCTCTGCCCTTTCCCCTGTATGATCTGTACAGGGGATTTGCCTGCTGTTGCTGCTATTGCAGCTGCTGCCTGGCACGAAAGGATATGGTAAAACCGCGAAACGTGCGATAGCAAACACCCTTGGACTGAGACTAGAGACCCAAAGGTCTTGCCATGGCTCTACTGTCTTTAAAGTGCTGCAGCGCCAAGTCCGCTTTGTCTAACAGGGTAGCTTGGACATATGGGGAGAACTCGGTAACCAAGCGTGCCTCCTGGTGGCCACAGACAATCCCATCACCCTGGTAATCGGATCAGCAGTGTCTAGACCAGATTGTATGACGTGGCGGTCCCCAGCTTGAGCATCCGTTAGAACCTCTGAAAAATGACCCTGAACGTCCTCCAGTAGTTTTGGGAGCACTTCCCTTGCCGAGTCCATAAGTGCATGGATGTAGTGACCCAAAAGGCATGTAGCATGTGTTGATTTGAGAGCCATACTGCCTGAAGAGAATACCTTTTTCGCAGATTGCTCTATGCGTTTAGACTCCCTATCTGCAGGTGTAGATGGGAATGACCCTGCAGACTGCTTCGATGAGCACGAAGACTGGACGACCAGACATTCTGGTGATGGATGAGTGGACAGGAAAGCAGGATCCCCCGGAGCCACCTTATACCTCCTCGCCACAGACCTCGACACCGCAGGAGCAGACATCAGCTTCTGCCACACATCAAGGATCAAAGCCTCGTTGAAAGGGAGTAAAGGCTCTGAGATAGAAGAAGGGGAATGGATCACGTCTGTCAAAATATTAGATTTCAATTCTGCTATGGGAAGAGGCAACTCCAGCAGATCTGCTGCCTTTCTGATCACAGAGTGATAAGAAGTCACCTCCTGCGTTGGAAGACCTTTCGGAGATGATAGTTCCCATTCAGGAGAAGTATCCAGGCCACTAGCTTCCTGCAGACCTTCGAAATCCTGATCAGGATCCGCAATCTCCCCTTCCTCAGCCTCCTCATGTTGTTCCTCGTACTCCTCCTATTCCATTAACCTCTGTGCCTCTCTTCAAGACCTTGGAACAGGCGTCGGAGGCGCCAGACGTGGCGCCGGTGACTTCGAGATCGGTGTCGTAGGAAGATCTACCGGGACAGTAGTCGACGCCGGTCGAAGTTGAGTCGGCGCCAGTTCAAAACCAGACGGCGCTGGGGAAGATCCATCCAGTGGCACTCACCCCTCCAGAGATTGTACCGGTATCAAAAATCTCGGCTTTGGGAGAGGCGAACTCCCTGGAGCCATCGGCATAAAAGGCATAAGAGGTGCCTGAGGGAAATGAGGTGGCAAACCTCCCAGGGAGTATGCCAGGGTCCATTGGGCTAACAGGTGCACCAGTAGCGTTTGCCACTCTGGCGAACAAGCTGAACATCGCATTTACAAAATGCAACGGATCCGTACCCGGAGTCAGGAAGGCAGGATACCCTGGATCCGGTACTGCATGCTCTGAAGCCGCTCGAGGAGGCAGAACATTCAGCTCTGCTTGTGGCGCCGGAGACCCTGGAGCCAGAGATGGAGTGGTCGGCAACAGTGGAGGCATTGCTTCTCTTGTAGCTGGTGGAGTCACCGCTCTCAGAGCCGGAGATGGGGCCTGAGTCACATCAGGAGGAGACAGAGAAACTTCATCCTTCCGATGACGCCGGGGAACCGGGGACATCGACTTCGGCATCGCATCTTTCGACGAACGACACAGAGACCCATGGCGCCGCTTCTTCTTTTGCTTCCTCGATGACTTCGAAGTATGCTGAGTCGGTGACTTGGATCGGGACCTCGACCTTCTTCGACCCCTTTTTTGTTTCTTGGCTTTGGCCATGAACAATTTGGCCTCCCTCTCCTTCAGTGCCTAGGGGTTCATGCGCCTGCATGACGAACAATCCCCAGCACCGTGGTCTGATGAGAGACACCACAATCAGCCTTCATGGGGGGTCAGTGATAGACATCTAACCCCCACATTCCCTGCATGGCTTGAATCTGGATATCCTCTGAGTAGCCATAGTCACTGCTACAAAGACCCAAAGACTTGCAACAAAGAAACTCCCAGAAATGGAGAGCCCTGGAATAAACTGTTACGCGTCGACAGCGCAGAAAAAAGGGAACTGACGTCAGCGCGCCGACGAGGTCTTCTTATTGTTATGTCAAGCCACTCACCTGCACTCCAGATTTGCTCTGCCTTGGCGACGAGTGTTCTCCAAATCCTCTGGGAACTGACAGAAAGGCAGTAATTGACAGAAACACACCGTCAATCCGGAAGCCCCCAGGGGGAAAGGAAAAGGGGACGAGAGAAAAGAGACAAGACAAAGGTACCAAAGGTCTTCGCTGATCCAAGGAAGCTCCACTAGGATTGTCTGAGGATGGCCTTGAAAACTCGGAGTTCTGGAATTTCGGAATAGGTGCGAGTTCTGCTTAAGGGGATTTTTCTGAACGTTCTAATGTCTAAAAGAAAAAACATGAAAATTACCAACTCTAAGGCTACTAATATGAGAGATATATGTCTTCTTGAACTTTTGAATTAACCTACCCAACATATGAATTTACAATTCAAAAGATGTCATCACAGCACAAAACTTCTTTTAACCACAGACCCTGATTTACTTATGATCTTCCTATAGAAACAGAAAGGTACATTTAATTATCAGAAAACGTTTTCTTAGTGTGACTTGTCTAATTTTCACTAACGCCAAACATGCACCTGAGTTTTTTTAGCCTGAGTCTTGACTTTTTCTGTGCAACACATTTTTAGCTAAATATTATCAAAGGAAAAAAAAATGAAAGTAAGAAATAAACAATAAAAATGCACTGGACTTTAAAAGTCCACGTTCGTTCTTTCCTATAGAAACAGAATCTTTGGAAAAACAAACAACTTTTCTGGAAGTCCGATTTCACTGTAATTACGTTTTTTAAGCACCATAAAACTGTCTTAGTACTTTCAAGTTGAAATCCCTAATGCGTTCTAGCACAAGTTCTGTAATTAGCCCAAAAGCGTTTTGCTTACTTGCAAGTTTAAATCTGTGTGCACTCTTATAAGAAAAAGAAATGTCCAACTCAACGATGTAACTCTAAGACTGCACGTTTTACCATATCTTGCTTTCTCATCAGGGCCAGACTGGCCGTAGCGGGCACCGGGCGTTTCCCCGATGGGCCGCAAGGGTGGGGGCCGGTTTTGGGCCCCTGGGGGGACGTTTTTGTTACCAGGGGTCGGCAATATCGGCCCCCTGTAACAAAATCGGCCGAAACCGGTGCTCGCAAACTGCTCGGCTGCACCCCCCTCAAGCCAGGGGGGGCCGGCCGAGCAGTTTGCCAGGGCTGGTTTCGGTTGCCAGTCCGGCCCTGTTTCTCATTCATGTTTTAATTTTACTTGCGCTTTCTTTACAGGATTCGTAGTAGCTGAGGTCCGAAGAGCAGGAAGAAGATCAGCCTCCGAAGCCAGAGAGAGGGAATGAAGGGACGAGGAGCCAGCTGGAGAGGTCGGAGCCTAGAGGAGAAATGGAGGACTTCGCTGAAGGAACTGGAGGCAGGTCAGCGTTAAAAGGAAACTAGTCTAATCAATGATTTGAATGCGGGAGCGGTTTAAATACCCTCGCCGCACCGTTCTTTATTTGCATACTCGTGTCTTGCACATTTTAACTGTTTACACATGCAAGCGGTTGCCGGTGAGCTTGTCCATTAACATACTCGTGTGTTACACGTTTTGGCAGTTAACATGTGTAGGAGGCTGTTAAATAACGTTTGTTTTACATAACCATGTTTGCAAAGAATGCTGCTGCACAAGACTTTCTTGGTCATCATTTTGTACAACATAAAAGATAAATAAATAACCAAGAATTCATTGAAAGTAAACCCTGATAAGACGGAGGTGCTTGCCATTACTGCAGGGGTTAACCCCTGGTCTAATGCCTTCTGGCCGCAAGAGCTAGGCACTACTCCGACACTGGTGCCAGTGGTGAAGAGCCTGGGCATTAGGTTGGACTCCAAGCTAACACTGAATAATCAGGTGACCGCCGTAGTGGGGATCTGTGTGAGCCTTATGAGGCAACTCCGGAGACTTGTACTCTTGCTGTCTTTTTCCACCTTGCGAACTGTGGTGTCGGCCTAAATTGTGTCACGCCTGGATTACGGTAACGCAGTATATTTAGGGCTACCTGACAAACTTTTGGGGAGACTTCAGGTGGTTATGAATGACGCAGCAAGACTGATTTTTAAGCTTCCGAGAAGAGCACATGCCACACCCCTGCTACAACAACTGCACTGGCTCCCAATCAGGCAGAGGGTCAAGTTCAAGGGGCTGTGCATTGCACACAAAGCCCTCCATGGAGCAGCACCCGGTTACATCAAAGACCGTCTGAAGAAATACGTGCCAGGACGATGCCTCCGATCGGCTGAGGCAAGCCTGCTGGCATGCCCACGCTTTGATAAAAATACTCTGGGGGGGCGTGCCTTCTCAGTTGTGATTCCTCAGCTTTGGAATAAGCTCCCGGACAACCTGCGCAGGAAGGCTTACTTACTCCCGTTTAGGAAGGGTCTCAAGACCTTCCTTTTCACTCAGGCGTTTGGATAGGCTCATCTGGTGAAGCGAAGCTTTGGGAAGCATGTTAGGCTCCAGGTTTAGGTTTTTTCTTAGCTCTTAGAGACCTGTTGGTCATTTGGCGCTATACAAATAGAAATTAACAATAACAAATGAGCATTAATATCACTCTTTTGCAATGTTTCACAATGGTCCATGCTATCACTGTGTTTTCAACGTCTATTTTCAATTGCACAATATTATTTCCATCAATATTCCGGGATATATCTAAACTGCTGGTGCCAACTTATTGCTGGGTGAGACGGGCATGTGAGAGTGTGACCATGCTCCCCCTCCTTCCAAGGGTCGTCTTACTGAACGGTGTTTATCAGGATGGAGGGCATGAAAACGTCGTACAAGCCGTGAGACATGCAGATTAGAGGCAGGTTCCCATGACCGTTCAGAGGCGTCATAACCCTTCCAATCAAGTAGATAATATAATTTGCCTTGCATTCTTTTGGCATCAAGAAAACGTCGTACTTCATATTCTGGATGATTGTCCACTATGATTGGAGGAGGGGGATTTGTCTTTACGGGTTAGTGGATGGTATGGTTTTATGAGGGATACATGGAACACTGAATGTATTGAATACTCATCTGGTAATTGTAACTGTATAGAGACTGGGTTCAGGATTCGTTTCATGGGAAAGGGACCAATATATTGTGGTTGTAATTCTTTAGTACCATCAAAATGGATATTACGGGTGGACAGCCAAACTAGATCACCAATTTTATATGTTGGTTAGGGAGTTCTATGTCTATCAGCTTGTATTTTTGCAGCAATCTTATTTTTAACTAAACTATTCCGTGCTTTTTCCTGAATGAGCTGTAACTGACTTAATTTTTCTGAAACAGAAGGCATGGAACTGGTGCATGATGCAGATAGTATAGGAATTGAACGTGGTTGGAAGCCAGTAAGAAAGTAAAACGGAGAGCATCCCAGAGCGGCATGAGTGCTGTTGTATAAGAATTCAGCTAGGGGAAGTGCTTGATCCCATTGAGAAGTCAAGGTAGATGTTAAACAGCGTAGACTCTGTTCCAAGTACTGATTGACTTTTTCTGTTTGTCCATCAGATTGTGGATGGAAGGCAGAAGATAATGCTACTTCTCTTCCCAATTGTGAACATAAGGTTTTCCAAAATTTAGAGGTGAACTGGGGGCCTCGATCAGAAATTATTTTGATTGGAAGTCCATGCAAGTTAACTATGTGATGAAGAAAAATATCACTGAATTCAGTTGCCCTAGGTAATTATTTTAGAGGGATAAAATGGCTCATTTTGGAAAGCAAGTCCACGACCACCAAAATGGTGGTGAAGTTGTGCGATTTAGGTAAATCAGTAATGAAGTCGACAATAATAGTATGCCAACGTGTTGATGGGACCGGTAAAGGGTGTAATAATCCTGCTGGAGCTATGTGTTGTGATTTCTTGCGAGCGCAAATGGGACATGTCTTGACATATTCTTGTACATCTTTCTGCATGTTGTCCCACCAGAAATTTCATAAACATAACTCTAAGGTCTTTTGTGTGCCTGGATGACCGGCTATACCTGAATCGTGATGCCAAGCTAGGATTTGTTGTCTCTATGATTTCTGTGGAATGAATAATTTGTTATTATGAAAAAGATATCCATCTTTTATCGAATTCTGAGGTTTTTGTAACCATTCTTTATCATCAATAGTTTGAGATGCTACTTTAACCTCTGTTAAAATGGTGTCAGCTTGTGTCAGAGCTATTGTCTTGTTAGGAGGTATTATATTTTGTGAAGGAATGCATCTTTCTTTATTTTCTCCTTCATCTAGCTGAGATAAAGTGTCAGATAATATTTGTTCTGCCCAGGACGATATGTTATGAGAAAGTCAAATTCACTGAAAAAATTCAACCATCTCATTTGTCTAGAAGTAAAGGCCTTTACTGAAGTGAAGAACTGTGAGTTCTTATGGTCAGTGAATATCGTGATGGTGTGTTTTGCTCCTAGAAGATGATGTCTCCAATCAGTGAATACAGCTTTTATAGCAAGGACTTCACGCTCTGCCACTGTGTAATTTTTTTCCGCTTGAAGCAGTTTACGTGAGTAGTAAGCTAATGGGTGCAGATGTCCTGTGTTAGGATCTTTTTGTAACAGTACTCCTCCGAGAGCTGTTTGAGACGCATCTGCCTCAACAAAAAATGGTTGATCTGGGTGAGAGAGGACAGGGGTTGTAGTATAGACAGTCTTTAGGTTCTGAAACGCCTTTTAGGCGTTTTCAGTCCAATGAAATGATTGTCCTTTTCTCAATAATTGTGGGATAGGTGTAACAATGCTGGAAAAATTTGCAATGAACCGTCCATAAAAGTTTGCGAATCCAAGGACTCGCTGAACTTCCTTTACTGATTTTAGGGATGGCCAATTCAGAATAGCTTCTACCTTTTTTGGATCCATTGTGATGCCAACAGGGGATCAAAAGTATCCCAGAAACTCTACAGATCTAGCATGGAAGACACATTTTTCCATTTTAGCATTTATAGAATGTTCTCTCAACCTCTGCAGAATGGATCGTACATGATGGATGTGCTCTTGTTCTGTTTTTGAGACGATCAAGATATCGTTTGTAGACGATTACACAGATATCCAAAAAGTCATGAAGAACCTCATTTATGAAATACTGGAATGCCGACGGAGCATTACATAATCCGAACGGCATAACAGTATATTCAAAAAGACCGAATTTGGTGCGGAAGGCGGTCTTCCATTCATCGCCTTCTTTTACACGTATGAGGTGATAAGCACCATGAAGATCCAATTTGGGATATATAGTGGAACCTTTCACTTGATCTAAAAGCACTGGAATCTAGGGTAACGGATAGCGATTCTTAATGGTAGCTTTATTTACTGCACGATAGTCTATGCAAGCCCTGAGATCGCCAGATTTTTTGGCTACAAAAAAAAGAGAAGAGATAGGGGACGTTGAATGCCTTATGACGCCAATCTCTAATAATTCGTCTAAGTATTTTTTTAAATACTGTGTCTCAGGTTCAGTGAGTGCATAAATTCTGCTGCATGGTAATGCGACTCCTGGAATTAGATCAATTCTACAATCATACACCCCATGAGGTGGTAACTGGGTGGCCTGAACAGGATCAAAAACATCAGCAAAGTCAAGATATTCTTTTGGTAATGAGGAAGGGAGAGTCAACTGTGTGCTTGCACAATGTAATGGAAAGATGGGTTCTTGTGCTTCTTGGTAAAAATGTGTTCTGCAAAACGCAGAATCTAAACTTACTGTCCGTTGGACCCAGTCAATCTTTGGGTTGTGTAATTCCAACCAGGGTACACCAAATATTACTCCAAATGTTGGAGTATCAATAAGGTCAAAAACAGTCTGTTCCCTATGACCATTTTCACACACAAGGGTTAAAGGAGCAGTGTAAAAACAAATGGGTCCTGAGGAAAGGGCGGAACCATCTACTGCTCTCACAGGTTCTGTTTTGGCTACCTGTGGAATTCCTAATTTTTTGGCTAACCCTAAGTCTAAGAAGTTGCCTGTGGCGCCCGAGTCTAGTAAAATAGACAGGCTGTTTCTTTGTTGAGTGGAAACAGTAACTCTAATAGTCATATGTCGTGGTATGCGATTGTTAACGTTAGTGACATATTGTGAGATCTCTGACTCTATTTTTCTCGAAGGGGCGATCTCGACACCCCTCGAGAAACTTAGTTTCCCGACTCTGATTGGTCTGAATTTATCTTGGCAACTATTTTTTTCTTTTTTGGTTTGACTGTGCATTCTCTATGGAAGTGCCCTACTTTGCCACAGTACAAACACAGATTCTCTTTATGACGTCGTTCTTTTTGCTCCAGAGATAGTGGGCCTTTCACACCACCTATCTGCATAGGTTCTGAAATATTCTGTTTATCTTCTGTTTCTTTCTTATCTGATTTTATCATAATAACCCTGGTCTCTCCACGTGGTCTTTCACTTTTTCGCTCTCCTAACCTATGATCTAGTTTTACCACTAAATCTATGAATTTTGCGTAATCCTCGGGTAAATCTACAATATGAGTTAAGGAATCTTTTAAATCGTCTCCAAGTACTCTATAGAACAGGGAGGTTCGCATTTCTTCTGGCCAATGTGTTTCAGACAGAAGACGATTAGAGGTAGTTATATAGGTAAGGAGATTCTTGGACCCCTGACGTAAATTTAGGAGCTCATTGTCACTTGACTGGATAAAGACGTGTCATAGCATCCTTAAATGCGTTAAAATTATGCAAAAGAGGGTCATTATTTTCCATCAGGGGTACAGACCAATTTGCGGCTACACCGCCCAAATAAGAAATAACAAAGGCAGTTTTCGCTGAGTCAGTATTAAAAATTTGAGGTTTACAAAGAAAGTGCAATTGACTGACTCATAAATGAGGCAAAACGAGAGCTATCCCCCGTAAAATGTTCAGGATTGGCCAACGGAACTGGATTTAGGGTAACAACAGTTACTTGTAGATTTTGATCAGGGCGTTGAGGAGATGAAGCTTGAGGGGGAAAAAGTGGTAGGACCAAACTTGGCTGGCACTTAAATGGGCCGATAGTCAGGTTTTTTTGTTTCTCTCCATGCGTGAAGCCAGATCTACTTTTTGATAGTTCCTCCCTCAGTGTAAGATTTTCCCGTTTTAACTGCTGCATTTCTAGTTGCAGATTCTGAATTACTTAAGTTAAATTCGAGGTCTCTTCTGAGAACTCCATGCTTAGATCGTCGCCAAAGCGAACAAGTGGTGTGTGTGTGGCCCAGCCTTCTGTTATGTCAAGCCACTCACCTGCACTCCAGATTTGCTCTGCCTTGGCGACGAGTGTTCCCCAAATCCTTTGGGAACTGACAGAAAGGCAGTAATTGATAGCAACACACTGCCAATCCGGAAGCCCCCAGGGGGAAAGGAGGAGGGGACGAGAGAAAAGAGACAAGACAGACAAAGGTACCAGAGGTCTTCGCTGATCCAAGGAAGCTCCACTAGGATTGTCTGAGGATGCCTTGAAAACTCTGAATTCTGGAATTTGTGTGAGTTCTGCTTAAGGGGATTTTTCCGAACGTTCTAATGTGTAAAAGAAAAACCATGAAAATTACCAACTCTAAGTCTTCTAATGTGAGAGAGATAGTTCTTCTTGAACTTTTGAATTAACCTACCCAACATATGAATTTAGTGTGAAATCTTTTAGGAAAAAGAAATGTCCGACTCACCGATGTAACTCCAAGACTGCACGTTTTACCTTGTCTTGCTTGCTCATTCATGTTTTAATTTTACTTGCGCTTTCTTTACAGGATTCGTGGTAGCGTAGGTCCGAAGAGCAGGAAGAAGATCAGCCACCGAAGCCAGAGAGGGAATGAAGGGACGAGGAGCCAGCTGGAGAGGTCGGAGCCTGGAGGAGAAATGGAGGACTTCGCCGAAGGAACTGAGGCAGGTAAGCGTTAAAGATAAACGAGGCTAAGCAATGATGTGAATGCGGGAGCGGTTTAAATACCCTTGCATCACCGTTGTTTATTTGCATACTCGTGTCTTGCACCTTTTAACTGTTTACACGTGCAAGCGGTTGCCGGTGAGCTTGTCCATTAACATATTCGTGTGTTATATGTTTTGGCAGTTAACATGTGTAGGAGGCTGTTAAATAACGTTTGTTTTACATAATCATGTTTGCAAAGATGCTGCACAAGACTTTCTTGGTCATCATTTTGTACAACATAAAAGATAAACAAATGAGCATTAATATTACTCTTTTGCAATGTTTCACAATGGTACATGCTTTCACTGTGTTTTCAACATCTATTTTCAATTGCACAATATTATTTCCATCAATATTCTGGGATATATCTAAACTGCTGGTGCCAACTTTTTGCTGGGTGAGACGGGCATGTGAGAGTGTGACCATGCCCATAACACTTATGGCTCTGATGACGTCACGCGGAGGCACGTGCGGAGCCGTTCCATTGTGACATCCTTGTTTCCGTGGAATGCTGTGCATGGGGATAATTCAAAAGGTGAGGAATCCACAGGCAGATGTATCCATCAGAAAGAGCAAATTTAGAAAAAGCTGTAGCAGTAGTATACAATGGTATGACCACTTTATCCACTAGGATATATTCTCTGGGTAACATTGTGTCATTTGCTATAGACATCATATGGAGTGACGTCCTCTTTGAAACATGGGCAATCACAGCTTAGGGCTATTATGCTACTGAGTTGGACTTTACAGACACTATGCACTGGTCGTGTCCCATGGAAACACAAACACCAGTAGCTTGTTTTTTTCCATACAATCTAACTAAAGAACAGACTATTATAACAAAAAAAAAAAGACGAGACATACACTATGTTACACATAGAAAAGTTAGCAAAATTACCATTTACTGTTGCAGAGGTGCTGAGTGCAGAATGGATAATACACTGATTAATTTATCCACCAATTTCAACTTTTCACTTCAATTATTGCTTGCAACACCTTTAATTAGGCAGATACGAAGCACGAGGGGAGTGTTTGTACATGAGTCATGAGTGCTGTCATTCACTTATTGTTGTAGAAATGGTGCAACTGAGGTTTTTCTTAGCGGTACTGACTGCGAGAATAATTTAGGCCATTCTTTAATTTGCAGGGAGGTTACTCTCCATGGAGCGTGTAATGCATCCAAGGCAAACTTGCCATGTTATCTCAAAGGTTCACCGGCAGCTGTGATTTTTCCGACATTCAGATTGCTTTCCAAATGGTAGCTATTTGATGTTGAATAGTCAAGGTTGCTGTGGGATGAAACCTGGCATACCATATCTGGTAACAGTTTCTGGGGTTGTGACATGTTGTGCAAAAGTACTGTTTCCACTTGCCCGTACAGTTAGGATGCACCACTTTGGCCTTCGATACAGATTTTGAATGTGAACTGTTAATATTTATGTTGATGTACTCAATGATACATGTGGGCATAAAAATGAAATCGAATCACTGTTGTCGAAATCACCCGATAGGACCACTCCATCAACCCTGTATCAGAAATACGTGGTCAGGCAGGCCCTACAACCTAGGCCTGAGGCAACTGATTGACCGATCACAGATGAGGTGACATGTAACCAGCAGAACAAACGCACGAACAGGAAAAACCCAGATGAATCCAATAGATAAGCAGTGACATCAAAATGGTCCAGGGAGATTAGCCCCAATAAAGTGCACACGGCCAGAGGGGCGCGCGTTCCCAAAACACCATAAAGTTAGATGCCACATAAAATTAAGAACACTCAGTCAATCATTCAGAGCACATGCAGTGATCACGTGCTCCACATTCCAGACACCTAGACACGTTACCAACTGGCCCTCATTGTGTCCACGCAAGGTCGAGAACCACCTGCATTTATTATCAGGTAAGAGTAAATTATGACTCCATGACTAAAAAGGATCTATGAATTGTTTTATGATGCTCCAAGAAATGTATACAAAAGTGCTCAAATCGATTGTACTTTGAGTCAGTCTCAGACCCTTTCCTGTATGCTGTACTCCTGGTCACAGTGTTTATTTTAACCAACTGTTCCTGTTTTGCCAAATGCCTCTTGTCTTTTGCTTCTTTCAAGGTAAATTCATATTCGAGCAACATTTTGGTGAGCCAGGAGAGACTGGTGCTTCAAACCCGACTTCAGCCGAAGGAAAGGACCCCGTCCGGAGGGATTCACACCTGCACAGCTAGGAAGGTGAGCAGATGCCACAATTGACAGAAAGTTCTTCTGAATCCGCGGGGCGGAGGTCTGTCCTGAAGCCACCGTCAAGTGGGTAAGAGACTAAATCTGAGCCTTAATCCCAGCATTTGGCGTATGGGAAACTAGGAAGAAGGGCAAAAAGTTAACCTGGGTGCCCTGCCACTGACAAATCTGACATATTGCCTATTTTATGTGTCCGAACTGAGTAGTCGCAAGGTGGCCTCTGAATCTATTCTGCAGAGGTCACCATTTTTCGATAGTCAGCAGGCTAGGAAACGTGACGGTTGTTAGACGTTTGGACCGCGGGGAGTGACACAGATGGTACGCTTGGCCTTTGTGTGTGATACAGGGGTGAGGCCTCACCGCTTGGACCACTGCGCGTGATACAGACAGTACGCACAGGCCCTGGGTGTGCTATAGGGCCTGCACCTTGATCTTATTTCTTAGTCTAAAAGGGTTTTCTCAATGCTGGTGGTTTCTTAACATGGTTGATTCGCTTGGACCGCTGGGCATTATACAGATGGTAAGCATGACCCTTGGGTGTGATATAGGGTGTAATTCAGATATTAGTAAAAATTTGGACCTCGGAGATTAGGTATAGCTTGTGCTTGGCTAAGAAGGGCCCTTGGTGGTCAAGTTGTTCCTTGTTTTCTCGTAAATTGTTATCTTTGTCCCGGACCAGATATTGACAGACTATCGGGCTCCCTTAGTCCTGTGTACCATGCAGAGCCTCCCCTTGTCATCGGGTAGCATGCGCTAAGGAGCGGGCTAAGGGTTTTTTGGACAAAATCATCATTTTTCTCTTTTTCTTCATTGTGGTTATTAATTGATGCATTCTTGATGTTGTTGTGCTACTGGTAAATTATTGCAACAGAATTTTTGTCTAGTGTCGTGTTTTGTTAATGACAATGTGCTTATGAAGGAGTTGCCAATTCTTACAATTATTATTCCATATCTAAATAAGTGTCTGCTATTTTTCTGCTAAATTCACACATTTTGAACTAACAATTGCACTTTCTTCCAGGTTGAGACCTTTTGTATGCATTTTTTGTTTGTTTAGGAAATGTCTATGCCAATGCATCTGTATATAACATTGAGCTCGTACAAGTAGTTGTAACCAGTAGTCCCTGTGTATTTATTTCCCATCAATCAGAGTACAACTTAAAATCATTTAATCCCGAGAAGCTAGAGTGTATCAGTCCACTAAAAAAGTTCCCAGCTTAACATGGCGTCACAGCCAAAGCACATGCAAACCAGGTTCCCCACACAGGTTAAAAAATTTCACAAGTCTTGCCCCGGAAGGCACGCACACACTAAGAAACACGCGTTCCCCGGGCCATGGGGGGAACCTTTGACACTAACATAATCGAACACGCAAGAACACACATTCGGACCAAATAAGTAGAGCAAAAGAAGGCCAGAAGAGAGGCACTGTAGAACTATGGGCCATCTTCGAGGAGACCCAGACCGGCAATGCAATTCCAGAATCAGCAAGTAAGGCGTCCGCGCCTCCTCCACCGTATGTAGGAATGGATATGCTCTCCCCAATGTCTGCCTTCCCTGCACTAGGTTCTACCAATCGACCGGTCGAAGGAGCTAGAGGGGCCCCCTACCAAACAACAAACCACTATTTCTAAACAGGGGAGGTCAGCAGGCCCAGGCAATCCCAGCGTCATCCCCGTCCAGTGCTAGAGCTCCCCGAAGCTCGACCCTGCATCTGTCACGTTCAACCCACCGAACCCCAATGGCGTGGAGAACGTGCAATCCCAGCCGTCCGGATAAGCACACTCGGGTGACCGGGAGATCCATAGCGGGTCAGGACAGCGATGCTACTAGCGAAAGCGGGGTGGAGGGCCTCAGTCTCCCAGGATCCGACCATGAGACTGCGGCTACAAGGTCGGCCCAGCAGACCAAGGGGGAAAATACGGAACCTATGCCAGAAACAAAAAAAAAAAAACACACAGATCTTACTGTCCATCCCAATCCAATCGAAGGCAGATCCTGTGGTCACGGTGCTGGTGAACAAAACACGGTACAATTTTGTGGTAGACACGGGGGCAACTAGGTCATGCCTACAGGAAGGGACAGTCCCCTTGTCAAAACACACTGCAACTATACAAAGAGTCTTGGTTACAGTGGCCGGGATCCTCATCACAGAACCCCTCGGGCTGGAGATAGGGGGGGAATAGGATAAGTGAACAGTTATTTTATTTTCCCTTATCCCTAACTAATATATGAGGGCAGGAACTAAAGACCAAGCTAAAAATGTCCATCCAGTTTGCAGACAACGGAACTATAGCCTGCTCCTCCCCTGTAGCCTCTTCCCTAGAACCCAGCCCAGCGTAGAGCTCCTGCACTACATTTACACAGATAAGGACAGTCCCAGCCAATGAGGCAGTCCTGGAATATACAGGGTATTTATTTGAACTATACAGGTTACCACAGCAGTGGGCATGTCCCACACACCACCTACTAGGACGGGACAGGAGCAAGCTCAGAGAGACACCACCAACTTGGTCCAACACAAATTGAAAAAGACTGCCCTCGAGGGGGCCATGTTGGCCGCAAATGTACAAATGGTACCTGTCATGAAAAGGGCTCCAAAGCAAAACCCCAGAGGGTTTCAACCCGGTTATAACAGCGGAGGTCAGGGAGGTTAGCCCCTGACGGACCTCAGAGATAAATCTGGGCCAGTCCTGCAAAGTCCCCATCCTCAAAAACCAAGCCCAAGGTAACCCGAATGCACTTTACGCTCAGTCGCAGGGAAGTCAGACAGCCACTGCGCCACCGCAGTTGGGATCAGGTGGTAGGTCAAATACGTGGCAACAGCAGCAACAGACGGGGACCACAGCCCAACAAGGACCGTAGCAGAGAGTGGTAACTGTCTGGGGAGGCAATGCCTTTACACAATTGCAAAAGCCACTTACGCAATAAGCTCAGACCCCCAATGCAAAACATCTACTTCACGCACACTTCAAAACTCATTTTAAAAATAAAGACTACTAAGGCAACATTAGGAATTCAAGCCTTTACTTCAATCAATCAAGCGTTTGTATTGGCGCTTAGGGCGAGGGGGCTGCTGATCTGTCTGGGTTTAGTCTAAGAGCCAGGTCTTGAGATCCTTCCTGAATTGGATCAGTGACGGGATGGCCTGAGGTGTAGGGGCAGGGTGTTCCAGGTCTTAGTGGCAAGGTGGGAGAAGAAAATTCCTCCGGTTCTTGTCTTGTGGATCCGAGGGACAGAGACAAGGACCAGCTGGGCAGAACGGAGATGTCTGGCGGGAACGTGAAATGCGAGGCGGTGGTTCAGATATGCTGATCCAGCGGCATGGAGGGACATGTAGGCGTGAGTGAGGACCTTGAATGTGATTCTTCTGTCGACTGGGAGCCCGTGAAGTTCACAAAGGTGTTTGCGGCTGCAGCAGGAATGTTGAGGATGTCTGGCGGAGGCGTTCTGAATGTTCTTAAGGAGTTTCTGGGTGATGCCGGCATACAGTACATTGCTGCAGTTGATTCTGCTGGTGATGAGTGCATGGGTGACCGTCTTTCTGGACTCGATGGGGATCCACTTTAAGATCTTTCGAAGCAGGCGTAGCGTGTGTAAGCAGGATGATGAGAAGGCGTTGATCTGGCGGTTCATGGTGAGCGAGGAGTCAAGGATGATGCCAAGGTTTTGGGTGTGGTCTGTGGGTGTGGAGGGGGTTTCAAGTGCTGCGGGCCACCAGGACTAGTCCCAGGCGGGAGGTGGGTGGAGTCCATGATGAGGATTTAGGTCTTCTCTTAGTTGAGCTTGAGCATTTAGGTGGTGACAAACTTCATTCAGTCAAGGAAGTTGTTCTTGGTGACTGTGGGTTGTTGGTGAGGGAGAGAATCAGCTGGTTGTCGGCGTAGGAGAGGATGTTGAGTCCGTGGATACGGACGATGGCTGCGAGTGTGGCCATGTAGATGCTGTAGAGAGTGGAGCTCAGGGAGGAGTTCAGAGGCACTCCACAGCTGATCTCTGTGGGTTTCGAGAGGAACGGTAGTAGTCTGACTGTGTTCACCCGGTGAGGAAGGAGCAGATCCATTCCAGGGCTTTGTCGCGGATGCCGGTGTTAAGGAGTCTTGTGCACAGGGTGCAGTAAGAGACTGTTTCGAAGGCAGCTTAGAGGTCCAGGTGAATGAGGGCTGCAGTTTTGCCTTGGTCGAGGAGGGTGCGGTTGTTGTCCCTGTCGGCGAGGAGGGTGGGCTCGGTGCTGTAGATGCTTCGGAAGCAGGATTGGGAGAGGTCCAGGTTCGCTTAGATGAACTCGGAAAGTTGGGCGTTGATGTTCTTCTTGAGGACCTTGCTTGGAAGGGGAGAAGAGAGATGGATCTGAAGTTCTTGAAGTCCATCGGGTCAGCAGAGGGTTTCTTCAGCAAGGGGTTGATCTCTGCTTGTTTCCAGTCTTGCGGGCAGGTGTCAGAGTTGATGGAGCAGTTGATTTAACAACTAATTATTAATTAAAATGTATTTACTCCCCTCCCTTTATCCCTATAAACTCCACAATCCGCACCTAAAAAAATGTATTTATGCAATTATCATAATTATCATTTAATAAACATGAATTAAAGACTAATTATTGATTAAAAATAAATAATTTCCCACTCTTTACACCTATAAAACCCACAACCAGCACCTAAAAAAATAATTACACGAGTAATATAACTATCAATAATTAATATTAAATAGCAACTAATTATTAACCCCACAACCCGCACATAAAATTTACATAAAAAATGAATAGCACAATTAAAAAAAAAATAATCAGTAATATATTATGATTACATTACTTCCCACCCTACACCCCTATAAACCCACAACCTGCTACAGCACTACATATCACAAAAAATAATTAAATGTAATAACTACTAAAAATGTAACAAATATATATATTTTTTAAACAATTATACAAAAAATTACATCATATATATTTAAAATATATACTAAAAGACATAATTCCAAAACGATATTTTAAATAATTTTTTCCAACGATATTCATGCTAAATTCCATAGCACGATATATTGGACATAGATTTTGGTACGGCGATATTTTTACTTCGATATTTTGTCTGAATACCATGGCCAAATGGGAATGGCACTACCACATGTGCTACGGTTTCATGAGAGAACGATATAGTTCTAAGGCGCACCCTTGCTTCAGGAACTCAATGACAAATGGTTCTTGTCATTTCGTCCTGTCTGGCTACACCCTCGTACAGCCCGTATTCCGGTGTCAGCTGTGCACTTTCGAGTGTGCACTGGATATATATTCTTGGGGATGCAATCGGTCCAATCTACAGACATTACGCTACTGGTGGGTCCTCTAAAGACACACCTGTACAGGTGCCCTGTGCAATTGCCCCTGCTTCAGATTGCATACCATGAGTCTTCCTGGGATGCTTCAGCTCCTGCTGACGTGGATCTTGGCTCTTCCTCTGTGGATGCCCTACTGCCCGTTACTCTTTCACAGCAGCTGCTGAGTGGGTTGTATTTGAACATATTTGTTCAATGAAATTGGCGAGAGGCGTGCCAGCGGAGCGGTCATCTGCAGATGCTGGCAACAGTAATGTTTAGTCTACTCCTTGGAACATTTAAACAATCTGGCAGTATAGAGCAGTGAAGATTTTTTTTTTTTTAATTCAACTACGTTTTTATTTACAAGATTGCTTTTAGAACTGAAGTGTAACTTGCAATTTGGCTTTCTATATGCTTTTATTATCAAAGAAGCAATGTGCTTTAAGATTTTATATTAACTATATGTATTTCTTAGCATAAGTTTAGGAAGCTTTTTAGTCGTCTCATGTCCAAGAAGTGGGTGTTATTTGGTCACATTTAGGCCCAGGTAGAAACACCACCATTTTACATGCTCATGTTGTTAAGATGCCTTCCAAAAATGCTTACATTTGACACACATTTGCGTGCGTGCCAGTGCAGGATAATATTCTCTGAAATGGCTTTGCTTACATTTCTACTTTGTAGGCATATTATCAAATACCTTGAACATTCTGTACAAGATCTAAGTTCACTGCGCAAAATGTTGTTTGTTATTGTCCGCTCGACGACTGAGCTATCATAGAAAAATCAACAACAGCAGTCTGACTGGGACTTCGACATGGCAACATGGGTGATGTTTATTATAGGGATGAAGCCCAGCTCGCCCCCAAATTGGGCTCCGATGGCACTTACCCACAGGTAACGGGGGAGTTAGACCACCATACAGGGATTCTGGCAGATTCACCCACCCTAGCCACACTAGGTTAGGTAGAGCTAGGTAGGAGCACAAAATATAACAGTATTTGTAAGCAAGCATATATATATATATATATATATATATATATATATATATATACTTTGTTACAGCACAATGGTTGTATTATTTATCTTCACGTTATTCCATTTCCTTATATCGATTATTGCAGCGCAGGTATTTTACTCAAGAATCACAATGCTTCAATAAATACTGAAATGCTGTGCTGTGTATTTCTTGTGCACCTCTTTGGGGATGCATGAGTAGCCAAACAAAAAGGTTCTAGATCTGTTACCACGATTTTCTTGGGGAGTCAGGGTTGTCATGATCTGAGGTTGCGCATTTCACCTGTCACCTTACCAAGTTAAGGGTACAGATGGTGCACTGTGAGCTAGCAGGACTAAGGCCAACATATCCTGATGGTGTGCTTAGAATCAGTCATGCACAGTTTTGACGTTTATGTTGTCCAACAAACGCACAGTTTTACTGAGAAAGTATAAACCATACAATAGTAATATGTTACTTGTTACCACTGCGGAGGGAAAGAGAGGCATTATGACACACTAAACAGTGGGGCACAGCCAGGAATTGCATTTTGTAGACTACGAATAGTACTACTAGAGTACTACAAAATGATATTCACAAACCTACGAGCAATTCTCTACCTCCATCTCTCCTACCTCTTCTATGGGGAGATCCTCAAACATAAAAGTTAGTTTACTACTTACTAGTAAATGGGGGGGAACAGATTGAGTGGCTGGCACCCTGAGGGATGCTGGTAAGACCAAATGGGAGCACAGCGAACTGAAAATGCTCTTGGACAACCGTGAACTGCAGGTAGTGTCTGTGGGCAGGTAGGATGGGACGGGAATGTGGAAGTATGCCTCCTGCAAGTCCAATGCAAGCATCCAGTGTCCCAGGTCCAAGGCAGACAGAACGTGAGAGTGAGCATCCTGAACTTATCCTTATTCAGAAAAATTGAGAAGGCCCAGGTCAAGGATAGGATGGAGGCCTCTGTTCTTTTTGGGCACAAGAAGTAGTGGGATTAGAAACCACACCCTACTTCTGATGCTGGCACCTTCTCTATGGCTTCCTGGGCCAAGAGAGCCGACACTACCTGATAAAGCAAAGATGCTCCCCCATCAGCTTTTAATAAGTGGGTAGCATAGGAGACAGGTGTCCAGAAAAGGGAGGGAGTAGACCTTTTGGACAGTTTACGAAACCTTGGCTCTGGTGGAATGAGCACGCAAGCCTTCAGGGGTTGCTTCTTGGCGAATGCGTAACAGATTTTGATGCAGGGCATGATCCATTGGGGGATGGTTTGCTTCTGCACTGCCTTTCCCTTCTTCGCTCTAACCTACCACACGAAAAGTTGGTTGTCTACCCGGAACTCTCTTGTGCGGTCAAGGTAGAACGACAACACTCTTTTTGGGTCCAGTCGGTGAAGTCGCTCATATGCTTTAGAGGGATGTGGCGGAGGGTAAAAAGTAGGCAGGGTGATGGACTGGCCTATATGAAAAGGAGTGACAACTGTTGGCAGAAAGAAAGCCCTAGTTCGTAGAACCAGCTCGTCTGATGCTCACCGACTCTCTGGACAGGTGGTATTGCCAACATAAAGGCCGTCTTGGTGGTAAGGAGCCTGAGAGGACAGGTGTGCAAAGACTCAAAGGGAGCGCACATCAGGAACATCAAGTCTAGACCAAGGTCCCACTGAGGCATGATGGAGGGTGAAGGATGAAACATATGTTGCAAACCTTTCAAGAATCTATGTACAATAGGGGATTTAAAGAGGGATGGCCGGTCAGGCAACTGCAGAAAGGCTGATATAACAGAAAGGTAGCCCTTTAAGGTGCCTAGAGCAGAGCCCTGCTGGGCAAGGGAAAGAACAAATAGAAGAACCTGAGAAAGGAGAGCAGAAAGGGGCAACCTGTTTTTCTGCACACCATGCCACAAACTTTCCCAATGGCAGGCAAATTGCGTTTTGGTGGAGGGACACCTAACTGTTAAGATAACAGACAAAAGCAAGAAGGAAGAAACGACAGATAGATAGCCCTTAAGAGTGCCCAGAGCAGAGCCCTGCTGGGCCAGGGAAAGCATGAAGAGAACGACTTCAGAAAGAGGAGCAGAAAGGGGTCTAATCTTTTTTTTGTACACCATGCCACAAAGTTTTTCCAACGGCAGGCGTATACTTTCTTCGTAGAAGGACACCTGGCTGCCATGATGACGTTACAGACTAGGGGCAGAAGGTTGAAAGCTGTCAACTGTCGGCGGTCAATATCCACGCAGGAAGGCGAAGCATTGACAAGTTCGGGTGGCGAACCCTCCCCTGCTGCTGCAACAGAAGATCCTCCTGAAGGGGCAGCCTGATCGGAGGACAGCTAGCCATGCTCAACAGTTTGGGATACCAAACTCTCCGAACCTAGTCCGGAGAAACAAGGATGTCTTGGGCCCGGTGTGTGGCATGGGCGGAAAGACATATAAGTGGCCTAAGCGCCACTTGAGACAAAAAGCGTCTCAGAGGAGAGGAGCTTTGGAAATTCCAGCGCGCAATCGTGCTGATATTGCGTGTTCTTGGCAGTGGCAAAGAGATCCAACCAAGTCTCTCACCACTGCTGAAAGACACCTTGCACAATCTCCGAATGGAGACGCCCCTCGTGATCCGCTAGGCATCGTCGGCAGAGTTCGTCCGCCCTGATGTACAGAGAGCCCACTAGGTGTTGAACCACCGGGGATATGCCCTGAAGTTCTAGCAATGTCGAAAGACACAGGGCCTCTTGAAAAAAGGGAACATGACCCTACCCCGCCCTGTTTGTTGCAGTACCATATGGTGATGGTATTGTCCGTGAACACCTCTACTAGCCTTCCCTTGGAGGGTAGAAAGGCTTTTAATGCCAGCCGGATCACCCGGAGCTCCAGAAGGTTGATGTCTGGATTTCGCTGGAGACCAGATGTAGGAAAGTGGGTTTCTGTTGCAGTAAACCCCTCCCCCTCACTGCCTTGTCCTGAATCCAGCGACCTCCATAACCCCTGGGAGAACTGACTGCCTTCAACAAAGACTGGATCTCCTGTGAACAGCAGCTCTGTTCAAGACCAGATACAGGAAAGTGGGTTTCTGTTGCAGTAAACCCCCCCCTCACACTTTTTGCCAGACTTCTGATGCACTTTGACTTGATGTGCCCTGGGTCCCTGCCAATCAGGTTCCCATGGCCTGTGTTCTTTCCAAAAACTGTACCTTTTTATCCCAATTGGCACCTCTGTGGCTACATGAAAGTACCTTGTAAAAGGTACCATGGGTACCAAGGGCACTGTGACCAGGAAAGGCCTCTAAGGGCTGCAGCACATATTGTGCCACTCTTAACGAGGTCCTGTACCTTAACAGACACACACACACTGCCATTGCAGGCTGCGTGCTTTGGTGCCTGCAACCCACTGCCTAGTCTATAGTTAAGACACCCCTCTAGCTGGGTGCACTATACCACTGGTGGGGGTACAGTTGCATGAGCACTACAGTGTCTAAGTCCATTATTAGACATTGTAAGTTCGGTGAAGTCATAAAGAGTATATGGTCTGGGAGTTTCTCATCACAAACTCCACAGCTCCATAATGGCTTTACTGAATTCTGGGAAGTTTGATAGAAAACTTCTCAGCATAATAAATCCACACTGATGCCAGTGTGGGATTTATTATACCATGCACTCAAAGGGCACCTTAGAGATTCCCCCTGAAAAACGAACAGCTTCTGGTGGGTTCCCTGACTGGTAAACACCAGCCTGCCACCACGAGACATGTTTCTGGACTGCTGGGGTGAGATCCTACACTCCCTGGGCCCAGAAACAAAGCCTATCTGATAGAGACATCTAGCCGCAGATTCCTTAACTTAGAATATCCCCAGGCGTCAGACTGGATCCGGAAAACTTTTTCCCCAGCAGTACCTCTGCACGCCGGGGGGCGTCGTCGTCCGGCTCCATCCTGACGTCCACGGAAGTGACGTCAATGGAGCCATATAAGACCCCCTAGGCGTGCTGACGTACTTTTTTCTTCTTTTCCGCGTCCCAACGCGGATCCGGGAGAAGCGGTTCCTCTGGCCTGTTTTGATTTCAGGCCCTCACGATGCCCTTTCGCGTCTGGACCAGTGTGACAATGCCTGCGGGCTTCAAGTCGTGTGCGTCCTGTTTGCGGCAGATGTCGCCGACGGATCCACACGAGATCTGTATGTGGTGATTGGGCGAGTACCACGACTCCGCCGAGTGAGACGCCTGCCGGCAGCTGACGCCGAAGTCCCTGCGGGAACGACGGATGAAATTGATGTCCGTCCGGTTGTCCCTGTCAGAATCCTCGCGGCGCCGGCCTCGGTCTCCAGCGGAAGGATCCCAATGGCGCAGTTCTTCCTCCCACGCTGCGGTTCCTGTTCGGGACAGATCCCGGAGTCGTTCCCGTGGACGTCGCTCGCCTGCCTCAGGTAAGCACCGGAAGAAGTCACGGAGGTCGTCGACCTCGCACAAGCGTGACGTCGGGGCCCGCTGCTCCCGGTCTTCACCGGACACGGGCCCTCAGGAGTCGGCCCCCGCCTACCCACCGTTTGCTGGGGCGACTCGGACCCAGATGGAGGCCCATTCCAGGGCTCGGCAGGCCATCTTTGGGTCACCCCCTCTCCCTGGCGCGCCTTCGGGCCCCACAGTGGGGGTAGGGACTCAGCTCGGGTGTTCGCCGGCGGGTTCGCCCTTGGCGCCGACCGAGTGCCTTGACTCCGGTTCCGGGGTCACTGCGACGTTGGGACACCGCCCGGAGGGGCATCCCACTCTGACGTCTAGTCCTCCTGATGCGTCTTCACACAGTGCTGCGGGGCTCCCAGCATCGTCGCTGGATGCGGCTGCAGCGCAGAGCTCGACTCAGAGTCGACTTCGTTCCTTCCCGCAGGATCCTGCCTCGGTAGAGGTCGAGTCGACGCCGAGCGGACGAGTCCTCTTCGGGGGTCGTCCCGATCGACGCCGGTTCCGTCCCCGGCTGTTCCTCTGCTGGTGGAGGACGTGTCCCCAGTGGGTTCTCCGCCCCCAGGGTTTTTTCCGTGGTACACGGAGCGGGGGCTCATGGGGCACTGGCCGACTCATTATTCTGCAGGGCCTCTGTCGTAGGGTGGACGGATTAGCCTGCAGCCGTCTCCAACAGATGACTTACTGTCTCCACCTCGGATGGCCACGGAGGCTAGCGCAGACTTTGCGAGGGCGGTTCGCAGGGCTGCGGATATCTTGCAGATGCAGCCGCCCTCTGTCTCCCTGCCTTCGGATCCTTTGTTGGATCTTCGCCACCAGGGCACGGTGGATGTGGAGCCTTTGTTGCCTTTTGGCGGGTCATTGTATAATGTCCTTCTGGGGACTTGGGCCAGGCCCTCATCGGGTGACCCTGTGGATCGTGCTATTGCACATCGCGATCGCCCGGCTCCAGATGACCCTGCCTATTTGTCCCGCCATCCTAGGGCTCAAGGGCTTGTAGTCCAGGCAGCGCTCCCTTCCTCTCCTCCTCCTTTGCTTCCTCCCACTCAGGAGTCTAGGTGGTTGGAGTCGTGGGGCCGCAACGTCTTTGCGTCCACCAGCTCAGGCCTTCGGTACATGAACATGACCTGCGTGTTTGCTTGGGCTACTTTTGTCCTTTGGGACTCAGTCGAACAACTCCTTCCCTCTTTGCCGGAGGGCCCTCGTGCTGACCTGGTCCGGCTTATTCGGGATGGCTGCGACATGGCGCAGTTTTCCGTCCGGTCGGCCATGTACACCACTGACTCCGTGGTTCGAGCTATGGCCAGGTTAGTTGCTCTCCGTCGCCATGCGTGGCTACGCGATGGCAGTTTTCCTGAGAATGTTCGGGAGCAACTCGGGGATCTGCCCTTTGATGGGGCCCATCTGTTTGATGAGCATGCAGATTCTGCGGTCCAGCGCCTCCCATCTGGTTTCCTATGACTACTAAGTTTTTAGTCCTCTATGGTGGACTTGTGTTTTCGTATGCAGTATTGTCACTGCTTTTATGATTTCCGTCTCTGGGTTCAAGACGTTTATTCCCAGCTGGGCCAGCTGTTTATATGGTTCTGTTTGACCTCTGCATATGAGCTTGTCTCAAGGGGTGTCCCTTGCCTTTTATAGGGTTGTGACGTACCTTATGTGGGGTATTCGTTCGCTATTGTGTGGCTGCTCTTCCTTGCCAGGAAGTTTCGGAGGCTCCCGTGGAGTTCTCATCATTATTGTCTGTCCCTCTGGGGATTTTTCCTGTAAGTTATGCTGTGGGCATCTCCCTTTTGTTCCATACTTCCTGCTGTGGTGGAATGCCTCCTCTGTTGCGATCCACGGACTGACGTGGCCCTCTCCTGGAGCTTCTGTATTGCTGCCTACGGTTGTTCCGTTGCACTCTCATGCGTCTGTGGACGCAGTCTGCTACGGTGTCTTGTTGGGGCTCTGCCGTATCCGACTCGCCCCAGGGGGCTGCACGTCCTCCTGCCTTGCATTTGGCTCATCTCCCCCTTCATTCGGCCCCTAGCGCTGTTGGCTGTCTTGGGCGTGGGTACGCGTCCCTGTGGGCGCTTTGTTCCCTTCCGCTCCAGATCGGTTCTTTCTGTACTCTGGACGGGCACCACGTGATCCGCACTGTGTGTGTGTACTATCACCGGGGTCCTGTAGTGTTCCTTGAGCCACTGTCATGGCTGCGTTCTCTTCCTGTTGCCTTCTTCCCTGGTGTTGGGAAAGGCTTGGGCACACCCTGTCTGGGGTTTGCCTAGGGCGGTAGAGTTTTCGCCGGAACGGATCTCTGTTACGTTTACCTTGTGCCCCGGCCTGGGCTCAGGTTTTTCGGTTTGTTGCCGCACACGGCTCAGGTGTTTCTCCTCCTGGCCTCTGCTGCGATTTTCAACAGACATATTCTATCTCCGGATGATCTCTGGCATCATCCGGTATATATATATGCTTTTTCAGACATTCTATGTCTGAGTGTTACTGACTTCTTCGTTGGTGTGGTAGTCCGTATTCCCGCTTGTATCGCGGTGGCTCGGTCCTTCCTTCCCGATCGGGGGGTTGGGTTCGCCCCCTTTTTGTGGTTGGACTTGTATGTCCGGATACGTCTCACAGAAGTCGGTGCCGTTGGTACCTCTTGGGCGACTTTCTATTCTCTAGGGGTACTCTTCCAGTTTACCCTTGGTTGTCACTTGTTGACTTTTTCATGTATTTCTATGTGCTGTGTACGCACACGAGGGGGCCGGCATGCGGGGTTTCCCTGCGGTGGTTCCTGGGGATTGTCCCAGGTTTCCTCTCTCTCTCCCTCATGGGAGATAGCTTGGGTGTGTCCGGTTTGCCGGTGGCCCTTGGTTGTTGAACCTGTGGGTACGGTTGACTGGTTGGCTACCTGGTGCTGCACCGGTCTTCTCTGTCAACGAGCACAGGCTGTGGCTGTTACGCTTCATTGAGCTATGCATTGTGTGGTGTGGTTCTCACGGTACGCTATGTCTGTTCTGTGCATTCTTGTAATTCACATCTATGTATCTCCTGGTAGCCGTAGTTTGTATGTCTCGGCATGATGCCTTCTATCCTGACATATCATTTGTTGGCACCTGATGTTGTGCCGCTCACATTGTGTGTTCGGAATCTGTCATCATGTTTAAGTCCCTTCACTGGGCCTTTGTCTTTTACGGATCCTGGGGTCCTCTACTCAGTTTCCCTCTTTTCGTAGCAGTTTATGGCATTCTGCCATTGTGCACTGACCTTTCTGGTTCTGTGATTTCGTTTCGTCCCCGTCTGGCCGACAGTGGACTCATGCCGTCCTCTGACGGATTGTGGTACCTTGCTTCCCTTGCTCATGCTCCGACCTGAATTTCTTGGTCTGGTGTCAGCTACGCTGGCAATGCTGAGCCTTATGGGTCTGGTGTCAGCCAAGCTGGCATTGCGGCCCCCACCTTAAGTCAATGTTCTTGACGGACTTCTTCATTTGGGAACTTGGTGGGTTTCGTTCGCAGACCCCTCTCCAATGGGGTATAGCTTTGGTATCTATTCTAGGTTAAGGAATCTGCGGCTAGATGCCTCTATCAGATGAACGAGTTACCTTTGGTAACGATGTATCTGGTAGAGACAGTCTAGCCGCAGATTCCTTAACGCCCGCCCATCCTCCCTGTTCTGCGAGGACCTTTCCAGGTGGGGTTCGACCACCTTGCCTCCTTACAGGTGGCCTTGGTCTTCCTGAGGGGTGCTCTAGTTCACCTACCTCCGGGGCAGGGTGTGTCATTCTTTTTTGGCACAATGGCTCTCCACCCATTCTCGTTCTTGGGTGGCTAGGTTATGTGCCCTTCAGTGCTCCTCCACCCTGGTTCTTCCGGCATGGAGATTCTCATGTTCTTCTACCCTCCCTCCAACCTCGTCTGTTTCTCCCCATTTCTTTGGGGTCTCCTTGTCTATGCTGCAGTCGATTGGGTTGAGGTTCTATTTGACTATGCTACAGTTCATAAGTCATGGGGGGCAGGGGGGGGGTGAACATTCTCTGTTGTTGTTCACTTCTGGTCACTTGCCATGAGTTATGTTGTTCCAGCCCTGTGGTCCTTTACAGTTACATCCTATGGTTACAGACATACAGTTCCGTTCTGTGGTTTCAAACTGCCCTTCGTTTGGCCTGCCATTCATTTTTTCTGCCGTTCCCTCTTAGGGGGGGCACGGTTCTTCGCTTTGGTGGGACTTTTCCTGGAGCGGGTGCTCTGTTCGCTCCCTTCAGTCCCTTCAAGTGTTGGGTACTCTTTCAAGATGGTGTTGTTTCTCATCATGCTATGATTTCTTATCATTGTTGTTTCGAAGATTTTTGCTCCTTTTTTGGCACACTGTTCCTATACTCTCACAGTTTTTGTAGTGGCTCCGCGTTGTGGCACGGAAAACTTTCACAGTAGAAAACTGACGTCAGCATGCCGAGGGGGACTTGTATGGCTCCATTGACGTCACTTCCGTGGACGACGTCAGGACGGAGCCGGACGACGACGCCCCCCGGCGTGCAGAGGTACTGCTGGGGAAAAAGTTAACCGGATCCAGTCTGACGCCTGGGGATATTCTAAGTTAAGGAATCTGCGGCTAGACTGTCTCTACCAGATACATCGTTACCGAAGGTAAGTAACTTGTTCTTCCTGGGCAGAGGTGGTCACACCTACCCCAGTTCAGGAAGAGCCATCTGTGGCAGGGGAGCTTCAAAGGCCTTGCTGCCTTTGTAACGTGACCCCCAGCCTCTCCTGCTATCAGGAGCAGGCCCCCTTTCCTGTCTCACCCCCTTTTTGGCAGGAGGACAAGCGGGAAAAATTAAAACAGCCCAGAAGGTGAGCCCACCTCTGCCAATCCCACCCCTCAGATGGAGGAGGCAAGGTGAAGGCCACTCTTCAGTGCCCGCCATCTTGCAGATGGCAGGCACTCGCCAATCAGTGTTATGGATTGTGCCCACTCCCCCAAGTGGGGTGATCACACGAAGGGTGTAGTCACCCTAAGGTCAGGAGCTCATTGGCTACTGACCTCGAGACCCCGACCCCTAAATACAGTATTTAGGGGCAGCCCTGAACCCAGAAGGCAGATTCCCGCAACCTACTAAGAAGGATGAAAGAAGACGCCCAGCAGAGGAGACTGCAGAGAAGAACTGACTTGACCCCAGCCCTACCTGCCCTTCTGCAGTTTTCAGAGATCCTGCATCAAAAACTGCCTTGTCCTGAATCCAGCGACCTCCAGAACCCCTGGGAGGACTGACTGCCTTCAACAAAGACCGGATATCCTGTGAACAGCAGCTCTGTTCAAAAGAATCACCAAAGAAAGGCTCAGAGCCTGCTGAGGGCAAAGAAACCCGACACCTGGACCCACAACTGCACCCAATGCCTACGGTCCAAGTGGCCCACCGGTTCCAGCGAGGTCCCCCAGTGCTCCAGAGTCCGAGTCCACCGTGGGTTGACCCCTCCAGGAGTCCCCAATGTTGCCTGCAGCCTCTGCATGGAGACCCCAACCGCGAGTGACCCGGTAAAGTGAAATCCGACCTCAAAAGGCACCCCTGCATCCGGTAGCCCTGCGCCCTGGAGAAGAGGACCCGAGGGTGCACCTATGTCGTGAGCCCTCCAACATACCTGCTCAGCCGTTGGTTTCTCCCGGAAGACTTCCTGGACTAAGCCTGCAGCCAAAACCGGCAACTCCCATTGAAAACAACAGGGCATCCAACGCCAAATCAGCACCCTGCACCCGCCGCCCCTGTGGGTGCACCTTGTGTGCTAAATCGGATCCCCCTTTGCCCTGAGCTAAAACCTAGGAGCTTTGCTCCCACATCCAAGTGGCATGCCTGTGAGCAGCCACCAACCGGAGGCCCCCTATCCCCCTTTGGATAACATTGGGCCTCAGCACTCTGCACCCGGCTGCTCTAGTGCCGCTAAGTGTGTTCCGAGAGTACATCCTTGACCCTGGGGGAACCCTGGTTCTAACCCCAGAAACCCAACTCCCACAACCAAGTACTTACCTTTAAACCGATAACTTCATTTCCTCCCAAAGGATTGCATTGACTGCTTTTCTGTGAAAAAAATGTAAGTGAGGAGTTGAAAATTGTATGAAAACCCAAGACTGAATTACCTTTTATCCAGGAAATGTCCCAATGTGATATCTAGGCATATCACACCAAGTAGAAAAAGTAATCTAAAAAGTAATTGCAAAGTAACTGAAAAGTAATTTCAACTGTTCCTGAACACTTGACCTATCTGAAACAAAGCCAACTGCATTCAACTGGATTATACAATTATCCCCGACGTCAGACTGGATCCGGAAACTTTTTCGTGAGCAGTACCCCAGCGTACTGGTAGTTGGCGTAGTTTGGCTCCTCGTGGCATCGTCCGTGTCGGAAGTGACATGCTTGATGCCTTTATAGGTGCCACTCCAGCACACTGATGCCAGTTTTGTTTTGCGACTTTCCACGCCAGAAGCACAGAGCCATGAAGAACACTGGTGTGTGGAACTAGGGCCCTGAAAAGGGGAACAGTCCTCAACTCTAAAATGTGTTTGCGGGGAGGATGGGTGGGATGATGAGGAATCTGCGGCTAGACAGTCTCTACCAGATAAGGCGTTACCAAAGGTAAGTAACTTGTTCATCTGATAGAGACTTCTAGCCGCAGATTCCTCACCTTAGAATAGATACCCATGTAATACCTTCTCGGAGGTGGGTCTGCAAACATGATTTAAACCAAAGTCCTGCAGGACCGAACGGGCAAAATACCCATCCCGACAGACCCGACTGATGTCCAGGACCGGAACTCCGTGCGCTAATGCCGTGGTTACACCACTTTTAGTCTGGTAGAATGAGCATGCAAGCCCTCTGGGGGCTGCGCCTTGGCCGATGTGTAGCAGATCTTAATGCAGAGTATAATCCATCGGGAGAAGGTTTGTTTCTGCACGGCCTTCCCTTTTATGGTCAGACATATCCAATGGAGAGTTGATAGCCGACCTGGAACAGTTTTGTGAGGCCAAGGTAGAATGACAATGCTCTTTTTGGGTCCAGCCTGTGGAGTTTCTCCTCTTCTTTAGAGGGAAGAGGCAGAGCATAGAAGGTAGGCAAAGTGATGGACTGACCTACTTGGAAAGGGGTGACTACCTTCGGCAAGGACGATCAAGTTCAAAGGACCAGCTAGACTGGGAAGAAAGACACAGATGGAGGATGAGATGACAGCACCTGCAGTGGCTGACCCTCCGGGCAGATGTAATTGCCACCACAAAGGTGTCTTGACGGTGAGAAGCCTAAAAGAGCAGTCATGAAGCGGCTCAAAGGGAGCGTACATTAGAAAAGTAAAGACCAAATTAAGGTCGCATTGAGGCATAACAAATGGAGTTGGAGGAAACGTGCTCAAGACCTTTAAGGAACCGATTTACAATAGGGAACTTGGAAAGAGAAGGTTGATCTGGCAGCCGCAAGAAAGCGGAGATGGCAGATAAGTAACCCTTTAACATAACCAATGGAGAGCTCTTCTGGACGTGGGTAAGGATAAAGAACAAGACTTGGGAACGGGTGGCATATAAGGGGTCAAACTGTTTGGCTGTACACCATGCCACAAACTTGCGCCAACGGCCGGCGTATACTGTCTTGGTGGAGGGATGCTGAGCTGTCAAGATAACGTCAGACTTCAGGTGGAAGGTCAAAAGCTGTCGACTGTCGCAGCTCAACCTCTATGTACAAAGGAAGAGTGCTCACAGGTTCGGGTGCAGAATCCTCCCCTGCAGCAGCGACAGAGGTCCCTCCTGAATTGGCAGCCTGATCAGAGCCATGCTCAACCGCTCAGGATACAGGACTCTCCAAGCCCAGTTCGGAGCCACAAGGATGACTTGGGACTGGTCATTCCTGATCTTCTTGAGAACTCTGAGCAGGAGTGGTATGAGCGGAAAGGCGTACAACAGGCCGGAGCTCCACTCAAGATGAAAAGCGTCCCCAAGCAAGAGCCTCCTTGGAAACTACAGCATGCAGAAGTGCTGACATTGAGCATTTTCGGCGCTGGCAAACAGATCTAACCAAGGTTCTTCCTACTGCTGAAAGAGAACTTGCACCACCTCCAGATGGAGGCGCCATTCGTGATCTGCTAGGTATCTTTGGCTAAGAGCGTCCGCTCTGGCGTTCAGATATCTCGCCAGGTGTTGAACCACCAGGGAAATGCCCTGATGTTCCAGCCAAGTGCAGAAAAGCAGGGCCTTTTGACAGAGGGTGCACAACCCTACCCTGCCCTGTTTGTTGCAATATCACCTGGCAGTGGTTTTGTCCATGAACACCTGCACTAGTCTTCCCTTGATGGAGGGTAGAAAGGCTTTCAATGCCAGTAGGATTGCTTGGCGCTTCAACAGGTTGATGTGGAGTCCGGATTCCGCCAGAGACTAGAGCCCTATGATCTCCACCTCTCCCATATGGCTGCGCCAGCCAGTAATGGAGCATCTGTTACTACTGTCAGATCTGGTTGGTTCAAGGAAAGTGGTCTGCTGCTGACCCAATCACAGTTCGCTAACCATGCCGGAAAGATTCACCTGATGCTGTGCCCACTGGAACTTCAGGTCTCACTGCAGACCCCGCATATGCCAGTGGGCATGGGTCACAAGCAGGATGCAGGACGTCACAAGGTTCAGTAGCCTCAGTCAGTATCACCAAAATCCAGGATAGAGGCTGAAACATCGGTATCATAGCCTGAATATATTGGACTCGCCGATAAGGAGGATAAGCCTGAAACTGCACTGTGTTTATAACAGCTCTGATGAAAGGGAGCGTCTGAGAAGGGGTCAGGTGTGACTGGCATGTTGATAGTGAAGCCCAGCGAATGCAAGAGGTCTGCCGTAGTCTGGAGGTGTGAGACGACTGCCTCGAGCGAGTCCACCTTCATCGGCCTGTTGTCGAGATATGGGAAGATTGTCACCCCTGATCGCCACAGATGAGCTGCAACCACCACCTTGGTGAACGACCGAGGGGTGCTGGTAAGGCCAAAGGTCAACCTAAAGAGCTTGTGACCTGCAGTGAACAGTAGTTAACGTCTGTGGGCAGGCAGCATGGGAATGTGGAAGTAGGTGTCTTGCAAGTTTAACACTACCGTCCAGTCTCAACAGGCTTATGCGAGCGAGCACATTTTGAATTTCTCCCTCTTCAGGAAGAAATTGAGAGGGTGCAGGTCTAGGAGGATAGGACGAAGGTCTCGGTCACTCTTGAACACCAGAAAGTAGCGGGAACAGCAAACACAACATACTTCTGATGCTGGCACCCTCTCTATGGCTCCCTTGGCCAAGAGAGTCGCCACTTCCTGGTGGAGTAAGGCGATGTGGTCCTCCATCAGCCTGTCACAAGTAAGTGGCATGGGTGGAGGGGTAGTCACGAAGGGGAGGGAGTAGCCCATTTGGGCAATTGGGAGAACCCAGCGGTTGGAAGTTATCGACCTCCAGTGGTGCTGATTACGTATCCTGCCTCCTACTGGGTACCCATGATGGTCGGGGCAAACTAAAGAGGTTTGGGAACTGCAGCTGCCGGGGGAGTGGTGGACTAGCCCGATCTCTAGCTACCTGGCCCACGAGGCCTGTAGGTGCCATGTCCTCTGCTACGCAGAGGCTGGGAAGCTTGCGTGCTGTGGTGGCTGGGTGGGTGGAGACCTGGCTGAAAAACATTCCATGGCCAGGAAAGTAGTGAAAGGTGGACTGGGGTTGGCGAGGGGTCAATGATGGGCACAAGGACCTGGCCATAGCTCTGCTGTCCTTGAAGCACTCTAGCGCTGAGTCTGCCTGGTCTCCAAAGAGACGGGAGCCATCAAAGGGCATGTCCATGAGTGAGGCTTGGACATACCCTAAAAAGCCAGTGGTTCTCAACCAGGAGTGGCGCCTAAGGGTGACAACGATGAAACCGCTCTGCCTAGCGAGTCAGTCGTATCCAGGTCACGGCGAACTTAGCTGTGTTTGTCAGCAATAGCTTGGAAGAATATGGCTCGTGTCTCCTCCGAGACCATAGGCAGCACCTGTGCAACCAAGTCCCAGAGTGACGGGAAGTACCAGCACAAAGGCATGTGGTGCTCACCGATTGCAGTGCTAGGCTGGCGGCAGAAAACCTCTTCTTTCCCAAGGTATCCAGGCACTTGGATTCCCTGTCCGGTGGAGTGGAGAGAATGCACCAAGATTTAGTTTGGAACCTGGAGTCTTACACCACCAAGCTCTTGGGGGTGGGGTGTTGGTTGAGGAAGTTGGAATCCCCTGGGGCAGGACGATGGCGGCGTGATATTGTCCTATTCACAAAAACCCTTGTGCAGGGCTTGGACCAGGCTCTAGTAGGATGTCCGTGAGGGCTTTGTTAAACGGGAGAAGCAGCTCGGACGGGGCGACTCCCGGCTAAAGCACCTCTGTCAAGACGTTCGTCTTGACAGCCATAGAGGGCAGTGCAAGGTCCAGGACCTAGGCCCCCCTCCCCACCACCATTGCAAATGAGACTCCATCCTCCATAGCCAAATTAGAAGAGACCAAGCCAGTATCTGGGGAGGTGTCCAGTCAGCTGGCATCCGCTAAATTCTCACACCAGTTGTCCTCATTTAGGTCTACGGGCTGGTATTCAGAAGGGTCCAGAGGCCCCACTTAATCTTCCCAAAGTCCTAGCCCATAGGAATAGGGCTCGGGCTCCGGCCTGGAGGGAATGGCTCCAGTCAGCATCGGAGTGTGCGTCGGACACCCATCAGGCTTCATGTCGGAGTTGGAGATGATAATGGGGGTGGCACTGGGGACGTCGGCAGAGGAATCGGTGCCGGGGAAGGTTGCGATGGCTTGACCGGCATCAGTCCGGGTCCACGGATACAAGAGACAGAACTGGCACCGGGGCCGAACCCACCGGCGGAAAACAAGTTGGGGCCCCTCCCAACCCCACGAGGCCCCAAGGTGCAGCAGCCGGGACAGGCCACCCAAATATGAGGTGCCTCATAAAACTTACGATGTTGGGTGGGGGTTGCTTCGGCTCCAAGGAAACTAAGGGAGGCGCAGAGGCAGCCCAGGCGCAGGCTCAACCGCAGAGCCAGGCCTTTAATGCCAACGTTCCCTCATTGAATGACTGACAGACAGTGCAAAGTCGAAGACCTTTGACTTCTTGCTTTTCCTTTACTTGTGTGACTTACATGAACACCTCGATGACTTTGATGAAGATTGATGGCTGCGCAACCGATCCCGGGGCCATCCTCTCGGCTGGGATCAAGACAATCGTACATCGAGCCTAAAGGAGCTTGAGGGACCTCTCCCTCAAAGCCTTGGGCTTCATGACGTGACAATCGACACAGGTTTTAGCGTTGTGTGTATGCCCGAGCCACCAGAGGCAGAAGAGGTGTAGATTCTTCAGTCATCTGCGGTGACAGGCGCCACATGGCTTAAAACCAGCCTTCCTTGTGGACATTCTGCCACACCAGGACCCAATGTCTCAAAAAGTCTTCGACAAAAGGTCGAAAAAGGTCAGTGAAAAAGTGACTGGGGGTAGCTCTGCGCTGACTGACGTGAAAAGAAAAGAACGGACGTCAGCGTACTGGGGTGACACCTATAAAGGCACTGTGCAAGTCACTTCTGGCGTGGACACAGACGAAGCCACGCTGTGACAAATGACACCACCTACCAGCGCACAGGGGCACTGCCAATGAAAACATTTTCAGATCCAGTCTGACACCGGGGGATAATTCTAAGGTAAGGCACTGCGGCTAGAAGTCTCTATGAGATACATAGATATGCTTGATCATGTTTTCTATTTTTGATGGGGCTATCTATTACTGTTTCAATATCAATATTCAGGGGTAAACTGCAATTGCTTGTTGAAGAATAATTAAAGAATTTTATATTTTAAAAATAACATGATGCTTATTTTTTTGATGTTTCTGTATGGGTGGGAATAAAATGTCTCCATGAACATACCAGTTTACATTACACAAAATTTCAGAATCCTATACTAAACTGCTGTGCAATTTGTATGGTCATTTAATAGTACAGTATCGTAAACCCTCATTCTACTGAGAAGGCATGCAAAGTCCTTGTCGTTATGAGTCACTTTACTAGGTCTTAAAGTGTGGAGAAACGAAGTTTTAAATTAAGTATTAAAATCCACTGAAAGATGTCCACAGACACTAATTCTGATTTGAAATTGCGTGTAATATTAAAAGGAATGGCCAGAATGATACCCTCTATAGAATTGTATTGTCATTTACACAACTACTTGGTTATGAAGGTCATTTATGATATAAACTGTCCACGGCGAACTGCTGGTTGTGAAGTTGAATAGCACAAATACATTATTGCAAGGGGCGTTCAATTAAAATCTGCAGTAGAATTAAAACAACATTGGACTATTTTGTCTAGATTGGAAAGTAATCTCTATACCCCATTCACTTCGTTGGTTATGAATATTTACCTTGAAGAGGTGCATATCTGATGATGCTTTAGCAAAAATATACTGTGAGAAAGTGCCCTCTTTCTGCATGGTTGCCCCCACTTTTTGCTGAATTGCTGATGTACTTTAACTGAGTGTGCCCTGGGCTCCTGCTAATCAGGTACCCAGGGACTATGTTCTTTCCCTAAAACTGCATTGAAGCCTAAGTCCATTTGGCATCTCTGGCCACAAGTCAGCCCCTGGTAATTGTTACCATAGGTACCCAGGGCACTGTGACCAGAGAAGGCTTCTAAGGGCTGCAGCACTTATTGTGCCACCATTAGAGGTCCTGTACCCTTACACTGACACACTGCCTTTGCAGGCTGCGTGTTTTGGTGCAGAACAAAGTGAAGAGTCGACATGGCACACATCTCTGTGTGCCATGCCTACAACCCACTGCCCTGGCATAGATCAGTCACCCCTCTAGCTGGGTGCACTATACTAGTGGTGAGGGTACAGGTGCATGAGCCCTGTACCCCTACAGTGTTTAAGGCCATTTGTAGACATTGTAAATGCAGTGCTGCCATTAAGAGTATATGGTGCTGGGAGTTTGTCATTGCGAACTCCGCAGCACCATAATGGCTAGCCTGAAAACTGAGAAGTATGGTAACAAACTTCTCAGCACATTAAACCCACACTGATGCCAGTGTGGAATTTAATGAAAAATGCACACAGAGGGCATCTTAGAGATGCCCCCTGAAAACTAACCTACCACTAGTGTCCAGGCTGAGTGGCTGCTTTCAGCTGCCACCACCAGACATGTTTCTGGACCCCTGGGTCGAGAGCCTGCTGGTCTCTGAAACAATGCACATCCTGGGACGAGGTGCCAAGCCTTCTCCCTCAGGATGGGCAGGGTTCACGAAGTGGATGCTTCAAAGGCTTGCTGCCTTTGTGAGCTTCCCCAGGCCACTTGCTGCTTTCAGCAACTGGTTCCCACTGGTTCTGACCCCCACTTTGGGCGGGAGAACCGGTGGGAAAAACAAGTGAGGAAGAGAGGTGTGCCCACCTCTGCCAACTCCACCCCTCAGGTGGGGGAGGCGAGGTGAAGCACAACTCTCAGTCCCCGCCATCTTGCAGATGGGGGGACTCAGCCAACCAGGGACAGGCTCATGCCCCTCTCCCACTGGAGGGTGGCATAATAGGGGGTGTACCCACACCAGGGAAGGGACCCATCGGTCCCTACCTTTTACCTACCTGTAACAACCCTAAATCTAGTATTTAGGGGCACCCCTGAACCTTGCTTCCTCAGACAAGAACCTGCAACAAGAAAAGAAGAAGAAGTACCGAACAGCCGTGACGAAGCTAACAAGAGGAAGACGCCCACTGACTTGGCTCTAGCCCGACCAGCCTGTCTCCACCTCGAACCTGCTCCTGCAAAATCCCGGTGTGTCATGCAGCCAGCAACCTCGAAAACCCCGGAGGACCTGCCTGCCTTCAACCACAAAGACTTTGTCTCCCGTGGACACCGGATTTGATCATCTGCAACCTCTGGCTCCGGCCGGACACCGCAAATCCGCCCCACTCTGCACCCGCAGTCCACGGCACGAGCTCGAGTGGGCAAACACCACGAGGAGGCCCCCCCGGCGATCCTGACCCGAGATCCGGTGACCCCTAACCTGCCTCCAGCCAACGCCTGCAGCCTAAATCCAGAAGGTCCCCCTTACCGCGACCAGGAGCTGGTAAGAAGATCCGACCCCAAAAGGCACCCCTGCACCCGACGCCCCACGGCCCTGGGTGGCCCAACCTACGGTGCCTAACCAACCCCTAACTTCCCAACTTACGTTCAAAGTGGTGGTCGCACCCAGAAGACCTTCGTTCCCAAGCCTGCAGAGCCTTTGCAAACCGGAGGTTCCCCATTGCAAACAACAGGGCGCCCGACGTCGAAATAACACCCTGCACCCAGACGCCCTAGTGCTGTAGAGGGTGCACCTTTGGTGCTACTTTGTTTCCCCATTTGCCCTGAGCTAAAGTCCAGGAGCTTTGCTCCCACAACCAAGTGGCCTGCTCGTCAGCAGCCACCAACCGGAGGCCCCCTATCCCCCATTGGATAACATTGAGCCCCAGCACTCTGCACCCGGCCGCCCTAGTGCAGCTGAGGGTGTAACTAGAGTGCATCCTTGACCCTGGGGAACGCCTGAGTCTACCCCCAGAACCTCAACTCCCACTACCAAATACTTACCTCAAAACCGATAACACTATTTTCCTCCATAGGATAACATTGACTGACCTAAAGAAATTCTTTAAAATTGTGCTATTTAACCAAAACGATTTTACTTACCTGTTTACAGGAAATGTCCCAGAGTAGTATCCAGGTATACTACTCTGAGTAAGAAAAGTAATCTAAAAAGTAACTAACTTGGTATTTTACTGAAAAGCCCATTCAAGTCTATGTACTGTATTTACAAAGTATTGCATTTCTCTGCAACCATCCTGTAAGTCAACACAAAGTGCATATACAATTACAATTCAAACGGTTTACAAACTGCATTACAACTGTAACGTATTTATTGCTTACCTGTGCCAGGCTGGCTTGGTTCTAGAAAATAAAACTGAAAGAATATTTTTATACAAAAACAATTGGTCTGAATTTCAGTCTTTGAGTGTGTGAATTCATTTGCTGACTGAGTGTGTACAACAAATGCTTAACACTGTCCTCCGATACTGCCTTACTGCTCGACCACACTACCACAAATAGAGAGTGAGGTGCTATCTAACTTTACCTCTGCCTACCTTTGGGGTTCCACTGGACTCTGTGCACACTATACCTCGCTTTGGTATAGTATATACAGAGCCAGCTTCCTACATATACTACATGATAGAAAATGTTTTTAGTTTTTTTACGATGCCGATGTTGCTGATCATACCAAACATTCCACTTAACAAGAAAAAACGTTTACTGTAATGCCTCTATGAACTTAAAAATGTATAAAGTACTGCATTTTGTTCTGTCCGGAGGCAGCTTCAACTGTTGCTAGAGCTCATGAAATATTCAAAAAAGAAAAGAAAAAAGAAACCAGAGAAAAGCAAATGCAGAAAGGAGCTTGGACTACTGATCAGAGACCACAAAACACTATTAAGAAATAGATCAAATCGATACAGTATCCTTTAAAATCCCCACACAGCAAACACATTTATTTCTATTAGTTCATACTCGCTATATTTGTGATGTCAATTTGCACAGCTAGTGAAGATCACTTAAGGTTTGGACAACATGAAAACCTAGATATTCCATAATGATGCATCGTGGCTGCATCTTATGTGTTTCATCATGCATATTGTCGCATATGAACAAGTCACTTACCTCCTGTAACACTTTTTCTGGTGAATACTCTAACTGCAGATTCCTCACTTTTATAATATCCTAAGGCACCATACTCAATCTGTAAGATTTTTCAGAATAGCCCCTGAGCGCGTAAGTAGGTGGCTTTGTGCAGCACTGCAATGACTCGTTCTCCCCCAGTATTGACAGCTGGAACCATATATAGGTGCCACCCAAAGGCTTATGTCAGTTTTTTTCTGGACACCACCTGTGCTCTCGGACACAGAGCCCAAAGACCAATTGTTTGTACCAATGTGAAGATCTCTCAGTTAGGACCTTTTTAGATGGAAGAGAGAACATTCCACAGAATTGTGAGGTGTGATGAATCTGCAGTTAGAGTATCCACCAGAAGGAGTGTTACAGAAGGTAAGTAACTTGTTCTTTTGATGGATAGTTCTAACTGTACATTCCTCACCTGTAGAATAGATACCAGAGCAGTACCTCCAATGATGGTGGGTCTATGGAATAACATAATATAACATGTATTTGTAAAGCGCACATTCACCCAAGGGTATCTTGGTGCTGAATAACAGATGTTTGTTACCCAACTCAGTGGTACTCATAGAATGACTCAAAACAAGAAGTCCTACAGGACCGAACAGCCAAAATAACCTTCCCATCGAACCTGGCTTTCAAGGCAGTAGTGCTCTGTGAACATGTGCACTGATGCCCTTTCTAGCAGTCTGACAAATGTCTACGACATGCACTCCATGTGCCAATACAGTAGTAACAGCCTTGGCTCTTGGTGAGAGAGCCCTCAATTGCACAGGGTGCAGGTTCTTGGCCAATGTGTAGCAAATCTTGATGCAGAGGGCTATTCACCTGGATAGTGTCCTCTTCTTTACTGCCTTGCCTTTCTTTGCCCCAAAGTACCTCGCAAACAGCTGATCAATCATCTGATGGTCTTTGCTGCGATCACTGAAAAATCCCAATGCTATTTTGGGGTGGAAACGATGGAGTCTCTCCTCGTTTTTCGAGGGATGAAGTGGAGCAAAAATTGTCGGAAGTGTGACAGACTTGCTCTCGCGAAAGAAAGTCACAATCTTCAGTAGGAAGGCCGCTCTAGTCTGTAGCACCAAATTTGTCCTGAAAGAAGGTGCTATAGGGCGGCTGAACAGAAAGAGCTTGAGGTTCACTCATGCAACGAGGTGAAGTGATTTAGACATGGTAAACTGTCTTCAGGGTCAGGCCACACAGAAGACAGCTGTGTAACAGTTCAAACGGGATGCCCATAAGAAAATTAACATCACATTAAGGTCCCACTGAGGCATCTTGAAAGGCTTTGGTGGAAACAGATGGACCAAACCTTTGAGAAAATGCATCACAACCTGTGAATTGAATAAGGACGACTGTCCGGCAGAAAAGGCCAACAGTTAACCTTTAACAGTGCTCACTGCACATTTTTGGTGGGCCAAAGACAGAGCAAATAGTAACACGTACGATCTGTGTTCCTAACACTGCGCATTCTCATGGTGGCGAAAAAATGGAGACAGGGTTCTTCCCATTGTTGGAAGCCATCCTACGCCACCTCCGAGTGTAGATACCATTTGTGATCTGACAGGCGTTGACAGCTGAGTTTGTCCGCCCCGTCATTTAAAGATCTTGCTAGGTGGTAAACTATCAGGGAGAAGCTCTGATGATCCAGCCAGTTCCAGAAGCAGAGGGCCTCCAGGTACAGAGTCTGGGACCCCACCCCGTCCTGCTTGTTGCAGTACCACATGGCAGTGGTGTTGTCCATGAGGGCTTTAACTAGCCTCCTTTTGATGGAAGGTAGGGGAAAGCTTTCAACACCAATCGGATGGTCTGCAACTCCAGCAAATTGATACAGGGCGCATTTTCACTGGAGACCAGAGCCTTCTGATTTTCACCTCTCCCTCGCAGAAGATCTCCCCAGCCCAACAGCGATGTACCCATCACCACCATCAGCTCTGGGTAAGGAGGGAGGGCCTGTCGAAGATCCAAATGTAGTACAGCAGCCACCACTACAGATCTTTTGCAGTCAACAGGGTCCCCTGGTGCTGAGCCCAGTGAGACTTTCGATACCACTGCAGAGCTTGCACGTGCCATCTGCCATGGCCGATGAGTGGGATGCAGGAGGCCAGTAGACCAAGATCCAAGACAGAGGCTGAAGCACCAGGACCATAACCTGAATGTTTAAGGCTTGTTGATCTGGAGGAAAGACCCAAAAATGCACCATACCGTGGGTTAGATGAAAGGGAGCCTCCGCGAAGGAGTCAATAGTGACTTTGGTGTCAATAGCTCATTGTGAATCCTAGTGATGTAAGGAGGTTTGCCATTGTCTGGAGGTGGCCCAAGACTGACTGTGGCGAGAATGCCTTCAACAGAAAGTCGCTGAGATAGGAGAAGACTGGAACCCCAACCTCCAAAGATGGGCAGTGACCACAGCCACCACCTTTGTCAGCAAACTGAAAATGTTTGTGGCCCACAATTAATTGCAGGTAGTGTCTTTGGGCCTGCATGACTGGAATATGGAAATGGGCGTCCTGCAGGTCCGGTGTCATGGATTCAGGGTAGATAGAACCTGAGTTAGACTGAGCATCTTTAATTTGTCCTTCCACAGGAGGAAGCGGAAGGGTAGTAGGTCTAAAATGGGGTGAAAGCCTTCTTCAGCAAAAAGCAATATCAGTACTAGCACCGTGTTCTAATCTCCGAGGCTGGGTCCCTCTCTATGGCTCCTTTCTCTAAAACTGCCTGTAGTTTCTGCGGCAAAATGGGCCAATGGTTCTCTGAAAGCTGTTCTAATGAGGGTGGACGATGTGGCAGAATCAAAAGGGAATGGCAGGGATGAGCCTTGTGGACTATCTGCAGAATACACCTGTCGGATGCAATCATTTGCAACCCATGGAGAAAATGTCTGATCCTGCCTTCAACAGGATGGGTAAACTAAAGCAGCTTGGAAGCTGCTGGTGGAGGGGCTGGGACTGGAATGGAAGGCTTGCTATTCCTGAGGGCCCAGGCGATGTCTGCTGGATCCCTTACTGCAAACCCAAAAAGTCTGGGAAGCCTGTTGTTGGGGTTGTGTCTGTAGGCAAAACCCCTAGCGGTGCCTAAAAAGAAGCAAAACTACCTTGGCTACAGCATTCTCGGTTTAGTGACTCCAAGGGCCCGTTCAGTAGCTCTACTTTCTTTTAAGTGCTCGAGGACGAAATCGGACTTCTCGCCAGAGGAAAGATCTGTGAAAAAGCATATCACTTAGTGAAGCCTGAACATCACCCGATAAGCATGTGGATCTCATCCATGCGTGGAACTGGAGCACCATGCTAGTTCCAACCGCTCTGTCTAAGCATTCTGCTGTGTCCAGGCCTAACCGGAGGACGTATTTGGCCTCATCCTGAATGGTGTGCGTCAATTAGCACTAACATTATACCTTTGGGCCAGCTGGCAGGATTTCAGAGACTGAGTCTCATATGGCATGTGAATACTTGCCTAGCAAGCAGGAGGCTTTGACCGAAGGGCCAGCCTAGCACATGCGTACATTCTCCTTCCAAATGCCTCAATTCACTTAGAGACTGTCCTGAGGAAAAATCTGAAAAGAATTGGGGATAAACCTGCGGAAGGAGGCTTGTACTACCTGTCTCTCAGGAGTATGGTGCTGCATCAAAAAGGCAGGTACACCTGGAGCAGGTCTGTGGCAATGTACAACCCATCTATTTACTTGTGGGCAAGAGCAGGGAGAATTCCAAGTGGCCATGACAGTGTCAGTCAGGGCCTCATTGAACAACACTAATGGTTCAGAGGAGGATTGCCCAGCTATAGACCCTCTGTGAGGATGACGGTTTTTACCTCAATGTAAGGTAACTGGAGTATCAAAACTCCTGCCGCTCATCTGATGACCATGGCAAACGAATCGGATTCCTTAGTGGAAGGGACAGGGTGAGACTAGGCCTGTGTCAAAGAAGTTCCCAGACCACTGGCCTCTTGTAGGTCCATTTAAAAGTTAGCATAATGGTGAGCCAAAACCCATCCCCACCATAACCATCACTGTCCAAAAGTGGTAGGCTCTGGTCACAGTCCAACCCGAAAAGTATGTGGAGCAGTGGAGGACGGCTCTTTGGCAAGGAGTCTATTGGGGCCGGAAACGTCAGAACTGTGACTGAACACTGCTTCAGCCGAGGTTGAGAAGGATTCAGCTTGGGGTCAGACAGGACAATAGGCTCTAAGTAAGTGCTGGGGTTGAAGTGGCAGGAACTGGAATGAATCAAGGTTCTGGGCGAGGAGTTGGCACTGAAGCCAACGCTGAACGCAAATCAGTTTTGAGACCACCAGACAGGGCTGAGCATGGACCCATCGGCAGCAACCCAACATGAAGGCACAGCAGAGGAAGCCGAAAGGGTGGAAAAGATATGGAGTATGGCCTCCTTGAATGCCTCAATCTGTTTTGGCTTTGCCAACTAGCCCAGAAATTTGGGGTGCACCGAGACCAGCTGCAGAATCGGTTCCTTAGTAGAGGACCACGACGCAGACCGGGAGACACCTTTACATCCTCACAACTTCTCAGAGGCGGCATGGCTAGGCTGAGTTAAGACCAGCTAGTACTTAATGTTTCTTCTTTGACTTGGACTTATCGGAAGACTTGGATCACAAAGATGACCTGTCAAAGGACTGGCCCGATAGTAGTAACCAGTCCATGTCCTCGACTTGGAGCGGGATGGGAACAGGCCTTACGTGACTTCCTACAGTGTTCATAGACATACAGCTTAGCTTTACGGTCGCATATCACCTTCATCAGGGCACAATCCCCGCAGAAATTGGTGTCATGGCCCAACCCAGACACCAGAAGCATACTTTGCAGGGACTATTCACAGTCATTTGCTTGCAACAGTCTTTGCAAGGCTTAAACATTGTCTTTTTAGGAGGGGATGTTTCCTCGGTCACTGGAAAAGTTTGAAAAAAAGGCTTGTCAACTGACTAGAAAAAAGTAGGAGCTAGCTCCAGATTCACATACGAAGGTGTGAAAAGAAAAATATTCCAGATCCAGTCTTGCACCGGAGGATATTTAAAAGGTGAGGAATCTGCAGTTAGAAGTATCAATAAGAATGGAAAAATATGCGTGAAAAGAATGCTCAAATAATTAACAACACATAGTGAATTATACCACTAATTATTAGTTTTTAGTGCTCGTTCTTTTAGTTTATAAATGCACAGGACCATACAATCGAAGTTAACGAGTAAGCCAAGATTGGAAATCTGGTCTCTTTGTTCCAGACAAACAGCATATGTCTACGCAGTGTCAAATATCAACTATATGAGACAGCAGCATTTCAGTTCTAATTTTTCTTCATGAACCCATTTAAAACATGCATGGAAAAAGGCAGCACCTATTTTGAAAACATATTAGTATGCTTGAATGAACAGAAGAGGCAGTTGTATCAGTTGCTTGCATCTTGCACTCCTGTTGCACACACTGTAGCTATTCAGTGTTTGAGAAATCAAACGCAGCTGACAACTGAATTACTCTAGCTTTAAAGTTCTAACATATACAAACCTAGGCATGCACACCTGGGCACAAACTATTTGTGCCATGTCTCTGTACAACCTGCTTCTTTCTGTGGCTCCTATGTTCGTTCAGTTTTTTCACCCTCAAGCATACAGTGACATCAACCATCACAAGTTTGGGTAACAAGCGGCATGCAATAGTGCATCAAAGTCATACTTTGTCACTGCCTGTATTTTTGACTGGATAGTAGGGAGTCTGCGTTCTTCCCTAAAATTAGATGTATACCCAGGGACAATACGTAAGAGTGATATCTTAAAGTGCTGAGAACATGCCAAATACGAACAGCAGTGCTAGAATGGATAAGATCTGCAAAATACAAGAATTTCTACTCCCTGACAACACCTTATTAAAAATTTGCACACAAGAATTTCACTTTCATGCATATATTTTTTAACAAGACATTTATATTATGAGCGATCTATACTTATTTCTTATAAAAACATGTTTTGTAACCTCGAAAACATAGAAAATACATGATTCTGTGAAACACAGGTCAAAAGCTTCACAATTGTTTGTAATGCCCAACGGTGTGATATTTAACATTTCAGTAGCTTATTACTGTAGTTCAGGAAATTATTTAACAATCATTCTGAAATCAAAGTCAACACTGCAGTGAGGAGAGCTTTTCTACTTTATTACAAATAGAAGAAGCCTTTGTGTAGTCAGAAAATACAAGATTGATCTGTTTTATTTCTTCCTATGAAACGCTGCTGTTCAAACAGCCAGAGTGAATTGTCTCCGTTCACTGTTTTAAGTCCCATCACGTTCACTTGGGTATGGATGTTCTCGGCTGCTGAAAATCTGGCCCCTTAGTGCACAGGGCGACAAAGGAGTCCCCTGACCAGCAGTTCCAGAATGTCCCGTTTTCATATATTGCATCCATGCACACCTCCTAAAAATGAGGTACAGCAGGGCAAATATTTTCCAAAATAGATGTCATATATATATAATATATACACATTCGTACATACATACCTTTATTCATGTGATGTCCAAAAATTTAAAAAAAATGTACACATTTATTACAAAATAGTAACAAAGACTGGACAGTGTTTTGCTCATTTTGGAAAGATGAAGCTCAGTAATGCACAACTCTGTGAACTGTCCAGAGGTTGTGGCAATATCTTTCTCATAAACAGTCAAATATTCTTGCATTTAAGCATGGCGAAAACTGCCCTTGGAAAACAGAAGGGGAAGTAAAATGAAGGGAGTAGACCTTACTCATCTTTCAAATTGAAATATGAGAAGGATCTTTACATAAAATGCACAAACATTTGTTGTTTTTATTATCAAATAGTGCTACAATGAACATTGAAACTTTGCCTTTTTTTCTTTTTTAACATTTTGGAAACAAAGTGGTAAACGCTTGTCAGTACTGTACTTGCATGTGTATACAGACCCTAGTCTGTCTGCTGGCGAGAAATAAATTTCCGACCCTGCTCAAACTAAAGAAAAACAAATAGAATTATAGTTGTTGGGCAGCACATAATCAGTAAGGCAGGACCTCGATGGTGATCCCTCTGCAAGAGACAATTGCCAGATCCTCAAGGAATAAAAACCAGGATGTCTGATCCACATTAGTTCTGCAGTTATGGTGAGTTTTGTGCTGAGACAGCCATACCCCATGAACAGGTAAGTCTTTAGAAGGCTTGCTGAGCAGGATTGTAGTTGAAAGTTGAGGGCAGATGAGGCCTTTCTTCTAGTTTGTCGTACTCCAGGTGAAACTCCTGCCAGAGGGAAAACAACAGTATGAAACGTTGGACTTTGTAGGGCTATTTTCAATGTTTGTACAATTTACACCAACATGTAGCTCTAGTCCCACAAAAATGGGACTAAAGCAAGGGGGATATTTAATTTACACATGTACTTCCGTGCAGTTCTGCAACTCATAATTTCAGGGATTTTGAACCAGGAATGTAGTGCTTGGATACACTATGGAAAAAGGAGACTTATCAGCTTAATACAACTTAAACAGAGAAGCAGAGCACATGAAGTCACTAAATGAGGACGATGTGGCAGAAACTGCCTCAAACAAGACTAAGCTTATTCCATCTGTTCTGGAGCAATGACTGATTCTTTTCACTCAGTATAATGCAGTAGATTTGGACGATCATCTTTATCATTCAAGCAAATAAGATTCTCAAAGGACACTGATAAAGAACAGAACAATGACAGACCGTATTTTTTTCACACACACATACATGTATATTGAACAAAACAAAGAGCAAGTAGAGGTGATGTCAGTAAGATAAATGTTTTTAACATTCTTGAGCACACTTCTTCATTAGTAATCTTGAAGTTCATAAGCAGCTTTCACCAGTGTGATCCCAATTTCAAATATTGCAATAATGTGCTCCAAGTTCCATCTTTACAGTAATTGACGGTGCTGATCACTATGTGAGAATACATTGGTTGAAAGACTCATCAGATGCCTGTATTTTACTCTTGGATGTCTTATTTTCGGGATTCATTTTCCTGTCTGATTATTATTTGAGTTTTCCTCTACACTCGTGTCTATGATCTTCTTTAAAGACATATGAATTATTTTAAAGAGTGAACTTGGAGCACATGGTTGTAATATTTGATATGGAGATTGCATTAGTGAAAACTGCAGTTACCATACTTATGACCTTCTAGATTAATAAAGACGACGAGTAATCAAGAAAATGTTAATGCCGTTGATCTTATTGATTCAGTGATCACTTCTACTTGCTCTTAGTTTCGGTTTAAATTTACAGGAACACCTAAGGGTACTAGGTGTTTTGAGATGTGATTAGCATCGGACTTATTATTAAAACACACACACAAACAGACACACACACAGGTTTACAAAGACGCTGAATTCGTCACTGGAATAAAAATCCCATAAGTGTCAAAATATGAATCTAATGTTGTGAAGACTACTTATTGGGCTTTATACTGCCAGGTAATAAGTGGGGGGGGGGGGAGTGAGGTTTGAGTGGAGGGCAAGAGGAAGAGTGACAAACAAATCATGCTTCTTTTTACAATACTAGAAATACATTGTTTAATGTGGTTTTCAATGCCCCAGACATTTTCTAACTCTTCAAATAGATCAATGTTAAAACTCTTCATAGGAGGAATTTGAAAGAGTACAAGAAACAACAATCACCTTAAAAGAAAACTCCATCTACTGAGCAGCACTTCACAAGTTCACATGGTGAGTAGTAATACTCAGCCTACATTAAAACAAAAGAAAATGTTATTTCTGATATTCTCTAGAAGGCTTTAGTGGTTTTAGAGGAACTGTCATGCTGGTTTAGTTGTCACATTACTTCATGCTGGTCCATTTTGTGTGTGCCAGGTAGCACATTACGGTCATATTAATGTGTACCAATCACATCGCTTATGTTAAGATGTCTGGACGCTTTGGTCAACAAGGCAGGGAGCTGCCTATAGAACAAAAAAAATATAAAAAAGTGGCTACATTATCATTTAATGGGATAATAGCTACTCATCATGTGAACCTTTGAAAGGATACCCAGTGCAATGGGAAACATTAATTTGGATAGCCTACTGAAAGGACCAATTCTCCATCAACAGCTTCTCCCCACTTGCTTGCTGTGTCAACATTATATGTGCCCTAGGTTATAGAGACCCATTTCTTTCTCAAACAAATTGCAAGCAAGTATATCTAGATCATAATGAGAACACATTCATAGAAAAACATGCGTTTACATTCAAAAACTGAACCAAAACTTTCAACATTTAGAAATTAAAAAACTAGGACACTCTGGGATAGCTTTGGGGTCATGCTAACAGCAAGCACTCCCTAAAATCCTGTAACCTGACAAAATATCCTTAAAAGCTCATGGACCCACAAAAATATAACAGCATGAATTTTTATGAAATGAGGCAATGAAGAGAAACAGAATTCATTATCAGGCCAAATGCATAACATAAAATGGCCTCTAATAGATGTAATCCTACAAACACAAATAAAAGGATTTTCAAATTGTACCCTGGCAAACATTGTACATAATATGAATCAAAGCCATGGCAGGGCAGCTTCTAGCATCTATTTTATTACAATCTGAATAGATCTACATATGGCAGATGAGGTGTTTCCATGCTTCACTATGAAAGAAATGAGTGAGAAGAATGCAAAACGTGTGCACTACTTGGAATGTAGAAGCATGAAAAAGCCCAAGGGCTCAGGACAGGTCTTCTGACGGTGGTTAGTTGAAGAGGCGTTTGGGAGTAGTTAAGCCCCTTGGAGGAGGACCACATATTTATGAGGTGGAAGGTATGTTTGAAGAAAGTGTGTCTTTTCTAGCATTCTGAATGCCAGGAGAATGTTAAAGATCCAAATAATTGGCGGGATTAAGAGCATAGATTTGGGTGGAACAACTGTTTGTTAATGTGGGAGTCACTAATGCCTTAAGCATCTTGGAGTGACCATCAGCAGACTATGAACATTAAGCTAACTGACCATTTTGTCACTGTTTACTTTAGGCAGTGTTAGCATTTTGGCAAGATGTGATGTGAAGTTTAGTGATACGTAAACTTGTCTCATTGGGTCCAACTTGTAACCTGAATGTTACAAAGTCTTAACTTGTTCCAAAACATTGAGAAGAAGATGTAACATTAGAAGTGAGCCCAACCTCCATGAAGAGCTAAATCACAGAATAAAATGTAAAGTGCCATCAGGCTGTACAAGTGCTGAACAAAAAACGCAAATATAGAAAGTAAAACAGAGTGTGTTCAGGAAACGATGTGAATTTAAAGTGATTTATGGTCAACAGTTTCAAAACTCAAAAATAGAAAGTTTGACACCATCCACCACAGCCTCATCTACTGTAGATGCAATGCCATCCGGGGTGACCCTGATTAAGAATGGTGGTCTTCCTAACTGGAAACTTGGAAGATAGAAGGTCCTACTTGCTGGAAACTTACAATGCTTCCTATTCCTCAATCAGGCCTCAGCAAATTGGGATAAGTATTGCATTGAAGCCTCTAGTTAAGAGGGGCTACTGGTGTCCATACTGCCAATAGCGTATGGACTTCTGATCCTATTAGTACTATTTTGATATCTTTCACAAGAGCTGCATTTAAAACAAAATAAAACAAATGTAAAATGCTTGTATTTGGTCATATTAAACACAGCAGGAATACAGACTGCAAGCATGTGCCCTACAGATTCATACTTGAAATGCCCCAAATATATATTAGTTCAAAAGTCACAGCTGTTTATTTTCAAGGACACAATAGTGCGGAACATTTTTGGAAATGTGCTGCCTGTTAAGGCCTGGTTCTTTACACAACCATAGGTTGATCCAGCCTGTTACTTAAGTATCAGTACTGGTTTTAGCATGAATAGCGCAGGGACTCTCTGAATAGAGTAACCAGGGACTTTATAAATCATTTTATTATTTTATTATTATCGTTCACTTTAAGAAGATGCAGTTACTTACTTATACAACCCATGATTCATTAATCAGGTTTAAAATAAAATTTAAAAGTTGGCTTTCAGTCGTGTCATGTACAGCTGATGCTGCCAACACGGTCTACAAGTTGAAACTCTGTGGCTATTTTAATACTTTGGGAACTAAGAAACATATTCACAATTCAACAAATTCCACAACAAGTGAAGTGGTTCCCGGGGCGCAAGAGAGAAGCAAGTGGACGAGAAGGTTCCTTGAGCATGAAAAACACGAACAAAATAAAGTTGCAAGAACTCAACAAAGATGCTGATCAAACATTCATCTCAATTGGTGGAGAAATGGGACCACATTGATGGAAAGCCAAACAGGAATAATGAGTCAAAACTTGACAAGTGGCAGAATGCCTACATCTTTAGGGTTCATAGCCTTTTTCCTCACTCTTCTGTGAAACCTTTTTCAATTCCCTAACTGCAGGGAGGAAATGCCACTTGTAAGGAAGAAAGGCGCTGCAAACATTGGAGTAATCTGGAAAGGTCTCTCCTCAGACAATGTAACCGAAGTCCTATAACTGTGGCAAAGAGCAAGGCATTTAGCAATGGAAAGCTTTAACTTAATCTCATAATTTTAAAATGCTCTAGTGCTAATAATTTCCAGGTGCACTACTGTATTTCTACACCATCTGAAGGAGAGAAGGTATACAAATAAAAACATTTTATACTGAACCACATCTTAAAGTCCATAAAGGTATGCAAAATGAAACATACCACCCAAAATTAGTAACATGAAACTTGCGTCAAGCATTACCTCTCCTTCACCAGCCCCCACACAATGGGTCCACAATCTTAAAACTGCCAAAATTAAACCATTGCATGTCCTGCATTCTTGGGGCACATACTTAAACGTTGCTCTACCAATCAATAAAAGGGCAATTTTGTCTCTTTTAGCAAAATGTTTTATTTGGATACCCTAATGTTTTCTTACGTTTTTGTAGGCGCAATAGGCAGTGGGACCCAGTGAGCTCTGGTGGTGACTGGAACCCTCCCCCTCCTTAGCCTGCAAAAAGAGTAGGAGAACAATAAGGCATCTAAGGAAAGAAAGCACATGTACTAAATGAACACAAAATTGCAATTATTGTGCCGTGGCATAACATACTACTGTGTCAGCCTCAATTACTTATTTGCCACTGACAACGGGGACTTTGGAAAATCATATCTTAGAATGCAGCAGTTGATTTACCTATATATTGTAAAGTGTACATCCAAGATGCATCTTAAGGAGCTGCCTGAGATTTTATAGCTTTCAACTGAAAACCTTATATGTCAATATAGTTTATAGGCAACTGCCTGTTTGAGAACTTAAAAGCCCAGATTCTATCAGACCATCTATGGCCTTTAGAGCAGCAGGAATTGTGAATATGTTTTTAAGTTTAAACTGGTAAACATTAGTACTATCTGATAATAACTGAATATATTGATCTTTATCATAACACTTTTTACATTTTCTCCATTGGCCCTTAGCTACATCAACCAATCTCACAGTGATTTTATACATACAACGTGAGATTCTCTATTGGGGGTGGTCGCCTTTTTTCTTATATATAAATGGTAACAAATGTGAGTTTTTATAAATACATTTCCAATCATTATGGATTGTAACCAGTGTATTTCCTTTTTAAATTGTAACATATTAAACAAGAATTGTTCAGGAGAAAGGAGCCTATCTGTTCTTCAAATAAATAAATAAAAGACAAAAAAACATCAACGGCGTAAATGCAAGTAGGAGTTTAACATACTGTATAAGAATAAAGCCAACACTATCTAGGCTGGACATGTAACCAACTCAAACCAAATTTAAAAGCACTTATTTTAATAAAAAAATTACTATTAAGTCAAACTGATCACATTTACCTCTTTTGCATTGCAACAACATGCCCTAATGCTAGATGTATGTAAATTGGGCCTCCTAAGCAGTTTAATTCCATCAAGAAAAGTGAGCCACATCAATCTGGAGACGTCAAAGCCACCCCCCATGTACAGAGTCCATGCTGCAGTCTGTGGCAGAGGGTTGGGACCTCCCCCCCCTCACATCACTTTACGCAGGTGGTGGGCCCTGGATAGTAAAGATGAAAATGTCAAAAGCTCCTTAAATAGGTAGACTCAAAATAGTCACAGAGCCTGTTGTCAGTTCAAGCTGATTGTGACTCGCATAAACTGTCTGTTGTCCTTTAGACCTGGCACCAGCTGACAAATTGGATTGTGATACATTAGTCTGTTTTAGGCGTCTTGTTGTTAGTTCGCATATAGTCACTTATCGAAACCTCTTCTTGATATTTCTTTATCTTCTGACTGTCCAAATACAGCGTAGTAAATTGTGACAGTTACTAAAAATAAAGATGACTGAATTTCATAATGAAATCGCGCAAAGATCATTCCTTTGTAATCTTCAGACAGCAAGCATACAGTGGGTAGAGCCTTGAGGGGAAAGGAGAAATCCCTCTGTCTGGCATTACCTAAATATCCCTTACAGAAGTGTCAGGTCATTCAAAATATGGTGACACGGTCATTCAAAATATGGCAACTGATTATCGAGAACCGACGTACAGCCCATGCCAGTACGCTGCATTACAAATTACATTGGCTTCCAATCTTGCAGTGCATTCCGGTTTAAGCAGTCTTATTCGTAAGGCTTTAGAAAGCAACTCCCCAAGCTTTATCAGAAAACACCTCCAAAAACGCATCCCTGTGAGGACATTTTGACCTTCCTCGTCGACCTACTTGGTTGTTTGGAGGTTCAAGAACAAAAAAGCGGGCAGCCGTAGGTTCACTGGTTCAGCTGCGAGACTCTGGAATTCACTCCCAGGTTTGCCTGCGCTCAGAGACTTCTACCCAGTCATTTCAACCTATAATCTTGGCCTTTTCGATTTAAATGCATACTATTGGGTTTCTTAGTACGTTTGCTGCTTATTCAGTTACGTGTCTAGAGACCACTGATGATAGTGTACGCTATAAAAGACATTTAACATTCCTAAAGTTGCAGTTGAAGCAATTTGAGGGTGATGGCAGATTACATTGTCTGACAGCCTGATGCAACTGAAAAGGTTTACAATTTCTATTGAAAGGAACGTTACTGTTAACATCTTAAAACAGAACATATGATCAGAGAAAACAATTTAGTGCCTGGGAAGGTATTCTCTGTGGGACTTACTTAAAGTCACTAGCACCTCATATTTCTGAATGCAAGCAATATATTGATATAAAAAATTGTACTCACCTAGAAAGCAGTTTTACTACAGCTACTGCACTCTAGTTGCACATTACTAACTCCCAACACCTTTGCAAGGTATTATATGTCCAATAAATGCAAACCTAAGTTGCAAGCATAAATGTATCAAGTAGAACAAATGTTACTGTGCAGTAAAGGAAAATATTTAATGTATAAGGATATCTTAGCAGTGAGATTAACAAAGCATGAATAACAATAGGACGGAGTAATACCTTTGCTACTTTCCTCCAGTTAAGACAGTCAAAGAAGTAGTATGTTCCCCTTTCATAAGTATTCGTTTTCAGAGTTGGTTCCATGCCAGGTGCCCTCGTTATCCATACTCGTTCTTCTTTGTGGTACCGCCTAATCCCTGTTAAATCTTTCAAATTATACATAATCAATGTACATTAGACTTAAAACCTTATGCATGGTTTAAATAAAGACAGCAAGAGTCATCATGCAAAGTATACTGCATACTTGTTAAGCAATAATATATTGAGATGTGATTCTGGTCTTAAAAGTGAGAACAGTGGATGTCATACATTACATCAAATTTGATAGTGCTGTCAAATGTGTGGTTATATGGGGGATTCTTAAGCCTCCGTCTCAAAAAATATTTGGAATACTGTACCTCTAAAGCAGTGGGGTCCTGCATAAGTCCAGGAGGTTCAGACAAATGCCAGATTTTCCGGACATGTTGATTTAGATTCACTGTAGTTTGTTTATCTTATATGGATATCTTGAAAATATGGCCTGGATCCAACTAAACCGAGACCTGCACTCACCAAGTTCGATGATATAGTACAAATCTTATGTTTGTCCTTTGTTGATCCTCAGACTCACATGCCATATTGCTTTTACTAATCCTGGCCCCCTGATACACCTCCGTAAAAAAATAGTTGTCTAGAGATTTTCATTTTTGATTTGTGTTTTTGGATCATTAGAGAAGTCTTTTAGCTTGGGTCAGTGCTTAATTTGTAAAAATATTAAGTGCAGGTGCTCAAATTTTTGGGGGGAGGCCACACCCACTTCCTCAGCTCCACCCACTTCCACCTCTGGCTCCACCCACTTACTCTACTGTCCCCCACCCACATCTCCTTAACGCACCCTCTCACATGCATTTCTACATGCAGCTCTTGGTGACAGGTAGACGTAGTAGCTCAATATTCTATATTAGTATTTTAACTTATAAACTGCAAGTAATAAAAGGATCTCCCCCACAAAAACAGTATCCCACTGAACTATTTATGTTACACGCGCATTGTGATCTGCATGGTGCACGTGCTTTGAAGCATAAACCCTCTGCGCTACCTTATGAAGAGTCAAAAGTAAACTTCCACTAGACAAAGCTCGATTCTCTGACAATCAGCTCCATTAATCACCAGTTATATTGACATTTTTATTTTTGCCAGAAAATTGCTGGAGGCAAGGAACACTGTAGCAGGTGCTTTTAACTCCATCATATATTTGAGAAAATGGCCCCCCCTCTACCCCCGCCCCCTACCCCCAAAGTCAACGCCCCAGTGCTGTATCGCTGGTCACTCTGCCCTAGAGCTGGCCCTGTGCAGGCATGTGTAAGGTGCCTGTTGCAAATATTCACTGAGCCAGGTGCGCACAATGTGGAGAAAAAGACAGATCTAAATTATTTCTGGACAGATGGAGGAATTCCGAACCTGCCACCGTTCTCTGGCTCATCACAGATGAAAATTGCAGATTCTAGATATTTTCATAAGATACAGTGATACAGTAACATAAGGAAGGGGAACGTAACAGCCAAACTCCCTCTTATGTTACTACCGCCTTCTGTGCTGCCATTTGACTGTCTTGTGGGTCCTTCACAGCATGGCATATCACATCAGTGAATGAAACAGCTTCCTAAGAATTGTACAAGGGTGCCTCACTGCCTCTAATTAAATTTCAGCTGGTAGTGGTACATAAAAATGTGGGCACTGCCGCACAATGCAGCGCCATTTGCCATTTCTTGTTGCATGATTTAATCAACGCTGTGCTGCATAAATTGGCTGTACTGCAGCCTACAAGATGCTCTTTGGCACACGATGTCACACTTTTTGGACAGGGTAACAACCTCACAGGACTGTGCTGCTTCGAGCAGCTTGGTGTCAAATCTGTGTGCACCACTGTCCCGCCGCAGCAATGCCCCCCACGGCTTCACGTGACGCTGCTGAATGCGGATTCTTTTCCCTTCTGCTCTGACCCTGGTCCCACGAAGTGCCCCCTGGGCGGGTGGGGGAGGGAGTTAGTGTGTCTTCTTCCCCAAGCTTGCCCCGGGAAGGACAGATTGTTACAGATAGGCCCAGTCGCCTCTCATGACAGAGGTTGTTTTCACAGGTGCCCCACAAGGCAGCTCCCGCCCCTCATTAACCAGTCTACTTCAAGCTGTAGCAGCCAGCAGCCCTCGCCAGCAGTGGTGCAGCGACGTGGAATGGTCCTTAAAGGAAGCGGGGAAGGTGCCCAATAGTAAAATACAACCATATATACAGAGGAATACCCTCCTTCATTCTTGAACCTGGGTGCCACTGCACCTGCTGCACTAATGAGCAGTAGCGTCGCCAGTGCGTCATGGACCCACGTGCAAGGATGGAAATGGGGGCCCTGGCTGCAGTTTGAATTTTACAGCACAGCAATAACCATGGCTCAGGTAGGCCCCTCAGGCCTCTGTGTCCCGGTGCCACTGCACTTGCTGCCCCTGCTAATGAGAGCTACGTCTCTGCTCTCCGGACTCTCGGTTCTCAGGTGGGGGTTGGGCGGCTGTGGGTGAACAGAGCCCTACATCAGACATAGGGCTGGACCCGGCGGCTGTATGAGGACAGAGGTGGCCCCTGACAAGGCCCGGGCGGCTATGTGCGAACCTAGTTACCGGGCGGCTATGTGAGACCAGAGCCCGGACTGCAGTCACTGGCGTGGCGCCTTCGCTGGAATGGAGGCCGAAGCCCAGCCTCGAAGCCGGGAGGTTATGAGAGAGCAGAGCCTTGACTTCAAACAACTGCCAGGCGTCTAGGAGCGACCAGAGCCCGGGCACTAGAGACCGGGCTGTGCGATTATGAAGGAATAGAGCCCAGGCTCCCTGACACGGGGGCCTGGCGCCTATGAGAGAATAAAGACTGAACTCCTTCAGGCCAGGTGGCTATGCAAGAATAGAGCCCGAAGCCAAGACGTGGGGCAGGTTGGTTACAGGCAGTTTGTGTGTGTGCCTCATGATAAAGCGGGAAGCTGTGGTGAAGCATCGAATTTTAAAAAGTTTGCGGCGCAGCGGGTGCGCACACTGTCACTGCTTTTTCCCACACAAATGAGATCGTCACCCGTTTGTGCGGAAAATTGCCCAAACGATGCAGTTCTAAGATGAGAGGTGATCCGCAAGCGATATTTTCTTGGAGGTTGAAGTGCAGAGCAATATCTGGGAAATTAGGTTTGCTTTCTTTTTTCCAAACCGGATTGCAGTTTCTCAATATGGCAGCAAAGATAACATTCACGGTGGGGCCACGCTGCGTTATTCCCTTCAGCATGTCAGAGCTCTGATCGAGGGAGACAATAATGGCATATGATGGGCTCTTTGGGAATCACACTCAAAACACAACATTTTAACGAGTTTTATTCAGTGAGCATGACCCACGTTGCCACCGTGTGATCTCACAAAAAATAGTCATGGTACATTTTACACTCCATTACTTTACACTATTAGCAGTGTGTTACAAAATCAATACTTACTGGCATAACATTGCCTTTAATTAATCTGAAGCGTGAGGCCTGCTGCAGCTTCAAGAGTCCCGAGTCCGTACCACTGCTTGCTTTGATCAACTGAGCTGCGGCTGTGCAGTATGCTGGGGCGGGGAAAAGTGTAGACACAGTCTGCATTGGTCCAAGTCAGGACACCTGACTTGACGATTCAACGCCAACGAGGGACGGGCTAATTTTGTTTTGCAAGCGTGAGTGGGCATTTGTAACGCACTAGCGCTGCACTACTATGTTTGCTGGACCTGTCACCAGGCTGTTACGCTGCCTGAGGCAGGGACCCACGCAGTTTCTGGTGGTGTGAGTCAGTGTCTGTGCCTCATGATAAGGAGGGCAGCCTCGGCGCAGCATTGAATTTTTAAAAGTTTACGCACAGGTGAGAAACATCAGGGGGTTTGTTGTCACAATTATGAAGGACTAAAATGAGAGACAACCATCATATGAATTGGCAGGTATTTCATAGACCCGGCCCTAAGTAATAAGTGCCGGTGCTAAGCACCGGAAAGCTCCGGCACAAATTAAGCACTGGCTTGGGTAGACATTGCTGATCTGGGCCAAATTTTTCTGGATGAAATTTAAAAAAATGGCGGATGTGTTGCCGTGATGATGTAATATTTCAGGAACCATGAGACCTATATACTTCATTTTGGTGTCAAAACATAGGTTTTGGGGGACAAGTAGTCTTATAAAGACAGAAAATAACTCTTCAGAGCAACCCTTCTGCCATCTTCCAAAATGGTGGCTATAATAGAGGAAAAGACATATATAGAAATGAAACAAATAATGGTTTCTAATCCTTTTATATAAACACCAATGTTTATGATCTGAATATGAAAAAATAAATGTTTATCACATTTTCATAGTTCACTTAATTTTTTTTGTTTCGGCAATCGCTCGTGGTACATTTGCAGAATGTCGAACATTTGAGGAGTATATCGACAGGGACATCATTTTGTAGCACAGGTTTTGCAAGTACATGTATGTGTAAGTTATGTGGGTAGAGGCTTTAGAAATTTAGTAGATTTTAGCACCCCATGAATATCTTCCCAACCAAATTCACACAGATCTTTCTCTATATTTGCATGATCCAAAACATTTACACATCTTCTGATCAAGAAGAATACTCTTTTAATGTGTCCACGCACAGAATATGACGTCAGTGGCAGGTCACTTAGCAGGACTGATGTCTTGAACTCACTGTACTGAAGATCGTCACATGTGTGACAGTCAGAACTCGCTTTCCACACATGCACACAGTATTGTTTTAAGTCTTTTAAGCCACATTCTTCTTCTGTCTCAGCAAATCCTTTTAGAAACTTCACAGGTTCAACAGTTAAAGCTCCAAGCGTTATTCCAATTTTGCTCAGTGTCCTTACCTGTAAGAATATGTGCCGTGATAAAAACAATGGGCATCTCTGGGTCAAGTTTCTTGTACAGAATATGAAGCGGGATTAAGTGTCTTTTCTCGCCTGTTCCTTAATGTATCCATAACTCTGACAATCCTTGACTTATGAACATTGCAACAAATCTAAGTAGCACAATAATAACATCTGTGTCATTTGACAGTACGGCTCAATTGGAGCCATTTCGAACAGCCCACTCAACATGTGGCACAAAACAAAGGTCAGCTTCCTCCAATTTGCTGTTAGATTCTTGAACAATCTGGCCAATACCTTTTGAATCTCTCTCTGCAGGCACCAACTCCTCATTGACAATCATTCCACTTGCAAAAATTGGAACTTCAGTGTTCACTGAAGCATCAGCAATGTTTTACCGAGTTAACATCTCCAAGTGCATCTTGTTTGGTGTTGGTGACCAGAATTTATTAAGTTTCGCAGGTATACGAATCAAATCTTTGATGCATGCAAGGTCAATTATTCCACTTGTAGACATTCGTCTGATTCTCTCACATTCTTTGACAGACAGTTCAAGATAACTGTCAAAGACAATGTGCAGTTCTTGCAAGGTGCACACTGACTTTGATATCTGTAGAACAGTCTGAACGACCTCTCCGAAGTTTTGAATGTATAACATTTTGACCATTCGCAAGTGTGACATATAGTCCACAACAGCAGCAGTTTTCAATGAGGGCACCTTTACAAATTGAAATTCTTCAGGAAAAAGCTTTTTTTCAAGCTCTTGCACGCGTTTGTGCTTCACTGGCTTGGTTGCTGAATCTCCATCAAATAATGTGTTTGTTAGAAGAAGATCAGGCGACAGAATGTCCTTGATAAATTCACCCCTTTCATTTGCTACATCCACCTCTCAATGTGCTTGCGAAAGTTGTTTATTTGTAGCCTGTTTTGTAGTGGATGGTTGGACGAAATTCTTACTATGGCAATTAAAGCATGGAAGTTTAGCTTTAAGATAAGGTCAAACAGCTTTTTCTCTTTCAATACAAATCTCTCCTGCTTCAGTTAAACATATAGTTTCAATCCATGTTCCAGGACACCTAGTAGACGTGTCTTTATATCGTTATCCACATATTGTTTAGTCATGAAGTTGTGTAGTCACACAGGCTCAGTCATGTCAAAGGGGTTTCCTTGCTGCTGCATTGAGAAGGCTGTCACATGTTTATTAAAACGTTCCCCTCTCTTCACACAAGTTCGCGGTGAGGAACAGTTTCATGATGGTCCATTAATTTTGAATTTGTAATCTCTCTGAAAACATTGCAAATAGAAAGGGCTTCATGGTAAACTGGCTGCCATTAAGCAACATATTCACTTTTACGTGTCTGCCCAAAAAAGTCCCTTGGAGCTTTTCTGTGATCTGTGGATCGTCTGTTCCAGTTTCATCTGGAGCCACAGCATTGAACTTTCCCTCTCTGTTGTTCACCACAAAATGTCTTTGGATGAATTTTCTGTACAGGTATGGTTTTTTCACCTCTAGCTTCTTCACTCCTTCCAAATACCAGGACACATATCTCAGGTAGTTTATGCAATCCAATTCGCAAAACACAGTAATCAGTGACTCCACAGTCTTCACGCGCAGCTCCCAATCACCTTCCAGATCAGCATATACCAAGTTTTTCCTTAGAGCCATCATATGTAAAACATTTCCCTAGTACTTGCAAAGTTCTGATTTTTCTTCACTTTCTTTGACAAACTCTACAAACTTGGTTCTGAGGTTTTCTGATCTTGATCTGAGTGTATTGAACATTGCCAGGCTTCACATTATGTCTTTTAAATGAAGTGCATTCTGTGCCTTATTCACTTCTGAGATAAGATATGCAAAACCTAATTTGTTTTTCTTGTTCCAAAAAGCATTGCAAAGCACTGTTTCTCTAGCCTCAGATAAGATGAGCATACCTTGTAACGAACAAACATAATGAGTTCCGCTCAATACTGACTGGACAGTTTTTCTTTCAAAGATTTCAATCCCAATAAGTGCATTGTCTATATCACATCCACTCAGAGAAATTCCTGCCCACCACACCACAACTTTTGTCAGGTGGAAAATGCCCATCATTGGATAAAGATCATCAAAATCTACTGGACTGCTCATACAAAATGTCAGCTACAATACGGAAAACACCTTCAACGTAGAAAATAGGCAGGATAGGCTGGCCTTCAAGCTGAGCACATTTTGGAAATTGTTTAGAGCTGTGTATACTGTTGCTTAGTTTTTGAGTGGAGATGGTATTACTGGTAAAAACCCAACCTTCTTTAGTGGCATTCTGGGATATCAGAGCATGAATTATAGCCCAAGGAGGATCTGGCTTTTCTTCATCCTTCAGTCCGCACAAAATATGATAAATTCAGTTAAATCCGCTTTGCCAACCGCAGCATCAGATAGAAGAAGCTCAATGTCCTCAGCCACTATGAAACTTTCTGGTAGACTGGGAAGTGTTGATGGCTTGTAGTGATTTTGCACAAGTTGGGTTATAAGTTTGCAGCTTCGTTTGTTTATGCCTACAGCTGACATAGCTTGTTTTCCAGCAACTACTTTATTGGTACAGTCTTGAAAAGCACCATGGCAGTATCATGTGTGCTGGATGTTTAAGACAAAGAGCGGTCTTCAAAATCAAGATTATCAAGAGCAGCAATTGTAAATCCTTTCCTGGTAAAGTGACTTGGAAGTGGTGTGCTGTCGGAGTCACAAGATTTCACTGCATGAGCTGCTAACAAGTTCCTGCTCCGTAAGTGTCATTATACTTGTTGATACACCAATCCTATTCATTGAAGTGATTAGCTCTCTACTTTTGCACTTGTCGTAGATTGCATGGGCAGTCATGTGTAGCAGAGTTTTTTTTATTGCCGTGATGTCATTCATAAAACATTATTTGGAAAAGACAGTACATTTGCACAGCATAAGCATGTCGGTTCATGGGATGGTCTTCCACTTCTTCGTCTCTATCTTCAAAGCCATCATCAATGTTGTTGGCTTACATTCCGAACTCAAGAACTTTAGTTTGCAACAGTATTGCTTTGCTGATATTAAACAATGATGTAAAAAAAATGTTAAGACAACATCAGACATTCTTGTTGACTCCCATAATTTGCGGAGCTCTGGGGCATCACAAAATTTGCCATTAAGTCCAAAATCTAAATCTTTAAGGATGTTTCTAAAAAGTGGTTCCTGCTGATTTTACTGCATCCTGTGATCTTATTTTGGCAGCAAGAACTTCAGGAGTCAAATCAACTGAGACCATAAGTGGCTCATTCTTTTTGTTAGACTGACAAAAACGAAATCTGTAATTGTACATTCTCACCAGAAAAATCTGAATTTCATTATTATGGATCAATACAGTTTCATAAATGTTGACCATTATTTCCCTGATCTGAGTGTGAACCCGTAGCCAGCACTCAAGAGTGGCTTTAAAACTTCATTTTGGGTGGGCATACAAATCAGCTGCAAATACATTCACCTCGCTGTTTAGATCACCTACGCGGCTGAAACTTCATCTTGGAAGAAACTAGCTGCAGATAAAAACATGTTTGCCCTTTGAGACTCGTATACTCTGTTCTTTCGTCAATCCCTTTGGCCCTTATTCTGGCTAAATCACAGATAACATACAGAACATCCTCTGCTTTCTGATCAGTTAATCGAGAGGAACGAGGGGTAGCCATCGATGATCTAAGTGGATTGGCAATGGGTTTGGTTGTCGTTGCTTTTTCAGAAGACTCGTATTCTTGCTGTGATTCACTGGTTTCTGCTGTTTTTTGACAGTCTCTTTCCAGGCTTTTTTTCCATTGTATATGACTTGTAGCACTTGTTGTTACAATGATAAAATATTTGAACCTCTTCACCCATCAGTTTCAATCTTTTGTGAACTTCGTTTTGCCATATTTCTTCAGCATCTCAAACACTCTTCTGTCCAGCCACAGTTGATGTTAACTTTTCTTTCAGATTAGTTTGGCATATGACACATTTTTCTTTGTTGAAGGAGTCCTCAGATTTTGTAGTTCGCAACACTATCAGAAGGTAAAGATCCTCTGCTACCAAATGCTTTGCTCATATTTTACGAATTTGAATCAATGGAAAACCTGAAACAAAAACAATAATAAAATAAATTACCAATATGATGGCTAAAAGACATCATTATAGAGCCGCCATTTTGGAAAATGGCGGAAGGGTTGCTCTGAGGAGCTATTTTCTTTCTCTAGAAGACTACTTGATAGAAAAACCTATGTTTTGACACCAAAATGAAGTATATAGGTCTCATGGTACCTGAAATATTACATCATCACTACAACACATCTGCCATTTTTAAAAATGTCGCCCAGAAAAATTCGGCCCAGATTAGCAATGTCTACCTGTTAGACTTGGCATCTTTGGCGTGGTTTCTCCTGACTTTTTGGCCTCTACCTCTTGTATTTTTGATGCTGTACTGGACTTCGTTTTTTGCTGGCTTAGATGATGTGGGCACTTTGCCACTGCTGATCAGTGTCAAAGTGCAAGTGCTCCCTGTACAAATTGTTATTACAATTGATCATCCCTGATTGGCATATTTGATTTCTTCTTTTTTTTTTTTTGAATTTTAAAATTCTTTTTTATTTATTATTTATTTGATTTCATGCTAAGTCCCTAGTAAAGTGCACTGAGTGTGCCAGGGCTTGCAAATCAAATGCTACTAGTGGGCCTGCAGCACTGATTGTGCCACCCACATGAGAAGCCCTAAAAAGATATCTCAGACCTGCAACTGCACTGTCTGCGAGCAGTTTTAAACTGCCATGTCGACCTGTCAAGTGCACCCACTTGCCAGGCCCCAACCTTCCCTTTTCTTACATGTAAGGCACCCCTCAGGTAGGCCCAAGGTACCCCCATGGGCAGTGTGCAGTGTATGGGAAAGGTAGGACATGTACTGGTGTGTGTGACATGTCCTAATAGCGAAATACTGTCAATTTTGTTTTTCACTATTGAAAGGCTATCTGCCCCATAGGCTAACATGGGGGATACTTTGTAACATCTTACAAGTATAACTTCCCATTGGGACAAGATAGAGAAATGAAGTTTAGGCTCTCTGAACTCAGAATTTCATAAGGTATCTTTTAGTAAAGATGGTTTTTAAATTGTGTGTTTGAAAATGCCACTTTTAGAAAGTAGGCATTTTCTTGTTTAACCATTCTGTGTGCCTCTGCCTGTTTGTCGATTGACTGTCTGGTTTTGGAGTGACAGGGGCTGGGGGGGGTTGATGTGTGCCTGGCCCTTCCTGGATGACTCAGAGCTGAGCTGAATAGACCTTGGCTGCATTTAGAGTAGTGGGAGGAGTTTTCCTTGCACCTGAATAGGGCCTGTCTTCCTTGCACAATGCAGTCTTCACCCCCTGTGGTCATACTACACCAGTGAGGATAGGACTGGTTTGGACTGGGCTCAGAGACCCTTGCACAAAGAAGAGCAAAGACAAAATGGGGTATAAGTAGTGGACTTTAAACCCCAGAACGTTAGATCACTTCTGGACTCAAGAGGAACCTTTGCCAAGGAAAAGAGCTGGAGAGCTGTGAGGAGGAGTACTGCCCCTCTGCTGTGTGGGGTTGGCCTGCAGTTGCTGCTTGTGCCAAGGAAAGGACAAAGACTGGAACTTTGCTAAGAAACCTGCTTGAAGAAGAATCTCCAAGGCTTGTGTGTGCTGGCCTCCTGTTCTGAAGTCTCAGGGACACAATTTCACCTCCAGCTCCTTTGAACTCCATTGTTGGGAGTTCTGACCAGCCAGGAGGTGCCTATTCCAGTTTTGGGCCTCTGGAGGCTGTTCCTGCTGTTGAAGCTGGAAGAAACCTAAGAGAAGCATGAAAAACAATCTCCGATGCCGTCAGCGATACTGCCATGACCTGCACCGCTCGTGAAGTGCACGACGCACCACCCGGCCTGCACTGCAGCTGCAAAGCCCTTCGAAGCTTGCAGTTATCGGCCTTCCCGACACCAGCACTTGCACTAACTCCGTCACCGCCAGTGCCTGCATCCTGTTATCGCGGCTCCGATAACCGCTGAGGGCGACTACACGAACTCGTCGACTTCGCATTGCCTCACCGGAACCGACACCTCACCGGAACCTACGCCTCACTACCGACGTAACAGACTTCTCCTGTCCTGGATTCGACACGTCGCCTCCTTGCGGACACGACCCCTCGCATCCCCCGTGGCAGCCAGGGAGCCGGCCTTGACGCCTCATCTCCACGACGTTGTGCGTCGTCATAAACTTTGTTTTCCAAGATACTGTTTGTTTGGGAGTCCGTGTGACTCTGCGCCCGTCGCCACGCACCTGACGGTCGGTGCCATAGTTTGGATTTATTGCTGTCACGACGTCGTAATAGTCTCAGGCGGAGCTATTTGTTTTCTACAAGCTCTATTTTGGAACTGTTTTGAAGTGCTATTTTACTGCATGTATGTTGGATTTTTTGTTGTTTTGGTGTTGTTTGGTTTAGATAAAGATATTCTATTTTTTTAAACTGGTATGGTGTCCATTTGTTGTGTCTTCACTATATTACTGTGTGTTTTGAAAACAAATAATGTATACATTGCCTTTGGGATTAGCCTGTCTGCTCATGTCAAGGTACCAAGGGGGTGAGAAGGGGCCATCTAAAGTGTGTATCCCCCTTATCCTGACTAGAAGTAAGGGTCCCTACTTGGACAAAGGTACATACCTCTGCCATCTAAAGATCCCCAGTTATAACACTGCCAAAGCTAAATTACGTCTCTAATGATACATAACAAATCAAAAATGAAAACCTGTGGACAACAAATATTTTTATGGAGGTATATCAAGGAGCCAGGACTGTACAGTTAGCATGACACACATCGCTGCTAGACTCCCCACCCCGCCATTTAAATATTTAGCAGCAGAATTGTTTGATTCTATGTATGGTTTCATATAGAAAATATTTGCCACAAACTGCAGACAATGCCATAGAAAGGCTACTAAGTAGACCAAGTTATAAGATCGGCATCTCTGCACATCACATAAATGAGTACCCACATTCCTATACATAAATCTGGGGTCTATATGTTTGCAAACATTGAATTACTCCGATTTCACCAGTGAGTTTTGGGATTTTCTTCATGAAAGCCTGAATATGATTTTTGGTCAATTAATGCTAATGTTGAAGTGAGAAGAAGGTAGGGAAGTGTAAAGGACATTAAACTAAAATATCAATTAGGAGACAGTGATCCTCATAGTTGTGAGCTACGTAAATATGTTCATTCATGCACTCACCCAAGGTAATCAATTATGGCCACAATCCAAACCGTCATCTTTTTGCAGGAAAGTGTACTGGGATGACTTTCCCATAGTTTTTGATGATGTTTTTTTTTCAATAAAGCTTTTTTGATTAAGAAAACAAAATTCAGAAAAAAGCGATACAAACTTGAGGTAAACAAAATACATGGGGTGGGAGCCTGTCAAATTCACAAAAGTCTATTTAATCAAAATCTTATTGTGCCTACATGAAATATTAACTGAAATGAATTCTGGTAAATAATGCTCAGTTAACTTCCATACGTTATTGAGTAAATAAAGTGCCCAAAGTGCATAATATCGTGAGTTGCACATTTTGAGTTGCCACGTGCCCAATAACCATTTCGTACTTATCAACGTAGGAGAAACTGCTGATAATATTTTACACTTATGAGGTTTACTACATAAAAATGCTCAACTTGGGAAAAAGCGAAGTGCTCAATTTGTAAAACAAGTGCCAGGGCCCAGAGTTCCTTCCTCTTTATCTCACTCCTTCTTCTACTTCATCCCTGCTTTCTCCCTTTGTCAAGGTTTTCCCATCTTTCTCATCCTACCTCTTTTATCCTTGTGCGTTTTTTCTCTCACTTGCTCTGGGTCAAAGTCTGGTGAGGAAAAATAAGTGCTGTTCCCAAAATAGAGCCGGTGGGCCTCAACTGCAACTATCGGCTCCTAGTACTGCAATTGACCCTTTTAGTCTCATTTTGTTAAAAGCAAAACAATAATCATGAACATTACCTGCGCCATCTTGTCTGGTGGAATTCTATGTGCACATAAGTTGCAGTCATTTTAATCTATCACAGCCATTTTGTACTCTGTTGGTCACCTTTGTTTCACCCTGCCCTTACTAGCATCCCTCTGACCGACCTGGTATGTGTGCTGGGGGCTATAAACTCTATTGCCACAACAAACTTCAGCGCCACTTGCTGCCACAAACTCGTTTTCCTCTCATCCCTGTTTTCAGACAAGCCTTTGGACGCTCTACCCTTCACTACACCTAGTTACACAAACAGGTTCCAAACACCAAAAAGACTCTTGCAAAATGATTTATTGCACTGCAAACAGCAAGACTTGTTGTTACCAACAATGGTTCCTGTTTTTATCAACAGAACGGACTCTTAGATCTGACCGGTCTCACATGTTTTAGACCCTGAAGCAAGGTCCAGCTGCAAGATAAGATTGTCTGTTTGACCTGGGTGGGAAGAGAATTACTGTTGGGTTTGTGTGACAACCTGCCCGGGGCGGGGACCCCAAGCTTTTGTAACCATGTTGATCAAACAAATGCATTGTGTCAAACCTGTATAAAAGGAAGAGCCAAGGGAGTTGTCAGCAGAACACTTCCCTCAGACATCCCGGTGTCTCAGTTGACGTGATCTCCTCATGAGAAATAAACCATTTTCTTCTCTTCCAGTTTCCAGCGCTTGCCTCATTATTTTGATAGCGAACCCAAAGTGAATTAGAGGTGGAACCCTGCACCGGGCAGCATTGAGGGTCTTAGAAGACTCGCTGCCTTTCACAAATTGGCGTCCAAGCGTAGGGGCCCATCAGCGACGCGTGGGTCCGGTAGAGAGGTCCTAACGACGGAGTGAACAACTAAACGATTGGGGTATACCTGCCTGAGAAGACCCTTGTCTGGCTGCCGATCGACTGAACTTCACCGGTTCCGAACGGACCTCTCTCGAGTGACCTGCGGTCCTGACTGGGACCTTAGAGGAACGCCGCATTGATTGTTGGAGTGAGAGGACAACCAGGCGCTGGAAGGGGAAGACGAAGAACTGTCCATACGGTCCAAGTAAGGTCGTGAAAAAAAACCGACTTAAATTGATTGATTGATTGAATAGTTTGATTGAAATACTAGTATTCCTTTTTTTGATATTGAGTTATTTGCGACATTTCCCTGCTTGCAAACAACAAAGAATAGGAATATTCTCTCTCTTTGCAGGCAGCGAAGGACAGGTAGTGCAGACTTTTTGTCTAAATTGATTGATTGAGATATTCATTTTGACCGATAAATACGTCATGCCTGTTTTCTCTAGATTGTTTGATTGTAATTGTTTTGGACCAGACCGTTCGTTAGAGGTCAGTCAGCCGGCACCGCCGGAAGGCACCCCCAACAAGGACATGTACGTAAAGTATGGATTAGCCAGTGTAGCTTATAGCAAACTATGGCAAAAATACACTAGGAAGGACCGGGTAAATCAGTGGCCACTGACGGGATCTTTCGATCCCGCTAAAATAGAAACGTTAGAATTAGCTCTCCACAAAAAGAAAACTAGACCAGCCATGTTTGACAGTTTTGGCTTATGGCGAAAAGAGGCAGCTCAAAGAAAGAAAAGGGACGAAGCTAGACAAGATAAAGAAACGCGAAAATCAGCTTACCAAGCCTGTAAAATATTAGAAGAAAAACTAAAAGAAAAAGGAAATCGATAAAAAGGAACAGGAATCAAAAATATCAGATCAATGCCCTGTTAGAACGCCCTCGACTCTTTACCCCAAGTTACCAGCAAAACAAAGGGTAGATGATTTATTGTTAGGTCCCCCAATCATATACATGCCACCCCCTTACGCCCCTACTCAACCCGTAGTACAACGACAGGACCACCAAAGTATAGCCGGAGATGGCACGATCGCCTCAGTCTCCACCGCCTCTGCTCCCACCGAGTCACCCACACCAAATGCCTCATCAAAGGATACAGTAGTAGAGGTAGGATCAAAAGAAACAGGAGCGCCCAGGGTCCCGCGATTAAGTAAAAATGAGCGAGCAGGCATTGATAAAGTAGTTAAATCCCTCATAGATAGGAAGGAGACAGAAGAGCATGTAACTGACATATGCAACTCCTATGTTGAAAACCGCAAACGATACTTTATTGTACGTCTCTGTTACCACACTCTTACTGCATATGAAGAGAAGTACCAAGATGTAGGGCCCGAGCGACTAGTGGCTCTCTATAGGAAGGTAGACACCGGAGATGAAGGCGACAACGATGTTACAGAACTCTTTTCATCCACACTGGAGGTATTCCGTCACCTCGTGGAACAAGGACGGATAGATAAGGACAGGACATCTAAGATAGCAGGACCCCGGTGGAAAAACCAGATAGCATGATGCCGATAAAAGAAGCTGCCCCTTATTGGGTACCTCCTAGAGGACAAGGGACTCATGACAATATGAACCATCAAGATGCTAGAGGAAGGGTGGTCTACAATTGGGTGTATCAACCATGGGACAGACAGGACATTTTGACGTTCCGTAAATCTTTGCCGGATTTACGAAAGAACCCCACCGCCTTTTACACCGAGCTAGGTACCGCTCTGGGATCAACAATAATGACACTTGCCGACATAGACTTGTTCTTCGGGTTATGTTTGCCAGCAGATGTGTGGAAACAGATTAGGAAAATAGACCATACCGAACTGCTTGGTCATACATGGGAACAACTAAACACACTAGATAAACAGCGGAACCCTGGTCAAAAACCGGTTAAAGCAATATTGGACCTCCTGACAAAATAGTGCAGAAAGTGAAAACGCTGATCCCAGAGAAAAGATAGACTGGTCCATAGTAACCGCGTGCCGCCAGAAACCACAAGAGGATGTCTCAGAGTATTTCTCCAGATTTGAAACGGTGTTCTCCGATTACAGTGGACAAGACATGTCCACCGCAACCGGACACCACTTATTTGTGCAGAACTATGTCAAAGGACTACTACCAGATGTATCCCAGAAATTACAAGCCAGCGAAAGTAGTTGGGCAGCATCTAAACCGGCGGCCATTCTCCAAATGGCCCAGTACTATGAGCATCAGAAAAACGAAAATGACAGGGCTACAGAAAGGAAAAAGAAGGACTTGAAGGAGAGGGTAATGGTAGCACAACTCCAGGGGGCGAATACAGGAAGGGAGCAATATAGGGGAGGATACCAGCAGAATACCCCTAGAGTACAGCCACCTAGAAACAATTCATCGACATCATATGTAGGACGCCAAGACCTAGGACAGGATCAATGTGCATTTTGCAAAGAATATGGACACTGGAAAACCCAATGCCCGGCTTTGTTAGGAGCTGGTAGGGGCAGAGGGGCGAGGGAAATAGCAAGTGGACAGAGAGGAAGAGGACGTGGGAGAGGGTACGCGAGTGAAGCAAGCGAGGAAAGGCCAGGAAGAGTGAACACATTTGACCATCCCAAACAGAATCAGTACCAACAGACAGATTATGACAATACGTACGACTTTGCATAGGACAGCCAGGGGCAAGGGAGGGATCCAGTCGAGCTCTATGTTGATCAGCAAGGCCCTTATGTTACCGCTGAGGTCCTGGGCACAAAGTCGCCATTTCTGGTAGACACGGGAGCAACACGTAGTGCACTATCCAAACGACTGATTCCAAGGGCACCCTTGTCAGGCTCACATGTGACCTCAATAGGATTTGACGGTACGCCCTCCACCAACCCTTTATCCCGACCGATCCCTTTTAACCTTGACAACAATAGCGTCGAAGCGACATTCCTCCTCGACCTTTTGAAACACTTCCATGCGACTATCAGATGCTCACCAGACGGAGTGCGTGTCGTCCTGTATGACAACCCCCAGCGCCATAGAGAGAACCCTTCTCAGCACATGTTTCCCATCTCCGAGACTGACGCATCCCTACTGGACACTTTGCCATCACACTTATGGGCTAGGGCTGATTCAGACGTAGGACGAATGATGATTGACCCAGTACACGTAACAATACGACAGGACGCAACCCTACCGAAAGTACCGCAGTACAAAATATCGCCAGAGGGTGAGAAGGCACTGACAGAGATCATACACTCTTTGGTAGAGGCAGGGGTGGTAGAGGAAGTAGTGAGCAACGTTTGTAATAGTCCCATACTACCGATTGTAAAGAGACAGGGAGAGGGAGACGGAAAAGCCTACCGCTTCATCATTGACCTGCGGGAGATAAACAAAATCGTAGTGCCACAATACCCAGTAGTTTCCGACATCACGACAATTTTGACCTTAATCCCCTCCACTGCCACCACCTTCACTGTAATTGACCTCATAAACGCATTCTTTTCCATACCTATACACAAGGACAGCCGCTATCTATTTGGATTCACCCTAAACTCCCGTTCGTACAGATTTTGCAGAGCACCTCAGGGGTACACTGAGAGCCCAAGCATCTATAGCCAGGCGCTTAAAAGACAGTTGGACGCCATACAATTGCCAGATGGAGTGGCACTAATACAATATGTAGACGACATCCTTCTAGCAGCGGACACCATACCAATAGCCGTCACAGCCACCATCAAACTACTCCATTTTCTTGCTGAGAATGGTCACAAGGTCTCCCGAAAGAAATTGCAGTTCTGTAAATCACAAGTGACCTATTTGGGTCACCTTTTATCCAAAGAAGGGAGGAAACTCACGCCTGACAGGATCCAGACAATTCTAGACACCCCTGTCCCCAAAGATCAGAAACAAGTCCGCTCTTTGATAGGTCTCACCTCATTTTGCCGACAGTGGTTACCGAACTTTAGCCTCATTGTCAAACCCCTTCTCTCCCTCCTAGCTAAAGACATCCCCTCACCTCTCCCCTGGACCCCCGAATGCCAGTCAGCCTTTAAAGAACTACGCAATGCCCTTTGTTCAGCGCCTGTCCTAGGAACCCCGGATTACTCCAACCCATTCTTCCTCTACACGCACGAGAGGGAAGGATGTGCATTGTCTGTCCTAACACAATCAATTGGTCAAAAACAACGCCCTTGTGCATATTTCTCTGCCACCCTCGATCCAGTAGCCAGAGCACTGCCAGCGTGCCTGCGCGCTGTGGCAGCTGCAGCAGTATCGATACGCCAGAGCGAAGGAATAGTACTCTCCAATCCAGTCACTGTTTTAGTACCCCATGCAGTCGACACACTACTAAACCAGACCAAAACCCAACACTTGACTAGCGCCCGACTGACAGGATATGAGTTGACCCTGCTAGCACCGCACATTACCCTAAAGCGATGCACCACCCTCAATCCAGCCACACTGTTACCCCTACCCGAAAATGATCCTAGCGTGACTCCACTACACGACTGTGTGACACTAACCGATGAACAAACAAAGAGTAGAATAGATCTCAGAGACACCGCCTTTCTAGAACCAGATGGAGAACTATGGGTGGATGGTTCGTGCATCAAACTCCCCGACGGCACCACCTCAGCTGCATACGCTGTCACCACAGCCCGAACCGTTCTGGAAACACCCCGTATTCCTCAACGTTCAGTCCAGGCTGCAGAACTCATTGCCCTCACACGAGCATGTATCTTAGCGACTGACACGACAGTTAACATATACACCGACAGCCAATATGCCTTCGGGGTGGTTCACCATTTTGGGATCTTATGGAAAGAAAGAGGGTTCCTGACTTCACACGGTACACCCATCCTGCATGGAGATTTAGTCTCCGCCTTGAAGCAAGCAGTCCTCCTCCCCAAGAAGTTAGCAGTGATAAAATGCCAAGCACATAGGAAAGTGACTGATCTCATTGGACAGGGAAATGCACTAGCAGACGTTACTGCCCGAGCCACGGCAGGAGACAGAACTACAACACGAATGTATGTGACTAGGTCACAAGCTGAACGATGGACTGACGCTAGGACCACTGTAAGGGACATACAGACTACAGGCACACAAGACGAATTGACCGAGTGGGAAAAGGTGGGACTAAAAGACGAGGAAGATTGCTGGAGAACTAAAGACGGAAATAAATGGCTGTTACCCAATGCCTACCTCATCCCCATATTGACCATGGCACATTTACCAGCACACATAGGCTCCACCCCCATGATTGAACTAATCACCAGAGTATGGCATAACGTCAAGATAGCAGAATCTGCAAAACGCCTAGTACAACAATGTATAGTCTGCCTACAACGCAACCCAGGGAAGGGGACAGTAGTACCACGGGGAGGGTTTGGAGTCCCTGACCACCCCTTTGAAATCCTTCAAATGGATTACATTCAACTAGAGAGATGCCTTGGTCTAAAATATGTCCTGGTGGTTGTGTGCGCTTTTAGCAAATGGGTGGAGGCCTATCCCACCCGCGACAATACCGCCTTAGCCACTGCAAAAGTATTGCTGAAAGAATTCTTCCCCCGATACGGCCTTTGCAGAATTTTATGGAGCGACAACGACCCCCACTTCGTAGCCGAGGTGATACAGAACATACTGAGAGGGTTGGGGGTAAAACAAAAGTTCCATGCCGTCTTCCACCCCCAATCAGCGGGCCTGGTAGAGAGAGACAATGCAACGTTGAAACTAAAACTAGCCAAAATAGTTGCCACGACCGGGTTGAAATGGCCCGACGCCCTCCCATTGGCATTGTTATCGATGCGCTCCACCCCAACAAACACCGACTGACCCCGTATGAGGTGGTCTTCGGCAGGCCTATGAGCATTTGGGCGGCACCAAGACCCACCTCCATTAACGATGTCCCGAACATATTAATGTCGGATTACTTGCATAAATTGACAAACGAGCTAACAATTATCCACCAACAGGTGCAGCAAGCCTTGCCTGACGTATCCAGGGGCCCGGGACATGAAATAAAGCCAGGCGACCATATATTAATTCGCAACTTCCAAAGAACGAAGAATCTGGAGCCTAGGTGGACGGGCCCCTGGCAAGTCCTGATCACCACCCGAACTGCCCTCCGAGTGCAAGGAAAACGAAACTGGCTGCATGCCCATCACTGCAAACGAGTCCCTCCAACCCTGGCAACCTGTGAAGGGGTGGAGGTGCAAGAGGAAGTACTCGCGAGAGACCGACCAGCTCTGAGTTGCTACCCACAAGAAGACACCCTCGAACTATCAGAATTTCCCGACCCCACGGTGCCATCCAGGAAAGGGTACAACCTAAGATCGACGAAAGGAGGGAGCTCCAACGACCAGGCCACTAACTGAGTCAAGGTCTCAGATCGGTAGCACAGTCAAACAACGCTACCAGGAAAGCGCCAGACAAAAGTCTGTGGTCCTAACAGTTGTTGAGCTCCTCGAAGATGATGGAAGAAACTGAACACCTGCAAAACCACCGCAAAGACACCAAGACTGCTAACCTGCACAGCACAAAGACAATTGCACTTGTAGCCGCATTTCTCACCTGTCTCCTGCTAATGGTCGCACTCTGGATCATTGAAGAGAATGCACCTGCATACAGAACATTGTCACCCACCATGCAACCAACCACCAAGAAAGAACACTACCTGGTATCACTACCGCCACATCTCCGAGAACGACGCAAAGAATTCTGGAATAATTCTTTCGTGCAGATGTTGCACCAACACAATCTTGCCACCAATGCTACCAACTGTTGGGTCTGTGGGCTGTTACCACATGCCACTGAACATTCCATCCCTTTCATCCCTTCGCCCTTTTCTATTCACGGATCTTGCCTTGCCTGGATGATGCTCCTACAAGAAAGTTACAAAGACAATGCCACTTCCGATGGAACAATCGCCCAGTTCTACAACGAGTTCTGGCGAAACAAAACAGGAACGACAGCCGCCCCCTTCTGCCCTCACACCTTCAATGCGACATTCCAGATTGATGTCCCCGCCAAAGAACGAGTGGAAATGCAAGTGTTCAATAATCCTAACAGAGCCACATTTTCCTTACCTGAAGAAAAGAACTGCTGCAACACTGACTGTGGCCCTATCTGTGGTGAACGTCTCTGGCCTTGTATGCATTGAAGGCCGTGGGACTAAGAATGTGGGTCACAGCACCTGTAGCATTGTAAGGACTTTGAACACTGCCAACCCCCAGCGCTTGTTGCATCACCCAATATGTACTTTGTTTGTGGAACCAAAGCCTACACCTGGCTCCCAAGAAACTGGGGGGCACATGCTACATCGCCTTTGTTTTGCCACCAACCTACACAGCCCCTGCAGAGCATCATCGAGAAAAGCGTTCTAAAGACATTGATCAAGCAGACTCTGCCTCATCACAGTTCCTCGACGCAGCAAAAGGGCTCGTCCCGCTATGGGGTCCGATGGCAAACAGCCGAGCCATCAGACATCTGTCCCAAGCGGTAGAGACCGCCCTGAACGTCACTGCTGGCATCCTCACCAACAACACTGCTGAGCTCCAAACGGTCCATCTGGTTACCCTGCAAAATCGCATGGTCCTGGACGTGGTACTAGCGGACCGTGGAGGAGCATGCCGCATCATCGGTGCCAGCTGCTGTATATACATTCCTGATAATTCACCTTCTGTCTATGAAGCAATCGAACATCTCCATAGACTATCTTCAGAAATTCATCAAGGATCAGAGACTTGGACAGTTGGAAGTTGGCTTTGGGGCATCTTGAAGGAGTGGGGTTGGAAAATATCAATGATTCTCTTGGTCCCAGTATTGACAATATGTGGTTGTTGTTTGGGTATACACTGTATACCACCTTTGTGTTCTCTTTGCATAACTACCTTGCACCCTAAGACTATGGACACTCAGCTAACAAAAATTAGAGTAATGTATGATCAAGAGATACGGGACATTATGGAGATCGAAATAGATTGACAAGCTGGCTAGTTATGTTCAAAGGGGCCACTGTTAAAAGCAAAACAATAATCATGAACATTACCTGCGCCATCTTGTCTGGTGGAATTCTATGTGCACATAAGTTGCAGTCATTTTAATCTATCACAGCCATTTTGTACTCTGTTGGTCACCTTTGTTTCACCCTGCCCTTACTAGCATCCCTCTGACCGACCTGGTATGTGTGCTGGGGGCTATAAACTCTATTGCCACAACAAACCTCAGCGCCACTTGCTGCCACAAACTCGTTTTTCCTCTCATCCCTGTTTTCAGACAAGCCTTTGGACGCTTTACCCTTCACTACACCTAGTTACACAAACAGGTTCCAAATACCAAAAAGACTCTTGCAAAATGATTTATTGCACTGCAAACAGCAAGACTTGTTGTTACCAACAATGGGACCTGTTTTTATCAACAGAACGGACTCTTAGATCTGACCGGTCTCACATGTTTTAGACCCTGAAGCAAGGTCCAGCTGCAAGATAAGATTGTCTGTTTGACCTGGGTGGGAAGAGAATTACTGTTGGGTTTGTGTGACAACCTGCCCGGGCGGGGACCCCAAGCTTTTGTAACCATGTTGATCAAACAAATGCATTGTGTCAAACCTGTATAAAAGGAAGAGCCAAGGAGTTGTCAGCAGAACACTTCCCTCAGACATCCCGGTGTCTCAGTTGACGTGATCTCCTCATGAGAAATAAACCATTTTCTTCTCTTCCAGTTTCCAGCGCTTGCCTCATTATTTTGATAGCGAACCCAAAGTGAATTAGAGGTGGAACCCTGCACCGGGCAGCATTGAGGGTCTTAGAAGACTCGCTGCCTTTCACAATTTCCATGACCGTACTGTCTAAACTGATGTATGCTACCAGTAACACACATATAGCCACTCCTCTCATTGAATAATCTCACAACTTTTTATCAGAAAGCCTGGAGATACAGTAGCAAAAAGTCATTGTAATAAGGGAAAAATAACAAACTGCTGAAAAGAGATGCATTAGTTAAGGGGATTCAATCCAACTCAATTGGTAAGTTTTACAAGCATTTTCTAAAATGTATATATCTTCCAAAATATTTTAAGCAATTACTTTTCATAGTTTTCACAAACAAAACTTGACAACACATAAAACAGTGGCTATCCACATCACAAACTCAGATTGACTAGCTCACACAAGTATGCCCATAAAGTACTGAAGTCGCTATAAAAAAATGATTATCACAAACTTTTTAAAGCAAATTACACATTTAAAAAGACATTTAGGATATCAAATTATACAACAAACAAGATAAAAAAATAAAGCATTGTCTACATACAGCTCTACTGCTGCTAAAAGTTGTAAAACATCTCCACCATTCATGTAATAGAGATAGAATAGTAGGTCTTCACCATATCTGCCAAGTTTTATTGCAGCCAGCTATAAAAGATGAGAAAAATGAAAGTGTAAATTTAAAAATAAACAGGTTTTAAGTTGTTTATTCAAGATTTGCACTCCGCTCAAAACACTTTAGGTACAAAGATCATTAAGTAATCACATAGGCCCCACATTTGTTAATCCTGAACAGTATGTTTATCTGGAAAGCGAGGCTTTCCTCGAGTAAGTTTCTTCACAATTTACTGACTTTTGAATTTCTCTCTTAAATGCTGCCCCTCTTATTAACATATACGAATGTCACACCTTTACATACTAGTAACATCTCAAATTCACACTACTCCCAATCGCCTCTTGTGGAATCCAACAGAAGATGAATAAACGAAGGAAGGAGAATAAACGAAGGAAGGAGAATAAACGAAGGAAGGAGAACACATGGCAAGGTGAGCTTAGGGGTATGTTTCTGTTGATCTATATAAAGAGGTAAGAAAGCAGTATTACTTAGTAGTCTAAGTCTCACTGCCGTGGTTTTCTGCAAGTTTTTATAGCTTCTTGCTTTCACAGGAACACTGTACAAACTTACAACTCAATTTTCCACAACTATAAACATTCAGAAACATTCTATTTTTTGCTGCTTTTGCAAAAAGGAATATTCGATCTGTATTTAAGAAGCTTGCCATTGTAATACCGATTTAGTTCTATGAGGCTGTCTTAAGCAGAGTGTTTACTGTTAAGGGAGTTTGGGTGGTCACATGCTATTTGCCTCATACCGGGACTGTGCTGACCAGCTAACAGACCTGTGTGTTTGAGAGGCCAATCCCAACAGTTTGAGCGCAAGCTGGTCAGCAATGTGAGGAGGTATTAGAAACCAGAAATATGCAGGCGTGTGAGCATATCACTCAGGCATATGTTAGGCTACACAACTACTCTTTGGGGAAAGGCCGGCATAACAAAGACACTCAAAACTAGATAATGAATTTACTCCACTCTCATCCTTGCCAGACCCAAATAAAAATTACATTTTTCTATAAGTTAAAAAAAAAGTGCAGCTCACAATAGACCAGATGTGTAGAAGATCCAGTGGAGTTTGTACCAGACCTTTGCAGCCATTCAACCAGTTGTGCAAACAACAAATTTAAACTATCAGTCTAAAAACTGATTGATTTGAGTAAATTCCTCTATTTACCCATTACTATAAAAACACAGATTTTTAATTTTCAAAACTTTTATATTTAACAAAAAATATGTTCAAAGGTAATGAACAGAATGAAACATATCCCAAAGAGTTAATAAAGGAAACCAATAAATAGAAAGCATAGTTGGCACAGACATATGTAAATACTGAAGCATATTCTTAAAGCTAAGTAACTGAAGAAGAGCACTGCCTATTGAAAAGTTAACAATAATGACCAGGAAGTGTTTGAATCCAACTACGTGTTGATGGCAACACAACAAGAACTTTGATTTCTGAAGAAGACCAACAGTTGGATTGTGATAGAGACTGTGATAAATGGTTTCGGACCCATGTAATAACCATGGATTATTTTTTGCTTTTTGGACTTCTTTCATGATTCTTACTGAGCTGCTTACTAATCTATTTAACAGTTTAATTGAGACAATTAAACCAAACTCAATCATCATCCCCATTTTCAAAAATGTGAACAGTATAGATCCAAGATGCTACAGGTCCATTTCCCAAATTGACTCTACTGTTAAGGTTCTAGGAAGAGTCCTCTTCAACAGAATGATGCTATGGGCCAGTGAAAATGGGTTTCTGAGTAACTGTCAATGTGGATTCAAAGAGGGCCTTAGTACAATGGAGCAGTGCTTAAATCTCCATCTACTTTTGGTAAATGGAAAATGCTACTTACCAGTATGCATCTGTTCTTGGCATGTAGAGCTGCAGATCCACACACTATGCATAGATCGCCATCTGGTGTTGGGCCCGGATGTTTGCACTTTGTTGTTGTATTTGGAATAAGTCTTTGGAAGTCACGAGATAGTTGACTCCTCCTCTGGACAATAGTGCGCATGGGCATCGACTCCATCTTCAGATTGTTTTTTCGCCAAGAAGGGAAATGATGGAGTTTTGTGAGAAACAGAAAGATGTCCATGTATGTTGTATCTAATTAAGAGAATACTGGAACAGATAAGGGTAGCCGGGGAGGTGGGTGGGCGTGTGTGGATCTGCAGCTCTACATGCCAAGAACAGATGCATACTGGTAAGTAGCATTTTCCGTTCGAGGCATATGAGCTGCAGATCACACACTATGCATAGATTGCATAGCAGTACTTCCCTTTAGCGGCGACCACCAGTATCTGTTGCAGTAGTTTGAAATAGTGTTTTGAGTACAGCCTGGCCCACACTAGCTTGTTGTTTTGCCTGCACATCTACACAATAGTGTTTTGTGAATGTGTGCAGTGTAGACCATGTAGCTGCTTTGCAGATGTCATCTAAGGGAATGTTCCCTAAAATGCCATGGAAGCCCCTATTTTACGGGTAGAGTGGGCTTTAGGGGAATAGATAGTGTACGTTTTGCTTTGTGGTAGCAAATTTGTATACATTTGACAATCCACCTTGCAATCCCAGACTTTGATATAGGATTGCCTTTATGTGGTGGTGAGAAGGATATAAAAAGTTGTTTTGTTTTGCGAAAAGGTTTTGTTCTGTCAATGTAGTAAAGGAGGGCTCTTTTCACGTCTAGTGTATGAAGAGCTCTTTCTGCTACTGTTTGTGGTTGCGAGAAGAATACTGGCAACTCCACAGACTGGTTGAGATGGAAGGGAGAAATAACTTTAGGAAGGAATTTGGGATTTGTCCTGAGAACCACTTTGTTATGATGGAGTAGTAAAAATGGTTCTTGAATAGTTAGTGCCTGTAACTCACTGACTCTTCTGAGAGATGTGATGGCTACAAGGAAAGCAACTTTCCATGTAAGAAATTGGAGCTCACATTTATGTAGAGGTTCGAATGGAGGGCCCATTAATCTAGTGAGGACGATGTTTAGATTCCACACTGGAGAGGGGGATACCCTGGGAGGAACTATTCTTTTGAGGCCTTCCATAAATGCTTTAATGGCTGGTACCATGAACAATGACAAATGTTGTCTATTTTGTAGGTAAGCTGCTATGGCAGCGAGATGCAATCTAATGGATGTGTATGCTAGATTACATCTTTGAAGATGCAGCAGGTAACATATGATGTGTTGAATGGACGCATCTAGAGGATTGATTGTGTTATTGGTACAGTATATAACAAATCTTTTCCACTTGGCTGCATAGCAGGCTCTAGTGGTGGGGCGCCCAGCCTCTTTGATAACCTTCATACAATCAGGTGGAAGATTGAGGTAACCAAATTCTAGGACTGTAGGAGCCAGATCGCTAGATTGAGCTGTGCTGGATCTGGATGTCTGATCTCTCCACGGTTCTGTGTTAAGAGATGTGGGGAGAAGTGTAGTTTTTGGTGCGGGACTACGGATAGTTCCAGCAATGTTGTGTACCATGGTTGTCTGGCCCATGTTGGAGCAACTAGAATCAGTGTTAGTGACTGTTGTTGCAACTTGCGCACCACTAATGGAATGAGTGGGAGAGGCGGAAAAGCGTACGCAAATCTGCCTGACCAATTCATCCATATCGCATTGCCTTTGGACAATGGGTGTGTGTTGTAAAGTCATCCTGTGCCCTGGGCACCCCCCAACTTTTTGCTGACTGGAACTGGTGGTAACTGACTCTGACTGACCCTGGGCTCTGTCTAACCAGGCCCAGGGCCAGTGCCAAGCTGAAAGGAACACATTAGAATACAGTTAAGACACCCAACATACACTAGGGTACACTCTGGTATGGTGGGGTACCCCTGTAATTGGCATGACCTACCCCATAAACCCCTAGTATATACTAGGGCAGGGATTTAAACTACCTAGAAGTCCCCAGTATCCTGGGGCATGGCAGTTTAGAGGCCAGCAGCTTTTCTGCACATGCATGCGTGCACTGCTGAAGCCAGGAGTCAGTTTAAAAGCAGCCCTGGGTGCCAGGACTGCTTTTAAAAAGCAAATTGTGCTCAAATTCGACTTTGGGATTTGGGGCACTTAAAAATGGATAACCTACAATGTTTTGGCATTTTAGGGGCCCCAGGGTCTTCCCTAGATATCCCAGGGGTGGGGGGTCAGTTATCTATAATGTACACCCTTATAAAATGAGTTTTTATATGCCTGGGTAAAGTGAAATTTCACATTTCACTCCCCACATTGTGTTAAAGTGCTGCCCAAATTCGACTTTGAGGCTAGGAGCACAGGGAATTGAGGATCTGCAATATTTTTACAGATTCAGAACCCCTAAAGTCTCCCTAAGTGCCCAAGGGTTGGGGGTCCTGTAGAAATTAGGGAAATACTTATAAAATATGTTTTTATAAGCCCTGGTGCTAGAAAACTGGCCCAAATCATTTTCCCCATTGCAAACCCCATGGCCCATAGGTTAACATGGTAGGAAGTTATTGATTAATAAATGTTGATAGGAGAGGACTAGCCGGACCATTCAAAGACTTCCCAGAATGGTAGTAGTAAATCCAACGATATTATATTGTTGAATTTCTCCTAAAGTGTACATACAAGAAGTTATAAGACTTTCTTGTTTGTAAGTCCAAATTCAGCCTTCCACTGGTCTGCCCTGATTGGTCAGAGTTAAGGGGATTAGCCAGGCTGCGTTGAAGAGGTGATAAAGATCCCCTGGGGTTACCAACTGTCCTGGGAGGGCAGTGTGCTGGTCTATAGGAATGCCAGGCCAGGGGTGGAGTCGTAAACCATGATCTTCAAAGGCAGAGGGGAGGCCTGGGTTTCAGTTTCACTCTGACACTCTTGACCCAGAGTCAGGGCTAGGCTTAAGGAAGGTATGTGCAGATGGTAGGGGAGAGGCCAGGGATATAAGCCATCCCAGGGGGTGTGTTTAGCCAGCTCTTACCTCCTTGCTGGAAAATCAGCCATTATGGATTTGGAAGATTTGATGCACTCTGGGATAGAATAATGCCACACTCTGCAGGAAGGAGTCACTCAAGTGGGAGGGTACCCTACTCCTATTGGTGAAGCTTGACCTCCTGGATGACCCAGAGACTGTGGAATAAGTATCTGAGAGAGGCCCTGCCCCTCAGATCTGCTGCTTGAAACTTACTGAAGCAAGAAGTGCCCTGCTGAGAAGTTTTGCTGTGCAAAGATTTCTGAGGCCTGACCTCTGAAGACTGCACTAACTGAAACTGCAGCCCTGTGGATTACCTTGCTGCAAAGGACTAAAGAGTGGTCTCCCTGCAAGCTACAGGTTAACAGAGCTCACCTGGACATCCCCACAAAGAATTCCCAGCCTGGAGTACCAGTGGATTGGTAAGGGTTTTGTTCAAGTGGATTGCGGAATTGAAGTTTCACACTTTCAAGGACCCTCTTGGAGATTCCAGAACCTTGGATTGTGTGTTGGATACTTTGGGACCCGCAAGCAGAACTTCAGGAAGGAGTTCTAACTGGACCCCGCTTGCTGAAGAAGGCGGCACAACACAGTGGTGAGAATTCTTCAGAACAATTTCTAAAGGTGTGTCCCTGTCAGAGAAAACGAAATGACTAAAAGGGGCACTGTTGGTTTCTAAGCACTAGAAAGTGACTAATCTTTAAAAATTCATATCTCTGGTTCCCTACAGTGGATTCTTTTCGTTTTGGTGTCATTTAAAAGATAAAAATATTACCTATTTTTATAAATTGGTGTTGGATTTTTATTTTGTGTTGTGTCTTAATTATTTACTGAAATGGTGTTTTTAAATGCTTTACATACCTGTCTTTGAAGTTAAGCCTGTCTGCTCGCAGCCACGTTACCAAGGGTTGAGCATAGGAATAATTTTCTAAGACCTATGCTGGGTCCTATCATGTGTTAGTGGCCTTATTGCCAGTGGCAGACCTACATTTGCCCCTACCAATAACCCACTTTCCAACATTTGGTGCTCAGCGGTGTGGATGTGGACTTGTGTTTAAAAAGTACACCTTTCAGTGAATGATTTAAGATTATAAAATCCTCTAAATTGCCTTAGAACAAAACTTTTGAGTTTAATTTTTGGAATTTGGACTAAACTGTTTTTAATCCATTGTTTTGATTTTTCCAAATTGTTCTAAGTCTGTTGTGCCTAGTTTTTGTGACCCAAAACTAGGGAACCATGGAGCTGGACCTGGCTAAACTGTCCAAGTATAAGATAGCTGATCTTAGGGTACAGTGTAGGCTTAGGGGGCTGCATGCTGCCAAGAAGACGAGGAAGGCAGGGTTGCTTGAGTCCCTAAAGGCCTGGGCCAGGGCAGCTGAGGAGAACCCCCAAGTGCCCCCCAACCTCACCCGAGAGAGGGGTGAGGATGAGACCTCTTCCATTGTGACTAGTATTAGCCAGGTGAATCAAGGTGGTGGTGGGAGGGGGGAAGGGTCCCTTACTCAGGTAACACCCCTGTCCCTTGCAGAGAGACAGCTTCAGGCTCAATTAGAGTTGATTGCCTTGGAGAAGGAGAAATTCGAATTGGCTAAGAGAAGATGGGAGAGGGAGGAGAAGAGAAATGGTGGCAGTGAAAATGATGAAGATTTTGAGATGTCCAGGGGTGGTGCATTTGAACCTAAACTTCCCAAGGGTATAGTACCCAAGTACACTGAGGGGGATGACATTGACAAGTGGCTAGCAGCTTTTGAGAGGGCCCTTAAAATGAGTAGGGTCCACTCTAGGTATTGGGGTGCACTCCTGTGGGAGTTGATTCCAGTAGCTGGGAGGGATAGGCTCCTGACCCTGAAGGGAGAGGATGCAGAATCATACCAGCAGATGAAGGCATGCTTAGTCAAGAGATTTGGTCTGACTCCAGAACAGTACAGGGTGAAGTTTAGAGGCACGCAGAAATTGAGTTCAAAGTCTTGGGTAGACTTTGTGGACGTTTCAGTGAAGGCACTGGAAGGCTGGATTGTTGGTAACAAAGTTGACACATATGAGGGATTGTATAATTTGTTTTTGAAAGAACACATTTTGACTCATTGTGCAGAAGAGAAGTTACGCCAGTATCTAGTGGGACTCTAAGCTGACAGACCCCAGAGAGTTGGGGAGTCAGCTGATGAGTGGGTGAGAACCCGGGTTTCCATTCAGCACCAGGGGGTGACCAGAAGAAAGGAGGACAGGTCCCTCCCCAAGGGAAAGCCTAGGGAAATGAAGGTCAAAAACCTAAGGAGTCCTCCAAAGACCCACAAAAACCTGCACAAGGAGGGGGGCCCGAGCCAACCCAAATCCAAAGAGAGGTGGATTCAGGGAAAGAATGGTAGGTTCTTTGATCCCTCAAAAGTGGGTAAGTGCTTTGACTGTAACCAGCCAGGGCACAAGCAGGGAGATGCTGTCTGCGCTAAAAAGCTCCCCCTAAGGGGCCATCCACAGGGATTGCCAGTGTCAGTGTAGGGGTGGAGAGTGGTGCCCCAGTGGAGGGTAATCAGGTGGGGCAAGCAACCTTAGTGTCCCTGGGTGGGGTGAATATTGCAACCCTTACTGCCCTACCTCCAAACATGGATAAGTACAGGCAGAGGCCTAAAGTGAATGAGACTGAGGTTGAGGCTATCAGAGACACTGGGGCGAGTGTAACTATGGTCCTGGATGAGCTGGTGCCCCAGAGAGTTTGTTACCTGAGTGAGTTTCACCAGGTGACTTATGCAGACAGCACCACCAAACTCCATCCTATGGCTGTGGTGGATTTGGAATGGGGAGGTGTGACAGGCCCTATGAAGGTAGCTGTGTCAAGGGTGCTCCCAGTCCAGTGTTTACTGGGCAATGACCTTGAAGCCTCTGCGTGGTCAGAGGTGGAGAGAGGACTCCATATGAAAATATTGGAGCTCCCTGAGTGGGTATGTGCTGTGACTAGGTCACAGACTAGCCAGAAGGGAGGGGCTGGACACTTGGACCCTGGAACAAAGGGCCAAGCATCCATGGACAAGGGTACTGGGCCTGGTGAGCCAGCCCAGGGAACTCCAGAGGTGCAGGCAGAATCTAACCCTGATGGGGAGGATCTGGCCTCGGAGGGAGGGACTCCATCCCTGCCAGAACTGTCAGATTTGGCAGAACTGACAGGAGCCGGTGGACCCTCCAGAGAGGAGTTCAGTGAGGGACAGCGTGACTGTCCCACCTTGAGAGCTTGAGGCGGATTGCCTCTAAGCAAGAGGAAGGGATGACAGTGGGTTTCATAGAATCTACTGGGAAGATGGACTGCTTTATACTGAGGCCAGAAACCTCAAGGAGGGGGCCACCAGGAGGTTGGTGGTGCCCCAGAAGTACAGAGAGTTCATCCTGACTTTGGGTCATGATATCCCCTTGGCAGGACATTTGGGACAGACAAAGACATGGAACCGATTGGTGAACCATTTCTACTGGCCCCATATGTCTGAAAAGGTAAAGGAGTTTTGCAGCTCCTGTGTCACCTGTCAGGCCAGTGGCAAGGCAGGGGGCAAGACAAAGGCTCCCCTAATACCACTGCCAGTGGTTGGGGTTCCTTTTGAAAGGGTGGGGATGGACATTGTTGGTCCCCTGGACCCACCCACTGCATCAGGGAATAGGTATATCTTAGTGGTAGTTGACCATGCCACTAGATACCCTGAAGCAATACCTCTTAGAACCATTGATGCTCCTGCGGTGGCTAGAGCACTGCTTGGTGTGTTCACCAGAGTGGGGTTTCCAAAAGAGGTGGTGTCCGATAGAGGCACGAACTTCCTGTCCAGCTATCTGACTGCTATGTGGGATGAGTGTGGTGTCAACTACAAGTTCACCACCCCTATCACCCACAAGCAAATGGTCTTGTTGAGAGATTCAACAAAACCCTGAAGGGCATGATAAATGGGTTGTCAGAGAAACTCAGGAGGAGATGGGATGTTCTCCTCCCATGCTTACTGTTTGCCTACAGGAGGTGCCACAGAAAGGGGTTGGTTTCAGTCCCTTTGAGTTGGTGTTTGGACACCCTGTGAGGGGGCCATTGAGCCTGCTAAGAGAGTCTTTAGAGAAGCCTCTTAAAGAAGCTAAGGACAATGTGCTTGATTATGTGCTAGGCCTGAGATCTAGAATGGCAGAGTACATGTACAAGGCAAACAGGAAACTGGAGGCCAGCCAGGAGCTCATGAAGCACTGGTATGATCAAAGGCTACCATGCCTAGAGTATACTCCAGGACAATTGGTGGGTGTTGGAGCCTGTGGCTCCCAGGGCCCTCCATGACAAGTGGAGTGGGCCCTATCCAATCTTAGAAAAGAAGGGTGAGGTTACCTATTTGGTTGACCTTGGCACCCCAGGAACCCTCATAGGGTCCTGCATGTGAATAGATTGAAACCCCACCATGACAGGGCAGACATGACCATGTTACTGGTCACTGATGAGGGGGTGGAGGAGGAAACTGAGCCTGTGCCCGACCTCCTCTCCACTAATGTGCAAGATGGGTCCGTGGAGGAGTTGTGCTCTCTACCAAATTGACAGACCAGCAGCACAGAGACTGTAAGCAAGTGCTGGAGCAGTTTGCTGGCCTGTTCTCTTTGACCCCAGGCATCACTGAGTGGTGCGTGCACCACATTGACACTGGTGACAGCTTACCTGTCAAAAATAAACTGTACAGGTTGTCTGACCATGTCAGAGCCAGCATTAAAGCTGAGGTTGCTAAGATGCTGGAACTGGGGTAATTGAACCGTCTGAGAGTCCATGGGCCAGTCCAGTGGTGCTGGTACCCAAACCTAATCCTCAGGGGGACCCAAGGAGTTAAGGTTCTGTGTGGACTACAGAGGATTGAATGCAGTCACAAAGACTGACGCTCACCCTATACCTAGGGCTGATGAGCTCATTGACAGGTTAGGGGCTGCTAAGTACCTGAGTACTTTTGATTTGACTTCAGGTTACTGGCAGATTGCCCTCACTGATGGAGCAAAGGAGAGGTCAGCATTCTCCACACCAGAGGGACATTATCAGTTCAAGGTAATGCCCTTTGGATTAAAGAATGCACCTGCCACCTTCCAACGGTTGGTGAACAGGGTCTTGTCTGGGTTGGAACAGTTCAGTGCAGCTTACCTGGATGATATAGCTGTATACAGTTCTACCTGGGGAATCACTTAAGCCACCTAAGGGAAGTGCTTCAGGCCATGCAGCAGGCAGGCCTGACTATTAAGGCAAGCAAGTGCCAAATAGGGCAGAGTTCTGTGGTGTACCTGGGCCACCTGGTAGGTGGGGGCCATGTACAGCCTCTCCAAGCTAAAATCCAAACTATTTTGCATTGGACAGCACCTGTTACCCAGACTCAGGTCAGGGCATTCCTTGGACTGACAGGGTATTATAGAAGATTTTTTCAAAATTATGGGACCATTGTGGGGCCCCTAACAGAACTGACTTCTAAAAAGAGGCCCAAGAAGGTGATTTGGACCCCAGAGTGTCAGACGGCTTTTGACACTCTGAAAGCTGCTATGTGTTCAGCACCAGTGTTACTGGCCCCTGACTACACAAAAGAATTTGTAGTTCAGACAGATGCTTCAGAGCAAGGGATTGGGGCAGTGTTGTCACAGCTAAATGAAGGGGCCTTGATCAGCCAGTTGCCTTTATTAGCAGGAGGCTTCTTCCCAGAGAGCAGAGGTGGAGTGCCATTGAGAGAGAGGCTTTTGCTGTGGTGTGGTCCCTGAAAAGTTGAGACCATATTTGTTTGGGACTCACTTTTGTGTTCAAACTGACCACAGGCCTCTCAGATGGCTCATGCAGATGAGAGGGGAGAATCCCAAGTTGTTAAGGTGGTCCATTTCCTACAGGGAATGGACTTTACAGTGGAACACAGACCTGGGGTTGCCCATGCAAATGCAGATGGACTTTCCAGGTTTTTCCACTTAGCTGAGGAGGACTACCAGGGTGTAGGTTAGTAACCCCTCACCTTTCGCTTGGGGGGGCTATGTTGTAAAGTCATCCTGTGCCCTGGGCACCCCCAACTTTTGCTGACTGGAACTGGTGGTAACTGACTCTGACTGACCCTGGGCTCTGTCTAACCAGGCCCAGGGCCAGTGCCAAGCTGAAAGGAACACATTAGAATACAGTTAAGACACCCAACATACACTAGGGTACACTCTGGTATGGTGGGGTACCCTGTAATTGGCATGACCTACCCCATAAACCCCTAGTATATACTAGGGCAGGGGATTTAAACTACTCTAGAAGTCCCCAGTATCCTGGGGCATGGCAGTTTAGAGGCCAGCAGCTTTTCTGCACATGCATGCGTGCACTGCTGAAGCCAGGGGTCAGTTTAAAAGCAGCCCTGGGTGCCAGGACTGCTTTTAAAAAGCAAATTGTGCTCAAATTCGACTTTGGGATTTGGGGCACTTAAAAATGGATAACCTACAATGTTTTGGCATTTTAGGGGCCCCCAGGGTCTTCCCTAGATATCCCAGGGGTGGGGGGTCAGTTATCTATAATGTACACCCTTATAAAATGAGTTTTTATATGCCTGGGTAAAGTGAAATTTCACATTTCACTCCCACATTGTGTTAAAGTGCTGCCCAAATTCGACTTTGAGGCTAGGAGCACAGGGAATTGAGGATCTGCAATATTTTTACAGATTCAGAACCCCTAAAGTCTCCCTAAGTGCCCAAGGGTTGGGGTCCTGTAGAAATTAGGGAAATACTTATAAAATATGTTTTTATAAGCCCTGGTGCTAGAAAACTGGCCCAAATCATTTTCCCCATTGCAAACCCCATGGCCCATAGGTTAACATGGTAGGAAGTTATTGATTAATAAATGTTGATAGGAGAGGACTAGCCGGACCATTCAAAGACTTCCCAGAATGGTAGTAGTAAATCCAACGATATTATATTGTTGAATTTCTCCTAAAGTGTACATACAAGAAGTTATAAGACTTTCTTGTTTGTAAGTCCAAATTCAGCCTTCCACTGGTCTGCCCTGATTGGTCAGAGTTAAGGGGATTAGCCAGGCTGCGTTGAAGAGGTGATAAAGATCCCCTGGGGTTACCAACTGTCCTGGGAGGGCAGTGTGCTGGTCTATAGGAATGCCAGGCCAGGGGGTGGAGTCGTAAACCATGATCTTCAAAGGCAGAGGGGAGGCCTGGGTTTCAGTTTCACTCTGACACTCTTGACCCAGAGTCAGGGCTAGGCTTAAGGAAGGTATGTGCAGATGGTAGGGGAGAGGCCAGGGATATAAGCCATCCCAGGGGTGTGTTTAGCCAGCTCTTACCTCCTTGCTGGAAAATCAGCCATTATGGATTTGGAAGATTTGATGCACTCTGGGATAGAATAATGCCACACTCTGCAGGAAGGAGTCACTCAAGTGGGAGGGTACCCTACTCCTATTGGTGAAGCTTGACCTCCTGGATGACCCAGAGACTGTGGAATAAGTATCTGAGAGAGGCCCTGCCCCTCAGATCTGCTGCTTGAAACTTACTGAAGCAAGAAGTGCCCTGCTGAGAAGTTTTGCTGTGCAAAGATTTCTGAGGCCTGACCTCTGAAGACTGCACTAACTGAAACTGCAGCCCTGTGGATTACCTTGCTGCAAAAGGACTAAAGAGTGGTCTCCCTGCAAGCTACAGGTTAACAGAGCTCACCTGGACATCCCCACAAAGAATTCCCAGCCTGGAGTACCAGTGGATTGGTAAGGGTTTTGTTCAAGTGGATTGCGGAATTGAAGTTTCACACTTTCAAGGACCCTCTTGGAGATTCCAGAACCTTGGATTGTGTGTTGGATACTTTGGGACCCGCAAGCAGAACTTCAGGAAGGAGTTCTAACTGGACCCCGCTTGCTGAAGAAGGCGGCACAACACAGTGGTGAGAATTCTTCAGAACAATTTCTAAAGGTGTGTCCCTGTCAGAGAAAACGAAATGACTAAAAGGGGCACTGTTGGTTTCTAAGCACTAGAAAGTGACTAATCTTTAAAAATTCATATCTCTGGTTCCCTACAGTGGATTCTTTTCGTTTTGGTGTCATTTAAAAGATAAAAATATTACCTATTTTTATAAATTGGTGTTGGATTTTTATTTTGTGTTGTGTCTTAATTATTTACTGAAATGGTGTTTTTAAATGCTTTACATACCTGTCTTTGAAGTTAAGCCTGTCTGCTCGCAGCCACGTTACCAAGGGTTGAGCATAGGAATAATTTTCTAAGACCTATGCTGGGTCCTACCATGTGTTAGTGGCCTTATTGCCAGTGGCAGACCTACATTTGCCCCTACCAATAACCCACTTTCCAACAGTGTGGATATCTGGCGGCGAAGCTTGGGCATTTTGTGTTGTAATGTGTGGCAAAGAGATCTATCTCTGGCTGCCCCCACATTTGGAAAAACGGTTGAAGAACCTGTGGGTGAAGTTCCCACTCGTGAATCTGTTGTGTTTGACGACTTAACAGATCTGCCATCTGATTCTGAATTCCTGGAAGGTGTTGGGCTAAAGGAATATGTTTTGAGGAATAGCCCACCTCCATATGGTCTGAGCTAGTTGAGAGAGCTGCAGAGAGTGCGTCCCCCTGTTTTTGAAAATAATACATTGCTGTGATATTGTCCGTCCGGACTAACACAGCTTTGCCTGATATGTGTTTCTGGAATGATTTTAATGCCAGAAAGATTGCTAGTAGCTCCAAATGATTGATGTGGAGTAGTTTTTGTTGAGGTGTCCATGCACCCTGTATGGTGTGATGTAGTAGATGAGCTCCCCATCCAGTGAGCGATGCGTCTGCGGTTAATACAATCTGTGGAACTGGCTCTAGGAACGGTCGCCCTTTGGAGAGGTTTTGTGTGTTCCACCACTGCAGAGAGCGATGTGTGCGGTCGTCCACCAACACCAGATCTGTTCGCTGACCTAGAGCTTGGTTCCACTGACGTGCTAAGCATTCTTGCAAGGGCGCATCTGGAGTCTTGCATGCGGGACTATGAATATGCAAGAGGCCATCATCCCTATTAGTTGCATAAACACCCGAGCTGGAAGGGAGTGCTGCGGCTGGAATTTTGTTATAAGGGCTTGCATGCTTGCTATCCTGGCTGGATTGGGGTATGCAAGGCCTGTTAAGGTGTCTATTGTGGCACCTAGATATTGCTGGATGTGGGACAGTTGGAGGTGAGACTTTGTGAGGTTTATTGTGAACCCTAAGTGGTGAAGTAGTTGGATTGTGGTGTGTGTGTGTGATTTACACACTGGGTATGCGACTTGGCTTTTATGAGCCAGTCGTCCAAGTATGGGAAGACGTGAATTTGTTGTCTTCTTAAGTGGGCTGCTACGACTGCCAGACATTTTGTGAAGACCCTGGGTGCTGTGGTGACTCCGAATGGGAGCACCTTGAACTGATAATGTTGACCGTCCACTACAAATCGAAGATATTTTTTGTGAGCCAGGTGAATGGGAATGTGGAAGTAGGCGTCCTTGAGATCTAAGGTGGCAAGGAAATCGCCTTGTTTGAGTAGAGGAAGGAGTTGTTGAAGAGTGACCATATGAAAATGGTCTGACTGTATGTAGAGGTTTAATGGTCTGAGGTCGAGGATGGGCCTCAGGGTTCCGTCCTTCTTTGGAATGAGAAAATACAGTGAGTAGACCCCTGTGTTTTGCTGATGCAGGGGAACTGGTTCTATTGCATGTTTTTGTAGGAGGGGAAAGTACCTCTTGTTTGAGAAGCATTAAATGGTCTGCTGATATTGGACGCTGTTTGGGTGGTATGTTTGGAGGAGTTGAAGTGAGTTCCAGGCAATAACCGGATTGGATGATTTGTCTCACCCACCTGTCCGTGGTAATGGTGTTACAGACAGGTAGGAACTGTAGTAATCTGCCCCCGACTGGAGTGGAATGGTCTGGGGGGAGTGGAGGGAAGTCATTGTTTGGAGGTGGAGGCAGTACGGGTATTGACGGTTTTGCCTCTACCCTTGTTATTATTACCCCTGTAGCCTCCTCTGTAATAACCTCTGGTAGAGGAGGTCTGGGTGGGACTTTTATAGGACGTGGAGGAGTTGTCCGAGGTAAAGCCTCTAGAGGCGCCCCTATAAGAGGAGCGACAAAAGGAACTTCTGGGAGTTTGGGATTGTAATGCTCCCATTGATTTGGCTGTGTCGGTGTCTTTTTTCATCTTTTCTAAAGATGAAGGGCCAAATAAATGTTCTTGGTCAAATGGCTGATTTAGTATGGCAGTTTGGACCTCGGGTTTGAACCCTGAAATACGGAGCCATGCATGTCTACGCAAAAGGACACTAGTATTAATGGCTCGTGAGGCTGTGTCTGCGGCATCCAGAGCACAGCGAATGGAGGTGTTTGTTATAGTCTTGCCTTCCTGTATGAGATCATTGGCTCTTGCTTTGTATTGATCTGGAAGGTGTTGTAGTAGGGTCTCCAGTTCATCATAATGTGCCCTATCGTACCTAGCCAGCAACGCCTGTGTGTTGGCAATTCGCCAAATGTTAGCTGCCTGGGACGCTGTTCTTTTACCCACTTGCGTCCAAGAGTTTTGACTCCTTATCAGGAGGTGGAGCATCGCCTGAGGTTTGGGAGTTAGCCCTTTTCCTGGCGTTAGAAACCACTAAGGAATCTAAGGGAAGTTGCCCTTTAATGTAAACAGGGTCAGCTGGGGCAGACATATTTCTTTTCTACCCTGGGGTTAATGACTCTAGCCCTGACAGGATCTTTGAAGACTTCAGGAGCGTGTTTGATTACCCCTTTCAACATTGGGAGAATAGAAGTGGACCTTTGAGATGGTGCGAAAGTGTCCATAAGAAAGTTTTTCTCTATAGGGTCTGTGTGTAGATCTACACCGTGGTATTCTGCGGCTCTGTGTATGAGCTGAGTGAACCCTATGGTGTCCTCTGGCAGGGATGGTCTAGATGGGTAGACCTCATCCTGTGGTGTGTCAGGAACATCTGGTGTGCCATAATTGTCCCATGGGTCAGTTGGGATATTAGGAGGGCTAGGTTCTCCTAAGGGTTGATCATCGCCCTCGTACTCAGAAGGGTCCTCATCATCCTGAGGTGGAGGAGATTGTGAGGGTATTGGAGATGGAACAGGAGAGATGTGGTGTGGAGGAGGGGGTGGAGAAGGGATCCTGAAAGGAGAAGTGGCAATGTCTCTTTTCTTGAGAGGGAGTGGAACTGGTGCAGGTTTGTCCAATGTCCTCTTCCTGGAAGGACTAACTACAAGGCGACCTGTATTTGGGTCTATTTCCAGGATTTGCTGGGTTGGATTGGGTTGGAAAAGCTCCTCTTGTGAAATATGGCGTTTCGGCGCTGATTTTTTCGGGTCCGAATGTTTGTGTGGCACCGATTTTGGAGTTGTTTTGTACTCCCTAAGTTTGGAAACGGGAGTTTTTGTAGGTTCCGTTGGGGTCTTTGGAGCCGGTACCGGTAACTTTTTCAGCTCCGAAGGTTGCGCTCCAGCGGTTCTCGGAACTGGTTGTTTGCTCGATTCCGATGGCTTTTTCGGAGTCGAAGGCGCAGTGCCGCTGGGTTTCGGTGCCGAATGCGCCGATGTGGAACCCGGCTTTGGCGCGGGCGTAGACAGTGGCTTGTCTTTTGGGCTCGGTGCCGGGGATGGGGTTTCGGCACCGAGGGTAGGCTGGCTCGAGCCCGAGCGGCCTGAAGGCTTATTTGTGGACTTCTTGGCGGGGCGTGAGAAGTTTTGTCCCGGTGTGCACCTAGGCCCGAAGGTGAAGGTGTTACCGAAGCCTTTGCCGGAATGGATGGTGGGGAGGGGTCGACGTCAGTACTTACGACCCGTTGCCCAGGAGTGATGTCTTCGACGCCGGAATCGTCAGCTTCGGAGGCGCTGATGAGGCCCTCTTCGAGTTGTTCCTGTTCTGGTACATCGACGCCTTCCTGGAAGATATCGCCTGGAATGGGTGTGGACGATCGAGCCATGTTTCTTTGAGCTTGACGATCCCGTATGGTTTTCTTGGAGCGGAAAGAGGCGCAAGCTGGACAGTCTTTGGCCTCGTGCTCGGGCGAAAGGCAGAGGTTACACACCTCGTGAAGATCGGCGTGGGGAAACTTGGATCCACATTGAGGACACTTTTTGAAGGGAGTCCTTTACAGATCCACATTGAGGACACTTTTTGAAGGGAGTCCTTTCCACTGAGCCAAGAAGGCCTGATGGCGCAATTAGGCCCGAAGGCCTGCGTCGATGACCGGAATCGAAGGATTGGGAGTTGTAGTGATGCGCGTCGAAAAAGGGAAACGCGATCGAAAACAATACCGACGAAAGGGTGAAGGATTGCGCGTCGAAAGTTAGAACGGTGGCGGCACCGAACTGGAGCGCGACAAACACATCCGAGCCCGATGGCGGAAAAAAAAGATGGAGTCGATGCCCATGCACACTAATGTCCAGAGGAGGAGTCACCTATCTCGTGACTTCCAAAGACTTATTCCAAGTACAACAACAAAGTGCAAACATCCGGGCCCAACACCAGATGGCGATCTATGCATAGTGTGTGATCTGCAGCTCATATGCCTCGAACATATTTTTACCTGGCACTGCCAATTGCACTTTGCCTATATTGTTCTGTCAAGAACTTTTGACCAGGTCAATAGATCTAAACTGTGGCCAATGCTTCCAGGTATGAGACCGGATGTCAAACTGGTCCATTTTCTCTCAGTTCTGTATTGCAATTTGTTGGCTAGGCTCAGGCTAGGTCTCAACAGCAACTGCACCAATTCGTTCAGCTTAGAACATGTGGGAGTCAGTGTGTATCCTTGCCCTTTTTTTTGCTTATTTTGCACATAAATAAACTGAATGCTTTATTGGTACAGCAGTCTTAGGACGTGCCAATGTTTAACTCGTCAGCCATCCTGACACTCCCTTATGCAAATACGCTATGTTGTTGGCTCGTACTCCTAATAGTCTGAAAACTTTGGTGGAAGCTTTTGACACGTTCATGGCCGATATCTATTTGGTTATTAACTGCTCCAAGTCTCAAACTATGATCGGTTAAGGGAAAAAAAACCTGAAGATGCATGCTATCATGGACATTAAGAATAGACACACGAGGACTGACAGCTTTCCATACTTATTTGTATCAACTAAACGTTGGCATGCTAATACGATTAATAGGTGCAAAAAATGTGCCAAGTTATGGTGGTTCTTTTCAACCTAATTACCGCCCTAGGAGTAAACCCGCTTTTGCATTTTCTTGAGATTTATAAATCCCAATGGCCTCCAAGTGCCATATATGGTGCTGCGGTCTTGGGGTACACCAACATCTCACCATTAGAAACAGAAAAAAATCTGTTTTGTCGGTGTTTACTATCATTCCCCCTAGTAGTTCCCACTATGTGTACCATGAAGTGTTGGGCTTCCTATATATTGAGGACATTATCAAACTTGCCCCTTTGTTGCTCTTGATATCAATCTGAAGCAGTGAACACAATCTTTAACTGTGAGGCCATCAAGGATTGCTTGCAGTGTGATAAAGTGCTTAAAATCCTGAGGTTGTGTTATATTAGACAGACATCTAAACTCTAGAGAGAACACAGTTGTTTTATAATCCAACCTCTATAGGTAAATAGGACAAATTATGGGGTAAGAGTAACTTTTTTGAGATAAGACATCTTGAATGTGAAAACTGCAAATTAAGCCAGGTAGACGCCACTAAATGGTGTTACAGACTACTTCCTCCATTTAACCATATCTGTTATGTAATATCGTCAACTGGGAGAGGGTGTTACTATTTAGGTCAGGCACTCTCCGGAATTTGTTATGCTTCCCTCTTGGCCTGTTCAACAGTGCGAGTATTGGTATAGTCCTTACAATTTATTTATTCATTTCTATTCTTAAAAAAAAAATGAATTACTCTTTCAAAACAAAGGAATTTTAGAAGATAACCTATAATTTTCACAGTTACTGATGAGGTGGTCAGTTTGATGCTTGGGTCTTTACTTAAATGTATTGTGCACTGCGTTATTTGATGCATGATTAATTATTCAAGCAGTGATTTGCTTTGCTGCTTTTAATGTTTTTATTGGCCGATGACTGTACTTTTATGATTATTTACTTAATAACTGAATAGTTTCTTTGAATAAATGAATGAATGAGTTTAACTGCAAACTCTGTTAAAATGGATTGTGAGTACTAACTGCCAGCACCTGCCTTTTCAAATAAGGTCTGTTGCTGCGTAGCATTGGGCTGATTACACGCAAATGTGTGCACAAGCATGTGAACAGGTGTGTGGGCTAAGCGAGTGAGACGACTCTTTAACTCATCCTTGTATCTGTGCAGAGGTTGCATCTCAGAGGGTCTCTTCATGAATTAATGCAGACCTGTGCAGGCTTTATGAGTGGGAATTCAGAGAGCAGGTACATTTGTATTGACTTGCTGAAAATTGTGAGAGCTTCACTGTACTGTACGCTATGGGGGAAATCTGCACCAACAACTTTTTCGCCATAGTTAGACTGTGTGATAATTGTCGGACCAATATTATGGTAAATCAGAATGCCAACTGCAGACTAGACATTAATTTCTACATATCTGCACTGCTTCTGGCATTTCAAGACTTATCATCTTTATCTCACTCAGCACCTAATTGAATTCTGGTCTTTGACTCTCACTGCTGGGCCAGGTTAATTGCTCTGCTGGCTCACAGGATGCTTAAAGGCTTCTCCACACAATAGGGCCATAAAGACAGTGATCAGGCTGTCCCTGGCAGAGGAAATGGTGAACACAATCTGCCTGAGGTAATTACTTTCAAACTGCACCTAGCCAGGGAAGTAACAGTCCCACAGAAACAAAGGAGGGTGGCCAGAACAACTGAGTTAAGTCACAGGAGGGGCTCCGCTTTAAAGATTTGGAGAGGGGTAGCAGGCAGCTGTGGCAGTTAGGAGGGCGGCGGAGGCTCTCAGAGAAAGTTGGGGCATAGAAGCAGTGATGATGTGTACCACTAGAATTGGGCCAGGGTGCCTATTTTCTGGACTTGGCCTTAAACGGCTAGGCCTCGTTACGCTCAGAGTCAAGTGATACAAAAGTGGTACTTGTTTCACAGTAAAAGGAGACAGTGGACTTATTCCCTTATATGGACCCAAATACTTGACAACTAAAAAACTTGATTTACTACAGAGACCATTTTCTACTTTAAAAAAAAAAAAGGTTAATCAAGCAAATGATTATTAGGCTGTTGGTGAATTCCCCAACAAAATATGAATACAATGAAGATGAGGACCAGAAGACAGGATGTCTAAAATATATTAACAGTAAAACTTCCAGTAAAAAAAAACTTGAGATAATAAAAACTCTAGTTCAAGGGTTCGGGGCAGGGTCTATGGGCACAAGTTATTAATTGCCATTTAAGAATTTGTAGTTGACAGATCACATTGCAGAATTCCGAAAAAGGTGTATAAAAAAAGACATTTGAAAGACAAGAAATGAATTATGATCTGCTGAAGGTATCCAAAGATGGGCAAGATGGATCCATTTAAATTTGTTTACATAAATTACTTGATGCTGCAACCACTTTAAGCTGCACATCAAATAGTTGTGGAAGCTGTGCAAGAGAAGTGCTTGTAAAGAAGTTTATTGTGTGCATCTGTGCTAAATGTGTATGCTTTATTGTTAAGCACAAACATAAACCTTTGTATCATGAATTGGTAGCTGTGTCGATAGATGTAAAATTATTTGAAAAAAACATGTTTGGAAGAGGTTTGGGTACATTTATCACATCTGAGAAAATTCAAAACAGCATGGAGGTGGTCTTTTATTTGAGCGAAGAGAAGGGGAAAATTGCCCCAATTTTACAAGTTGTTACTCTTGTGGTTTTCACATAGCTAAGGGGATAGTAGAACTGGAGAGACAAGAGCAACATGCTGTAATGCTGAACACAACAATCCTTTGGTGGGCAAGCGAGTAATTATGCCTTCTCCTTTGAGAGGCCAGGGTGACAGACCAAGCTATTACAGCCAGGAAAGAGATGATATCAGATATGCAACTAATCAATGACTGTTTCATAAAGGCTTAATGAATGTTTTTAAGTAACTTTTTAATTGTCAAAACAAAAAGCGTTAGGATGTACAATAAATGTAAGGTCTCTGAACAAATTAGGCCAAAAGGTCAAGACAGAAATCCATCCATTGTTCGAGAGCCAATTCACATTGGATTTGAAAAAGACGCTATGTAACCTTTCATACAAAGCATAAGAAATGTATGCAGTTCATATGAACATGGCAGAAGTGGCACTTTGCACACCTCTGCTTTGGATTGCTACATGCATTGTGGTACTTTACAAAGCTCCTCATGTCAGATTTGTTAGTAAGCAAGTGTTGCAAGAACGCACAACCACTTTACACACGATCATCTTGCAATGCTAGCCAAAACTGTTTACAAAGTTCTGGACATGCATTGTGCAACTTCTGTACTGTTTAGGATTGATTGTGAACACATTTTATTAACCCTCATTTAAAAAAGATATTTCTGAGCTACGTGGACAGGTATGGAGTCTTTGCTGCTTCCAGGCTTCATTTGAAAATGATAAAATATGTAATACAAAAAAACTGAATAACGATTACATTCTTGAAGATTTTCAAGTGAAGGAAGCCAACTAGTATGAAACTGTGCTGTTACTATGGAAGGGTCTTACGTGGTGGCTTCCCACAGCCTCTCCTGCCCCAGAAAAGACAGGCTGTGTTCTACTGCCCTAGGAATTTCTGAACTAAAGTAACCTGTAGTGTAATCTATTGTACATACAAAGGCTTTGATAAAACAAACATTATCATGCTAATACGTTAACAGGTAATCTGGAGCCCACCGGCAAAAGTGACAAACTATCAAACGCAACAGGATAAAGGAAAGAGAAATAGAAAGCAACCCAAAGAATCAGTGGGAACCATTTAGAAAAGCGAGATAACTCAGAAGAAAACTGAAGAAAAAAACCACAAACAACCTTGACTCATGCTCAAATCTTGGGCTAAGAGAAACCAAGAAGTGAAAGGTTCTTTAAAACGCTCAGGAACATAGGGCATCAAACACTATAAGGTAACCTTTAAAATAGATCCTTGCCTTCTCTCAATTATGTGAAGGATTAGGTCTGGTAACACCCAAAGACGTGATCAACCCAGTCTATAAACCAGATACAATGAACACAACACCCAATAAGAATTCATTAGGAGGGGCTTCAACAATATAAGCTAAACCCTTACGAATTCCATACAGTAGCACAAGCAACAAAAACCAATTCCTAGGTCAAACTATACCCGATCAGCGCCATCAATTTAATTATATCTTACACCATGATCTAATTACTAAAAACTGTTTCCAAATCTTAGCTTGATTCATGGAACATGTTTTAATCCAGGGTGTAAAATTATTATATAAACAGAGAAGTATAAGGAGAGGAGGAGTTCTGAATGTAATTGCAATTTAGCTGCTATTCACCAAAACTCAGCCAGTCATATTTAAATCCCTTGAATGTCCGATCATGAGGTGGGTTGTAGTTGTAACGCTCGCAAACAACTGCATCACAGCAGTTTTCTAGTGTGAACTGACATTACATTGCTAATTAGAAGAGGAGATATTTTATCTGCCACTTAATCAGCAAACCAATGTTAGAGAAACATAATAATGAGAGATTGCACCTTATGATTGAACACTCTAGAAACGAAAAATGCAGCAACATCTCAGAATCATGCTAGATGGCCTTAACGAAATGCTGATGGTCCATAGCCACAGGGCAGGTTACAAACAGTAACTAGACTTTCCCACAATGTTATAGCAGTCAACATAGCATAACAATCCCAGATATTCTAGGTCACTATCGGTTCACCTTCGGTCTCGGATGTCACATAGTATGTACCTCAAGAGCCAGGTTTTCTGTTTTCTTGAACACTGGATGGTCCACAACAAAATGAAGTGGACTGAGAAGGTTGTTCCTAGTAAGTGCACCAAGCACCCAGAAGGCCACATTTTCTGTATTTCAATTTATGCACCTGAAGCTGGACGTTGGAGCTGGATCTTGGACATCTGCAGGGAACTTCTCCACTCAAACCAAAAATATGTTACTGACCCAATAGGCTATCTACAAACCTATTTAAACAATCAATCACAACACTATCAAGAAAATGTTTATCCCCTCTATTAAAAAAATATCTCCCATCAGTAGGGAGACAGAGGACTCCCCACCTAAGAATGATGGGATGTAAAACTGAAGTGACCATCGCAACGCTTGAACTAAAAACGGAAAATACATTACGTAAAATCCACAGGCGAGAATAACTGAACACTGAAAGACAGCTTCCTTAAAGCAAACAAGATGATAGCTTGACTCCACATTGTGCAATTCTGAGCAAATCACTTAATCTCCCTACAGCTAAAATTGTGAAATGTAAGTTTTGAACTGTATAAATTATATTTGAGTAATCGCCACTGATGTATACAATCTTTTAGATTGTCTGCCATTCCTTTGAGTAATGAGCAGCGCTCCATTGCTTTCTAACTAGGTTTGTGCTAACTAATTCTCAATATCTACAAGCCAAATATAAGAAAGCAGTTTATAATAAATAAATAAATAAAAAAAAAAAAAATAAAAAAAAAAAAGATATTGGTGGTTTCAATTACGATTTTTGTATAATGTGAAAAACAACTTTACACAAAAACACAGAGGTGTGTGGGGCAGAGGGGGAAAATCAAGAAAGTGAGTGAAGGAAGTAATTCCTTGAACAGAACACAGAACTCAAAGTAGTGACTGCCATTGAGGACCTCTCGTCACCTTTAAAGACCACCAAGAAGTCATGGCTCTGAGTGATATGCCTGAAGAATAAAACAATACGAAACAGGACTGAATGTATAAGAGTGGATGAGAATTATAAGCACACACTAAGTGAACTGATTCCTAAGGCGCAATAAAAAACCCACACCAAGAAGAGGATCCCTCAAATCCTCTGAATTTAGGGACCATTTTGACAAAAAGGAATCATTTCTATAACAAGAGCATGATGAACTAAATACAAACTGCAAACATTGAACTCTACAACAGGAAGAAAAACATGTCTGACTTGTACCAAAACGAAAATCCTGGTACTGAAAGGCACAGATGAGTTCATTCAATTACCACATTCTTGCTCTAAGCAAAAGTATCTCAGTTTCACAGTACTATTCAACTGCTCCTGCTCTCAAGTAACGAAGTCATAAGGAAAAGGGATAAACGTCTGAATCTATCCTCGCAAATCTGAGAAGGGAACCGACCAGATCATTGGCTAGAGAAAGAAAATACTACTGCAAAGAGGTTGACATGGTACTACTTAAAAAGCTAATTGATGGATGTCCACGTACTGCAAAAGCAGTGCAAGATGTTGGCCCCTAAACTGACGAAAATACATTTACAAGCACTGCCTGGTTGCCAGCCAAACTCCATATTAAACTCAAAGTCTATCAGTGCATTCTGCAGAAAGGGACAGGCTATATACAGAAGATGGCTCCCTGCAAACTCTAGTGCCCACTGAGTCTCTCTATCTGAAAATACAGAGATATCTGACAAACAAGTTACTTACCTTCTGTAGCGCCTTATCTGGTAGAGACAGTCTAGCTGCAGATTCCTTACCTTAAAATTCTCCTCAGGCGCAAGACTGGATCCGGAAATGTTTTCAGCAGTACTCCTGCCCGTCGGTAGAGGGCGTCTCAAAAAAACCCTCCGCCGACCACAGCGAGCTCAAAAACTACCGTCCAATCTCCCTGCTCCCATTCCCAGCAAAGGTACTGGAAAAGATCAACAATTAACTCATGACACACCTGGAGCAGAACTAGCTACTCGACGCCTCCCAATCCACCTTCCGCAGCAATCCCCGCACTGAAACCGCCCTGATCACAGCAGGCATCCGAACCTTCCTCGACCGAAGAGAAACAGCATCTTTGAACCTCTTAGCAGCCTACGACACTGTATACCACCACACGCTGATCGAAAGACCCAAACACATCAGCATCCAAGGGGACGGGCTCAGATGGATCACCTCCTTCCTCACTGGAAGAACCCAGAGGATCCACTTCCCACCTGTCACCTCTGAACCCAAGGAGATCACCTGCAGTGTCCCCCAGGGCTCATTCCTCAGCCCCACCCTCTTCAACGCATATTTGAGCAAGCTGACCAACATTGTCAGATCCAATAGTCTTAACATAATTTCCTACGCAGACAACACTCAACTCATTCTCTCACTCACCGACAACCCCACCACCACCAGAACCAACTTCCACAGATGCATGACAAACGTCGCCAACTGGATGAACAACAACTACCTACAGCTGAACACAGACAAGACAGAAGTACTGATCTTTAGAAACAGCAGCAACACATGGAATGACTCATGGTGGCCATTAGACCTAGGACCTGCAACCACTCCCTCCAACTACGCCAGAAACTTCGGAATCATCATTGACAACCAGCTCACCATGAAATCACAGATTAACACCGTCTACTTAGCCTGCTTCTTTGCTCTGCGCATGCTAAGTAAGATCTTCAAGTGGGTACCCCTACACACAACAAGCACCGTGACACAGGTCCTCATTACCAGCCGACTGGACTACGGCAAGGCCCTCTACTTAGGATTTGCCGAACACCTCTAAGAGTTCAGATCATTTAGAACGCCGCAGCCAGACTCGTTCTTTCCAAACCCACATCACACCCCACCTCGGGCTCGGACTCTACACAACCAAAGACCTGCCGACATTAACCACCTGCCGAACTTCGACCAACCGACTAGAAGACTACGCTCTGCCTCCCTTTCACTTGCCCATACTCCCCGCTTCAACCGAAGCAGAAGTGGAGGGCGCTCCTTCTCCCACATTGCAGCAAAGACCTGGAACAGCCTCCCCACGCACCTCCGGACGATCACCTCGCTTCCGGAATTCCGAATGGCCCTCAAGACCTTGCTGTTCAACTAAGCCTCCGGGAACTGCAAGTGCCTGGAAACCCAACTGGGTGATTAGCCACGCTTTATAAATCCTGATTGATTGATCTACATCAATATAGTCTCTCTATCCAGCAAAGCTTTCTGAAGTAGCTAATATAAGACGACTTGTGAGCAGGCTTCTCCAAAGGGTAGCTTGTGAGCTACTGGTAGCTCTCCAGCTACCTGTAAGTAGCTCTCATGTGTTCACCAAAATTAATTAAATTAGAAGCTTTTGCTTGGTTGAATGAATATATGTTTACAAAAATTGAAAAGTGTGCATAAGAAACAGGAATGTGTGCATTTTCAGAATTCATAAACTGATGCTTGGAAAAAAATGGCTGAATTTCCAAAATACATTTAAAGCTGATAAATATCAAACAATATTGAGGAGACTAGTACTAATATTATTGACTTGATGCTAGGAGCATTTCAGCTATTGCTTGTTATGTATTACCCATGTAGAGGCATTCCACATTGACAAAGCATTTTTTACATTACTGCTGGCAACCATCCCGGAAGCACAGAGGTGATCCCTGCTAGTAATCTTGCATACGGTGGCTGCTTATATGATCTTTTCAAATGTAGTTACTACTGAATCTCTAATAATATTAGTAGCTCAGGAGTATTTACATTGAACATAAGTAGCTCTTCCTACAGAAAGGGTTGGAGACCCATGTCCCTGGAGAAAGCTCAGGAATACATTCCACGCCAAAGACAGCAAAGTGCCATGGACTTCCAGCCATAAGATAATATTCAAAAGGATATTACAAAGCTTAGTTTGAATCCGGAAAACTGCACCTTGTTTTTTTTCCTTTTTAACATTTTGTTTCAAATCATACTTATGGCTAGGTTGAATGTGATTGTTATTTTACAGATTTTTATTAAGCTAAACTATATGTGTTTTATTTATCATAAATCAAGCTTTATTTAAAATACCCATTGATCAGATTATGGAAGAATGGGAAAATATGGAGGTAACTAGCAAAAGCAATGGAATATGGAGAACACAAAATTGCATGTTGAACATTTCTGGGATCCAGAAACAATGCACATCCTGGGCAGAGATGTCACACCTCCTCCCCCAGGAAGGGCCAGTGCTCAAAGGGGATGCTTCAAAGGCCTGCAGCCTTTGTGATGCGACACCCAGCATCTGCGAATACCTAAGAAGAAAGAAGACATCCCTGCAGAGAAGACGGAAGAGGGAGACTGCCTTGGCCCAGCCCTACCGGCCTGTCTCCAGCTTCGACGAACCTGCGACTTGTTTTGCAGCCAGTGACCTCTGAAAACCCCCGGAGAACTGCTGCTTTCGAAAAAGACTCCAATCTCCCAAGGACAGTGGCCCTGTCCAGAAGAAATCAGCTACCAGGGCTCCGGAACCAGCTGGAACCACGATCCCTGCCCACTCTGCACCGGACACCCAAGGGCCGAATGGCTCAACTGTCCAGTGAATTCTCGCCAGCGATCCTTACCTCGAATCCAGCGCTGGCTGACCTCTCTTGGACTCCACCACGCCGCCTGCAGCCTGAATCCAGAGGCTCCCCCTGACTGTGACCGGCTTCGGTAAGAAGAGTCTATTCTTAGATATTGTAAGTGCCAGGGAAGCCATAGAGCGTACATGGGCTGGACACTCGACAACTCGAGTTCCCCAGCACTACGATGGCTTCTCTAAAACCAGGAGTGTTTGGTACCAAACTACTACTCTCAATAAACCCACATTGATGCCAGTGAGGGATGTATTGAACCATGTACTCAGAGGGCACCTCTGAATATTCCCCTGAAAACCTACCAACCCTGGTGTGGTCACAGACTGGCTGTAGTTAGCTTGCTACCACCACACTTTTCTGGACCAAAGGTCGAGAGCCTCTGCTCTCTGGGACCACAAACGATGCACATCCTGGGTGGACATGTCACACCTGCTCCCCCAGGATGGGCACAGTACTCGAGAGGGAAGCTTCAAAGGCCTGCACCTTTGTAATTAGACCCCCAGCCTCTGCTGCTAGCAGTAGATTGCAGCCACCGGTTTACACCCCCAAATTGGGTGGAAAAACTGGCAGGAAAACCTAGGGAGGTTGGGAGGTGTGCCCACCTCTGCCAACTCAACCCCTAAGGTGGGGGAGGAGAGGTGAAGCACATCTTTCAGTCCCTGCCATCTTGAAAATGGGGAGACCCCTCCAATCAGGATTAGGACTATGCCCCCTCCCACAAGAGGGTGGCATAATTGAGGGTGTAGTCACCCCAGGTAAGGTGCCCATTAGCCCTACCTCCTACTCCCCTAAAACACCACTAAATGTAGTATTTAGGTGGCTCTTCCAGACCTGGAAACTAGTTCCTGCCAACCTAAGAAGGAGGATGAAGCCAACGTTGTGCAGCGAAGAATGAAGACACCTACTGACTTAGCCCCAGCCCTACCTGCCTGTCTCCAGCTTCAAAGACCCTGCGAAGAAGACGCCTGTCCTACAGCCAGCGACTTCCAGAACCCAAGGAACACTGTCTGCCCTTTGACAAAGACCAGAGACTCCTGAGGACAGCGGATCTGTCCCCAAGAAACCTACACAAAGGACTCCAGTGTCCTCGGATCCGTGAGTCCTGCCCATTCTGCACCCAATGCCTCCAGCACGTGTCCAGGTGGCTCACCAATCCAGAACAGGTTCCCCAGTGATCCTCATCTCAAGTCCTGTGTTGGCTGACCCCTCGTGGACTCCACGACGATGCCTGCAGACTGATTCCAGAGGTCCCACGACCGGCTCCGGTGAGAAAAATCCAACGTCAAAGGACACCCCTGCACCCATAGCCCCTGGGCCTTGGTGAGCTGAACCGACGGTGTTCCTACGACCTTAAACACCTCATCTTACCTCTGCTGTCACTGGTCTCCGTCCTGCATTCTCCGGTGCGACACCTACAGCCTGTTTGTCCAGCATTGGGCTTCCGGTGCTTTGTTAGCCCCTGTGCCGCCGGTGGTGCATGTTTGGCGCTGCTTTGTGCCCGCCTCCCCGTGCTTGCTCTAGCCCCCAAAGCGTGGCCCCTGCAACAGATTTACCTACCTGCAAGCAGTGGCGCTCTGAGCACCCCCAGTCTGCATTGAAACACATTGGGCCCACCTCCGAATTTGACTTCTGCACCCAGCCGCCCCTGTGCCGCAGGTGGTGCAGACTTTGTGCTTACCTAAACATTACCCTCTGCTGATCTTAACCCCTGAAGACTGAATGGTCAGTTGGGCACTTACCCGTAAAACCGCATTGGTGTTTTCATCCATAGGATAACATTGAACTGTTTGAAAATTACACCAAGTGTCGACTTTTAACAGACTAAAGTATTTCTCCTGAAAAAAGTACTTACCTCTTTGCGATGATCTTGGTCTTAAAATAAAACTCAAGCAAAGCTTTTTTTTTTTTAGATTGGTGAGGATCTCCTTTTTGAGTTGTGTCAGTTATTGGTCAATGTGTATGCAATAAATGTCTTAAACTCCTCTGTATTAGGCCTAAGACTGCTTGCCCACACTACCACTAATAGAGCACTTTGAGTTTGCATTGAGCCCTGTACCCTTCTGGGGAATCTCTGGACTCTGCACACGGTATAATCTCCTAGTGGTAAACCATATACAGAGCCAAATTCCTACAGGTTCTGTTACAGGAGCCTCAATGCAGTTACCAAAACTGATGCTTACCCCATTCCAAGAGCACATGAATTGATTGACACGCTGGGTGCAGCCGAATTCTTGAGTACCTTTGATTTAACATCAGGGTACTGGCAGATTAGACTCACCCAGGGAGCAAATAAAAGGTCCAGCATTTTCGAATCCAGGAGGCCACACTACCAGTTCAAGTGATGCCTTTTGGGTTGAAAAAATAATGCACCTGCCACCTTCCAGAGGTTGGTGAATAGAGCTCTTTCTGGACTCAATTACTTCAGTGCAGCATATCTAGATGATATAGCTGTCTTTAGCTCACTTAGGATCAACACGAAGGCCTATCAAAGCCAGCAAGTGTCAGATAGGGCAAAGTTCTGTTGTATACTTGGGCCAGCTAGTGGGTGGAGGCCAAGAACAACTTCTACAAGCCAAGATTCAGACTACCCTGGACTGGGAAGCTCCCAAAATTCAGACTCAAGTCAGCTTGACTTGATACTATAGGAGGTATGTGAAGGGTTATGAGACCATTGCGGCCCCACTCACCAAACTTAACTCCAGGAAGCAGCCTAAGAAGGTCATATGGACCACAGGATGCCAAAAGACCTTTGACACCCTGAAAGAGGCTATGTGCTTTGCACCCGTACTGAAAGCATCTGACTATGGAAAAGAGTTCATTGTCCAAACAGACACTTCTGAACATGGGATTGGGGCAGTGTTAGCATAAACCAATGATGAGGACCAGGATCAAACAGTTGCCTATATCAGCAGGTGACTCCTCCCTTGCCAAGATGCCTACGGGTGAACGTGCGCTTTACAAATACACGTTATGTTATGTTGAGAGTAGCGATGGAGTGCCATTGAGAGGGAAGCATTTGCTGTGGTTTGGTTCCTGAAAAAACTAAGACCCTACTTGTTTAGAACTCACTTCAAGGTTCAAACTGACCACAGGCCTCTCAGATTGCTGATGCAGATGAGAGGAGAAAACCAAACCCCAAGCTGTTGAGGTGGTCCATTTTCCTACAGGGTATGGACTGCACAGTGGAACACAGACCAGGGATTGACCATGCCAATGCAGATGGCCTTTTCAGGTTTTTCCACTTAGACGATTAGAACTACTAGGGGATAGGTTAGTTGCTCATCACCTTTCGTCTGGGGGTCATGTAGGAAAATGCCCCTTTTTGTATGGTCACCCCACACTTTTTGCTCAAAATGCTGATGGTTATGACTCTGCTGCCCAGACCTAAGTGCCTGTGCTCTCTCCTAAAACGGTTATGTTCGACGTGGTAATCCCAAATTGGAAAAAGTCTTACCCCCTTATAAGTTCCTCGTATATGGTACCAGGGGTACCAAGGGCTTTTATTGGTGGTAAATGGGGTCCCCTCGGTTGTAGCACAGTTTTGTGCCACCCTGGACAACCCTTGCAAACTACTGACAGCAAGCCTGCAATTGTAAACTGCAGGAGCAGTGTAAACGGCTCGAATTCGACTATGCCCTCAGCATGTGTGGCACAGCCACCTAAACAGCCTTTATTGTCTGTAAGGAACCCCTAACAAAGGCCTCCTAAGCCTAGGAGGCAGGGTGCATTATATTAAAGGTTTGGACATATAAGTGCAAGCCTATATGGCTTTATAGTAGCGTTCCCCACTGGAAACTACTATGTGTGTTAGCGGTCCATAGGATAACATGGGCAGCCAACCAGGCACACTCGAGATTGGCAGCTCAATTATGGTACCACTAAAATCAGTCATGTTTGGTATCGAACAACGTGCCTTCTCACCCTGACACGATTCTTGTGCCCTGGGTGACATAGCAGGCCCCCAGAGGGCACCTTCGCGGCTGTCCCCTGGTTGCCCCCAGCTTTACTATGCTCTGGCGTACCAGCACGAGCTTTCCGGCGCCTAGTGCCGCCAAGACAGGATTCTGTCGTCCTGGCAGGCAGTGTGATCACTCCCAGGAGTCAGAAACAAAGTCTCGGCAGGAAGGAGGTCACACCTTTCTCCTCCCCAGGCTAATGTATTGGCACATCACAGCAGTGAGCTCCTAAGGCTGCACCGCCTCCGATATGCATCTGGGCTGACCCATTGAGGAGTAAACAACCCTCCACTTGCCCCTGGTGCGCTTGCGCAGGCATGAAATTAACTATGCAGGAGGTGTACACTTAGGAAGGCTGGCCACACCTCTAGGGTCGGCAGCCTGGTCTGTACACCTAAAATTGAATTCTGCAATCTTTAGGAGGCAAGAAATAGTGGGTTCTGGGTAGAAAAGGTGACCTACACCACTGGATGTGGTCACCTCAGGGGCGGACTAGGTGCCCATTGGCTACTAGCTCCAACACACCTAACTCCCTTAAATCTGGGATTTAAGAGACCCCTCTGACACCAGAACCAAACAACTTACTTCAAGGAAGGACCAAGAAGAGACCTGTGTTGCCAACAACAGGACTTTGCTCACCAGCACAAAGGAAAAGAGGGATACTTTCTCCCTGAGGCAACAGACTTGGAACCGAGTGAACGACCCTTGTCCTTGGCTAAAACTCAACACTCTCAAAGAGGGGGGACCCTTGTAGAAGCCAGAAGCACCCTCAGTCTGCCCAGGGCTAGTTGCACTAGTTCCTTGCAAATTGCAGGTAAAAACAATCACCAGATCCAAAGAATCCCATCGAGCCCTCTGAGGTATTGCCCAAATCTAGGTGGTGTAGTGCATTGTGGGAGGTGTAGTCTCACCTGCCTCGAAGCTTCAGGCCGCTAAATTACTCCCCCAGACCCAGTGAAGTTCCCAAAGCCTTTCGTTGTGCTTACCGCTGCCAAGGCTTGTTGGTCACAAATCCGGTAACCGACCCCCACACTAGACACTGAATCTACAGAGAACATAGTGCAACCATCATCTGACGTCAGCAGCTGTCCACCTGTTTTTTTGCATTTTGTTTCTTGCAGCACAATAGAAGTGGTAAAAACAGCACCACCCGCGGCTCGTATTCAGCACCAAGGACAGCAAGAACCCCACTGCACCTGGACTCCACAGGCTAGGTAAAATTGATCGGACTGTTGTGGCCTGATCGTGGGGCCCACATGACCTTACCCCTATAAGTGTTCCAAGTAACTCGACCTGCAAGTGACCGATTGTCACTAATGGATTTTGCCATTGACTGCAATGTTAATTTGTCTATGTTTTTTACTGCACTTATTTAATATGGCTTCAAAAATCTATAAGTCCGGTTATATGTATGCAATTCTGTTTGTTTTGGTGTCTAAATTAAGATAGAAATACACTCTGTTTTTAAGAAATTGGTGTCCAATTTCTTTTGAGTCATGTCAATTACTTATCGTCCATGTTGGTACTCTGAAATGCTTAACACATGTTCCTCTAGTAAAGCCGGACTGCTCTTTGCCACTCTACTAGGACTGAGCTGACGATTTATTAGTGTGAATCCAAGGGCCATCTTTGGGGTATTGTGATATTGCATGGTAAAGCTACCCAGCCATACCACACAATATTCCATTTTCCTACACCACCAATTCGACATCAAACACAGACCATTGCCCAGAAAACTGCAGGACTAATTCAGGTGAGCTGCTGGTTTAGAACACTACCAATAATCTGGAAGTGTGAAAGGGAAACCCCATAGGCAGGTGGACATCCGACATTGTTCAATAAGGCTAAATCCAGACATGTATCAAATACTGACCTTCCATCTATACCTTTACAGGAGGAATGTTTTTGTATGCAGAAAAAGACAGCAACATAGCACATTCTGAAATATAAAAGGGTTTTCAGAAATAGAGGGGCAGTGGGTTTTATTCCAGATACTTTTCTGAAAGGAGGAAATTAGATAGCTAGTAAACAGTCTTAGAGCTAAGAAGGCTAAACACGTTTCTGATTAAACTATTTCAAAATGGCTATGGCTACAGGATATTCTGCCAATCTTAAATTAATGGCATTAATTACATTTTTTGACCTCCATCGATCTCCACAAGATTGTTTTCCACCCCTGCACCCGGCCGCCCTAGTGAAGTTGGTGGTGTTCTGTGGGACCTTACCCACCACTCCCCTTAACTCCTGGAAACTGGTCACGTAAGTCGCTGTACTGTACCTGAATGCCACAACTGCTTTTCCTCCATAGGATAACATTGCAGAATCTAAAAATTGCACTTTCGACTTTTTGATCTCAAAAGTATTTCTCTTGAAAAAACATACTTACCTGAACTAATTGATTTTGGTGCCTAAACATATATAAAGATACCTGTAATTTGTATAAATTGGTGTGCATCTCCTTATTGAGTCGTGTGTATCATTTATTGACTATTGTGTGTACTTGTAGATGTCTTGCACTCCTCTCTGATAAGCCTAAGGCTGCTCAACCACACTAACCCCTAGAAGAGCACCTTGGGATTGCTAGAACAAGCCCTGTCCACTCATAAGGAAACACCTGCACTCTTTGCACGATAAATCTCATTTTGGTATATCATATAAAGAGACAGCTTCCTAAACTTATTTTCTACTTGGACAAGACAAAAAGGTTTTCGAAAATCTAGCAAGCGGTTTGTAGCTTTTGGCAATCACAATCTATACCCCTACCCAGCTCCTCCCCTACCCCCACACTTTTGGTTACTATAAAGACTAAAGATCACTGTGTGAGTCAGTCAGCGCACATTCAGCAAGAGGAACGTCCATCACTGAAACCCTCCGTGCAAGAGTCTCGCAAACAGATCTCTGCAAGATTACTAAGCTAGGTTCTTATTACAGCTTCACAATGCTAGAGTCTAGATAGCTAAGCAAGTTTTGGAGCTCTAGACTGTCAAGCAGTGCTGCTTAAGTTTTTCAAATAAGAGGAATCTCATTTATGCTTTCTGCCTGTACTGTTCGTAGCTGTTACTCAATCACATAAAATTAAGAAAAACCCAATTCTGGAGAAGAAAATGTTACTGTAACTACAGTTCTCTAACCAAAATACCCTTCATAGATTCACAAAATACCACTCCTCTTCCTCAGTTATTGAGTCTCCTTTAATGAAATATTCACTAAAGTGGCTGGAATACAGAGCTATAAATTAATCTCAGGAAAGAAGAGCAGAAACGCTCACCACCTCACTGGCTGTTTGCCCGGTCATGTAATGAAGTTGAGAGGTAGTAGATAGTACAATGTTAAATTAATGCAGGTTGTCACTGCCAATTTTATATTTTCTACTGAGGAATTCCAGTTGGACAACTGGAAATAATTCAATTATGTGAATCTATAAAAGATAAAAATACTGCAAGAACTGTAGTTACTTATAAGTTACATCTTCGTCCTCAAGGAAACCAGTACAGTGGATCATAAAATGCACTTGGATCTCAATGACTGACCTTACTCAAGTAAATGCAAATCAAAAAGTTGCATAGACTATTTCTATATGGGCTCAAATTGTGGTATCTCCACACTTAAAAACAAATTACGGCTGTGTGAGTGGGTCGTAGAAACATTAACAGGAGATAATGCGTGTTGCAAAGCATTCATGAAAACTTCCCATGAACATTAAACCACTGATCAGTCTCAAACGTTTCATTTATGAGTAGTACAGAAATGTATCATGAACAGGTCTGAATGTGCTTAGCTTATTTATCAACATCACTCTTGATGGGATAGAGATGGTGCTAAACATTTCTTCTAGTGAGGTATTGAATTGAGCTAACCAAAATCAGAGATATGGGGAGGAGAAAACAACCTTAACCTCAGTAGCATAAGATTTTCTCCTGAAAATCCCATACCATTTCTTACAACAGCCAGCCAAACACTTATACCGGAATATAGTAAATTGTTTATTACTTTTGTAAAATTATGACGCAGACTATGAGTGACATGTAACTTTACATAAATGGTGTTAAAGTAACTGTTCAGAGGCCTAACATGGCAAACCTGCTACATCAAATATTTAGGCATCGAATTTGGAGCGGATATTATCTACACTATAAAACATAATGAAAAGCTCACCCTTAAAAAAAACAGAACTATTAGAAAGCTGGACTCCCAAATGCATAACATGGTGGGGACGCATAGAAAAGATAAAAATGAGGGTCACTCCCATAATTAATTATCTGATCAACATGCTGCCCCTAATGCTTTCAGACTTCCATTGCAGTTTAGATAAATTGATCACAAATCTGCCAGGGTAAAAGAGCAAGAATTTCTCTGAAGAAGCTCTGCCTTCACTACACACTTGGGGGAGTCAACCTTGCCAATCTTAGAAACTACCAGGCTGCGTTTCTAGCTAAACAGGGCACATACTGGCTATCCACATCCGACACCTGCATACCAATGTTGCTGGAAGTAGAAAGCCATCTTGAACAACCTGAACCCCATAACACTACTGACTTCCAACTGTAATCACCTCACTATATCCAAATATATATTCAAAAACACTAGGAACGCACTACTATCTATTGATAAAACACTCCCTTCCCATATGAAACCAATCTCTGGCATAACCCCGATATCAAATACGAAGGGCTAACTCTTTTGTGGAAAACTTGGATCAAGAAATGTATACATTTCCCTAAGCAATTAGGCTCCTCAACCTCTCCGGTAACCTTCTTGAATCTTCAAACATTATATCAGTTAGAAGACAAGGAATTCTACCATTTTCTCAAAATTAACACAGCAATCACCAAATCCAAAAGCACTGTAATGAACCTTCCCTCCCATCTGACATATACACCCTCAACAAGATGGGCCACAAAGTTTTCATATTTTACCACCTACCACAACCTAAGAACTCAAAAGCAAACATGAAGATAATGGCGAACTGGGACTCTCCGTCCTCTACCCCCATGTCCCAATTAGATTGGAACACCATCTGAAAATCTGTAACTGTCCACAAAATACCACCTGTACTCTCGCAAGCTAAATACTGGCTGTAGGAAGCTGGCTCTGTATATGGTATACCACTAGGTGGTTATACCATGCACAGAGTCCAGAGATTCCGCAGGAGTGTACAGGGCTCAATGCAAACCCAAAGTGCTCTATTAGTGGTTGTGTGGGCTAACACAGAGGAGTGCAAGACATCTATTGCACAACATTGACCAATAAGGGACACACGACTCAAAAACAAGATCCAAACCAGTTTTATAAAAATAAGCTTTGTTTGCAATTTATTTTAAGACTAAGATCTTCGTAAAAAGGTAAGTACGTTTTGCAGGAAAAATACTTAAGACATTTAAAAGTCGAGAGTGCAATTTTTGAACAGTTCAAGGTTATCCTATGGAGCAAAACAATAATGCGGTTATACTGGTAAGTACACGACTTACAGTTCCAGTCTTCAGGACCAAAGGTCAGCAAGAGGCAAGGGTCAGGTGAGTACCAAAACTGCACCACCAGCAGCACTTGGGTGGCCGGGTGCAGAATGCAAATATGGCGTTGGGCGCTCAATGCTCCTCAATGGAGAACTTGCTTCAGACAAAGAGGCTGCAAGGATCACACCGGAGGTTGCAGGAGGGAGACCAACGACAGCAGAGGTAAGTAGAGATGTAGGGGGCCGTAGGTTCAGCTCTAGGCCTGGGCGTAGTTCGCGGAGTCTTGCTACGCGGAACTCCGCGAAGTTACAAAAAAACTCCGCGAAGTTCCACGCGTGGCGGAGTGCAGTGCGAACTGCAGTTTGTGCTGGTATTCCTGCCGCTCGGGTAGAAATTCTACCCAAGCTGCAACTCGCGATCTTACCGCTTGCGAATTTACCGTTCGCGAACTTACCGTTCGCGATCACGAGCGGGGAAAAAACTCTGCTGCACATCGCGAAGCGGAGTTTTCTGCACTCCGCGTGCTCCGCGGAGTGCAGAGTGCAGCAAACTCCGCGAACGGAGCGAAGTTCACCGCCCAGGCCTATTCAGCTCAAAGCCCAGGGGCTTCATGTGCAGGGGTGCCTTCAGACATCAGAGTCTTCTTACCAGAGGCAGTTGCGGTCAGGGGGAGCCTCTGGATTCAGGCTGCAGGCATCGTCGTGGAGTCCAGGAGGGGTCAGCCAATGCTGTACTTTAGGTCATGATCGCTGGGGAACCTGTTCTGGATCAGTGGACAACCTGGATATGGACCGGAGGCTTCGGGTGCAGAGTGGGAAGGACTCGCTGATCTGGAGGGCACAGGAGTCCTTTGTGTAGGTTTCTTGGAGACAGAGCCGCTGCCTCAGGTGTCTCCGGTCTTTATCGAAGGGCAGGCAGTCTTCCTCGGTTTCTGAAAGTCGCTGGCTGAAGGACAGACGTCCTCTTCTTCGCAGGGTCCTTGAAGCTGGAGACAGGCTGGTAGGGCTGGGGCCAAGTAAATAGTCTTCTTCAGGCTTCGCTGCACAGCATCTTCGTCCTTTTTAGGGCAGCAGCGAACCAGTTTCCAGGTCTGGGGGAGCCACCTAAATACTAAATTTAATAGAAGGTAGGGCTAATGGGCACCTTACCTGGGGTGACTACACCCTGAATTATGCCACCCTACTGTGGGAGGAGACATAGACCTAGCCCTGATTGGAGGCGTCTCCTCATCCTCATGATGGAGGGGGATTGAAAGATGTGCTTCACCTCGCCTCCCCCACCTTAGGGATGGAGTTGACAGAGGTGGGCACACCTCCTATTCATCTAAGTTTTTCCTGCCCAAAGTACAGGTGTAAACCGGGGGCTGCCATTTGCCGCTAGCAGCAGAGGCTGGGGGTCAAATTACAAAGGCGGCAGGCCTTTGTAGCTTCCCTCTGGAGCACTGTGCCAATCCTGGGGGAGGAGCTGTGACACCTCTGCCCAGGATGTGCTTGGTTTCTGGTCCCAGAGAGAGGAGGCTCCAGTGAAGTCATCATGGTGCTGTGGAACTCGAGCTGTCGAGTTTCCAGCCCATGTACTCTCTGTGGCTTCCCTGGCACTTACAACATTAAGTAATAGACCCTAATATTGTAGGGGCATATCTTCTCATGCAGATGTACCCACACTGTGATATAGTGCACCCTGCCTTAGGGCTGGTAAGGCCTGCTAGAGGGCTGACTTATCTATATGTGAGGCAGTGCTAGTTGGCATGGCACACAGGCAGTGCGCCATGTCGTTTTTGTCATTTTGTCTGCACCAGGTCATGCATGCTGCAGTGGCAGTCTGCATGGTCTAGTTGAGGGTACCTAGTAGACCCTCTTCAGTCGCAATGCCCTTGGTACCCAGGTATAATTTACTAGGGACTTACAGGGGGCCTGAATGGCCAATTGAGGAATAGTTTTTAAGGAAGAAGCACTAGCACAGAGGACCTGGTTTGCGGGTACCCTGTGCGCTATAATCGAAACCACATTATTTTCCAGGCAAAAAGTGGGGGTTAACCATTTCAAAAGAGGCACTATCTCACACTGGCTCATTCATAGAACCTTCTGGACCCCCTCCTACCTACACACCCTAAAAATCTCAGACAGTCCCATCTGCAGGAACTATAAGGAAGTAACTGGGGACCTAGCTCACCTAATCAGTGAGACCATTCTGGGACAAGGTATTATCCTTTATTGCCAAGCCTTTTAATTTCAAACCTAAAAGAGAATTCTCATTCCTTATCAAGGGCTTCCTGGACCTCAACATTAAATGTAGTGCCAAAAGCCTCCTGCTCGATCTTTCAATAAAATATGCCATTAAAATGGTTACTCCAAACTGGAAATCCACCCTTAAAACCTAATTTACAGCTTGGTTAAACTGGATCTCACACATAAGAGGTGATGACATTTCTCTTCAACACTCCCCGTGGAAATCACCACATACACATATATGGAAAACCCTAGACCAGTGCCTTGCTTCCACTAAACCTCAGTGAACAGGTCTGCACGTCATATCTACTACAAATCCAAGATATTGATGCTATACTTTATTGCACACCAAGGTACCCTATTTCCTTAACTGTGAGTGATACATTTATGTTGAAACTGATAACAGATCGCTTGATCTCCTCAACTGAAACATACGAATGCCATATCAAGGAGATTGAGACCCTCACGATTGAAATATTAAGGGTTTGCTTTTCTTTCCATTTTCTCCGCTTTCTACTTCTTCTTCAGAATTATTTCTCAATTGACGAATGATTTAAAGAATTATTCACGGCTGCACTATGTATAACACTACTGCAATAATGTATATTTGTCCTGCTCTTTAATTCAGCCCAATTCTGCTCTTTTTTGTCTGTTGTGTACTGAAAATTAATAACAATTATTTGAAATAAAGAAAAGTTACTGCGCACGTTAAAGCATGAAAAATATCTGCAAGAAATTTTTATCATACATCCAAACCCATATTTAGTCTTCATTATACCAAAGAAATACTTTCTTTCATAAAAGTGAATCCCTAGAACATGGCTCTCTGGTCTCTCTAGTTAAACATGTATCATCATTGGCATATATACAGTTGTTTAAACCCTGGGGTAATCAAGCCACAGATTTGCTTACAGATGGTGATGGAGGATTACAACAAATATGTCTTAAGGTTCTTTCAAAAGCACATGACGCTGTAGTGAGCAGTGTTACAGCAAACAAATGATGGACGGAATGCTGACAATGCAAACATTCTCCCCCAGTCAAAAGATCGGGGTTAAATCCATCGAGCATAGCAGCCCAGTGACAATCCAAAAATTTGAGGTCAAAAGAGAAACTTAAGGCAGCAAAACAGTGATTGGGGTGGGGTGGGCAATGATTGAATCTCAGCCACTGGTTACTCTGGGCCACATTCCAGGTCATCGTTTTTCCCTCGTCCGTGCCATTACAAAGCCCAACCACATTCAAATTAGTCTTGCTCGAACTGATAGATCGGGTGCACTCCGAATGGGAACACATGTAACCCCATATTGATTTTTTCTATAAAACAGTGAGCTTGAAACCCTGGGAAGGACATAACCCTATTACTTAGCGAGATTCACATAGACAGCACACAACTTATTTGCATGGTGCATTCTGAATAGCTGGAAACATAGTAGAAAAAGAGAGCCTGATAGCAGCTTGCATTCTGGGCCCTTTCTGGTGGAAGAGATGTTCATGTAAAGTTTTTTTTAAAGATTAAAAGTTTTAAAAGATAACAGATAATTCTCTGAAAGCAGTGCTACACTACCTATTGGTGGCTAAAAGGTTGGTTTGAGGTTCCACTTTTGAGATGTGATTACTAAGGATTCAAAGTAGTGTTTGTTTTTTGGGCACCAACACAAAATTCTTATGGTTAATAACAAAGTAACACGCTAGTTTGGTTACTTACCCTCGGTAACGCTCCTTCTCATACAGCCTATCTAGCTGTAGATTCCTCACCCGTATAATATTTATAAGCGTCACATTGGATCCGTTGACTTTTCAGCAGTATTCCTGCGTGCTGGAAAGTTAAGCCATTTGGCTCCGCACTGACGCAGTTCTGCTCCAGAAATGACATGTGTGGCCTATATAGGGGTCATTCCCATGCGTGGACATCATTTCATTTCTTTCCCACACGCGGTCATCAGTTCATTTCTTTCCGTGCTCCCTCTCGTCTCTCACAGACACCTCAATATTTTCCCAAAATTTTCTCCAGTGTTCAAGAGATGTCACCCCCGAAAACTACAAGTTTCAAGCCCTGTAGAGACTGTTGCAAACAAATTTTTGTGACAAATCCCCAGCAGGTGAGCCTGTGGTGCCTGGTTTTAAGCCAGAATTTCAAGGCCTACGGTGACTGAGCGACAATGAACCTGAAGACGATCAAGGAACCAGAGGCAAAACTTTAGGTTGCCTAGCATGAGAAGTACCTGAGCCGGGACCATTGCAACTCATGCTCTGTGTCCAAGGTTCTATCTCGGTCCTGTTCTCGGAGTCGACTGAGCAGTTCCAGAGGTTGTTCTTTGTTGCGCTCTAAGTCCTCAGGTAAGCATAAGAAACACAAGAAATCAAAGTGGGATTCTGCTCCCTTGCGCCACTCGCATTTGCCTGAGCAAGCGTGGGGTCAGTGCAAAGCCGACTTCGGAGCCAATCCAACAGCTGGTTCTCGCACAACCGGGGTTTCTGGGGCATACAGCTACCCTGTGCCAGATTGAAGAGTTCAGTACAGTCATGCTCCAACTCTTTGAATCTCTGCCGACTCTCTTTGGCATGCCTTTGGGCCCCAAGGAGCCATTAGGCCTTCCACCTGAGATACAGGCAGCAAAATAACAGACACCACTTAGATTGCTCAATCAAAAAAATGTATTCTTAGTGCATGAAAGTGCTCTTGTTTGAAGTAGAGCACTTGACAGCAATAGACAGCTGGCAGGCCCCCAAAGTCAAGGCCAAAATAAAAATATGTAAATGCCTGTGAGCATGAGGGGGGCGCAACAATGAAGTGAGTGGGGCCGGGGGAATGGGAAGCAATAGAGGAACAAATGGTGCTTAAAATAAAAGTAAAGCCAAGTTTAAAAGCAGCATACGAGAGAGAGCAGCACAGAGCATAGGAGAGTCGGGGGAGAAGTAGACAAGAGAGTAGAATATAAGGGACATAGTAAGATGGAGTGTGGGGGCAAGCACATAACAGCAAGCAGCATTAAGGGTGGGTATCTGGAAGAAGTATATGAGGGAGAGAGTTGGAAAACACATGCACTCTCATGGAGAGCTTAACCGAAAAGAGAAAAGTAGTTCCCTAAAAGTGAACAGTGGAAGAATACAAGTCAGTCAAGCAAAAGGAGAAGGACCAAACACCAGATAGACACAATGTAACAAAGAACACAAGTGAATAAGCAAGAAAATAAGAGTGACAACGTCAACCAATGGTAAGCAATGGGCATGCTCTAAGCCCACTTCAAGTTAGTTCTTGGCAAGGCCACAATAGCTCTTTCACAACCTCTATAAGGCGAGATATAAAAAGGAACAATAAAAGAAGCTACACTGGGAACAAAACTGTTAGCAGTCCTAAGAAGTGATTATTTGGGATGATGACACTAATGTCGCTTTTACGAAGCAACACATATCATGAAACATATTTGTCGGAATTTAATTGTTTTTTAAATGTTGGCCCCTTGTATCTTCGTGCTTAGGCTGGAATGTGATTTTTGTATTCAGGTTGGCAAACTGGTCTGAACTAGAGGGACTATTAGTAGTAGACATTTCATTGTCATAGTTTTTAAAAAACTTTACACACAAAGAAAAATACAGAGATAAAATTACTGTAAAAATAATACTTATAAAATCAATTTCATTTGACAAAAATAAAAATGTAATAAGATATAACCCATATTGTAAACAGGACTGGTGTCACAATTTTCTGATATCTTCTGTTACAGCATTAGTTTCCAGAAGAAGACCTTTAAATCATCACAGGAAGATCTTGCAATAAAAAATATGTTTTCAGGAATCCTGTTGATTAATGCCAAATTTGAGACTGGATAAATGAACTTAGAGGGCTCAACGACTGCAGTGACGGAAATTCTCCTTTTATGGTAGGATCGTTGAATAGCTTTATTTGTAGGTTATCAATCTTATTGGACAAATGATTGTCTGTACCATTGCAAAACTTTAGTGGACACAATACTGGTCGATCAACATAAAGGTCCCTTTGTTGTTATAGTAGTTTTAATATGTAAGAGTACTGTTCTATTTTGACCTGTCTTAATTCTATTCCCCAGTCTGATGTAGACCTTTTTTCGTAGGACAAATTTGGTTGAACCAAAATTCCGAAGCCCAACAGGTACATGTAATTTCTCTGCCAATTATTATGGTCTTCGATAAACTACAAGCTCAGCAAATTTTGATAGTTGATATGGGCGTCTTCAAATGGCACCTTTATCATAGTTTCTCGCTGATATTTGCTTCTTTCCAAATGGTTTTCATACTGTGTAGAGATTGTTATGTGGGTAGTTTGAGTGATTGCACAATCACCTTTATTTAAGATTTCAACTGGGCAGTTTAAGGTTCCAGTTGGATCTATCTATCAATCGATCAGGGTTCTTATAGAGTGCGGCTAATCACCCGTTAGGGTCTCAAGGCGCTAGGGGAGGGGTGGGGGTTTCTGCAGTTCAGTCGAAGAGCCAGGTCTCATTGGAACACACTTGCTAGCCTAACTGTACTTCTTACCAATTTCTTCCAAGGACTTTAATTACCATCTTTAATTCCCTGCAATGCTGTCATATCTTTGTCGTAAATGAGAGTTATGATTGTTGAGGTTGGTGCCTCTGTTTGTAAGAGTTCAAATCTTCTGCACTTGTTGCTGTAATTTTATTACTTTAGGACAGTGCTTGAATCATAATATGGTTGCTGCGACCCGTATTTGAAATGTAGGTTGTAAGTTGTGGTACAAGTTGAAGTGCCGCTTTTGCCTACAAAATTAAAAATAGCTTTTTTTCAGGAATGGACAGGGGTAGTGATTAAAGTTCTATTTTTGTTTGGGCCTTTTTGTTAAGTTTTCTCAGCCTCTTTAAGCTACACTTTCTCATGTATGGCAGAACCTGCTGACTTTCCTTGATCTGTTACTGAAAAGTGATCAGTTATTTATCGTATGGAGGGGTTATCTGAATTAGACTTTGAAAGAACCAAATCAGTGATGTCTTCATTAGGTAATAAGGTATGCATTTGTAACTCTTAAAGCTGGAGTTTTAGAATCAATGATGTGTTGTGATACTTGTAAATGCATACATTTTTTCAGAAGTCGGTTCAGGTATTGTAGGTGGGATGTCGGAGTTGTTAATGTGGATTGTTTGGGCATCAGATGATAAATGTGCTGTTGGCCTTTTTTGTTGTCAGCTTATTACCTGGACTAATTAAAAATGACTTTAAACTTGCACATTGATTTTGATGAGTCTTGAGCTTTGCCCAAGATTACTGGCCATCTTTTGTGGTAAACTGCATCAAGTCAATTAAATAATTGATTCTGAAATTATTTTGGATTTTCTTACAGGTATGTCCGATAAATTACCATTCAATAGTTTCATTAAAATGTTCACATATTAACCATATGTCAGTTGAAATATTGTTTAGTACTGTAACTTGTTTGGTTAATAAAACTGAGAGGCTGGTATAGAGTCTGAATCAGTGGCCAAATTTCAATGAAAAACGCTAGTGGAGTCACTGTATTTGTTTGAGCAGTAACCGTAAGTTGGCTGAATGGAGTTTCTATGGTGCCAGATGAATCTGCACAGTTGTAACTTTGCTGATTAATACATGTATCAGTATGCTGGATGGCAGGAGTTGAAAGCCAATCAGAAGTTAGTTGTCTGTTTTTTTTAAGTGGTTAGAGGTAAGGCTTGTTAATGATCATAGGTGTTCATCCATTACTGGATTGCTCACTCCTGAAGATGAAGATGTCTCTGTGATAAGGCCCGCTGAATTACATCGATCGGTGGTATAATGGCCTGTATGGGATTTCTGAGACAGTGTCAACATTTTTAATGTTACATGAAGGAAGCTAAATAAGTTTAGCTGACAGCCGTTCCTTGCAGCAGCAGACTTTAAAAAAAAGTCCTGCTCGATTTTAAAATAATGCAATGTTGTACAGTATTTCTACCGGCAGGGTTTTTCACTTTGGAAAACATAGGAAAAATATCTGAAACAGAACTAAGCTCCACTCGACCCTCTGTGATCCAAAGCAGCCCTGCGGATGCCTTCACTCGTCCCTCTACAGATGCACCCCTGACACCACGCAAGCTTTCTACTATTCTCAGGTGAACTGATCTCCTTGCTCTCAATGCTAGAGGAAATGCAGAATGGATATGGGTTCTGGCGATCTAGATACACAGGTATGCTCAATATAATACTGTGGAAGAATGTGTACCTTTTTCCGAAAGTGATCCTAACCACCAGCTTCCCTGCGGATGAAAGATCCATATATCATAGGAACCGGAGTGGAGAATGCAGACTTATCAGTTGTCAAAATGACACCTTTACCACCAACCACTGCTGTCTAACAAGCAGCGCGATCTGAACAGCGGAATATCGGTAAACAGCATCCAAAGCGCACCGGAGAGGGGTTTAGATGCAGCCTAGAAAAAGCTGAGTGAGCGACTGAAGGGTACAAGTGCGACTACTAACTTCTGCAGATGGCTGAGTGTAACACTGTAGCATGAGGAGAGGAGCAAGAGGCAGCAGACTGGGAGCAGTATGCCCGTCTAATTTTTACATTTACCCATTGATGGTTGTGAACTTATACATACAACATGTGCAATGATTGTGTTCCATAAAGAGGTAACCTTTGAAAAACACCAAATTTATTTCCTACATCACTGTTCTACTGCACCTTTCAAGCCTGTAGGAAAAGCCCATTCAAATCAAATGGTTCACTTAAAGAACCAACTCGGGGTAAAAAACAGGAGCCCAAAAACTAAGAGTTGGCAGATATTACTAAGCAACATATATATTTAACACTGAATACTTCAATGACAAAAGTGCCCACCTTTAAGGAGAATCAAAATGTTTTTCAACACCACAGAAAGTTGTTAACGCATGACAAATGATTCAAATAAAATGTACAGTCTTGTATACCAAATGGATTGGGTAAAGCGGCCTTACTCCTACATCGCGTTCACTTCACACCAAACATCTACTATCACTTTGCATTCCAGCATTTCACCATTCTACATTCTCAGCCACAGAGTGCTTCCTTTCTTCTCCTATTATCACTCAGTGCTTTGAAGTAGTCTTCGAGTGACATGAGTACCACGCGTCAACCCACATTACACACTATGCTGCAAAGTGTTTGGTCTCTGTTGGGACATTGAAGTGGCCTGAGAGTAGCTTTAGAGCTATAAAAAGCAAAACATGACTTAACATGTTGCTCCTTGCCGCTTCCCTATGCTTTCGATCGAATACTCCCGCTCTCTCAACAGCGCCACTAAAGCACCTTCAGAGCAGAATATACACTACACCAGTGCCTCTTTCTCCCAGGTACCCTTGTGTTTTTCTTTCTCCTCCTCCCTCTGCAGTACTATGACGTTATTTCAGGGGCACATGCACTACATAACCTATAGCATAAGACCACAAATTAATTAAATCACATCACAAAATAATTACCATTAAATCAGAATCTACAAGAGTGCAACATATCTCACCATAAACATACCACAGATATTCAAGGGCATGCAATGTTTCAGAAAGCTTAATTCAGCTTTTTGAACTTTTGCAGTGGTCACCACTTCTGGCAAAAGCTCAATGCAAGGCTTCTGTCAACCCCAAGCATTCTTATCCATTACAAAGTTGGCAGTCAAATACTAATCCTTGTAAAACCCCATTAGGCTGCGGCAGTTGTTTATAACAAACTAGACACTCCGTTCTCAAAGGCACATGCACACAGATTTCTGTTAAATGTGAAAGAGTGTTAAAGCAAAGGAGGTCTTGGTAGCAAATAGAATAGACCTGGCCACAGTTCTAAAGCGCAAAGGTGGCTCTGGCAACATATAGCAGGGTGTATTTTTTTTTTTTTTTTAAAGAAGATCTGAACTTATAATTATTTTCTTGAAGTCCAAGCTTAGTGGCCCTGATGGTGGCACACCAAGCTGCACAATGGCCATCTTTAATAAAACGAAGCCATGTTTAAACAGGTTTGAAACTGAACTTATTACCTCACTGCACATTTGTTATATAATCCTGCCTCAGACAACCTATCCCCAGATCCCCCTATGCTGGAATAACATGTCAAAAGCATTGGCAAAGCCAATAGACCACGCCTTGGAAATCGATTGGCAATGGAATTTGCAATGGCGTGCAGCATGGCTAAAAAAAAAAAAACACGTTATGAGCTACAGCGCTGTCATTTTGTAAGTGATCGCATGCCTTTTTTTCTTTTTATCTACTGATCGAAGATGGATTGGTAAATAAAAAGAAAATGCAGTGCAAAACCCTTTTTTTTTCTTCAAAGTGAGTCGGGGGAGCACAAGTGAGGTACCAACAATGAGTTGGTAGAACGAGAAGCACACAGGCAACCTATGGGGAGAGAAGCACACAGGCGAGGACACAAGGGAGACAGCTGGGAAGCACACATCCTCTTGTGGAGTGCTTAAGCAAAAAGAAAATAGTTCCCTATAAGTCAGCAGTGGAAGGAGCAACAGAAAAAAATAAGCTCCAGGGGAGGGACAGACCAGATGGACTAGGCAAGCCATTGAATAAGAAGCAAGCAAATAAGAGTGAGGTACTGGGACAGACAGGGCAGACCTTTTATGCAAGAAATTGTCCATGTGTAAAGCAAAGGAGTAGCCTGCGATAACCCTGTCAGAAGTGCTTAGTGCCATCCATAAAATAGCCCCCCACAAGGCACCAGGGATTGATAAAATTCCTGGGACCTTTTCCTCTCAGAACCGGCGGTTTGGGGCCCATATCTGTGGGCAATCTTTAACGCTATAATGGAGAGAATGCCCATCCCTAAATCATACAAAAGGGGATGATGGACGGAACGTTTGAGCCAATCAAACACTCACCCCCAGTCAACTGATCTGGGTTTAATCCATCATCATTCTTTAGCTCACTCCACCACCCCAGTTCAGACATGGCCATATGCAAATCAGTCTGACCCTGTGCCTCATGGGAACAGTCCAGCCCGAACTGCCAAGCCATGTCTTCCCTGGACCGGAAACAAGCATCCTAGGACCGGTTTCTGGCATTTCAGCCGTCATCAGCCATCATCTGAACTGGGGTGGTGGAGTGAGCTAAAGAATGATGATGGATTAAACCCAGATCAGTTGACTGGGGGTGAGTGTTTGATTGGCTCAAACGTTCCGTCCATCATCCCCTTTTGTATCGCTTTGGTCGCCCTAAGTTGGCGGGGGTATGCCCAGACGTGGGTCCCTTGCTCACTTTGCCACTGGATTCAAGCAAGCCTGGCTGATGACGGCTGAAATGCCAGAAACCGGTCCTAGGATGCTTGTTTCCGGTCCAGGAAGACATGGCTTGGCAGTTCGGGCTGGACTGTTCCCATGAGGCACAGGGTCAGACTGATTTGCATATGGCCATGTCTGAACTGGGGTGGTGGAGTGAGCTAAAGAATGATGATGGATTAAACCCAGATCAGTTGACTGGGGGTGAGTGTTTGATTGGCTCAAACGTTCCGTCCATCATCCCCTTTTGTATCGCATCCCTAAATCATGGGCAGGAGCAGAAATTATACCTGTTTATAAGAAGGGTTCTCCTCTGATACCAGGCAATTATAAACCTATTAGTCGGATTGACGTGATGCACAAGGTTTTGCCCGGGTACTATTGGTACGACTTCAGGGATGGATAGAGGCTCATAATGTTCTTCGCACTTTCCAAGCAGGCTTTAGACAACACACCACCACCACAGATCAAATCTTTAGGTTGCAACTCCTATATTGGAAAACTGTTACTATGGAGGGCGAATGTCTCTACTTAATATTTGTGAATCTCACATCAGCTTTTGACTTTGTATCTAGAGACAAGCTTTGGTTAGTATTAACTGACATGGGGGTTCCTCCCTATTTGGGTCACATGATTAAGAGGCTACATGAGGGAAATGTTGCCCAGGTCCGCGATGGGAAACATGGGGAGCTCTCCGAACCATCCACAGACAGAAGGGGAGTTTGGCAGGGCTGGGTGTTGAGTCAGACATTATTTTGCTTATACATCAATGCCCCGGTGGATTCATTAAACAGGGCCAACAACAACGAAGCCCCTAGAATCACTTCTAATAAAGTACCAGCATTCATTTTCGCAGATGATACCCTTCTTTTTCCAAAATCTCCAATGGGTATTCAAAGGATACTTGATAGTTTTAATGTTTTTTGCCAGTCAAGAGGGTTAGCAATTAATGCAACTAAGACCAAATTTATGGTCTTTAATCCATTACATTCCACATGACCCAATCCCTGTCTGAATGGTATTCCCTTTGAATCCACTTTTGAATACCTAGGGCTAACTCTCAGCGAATATATGGACTGGCCGATCCATATTGCTAAATCAAGACTCAAGCTAGCACAAATATCGAGAGGATTGGCCAGGGTGCACAGGAACTCGTTCCATAAGCCCATAAGTCCCAATGTTGCGATCTATAAAGTGCAAGCCTTGGGTGCTATTACGTATGGGGCTGAACTTTGGGGGCATAAATCTATGAAAGATTTTGGAAAAATTGAAAACAACTTAATTAGGCGTTAGTTAGCCTCCCCCCTAGTACTCCACTTGTTCCGCTTTTATTAGACGTAGGAATCAGACCTATCTCTGAGGAAATTAGACTTGGACCCCTCACTTTTTGAAGAAAAATCTAGGTTACTCCCGAGCTGATATCCTACAAACTAGCGCTGGAGGAGATATTGAGGCTACCCGGGGCAGGCAGACTGCCCTGGATTAACAATATTAGGGATACTCTGAACAGCACTGGAAAAATGAACCTTTGAAGCGATCCTGCTGTGACCTGCCCATCAATATCCAGAAAAGATCTTGTGAACTGTTACAAGGGAAAACTTTCTTTTCCTCAGAGGTGCTAGTCATTAGGCACTCTGACAGCGACTTTTATTGGGGTAAAAGATACCTATAGTCCAGAGGTCTTTTTAGATAAAGTACAGCCCGCTTTAGCTAGGAAACTTTATATACAATTTAGACACGGTTCACTTCCTCTGCACTCATTTACTAACAATTGGGGTGGTGACCGGTCACTGAACTGCCCAGCTTGTGGAGCAGCAGAGGAATCTTAATGGCATGTTCTTTTTTTTTTTGCTTAGCCTATAGAAAATGCAGATTTAAATGGTTGATTCAATTGTGTAGGAATTTAGGAACTCAACACTGTCAAGAGGCACTGAGGATCTTGAAATATGATACGCATCAACCCACTGTTTTTGCTGTTTCTAGATATTTGTTTATAATGTGGTGTACATGTAAGCGGTTTTTATGACTACATCCATGTACTTATGGACAAGATCTAAATTTTACATCTGGAACCTGTACTGAAATGAACAGAAGTTTGCCAGGATATGCATGTTAAGTTGCCACCAAGGGACCCCGGCTCTTAGGAATTTGCTGTAGTAGGGTAGTACTTTTTTGGGCTGCAATGAGAACATTTGCGTGCCTTTGCTGCTGATAGCTATTGCACTTTATGAATTATGCTGCTAGAGGTTAAATACTCCGTTCTTAATTTTTGCTTTTAAATGTAATGTCTTTTTTTAAATTAATATTTAATATTTGTATATATTTGTTATGCTCTTTTATGGCAACCTGCCGAAATAAAGATGATGAAATTGAAATAAGAGTGACAATAATGCCAACTAATGGTAAGCAGTGGATGGGCTTTAAGTAGATGGTATGATTTGGCAAGGAGACAACAGGTCTTTTGCAATCAGACCGCATATCTCAACCTGAAAAATTGACTCGCAGGATTTCACGGTGGTGTGACTTACACTGATCCCAATAAACATACATACCCACAATGTCTATCAAACCTAAAGCTGAAGTCACCAATTTTTCTCACATTTCTGTGTGGCAAGGTTCTGGAATACGCGGAGATACACAAAATTTCTACCACCCAGCATTCCCACACTTCTCCCAATAAAAATGGCCCCCTGTATATCGCACAAAAGGAAAAAAATAAAAAAAATAAAAGAAAGGGAACTCTTTCTTCACATCCTGAAGGTTTCTATTTTTTAGAAAAAGGAATAGTTCGGATACAAACACCAGAAGAATGTTCTACCTCCGGGCGAAGTACTAGACATCTGCGCACTAGGGATATACCGTTGAAGATGTGAACATCTCGTCCTCCTAGCGCACTACTGTAAATACTGAACAGGGATTTGTATTTCAGTTAATTCTCAGGTATTTAGATGATTCCTTTGTCAAGTAAACACTCTTCAACAGTAATATTGATTTTATTGGATTAAGAGATTAAACACTTCAATACCAAAGGGACTGAACGATCGTATGGAATTTAGTTGCTTTTTAGAACTATGATAAGCACTTGCAGCATAAGTAATCACATGTACATGAATTACTTTTGTGTTTACATATGAGTTTGAACAGGTGTCTGAATGTAATAAGATCCATTGCACCATATATTACATTACCACGTAAATAGTTTTTATTACACACTGACTGCCATAAATGTACTATCACTATTCAGATTAGCTCTAACTCTAGCTTTAACACACTTTGAGTGATTTTAAAAGAGTGACACTGTATTACTGTAAAACACATCCAGCAGGCTGAACATTTGTGATCACCTGACATGCTCAGTTTTTAAATGGCGGTTCCTGCACGGTGTGGTAAATATCTCATGGAAGCCTCATTTTATATTCATTTGACACATGTTCAGCGTCAGTTTTAGAGGTCGGACCCCACACAGCACGCTAAATGTCTCACAGCAGCTTCACCCAACCTCATTTGTTTCATGGAATTTTTCAAGTTTAAAATACCATTTATGATTTTTCTGGGCTTTCAGTTACTTTGTGAATGAACTGCGGTGTTTCTAGTCGTTTAAACATGGCGCGGACCTATTTTCTCGTAGGCTTTGAGCTATCTACTATAAGCGTACACCCCTTTATATGGTGATTAACCTGTGGACTTAAAGACAAAAAACACAGAGGCCATTGTAAACACCGCCGGAGATGTGTTACATGTGAAACACTGCAACTTCTCGGTGAGTGCACACACAAGCTTCCCGGCTCCTTGAATCGACATCTTGCCTTTATATTTTCTAACTTTACTGTTGCTTGTGATATCGATCCGCGTTTTTGCACAACAAAAATTCACATGCTTCCTTTTTGAGATGTGTCACCTTCTCGCCTCATGACTCCCTATACATATACATTTTTCACAGTTCCAAAACTCAGTTTTTCTTGACTCCCGTTTTTTAAATAATAGGCACACTAACCGGAGCCATCACAACTTTATTTACCAGTGTTTTTGCACCACCAAAATTCACGTGCTTCCTTTTGAGAAGTGTCACTTTCTCGCCTCATGACTCGCTATGCATGTACATTTTCACGGTTCTAAGATTCAGTTTCTCTTGACTCGTTTAAAAAAAAAAAAAAAAATTGCCACACTAACCAGAGTCGTCATGACTTTTTATTCACCCGCTCTATGAATGATTATACACACCCTTATGTTTCCTTAGTTTTTTTGACAGTTGATGTTTTTCTTTCTTAAACCTCCATGAGGAACACAGATGCATATTTATTATTGTTGATGCACCTATTGATGACGTTTATGACTCATTCATTGCCAGGATCATTTTTGTGGCACATAATGAAACCTCATCCTGTTTATAATTCCCCAAATGAGATCCTTGGTGCGGTGTCTACATACCTGTTCAGTTTAACTGAACATTTAAACTTAACCCATACACATTTTCAACTCCTATTCCTAGAATTTTCAGAAAGTTGCTTTGATGACCATGCACATTAATTTACCATCAGCATTTACTTATTGATTGTTATCATCAATGACTGACCATGTGCTTTAGGTTCTATGTATCCTACTTAGTTCATTTTTGTTTCTGCTTCTTAGGAAAACATATCCCCTGAAAAAGGGCACAGCCCAAAATGCATTGGGATAACTAAATAGCATACATCTATTGTTGGGATTACATGGGATGCCTTAATACTATATATCCATGGATGAAATTCAATGCATTACCGTGACGAATTACCTTTCCTGAAAAATCAATGTTGCAGTTGAAGAGTGTTTACTTGACAAAGGATCCATCTAAAGGCCTGAGATTTAACTGAAATATAAATCTATGTTTGATATTCACAGTAGTGCGCTAAGAGGACCCTACTCCCAGGCAGTTCAATTTGACTCACGCCTATGATCAGAAGGCAATTCCCTGGCGCACACAATCAAACTGACAAGTTGGGATTATTTTTATTTTGAATCACCAAGGAGTGCATTGTCAACCTGCTTTGAGTTTAAACATCTCGTCCTTCACAGTAATGGGGTTAATAAGGTTCTCTTTTCACACATGGACATGTTTATTGAATGTAATGTATGAAATACTAGACTATTTTGTTTGGCTATGATAGGAAAAAAAAAAGTTAAATAATTATGTTTTTTAGATAGTGGAATTTTAGGAAAGGATCATGTTACTTACCCAGTAAGCATCTGTTCCTGGCATGTAGAGCTGTACATTCACATGCTTTGCATACTCCTGCCATCTAGTGTTGGGTCCGGATGTTTGCAAGTTGTTTTTCTTCGGAGACGTCTTTCCTAGTCACAGGGTAAGGTGACTCCTCCTTTCAGTGATAGTGCGCATGGGCATCGACTCCATTGTTTGATTGTTTTCCCGCAAGACGGTGAGAATGGAGTAAGTAAGTGTAGCATAGAGATGTCCATGCGTATGAATGTATAATCAAGAACTGCAACTATAGGTGCCCGGGGAGGCGGGTGGGCACATGTGAATCTACAGCCAAGAAAAGATGCTTACTGGGTAAGTAACATAATCTGTTCGAGGCATGTGTGCTGTAGATACACATGCTTTGATTAGCCTACAAAGCAGTATACTCCCAAAGCAGTGGCTAACCTGTAGATGTTGCAGTTGTTTGAAACATTGTTTTAAGTACTGCTTGGCCTACATTAGCTTGTTGGCGTGCTAACACATCTACACAATAGTGTTTGGTAAATGTGTGTGGTGTAGACCATGTAGCTGCCTTACATATGTCAGCTAGAGGAATGTTACCTAAAAAGGCCATAGTACCCCCTATTTTGCGAGTGGAATGCGCTCTAGGGGGTATGGATAAAGTTCTTTTAGCTTTTGCATAGCAAGTTTGAACGCATTTAACAATCCATCTTGAAATGCCAGATTTAGAGATGGGATTGCCTTTGTGAGGTGGAGCAAATGCAACTAACAGTTGTTTTGTTTCGCGGAAATCTTTGATCCTATTTATGTAGTACAATAAAGCTCTTTTGACATCAAGCTTGTGAAGAGTCCGTTCTGCTACAGAATCAGGTTGAGGAAAAAACACAGGTAATTCAACTGATTGGTTTATATGAAAAGCAGAAACCACTTTGGGAAGGAATTTAGGGTTGGTGCGAAAAACTACCCTGTCTTTGTGGAGCTGAAAGAAGGGTTCTTCCAAGGTTAATGCCTGTAGCTCACCAGCTCTCCTTAACGAAGTGGTTGCAATGAGGAAAGCAACTTTGCATGAAAGAAATTGCTAAGGGCAATTGTGCAATGGTTCAAAACGTGGACCCATAAGCCTTGTAAGGACAATGTTAAGATTCCATACTGGCGCAAGTGGAATTATTGGTGGTATTACCCTTTTCAAGCCTTCCATGAAGGCTTTGATTACTGGAACTTTAAATAGTGATAAATGCTGCCTGTTCTGCAAATACGCAGCTACCGCTGCAAGGTGCAAACGAATAGATGTATAAGCCAGTCCAGTTTGCTGTAAGTGTAGCAGGTAACATATAATATTTTGTATAGAAGCATCTAGAGGATTTATTTTGTTGTTATTACAGTAGACAACAAATCTTTTCCACTTTGCTGCATTTAAAGGTCAGGTAGTAGGCTTTCTTGCTTCTTTTAGAATAGTCATTCAGTCTGGTGGTAGATTTAAATAACCAAACTCTCTGACTTCAGGAGCCAGATCGCCAAGTTTAGTTCTTTGGGATTTGGATGCCCGATTTCTGCATGGTTCTGCGTGAGAAGCCTGGAGGTGAGATGCAGCTTTTGATGTGGAACTACCGACTGCTCCAACCGGGTGGTGTACGAAATGGTTACTTACCAGTAGGAGTAGTTTTGCAGCTTGAAGAATTTTCTGGATTCACATGCTGTGCATTATTCTGCCATCTAGTGGTTGGGTCTGGAATAGTCCTTGTTTTCTTTTTCTTGTTTTGGGCGTCGTCGACCACCATTTGGTGCCAGGTACGTCCCCTGTGTGAAGTCAGACGGCGCCCTGGAGGTCGTTGTGCGTGGTAGCCATCTTCAGATTCTTTTGTCTGTTTGTGTTCTTAGTTTGTAGTCCTTTTAGATGGTCATTTAAGATAAATATTGTAACTTGTTTTTCCACCTGTTTGTATTCCTCGTAGGGGAGGATGGGTGGGTCGCATGTGACTCCAGAAAATTCTTCAAGCTGCAAAACTACTCCTACTGGTAAGTAACCATTTTGTTTTGCAGTGTGAATCCTTTTCTGTATTCACATGCTGTGCATTAGATTACGTAGCGGTTTCTCCCATCTTGGGGAGGCTGTGGTAAGAGGTGTTTAAGTACTTTTTGTCCTATTTGCGCTTCCTTATTCATTTGTATGTCCACACAGTAATGTTTGGTAAATGTGTGTGGTGATGCCCATGTAGCTGCTGCACATATATTGTTAATGGGCACATTGGCCATAAATGCCAGGGTTGCTCCTTTTTTCCTAGTGGAGTGAGTTGTTGGTCGACCTGTTAATTCTTTGTTAGCGGTGGCGTAGCATAGCTGGATGGTTTGGACTATCCATCGTGATATTGTTGCTTTTGAGACAGGTGCTCCTGTGATGGTATGTGAGTAGGCAACAAACAGCTGTTTGGATTTGCGTGTTTGTTCCTTTCTCTGTAGGTAATACAGTAGTGCTCTCCTTACATCCAGGGTATGGAGGCTTCTTTCTCCTTTAGTTTTTGGGTTTTTGAAGAAAACCGGAAGGAGAATATTTAGATTTAAGTGATATTTGGATACCACTTTTGGCAGGACTTGTGAATTTGCATGTATTGTTCCTGTATGGTTAGTGCTTGTAACTCACTTACTCTCCGTAAGGATGTAATAGCAATGAGAAATGCTGTCTTTAAAGCAATGTGTTTGAGTTCTGCTTTATGCATGGGCTCAAAAGCTTTTCCCATCAGTTGTGTGAGCACTGTGTTTAGGCTCCACATGGGCACTGGAGCTGTCCTCGGGAGAGCAATTCTTTTAGATTCTTCTAGGAATCGTTTTATGACCGGTCTTGTGAAGAAGATTTTGCATGTTTTTCCTCTGCTGTATGCTACGATGGCAGCGAGGTGCACCTTTATGCTTGAGTAGTTGATGTGACTGTCTGGGAGATGAGTCAGGTATATGATTACTGTTTCTTGTGTATTGATTGAGTTCATTTGATTGTTAGCTGTGCACCAGGTGGTGTATCGGTTCCATTTTGCGGCATAGCATTTTCTTGTCATTTGTTTCCTTGCCTCCTTTAGAATTTCCATAGTTCGTTGAGGAAGGTTGAGGTGGCCAAACTATGTATTCAGGCGCCAAGCCGCTAGATGTAGCGTTGTTGGTTCTGGATGAAAGATTTGGCCCTGTTGCATTGTCAGTAGGCCTATCTCCGTTTTGATTTTGATCATCTGTCCCCTGAACAGCTCTATCAGACTTGAGTACCATGTCTGTCTTGGCCATTGCGGGGCAATGAAAATTAGGTTTGTTCCTGGTTGCCTTGCCTTTTCCAGTACTTTGTGTATTAGAGGTATTGGTGGAAAAGCGTATGCAAATGTCCCTGACCAGTTGAGCGACAGGGCATTCCCTTTTGACAGGTGGTGAGGGAACCTCGAGGCAAAGCACTGGCAATTCTTGTTCTGTATTGTTGCAAAAAGGTCTATCGCTGATGTTCCCCAGAGATTGAAGATGTACTGTACTGTTTTGTGTTTCAACTCCCATTCGTGGGAGCAGTTGCTTTGTCTGCTCAGTTGATCTGCTGTAGTGTTGCATATTCCCGCTAGGTGAACTGTTTGCAGATTGATTGCTTGAGATACTGCCCATTGCCAGATTTCCTGTGCTAGTTTGCTCAGTGGGAATGATTTCGTACCTCCTTGTTTGTTGAGATAGAACATTGTTGTGGTGTTGTCTGTTTGAATCAAGACAGTTCTTCCTTGAATGTGTTTCTGGAACGCTTTCAGTGCTAGGAAAACAGTTTTTATTTCCAAGTAGTTGATGTGTTTTATAGATATCTGTTTGTTCCATTGACCACGTACTTTCAGTAGTTTGCAGTGCGCTCCCGATCCGTTGAGGGATGCGTCTGTAGTGATTGTTACAGAAGGAGTTGGGTTCCTGAAAGGTCTGCCTTGTGTTATGTTGTTGGATGCCCACCATTGTATCTCTGCTTGCAGCTTGTGTGTAACAACCACTTGATCCTCCCAACTCCCTGTGCCTTGAGACCAGTTGTTGGCTAGCCATTCCTGGAATGGGCGCATATGTAGTCGAGCATGAGGGATGAGTGGGATGCATGATGCCATCATGCCCATAAGTTTCATAACTCTCCTCACTTTCAGAGATTGACCCTTCTGGTAAAGGGATGTTTCTTGTGTTATTTCTTGTATCCTCTTTTGCGTCGGGTACTTGGAATCCAGTCTTGCACCTAGGAAAGTCTTTTCTCTTTCTGGTTTTGTGGATGATTTCTTGAGGTTTATTGAAAACCCTAGTTCTTGTAACGTGTGGATAGTTGTCTCAATGTGACTGCGGCATCTTTGTTTAGTGTTTGCCCTTATGAGCCAGTCGTCCAGGTAGGGGGTAGACGTGTATTCCCTCCTTTCTCAGGTGTGCCGCAACTGCGGCCAGGCACTTGGTGAAGACGCGTCGTACTGACTTTATTCCGAAAGGGAGTACTTTGAACTGATAGTGTGTTCCCTTGTGTAGGAACCGTAGGTACTTTCTGTGTTTTTCGTTCATTGGGATGTTTAAGTAGGCGTCTTTGAGGTCTATTGTTGCCATGTAATCTCCTTTTTGAATTTGAGGGATTATCTCTTGGAGATTGGACATTTTGAAATGTTGTGTTAAAATGAAGTTGTTTATGAACCGTAGGTCCAGGATTGGCCTTAGTGATAGGTCCTGTTTGGGTACTAGGAAATATGGTAGAGTAATTTCCTTTGAAGTGCCCTTGTCTTGGTACCAATTCTATTGCTTCTTTTGGAGTAGGCCCTTGATCTCCGAATTTAACTGTGTGAGTTCCGACTTTAGGAATTTTCTTATTTTTGGTGGGTTTGCAGGCGGTGTTTTTTGTGAGCTCTATGCAATACCCGTATTTTACTAGATTTAAAATCCAATTGTCTGTTGTGATGTTTTGCCACTGTTGTAAAAATTGGGATATTATTCTCCCCCCTGGTGTTTTGTGTGGGTCCTTCCCCATGTGGGAGTCAATTTGAGCCGTTTCCTCTTCCTCTGGAGGGTTGGCCTCTGTCCCTTCCTCGAAAGGGCTGCTTCGGCTGTCGCTGCCAATCTTGGTATCTGGTTTGTTGGCTGGTTTGTTGTGCATTACCTTGGCCTTGTTGCTGCTGTGACATTTGCTTTCCTTGGCCAAATGTACCTTTTCCTGTGGGCTTTCTGTTGTTGAAGCCCCCTCTTTTGAAGGTACCCCTTTGCTGCAGGGCTCCCATTGCTCTTGCGGTCTCATCTTTTTTGATTTGTAGGAGGGATTCGTCTTCCTCCTTTCCAAACAGTGCCTCCCCTGTGAAAGGCCTGTTGATGATGGAGGTTTCAACCTCTTGTTTGGACCCTGAGATTCTGAGCCAGGCATGTCTTCTCAGGGTGGTGCCTGTGCACATTTGTCTGCTGGAAGTGTCTGCTGCATCCAGTGCAGATTTAAGGCAAGTATTTGCGATGTTCCTGCCCTTTTGGACAATAGATTTTGCTCTTTTCTTGTCCTCTTCAGGTAGCTTGTTAATGAACTCCTCTATGTCGTACCACTGCTGGTGGCCGTATCTGTTCAATAGCGCATTAGAGTTTACGATGCGCACTGCTTTGCTGCCTCCTTCTCCATTTTCCATCCCATCATATCCATTCTTTTGCTTTCTTTTTCTGGTGGAGGCCCAGTGTTAGAGAGTGCGTCAGCTCTTCTCCTGGCTGTGGTGACGATGATGGAGTCAGGCACTGTGTTCCCCTGAATATATTTAGGGTCCTTGGAGGAGGCTTTGTACTTTTTCTCGACCCTTGGAGTTACCCCTTTGCTTGAGGCTGGTTCCTTAAAGGATGTTTGGTAACATTGGTAAGTATTGTGTCCCCTTGTTGGCTGGGGCTAGTGTCTCTAGAAGGAAATATGTGTCTCCCTTTTCCTCTTCGAGGAGGACTCCAAAAGTGTCTGCTGCCCTCTTAACTAGTCCATTGAAGAAGGCATATCTCCTCGTTGGGCTTTCGGTGTCGAGGTCGTTCCAGGTGTCCTCGAAATTTTGAGAGGCTTCCTCCTCCTCAGGAGCGTTTATATATTCCTTGAGATCTTCCTTGCGAGGTTCGGGTGTTGGTGGTGATTCAAGGATCTCCTCTTCTTCGGTGTCTTCCGCTTCTTCGGCGTCGACGTTGTCCGGTTCGGGAAGTGGTGCTTTTGGAATCCGGAAGTCTTTTAGTGATGCGTCAAACTCCTTTTTCTGAAGGAGTGCCGCCATCTCGGCCTCGAGTCGTTTCCTCTTCTTTTTGACTTCGAAGGTTCTTTCGGCGTCGGAGCCCGGAGACTCTCTCGTTTTTGGCACGCTTGCCTCTGGCTTCGACGGCGGTGCGCTTCCCTTCGGGGGTTCGGGTTCGACCCTCGGTTTTGGCGTCTTCTGCGATTTTCCCTCCTCGGTGTCCCTTGGTATGGTTCCGTGAGGTTCCTTAGATCGCGGCTGACCCTCAATCACCTTTTTCTTCGGCGGCGGGGCTGCCGTAGGTTGCGCCTTGTTTTCGTGGCCCTTCGGTTCTGACGGATGTGCATGGTGTCTTTACCTTATCCATCTTCTTCCCTGTGTCGCTCGCCTTCTTGCGGGCGTGTGGTTTTTCAGAGTCCCCTTCCAGAATTTCGAGGTCCGATCCCTCATGCATCAATTCTGCTGGCACTCCCTGGTCTTCATCATCACTGGAGAAACCCAGGTCATTAAGGGAAGTTTTCTTCGAGGTCTGAGACATCGTGGCGTAGTGGGCCTCTCTCTGTTTTCGACGAGTCCTGAGTCTTCGGCTGGAACGCCATGCAGGACTCACAGTCCTTGTCCATATGGTCCTTGGGCAGGCAGAGGTTGCACACGTTGTGTAGGTTGTGTTGCGCGAACTTGTGGTGGCACTCGGGGCAAAACTTGAAGGGGTTATTTTCCATGGCCCCTACCTTGCCATTTGTCGACCTCAGAGGTCGTCTGTCGAGTTGATCCCAGAGTAGAGTTCTGATCTCCGGTCGCGGTGTCGATAATCGGTGAAGTTCACTGGAACTTTTTGGCTTTTTCTTCTATTTTAGGGCGTAACCTGAAGAAACTTCGGAGCTTCTCGTCTTGCTTCCAGACCCAACGGCAGAAAAAAGAATCTGAAGATGGCTACCACGCACAACGACCTCCAGGGCGCCGTCTGACGTCATACAGGGGACGTACCTGGCACCAAATGGTGGTCGACGACACCCAAAACAAGTAAAAGACAAAAAACAAACAAGGACTATTTCGGACCCAACCACTAGATGGTGGAATAATGCACAGCATGTGAATCCAGAAAAGTATTCACGCTGCAAAACCATGGTTGACGGGCCCATGTGAGAGCTACTAGAATTTGTGTGAGGGATGAGTGCCTCAGCTTCCGAACCAGACACGGAATGAGTGGGAGAGGCAGAAAAGCGTAGGCAAATATCCCTGACCAGTTCATCCATAGGGAATTGCCTTTTGAGAGCGGGTGTGGGAACCTGGAGCCGAAGTTTGGGCATTTTACGTTGTCGACTGTGGCGAACAAGTCTATTTGTGGGAATCCCCATTGTTGGAAGTACGGAAGGAGAACTGGGGGATGAAGTTCCCACTTGTGAATTTGCTGCCTCTTTCTGCTGAGGAGGTCGGCAATGTGATTGTGTACCCCTGGAAGGTGTTCTGCCAGAAGATAAATCCTGTGATGGATTGCCCAATTCCAAATGGCTTGAGAGAGGCGTGACAGAGAGTGTGTGCCCCCCCTGTTTTTGTACATAGTACATTGCTGTCATGTTGACTGTCTGGACTAGGACAGCTTTGCCTATCAGGTGAGTTTGAAAAGCTTTGAGCGTTAGAAAGACTGCTAGAAGCTCTAGATAGTTGATGTGGAGGCTTTTGTGCTTGTTACTCCACAGGCCTTGTATTGTGTAATCTTGGAGATGGGCACCCCAACCTGTCAGATGCGTTTGCTGTGAGCATGATCTGTGGAATAGGGTCGATGAAAGGCTGTCCTTTTGATAAATTGTGTGGGTTCCACCACTGCAGAGAGTGATGGGTGCGGCCGTCTACCAACACTAGATCGGTTCATTGACCCCGCGACTGATTCCACTGACGTGCTAAACACTCTTGTAGGGGACGCAAGTGGAGTCTTGCATGGGGTTCACTTGCGATGCAAGACGCCATCATTCCCAGCAGTTGCATGAACACTCTGGCTGGTAATGTTTGGCTGGATTGAAACTGTAGTATCAGACTGAAAGTTGTGAATTCTGGCTACATTGGGAGAGGCTAGAGTTTTGATAGTGTCTAGAGTGGCCCCTAGGTAAAATTGCATCTGTGAAGGATGCAGGTGAGATTTCTGTGCATTGACCGTAAAGCCTAGTTGATGAAGTAGGTCTATTGTGGTCTGAGTGTGTCAGACAGTTTTGGTAAGTGCTGGCTTTGATGAGTCAGTCTGCAAAACACACAAGATGATGGACGGGATGCTGCACATTGGCAAACATTCACCCCCCAGTCACAGATCTGGGTTTAATCCATCGTTATTTTGCTTCACGACGCCACCCCAGTTCAGACATAGCCATATGCAAATCAGTCTTGACCCTGTGCCTCATGGGAACAGTCCAGACCGAACTGCCAAGCCATGTCTTCCCTGGACCGGGAATCAAGCATCCTAGGACCGGTTTCAGGCTATCAGCCTTCATCAGCCAGGATAGCTTGACTCCAGTGGCGTAGTGAGCACGGGACCACGTCTGGGCATACCCTTCCCACATAGGGCGAAATGCAAAACACACAAGATGATGGACGGAATGCTGCACATTGGCAAACATTCACCCCCAGTCACAGATCTGGGTTTAATCCATCGTAATTTTGCTTCACCACGCCACCCCAGTTAAGACATAGACTGATTTGCATATGGCTGGGTTCAAACTGGAATGGCATGGTGAGCAAAAAAACGATGGATTTAGGCCCAGATCTCTGTACTGGGGTGAATGTATGACATTGTTCTGCATTCTGTCCATCAATTGTTGTTTTTGCATTTGTCACCCAGTGGGACGGGTATGCCCTGGCGTGGTCCCGTGCTCTCCATGCCACTGGAATCAAGCTATCCTGGCTGAAGAGGGTGAAACCCGAAACCGGTCCTAGGATGCTTGTTTCCAGTCCAGGGAGGACCTGGCTTGGCAGTTCGGGCTGGACTGTTCCCATGAGGCACAGGGTCAAGACTGATTTGCATATGGCTGGGTTCAAACTGGAATGGCATGGTGAGCAAAAAACGATGGATTTAGGCCCAGATCTCTGTACTGGGGTGAATGTATGACATTGTTCTGCATTCTGTCCATCAATTGTTGTTTTTGCATTTGATGAGTCAGTCGTCTTGGCAGAGGAAGACATGAATATGTTGTTTTCTGAGATGAGCTGCGACTACTACCGGGCATTTGTTAAATACTCTGGGAGCAGTAGTCACTCCAAACGGGAGTACTTTGAATTAGTAATGTTTGCCTGCTATCACAAATCTGAGGTATGTGCGATGAGCTGGATGAATTGGAACATGAAAATATGCGTCTTTTAAGTCTAGAGTAGGCATAAAATCTCCCTTCTGTAAAAGTGGAAGTACCTGTTGAAGAGTTACCATGTGAAAGTGCTCTGACAGTATATGTTGGTTTAACTCTCTGAGATCCAGAATAGGTCTTAAGTAGTCGTCCTTTTTGGGAATCAGAAAATAGAGAGAGTAAACCCCTGAACCTTGGTACTGTACTGGAACTGGTACTATGGCTCCTTTTAAAAAGAGAGATTGCACTTCCTGTTCGAGCAACTGCAAGTGGTCTGGAGACAATTTGTGATGGCGAGGCAGAATGTTTGGAGGATTGGTGGTAAGCTCCAGGGAATAACCATGTTGGATAATTCCGACCACCCATTTGTTGGTTGTTATAGATTGCCAAATGGGGAAAAATTGTTGAAGTCTTCCTCCGGCAGGTGTGGTATGGTCGGAGGGAGGCGTGGGGAAGTCACTGCTCATTAGGGGAGTTACGGGGTGTGGTGCCCTTACCGCTGCCTTTAGAGTTGTTTCCTCTACAGCCTCCTCGAAAAAAGACTCTTGAGGAAGAGGACTGGCTATTACTTTTGTAAGAGGAGGTATTCTGGTCTGAGGGTGTGGTTTTGGACCCTGCTCTGTAAAAGGAGCGGTGAAAGGAGCCTCTGTTTGAAGGAGACTGGAGCGCTCCCATGGACTTAGCCACTTCAGTGTCATTTTTCATTTTCTTAAGCGCCAGATCGACCTCAGGACCAAAGAGATGTTTTTTGTCAAATGGTGTATTTAAAATAAATTGTTGGACTTCGGGCTTAAACCCGGAAATCCTTAACCAAGCATGTCTTCTGAGTAAGATGCTAGTGTTGACCTCCCTAGCTGCGGTATCAGCAGCATCTAGAGCACATCTTATTGAAGAATTGGAAATTAGCTTTCCTTCATTTACCAAATCAGGTGCTCTGTCATATCTGGCTAAAAGGCCCTGCGTGTTTGCAATGCACCAGTGATTGGCAGTTTGAGCAGCTATGCATTTGCCAGAAGCATCTATTAGCTTGGATTTTTTGTCTGGGGGAGGAGCGTCCCCTGAGGTTTGGGAATTAGCTTGTTTGCGAGCAATGAACACTACCAGTGAGTCTAGTGGCAACTGGCCGTTAATAAATACCGGATCTGTTGGGGAGGCTTTATATTTTTTGTTGACTCTGGGAGTCAAGATGCGTGCACGCACAGGATCTTTAAAAATTTCGTCAGTGTGTCTCATCATACCTTTAAGAATAGGGAGTGTTTGTGTCGACCTGTGTGTGGATCCTAATGTCTCAAACTAAAACTCCTCTTCTAAGGATTCTTTGTGTAGTGCCACCCCATGTATTCTGCAGCCCTGGCAATGAGTTCCTGATAAGATACATTGTCATCAGGTGGGGATGGTTTGGCAGGGTAAAGATCTGGATCATTGTCTAATGGAGGGTCAACTGTGTAATCCCTCCATGGATCTACTGGTAAATGCGCGTCCCCCTCATGCTGAGATTGTGGAGAATACGGAGGTGTGATGCGCAAAGGATGTAAAGTCAGAGAAGTCAGAGAAGAGGGTGGTGGAGGGTATGCTGGTGGTGGATGAAAAGGGCTAGTACCAACAGTCTTTTTTAAAGGGATCTTGTAATGACTGTCCTCATCAGGAAGCTTGTGTTTATGAGGCAGCTTGATATGAATATGACCAGTTTCTGAGTTGATATAAAGTCTCTTCTATTTGGGATCCATTTTCGGTGGACCAATGTCTAAATTTGGATCCAAAGGGACATCTTTCGGTTTCAGCGCCGGCGTTTCGGTGCTGATACGGACTGGCCTTTGGGTGTGGAAGATTTCGGCTCTGAAGGCGGTTTATTTTTCGGACTGGAGGATTTCGGTTCCAAGCTGGATTTCGACTTGAAACCGGAGGGCTTCAGTTCCGAAGAGGGTTTGTGTCGACTCAGTCCCGAGCCAGAAGGCTTGACTGGGTGTTTTGGAGCCGAGCCGGAAGGCAGGGCATCGGAAATCTCGGTGCTTACCTTGGCCAGAAGGCAGAGGTGGTGCCGAAGCCTTAGGTTTTTGTGAGTGGGTTGATGGGGCAAAGGGTCTACTGTACTCACGTCACCCTGTCCCTGCGGAAGTTCTTCGGCGTCGAGGTCTATCTCGAGCTCCGAATCCGACTCCAGAACGGAGAAGACCTCTTCCTCCTCCGCCGCTGATACACCAATATCTTCTTGACCAGACTCTTCACCGACGATTTCCGGCGTGTCTTCAATGCTTTGACGCTGCATCTCACGACGTCGAGCCAGACGACCACGAAGGGTTTTCTTCGACCGAAATGATCTGCAAGCGCCGCAGTCGTCTTCTTTGTGCTCCGGAGACAAGCACAAGTTACACACCTGGTGTGAGTCAGTGCGTGGATACTTTGCGTGGCACTGAGGACAGAATTTGAACGGTGTCCGTTCCATCGACGGAGAGCTGGACCGAAGCGGTGAGGCCCGAAGACCATCCACGAAGATCGAAAAGTAGAGTTGTAGAGTTCATTGACCAAAACGATACGCAGAGAGGTGGGAAACGCGTATGAAACAATACCGTCGAGGGTAGAGAGGATTGCACACCGAGGGGAACCCGACGAACGGTTTAGAACTGGAGGGCAGCAATACACGTCCGAACCCGATGACGGAAAAAACCAATCTAACAATGGAGTCGATGCCCATGAGCGATTTTACCAAAAGGAGGAGTCACCTTACCTCGTGACTAGGAAAGACTTCTTCGAAGAAAAACAACATGCAAACATCCGGACCCAACACTAGATGGCAGGAGTATGCAAAGCATGTGTATCTACAGCACACATGCCTCGAACACACTCTTCCTTGAACACACATTTTGTCTGTATAAGGGAGATATTCCCTGCAAGGTGAAGCTAACAGTGGGCACTGCCGGGAATTACAATGTTTCGTTTTTGTTTACCTTTCATGACTAGAATGATGATTAAAGAATTGACAACGGTACAGCGGAGCACAATGTTTTGGCATGCTCGTTAACATGATGGAACCCATTTTTCACAGATACATTTTACACAACCCCATTAAATATTTTCTCTATCTCACAGGTGCCTGTGATATATGGGTTTCAAATAATTAACTGCTTTATGCACAATAAAACACCCAAAGACGTACATAGTGTATGTGTGCAAATGTATATATTACGTCTTTGAGTGCATTTGTTGCACAAAAGCCGTGGTATACAAACCCATATTTCACACTTACAGTTAACCATGAAATATGGCAATGTTTTTCACCAGTGCCCCTGTGAAATACAGATTTCATTATAATGACAGCCCCCAAATGATACTGTAAAGCCATACCAATCTCCGATCTACTTGCATGGAGGACCAGCTTTTGCAGCAAGGTTTTCTTAATTATGTGGTAAATATGAAAATTATGTGACATTCTCTTACAGTATTATTTTCATCCATTTTTGTTAGAAACTAAATTTTTTGTAAAAATAGCAAATTATGCAGTTTATGTGGCAAATTATATGTCACTTGTAGTAAATCCATAATTATGTGATAAACACTGCAATCAGAGAAACACATAAATAATCTAGCCGTCACAATTGTCCACTGTCTTTTATTCATAAAATGTAAATATTCAAATTGCAATCAACCGCATATTGTCAGCTGCAATTTGAAAAAAAGCACATTTTTCAAGGTACCTATCCCAAAAAAGTCCTATGCTGCCATCAAAGGGTTCTGGAGACACGTACAAACCACTCATCCATAAGCCTAGTGGTTTCTGATGTCACCATAACCCTTTGATGGCAATATCGGACCACATTACACAGTTACCCATTATGGATGTTATATATGATTAGACGGATATAGTGGGTATTGGTCGCATTTGCTAAATCAATCAGGCCATTTTCTAAGCTCCACAGAATATTTTTTTATTGCTAGAAAAGCAAACTCACCTTATCCCTTATGTGGATGTTCGTTAAATATTCTGAGGGAACGTGAAAGTCTGAAAAACAAAATGACAATGTATTCTGAAATTTAAGGCATAAATCTACCAAACTTATTGATAAGCATCATCGTTCTGAATGGTTTCCATACCAATATCTTGAGGCCGACAAGGCGAAGATGCCCATGGTGATGCAAATTTGGGATATAGATTTCTAAGGAGAAAAAAGATTTTTTTTTTTAAATAATGCAAACTAAAACAATTCTTCTCTTCACCGAAATCAGGTGCACCCAGGTGCCCTGCAAACTGAACAGTCTTCTATCATAAATGACAAAAAAAACATTTAAAATATATAGTTACACACAAGAAAGACTACATGTTGGTGCTAGCTATTGGGCTAGGTAACTAGTATTAAATTACCCGCCAAACTGAAAAAACACATAAACGCCACTTTTTATTTTTATTCAGCACCAAAGAGTAGCTTTGCATGCACACAGACATACTAGAAAACAATCTGCTGCTTTTAAACTGATTTTTTAAAATGATTAAGAATGTTATGTTTAATAATTTAAATTCACCATTTAATGAGGCTCTAATGATGGTTAAAAACGTAATGTTTATTTACATCTATTTCCTGGAGATTTTTGCCTCACGTGGATCACCGCTAGGCTTACTGTGTCATTTGTGGTTATTTGATTGTCCTGATGCCTGATAAATTCCTTAAATACAAACACCTAATTCTGAAAACACAAGCACCTCCCCCACTTTCTGGGTCTTAAATTACTTGGTCACGCTTACATTAAGGCAGAGAAGCCAACAATGTTATTTTTGAGAGACAGTACACCACAATGGGCGTTAGTGAAATGGGATGTATGTGAGAGAAATTTAAGCATAATTTTGGTCTTTTAAATTAGAACAGCTTTAGTTTCACCCAGTGCCAGCAGTTAATGTAGGCCTAATTAAGAGGTGGATGTCTTCTGTGAGACAGTTATTCTCTGTTTAGTGATTGGTCTCTAGGGATTTCTAGATATTGATTCATATGTAGTCTATATGAGAAAAAAAACAATATTTCTCATGCATTGCATTGTGGATGCAGGTGATGTGTAATGAATGTGTATTTGTATAACATTTGGGGCACAAAATAATGAAAGGATTAGAAAAACTAAAAGGGACATTTCATCTCGTTAGAAGGGAAAAATGAGCAAGCTAAAGATCATACTGGTCGAAAGTGGCAGCTCCATGTGTGGTTCTTAATAGGGAAAGCGATGTTTCTCTCTGACAGCAGGATTTAAACTAGAAAGAGCACTGGATGTCATGGATTCATGAGAATCTATTTAGATTAAGGTACAAACATGTTCTCAGTATTTCTAAGCTTTGCTATAATACTGATCAGAAGGAATGTATGATCAATTGTAAAATTAAATGTGGATCTGTTTTCATTCTAGCCTCCATTTACTAATGGCATTTTGCATAACTGTGCCTAATTACAGCAGATATTTAGAGGGCAGTGCCTGGATACAAAAGATACACTCAGTGGCGGCCGGCATGACTCGTCGGGAAGGGAGCGGGATTGCGCAATACAAAAAAATAAAATATATATATATATATATACACACACACACACAAACCAACACACGCGCGCACACACACTTACTTGGCCGCAGGGGATCCCGTGTCTCTGCTCCTGCTCTCCTCGTGGGACTCGAGGAACAGGAAGCGAGGAAGAACAGTCAACCTCCCCTGACCAATCACAACGCTGCAATGCAGCGTTGTGATCTGGCAGCACCCAGGCTTCCCTGACTAATCACAACGTTGCAATGCAGCGTTGTGATTGGTTTTGAGCATCCTGGTTCAACGGTCAACCAGGGAATGGGGGCCTGGGCATGTTCTCCATGCAGGCTGTAATACAGCCTACATGGAGAACGGGGAAAGTGCGCATGAGATGGCCGACCAAACAGTCATTGCGCACTTAGGAGTGGGCAAACCACTCCTCCCCTGCTCCAAGAGCAGAGCAGCCCCGCCCGCCGGCAAAGGAAACATAAAATGATAACAACTCAAAGTTATCATTTTATATTTCCTTTACTTTGCACTGCTCAAAAGCAGTGGGGCGACGCTCCTCTGCCCTAGCGGAGGAGCCGCCACTGGATATACTACTGGAAGTGGTTTTGCAGCGTACCTCCAGACCTCTCCAGCTAGGATCAACTCTGTTGGGTCACAACTCTGCTTTCTTTGTCAAATGTTAATACCCTTTCACATGCTTATGCCACAAAAGGTATGTTATGCGATGCAATTGTGTGACTCCTTAGTGAATTGTATCCAGGTGAATATCCAGATCTATGATTCAGATTCTAGGAGCACCCTAAACAGTATACCTTTGGGATGTTGAGTCCTTTGATTTAGTACCCGTTTTTAAAATTTTCCTTGAATATCTTATAGGAAGAGTCTGGCTTATTCACTATGCCCTTTCTAAGACTTGGAGGTAATAGAGACGTTTGTATTGACTTTAAGGTTTATTTTTTCTTATTGATATTTTAGTTATGGTTGACTTCCCCCAAACACTCCCCCCCCACCCCTCTCAATCCCCCCCCATGAATGCTTTCTTAAACACTGCTGCTGCCCGTCCGTCCTGAAGGCACACCAAAGGCAAGGCAAGTCAATCTGTGCCTATCCATGCCCGGAACCCAAGTTCTCGTGCAGTGTGTCAGCTGACTTACTCTGTCAAGGACCTCATCATATTGAGGCCCTCAGGTATGGTTTGATAATTTGTCAAAACTGCATGTCTAATAGGATCTTACAAGAGCAATGGTTATCCAGACTACCTTGTTTATGAAGAGAAAGAAACCGGACTCCAAAATCTTACTCAGTGCCTTAACTTTATGAGATGGGACTAAGGTGTTCTCCAAGACAAAAGACGGAACAGAAAATATGCGGCACTAGAGTCACATCAATATTCAACAGGGAAAGATCTCTTCTATTCAAAAGCAAAGGTGCTTTTAGAGTCCCAATTCCTCAATCTGAATAATATGGCAATCATCGGTTGACATTTGGAATTGAAATTCGTGCTTTGCAACCTGGGCTAATATGCTCATATGACAATCCCGTAGCTAGAAAACTCTTTGGGAGGAAGAGTACTACACATAGGCACAGATGTATAGGGTCCTTCACCTAAAGTTGTTGCCACTGAGGGAACACGCACACCTGCTCAGGTGCCTGGATACCCTCACGGGCGATTAGTGCACTATACAAATAGACATAACGAAATGGTTACTTACCAGTAGGAGTAGTTTTGCAGCTTGAAGTTTTCTGGATTCACATGCTGTGCATCATTCCGCCATCTAGTGGTTGGGTCCGGAATTGTCTTTGTTTTGTTTTTTTGGGTCGCTGTCGACCACCATTTGGTGCCAGGTACGTCCCCTGTGTGACGTCAGACGGTGTCCTGGAGGTCGACGTGCGTAGTGGCCATCTTCGGATTCTTTTTTCTGTCTTAATGTTTGTTAATCCTTGCGATGGTCTTGTGAATTGGTTTAGTCATTTGTTTCTGATGTAAAGTATGCTTCCCCACGTGTTTGGTTTCCTTGTAGGGGATGGCTGGGTGGGTCGCATGTGAATCCAGAAAACTCTTCAAGCTGCAAAACTACTCCTACTGGTAAGTAACCATTTCGTTTTGCAGCGTGAATCCTTTTCTGGATTCACATGCTGTGCATCAGATTATGTAGCGGTTTCTCCCGTGTTTGGGAGGCTGTGGTTAGAGGAAGACTTTGCGAACAGGTGTTGAAGCACCCTTTGTCCAATTTGAGCTGCCTTGTTCATTTGTATATCCACACAATAATGCTTTGCGAATGTGTGTGGTGATGCCCATGTTGCTGCTGCGCAGATGGATTCCATAGGAACATTGGCCATAAATGCCAGCGTCGCTCCTTTCTTTCTAGTGGAGTGAGCTGTTGGCTGCTTTGTTAGTTCTTTTTTGGCATTGGTATAACATATTTTGATAGCTTGTACTATCCATCTTGCAATGGTTGCCTTTGTGACGGCTGAACCTGTGTTCGCATATGAGAATGCGACAAAGAATTGCTTTGTTTTCCTGATTTTTTCAGTTTTTTGCAGATAATACAGTAAGGCCCTTCATACGTCTAGGGTATGGAGGCTCCTTTCTGCTTTCGTCTTTGGGTTTTTGAAGAACACAGGTAGGATAATGTTCTGATTTACATGGAATTTGGAAACCACTTTTGGCAAGAACTGTGGATTGGTCCTTAGGATTACCCTATCCTTGTGTATTTGTAGGTAAGGCTCTAGAATTGTTAGAGCTTGCAGCTCACTTACTCTTCTTAGTGAAGTTATGGCGATGAGAAAGGCTGTCATTAGGGTGATATGTTTGAGGTCAGCTGTGTGCATGGGCTCAAAGGGTTTCGTCATCATTTGAGAGAGTACTGTATTTAGGCTCCATGTTGGTGCCGGCTCGGCCCTTGGGGGGGCCAGCCTTTTTGCTCCTTCTAGAAATCTCTTGATGACTGGCCTTGTGAAGAAACCTTTGCATGATTTGCCTCTTGTGTATGCCACTATGGCCGCAAGGTGCACCTTGATGCTTGAAAAATTGATGTTGCTGTCTAGTAGGTAAGTGAGATATGTGATAACTGTTTCTTGGGTATTGATAGTGTGTAAGTTGTTATTAGCGGTACACCACGTGGTATATCGCTTCCATTTTGCTGTGTAGCATTTCCTTGTGGACTGTTTCCTTGCTTCCTTCAGAATTTCCATGGTTCTTAGTGGTAGATTTTGGTGGCCAAATTCTATGTATTCAGGCGCCAGGCTGCCAGTTGTAGCGTTGCTGGTTCCGGGTGACAGATTTGGCCCTGTTGCATTGTTAGCAGATCTTTGTTTGCTTTGATCGAGACCATTTCTCCTTTGGACAGTTCCAAGAGGGTCGAGAACCATGATTGTCTTGGCCAATGAGGAGCAACGAGAATCATGTTTGTTCCTGCTTGTTTTGCTTTTTGTAGCACCTTTTGCATCAGGGGTATTGGTGGAAAGGCGTAAACAAATGTCTGAGACCAATTGAGTGAAAATGCATTTCCCTTTGACAGGTGGTGTGGAAACCTCGAGGCAAAGCTTTGGCATTTCTTGTTCTGTACTGTTGCAAATAGGTCCAACACTGGAGTTCCCCAGATGTTGAATAGGTACTGTACTACTGCTTGCTTCAGCTCCCATTTGTGCGAGCAATTGTCCTTTCTGCTTAGTTGGTCTGCCGTAATGTTGTCTACCCCTGGGAGGTGTACTGTCTGTAGGCTGATGTTCTGTGGAATCGCCCATAGCCATATTTCCTATGCAAGTTTGCTTAGGGGAAAAGACTTCGTTCCACCCTGTTTGTTGAGGTAGAACATTGTGGTTGTGTTGTCGGTCTGTATCAGGACAGTTTTGCCCTGAATGTGTTTCTGGAATGCCTTGAGCGCTAGAAAGACTGTTTTCATTTCCAGATAATTTATATTTCTCGTGGAGTCCTGGTTGCTCCACTGGCCATGGACTTTCAGCTGGTTGAGGTGTGCACCCCATCCGTTGAGGGATGCGTCCGTGGTTATTGTTAGAGATGGAGTTGGGTGTTTGAAAGGTCTCCCCTGTGCTATGTTGTTGGATGCCCACCATTGTGTCTGTGCTTTCACCTTTTGTGTAACAACCACTAGATCCTCCCAACTTCCTGTGGCTTGTGACCAGCTGTTGGTGAGCCATTCTTGAAATGGGCGCATGTGTAGCCGGGCTTGAGGGATAAGTGGGATACATGATGCCATCATGCCCATTAGCTTCATTCCCTTCCTCACTGTCAGAGACTGACCCTTCTGGTAGAGGGCTGTTTCTTGATGGATAGCCTGTATCCTGGCTTGTGTGGGATAGGCCTTGGCGTTTGCTGTGTTCAGTGTTGCTCCTAGAAAGGTTTTTTCTCTTTCTGGTGTTGTAGATGATTTCTTGTGGTTTATTGAGAAACCCAGACCTTGTAGTATTTGGATTGTTCTTTGAACATGATTGCGACACGTTTGTTTTGTGCGTCCCCTTATTAGCCAGTCGTCCAAGTAGGGGTAAATGTGGATCCCTTGCCTTCTGAGGTGTGCTGCTACTGCGGCAAGACACTTTGTGAATACCCGTGGAGCTGATTTTATTACGAACGGGAGTACCTTGAATTGGTAGTGGACTGTGTTGTGTAGGAATCTTAGGTACCTTCGGTGCCTCTTGCTCATTGGGATGTGTAGGTAGGCGTCCTTGAGGTCTATTGTTGCCAAGAAATCCCCTTTTTGTAACTGTGGAATGATTTCTTGCAGAGTACACATTTTGAAGTGTTGTGTTCGTATGAACTTGTTTATGAACCTGAGGTCCATGATCGGCCTTAAGGTTAGATCCTGTTTGGGTACTAGGAAGTACGGGGAGTAATTTCCTTTGAAGCATTCTTCCTTTGGCACGGTTTCTATTGCCTGTTTTTGGTATAGTTCTTTGATCTCTGCGTTCAGCAGGGTTTGTTCTGAACTTGTTAACCTCTTTGTTTTCGGTGGATTTGCAGGTGGTATCTTTGTGAGTTCTATGCAATATCTGTATTTTATTAAATTTAGTATCCATTTGTCCGTTGTAATCCTTTCCCACTGTCTGTGGAACAAGGATAGTCTTCCCCCACTGGTGTTTTGTGTGGGTCTTGTTTTTCGCTCAAGTCAGTTTGAGCCGTTTCCCCTTCCTCTGGGGGTTTGGCCTCTCCCTCTGCCATTACCTCGCCCTCGAAAGGGCTGCCTTTGCTGCTGGTAGCTTGATTGTTGGCCCATCTGTTGGTTTGGGTTTTGTCCCTGGGTTGTTGTGGTGCTTTCTGGCTGAAGTTGCCTCTGCCTGTGGTCTTCCTGTTGGAGAAGCCCCCTCTTTTGAATGTGCCTCTTTGTTGCAGGGCCCCCATTGCCCTTGCTGTCTCATTGTCCTTCTTTATTTGCTGGAGCGATTCATCCACTTCCTTGCCAAATAAAGCTTCACCATTAAAGGGCCTGTTGATAATGGATGTTTGAACTTCCTGTTTGAAGCCAGAAATCCTAAGCCAGGCATGTCTCCGGAGTATTGTTCCTCTGCACATTTGCCTGCTCGCTGTGTCTGCTGCATCTAGTGCAGATTTGAGGCAGGTGTTAGCCACATTCTTCCCTTCCTGGATAACTGCTCTTGCCCTTTTCTTGTCCTCCTCGGGGAGTTTGCTCAGCAACTCCTCAATTTCGTCCCACTGCTGGTGGCCATACCTGTTTAACAGGGCATTTGAGGTGGCGATGCGCCATTGCGTCGCCGCCTCCTTTTCCATCCTTCTACCCACTAGGTCCATCCTCTTACTCTCCTTCTCTGGTGGAGGTCCTGAGTTGGAGACTGCATTTGCTCTTCTTCTCACTGTTGCCACGATGATGGAGTCCGGTATGACATTTCCCTGTATGTATTTAGGGTCTTTTGAGGAGGGCTTATATTTTTTGTCCACCCTTGGTGTTATCACTTTGCTAGAGGCTGGTTCTTTGAAGGCTTCTTTGCCTTGATCCAGGATGCTTGGCAACATGGGTAGGTATTGTGTCCCCCTTGTTGTAGGGGCTAAGGTCTCCAGCAGGAAGCATGTGTCCCCTTTCTCTTCCTCCAGGGGCACTCCAAACTGGTTTGCCGCTCTCTTTACAATCTCATTGTATGAGGCAATGTCATCTGGGGGGGATGCCTTCGAGGGGTAATTGCAGATTTCCTCCTCTGGACTCTGTGTCGAGATTATTCTACTCGTCCTCGAAAGTTTCTTCTTCTTCTTCCCCCTCCGGCTCATTTCCGTATTCCTCGGGGTCTTCGCCTCGAGGTTCCGGTGTTGGCGGCGATTCGAGGGTTTTCTCCTCTTCTCCCTCTGCGTCCTCAGCCTCTTCGGCCTCGACGTGTTCTGGTTCGACCTCCGGTGCCTTTGGGATTCGAAAGTTCTTTAGGGATTCATTGAATTCCCTTCTCCTCTGTAAGAGGGCGGCCATTTCGTCCTCGAGCCTCCTTTTCTTCCTCTCGACTTCGAGGGCCCTTTCGGCGTTGGTGGCTTCCTCTTCTTTTCGGCGTCGACGTCTTTCGGCGCCGGTGTGCCCTTGTTTGCGGGTTCGCCTTCGACCCTCGCTTTTGGGGCCTTGTGCGATCTTCCGTCATCGGTGACCTTTGGGTGGGTCCCGTGGGGTTCTTTTGATCGCGGCTGACCCTCAATCGCCTTTTTGCTCAGCGTCGGGACTGCCTTGGGCTCCTTTGGTTCGCGGCCTTTAGTGTCCGACGGATCTCTTACCTTCTCCGTCTTCTTGGGCTCCCTCGGCTTCTTTTCGGCGCGGGTCTTTTCGGCGTCCTTCTCTACGATTTCGATGTCCGATCCCGCGTGTGTTGATTCCGAAGGAGCTGCTTGCTCCTCTTCATCGCTAGAGAAACCCATGTCTCTCATGGAAGGTTTCTTCGATGGTTGCGACATCGTGGCGTGTTGGGTCTGCCTTTGGTTTCGTCGGGCCTTGAGAGTCTTCGGCCGGAACGTTGCGCAGGCCTCGCAGTCTTTGTCCTGGTGGTCTTTGGGTAGGCAAAGGTTGCAAAGGGCGTGTGGATCGCTTTGTGCGTATTTGTGGTGGCAGTTTGGGCAGAATTTGAAGGGGGTCTTTTGCATGGCCCCTACCTCGCCATTTGTGGACCGGGACGGTCCTCTGGTGTCTCAAACAGCCGCTTCTGCTCTTGGCTCGAATACGGCGTCGTGTCGGTCGATGTTCCTTGGAGATTTGCTTGGTGATGATCTTCTTTTCGAAGTTTTTGGGGAAAAAAACGCCGACTTTCTTCGGAGCTTCCCACGTTGCTTCCAGACCCAACGGCGGAAAAAATAATCTGAAGATGGCCACTACACACGTCGACCTCCAGGACACCGTCTGACGCCACAAAATGCTGGTCGACAGCGACAAAAAAAAAAAAGACAATTCCGTACCCAACCACTAGATGGCGGAATGATGCACAGCATGTGAATCCAGAAAAGGATTCACGCTGCAAAACATAGCTTAACCATTGCTATTAAATTTGGAAAATTCACAGAGCTCAATCCAAAAAGGACTACTGGTAATAGACTTCTAAAATGTCTGGGACTCCAAAAATATTTGGATGTGAAAGTAGGTATGGTTCAGGTCTAGGGTGCAAAGCCAACCCAGTAATAGAAGGGGCAGAAGAATTTGGGTCAGGGCTATAGGCCTAGAATAGTTAAAAGACTAACTGGCTTTTGTCCTCCATAATGAAGCAAGTGTTGGAAGTCCTCAACGACCGCCTTCAGGGGCAACTCAGCACTCAGCTTGATGAGCACTGAATCTTCGGGAGGTGTGAATATCTATGGGCTTTAAGGAAAAGAAACAGGGCTGACTTGATTTCCTATAATATTATCAGCAAGACACAGGGGTTTCAAGTGGCGGAACTGAGTCTCTTTCCCATCCACTGAAGGTGAATGATTGTGTATTCCAGTATCAGTGGACCTACTTCTCCTGCAGCCAAGCTTCACTTGGTGGACATTGAACTTTCTTTTCCCTCCAGGTGCTGGAACATCTACCCCCCAGACTGCAAAAATTATGAAAACTATAGAGATCCTAGAATTAGCCATACAACACGCGTAACCCCACCTCCTAGTTCTATGATGGCATAGGCGGATGCACTGATAAAACCAGGGACACTTGGTTGGCTGTAAATTCCACAGGTCTGCAGTGGCTCAAGATTTTCTCCTAACAAAGGTAGCAGAGAACCTTACCAATTAGGGTATATCTAAAACCTGTGCCTCCCTAGTTACGGCAGGATGAAAATTCCCATTCCGCTTTCATTATGAAAGCTCCCACAATCAAGTCTCTCAGTGTTTTGATCATGTAGTTGCGGGAAAAGATGCTTAACATAGCTATTGTTCCAGATTTCATTGGAGGCCCGGGCCTACTCTTGGAGTTCAGCAACCCATAATTTTATCCAGCCTGATAAAATGCAGACAATTTGCCTCATGTGGAGTGATGCATTCCTGAGTTTTCAACATAATTTCACCTCGCTTCAGCTTCTTAGAGGAATGTCACCATTATCCCAGTTTTCTAAAGAGGAGGCCCCGGTCAACCATCAATTGATCGTTTGGATTCCATCCAGATGATTTGTGGTGGTGTCAACCTGAACCACTGGCAAATGCCCAAGCAAACATTCACAAATGTTAAGTCACAGTTGATCAGATTTTTAGATTATTGGTAATATGTGCCAAATATGTAAAAGTGAAGAAGAATCTTGAGTATCTGAAGTACAATCATCTTTTTCCATTGTATTATTTTCCAAATGCAAACAGAGATTTCAGAGCACGAGTCACAGGAAGAAGTGACCTACTATTTTGATAGCTTGGCCATCAATGAGGGGAATACTTTGGCTTTGATAAAGGTTAACAGTTTCTCCGTAAGGACATTATTTAGACTTAACAGAAGCGTTCTTGAATTCCGCCCAATATTTGACAGTTAGGGCTGTATTTACTGTTTGGTAGATCAAACAAAAACAGTGTCAATTATGCTGATTCAATCAGCCGATGTAATTAACTGTTACAAAACCTAGTTTAAGGCATGCTGGTCCATGAAAGTATTACTAGCTATATACAAAGCCCAGCCAATAACAAAAGCAAGATATTATGGTGAGCTATGGGGTTTTGTGATGTAGCCTAAGCACATATGGCTGAAAACATACTCTTCCAAATATACTAAATATACTCTTTCAAAGTGTATAGTAATAGAGTCAAGGAGTTCCATTTTACCAGTTAAGAGCAAGACTTTAGCTTGTTTTTCAGGCAATGTTTCCCTTAAAGAGTTCTATTTTGAGCGAAGCTTTGGGTCAATAGAGCACTGACGCAGTTCCTTCACATGAAGAAAGAATTTGCAGCTGGCTTCTTCATTATGTGGGAAAATTCACATACAACTACAAACGATTCCCTAAAAGTAATAAAGATGCAGAATTGGGATCTTCAAATCCAAAGAATACCAATCCTAATGAACCATTCTACCTAAAATGTTGATCAAAATTTCCATGATGAAAGACATATGCTGTGTGAAAGAAACCAGTTCTTTTTTTAAGAGTAAATGTCATTAACCTTGCAAAGAGAGTCATGGGCAGCACTGATTAACCCTTTCCCCCTTCACTTCCCTTCCCCTGACTCAGCTTCCATACTTTTTTTGACACTCACATTCCTTCACCTCCAAATTAAATGTAAAACTGTTTCGTAACCAGGATTCACAATTGGGTGCAGAATCTATATTCCTTTGAAAAATAAATTTAAGGCCTTTTTTTAATAGGTTTTAAGACTGTTCTTGGCTTCCACTACTTCAGCAATTTGATTTGCATTCATGTAGGGAGACAGCTGGTTTGTAAAATAACTGAGTCACAACTAGTCCAATGCAAGCGGCTGCTTTTTCTTTTGTTGCTCAAAAGTTCAGGAGACTGGCATGGATGATTAGCCAAGCATTATGGTGTCATTTCTACTAATGAAATAATGCAATTTTAAGGGAAGTGGAGAACTTTCACTTTTTGTTATTGTTACTGCTAGGAGGTGCGCCTCTCACAGACTGATTGCACAGATGTTAAGAAATGTTTGTTTGAGGCTCCTTTGTCATTAATAATGCTGAATTCTCAAACATCTCACACCAGCTCAGAATATACAATACAGTTTTATCATAAGCAGTGTGTAAATCAGAGGTGAGCTAAATTATTGAGGGACTGTAATGGTAAGGAACAATGCACTGCCATTTTTAGCATTACTGTTGCTAAGTTGTGCCCTCTAAAGCTTAATTGTTTAGACATTAGGTAATGTTTGCAAAGAGAATTTCATTCACAGAAATGCTGAACTTCATTATCTTATAGGTGTAGTTGTATAAATCGAGGAGTTTAATTAACTAAATTGAATGATTCATTCCAAGACAACCATCTCTAGTCCTTTTCACTTTAATTCCTTCTTAGGCAGGATACAGTTGGTAGAGATAGGACGTTTCATCTCCTCAGAAAACAGCCAACACCATGCAAGAGTAAGCAGGAAGAGGATAGCAAAAAAACATTTGGTTGACAGCAGCTCTATAATCATCTAACCTTTCTCCACAACTGCTGATGCAACCAGGTTCTAACATTTTAGCAGCTAGTTTCATTAAGGCCTTCTAGATAGGGATCAGTGAACCCTGGCTGTCATTGGAAGAAACTTAAAAATAAACTAGATAAATTAATGAAAGGAATATCCTTCATTGTTTCCTTGGACTTCCTCTGATTTAAAAGCAGCATCATTCTTGTGGGGGAAGAGTAAGTCGCACTACATCTGGCGGCCAATAGAATGAACTGTGATACTGGAACCAAAACAAGTAATGGAGGTAGTGAATAATGCCAATGAGTCACCTGCTATATAAAGACATCCAACTTCATCTGGATCTGTAAAAGGCTTTCATTTATATTATTTAAAACACTAACACAATAATTCCAGACCCTAGATTTTTTGGAGCACTCTACAGTGCAACAGTTTAAACAATAAAATAAAGGAAACTACAAACATCAACACCATGAGAAAGGCAGTAATACAAATAATGAAATGTGGTAGATGCATTTAAGTAGTGAATTAAAGTTGATAAAATGTGGAAGGGTAGACCGGAGAGAAGAAATCCTAAAATCTGCACAGTAAAAGTAGCACACCATGAGCCAATCCAGTGCCTACCGAAGACCTGTTTCTTCTCTCAGAGATACATACATACATCACACACATCTGATAACTATGGCGTTTTTGAAGCACTACACAAATATCTTTCACTCCAAAGTCAGAAACAGTTCTGTTTGGATGTGTAAATACATATATTTAATGTTAAGGAAAGGTGACTAAACATTATTTATAAATTATTAGTTTACATTAAATGATTTTAATTGAATTTAAGTTATTCAAAAAATTAGTTCTTAAGTATGAATTATTGTTAATATTGTAATTATTATTAACATTGTTGTAATGTGATTTAATGCATAGCATTATGGTTTTATTTAAAAAATATATTTTTTCCTTTAACATTTACGTTTTAATGGTGTTGAGGGTTTTTTAGGTTCATGGATGAGTAGTATTTAAGGGTATGTTATATTAGGTGTGTTTGTATACCACAGTATTAGCCAGGGGATATTCAGGCGCACTGCAGGTGAGGAAGTCTAGCCTAAAGGGTGGGATCATTCAAAGAGCCAGGTCTTTAGCTTTTTGTGGAATTCAAAAGGAGGGAGGAGGCCCTGAATTGCAGTGGAAGCCATTCCACACCTTAGGAGCGATGTATGAGAAGGTTCAGCCTCCAGATTGGTTTCTATATATGCATGGGATGTGTGCAAGTTTGAGTACGGCTGAGTGGAGGTGCCTGGAGGGTTGATGGAAGGGTATTTGGTTGTTTAGCAAAGTCAGGTCCTGTGCTGTGCAGTGCAGTGCAGTGCCTTGAATGTGTGGGAGAGGAGTTTAAACTGTGTACACTTGTGTATCGGGAGATAGCGGAGCTCTCACAGGTGTGGTGTTGTGTGTTCTGAGTGGGAGGCTGAGGAAGGTGGTTTGGAGTGGTTAGGGTTCCAGAATGGCTAGCTTTTAGGGCTGGTAAGGAGTGTTGTATGGTTCTGGGATGGGTATATTTTAGGGGTAGTAAGGACAATTGTAGGGTAAGGAGTTTTTAAGGTGCACACATAGGAAGTGATTAGGGGCTGAAATTAGTTTTTAGAGTTCAGACATGGGCAATTTTATTTAGGAGTGGTAAGAAGATTGTAGGAAGCTGGCTCTGTATATGGTAGGTGGTTATACCACGCACAGAGTCAAGAGATTCCCCTACAAGTGTACATGGCTCAATGCAAACCCAAAGTGCTCTATTGTAAGACTGTGGGCGAGTAGCCTTAGGCCCAACACAGAAGAGTGTAAGACATTTGTTGTGCACACAATGACCAATAAATAACACAACTCAAAAAGGAGATCCACACCAATTTTATAGAAATATGCTTTTCTCATGATTTATTTTAAGACCAAGATCTTCGCAAAAAGGGTAAGTACGTTTTTAAATAGAAATTCTTTTCAGGTTCAAAAGGGGACACTATGGAGGAAATCAACAATGCGGTTTTACAGGTAAGCAACCAACTTACAAATCCAGGCTTCGGGTTGCAGGGTCAGCAGAGGGCCAGGTTCAGGTAAGCACAAACACTGCACCACCAGCAGCACAGGGGCGGCCGGGTGCAGAAGTCTAAGTTGAAGATCAGGCCCAATATTACCCAACGGAGACTGGGGGTGCTTGAAGACACACTGCTTGCAGGTAAGTAGATTGGTTGCAGGGCTCAAGTTTCGGAAGTTAAAACAAGCCTGGGGGCCACACGGCAGCACCAAACAAACACCACCAGCGGCAAGGGGGCTGCCGAGTGCAGGGTGCAAACACGGTGTCGGGCGCCCAATGTAATTCATGGGAGAAACTCTGTTTGGGAAACAGGCTGCAAGCGACGAACTGGATGCCGCACAAAGGAAAACAGTGACAGCAGAGGTAAGTTGGGATGCTGTAGGTCGTAGGGTCACCGTCAGTCGAGCTCTTCAAGACCCAGGGGCTTCGGGTGCAGGGGTGTCACTTGACTTCTGGTTTCTCTTACCAGAGCCGGTCGCGGTCGGAGGGAACCCTAGGATTCACACTGCAGGCGTCACAGTGGAGTCAAGGAGGGATCAGCCAACGCTGGACTTGGACTCAGGATCGCTTGGTAACCTCTTCTGGATCGGTGGGCCACCTGGACACAGGCCGGAGGCGTCGGGTGCAGAGTGGTCAGAGATCGCGGATCCGGAGGGCACCAAAGTCCTTTGAGTTGGATTCTTGTGGACAGAGCCGCTGTCCTCAGGAATTCTGGTCTTCTTCAAAGGCAGGCAGTCCTCCCAGGGGTTGTGGAGGTTGCTGACTGCAGGACAGGCGTCGTATCTTCGCAGGTTCTTCAAGGGCTGCAGACAGGCTAGTAGGGCTGGGGCCAAATCAGTGGGCGTAGGCAGTCTTCTCTGCACAGGGTCTTCTTCGTCCTTCTTCTGAGCTTGGCAGGAACTAGTTTCAGGGTCTGGGGGTGTCATAGGGTTTCTGCACATACAGAGCTATGCACAGGATAATAGGACCTCGGAATATAGTGGTGAGCCAACCATAAACCTTAGCACCCAAAACCCCAACCCAACTAGCCTTAGCGTCCCATTGGCACCAATGTACCAATGCTTAGACAACCCAGAACACGGTATCTCTCTCTCTCAGGACACGCAGAGGCAAGAACACTCTTTCGTCACTTTCGTACCTGTCCACAACATGCGTATGAAGAGACACTGTATAGGTTAAAATGTTTATTTCAACTTACGTGCTCTAAGATACAGTACACGTGTCAGTACTAGTAGCATAATACATAAGAACAATATAATCAGCATAGTTACTACTCCATAGAATACAAACGGGAAAGCATCTCATAAAGCAGTGGAGATATGTCTAACTAACATTACCACCCTCCCCGTGCTGGAAGCCAGTTTATTATAATAATAGAAGACCTTTGGGCTTTGACTAGCGAACCCCCATACCTCAGTCTCTTGATGCAAAACTACATCAGCAAACAATCACAGCTCTTCTCTCTGGAAAGGTCGTCTCCAAGTGCTATCTTAGAGCAAGCGATCGCATTATTAAAAGCACACTAATTTCTCAATGGCAGCTGTACATGTGTTATGTCTAGGTGCGAGGGACGGGCCAAATCAGTAGGAACCAGGGAGTTGTTATTCGACCTTGTAACTGTTGTTCAGACTGAGCCCAAAAGGGAACAGGAGAAAAGGTGAGAAACAGAATATGCAGACTGTTGTAGAATAACTTGGCAATAACAGAGGGCGACAGGACAACATCCAATAATAACGTGCGCAAGAGTCATCATGGCAGCCAGGCCTGCGGTAACGTAGCCAGACCGGCCAGGAGGCCATGAGCCACAAGACACCCTCCCTGGACAGTCCATCGGCCACGACGAAAATGAAGACAGAGTTCCAAACACCTGAGCAGAATAGAGGCGGTCTACTAACAACTAACGGCAAGTCAATCAATCCAAAAATGTGAAAGAGCAGAAAAATGCTATACCGTCCAGAAGGACATCATTGGAATCGTCAAAAAACGTAGACGCCATCCAGTCCAATAGGTCAAAGCTGCAGGAATGGTCTTCAGAGTATGGAGCATCCAAAAGCAATGCGGGACAGCTTGCGTGATATTCAATATAACTTTGTTGTAGGAGATTCTGAGCAGCCGCCCAGATATCCCATTGTGCCAAAATCCCCAGTGCAGCCGCACGGCATCATAAAGCCAGAAGCGGAACAGTCCCGTTCATGGGCCTCTAAGGGACCCACCAACCGAACAAAATCCGGGACCGACAATGACGAATTGGAGAGGCAATAATCCATGGTCCATGTAAACGGACAGCGGATGCAAGACATCACAGGTTGCACGCAAGTGAAATACGCAAGCGAAAGGAAAGGGTGTAGGACACACTGATAGTTGCCAAGGGCAGAACATCGAAGCCAACCAGGAGTCGCTCACGGAGCAGCTGGAGGCGTTCGGGATCGAGAAGGGCCCAGTGGAGTGCAGCCATTGCGCAAAAACAGACCAACAGCAAGACACCGGCCGCCAAAGCGAGGATTAATGGGAATCCACCAAAGACGCTAGAAAAAATAGAATGAATGAATGCCGGTATCACACCGAAAATAGTTTGAAAGGTGGACACGAGGCCAGACCCCACAACCTTAAAAAGTGCACCAGACCCTCGGTGTTTGATGCGTTAAAAATACGATGAATTAACTCCCCAAAATGCTGGGGAGGTCAGTGTTCAAAAGGGCCTGTATTTCACTGTGGGTGCTCGCCACCTGGAGAATGAATGTCTCCTGGGCGGATGTGAGCATAACCTCCTCATTCAATAATAGGGCCTTTATTCTGCTCAACTTATTGAAATCTGCCTCCATGGTAGGAATGGAAGGCCAAATAGAGCTATCAACGATGTTGTGAGGGGGAGGAAAAAGCACATTCTTGCAGCAGACAACTCTGTGCGAGACTGTAACAATATACGGAATGCCGGCCTGCAGGCCACAACAATTTTCGTTATTTAAAAGCAAATAGCTACCGTTGGTAAGCAAAGTAAAAGTAGGAGAAATAGCAGGAGCAGGAATACCCTTCAGGACACATGCAAGATTTGGAACTGAAACGCTACAAGCCCCGTGCAATTTAATATGTTTACAAATAAGCGAATGACCCACAGTTGAATCACAAGACTCCCCGTGAGAAATACTTCCTTGCCATCTCCAAGGCATTTATACATGAAAGGCAAGGACCAAAGTTCATGCAGGAAAGCACCACCCAAAGGCTGGAAACGGCCCACAGGATAATGCTTCATGCACGAACTGAACTCAAACAGGGAAAAAGGTAAAGCTATAACCCCATGAACTAGCCACACCGCAGAATCTAGTTCTGCTACAGAGAACGGTAAAGGATCCACTTTTTCAATATGTAACAAAGTGTAGGATGCATCTTTCATGGACATGAACTGCTGTTTGTCTGTCAAATTAAAAGGCAGAAAGAGGGCAGTGGTGTTTAACAAATTCCAAGGAACTTTACCCAACTTAAGAGTTTGCAAAGTCCATGCAAACTGCATCACTGAGCGCAACTGATTCTGACCATGATACAACATAGAGACATCATCTTGTACAATATCAACAACAGAGGATACAATATTGTCTAATGTGTAAATGCGGGAAGACAGGGTATTTATACTATTGTCAACAACAGCAAGCACCTTTTCCAAATTTGCTTGGTCTATTTCTCTAAGACGGGAAGCAGCTTCCATTTGTGACAGCTTCCAGAGCTCATTATACGCTTCATAAATTAATCTCTTCGGTCGGGGACCACGAGGTCCCAAGATAAAGTCAGATAAGTCAATAGTGCCTGATAGGAGGGATAAATGGTTCTTAACAGAGTCTAAGGACGAATGTTGTAACCATTGTTTACATAATTTACCAACTGAATACGTGGTCACAGTACGAGTTTCAGTAAATCTTGGATCAGGCTTGTCCTGTATGTAACCAGGAACTGTGCCATGAAAACGAAGTTGGCATGCATTAGATGATATGGGCCATGCCAACCAGGGTGACTGTATCAGTGCAGAAACATTAAAGGAATTGTTCTGAAACTGAGCCTGTAACGCCATAAGGGACATATTAAAACGCAAACTATCATTTGGAAGACTCGACAAGGATGGGATGTTTGGCGCATTTAGTTGTTTAACGGTAGCCAACCCCCAACACGTGGTCTGATAAATGGAAGCATTTAAAAATAGAATTTGGGCTGGGATAAGGCAAGCACGGTGCAGGGCCTCAGTGCCCTGCACCTGCCATGGCTTCGAACCCCAAATTGATTTTAAATCCACTGTGTCTTTCCAATATTCATAACCACCCACCGCCAAGGCGCTCAAAAAGGAACCCGAATATAATAATTTAGTATGGGTCAACATTATTTTCTGAGTCAATGGAGTTTTTAATTTAAAATAATATGACCCAGGGTTTGATCGATTAAAATCAGTAAAATAGGTGAATTTATTTCGAAGAGTTTGGGAACTACCTGGTACGGGGTTTGGGCAGTGTTCCCATTGGGTGTAAGTAACAGGGCTGCGTAGTGCACTTGGTTTGTGGAGAAAATGATTTCCCCAATGTTGGTAACAATACAAATCGGCATAATTCGCAGAATTCATATACAAGTCTTCAGCATTAAAAGAGGCATAATATTTTAAATCAGCAAATAATGCTTCAACTGCATGCACATCCCAATCATCAGAATGAATATTACTTTTTACTACATCACCCATCGAGACTCGAAGGACATTTGGTACATTAATAATTTCTGTCGGGCCATGTATTTGAAAGTTTACCGCATCCCATACTATGCCATCAGCAACTGGAAACGCTGAAATGTTCACAAATGTGTGGTCACGCTTCATGATGTGTGAAGAGGAATGTGGAGCCAAAGTTCCAGCAACACTGTTCACAGCAGAGCGTTCAGGTAAATAGTGACCATTGATGAGTAGAAAGAACACTGTGACAAAGCCAATGGACATGAACAAAAAAACCAAGAAAAGTATCATCCAAATGTATGTCCAAGGTGGAATAAAAAAATTGTCTCTAAACCACGATACAAAAAGACTAAACTTGGACGGGACTTGTGATGAATTGGATACGGAGTCAAAAGAATAACGTGTCGGGCTCAGTGGCGTTGTTGGTTGGTGTGCCACCGACTCTGTGGCGGGATAAGTATATTCGTCCTCGTCTATGCAGGGTGATGCAGTGGGTTCAAATATATTTTCAGGCAAATCAACCATCTCCATGGTAACATCAGTGACTGTTCGTGCAGGCGTACCTCGAACGCTTGTCCGATAAATGGCAGGACAAGAGACCGCTGGTGTGACACTATTTAAGATCGGCCAGATGTTGTAGCTTGACATTTTCCACTGAGATGTATCTGTTTTCCTTGCGACCGGGAAGCGGTGGTAAGATGACTGTACGTGTTCCCTTCAAGCCCAGCACTGGAACCGGTGCACGAAAAGAGGGGCCGAATTCTTTTTGTTCTCCACCTTCTCTCGTACCAGGTCGCCAATCTTCGGAAGCCAACCGGCAACCGGAATCTGCAAAGCAGGGTCTGTGGCTGAAGGCAAATGTGCAATTGCTAGTTTGTCTCGGGCTTCTTGTAAGTCCTGTAACATAGTAGAATGATTATCTACATCAAACTTGGCGGATTGCGCCGCCATGTCTAGACCATCAAGGTCAGGCACAAACATTCGTATGCCAAAGAGCATTTCGTAAGGGGTCCGCCCACCCAGAGGCCTTCTAGGGAGATTATTAAGTGCACGTTGAACAGTATACAAGTGGGCCAGCCAGTTCCTGCCAGTACCTATAACTCTAGCTGTCAAGGATTGCTTTAAGTCACGGTTCATTCGTTCAACGATAGAGTTGCCCTCAGGCCTATACGGAGACGAAAATTTCACCCGCACCCCTAAGGAGCCCATTGCGTCCTTGTAAGCCTTAGAGGCAAACGCCGGACCTTGGTCAGAATGGAAGGTGCCGCATGCAAAAATTCCCACAAAGACTCGCAAATCCCTAATGACATTTCGTGCGTCAGCACTCCGTTGTGTGCCAGACCCAGATGAACCGTGTGCACGAGTCCACTGCCACTAAGATATATTTATAGGCAGTGTCTGAAGAAAATGGACCGCAGTGATCCAAGTAAACACACCCAAAGGGTCTGTTCGAAATTGCAAGCGAGGTCTGCGGTGGTCTTGTGACTGTTGAAGGCTTGATCTGTTGACAAACGTCACAGGAAAGCACATAAGTACGTGTATCTTTGTATAAACCACGCCACCAGTAACGCTGCTGCAAAATGGAAATTGTCGCAGACACACCAGCATGCGCCGAAGCCATGCCTTCGTGTGCCGCTGCCATCAAGGAAAGTCTGCGGTCCGCGTTGGGGATCAGCCGAACCCCAACGTTAGGTATTGTTACATAAGGAGCCTGATCGGGACCTATCTGGTAAGAATATTTAGAAGGGAAACCTCTAGGGTAATTAATTCCTTCTTTTGTTGCAGCAATAGCTGCCAAGATATCAGTGTCTATTTTAGACATGGATCTAGTAACTGCTGCTACTGAACACGTGAGTACTGCTGATCTGGCAGCTTCATCTGCCAGACTGTTACCAACAGCGTGTGCGCCCACTCGCTGATGGCCTAGGGTGTGAACCACCTGTGTGAGTGGCAGACGTCTTTGTAAATCTGCCACCCTAACCCAAAGCATTTTATGCTTGATTGTGTTGCCTTTAGCGTCTCTATAGTCGTTTTGTGACCAAAAGAACAGATTGTCATTGTATGATTGAACACAGTAATAAGAATCGCACACGATTAAAGTGGTCACATCAGGATTTACGAACTCAAGTGCAAGCACCAAAGCACGCAACTCGGCCAATTGTGCGGTACTATCCCCGAGTGCCTGCGTATGCACCACAGTGGATTTGAACTTTCCATTCACAAACGTACCTGCAACAATAGCACATGCGGCTGAATAAGCATGCTTGGACCCAGTGGCCGGTTGTGCCGAGCCATCGGTGTAGATCACACAGTCGTAATCCTCAAGCAGCAATAAGGACAAAGGAGGAGGATGAATAAATTCATACTGTAAAAACTCCTGAGTCTGAAGAGAAGAGTCGAAAATGAAAGTGACATCCGGAGACGTCAAAGATGTTGCCCATTGAATCCAACGGGGTGCAAAGCTTTAGAGTTCGGAACACTTGCTTTCGTCACTGCCTCTAGGGCAGGATAGGGTGTTACCACCAGAATGCGTTTTCCCTGTGCCAGTGCGCGCTCCTTCAGGATCGCCATTTGCACTGCTGTTAGCACTTTCTCCACAGATGAGAACGGTGTATAGATGTGACTTGTATGCGATGGGTACTGTATCACCTTCATTAAAGGTTAAGTACGTGAAACCCACTGCCCCTGGAATGATTCTAATCACCAAGTTTGTGTGGTTATCACGCGTCAAAAGGTATTTAGACTCAAGAAGGTCTGTCTGCAAAGACTGCAGAATGGAGGTATGCTCCGGAAGCCAGCAAGACTTCGAAAAAGTAGGTTGTATCAAAGCATACAATGGCTTGATACGCTGGGCGTATTCGGGGAATATATGTACGTCCGAAGTTCAGAAAACCCAGTAAAGACTGAAGCTTCTTCAGATTAGTAGGAGGGCACAGAAGTGCACATTTCTCCAGAAAATGGGGGCTAAACCCTTACCTTCATTGTTGAGCTCATAGCCCAAGAACAAAACGGTAAATTCAGCAATATGGGATTTGGCAAAGTTAATTTTGTATCCCTGAACCGCAAATTCAAGAATAATGCGGTCCACCCGGGTCAGATGCGGAAACAATTCATCGTCTGTCAGATAAATGTCATCCACATACGAACAGGCGTCTGGATCTATGCCGTCTAATAAAGAGACAACACGAGCGGCAAACACTCCTGGACTATTTTTGTACCCCATAGGAAGACGCCTGAATTTGAACATTTTACCACCGGAAGTAAAGGCACACCATTGGCCACTCTCCGGGGCTAAGTTGTGCGTGTAGAATCCATTTGAAAGGTCAAGGGTTGTTTTGTACTTTTTACGAACAAGACTGTCTACAAGCGCAGAACTATGGGTATTTTGCACCGCTAGTCTCATCCCTAATTCCTCTGCCGCATCAGGGCCGTGTTCATCCTGTACTTTTTTAATTACAGAGGGGAGAACTGTCATGGAAGGCGTACCAAAACATTTAGAATATACTGCTGCGAATACTCTACCCCAGTTGTCACATGCTGTCAACTCGGGAATTAAGTCTTTTGGCAAACTAATCGTCAAAATACGATGTTTATCCACTGGAGTTGTATGTGGAAAAACTGCCTCCAACTGATCAAATTTTTCTGCAAGCCAATAAGGAAAGTCGTCCTTATGTTGTGGACGTTTGCCCATCACTGAGTTCACCATTACAGGACTTATGGCAACTCCGGCTGCACCAGCTGGATGGCCTGCAACCCCAGGAGGGCTCCCTGGATGTTGCCTGTAACATATTGCACTAAGGCTCGATGCACTCGTACCAAAGCCGAATACATGTTGCGCAGTTCCGCGACTGGTATCGTCATATATCGCGGATGTGGGGTGTACCCGGCCAAAACAGGCCAAGTGGCCCCATCAATAGATAAGGGGCCTAAACGAACCGTGGTAGTCGGTTGTGGGAGGGCGCCATTAAACCAAACACGGTGTTGCCAAGCCGTGAGCGGTACCTCAAGACATGAATAAGGTAGGTTTTAAGGGGGCACCTCTGAAGAGTCCTATTAGTACATGTTTCAATAAATCCCACACTGGCATCAGTGTGGCTTTATTGAGAGGAGTAGTTCGGTACCAAACACTCCTGAGTTTAGAGAAGCCATCATGGTGCTGTGGAACTCGAGTTGTCGAGTTTCCAGCCCATGTACTCTCTATGGCTTCCCTGGCACTTACAAGATCTAAGAATAGACTTAAATATTGTAAGGCAAAAACAAGAGTATGCAGGAGGTTGAAAAGACGACAGAGGGGATAGCTCCTTTTAGGAGCAAGGGCCCTCACACCCCGAAAGGTGTCATGCTTCACCTCCTGGCACCTGGGACACTGGCCTACCTTCCTCCTATACATTGCCTTCCATAGGAACTGCATACCCTTGTTTTTGCCATTCAACACTTAGGGGCACGTTTGCTGGACCTGTCAAGCCCCAGTCCCTCTTTCCGTGATTTTTAAATATTGTAAGGGCATATCTGCTAATGCAGATATGCCCACACCTGTGATATAGTGCATCGTGCCTTAGGGCTGTAAGGCCTGCTACAGGGGTGACTTACCTATACCTTAGGCAGTGCTAGTTGGCATGTTACACAGCCAGCGTGCCATGTCGACTTTATCGTTTTGTCTGCACCAGGGCAAGCATGCTGACGTGACTGTCTGCATGGCCGAAGTGAGGTCCCAATGCCCTAGGTACCCAGGTACCATTTACTAGGGACTTACAGGGGGCCTGAAGGGCCTATTGTGGAACAATTTTAGGGAAGAAGCACTGGCACAGGGGACCTGGTTGGCAGGAACCCTGTGCGCAACAATCAAAACCACATCAATTTCTAGGCAACAAGTGGGGGGCTAACCATGTCAAAAGAGGCATTTTCTCACAGCCACTCTGAGGGGGAAAAAAGAGAGACTTGAAATACTGAATCTTGATAAAAATCACAATATTGAGACAGGAGAATTCAAAGACTGAAATTACTGGAGTAAAAAAAGCATACAGAGACTGATGAACTTTAATAAGCTGATTTTTCAATTTTTTATTTTTACAAGAACTAAGAAGTGATTATGAATTTTTAGCATAGACTAAAAGAAGAAATTAATTTTTGCCACAAACGTTTTGTTTTTAGTCTTCAGCATGAAGTTGGGAAACAGCAGATGCTGTAAAATTGTAGGGATGGTGCTGTTAACGTTGATATTATTTGTATTAGTTGGCCTGTTGGGACGGAAATGTCCTCAGCATGGTGAAGATGTGTACCCCTGCCCCGAGTGCTCAAGTGCATAATTGTCTGGATCCCTAATGCTGATTTTTTTCTCTCACAGGTGAACACGGATCATTTGTGTGCACCACGGCATAGGCCTGTCTCATGGATTGCGCCCAAAGCGCTAACCTCATAGTGGTGGAAGGGTACTGCCTTCACCAGGAGTTAAACAGCACGAGCGCGGTGGTGGCAGCATTCTGTGTGATGATTAGTAGTGACCAGGTCCTTTTTACCCATGAGTCATTGGAGAGAGGCCTACAGGCTCACTCGTGTTTTTAAAGGTTCAGCTGCTGTGTGTTTAGGTCACCCTTGGCCTACATCAAGTTAAAATAGAAGTGAGTGTGTAGCCAAAACCTATGCTGAGTGCGTGCGAGTGCGCAAGACATACACTACACAGAGGGTGCAGTGTGGAACAATGTGCACATGGTAAATGTGTGTGCCCTGACAGAGGGTGTTTAAGGAAAATGCTACTTACCAGTATGCATCTGTTCTTGGCATGAAGAGCTGCAGAGTTGTACACTTTTGCATAGATCGCCATCTGGTGTTGGGCTCGGATGTTTGCATGTTGTTTTTGTCGAAGAAGTCTTTGTATTCACGAGGTTGGTGACTCCTCCTTCGGTCGACAGTGCGCATGGGCATCGACTCCATCCTTAGATTGTTTTTGCCACGTAGGGTTAGATGGAGTAGTGAGAAGTAGAAAGATGTCCATGTGTAATGTATCTAAGTAAGATAATACTGGAACAGATAGAGGTACCCGGGGAGGCGGGTGGGCGTGTACAACTCTGCAGCTCTACATGCCAAGAACAGATGCATACTGGTAAGTAGCATTTTCCGTTCGAGGCATATGAGCTGCAGATTGTACACTTTTGCATAGACTATACAGCAGTTACCTTGTTAGCGGTGGCTACCTGTATCTGTTGCAGTACTTTGAAATAGTGTTTTTAATACAGCCTGGCCCACACACTAGCTTGTTGTTTTGCCTGCACATCTACACAATAGTGTTTTGTGAAGGTGTGTGGTGTAGCCCAAGTTGCTGCTTTGCATATGTCATCTAGGGGAATGTTCCCTAAGAATGCCATAGAAGCCCCTAGTTTGCGTGTAGAGTGAGCTCTAGGGGAATGGTTAATGTGCGTTTGGCTTTGATGTAGCATATTTGTATGCATTTTACAATCCACCTTGCAATTCCGGTTTTGGATATAGGATTACCTTTATGAGGTGGGGAGAAAGCCACAAAAAGTTGTTTGGTTTTCCTAAAGGATTTTGTTCTTTCAATGTAGTAGAGTATTGCTCTTTTAACATCTAAGGTGTGTAGAGCTCTTTCTGCCACTGAGTCTGGTTGAGGAAAAAATACTGGGAGTTCAACAGACTGGTTGAGATGGAAGGCAGATACTACTTTGGGTAAAAATTTTGGGTTAGTCCTAAGAACCACTTTGTTATGATGGTTTAGTAAAAATGGTTCCTGTATAGTTAATGCCTGGAGTTCACTAACTCTTCTGAGAGATGTGATAGCAACCAAAAAGGCTACTTTCCAAGTGAGGAACTGTAGTTCACATTTGTGGAGAGGTTCAAAAGGAGGACCCATTAGTCTGGTAAGGACTACATTAAGGTTCCACACCGGAGACGGTGGAGCTCTTGGTGGAATTATTCTTTTAAGTCCATCCATGAAAGCTTTGATAGCAGGAACTCGAAACAAAGACAAATGTTGTCTGTTTTGTAGGTAGGCCGTAATGGCGGCTAGATGTAACCTAATAGATGTATACGCTAGGTTACATTGTTGTAGATGCAAGAGGTAACAGATAATGTTCTGAATGGAAGCATCTAGTGGGTTGATCTTGTTATGCGTGCAATAAATGACGAATCGCTTCCATTTTGCCGCATAGCATGCCCTTGTTGTAGGGCGTCTGGCCTCTTTGATAATGTTCATACAGTCTGGCGGGAGATTGAGATAGCCAAACTCTAAGATTTAAGGAGTCAGATCGCAAGGTTGAGTTGATTGGGATCTGGGTGTCTTATCTCTCCATGGTTCTGAGTAAGAAGTTTGGGTGAGAGGTGTAGCTTGTGATGTGGTACTACTGATAGTTCCAATAGAGTTGTGAACCATGGTTGCCTTGCCCATGTTGGAGCAACTAGGATTATTGTGAGGGAATGTTGTTTGAGTTTCCGCACCACTAACGGAATGAGTGGGAGAGGCGGAAAAGCGTAAGCAAATTTGCCTGACCAATTCATCCATAGCGCATTGCCTTTGGACAATGGGTGTAGATACCTGGATGCGAAGTTTGGGCATTTTGCGTTTTGGTGTGTGGAAAACAGATCTATTTCTGGGTGTCCCCACAGGCGAAAGAATGGAAGAACTTGAGGATGAAGTTCCCATTCGTGGATCTGTTGTGCTTGACGGCTGAGCAGATCCGCAATCTGATTGTGTACCCCTGGTAGATGTTCTGCCAGGAGGTATATGTTTTGCGGAATGGCCAATCTCCATATGCTCTGAGCTAGGTGTGATAGCTGTAGGGAGTGTGTCCCCCCTTGCTTCTGTATGTAATACATTGCTGTCATGTTGTCTGTACGGATCAGGACAGCTTTGCCTAGAAGGTGCAGTTGAAAAGTTTTCAACGCTAGGAAGATTGCTAACAATTCCAGGTAGTTGATGTGAAATTGTTTTTGTTGGGGGGTCCAGATACCTTGAATGGTATGGGTTTGAAGATGAGCTCCCCAGCCGGTGAGCGATGCGTCTGTTGTTAGCACTATCTGTGGGACTGGCTCGAGGAACGACCGCCCTTTGGAAAGGTTCTGTGTGTTCCACCATTGCAGAGAGCGATGGGTGCGGTCGTCCACCAACACCAGATCTGTTAGCTGACCTTGAGCTTGGTTCCACTGACGTGCTAAGCACTCTTGTAATGGACGCATCTGTAGTCTTGCATGAGGACCGAGAAAAATGCAAGAGGCCATCATCCCTATTAGTTGCATGAACACTCGTGCTGGTAGTGAGTGTTGTGGCTGAAATCTTTGAACTAGCGCCTGTATAGCACTTATCCTGACTGGGTTGGGATATGCTAGGGCTGTGGAAGTATTTACTCTAGCTCCTAGATATTGTTGTATTCTGGACGGTTGAAGGTGGGATTTGCCCAGATTTACTGTGAATCCCAGACTGTGAAGCAGTTGTATTGTGTGGAGTGTGTGTTGGACACAGCTGTTGTGGGATTTTGCTTTTATGAGCCAGTCGTCCAGATAAGGGAAGACCTAAATCTGCTGTCTTCTCAAATGGGCTGCAACCACTGCGAGGCACTTGGTGAAAACCCTGGGTGCCGTGGTGACCCCGAATGGTAAAACTTTGAATTGGTAGTGTTGACCATCTACCACAAACCCGAGATATTTCCTGTGAGCGGGATTAATGGGAATGTGGAAGTAGGCGTCCTTTAGATCTAGAGTGGAGAGAAAGTCGCCTTGCTGAAGTAGTGGAAGCACTTGTTGTAAAGTGACCTTGTGGGAGTGGTCTGATTGGATACAGAAGTTGAGCGGTCTGAGGTCCAGTATTGGCCTGAGAGAGCCGTCCTTTCTTGGAATTAGAAAATAGAGGGAATAGACCCCTGTGCCTTGATGAGGCAAGGGAACCGGCTCTATTGCATGTTTTTGTAATAGTGCAAGAACCTCTTGTTTGAGAAGCGTCAGGTGTTCTGATGACATTGGACGCTGTTTGGGATGAATGTTGGGAGGGGTAGAAGTGAGTTCCAGGCAATAATCATACTGGATAATTTGTCTTACCCACTTGTCTGTTGTGATGGAATTCCAGACAGGCAGGAACTGTGAGACGTCCCCCGACAGGAGTGGGATGATCGGGGGAAGCGCAGGGAAGTCACTGTTTGGTATTAGGGGAGCTGCGGGTGTTATTACCCCTGCCTCTGCCCTTGTTGTTGTTCCCCCTGTAACCTCCTCTAGAGTATCCTCTGGAAAAGGAGCCCTGGTTGGGACTTTTGTAGGATGAGGACGGGTGTTCTGGTGTATTTGTTTTGGAGCCTGCTCTATAGAAGGAACGCCGAAAGGAGCCTCTGGTAGAGGGTGACTGTAGGGCTCCGATAGACTTGGCAGTCTCTGTGTCCTTTTTTATCTTTTCCAAAGATGTGTCCACTGCAGGACCAAAGAGGTGCTCATGGTCAAAAGGCTGATTAAGGATGCTATTTTGTACCTCTTGTTTAAAACCAGATACCCTGAGCCAGGCATGTCTGCGTAGCAAAACACTGGTATTTACTGCACGGGACGCGGTGTCTGCTGCGTCGAGCGTGCATTTGATGGATGTGTTAGTGATGAGTTTGCTTTCCTGTATAAGGTCATTGGCTTTGTCTTTATATTGTTGAGGTAGGTGTTGAATGAGCTTTTCCAGCTCATCATAGTGAGCCCTGTCATACCTCGCCAAGAGGGCTTGTGTGTTGGCTATTTTCCAGTAGTTTGCAGCTTGAGACGCCATACGTTTGCCGGATGCGTCTAATAATTTAGATTCTTTGTCAGGAGGTGGTGTGTCACCTGACCCCTGAGAGTTTGCTCTCTTGCGTGCATTGGCTACAATCAGGGAATCTAAAGGAAGTTGACCATTGATGTATATGGGGTCAGTGGGAGCTGCCTTGTATTTCTGATCTATTCTGGGGTTAAGAACCCTAGCTCTAACTGGGTCTTTGAACACCTCAGGAGCGTGTCTAAGAAGACCTTTTAGCATTGGCAAGAAATGAGCAGATTTTTGTGGCTGGTCAAAGGTTTCTAGAAGAAAATCCTCTTCTACAGGGTCTGAGTATAGTTTGACTCCATGGTATGTTGCGGCCCTATTTATTAGTTGGGCAAAACCCACATTGTCATCTGGCGGAGATAGTTTTGAGGGGTAGAAGTCCGGATCATTATGTAGATCAGGATCGCTATTATAGTCATGCCATGGGTCTGGATCCTGTGGTGGCTCATCAGGATCCTCAGTGCCTAATGGTATTACATCTTCATCTTCTTGCCCATCCCCATGTGCATCGTCACTATCTTCCGGTTGTGGAGAATGTGCTGGAGAAATGAGTAAATTAGGGTTAATTGGTGGAGGGGGTGAAGGTGGTGGTGAAGTATTAGTAGCTATGTGTATTTTCTTTAGAGGAACTGGTGCATGTGGTAAATGTTCTGGTTTACTCTTTGTAGATAGCTTAGTAATTATATGACCAGTCTTTGGATGAATTAAGATGGTGGTTTGCTTCGGATCGGGGAGAAAAAGTTCTTCGGAATCGATAGTTTTCTTCGGTGTGGAAGATTTCTCCTTGGAAACTGGTCTTGGCTGTTTAGTGACAGTGTCCGGTATAGAAGCTTTTCCCGGCTCCGAGACCTTCGGTGCGGGTTGTTTCGGCTCTGGAGGTGTTTGTTTGGGAGGCTTAGTTATGGAAGGCTTCTCCTTTGAAGTTTTCGGCTCCGAGGTCTTCGGTGCCGAAGGCTTATCCGTGTGCTTTGGTGCCGAGGTCTTATCCGGGGGCTTCGGTGCTGAGGGGTCTTTTGCCGGTTTCGGTGCCGAATGTTTTTCCGGTGCTGACGGGGTGGGGTGCGGCATCTTGGGCGACTTGGCTTTCGGTGCCGAAGATGGTTTTTCGGGACCGGGTGGCTGGCTCGAGCCGGAAGGCTTTTCTTTGTCCTTCGGAGCCGGGCCTGAAGGCGGGGCGCTCGAAGTCTTTGTTCGGTGTGTACCTGAGCCCAGGGGCGAAGGTGACACCAGAGCCTTTGTTATGGGCTTGGGTGGGGCAGGGGTCTCGGTACTCACGTCCCGTTGAGCCGGGGTGACGTCATCTTCGGAGTCGTCTGCTTCAGAGACCGAGACCTGTTCTTCCTGTTCTGGTTCCAGCAGGCTGTCGGGACCTGGATGGAAGATGTCCAGAATGGAACCTGTGCCTCGGGACATCTCGTGGCGTCGAGCTCGACGATCCCGGATGGTCTTTTTGGACTTGAATGAAAGGCAAGCCTCATAGTTGTCCTCTCGATGTTCTGGAGAGAGGCACAGATTGCAAACGGAATGGAGGTCCGAGTGTGGGAATTTAGCACCACACTGTGGACATTTTTTAAAGGGAGTCCGTTCCATCGACGTCCGTCGTTACCGGCGCGGGTAGGCCCAGCAGCCCGCGTCGAAGTTCACAAGATGTCGAAGGTTTTCGAAGTTTTCGTCGAGGGTGCGTCGAAGGGTACGCGATTGAGACAATACTGTCGGTTAGCTGTGATTGCGCGTCGAAAGGGGGTTCGATAACGACACCAACCCGGAGCGCAGCAAGCCACATCCGAACCCGATGGCGGAAAAAAACAATCTAAGGATGGAGTCGATGCCCATGCGCACTGTCGACCGAAGGAGGAGTCACCAACCTCGTGACTACAAAGTCTTCTTCGACAAAAACAACATGCAAACATCCGAGCCCAACACCAGATGGCGATCTATGCAAAAGTGTACAATCTGCAGCTCATGTGCCTCGAACAGTAGCATACTCTGGTGCAGTATAGTGAGACTGTAGCATTGAACAGTGTGTGGAGACTGAGTGCGTGTGCTGCATGTGGAAATGCATGGCATGTACATGGGTGGCATGGTACATGGGCACAACAATACTAGACAGTGGAGTGTGCTGTGAATGTATGCTGAGTGCAAAAAAGCCTGCACTGGTACATTACAAGGAGGTCCTTGGGTTCCATTTCGGGAAGCTTAGGTCTGCCTGGTGAAAACATGAGTAGTAGAGGAATCTCCCCGAGACAGAATTGTATATTGCTGCATTCCTGTAAACGGGTTGGGACAAGCACTGGGTGAGGGGGGGCCAGGCTCTCCCTGTGCATTTCAAATGGCTCTTTGATTCGGTGACAGATCACAGGGAACGGGCCTGGACATATCTCAAGAAGAGGGAGGTGGGGCTGATAAGGGAATCATGAAGGGTAGGGCTGAGGGCCCGGGATTAATCTTTGATGCACAGATTACTGTGGCTGACATCCAGGTGTGAACACTGGTCACTCCCATGAATCATGTTGTGGGTTAATCAGCTTTGGGGTCCTGCCTGCTGTGACAGACATCTTCCCAAAGAAAGTATGAGTGGGAGAGATGCCCATATCAAAGAAGCAGAACCCCAACATAAAACTTCAAAGGTCCAGACCCTAAGTCACATTTTGTGTCTGGAAAAGAACTATAAGTACGGGAGTCTGAGACTCCATACTTGTTCATCTGTCGAGCAGCCAGTAGATTGCATGAGGAGGGGAAGCTCTGCAAGACTTCTGCCTGTGACAAGGACTAGGGGCCTAGCCTGATAGTCTCCCTGCTGGCTGAGGGTACATCACCTAAGGAAACAAAGATCGCCCTGGAGTCTGGTGCACCAGTACCTGCCTGCTGGTTAAGACCGGTGTGCCGTGAGGGAGAAAAGCGTGTTTGAGGAAGAGAGATCCAGAGAAGAGTCCAGACGTGTGGGGCCCCTGAGCGAGGTTTGAGGAGCTGTGCTGCACTGATCAGGCGGTTGCCCTTGTGCCACGTTCTGAGGTTGGTGACCCCAGTATGCCAGGAGGGGCCGACGTGTGCCAAGACGCTGTGCACCATCAGACGAACCGCCACCCGTGTGGGAGAAGCTGCTGTGACCCCATGTGCCAGGAGGGGCAGCGGAGAAGGCAATCTGAGGCCAGCTTGACCGGACAGTGAGGTTTGTTGGAGTGACTGCGTATGCCAGGAGGGGATACTGGAAGCGCTGAGGCCAGAGGCCCGGATCGTTGCCTGTGACCCAAGTTGCTGCAACAACCAAGACAAGGTAGGCTTTGTATCCGAGGAGGTCCAAGGACAGAGGAGACGCCATAGGAGCCCCCGCTGGAGCTAGGAGACTGCCCCCATCCCAGAGAGAGAGAGAACAAGATTTACTGCTTGTGGCTGGAGCAACGGTGGTAAGAGCGGCTCAGGAGAAACAGCTGGCGCATGCCAGGAGCTGTACGTGTGAGCGCGTGCAGCCCGACTTTGCTGATCCGTGCCAGGACAGCTCAGCACCGATGCCAGGGTTTGTACCGCCGAGGTGGGTAAGCTGAGAACTGGGTCTAACAGGCCCCGGGGGATATAACGCCTTTGGTTTTTGCAACCCTACTTGAACTCTAAGGGACTATACCTTATTGACTGAGTCCAAGAGGGGGAAACCCAGTGAATAGGGCCTCGTAGTTTATATTCCCTGGATGTTCCCGCATGTGAGTGGGTAATAACAGTACACCCGTTACATGGGAATGTGGCAGCCAGAGGGGTGGGCGGATAACTAACCTCAAGGGGGGACTCTGTTATTGTTTACTGAATGTTGTTTACCTTTGCATGTGAAAAATTAGAATTAAAATACTTCTCTTATACAAAAGAAGTATTTGACTGGACATTGATTTATTGTGTGCGCTGGGTGCACGTTGAGTTACGAGTCGTGTTCAATGATCTGTATCTACAATTCCCTCCGAGTCAGCCTTGACTGCTCGCACTACGTTATCGAGCTGAGAGTCAGGTGCAGCAGGGGGTGCTTGACCCAGTTTAACGGGATATTGTAGGGTGGGTCCCAGAACATCAGGAGTAAACGGCCTCAACCACCTCAGTTGGGACCAGTAACCCCTGCTGACCCCGTGGCCCTCTGAACAGGGTTCTGACAGTGTGCTTAATGATTTCCTGTGGGAAATATTACAGATGAAATACCTAGTGAGACTGCAAGTAGATTTAATAATCAAGAAACTAAGAAAATAGAACCTTTACTTGAAAAGCATTTAGCTAGTGGTTTTAGATATAAAGTGTATACTAAAATGATTAAAGTTTGTATTGAAATTCTGAAAGTTAGCAGTTGTTATGCATGTACTTTCAATGAAAAAGCTTAAAGCCCTTTTGGGGTACAGTGGATAAAGCCTGTCTTCCTCTCTCGAGGAAAGAACACAGACCAATAAATCATCCAACATGTAAAAAAAAGTCATGACTTTTGACAAGAATATCCGCAGAGCAGCTGCGGGTCCTCGCTGCGGGCGGAGGAGCGTCGCCCCGCCTGCTGCGAGCGCAGCGGTACACACAGAATAATAAAATGGTCATTACCATTTTATTATTCTGTGTGCTGCTGGCCCGCCCTGCTCAGATGCCAGGGTGAGGGTGAGGCAGTTTCATGCAGATTGCAGGAAGACTGCTGCCCCTGCTCAATGCGCATGTCAGATTGGCTGACTGTAAACAGCCGGCCTATCCGACATGCGCACTTTAAAAACTACAATCCCAGCACTATAAAACAGCTGGGGGATTGATTGCACAGGCCCCCCCGCCTCAAAATGAGAGCTGGGGTAGGCTGCTCCAAGCAATCCTGGAGCTGGTCTCAGCATGAGAGCAGCTCCAGGACTGCTTGGATTTGTACAACCCCCTTCCTTCCCTTTCATCAATAAGGGAGAGGAGAGCCACGGATCGGAGTTTTGTCACCGTTGATGGCTGCATCACCTTCTTGGTGAGTTTTACGGCATCACACCCCACCAAAGTTTTACGTTACTAGCCGCCCCTGCCGCAGAGTCCTCAACAGTAACTTATGTGGGAAAAAGGTGGTGTAGGGCGGTTGCAATAAATCTACCTGAAGTCCATTCATAAGACAAGCTGACATAATATCAATGAGGAAAACTGTCTTAAAAGTCAGGCGACACAAAAAGCAGCTATGCATTGGCTCAAAAGGGTGTACATATGAGAAACACAGATCAAGTTATGGTCCCACTGTGGCATCACAAATGGTTTGGGAGAAAACATGTCAAACCTTTTATAAATCTTATCACAACAAGGAAACTTGGTCCGGCAAACGAAGAAAGGCTAAAAGGGCCGATAAATGAACTTTAATAGTGGCCAACACAAAGCCAAACAAAAGACAGTCGCAACAGTCTTGCAAGTGCCATAGAAACCCACAAATTTGTCCCAGCGCCTGCCATAAATGAACTTTATGGAAAGGTGCATGCCAGGAAGGATGGCATCCACCCGACAGGTGGAAGATCAAACACAGCTGATTGCTGCTACTTAAGCTCCACGCAAGTAGGTGTAGATTCAGCAAGTCTGGGTATTATATTCTTCTGTCCCAGTCTGGAGCACTAGGATAACTTGGACTCCGTTGTTCTGATCTTCTTCAGAAGTCTTGGCAGGAATGCATACAGGAGTACCATGTTCCATTTCAGTAGGAATGCATCTACTAATGAGTGTTCTTGCAGAAACTCCAATGTGCAAAACTTTTGACACTGCATGTTTGATGGTGGCGAAAACAACTCACCACAGTTGAAAGACTCCCTGCGCCATCTCGGAAGGTAGACGTGACTTGTGATCAGCCATTCATTACCTAATCAGTTTGTCTGCTCTGGCAATCAGAGACCCTACCATGTGGTTCACAATCAGGAAAATGCCCTAACGTTCTAGCCACCTCCAAAGGTGCAGAGCCTCTTTAAACAAAATACCATTCCACCCTGCTTGTTGCAGTACCACATAGTGGTGGTGTTGTCCATGATAATCTGCACCAGCCTCCCCCGATGGCTGGCAGGAAGGCCTCCAGCTGAGTGAACTGGAGCCAACCTCTTTCGGAGAACAAAGGCACCTGATCTCCACCTCCCCAGATGACCCCAGCCCCAGCAGAGACGCATCAGTCACCACCCTCTCCTCTGGATGGGAAAGGGAGAGGGGTCTAACGCTTGACCAACTGCGTTTGAGCAGCCTCCACAGAATGTCTCAAACCATCTCTCCTGGGAGACCTGGATGACATTGGTCAGATTGCCTTGATGCAGGACGCGTCGGAGCATCAAGTTCCATTGCAGAACCTGCATATGCCAAAGGCATAGTTGACAAGGAGGATGAGAGGCCAAAAAGCCTCAGAGTTGCTCTCAAAATGATCCAGGATGGAACCTGAAACATAGGGATCATAGACTTGTTGTGGCAGAGGAAAACTCCACAGTGTCCAGGAGTGTGCCAGCTATACCTTGTTGATGGTGAACCCCAATGATGGTAAGAGGTTGACCAGACACTGGTTGTGGTCCATGACTGACTGTGGGCAAGCCCACTCGCAGATGGGCTGCGACCACCGCCATCACGTTTGTGAACACCCGAGGGGTGCTGGTGAGGCTAAAATGAAGCACAGCAAACACAGTGCTCCTGGCAAACCCTGAGTCACAGTCTGTGGGACTGCAGGACAAGCACATCAAAATAAATATCCTGCAGGTCCAAGGAGACGATCCAGCCAGAGAAGACAGGATCTGGGCCAGTATTAGCATTTTGAATTTGTCCTTCCGCAGGAAAGTTTCTAGAGGCTGGAGATACAAAATAGGCCTGAGGCCTCAGACCCCCCTTGAAACGAAAGCAACAGCTACACCTCTTGTAACAAAATGGACAGATAGCCGACAGAAAACTGCTCTGGTGCAGGAGGTATAGTGAGTGAGGTAGAAAGGAAATGTAGAGCATAGCCATTTTGATTTAACTGCAAGACCCACCTGTCTGATGTGATGGATTCAGCCTCCATTGGTTGGGCATGCAGCACAAAGGGAAAACTAAAGCACTTTAGTGGCTGTTGCAGCAGCGGAAGAGAAATTAGAGGACTGATACCCCAGCTGGCACCGATGCCGTCTGTCGGAACTCCGTCCATTGCCTCAAAAAGACTGGGGTGCCTGTTGTGATAGGTTTTTTTTGGAGGGGGGGGGGGGAGTTTTATGTAGCGCAAACTCGGCCCGAAAATATCAGGTACATGAGCACCAGTTTTGTTACAGACGGACACATTCATAGTAATTTTATTTTTGTTAGGCACAGGAAGATTAAGTGATTTGCCCAGAATCACAGTATGTTGAGCGCCGTTGCCGAGGCTCGAACCCGGTTCCCCAGCTTCGAGGTCGACCGCTCTCGCCGTTAGGCCACAAAGAAGTCGGTCTTGTCTATATGCTAGCTGGCTGGAACAGATCCCCATCACCATCACCATTATTATCATCTAGTGGTGTCCCTCAGTCTCAAATAGAAATCATAGTCCGAACCAAAACGTTATTTAATCCTTTACTGGTAGGTGTAACTTGGCAGACATACAGAGTTAGAGTCCTTTTTTAAGACGACCGGTTGAGCTTTATTAATTTCGAAGTGCAACGTCCGTCAGGCTCGAGTTGAAGTTGGGTCGGGGTCCACCACAGGCATCAACATCCAGTCTTTAGGGGCCGATGCTGATGTAGCAGGGAAGGGCGTGGAACTTGGGTCCTGAGAGGAAGTCTCTACTGGAGTTGGTATTGGCCCAGTAACGGATACCGGGTTGGGCAGATAGTGCTGAGGATGGAACCGCCAGCAGTAACCTGCCAACAACTGTGGTTCAGTGGGGCATAAAGGCGTACCAAAGGGTGACAGAAGCGCAACAAAAACCTGCAGCATGGCCTCCTTGAAGGCCTCGATCTGCTGTGGGATTGACAACAGTCCAGGAAACATGGGATGTTTCATGACCAGACAAGGAATTGGTGCTGTGGCCAGAGACCTCGATGGGTGCAACTGACACCGTGGCAACCTTGTGCCTTCTCTTTAGAGTAAGAGTGGCGGGATGGGGTCCAGTCATGTTTTGCTTTCTTGTGCCAAAGGACTTAAGACACAAATCTGAGAAGTCGCAAGAATGCCTCAGGTTAATGCCCTGGGTCAGGAGCAAGACTTAACGAAAAGGCAGCAACTTATTTTTGTGTTTGGCGATGTACAGCTGGTCTCTGGTCTATAACTTTAGGTGGAGGACAGCGCATGTATTCTACAACTTAGAGTTGTTACCAAAGTCCAGACACCATAGACAACCCTTGTGCTGGTCAGTGATCAACATCTGATTCTTGCAGTCACAGCATGGTTTTAAACTCGTTTTGGGTGGGGACACCGTTCCCTAGTACAATTATTTGAAACAATTTAGAAGTCATCGGAAAACAAACAAACTTGGGAGTGGAAGTCCTGATCTGCCCTGGAAGGTACGGGGAAAAAAGGAATCAACAGCGCGCAGGGATGGCTCTTATATGCATCTCTGCTCTGTTACTTCTGGGGCAGGCAGTATATATCCAGCAAGAGCCGCACAATGCCACTAGCAACCAGTGGAAGCACTGCTGTAAAATGTTTCCGGATCCAGTCTGGTGATTGGGGATTATTTTAAAGTGAGGAATCTGTGGTTAGAAGTATCCATCAAAATCAGAAGCACGGCTTAAACAATAATTCAAGTTTATTGATTGCACAGCAAAACGACAATAATCCTTTCTTGCTGAAGGTACTGACTGATACCCCCTTTTTACCTGCCAATTCTTCTACATCCAAGGCTTCACTTTGATGTACTGTACATTCACAACTATAAACTATGATTGCTGTCAACAGGTAGGAAATCTTACTCTGGAGAGTTGAGGTTGAGACCTAGTGTTGTTAAATCACTTCCCAACGCAAGATGTACCATTCCAGGGTCTGTTTCAGCCGCCCGGATAAATGTTAACAAACCGATCATTCCAAACTGATCTGTCACCATACCTTGAGGAATGTTGGTAACTCGACCTGTAGAATTGTAAAAAAAGAAAAAAATACACTGTTTATAAGAAATGTAGCCTTTTAAAAACAAGAATTTTCAACCCCAAAAAAAACCCAGCAACGCACCATCAGGTAGCACTTGGATACCCTTTTTTTGCTGGTTGTTGTTTTGCGTCGTGGAGCTTTTGTCTCCAGGGAATTTTGGCCCATCTGCACTAGAGGTAGTCTTCCCAGTCGTACTTAAACTCTAACATAAAAAAAAAATTCCAATGATCAGTAAACAGGTCTAGAACAACTTTCAAACAGCTTCATCTGCCTGCATGGCTATTAAACACTGATATCAAACACAGAAGTATAGGCAATAGTAATAAACCCTCATACAGGGGAGGATGTAGCCACTTTGTTTGCAGATAACATCAATAGTTAAATTAAAATAATCCAAGTGGTACCCTTAATCTCCCTTTAGAATTTCAACAGGAAGACATGACTCATCTTTTCAAGGACAAACAATTGTTAAAAGTATGACTTCATCAATGAATGCTGTATAAAACTATGTTCTCAAAGCAGAGACTCAAAGCCTGAATGAACCCGGGGAGGAGGGTGTGGCAGAGAATTAAGCATAGCCCACACTGGCTCACCTATATATCAACCCTCAAATCTGTATCTAAGTGTTGGCCAAAATCATGGGCTGATTTTCACATAATAATGTGTATAAAATTCTGCAAATTCAACACTGCTGTATAGTAAAGTTAATGGAGCTGTACCTTCTTCCAGAGACTAAGAGGATATAACTATCAAAATTCAAATAAAATCAAGAGACATAGCGATATTGGTCTTTTATGTCATCCAAAGCATAATCTTAGTGTAATTACTGCTGCTTACTCTGTTTTCATCTCATTGTCAAAACTATGAGTATCTTAACCTGTGATGCGCCACAGATTAGTCTAAAAATACACAGAATCGAGGACAGGCAGTCAACAAAAACCAGATATGCCTAAAATGTCTGTCCAAGGGTGTGTAAAGCGATCAACAATAATAGAACCTCCTATAGAAATCACACCAGAGCCGAGTCTCACAACAGCACTGTCCACCACCTTAAAACAGCACACATGAAGACAGAACTATGCACATGCATCCATCACAATATGCAATTAACTGCCTATTAAGGTACCCAACAGCATTTGCCATAGGTAACATCTCCACACACATCTGATGGCCAACGAGCTACACAACAACAAAAAACCTACATAAGTAACTAGTACAGCCATCCGATCTCCCTCTTCAAAAAAAAACCCTTAAAACTCATTAAAACCTACATATTCACGCTACTGACCTCACACCTCTGCAAAACTGAATTAGACTCTTGTGATGTAAACTTTAGTAAAACAATATAATGGACTACGGAAAGGCGATGAAGTGGCATATTGTTCACTACAGAAATAGCAATTACCAAATTAAGGTGTCCATTAAAACCATAATGAAATAAGAAAATAATAACTAAGTCTGGGAGTTCCACTGGGACAGTCAAATTGCGCCATTTGGTAATGTATTAAAACTCTAGCGAAAGATCTGGGATACCTCTCTGAGAATTATGAAGTGATGTATACGAGGGGGAAGTGGAACCAGTTCCTATTACACAGCCAGAATATCAACTCTACAGACTGGATTGAAATGTGACACAAAACAAAAGCAAGGGATAACCTCCAGATCCGTGCTGCCTTGTGCCCATGCCCCTATAAGCACATGCATGCTTGTTCAGGCTGCTAAATAAACAAAGCTCCTTTTATGTAATTTACTGTGCTAGATGTGTAGGCAGGCTAGAACAGCGAGGATGGAGGAACTAAAAAAAGAGTTGGAGGAATCAGCTTTCATTTGCACTCTTAGACCCTTGACCTTGCCAGGTAGGTCGCTCCCCCACCACACAGCTCCGCCTGTGCTGTCCACCCGCTGCTGCTTCTGGTAAGCTCGCCCCTCCGCTTGTGGCCTCGCTGCCCGTGTTTTCACCTGTTTTCTGTCCATTTTTGCCTTCTGTGCCCTCGCTGCCCCACTGTACTGTGCCCGTGTTTTCTCCTGTTTTCTGTCCATTTTTGCCTTCTGTGCCCTCGCTGCCCCACTGTACTGTGCCCGTGTTTTCACCTGTTTTCTGTCCATTTTTGCCTTCTGTGCCCTCGCTGCCCCACTGTACTGTGCCCGTGTTTTCACCTGTTTTCTGTCCATTTTTGCCTTCTGTGCCCTCGCTGCCCCACTGTACTGTGCCCGTGTTTTCACCTGTTTTCTGTCCATTTTTGCCTTCTGTGCCCTCGCTGCCCCACTGTACTGTGCCCGTGTTTTCACCTGTTTTCTGTCCATTTTTGCCTACTGTGCCCTCGCTGCCCCACTGTACTGTGCCAGTGTTTTCACCTGTTTTCTGTCCATTTTTGCCTTCTGTGCCCTCGCTGCCCCACTGTACTGTGCCCGTGTTTTCACCCGTTTTCTGTCCATTTTGCCTTCTGTGCCCCTCGCTGCCTCTCTCCATTCCCGCCGCTGCGTCCCCTGCGGCCCCGCCCCCCTGACTGCCCATTCGCTGCCCCTGCCTCCCAGCTGCTCCTCCCTCCCACCTCCCCATATATGGCGGCCGCTGCGCGGTGAGGAGAGCGACCCTTGACCTTGCCAGGTAGGTCGCTCCCCCACCACACAGCTCCGCCTGTGCCGTCCACCCGCTGCTGCTTCTGGTAAGCTCGCCCCTCCGCTTGTGGCCTCGGTGCCCGTGTTTTCACCTGTTTTCTGTCCATTTTTGCCTTCTGTGCCCTCGCTGCCCCACTGTACTGTGCCCGTGTTTTCTCCTGTTTTCTGTCCATTTTTGCCTTCTGTGCCCTCGCTGCCCCACTGTACTGTGCCCGTGTTTTCACCTGTTTTCTGTCCATTTTTGCCTTCTGTGCCCTCGCTGCCCCACTGTACTGTGCCCGTGTTTTCACCTGTTTTCTGTCCATTTTTGCCTTCTGTGCCCTCGCTGCCCCACTGTACTGTGCCCGTGTTTTCACCTGTTTTCTGTCCATTTTTGCCTTCTGTGCCCTCGCTGCCCCACTGTACTCTGCCCGTGTTTTCACCTGTTTTCAGTCCATTTTGCCTTCTGTGCCCCTCGCTGCCTCTCTCCATTCCCGCCGCTGCGTCCCCTGCGGGCCCGCCCCCCTGACTGCCCATTCGCTGCCCCTGCCTCCCAGCTGCTCCTCCCTCCCACCTCCCCATATATGGCGGCCGCGCCGAAGGCGCGCCTAAGGCAAGCCCGTCTGCGCCCGTCCGCGACTGGACCGCGCCCAGCGCCAGAACCCCTGGGCCGCGCGCCCCTCGCTCCAGCCTCGAGGACCGACGCCGATACGATGCAACCACACTCCACGCTCTCAACCCCGGACGGACACACAACTGCTTCAAGGCCGCCCCGAAACGCACCCATGGTCCCTTCACCTGCCGGAACTGCAGCTACACCAGCCTCAGAGCCACCGAGGCGCCTGCCAAGAAGGACCTAAACCACCTCCGGTGCATCCTACTGAACACCCGCTCCGCACGCAAACACGCCGTCGAGCTCTGGGACCTGCTCGACACATCATCACCAGACGTCACCTTCCTGACTGAGACCTGGATGAACGACTCCTCCGCTCCCGACATCGCCATAGCCATCCCAGACGGCTATAAGATCACCCGCAGAGATCGCATCAACGCAGTAGGAGGAGGAATCGCCATCGTCCACAAGAACACCATCAGGGTCTCGACCAGCACCGACGACACTCTCAGCACAGCCGAACACATGCACTTCCAGATCCACACGGACCCCAACACCACCCTTAGAGGCACCCTTGTCTACAGACCCCCTGGGCCCCGACCCCAGTTCAGCGACTCCATCGCCGACTTCATCAGCACGCACGCCCTGACCTCTACCGACTACATCCTCCTCGGAGACCTGAACTTTCACCTGGAGAACAAGAACGACAGCAACTCCACCACCCTGATCGACAGCCTCGCCAACCTCGGTCTGAGCCAGCTCGTCACAACACCGACCCACTCCGCCGGCCACACGCTTGACCCCATCTTCTCCTCAAGCTCCCACGTCTCCTTCAGCCACACCACGGAACTCCTCTGGACCGACCACCGCTGCATCCATTTCACCTTCCAGAAACCCACCACACACCACCGCACCCAACAGATCCCACGCCGCTGCTGGAGCAAAGTCACCGAAGTCCAACTCCGGGCAACCCTCGCTCTCAGCCCTCCCTCCGACCCATCCAACACCGACGACGCTGCCTGCAACCTCAGACGATGGATGGATGACTGTGCCAACACCCTCGCCCCGCTGAAAAAGCTCACCTACGGTGACACCACCAAAAGAGCCAGCTGGTTCACCTCGGAACTCCTAGCTTCCAAGCGCACCTGCCGGAAACTAGAGAAGAAATGGCACAGTGATAAGACACCGGACAGCCACACAGCCCACAAAGACGCCATCCGTAACCACCACCACCTCATCAGGTCCGCCAAGAGAACCTCCTTCAAAGACCGCCTCGACAACAATGCACACAACAGCAAGGAGCTCTTCAACATCGTGAAGGAACTCTCCAATCCCAGCTCCAACACCAACGACATCCCGCCGTCGCAACCCCTGTGCGATTCCCTCGCCACCTTCTTTCACCGCAAGATCGCCGACATCCACGACAGCTTCAACACTCAGACAGCCCCAACTAAGATCGATGCACCAGACCCGCCACACACCATCGACCACGACCCTCTGCCAGCCTGGGCCAGCGTGAACATCGAGGACACCATCAAGACCATGAGCACAATACACTCCGGCTCCCCGTCAGACCCTTTCCTGCACCACATCTTCAACAAAGCCAGCAGCTCCATCGCACCCCACCTGTGCAACGTCATCAATCTCTCCTTCGAGACCGCGACCTTCCCAGAGAGCTGGAAACACGCAGAGATCAACGCCCTACTCAAAAAACCCAAAGCGGACCCGAGAGACCTCAAGAACTTCCGGCCCATCTCCCTGCTTCCGTTCCCAGCCAAGGTCATCGAGAAGATCGTCAACAAACAGCTAACCCGATACCTCGAAGAAAACAGCATCCTGGACCCATCCCAATCAGGGTTCCGCAGCAACCACAGCACTGAGACTGCCCTCATCGCCGCCACCGACATCAGGATCCTGCTGGACAATGGTGAGACCGCAGCCCTCATCCTGCTGGACCTCTCCGCCGCCTTCGACACTGTCTGCCACCGCACTCTATGCACACGCCTCCACGACGCAGGGATCCGAGACAAGGCCCTGGAATGGACCACCTCCTTCCTCGACGGCAGAACCCAGAGAGTCCGCCTCCCACCTTTCCGATCCGAAGCCTCCGAGATCATCTGCGGCGTACCCCAGGGATCTTCCCTCAGCCCAACACTGTTCAACATCTACATGGCCCCGCTCGCACACATCGCCAGACAGCACGACCTCAACATTATCTCCTACGCCGACGACACTCAACTGATCCTCTCCCTCACCAAGGACCCCCTCGCCGCCAAAGCCAATCTCCATGAAGGAATGAAGGCCGTCGCCGATTGGATGAAGATCAGCCGACTAAAGCTGAACACGGACAAGACGGAGGTCCTCATCCTCGGCTCCAACCCCTCAGCCTGGGACGACTCCTGGTGGCCAACGACGCTGGGAGCAGCCCCGACACCCACCGACCACGCACGCAACCTGGGAGTCATCCTCGACTCAACGCTCTCCATGGCCAAGCAAGTCAACGCAGTCTCCTCCTCCTGCTTCAACACCCTCCGCATGCTTCGCAAGATCTACAGGTGGATCCCGACAGACACAAGAAGAACAGTCACCCAGGCCCTCGTCAGTAGCAGACTTGACTATGGGAACGCCCTCTACGCGGGAGCCCCGGCCAAGCTCATCAAGCGACTGCAACGCATACAAAACGCCTCCGCACGCCTGATCCTCGACGTACCACGCCACAGCCACATCACCCCCCACTTGAGGAACCTGCACTGGCTCCCCGTCGACAGGAGGATCACCTTCAAACTCCTCATCCACGCACACAAGGCACTCCACAAAACTGGCCCAGCCTACCTCAACTGACGACTCTCCTTCTACGTCCCCAACCGCCAGCTCCGCTCCGCCAACCTCTCCCTCGCCACCGTCCCTCGCATTCGAAGAACAACCACCGGCGGCAGATACTTCTCACACCTCGCCGCCAAGACCTGGAACACCCTTCCACTAAGCCTACGACAGACCCAAGACCTGCTGACGTTCAGGAGGCTACTCAAGACCTGGCTGTTCGACCAGTAGCAGCACCCCCCCCCCTTCCCTCTCCCCAGCGCCTTGAGACCCTCGCGGGTAAGTAGTGCGCTCTACAAATTCTGTGATTGATTGATTGATTCCTTCAAATGCCTCAGGTAGATCTCAAGCATATGAAGATCGAGGACGATAGCAGATAAGACCATAATAGGTGGCCCTATTCAAAACATTAGTGAACACAGCCGGAAACAGCTGTAAAGATAGCATCCTAAGCAGACAGCATATATAGTAAATGTAGGCATATCGCACATGGCAGTTTTAAACATCACTTCACAATGGGCATGCCTATGGAAAATAACATACACTACCATCATGAAGAAGAATGAAAAGATCCTGCAAATCTGGATGTAGCATTTGAGAACCATCCTCGCATTTAAAATGCAGAGGATTGTCTTAGCCCCTCAATAAAGGATTAGGAGAGATGGAATGAAGAAAGCCTGACAAACCTTTTGGTAAAACAAAAAGCGGTAGAGTGGGAGATAACTAACATACTTATAGAGAACTATCTGTTTCATTTATTGATCAGTGACCTGACATACTAGACATGAAGAAGGCTACCTTACACGAGGAGCACTACCTTTACTTAAGCATGTTAGTTGTCTCCTGCCCCTACTGTCCCATTAGAATTACAATACTGAAGCATTTTCTAAATAATCATGGATTTTCCTCACTCAACAATATCCACCACATGCTGCTTATAGGCATTTACAGCAAAGCATATTTCTAGCTCAACCTAATGTAAAGTTAACAAAGCGTTGCAAATGCAACTGTAATCAAGCTCCGAAACTTTGCACAAGCTATATTGGCAGCTTTCACTGAAGCATGACACCTTAAAGAACAAGTTACATACCTTCCGTAACGATATATCTGTAAGAAACATTAGTTAGTTATAGATTCCTTACCTTAGAATTACCCCCAGGCGTCAGATTGGATCCAGAAAGTTTTTTCGTCAGCAGTACCTCTGCGCGTCGGAAGGTGGCGTCGGTCGACTCCGCGTTTGTCGTCGGCGTCATGGTCGCCGAGATGACGTCGCGACAGCTACTTAGACGCCGTCCTCGCGCGCTGACGTCAGTTCTGTACGTGACTTTCCGCGCCAGAAACACAGAGCCATGCAAGACACTGACCATTGCTGCACAAAACTAGGGCCCTGAAAGGATGACCTTAACCCTAGAAATCAGTTCGCAGAACGGGGAGGATGGGTGGGGCGGTAAGGAGTCTATAACTAATGTTTCTTACAGATATATAGTTACCGAAGGTAAGTAACTTGTTCATCTGAAAGAAACACGTTAGTTATAGATTCCTTACCTTAGAATAGATACCCCAGCAATACCAACCCCGGTGGTGGGTCTGCGAACCAAGATCACACCAGAAAGTCCTGGAGAACAGAACGGCCAAAGAAGCAGTCTCTCCAGACTTGACTGTCCAGACAGTAGTGTTTCGTAAACGTGGGCAGTGATGCCCACGTAGCTGCCTGACAGATGTCATTTAGAGGAACTCCTCTTCCCAAGGCAGTAGTGGCTGCCGTCGCCCTGGTGGAGTGAGCGTCTAGCCCTACTGGAGGCTCTTTTTTAGCCAGAGAGTAACAGGCTTTAATACACAACACGACCCACCGTGAAATGGTGCGTTTGTGTACGGCCCGACCCTTCTTTGCGCCCACGTAGCCAACAAAAAGTTGATCATCCACCCGGAACTGTATGGTGCGATCCAGATAGGAGAGCGCACGTTTTGGGTCCAGACGGTGGAGCCTCTCTTCCTCCTTCGAAGGATGCGGAGGCGGAGAGAAGGTGGGCAAGGTAATGGTCTGCCCAATGTGGAAGGCAGTGACCACCTTAGGAAGAAAGGATGGACGGGTTCGAAGAACCACCTTATCCGGATGGACAGAAAGGAAAGGAGGTTTTGAAGAAAGGGCCTGGAGCTCGCTCACCCTTCTAGCAGAAGTGATGGCTACCAGGAAAGCAGTCTTAAGAGTTAAGAGCCGTATGGGACAGCTACGAAGTGGCTCAAAGGGAGCGCACATTAGATAAGTTAGCACAAGATTCAAGTCCCACTGAGGCATGACGAAGGGGATTGGAGGAAAAAGATGTGTTAAGCCTTTTAAGAAACGGTTAACTACCGGGGACTTGAAAAGAGAAGGCTGATCTGGCAGCCGAAGGAAAGCAGAGATGGCTGACAGATAGCCCTTGACAGTGCCCAGAGCAGAGCCCTGCTGGGCCAAGGAGAGAAGGAACAAGAGTACTTAAGAAAGAGGGGCAGAAAGGGGATCCACAGCCTTTGCTGTGCACCATGCCACAAATTTGTTCCACCGTCAGGCGTACACCGTCTTAGTGGAGGGACGCCTGGCTGCCAAGATTACGTCACAGACTTCGGGAGGCAGGTCGAAAGACGTCAACTGCCGCCACTCAATCTCCACGCAAGGCGGTGGAGAATGGACAGGTTCGGGTGGAGGACCGTCCCCTGCTGCTGCGACAGAAGATCCTCCCGTAGAGGCAGTCTGATCGGAGGATCGATGGCCATGTTGAGCAGCTCGGGAAACCAGACTCTTCGTGCCCAGTCCGGAGCCACAAGAATGACTTGGGCCCGGTCGCGCTTGATCTTCTTCAGCACTCTGGGCAGAAGTGGTATAGGCGGAAAGGCGTACAACAGACCGCAACTCCACTCGCGACGAAAGGCGTCGCCTAGTGAGTGCCGCCTTGGAAATTCTAGCGCGCAGAATTGCTGACATTGCGCGTACTCTTCGGTGGCGAATAGATCTAACCAAGGTTCTCCCCATTGTTGAAAGAGACCTTGCACCACCTCCGAGTGGAGACGCCATTCGTGATCCATCATGCACCTGCGGCTGAGTTCATCCGCCCTGGCGTTCAGGGAACCTGCCAGGTGTTGAACCACCAGGGATATGCCCTGAGGTTCCAGCCATGTCCGGAGGCGAAGGGCCTCCTGACAGAGTCCACGACCCCACCCCGCCCTGTTGTTGCAGTACCACATGGCGGTGGTGTTGTCCGTGAACACCTGCACTACTCTTCCCCGGACAGAGGGAAAGAATGCCTTGAGGGCAGGACGAATCGCCCGGAGCTCCAGAAGGTTGATGTGGAGCCCGGACTCTGCCGGAGACCAGAGGCCTCTGATCTCCGCCTCTACCATGTGACCGCCCCATCCCAGAAGGGACGCGTCCGTCACCACAGTGTGGTCTGGTTGGGGAAGGAGAGGGATCTGCCATTGACCCAATCCTGGTTCGTGAGCCACCACTGCAGTTGACGTGCAATGCCCTCCGAGATCTGGACGCAATCGGACAGATTCCCCTTATGCTGCGCCCACTGGAACTTCAGGTCCCACTGCAGAGCCCGCATTTGCCATCTGGCATGATCTACCAGCAGGATGCAGGAGGCCATGAGGCCCAGCAGCCTCAGTCATTCTGACCGAAACCCGGGATAGAGGCTGAAAGATCGGAATCATAGCCAGAATATCCCGGACTCGCTGCTCGGGAGGATAGACCCGAAACCGCGTCGTGTCCAGAACCGCTCCGATGAAAAGGAGCTTCTGAGAGGGAATCAGGTGTGACTTCAGCACATTGATGGAAAATCCCCAGCGAATGCAGGAGGTCGGCCGTAGTCTGGAGGTGGGAGACGACTGCCTGGGGCGAGCCCGCCTTCAACAGCCAGTCGTCGAGATAAGGGAAGACTGAAACCCCTGATCTGCGCAGATGAGCTGCGACCACCGCCATCACTTTCATGAACACCCGAGGGGCGCTGGTAAGGCCAAAGGGGAGCACGGTAAATTGAAAATGCCCTTGGCCTACCGTGAACCGTAGGTAACGCCGGTGGGCCGGCAGGACGGGGATGTGAAAATAAGCGTCCTGCAAGTCCAACGCTACCAACCAGTCTTGCGGGTCGAGGGCAGACAAGACCTGAGCAAGCGTCAACATCTTGAACTTCTCCTTCCGGAGGAAGCGGTTGACGAACCTGAGAGCGAAGATAGGACGGAGGCCCTTGTCCTTCTTGGGGATCAGAAAGTAGTGGGAGTAACAACCACGACCTACTTCTGGGACAGGAACGCGCTCGATGGCTCCCTTGGCCAAGAGAGCCGTAACTTCCTGCTGGAGAAGGGTCAGATGATCCTCCGACATGCGGTGGTATCTTGGTGGCATGGCTGGAGGGGTAGTCTCGATGGGGAGGGAGTAGCCCCTTCGGACTATCTGCAAAACCCACCTGTCCGATGTGATGGTGTGCCAGTGGGGGAGGTGATGGCGAATCCTGCTGCCCACTGGCGTTTGATGGGCCTGAAAGGTCGGACTAGGAGGGTTTGGAGGCTGCTGCGGAGGGGGGGTTGGTGGACTGGCCCGCCCGCTGGCCCCCGGAACCACGACGGTTGTTCCCACGTCCCTGGCCGTGCGAAGGTTGGGTAACTTGCTGCGGCCTGTGGCTCTGGGCGGAACGTAGCGGGGCACTCCTTCCGTAGCCACGAAAGGGGCGAATAGCATACTGCGCAGGGCGGGTGGAGAGGCCCAAGGACTTGGCCATAGCCCGTGAGTCCTAGAAACGCTCTAGAGCGTTGTCTGCTTTGTCGCCAAAAAGGCGACGGCCATCAAAGGGCATGTTCATCAAGGTGTTCTGGACATCCCCTGAAAAGCCAGTTGACCTCATCCAGGCGTAGCGCCGAAGCGCTACCGACGTTGAAATGGTCCTGCCCAGAGAGGCGGCGGTGTCCAGCCCACAACGTATGGCAACCTTTGCTGCATCTCTCCGGGCGGCCACAGCCTGAGAGAGCACTGTCCGGGCCTCCTCCGGACACTGAGGCAGCACCTGCGCCACCGTATCCAACACGGAGTGGGAATAACGTCCCAAGAGACATGCGGTGTTTACCGACCGCAGTCCTAAGCTGGCGGAAGAGAAAATCTTCTTCCCAAGGTGATCCAGCTTCTTGGATTCCCTTTCCGGGGGAGCGGTAGGGAATGCGCTTTTGGAAGTGGAGGCTTGGACAACCAAGCTCTCCGGGGTGTGGTGTTGGGAGAGGAAAGTGGGGTCGCCCGGAGCCGGGCGGTGGCGTCGGGCAATCATCCTATCCACAGGAGCCCCCGTGTTGGGCCTGGACCAGGTGCCCAAAAGGACATCGCTGAGGGCCTCGTTGAACGGCAGCAAGGGCTCCGAAGAGCTCGCAGCCGGCTGAATCACCTCCGTCAGGAGGTTAGTCCTGACCGCCACCGTAGGAAGCTCGAGGTTGAGAGCCTCGGCCGCCCTACGCAACACCACTGCGTATGACGCTCCCTCCTCCGTATGCACAGTAGGAGGAGACAACATGCCAAGGTCAGGGGAGGTGTCCAAATAACTGGCATCCCCCAGTTCTTCTCTCCAGTCCTGTTCACTTTCCAACTGGTCAGTTAAAGGGTCACCTGACCCCTCCCAGTCCTCTTCATCATCTTCTGGGTGCCACTGTGGTTGAAAAGGGACCCCAGGAGTGAATAGGGGCATGAAAACCCCACCCAGCGCCGGACGACGCCGGTCCGGCTCAGTGTCCACATCAGGATGGAGGCCGGGGTCGACGCCGGCCGGGGGGCAAACTGGCGTCGGACGCGGTAGTGGTGCCATCGGAAGCGGCGCCGGTGGAGGCGTAACGAGGTCAACCGGCGGCGATCCGGATCCAGGCCTGGATCCAAGGGGGGCCTGCGGCGTCGGGGCTAGAGCCGCCGGCAGCGAAGACCTAGGCCCCCCAACCAAGTCCTCGGGGCCCGAAGGCGCGCAGGCAGGTTTGGTTCGCCCAAAGATGGCATGCATTGCCTCGTAGAACGTACAAAGCTCGGCGGGAGTCGCTCCGGGTCCCGGAAAGGGGGGGGGACCCGGAGTCAGATCTGCAGGCTCTGCGCGCCGAGCCGCGGGAGGGGCACCACTTGCGTGCCTCGTTGGATCGGCCGACCGACGAGGAGAAATCAAAGAGCGACGATGCTTCTTCGACTTCTTCTTGTGCTTCGACTTACCCAACCCCGAGTGCAAAGACTTCGATGATTTCGAACCGGAATGGTGGTGGCTCCGCGACCGGTCCCTCGACCTCCCTCTCGACCGGGACCTCGGTCGGAGCACGACTTGGGGTCGTGGTCGCGCTCCAGGCAGAAAAGACACACGTGGTGCGGACCCGTCACCGACATCAGTCGGCTACAGGAACTGCAAGCCTTGAAGCCGGGCATCCCTCATGCACCTTTTCGGAGTCGGAGACTCGAAGAAAGTCGTCGACAAAAGTCGACAAAAAAGTTAGTCAAAAAAATGTCTGAGGTACCGCTCTTCCCGAATATGCGCTGGCTGGCGCGGAAAAAGAAAGAACTGACGTCAGTGCGCGAGGGCGGCGTCTAAGTAGCTGCCATGAAGTCATCCCGGAGACCACGACGCAGACGAACGCGGAGTCGACAGACGCCACCTTCCGACGCGCAGAGGTACTGCAGACGAAAAAACTTTCCGGATCCAGTCTGACGCCTGTGGGTAGTTCTAAGGTAAGGAATCTATAACTAACGTGTTTCTTTCAGATAGAGGTCACAATTTTCCACTAAGGTGGTAAAAGCCAAAGTGATGTACTATAGCAAGGGTTTTTGCCTGTAAACAAGAGATTTTTGTAGTTAAATGTAATTACATTATGTATATGGAAAATTTTATTTACTCTGTAACCATCTGATCATAGCATGTAGTGCTGTAAATTACCATGCTGCTCATACTCCTGCCATCTATTGTTGGGCCGGAAGTTTGCAGCTTGCTTTTCTTCAAAGATAATGGGGTCATAAGACCTGTTGTGACTCCACCCTTGGTTCACAATGCACCAACACACTGGTTTCACCTTATATTGCTTTCTGTTCAGTGAGCGAGTAGTGTGAATGGAGTACAATGTGAAAGAATGTGTGTTGTGTGAAGGAAGTAAAGGACACAAAATAACATAAGTGCTAATCGCTAGATTCCGGGGAGAAGGTGGGAGTCTGTGCATTCACAATGCTACAATCGGATGGTTACAAGAAAAGTAAAATTTTCTGATTGTAGAATATGTGGCTGCAGTTACACATGCTCTGAACAGACTATAAAGCAGTCCCTCTCCAGAGCGATGGCTAGCTAGCAGATGATGCAAATGTTTGAAAGTGTGTTCTTAGTACAGCTTGGCTAACTAGCACGTTAACTTGCACGTCTATCCAATAATGCTTGGTGAAGATGATGTAGGAAACTGGAAATTTGTTGGAGTTGTTCCCCCACTTTTTGCCCCCATTAGAACTACCAAGTGCTGGTTTTTGACTCCGACAGTGCACTGAAGCCTGCTAACCAGGCGCCAGTGCTCTTTCCCTAAAACTAAGTAACTGTTTGTAGGCAAATGCCCCTTTTTGTCACAGTCACCCACACTTTTTGCCACTAGTATGGATGTTTTTCGACTGATGTGCACTGGTTTCATGCTAAACAGGCCCTAGTGCCAGTGGTCCTACCCTACAAGGCAAAACGGTCTAATTGACACACACTTTAGCACCCCTGTAAGTGCCTAGTAAGTGGTACTGCTGGTACCTAGGACATGGGTATTAAAGAGGGTCCCCAAGGGCTGCAGCAGGTATTATGTCACCATACGGGACCCCTATACAAATTGCATGCAGCCTGCCATTGCAGAGTGTGTGTCATGGTGCAAACCCTGAGTGAAAACACAGCATGGTACACTCCCTGTGTGCCATGCCAAAGTCACTGCATGTTGTATATGCAAGACACCCCTACAGCAGGCCTTGTAGCCCTAAGGCAGAGTGCATTATATTACGCGAGGGCAGTATCTGAATCAGCAGCTTTGCCGCTGTGCTGTCTAGTTCAATTACTAGATGGTGTAAGTGAACAGGGAGGCCATCTTAAGTATATGTACTGCGCACTGGTCATCACGAGTTCCCCAACTACATTATGGCATCACTGAAACCTGTGCTGTTTGGTATCAAACACCTTGTCTTAATAAATATGCACTGTTGCCAGTACTAGATTTATTATGACATGCACCCAGAGGGCACCTTAGAGATGCCCCCTGAGAAACCTACCACTATCTAGTGTGCTGGCTGACTGGTATCGTCCAGCCTGACACCACAGGAAAGTTTCTGACCCACTGTAGGTGAGAGTCCACGCTCTCGGAGGCCAGAAACAATGCCAGCTCCGGAGGAAGGTGCTCACACCTCCTCCAGCAGGATGGCTAGTGATTTAGCATATCAAGGCCAGGGGCTTCAAAGCCTCTGCCGCCTTTGATATGAGACCCCGGCTCACCCACACCTGAGAGATGCCACCCAATGCCCTGAGGCCTATTTGACACCAGAAAAGGCAGGAAACGTGCTGAGCAGAACGCGTGTGGCACCACCAGGCTAGTCACACCCCTAAGGTGGGCTATCCGGTGTGCTCCATGAAAGAAGGATTACACCATCTTGTTTTTAGTGGAATTAGGAGCTCTGGAACAGGATTATGCCCACTCCCCACATGAAGTGTTTATATAGGGGGTGTAGTGACTCCAAGGGTAAGTAGCCCATTGGCTACTACCCTTCACTCCTCTTAACGCCCCTAAGTTCAGTATTTAGGTATTCCCTTGACACCAGGTACTCAGATTTGCCTGACAAAAGAAGAAGGACAAAGAAGAGCGCAAGAACTGTGGACAATCTGTGGCTATGGCACCAAACCCTGCCAGCCTGCTCCTCTCCTGAGAATAGCAAAGACCTGACTTGTCCTGTAGCTGTGCATCCTCCAAAAGCCTTCGAGGGCTGCCAGCACTCCGCCAACCAGTCAGCATCTCCCTAAAGTGGAGGAGCCACTTCCCTGCAGCTACCGACCACATAGACCTGGTACACCGTTCTGCTGTCCCCGTGCTCCAGGTCAGATTCGTCTCCCTACCAAGTTTGGAGACGCCACGACCCCCAGGTGTCATCCTGCACCAAACCTGGGGTACCAGAGCCCTTGCAGCAGCCAAGGCTTCTTCAGTGTTCAGCCCCGACACCAATATGGCCAAGACCGACACACCAATGTAGGACATCAGCACCGGAGAGGCCATCGAGAGTGGCCTTGCTGTCCTGGTTTGTCCTCATCTCCAGGTCGACCTAAAAAGTGAGAGCCACCAACGCTAGCGACTTGCCAGAAAAAACAAGTCTGCACCTGAGCCCCACAGCCCAAGTCCAGCGACTGCACACTTGCTCCAGAGACCCTCAAGAGCCAAGAGTCCGTCCACCCCCCCCTCCGAGTTCTGCAGGACTGGTCCCCAAGTCCTCACTTGCAACCTTTTTCTGTTACAGGTTTTCCCATTGACTTCAGCTGTAGCATTCGACCAGCACCTCTGCACCGGGGCACACCAGGGTTGGCAAACAAACTGCTGGTGGTTCTAAGGACCTTGGCCCCTAACTAAATTGCAAGTACTCCTATGCAGTGTATGTTTCTTCCATAGGATAACCGTACCATGTTCGAGGCTCATGCCTCAAATCTGACAGCTGTATTTTCGGTGTTTCTGAAAATCGCTAACTCGAAAAGTACTTGCCTAATCTCGTAGATCTCGATATCTAAATTAATATAGAAATCTATTATTTTTCTAAATTGGTGTCGGATTTCCTTATTGATTGAGTGTATCATTTATTGACTCTGTTAGGCAACAAATGCCTAACACTCCCCTCAGATAAGGCTAAGGCTAATTGACCACACTGCCACAACTAGAGCACCATAGGATTGTTAAATCAAGCCCCTTTACACTAATAAGGGGTACCTGGACTCTCCTCACAGTGCACCTCATTTTGGTACACTATATAGACAGTCAGCTTCCTACACTGTTCACATGCACTCCAATTGGCAAAGACATTAGCACTCCTATAAGTCCCTAGTAAATAGTACAACTGGCACCTAAGGTATGGTTGCTTAAGAGGGTCACTAAGGGCTGCAGCATATATTATGCCACCCTAAGGGACCCTCATATAAATTGCATGCAGACTGCCTGCAGGTTGCATGACATGATGCAAACCATGAGTGAAAACACGACAATGCACACACACTGTGTGCCAATGCAAAGTCACTACATTTTCAATATATGTAAGTCATTACTACAGCAGGCCGTGTAGCCCTAAGGCAGGATGCATTCTATTACATGTGAGGATGCATTATATTACATATTCTTTGTAGATGGTTTCTTCTGGACAGGTCCGTTGTCCATGGGAGATTTAGAGTCTTTTTCAAAGGCAGGCAGTCCTCCCAGGGCTTTGGAGGTCGCTGGGTCTGCAGGACAAGTTGTCTTTTGAAGCAGAGGCGAAAGGCAGCAGAAAGGTCGGCAGGGCTGGCGCAGAGTCAGTCATTGGTCTGTCTTTACTCGTGCTGGTGTGGCTCTTAGGTGTCCGGGCTTCTTAGCTTGTCGTAGATCTGATTTCAGTGTCTGGGGGAGCAACCTAAATACTAGATTTAGAGGTGTAACAGGGGAGTAACAGGTAGGGACCAATGGGTGTCTACATCCATTATTATGCCACCCTCCTGTGGGAGGGGAGCATAACCCTAGCCCCGACTGAATAAGTCCCACCAACTTCAAGATGGTAGGCACTAAAAAAATGTGCTTTACTTTGCCTTCAGCACCTGAGGGGTGGAGTTGGCGAATGGGGGCACCCCTCCTATTCTTACTAAGTTTTCCTGCCGGTTCTCTCGCCCAAAAGTGGGGGTTTAAACCAGGGGTGGCCATCTGCTGCTAGCAGCAGAGGTTGTGGTCGCATTAAAAACGTAGCAGGCCTTCAAAGCTTTCCTCTAAGGCATGGTGCCCCATCCTGGGGGAGGAGGTGTGACACCTCAGCCCGGGATGTGCTTTGTTTCTGTCCACAGAGTGCAGAGGCTCTCGACCCACAGGTCTAGAAACATGTCTGGTGATGGCAGATTTCCTAAAGTCAATCAAAGCCAACACCAGGATTGGTAGGTTTTCAGGGGGCACCTCTGAGGTGCCCTGTAGGTTAAATGGTTTAATAAATCCCACACTGGCATCAGTGTGGGTCTATTAAGAGCAGCTGTTTAATACCAAACACTCCTGGGTTCAGTGAAGCCATCATGGTGCCTGTGAACTCGAGATGACGTGCATCGAGCCCATGTACTCTCTATGGCTTCCCTGGCACTTACAATATTAAGGTATAGACAAATATTGTAGGGGCATATCTGCTCATGTAGATATGCCCACGCCTGCTAGGGGGGTGACTTACCTATATCTTAGGCAGTGCTGCTTGACATGGCACACAGGCAGATTGCCATGTCGACTTTGTCGTTTTTCACTGCACCAGGGCATGCAATCTGCGGTGTCATGGCCTTCGTGAGGGGTCCCTAGGGGACCCTCTTCAGTTCCCATGCCCTAGGTACCAAGGAAACCATTTACTGGGGACTTACAGGGGACTGAAGTTGCCAATCGTGGTACAGTTTTAGGGAATAAGCACTGGCAAAGGGAACCTGGTTGGCAGGTACCCTGTGCACTGCAATCGAAACCACATTTCCCAGACAAAAAGTGGGTGGCTAACTATGTCAAAAGAGGCACTTTCCCACACAACCCCTTCCCTCCCCCCCAAACGAAAGAGGATGAAACTAACCTCCCCTGGAGAGTCTTCATCTTCTAAGTGGAAGAACCTGGAAAGGCCATCTGCATTGGCATGGGCAGTCCCAGGTTTATGTTCCACTGTAAAGTCCATACTCTGTAGGGATATGGACCACCTTAGTAGATTGGGTTTTCACCTCTCATCTGTTTTAGCAATCTGAGAGGTCTGTGGTCTGCCTGAACTAGGAAGTGAGTGCCAAACAAGTATGGGCTCTACTTCTTCAGATCCCAGACTACAGCAAAGGCTCCACTTTCTACAACACTCAAATGCTGCTCTCTGGGGAGTAGTCTCCTGCTTATGAAAGGAACAGGTTGGTCATATCCTTCATCTCATCACTTGTTTGGGCTAGGACTGCACCTATCCCATGCTTGGAGGCAAATGTCTGCACAGTGAACTGCTTGGAGTAATCTGGAAGTTTCAGGACTGGGGCAGATCACATTGCACCCTTCAGAGTGTCAAAAGCCTTTTGACAGCTCACGGTCCAGTTCAGTTTCTTGGGCATCTTCTTGGGGTGAGTTCTCTAAGGGGAGAGGGGGGGTGGGGGGGAGGGGAGGTCACCACGGACCCATAATCCTTCACAAACCTTCTGTAATACCCAGTCAAGCCAAGAAATGCCCTGACTTGGGTCTGTATTTTTTGAGCTTCCCAGTCCAGAAAAGTGGAGGTCACCTATCTGGTGGACCTTGGTAGTTGCAAATATCCCAAAAGGGTTATACATGTCAACCGCCTGAAGCCCTACTACGACAGAGCTGATGTGACCATGGTCACAGATGAGAGACAGGAAGAAGAGAGTGAACCTCTCCATGAATTCCTCTCCAGCAATCCAAAAGATGGGTCCGTTGATGGAGTGGTATTGTCAGACACCCTCACTGACCAACAGCAGGCTGATTGCACGCAAGTCCTATAGTAATAAAAAAAGAATAATTCCACCTTTGTAAAGAGCCAACTTATCACCCCTAAGGGTATCCAGGCGCTGGGGGGCCGTTGGGGAGATTAAGTGAGCTACTGACCTGAGCTGTCGCCGGCACCGCGGATCGAACCGTGAGCCCCACGCTCTGGAGCCAGCCGTTCTAGCCGCTGCGCTACACCTCTCTGCTGAGCTCTTCTCTCTGACCCTTGGTCAGACGAGCTGATGTACCTGTGATGTGGACACTGGGGACAGCCTACCTGTGAAAAGGATTATTTTACTTAACCTGTAAGCATCTGTTCTTGGCATGTAGGGCTGTAGATTCACATGCTTTGCATACTCCTGCCATCTAGTTGTGGTTCCGGATGTTTACAAATTGTTTTTCTTCGAAGAAGTCTTTTCCAGTCACAAGGTAGTGTGACTCTTCCTTTCGGTGATAGTGCGCATGGGCATCGACTCCATTGTTAGATTATTTTCCCGCAAGAGGGTGAGAATGGAGTAAATGAGTGCAGTATAGAGATGTCCATGTGTGCATAATATGAACAATAATAATGATAATTGCAACAACCATAGGTGTCCGGGGAGGAGGGAGGGTGCATGTGAATCTACAGCCCTACATGGCAAGAACAGATGCTTATGGGGTAAGTAACATAATCCGTTCGAGGCATGTGTGATGTAGATACACATGCTTTTGCATAGACTGTATAGCAGTTCCCTGCGAAAGCGGTGGCTAACCAGTGGGCGTTGCAGTTGTTTGAAAAAGTGTTCTTAGTTCTGTCTGTCTCACATTAGCTTGCTGTCATGCTACTACGTCCACACATTAGTGTTTAGTAAACGTGTGTGGCATAGACCATGTAGCTGTTTAACAAAGCTCAGCTATAGAAACATTACCTAAAAAGGCCATGGATGCTCCTATTTTAGGAGTAGAATGTGTTCTAGGAGGTATAGACAAAGTTCTTTTGGCTTTGATATAACATGCTTGAATACATTTAACAATCCATCTAGAGATACCAGATTTAGGGATAGGTTTCCCTTTATGAGGGAAGCCAAAGTAACAAAAAGTTGTTTTGTGTTGCGAAAGTCTTTTGTTCTGTCAAAATAATACAATAATGCTCTTTTGACATCTAATGTATGTAGAGCTCTTTCTGCTACAGAATCAGGTTGAGGGAAGAAAACAGGTAACTCAACTGATTGGTTAATATGAAAACCAAAGACTACTTTTGGAAGGAACTCTGGATTAGTACGAAGAACCACTCTGTCTCGATGGAGTTGGAAAAATGGTTCTTCTAAGGTTAATGCCTGAAGCTCACTGACACATCTTAGTGAAGTGATAGCTATCAAAAAAGCCACCTTCCAAGAAATAAACTGCAGTGAACCATTGTGCAATGGTTTAAAGGGTGGACCCATAAGTCTTGTTAGAACAATATTAAGGTTCCATGCAGGTGAAACGTTTGGTGGTATCACTCTTTTAAGTCTTTCCATAAAGACTTTAATTACTGGTACTTTGAACAGAAATGCTGCAAGGTGTAGGTGTATGGCTGTGTATGCAAGGCCTGCACGTTGTTAATGTAATAAATAAATGATATGTTGTACAGAAGCATTTAGTGGTTCAATTGTTTGGTTATTACAATAAATAACAAACCTTTTCCACTTTGCTGCATAGCATGCTCTAGTGGTAGGTTTCCTTGCGTCTTTTGGAATTGTCATGCAATCTGATGGTAGATTTAGGTATCCAAATTCTATGACTTCAGGAGCCAAATCGCAAGGTTGAGCTACTTGGGGTTTGGATGTCTGATCTCTCCATGGTTCTGAGAGAGAAGGTTTGAAGTGAGGTGAAGCTTCTGGTGTGGAACTACCGAAAGCTCCAGTAGTGTGGTGAATCATGGTTGATGAGCCGATGTGGGAGCTAGCAAAATGAGTGTGAGAGTTGTTTGTCTGAGCTTCCGAACCAGAAATGGAAGAAGGAGAAGTGGAAAGCTTAAGTAAATATCCCTGACCAGTTCATCCATAGGGCACTGCCTTTGGCTAGAGGGTGTGGGAACCTGGAGGCGAAGTTTGGTAATTTTGAGTTTTGAGCTGTTGCAAAGAGATCTATTTGTGGAAATCCCCATTTTTGGAAGTATGGGAGGAGGACTTGGGGGTGGAGTTCACACTCGTGGACTTGTTGCCGCATTATGCTGAGGAGGTCAGCAAATTCATTGTCTGTCCCAGGAAGGTGTTCTGCCAGCAGTTGGATTTTGTGATGTATTGCCGACGCCAAATGGTTGAAGAGAGGCGTAATAACAGTAGAGAGTGTGCTGCCCCCGTTTTTGTACATAGTACATAGCTGTCATATTGTCTGTCCAGACTAGGACAACTTTCCCTATCAGGTAAGGAAGAAATGCTTTTAGCGCAAGGTGAACAGGTAGTTGATGTGGAGACTCTTGTGTTTGGTGTCCCATAGACCCTGAACTGTTCGATGTTGTAGATGGGCACCCAACCCTGGGAGGGATGCGTCCGCTGTGAGCACTATGTGTGGAACAGGGTCGATAAAGGGCCGCCCTTTTGATAAGTTTTGTGTGTTCCACATCTGCAGAGAGTGATAGGTGCGGCTGTCTAACCACAGTAGATCTTTTAGTTGACCCTGTGATTAATTCCATTGACGTGCTAAGCATTCTTGTAGAGGATGCATGTTTAATATTGCATGAGGTACTATGGCAATGCATGATGCCATCATCCTTAAGAGTTGCATGAAAGTTCTTACTGTTGCATACTGATTGATTGGAGATTGTAGCACCAGTGTCTGAATATTGTGAATTCTGACTGCATTGGGATAAGCTAAACCAGAGTGTTCTGAATAGCTCCTAGTTGCGGCTGTGCAGGTTGGAGATAGGATTTTTGAGCATTGACTGTGAATCCCAATTGATGAAAAAGATTTATTGTAATTTGAGTGTGTTGTAAACACTGGGAATGTGTGTTGGCTTTGATGAGCCAATCATCTAGATACGGGAAGACATGAATGTGTTGTCTTCTTAGATGAGCTGCTACTATTGCTAGACATTTGGTAAATACTCTGGGTGCAGTAGTTACTCTGAATGGGAGCACTTTGATTTGATAGTGTTTTCCTGCTACCACAAACCTGAGGTATTTGCGATGTGCTGGGTGAATAGGGATGTGAAAATACGCGCCCTTTAAGGCTAGTGTTGACATAAAGCCGCCTTTCTGTAAGAGAGAAAGCAAATTTTGAAGTGTGACCATATGGAAGTGTTCTGACAGTATGTACAAGTTTAGAGGTCTGAGATCTAATATTGGTCGGAGGGAACCGCCCTATTTTGGGATTAAGAAGTAAAGTTAATAAACCCCTGACCATTGGTGTTGTATTGGAACTGGTTATATAGCTCCTTTTCTTAGAAGAGCTTTTACTTCTTGTTTGAGCAGTTGTTGGTGCTCTAGAGAGTTTGTGAATGTGAGGTGTAATACTGGGAGGATTGCTGGTGAGCTCCCGGCAATAACTATGCTGGATAATGTCCAACACCCATTTGTCTGATATTATTGATTGTCAAACGAGAAGAAATTGATTTAGTCTTCCCCCGAAAGGTGTATGATGAATGGGGGGAATTATTATTAAGTCAATGCTTGTTGGGAGATGCAGAGGTAAGTGTTGACGTACCTCTCTTGCTGCCTTTAAAATTGTATCCTCTGTAACCACCTTTGTAAAATCGTCTGGAGGTGGACGATTGATTCTGTGGTTTATACAAAGATGTGCTGGCATCTGTTGAGGTATTTTTTGAGCCTCCCCTTTAAAAGGAGCAGCGAAAGTAGCCTCTTTTCGAGGGCGACTGTAGCTCTCCCATAGATTTTGCCACCTCTATGTCCTTTTTCATTGTCTCAAGTGATGCATCCACTTGAGGACCAAAAAGATGTGCCTTATCGAATGGGGCATTAAGTATTGTCTGTTGTATCTCTGGCTTAAATCCAAAGATTCTTCACCATGCGTGTCTTCTGAGGAGAATACTAGTGTTAACTCCTCTGGCTGCAGTATCATCAGCATTTAACGCACACCTAATAGAGGAATTAAAAATTAGTTTTCCCTCCTGTACTATTTCTTGTCCTCTTTTCTTATGCTTCTCTGGGCGATATTGGAGTAAGTCTTCCATTTCGTTCCAGTGGGCCCTTTCGTACCTAGCCAAAAGACCTTGTGTATTGGCTGTACGCCAATGGTTGGCTGATTGTGCAGCCACCCTTTTGCCAGGGCATCTATTAGCTTGGGCTCCTTGTCTGAAGGTGGTGCATCACCTGAAGTTTATGAATTTGCTCCTTTACGAGCATTGGACATAACTAAAATCTAAGGGAAGCTGGCCCTAATTTAAAAAAATGTCAGTTGGTGGGGGTTTATATTTTTATCCACCCTAGGTGTCATAATACGTGCCCTTACTGGATCTTTAAAAATATCTTAAGCACGCCTCATCATACCCTTTCACATAGATAACAACTGTATTGTCTTATGTGCGTTTCCTAACGTTTCAAATAAGAAATCATCTTCCAAAGAATCCTTGTGAAATGTGACTCCATGGTATGTGGCTGCCTGGCAATTGACTCCTGATATGAGGTGTTGTCATCAGGAGGGTAAGGTTTAGCAGGGTATAGATCTGGGTCTGTAGGGGGATCTATATTGTAATCATCCCATGGATCTGTTGGTGGTTGTACATAAGTGTCATCCCCATCTCCTGCATCAGGATCTGTACAGAAGAGCCCTGTGGTGTGATAGCTAGAGGGTCTGATTCTGGTATAATAGGTACTGGTGAAGATGGTGGAGGGGTATGAGTAATAGGGTGAATAGGGCTAGTAGCTATGTCTTTTCTTCGGAGGGATTTTATATCCATCGTCTATTTTCCTTTTGGAGGATGGTAATATGTCCAGTGTTAGGATTTATATAAATCTTCTTTTGTTTTGGATCCAGCTTTTGTTGCATGGTTTCCAGAATTGGCTCAGGAGGCTTTTGAGGAGCATTTTTCTTTTTTGGCGCTGAAATTTTCAGTGCAGAGCTGGACTTGTCCCTTTTGTCTTCCGGAACAGAAGTTTCAGTTGCCGAGGATGTGGTATCTTCTTTCTTGTGCTCTGGAGACAGGCACAGGTTACAGACTTTGTGAAGGTCAGTGCCCGGATATTTGGAGTGGCACCGAGGGCAAAATTGGAACAGAGTCCGTTCCATCGGCAGATTACTTGATGATGTTTGTTCGAGTAGAAGCGAAACAACTAGTAAGGCCCAAAGGCCACGATTTGAGTTTTCACAATCCAACTTGGAGATTTTTCGATGTTGACACGTGGAGGATGGGAAACGCGTTTGAAACAATACCGACATGGGTACAGTGGGTTGCAAACGGAAGAGATCCCGACAAACAGTCTTGAACAGGAGCACAGCAAACCACATCCAAACCCGATGGCAGAAAGAAAGCAATCTAACAATGGAGTCGATGCCCATGCACACTATCACCGAAAGGAGGAGTCACCCTACCTCGTAACTGGAAAAGACTTCTTCGAAGAAAAACAACTTGCAAACATCCGGACCCAACACTAGATGGCAGGAGTATGCATAGCATGTGTATCTACAGTACACATGCCTCGAACACAAAATTTACAGGGAGTCTGATCATGTCAGAGAGAGCATACAAGCTGAAGCAAGCAAGATGCTGGAATTGGGTGTTATTGAACAGTCGGAGAGCCACTGGGCCAGCCAAGTTGTCTTAGTCCCCAAACCTCACTCCAAGGGTGAAAAGAAAGAAATTAGGTATTGTATGGAATATAGGGGTCTCAATGCTGTGACAAAGACTGATGCACATCCAATTCCTAGAGCTGACAAACTGATTGACTTGTTAGGGGCAGCCACGTATCGGAGTACCTTTGATCTCACAACAGGGTATTGGCAGATAGGTCTGACCCCTGGAGCAAAAGAAAAACGTGCATTCTCCATTCCAAGTGGGCACTTCCAGTTTACTGAAATGCCTTTTGGATTAAAAAATGCCCATGCCACCTTCCAGAGGTTGGGGAATAAAGTCCTTGCTGGGTTGGAATCCTTTAGTGCAGCTTATCTAGATGATATTGCTGTCTATAGCTCCAACTGGCAGGATCACCTGATCCACCTTGGGAAGGTTCTTGAGGCTCTGAGAAGTGCAGGGAAGGGTTCTACACTTGAGTCACCTGGTAGGTGGAGGCCAAATTCAGCCACTCCAACCCAAGATACAGACAATTCTGGACTGGAAAGCTCCAAAAACCCAGATGCAAGTCAGGGCATTCCTTGGCTTGACTGGGTATTACAGGAGGTTTGTCAAGGATTATGGGTCCATGGTGACCCCCTCAAAGAACTAACCTTCAAGATGATGCCCAAGAAAGTAAACTGGACAGTGAGCTGTCAAAAGGCTTTTGACACTCTGAAGGATGCAATGTGCTCTGCCCCAGTCCTGAAAGTTCCAGATTACTCAAAGCAGTTCACTGTGCAGAGAGATGCCTCCAAGCATGGGATAGGTGCAGTCCTAACCCAAACAAGTGATGAGATGAAGGACATGACCAACCTATTGCTTTCATAAGCAGGAGACTACGCACAAGAGAGCAGCATTGGAGTGCCATAGAGAGGGAAGCCTTTGCTATGGTCTTGGCCCTGAAGAAGTTGAGGCCATACTTGTTTGGCACTCACTTTCTGGTTCAGACAGACCACAGGCCTCTCAGGTGGCTAAAACAGATGAAAGGTGAAAACCCCAAATTGCTAAGGCGGTCTATATCCCTACAGGGAATGGACTTTACAGTGGAACACAAACCTGGGACTGCCCATGCCACTGCAGATGGCCTTTCCAGGTTCTTCCACTTAGAAGATGAAGACTCTCCAGGGAAAGGTTAGTTTCATCCTCTTTTGTTTGTGTGGGAAAGTTCCTCTTTTAACATGGTTAGCCACCAACTATTTGTCCGGCAAATGATGTGGTTTCGATTGTAGTGCACAGGGTCCTTGCCAACCAGGTCCTCTGTGCCAGTGTTTCTTCCCTAAAACTGTTTCCCAATTGGCAACTACAGCCCCCTGTAAGTCACTAGTAAATTGTACCTGGGGCATGGGGACTGAAGATTTGACTCCTAGGGACACCTCACGAAGGCCATGCCACTGCCCCTGCAGCTGGAATGTTCTGGTGCAGTGAAAAATGACAAAGTCAACATGGCACACTGCCTGTCCAACAAATCCCCATGAAAAAATGTCAACGTGTCTAATTCACTATGCGCACAAGTTTGTTTTTGGGGCTACACTCGGTAAATAATAGACTGGTATTACTATAATGTGGAATTTTATGTTTTTTAATATATATATATATATATTTTTTTACATCTAGACTGAATGAGTTTTTCCCTTTGCCCTGATGATGACCTCCTAAAAGACTTGTACATACCCCTACACTTCATGAGGTCGAAACGCGTTGGCATTTTTTCATGGGGATTTGTTGGCAGTACCACCTCAAGTATAAAATTATTATTTAGGAGGGGGCGAGGCCTGCAGGGGCAACATGGCAGAAACGTCTTGAGTTCGCTACACCACTTATTCCCTTAATCCAGAAAATGTCTCCGCTTTACTGAACCATATGCAGTGAGACGCCGTGGCGGATTGCTAGGCGAGCCCCCAGGCACCTGATGGAGTGACGCCGCCGCCATGGCTATTCTTGTATGAGCGTCGTAGCCGTGGAGTCGGGCCCCAGCTGGACGCGTGCGGCCTCGGAGGAGCCTGCAAAATCCCCCGTAAGCGGACACGGCCGCCGCACGAGAAGAGAACGGCGGCAGAAAAAGGCGCACGTCGCTCCACTCCACAAAGCAGCAAGAAGGGAAAGTAGAAGCCGCAAACAGCGCCGCCCGGTAAGAGAGGGGACGGGCGGCGCTGCGACCAGAGGAATCAACCATGGCCTTGGGTGCGGCCCAGGCCTGGGCCCGCTCGGGCTGGTGGAAGAGGGGGTGTGCGCAGGGGTATGTGCTGGCTGGATTGCTAGGAAAGGCCGCAGCAGCTGCTGGTGGGCCCCGCTACACCGAAAACTCCCGAAGTGGGTGCCTGACCTTGCGAGGTAAACAAAATCACTTCCAGCGCCACCTGATAAGGGTATGGACGGGCGGCACGGCGAAGCACGAAACTGCGATTAACCCTAGGAATGGCCCGGGCCTGCCCGAATTGGCTACAGAAGAAGATTGCGTAGGTATGGGAGCTAGCTGGCAAGCCTGGGGAGGAGATGGAGGCTGCCAGTAGGCCCCGCGATAAAGAGCGGCGCTGGTGCAGGTGCCCGGCCTGTAGGAACAACAAGCGTTTGAATCCCCATGTGTGCAGGTGCTGAAAATAAGCCTTGGGCGGCACCCAAGCCAGAAATTGAAGTGGTGAGAGTAATAGGATGAAAGGGCACTCTGATGAACAAGGGGGAACCACGTCAAGGCGAAGATTAGTTGGGAGAAGACCTGAGGATTATTGCTACAACGGTTGCAATCCTAGGTATGGCCTGGGCCTGAGGCAGTGTGAACTGTTTGTCACAGTGACGCTGGCAAACACAGGCAACTGCAGGTGGGAATAAAGGAAAGAAGGCCTCCGCGTGTAGACATCCTTGCACAGAGGATTATTGCAAAACGTGCTCGATCCAGAGGAGGGATTGATAGCCAGGACCACTGTGTGTTGGAGAAGGGTGCGGCCTACGACTCACCATTACAAAGGGGGAGCCCTGGGCTCATAACACTGGGCACGGGACTGGTGATATAAGGAAGCTGCGCGGTAGGCCCAGAGCACAGTAGCTGGCCACCCAGTGGGGGGGATCGCGGGGGGCTCATCTTGGCGCTCCCGCCTGAAGGCATAGCGCAGCGAATCGTGAGGTCCTTCCAATTATACTGCTCTGCCCTGCCCAGAGCACTGAGACAACGGGTGTGCACTGGAGAGCCTACCTGGGCAGATGGGTCATACTAAAGGAGCCGGGACGAGGGCCTCCTCGCAAGTTGCAGGCCCAGTAGACATGGATCAAACGCAACCACTAACACAACAGGACCCCCCGAATGATCGATTAGACACCATCCTGAACGCCACAGAGCGATCCAAGGAGTCGATGGAATCCAAAATAGATAAAGTTGCGCTTGATCTTACACTGCTACACGCGGATCACCGGAAACTGAGAGACCGAGTCGCTGCGGTGGAACAAGATGTTACGGAACTGAAGCCTGCCACTGACTTCCTGGAAAAACAGCACAATGCGCATGAGGCCAGAATACGATATCTGGAAGACCAAGTGGAAGATGCAGAAGGTCATTCCAGGAGGCACAATGTCCGCCTGATAGGGCTGCCAGAGGGAGCGGAAGGTCAAGACGCAGTAGCCTTTCTGGAAAAATGGCTTAAGGATATACTACCCTCCTCCTCTCCCTTTTTTTACCATAGAGTGAGCACACCGCATCCCCGCCAGGAGACCGGCGCCAGGCACTGGGGCGCGCCCACTTATATTCAAACTGCTACTTTTCAGGGACAGAGATATGATCCTGCGGGAAACCAGTAAGATGTCTGAGGTCAAGTTTGACAACGCAAAGGTCCTTTTCTTCCCAGACTATACAATTAGGGTCCAGCGTCAAAGGGGGTCTTTCCTGCAAGTGAAACAGAAGCTTAGGCAACTAGACATTGCATATTCATTTCTCTATCCAGAAATACTCCGAGTGGTCTCTGAAGGGAAAACAAGATTATTTGATACACCACAAGACACCTGGGACTAGCTGGAAAACAACTGGCCAGTTCTCGGGTCCCAGACCAACGGGCATACCAGGCACCTGGCAGGGAGAGGCCAGCGGAATGAGGAATCGTCGACGACGGCCCAAGAAACAGAAACCTGGCCTAACAGCAGCACCTGGCTCGGATCAAATTAGACAGGAGCGACAGGTGGCGGTTCGAGTAGCGGAGCGGATAGCTGAAGTTGCAGAGACGATCAGCAAGGAGGTAACCCAGATTCACTCCTCGGAGGATGAGGGCTCGTCGGTAGCTGGACTATCAGACGTAGTATCGCTGCAAATGCCTGATGTCACGCCACAGACTTCTGATGGTATCGTATAAAATGCTGCTGGCCACAGTGGTGGCATCACAAACTATCTAAAGAACTGCACCCCAATGACATTTGGTATTGTTACTCTTGCGTGGTTTATTATACTGGGGGATTGCACAATTGGTAATGCACCTAGGCTTACACATGGTGCTTGCGGGTTATTTCAGCTGTCTACATTACTATACGCTAAGACATGAGACACTTGGGGATATCATAGTGGCATGCCCCGCACGGCCTTACACCCCCTCACATTTTCCCTCATAAAGGGAATCAGTTGGTTACACTGACAGTTTCCTTTCCGTCAGGGTTTGGGTAGCACCTCGTTTTTGGGGGCCGCTCTAGTAATGTTTCTCTACTGCCATGTTGGCTCATCCACTTTCCCATTAGTTGTAGAGGCTTTCCTGGGGGGAATGGGCGATGATTATAGCGTTCTGCCGATTCACACACCTGGCTGCATGCACAAGTCGGATTACATTCCATTTTCACATCACGTAGTGTCATGACAGACCATACGATACTCACCTGGAATGTGCGGGGTCTCCACACACCATATCGCAGGTAAGCGGTCTATTCTTACCTCAAGAGACACAACGTGCGCATTGCCCTATTACAAGAGACACACTTAAATAAGGTTGAAACGGTCAGGCTGCAAAGAAAATGGAGGGGTAAGGTGTATGCCACTGATCACTCACTGTTTGCACGTGGGGCCTTAATTTGGGTCCGCCCGGGCACACCTTTCGCGATGGAGGAGGTCCTTGCCGACAAAGACAGCAGATAAGTGTTTTTAAAAGGTAGGCTGGATGGGTGCTATATTCTGCTAGGTAATGTGTATGCCCCTAACACAGACCAAGGTCAATTCCGTAGATCGCTCTCCCAAATATTAACAAAATGGTGCGACATACCGTGGCTGATCGGAGGGGATTTTTTTATTTATTTATTTTTATTTTGTTTATTGGCATTTTCAACAACAAAACATACAATACAACAGAGCCAGACATATCGCCCACTGGTCCTTGTATATTTTAGCTTTACATGACATAATATCAGTCTCGTATACTTTGCATATAACAGGGTCCCACGCCGCCCCGCCCCACACCCAGTCTCCCACCTACGGCATCTCCCTCATCCGTGACTCATCTGGAACATTCCGTCTTTCTGTAGCGTCTCAGCAGGAACCCATTGACATACTGTCCCCATCCATCACATTGATCTCCCCACTCCCACCATCCGTTTGCTGCTGCAATGGGCCTCGGTCTCTCCGTGCTGAAGCGTTCACCCTGTCATACCTGCTCTGGCGGTTGTGCTGTCTGACCCTGGTGTTCCCGAGCCCACTCTACAAATGGTTCCCAAATATCTCTTGGCCTAGACGCCGAGGGCATCAGCTCCCAGAACGTGGTCAATTGTGAATGACCAAAGGCCACATCCCTGAGCCAGTCTGTTTTGGTTGGGACTCTTCTCCCTCCCCAATGAATAGCAACACGTCTTTTCGCATATAATAATAACATGGCGTGTAGTTCCCTATACTTCACTGGTGTGTCTTTGACGTAACCAAGCAAGCCCTGCAAAGGGTTGGGTTCTCCATCCACTCTCGTGATTTGCATTATTATATTACAGACTTCCCTCCAGTATGTCTCCAGTCGTGGGCAGTCCCAAGTAACATGCAGGAACCCCGCTGGGGCTATCCCGCATCGCCAACAGCCAGCATCGTCTCGGAGCCCTATATGGTGCAACCTTTCGGGCGTTCGATAAACTCTGTGAATAAATTTAAAATGTATGAGACGAAGCCTGTAGTTGGGAGAAAGCGCAGTCAATTGGCCACAGTAATAAAGCCACTGGTCTTCCGACAGTGGGACCGGGAGCTCTGCGTTCCACGCCGCCAGCGCCGGGGGTTGTAAAATGGGGGCTGACACCTGTATGTGGTTGTATATCCTAGTAATTAGCCTACGTGGTGATGCAATAGCAAGTACATTCTCCAGAGCGGTCAACGTGGGTGGAGCGCTAGGGAAGGCAGTATGCAGTGATCTACAAGCTAGTTTTAGTTTATGATATGCAAATAGTTCAGCAAAGCCCACAGGTCTGTTGTCCCCCGCCCCTGGGGGCAGTCGGAACGACCCATCTGGATACAAATCTTCAAATGTGACCAAACCCATGGGACAGCGCTAGCCCCGCTTCTATTCCCTCCCCCACTGGGAAGAGCATCGGATTATTAGCTAGGGGAATGGACGGAGCGTATAGGGTGGTTGCTCCCGCCCTCTCCTTCAATTTATGCCAGGCCCATCGCAGCGTCTCCACTGTATCTATTCCCTCCCGCAGGCGTTTGTATTCTCCATAGAGCGCCACGTTCAGCGGCAAGGGTTTAGCCAAATCACCCTCTACAGCCACATGGGGTTGAAACGGGGTGGGGTGCACCTAATAGTGTAAAAATTGAGCCTGCGCACTCCAGGCATAGAGCTTCATGTCCGGAGCCCCCAGCCCCCCCGCCGCAAAGGGAGTGTGAGCAGCTCCCACGAGATCCTGGCCTATCCGCCCGCCCAGGTCAGTGAGATTAACAATGAACGTAGGGACTGAAAAAAGGCCTGAGTAAGCACAATGGGGACATTCACAAACAAATACAAAAATTTCGGCAGCACGACCATTTTTATTAGTGCTATCCGTCCAGCCAGTGACAGCGGGAGCCCCGCCCAAGCAGCAATCTTCCCTTCAAGCCAGGTCATAGCACATCCGTAATTCAGTCTCCACAGCTCCTGCAGATCCCTACTTATCCAAACGCCCAGATACTTCCCGGGCTCGACCGCCCAGTTAAGTGGGAACTCGAATGCACTACAGGCCGCATTGTCTGTCAGCGGGAATATGACGGACTTCGCCCAGTTTATGGAAACACCGGAGAGGCCTCCGAATCTAATAAATTCACGCAGTATGGGATCTAAGTTGACCACCGGGTCAGAGATTTACAGTGTCACATCATCGGCATACAGTGATATCAAGAGACTCCGTGCACTGAAGCCGATACCCCGTGCAGTGTGGTGTTGCCAGATTCGCGCTGCGAGGGGCTCCATTGCTATCGCAAAAAGCAATGGGGACAGCGGGCAACCCTGTCTTGTCCCACGCGAGATAGTGAAGGGTTCGGAGAGGAGACCATTCACCCTCACTCGCGCCATAGGCTTCATGTAGAGTAATTTCACTAAGTTTAGAAAAAGTGGACTAAACCCCATGCGTTCTAGAATTGTGAAAAGGTAATGCCACTCCAGCGTATCAAATGCTTTTGTGGCATCCAAAAACACTGCTGCTGCCTGAACCTCGGGGTGCAGATAATGTAACACCGAAAACAGAGTCCTCAAATTCTGCGAAGTGGACCTACCCGGGATAAATCCCGACTGGTCCGGCCGTGCAACCAAAGGGAGCAAGGGCTGTAGCCTATTGGCAATCAACTTCACGAATATTTTAACAACCACATTTATTAGGGATAGTGGCCTGTAGGAGTCTAATTCATCTTCTGGTTTACCTGGTTTTAATAGGGTGACTATGATCGCTTCACGCATTGACGGAGGCAGCACCCCAGACTCCAAAGCCTCCTCGTAAAGCTCGTATAATTTGGGCGCTAACTCCTCAACATAAGTTTTGTAAAATGTAGTAGTCAGACCGTCAGAACCCGGAGCCTTGTTTGGAGGTAGACTTTTGATGACCCGGGCTATGTCTTCTACCGTGAAGGGAGCGTCTAGGTAGTCCCTGTGTCCCTTACTTAACCACAGCAATTCCAGGGAGTCAAGGAATGATAGTAGCCCCTCTGGTGCGGAATGTTGCGTAGTAGCATACAGCCCCTGATAGAAGCCAGAAAAGGCGTCCAAAATGTCCCTCTGTCCTCTAATGTGTGACCCATCTGCCTTTGTGAGTGTATGGACAAATGTGGTGTTGCGTGGGGGGCGAAGCATAGCAGCCAGTGTCCTCCCAGGTCTATCCCCCTCCCCATACCTCCTCGCCTGCACGTGTTTCCCAAGAAACTTAACCTCCCTGTCAGCCTCTTCTTCGAATTCAAGCAGCTTTTCTTTGATAGCCGCCAGGACACCTGAATCCCCATTGGAGTAAAATTGATATTCCAGGCCCTTTATTTGTTTCTCAAGCCGCTCCAATGTGCCTCTAATGGCTCTCAACACCCCCGCCTGTCGTGCGATGCAGTGTCCCCACACCACAGCTTTAAAAGCCTCCCATAGAGTGGCCACTGAGTCGACAGAACCTGAATTCAGTGTAAAGTAATCCATTATGTCCCCTCTGATTTCCTCTTTAAAGGCCTCGTCTAACAATGCGTCCTGCGGCAACCGCCATGAATATACCCGCTGAGTGGTGTTGGGCATGTCCAACCGCAACCGGCAAGGCGCGTGATCGGAAAGAGACCTAGGGTAGTGCGATGCCTCCCTCACCCACGTGACCACATCTCTGGAAATCATCCAGTAATCAAGTCTGGACCATGCTTTATGGTATTCAGTGATGCATGTGCCCTCACGAACCCCGGGATGGAGGTGCCGCCAAATGTCCACCAAATCCCCATCCTCCATTATAGCCCTCAACGTCGCGCTAGCTGCCGGATGCAGTGCCCTTGATGTCCCCTTCCGGTCTTGCTCGTCATCTAGTATAGCATTAAAATCCCCTCCCCAAACAATTGTTTCGCAGTTAGTGGCTTTCACCTTGGCCCATAGCTGTTGGAAAAATTCAGGTGAGTCAGAGTTTGGGCCGTAGACAGCAACTAGCACCACCTCATTCCCATTCAAACATCCCTGTATTATAGTAAATCTGCCCTCGGGATCTAAGCGTGTCAAACCTTCCCGCCAATCTAGACCCCTTCTAATCAGAACCGCCACCCCTCTGGCATAGTTGGAGTAAACTCACGAGTATGACGCTCCCCACCGGCTATGTTTCAGTCTAGGGGATGGAGTAATACGGAGATGCGTTTCTTGCAGCATACACACATCAATGTGATGCCTAGTGAGGTAAGAGTGGACCAATCTGGCTTTCCTGCCATCGTTTAACCCACGGATATTCCATGTGAGAAAATTTAATATGGACATAGTGACCTGGTGCCTTCGCATTGGAGCTGGTCGGGCGGTGACCAGCCCCGGAACCCAAGCATTGTCGTTGACTGACTCTCATGCATCTTTAAGGGCGCAGTACTGGCAAACCTAAAAATAACCCCTCCCTCCCACCCACTCCGACCTCCCAAACAGATAAAAAAACAACCCCCCCTACCTCCCCACCTCCCACTCCAACCCCCCAATCAGGTTGCAGAAATCCCATCCCCAACCGTATAACAACAGAACTTCTTAATGGGAGCTCTCCCATGGAGGCGTGGTGGCACCGACTATCTCCCCCTTAAGTAACAGGGTGGCCAAGAATACTGCAGAGTGAACCACTTCAAACCTACTAACAGTTTACACGTGGGAAACTCCCCAGCAGCTCTGTCCCGGACCAGAACTAACTGCCCAGGGGCCCAAAAACTCACATCATGTTCGCAGTGCCTCAGCTGAGCCTCAACCCACCACAAATCTGCATAGCAGAGCAGTACAGTACCAGTCTCAATCGTTGTCGCTGAGTCGAGCAACCGGTAAATCCGGCGATCCGGGGCCTTTCTTGTTCCGTGCTCCTCCCACGTGTTTGGCAAATTTCAGAGCCGACTTAGCATCCGTGAAATAGTGCGCAGTACCATCATACGCTACTTTCAGCTTGGCCGGGTACAGCAGGGAGTAGGGGATCTGGGCCTGAAGCAGGAGGCGCTTTGCGGGCAAAAATTCTCGCCGCGCGCCGCGCTGCTTCAATCAGGGTAAAAGGAGATAGTGTTTCCCTTATGTGAGATAGTCCCTTTTTCCCTCGCCAACCTGAGGATGTGGTCTCGGTCCTGATAGTTCAAGATTTTTGCCAATATGGGCCTAGGAGGCGCTCCGACCGGCGGTCTAGGGCCCAGGGATCGGTGCGCCCTCTCCACCGCAAACACATTGGACAGGTGGGGGTCGAACAGTTCATGAAGCAGGTCTGTAACATACGACTCCAGTTTGGACATGGCCGTCGTTTCCGGTATACCAGTTATGCGCAGGTTATTTTGCCTCGACCTAGCTTCCAAATCCTCATTTTTGGCACGGATTATCCCCAGCAGCTTGTCCATGTGCAGTAGTTGTTCCTTGGTCTCTGTTTGGAACTCGTGGAATTCTGTGCTGCTGTTCTCAAGCACATCCAGCCTGGTCTCGTGGGTCTCCACCTGCTTTTTAACAGCGTCCAATTGACCCGTGAGTGTGTCCAGCTTTGTGTCAATGTTACGGAGGCTGGAGCGCATTTCCAACATAAGAGACCGCAGGTCTTCCCCCTGGTCCTCCAGTGGCGTGTCAGAAGTTCTGTCCGAGCTTGTTTTAGGCTCTGACTCAGTCTGCCGCGTGGCCCTCTTGTTTTCAAATGTCAATTTGGGCTGTTTGGCATCTTGTTTGCCCATGACCTCAGAGTGCGGGAGGAGGGCCGGCCGACCCACCAGGGAGACCCCCAATGTCAAGGCTTACGTACACCAGCAGGTGCCACCCAGCTGAGCACCGCGCGTTCTCCCACCACGGCCGCTCCCGGTCCTGTCTCCACAGCGGTGTCACCAACCAGGCACTACAATATTCCCTGTTCGTTAAATCCGGCGCTCCCCTCGTGGATCCGTCACCTCAGCCCCCATAGCCCGCCTCAGTGTACCAACACGGACCTCCTCTGCCAGCTAGCAGGCACATCAGCACATTTTCGGCTACACAGGCCAACGTTCAGCTCCGCAGCCCTCGTGAAAGGCTCACACCACACACAATGTCCGGTCCCTTTAAGGGGTATGTTCCCAGGTTACTCGCCTACGTCGTAGCCGGTAGGTTCGCCCTCCGTTCCTGTCACCAAACCAAACTGTACACGGCGGTTGATCAGACCTCCTTAACCGGTCTCCAAAATGGCGGTTCGAGCCTCCGCGATTTCGCGCCCTTGACAACAGGGGCCCTAGCGCGCCGTCCTCCCTCCTCTCGGCGTCACCTAGGGCACCCCGCTGCTCCCAGGATCTGGTCTCCAGATGCCGACACCCCGGTTCCTCAAACCACACAGCGCCTCAGACCGACATGCAGGGTCTCCGCTGCGCTCGTGCACCCACTGGCACCGCCCACGGACTCCCCCGGGAAGGCAGGGCACGCCAATTCCCCCGGAGTCCGCCTGTGCTATGTCGTGCACCCACCTCCACACACGGCAGCTTGTAAGGCCTGTCTCCGGGCTGCAGGCTCTCGGGACAGGGGCACCGCGCGCTCTGTTCAGATGTGCGGCCTCGGGCACCCGGGAATCCTCGGGCTCGATTTCGCCTCTGCGCTGCCGCAGCCTCCAGTGCTCGATGCGGGTTGGTCTCGCTCACACCCTCACAGTTCACGGCGCCGGTACAGCCGGGGCTCCTATATCCGACCGCTTGTCTCTCAGGCCACCAGGCAGACCCACAGTGCAGCTACAGTCCCGCAGGTCCACTCTTTTTGTGCGGATTAATGAAGGATTTTATCTCGGCCGGCGGAGCTCGCTCAACTAGCGGCCATTCCGCAGCTCGGCAGACCACGCCCCGATCGGAGGGGATTTTAATAGCGTCATGGACACTGGTTTAGATAGATCCTTTCCCCACGTAAGATGTACGACTGCCACAGCCAATTCCACGGTACTGAGAGAATGGGTGGAAGGGTGGGATCTGGTCGATGTTTGGAGGCATCGTAACCCTGGAGAGAGGATATATATTGATTCTACTCTGTGCCTCACGATCTAGATGTACGATTGGATAGATTTCTAAGCTCACCCTCCCTACTTCCCTACATAACTGGCTCAGATTACCGGGGTTGTACGCATTCTGACCACAACCCACATTACGATACACTGGCATGGGAATGCAGGACTCCTGACATCCCTACCTGGCGGCTACAGCCGGCAATGTTGGAGGACCCGTTCATTCGAGACTCAATAGGGGAGGCCATCAGTGAGTACTTCTCACACAACACTGGGACTGCTTCGTCCACTATGGTGGAGTGGGCTGCCATGAAAGTTACACTATGTGGGAAGTGTCTGGGGTTGGGTTGTGGCCTGAAGAAGCAAATAGAATCGGAACTGCTTGTAGTGGAAAAGGACCTATTGACACTAGAATCTCGAGCAATAGAAGCCGCCCCAGACTCTACCCCGCTATTAGAGGCGCGTAAAAAACATACGGAACTCCTTGAACGCCAAAGGTGTTTAAACTTTGCGGCACATTCAGCGAACAGCACACGCTAAGGCTGATCGATCCAGGCCCTTATTGGCCTGGTTGATCAAACAAGATCAAGCCATAGGACCCATCACTGCACTCCGGTCTTCGGGAGGCGGACTTAAGTATGCACAGCATGAAATCCACAGCGAACTGACCACGCACTCCACTCAATTATATAGATCTACCTTGAACGTCCCTAAGACAGACATACACTCTTTTCTTGATGGTCTCACTTTCCCAACTCTCACACCCGAACAGTGTAGAGAATTGGATACCCCGCTTAAACTGTTGGAAGTGAGGCACAATGGGAGCACTGCCGCCTGGCAAGGTCCAAGGAGCGGATGACTTTCCCCGCGAATTTTATAAGACATACGCCGATCTTTTAAGCCCGCAGTTATTAGGGGTGTACACGGTAGCATTGGAGTGTACCTCCCTTCCAGCCTCTCTGACAGAAGCAACCTTGAGTACACTTCCGAACTCGGACAGGGATCCCACACACACACAAGTACCTACCGACCCCTGGCGCTACTAAATGGAGACTACAAAGTACTGGCAAGTGTTCTGGCAGGCCAATTGGTGCTCGTCACACCGCTTCTGGTCCATCCGGATCAGAATGGCTTTGTCCCGGCTCAAAAAACCACTTTAAATATTCGTAGGCTTTTCGGGTAATGCGCAGCACTACGGCGGCTTGGCCGGCGGCAGGCTGCCTAGTTTTGGATCTAGAGGAAGCCTTTGATACAGTGGAGTGGCCTCATATGTTTGCGGTGTTGCGACGTTTTGGGCCATACTACTTAAGTTTAGTTAGACTATTGAATGCAGCACCTGCTGTACGTGTCCGCTTGGGAACGCTATTCTCAAGGCCCATACCGATTGGGAGAGGAACTAGGCAGGGGTGCACCCTTTCCCAACTCATCTTCTCCCTCGCTATAGAGCCCTTAGCTTTGCGTCAATCAGCATATCGTTGGGGTATACAGCTAGGAGAGGAGACACATGCCATTTCGCTCTATGCAGATATCTTGCTCTACCTTAGGGACCTACAGGCAATACCCCCGATTATCTCCAACACACAAACTATTTGCTACGATATCAGGACTGGGGGTGAACTGGGGGAAATCATGTTTATTTTCCTTTACTTTTAACACAGACGCCCCTCACTTGGTGGCAGATGGTGCATTGGTGGCTTGGCAGCCGGTTGTGTTTCGTTATTTGGGTGTAAGAATTTATCACACTGACCGGGATCTCCTGGATGGTAATCTATCCAGAGCGATCACAATTTTAAGATCCCAAATAGAGTTCTGGAAAACGCTCAACCTCTCTGCTGCAGGTAAGGTAGCACTTATTAAAATGGTGATGCTGCCCACACTGCTATATTATTTCGCTAACCTTCCGATATATTTACCAGCGTCATTTTTTCGACCGTTGGCTGGGATAATGAGATTCCTCATATGGAGCAATACGCGCTGTAGGGTGGCGCTTGCTAAATCATACTTACCCCAGACACAAGGTGGGTTGGCTCTGCCCAATATGGAACACTATTACTTGGCGTCCCAAATTCAATGGGTGGCGGACATACATCTAACAGATACGGTGGAATATGGTCCCTGTACACGTTGGGCAAACTTCTCTTTATCTTTCACCCATGCACTAGGGCACATACATCACTTCCTCTCCTGGTGCAGATAGCTCAGAAATGCTTCTGTAGAGCTCTGCATATTACTAGACATGTCACACCATATGTACCCTCAATCCCACTTCTGGGAATGCCGAAGGGGAGGGGCAGAGTTAGAACGGCAGAACTCAAAGACTGGCAAGCCGCAAATATACACACACTGCGAGACCTATATGTGGAGGGTGCTTTGTGGCCTTTCCTTTCCTTGACTGAAGAAGAGGGCGACCCACTGGGACAATTCCTAAACCACACCTCCAGGATGGCCACGCTAGGGCGTCATTGGGGCAATATCTCGCAACAACCCCCGACATCTCCTGATGCAGTATATACGCCTGATGGGTACGGGACGGCACCTTATAAAATGGTTTGCAGAATCAATTCGCGAACATACTTTGACTGACTTAACACCCTTGCGCAATAGGTGGGAGGCAGATCTGACGCGACCCTGTACACCCAAATAATGGGCCATGTTGCTGGAGAGCCCTAGACAAATTCCCAAAAATGCAAGATTTAGGCTGATTCAATTCTATATAGCCCACCGAGCATATCTATCCCTTGACAAAATCAAAAGGTATTTTAATAGAGTGGATGCTTGTTGCCCACGCTGCAAAATGTCAGATGCCGATCTCCTACATATGTTGTGGTCATGCCCCAAGTTGCAAGGCTACTGGCACCGAGTGATTCAATTGCTGACCACAACCACAGACAGGGCCTCGCCGAGTACGTGGGAGGCCTGCATTACAGGGATATTTCCCAGAAATAAGAAACAAAACGCCTCCTCTAGATTTTTAGACCTAGGTTTAGTGGTGGCCAAAAGACTCGTCATGCGTCGATGGAAAGCAGAAGACTTCCCACCGCTTAAAGCCTGGGCTCAATCTATGCTGAACTGGGCTAGGGCTGAGGCCGTTTCATTGCTAAGGGAAGACACGCTAGGGCTGCGCAAGTACCCCATTTCAACAGCTTGGAACACAATTCTGAAGGCGCTTCAAGTAGCAATAACTCCGGACGCCCCCCCCAGACATTCCTAATACCAACTAATCTATCCTACACATAGGTTGTAGCGTGACCTGACAACAATGCGGTCTGGAACGCGCATCACACATCACACACACACTGGCCCAGCATGCAGTAGTATGATAATAAGGCTGGCACATCAAAACTTGTGAAAATGGCATTATTGTAGCAGACATGGATCGCCTCCCCCCTCCCCAGTACCCCCCGCTTTTTCTCATATTTTGCTGTTAAAAGTTTTATTGTTATATATATGGCAGTTTGATCACCAAATGAATGACCTCACCGCTGCCACCCCAGAGGGCTACACAGCCGTAAGACAAGATAGAACCAACAAAAAAGACGGAGGGCTGGCGATAATTTGTCGCAGCAATCTCACAACAAAAATTGATCATATTCCATCCTTGACCTGCGAAGCTATATATTTCTCTATCCAGCTTACCCCTTCCCAAATTTTTAAAGGCATTTTACTCTACCGCCCACCTGGACCTAGGACAGAGTTTCTCTCCACACTAAGTAACCTGGTAGAACCAATGGCAGCTGAACCCACCCTCACGATTCTGGGGGATTTTAATTTTCACCTAGAAAATCATCTTGATAAGGACACTAATATATTGCTCTCAGACTTGGAAGCGGTGGGTCTATCACAGCGAATTTTAAACTCCACGCACGTAGCCGGCCACACTTTAGATGGCCTATTCTCAAATTCCCAAGCTATTCATTTAAAGTGTATTCTACCTTTAGTATGGACTGACCATCATGCGGTTATATTTAACATTCTTATCCACATTAAGCCCTCTTCTAGTACCTTAATAAATAAGCTGGTTGTAATAAAAACCTGGAAGAGCAAAGATCACCAGCAACTCAAGACGCACCTATGTTCAACCCTTCCAGTTGTCTCCTCAGACCCCAACCTTGCTTCAGTAAACTACACCAATTGGCTGCACAATGCAATTAATCTGCTGGTGCCAAACAAAACCTTCTAAAAAAAAATCGGCGCTCGCCGTCAGCCCCTTGGTTCTCTGAACTCCTCAGAGAACAAAAGAAATTGTGTAGAAATCGTGAAAGACAATGGCACAAATCTTGCAACTGTCAGGAGAAACTCCTATATAAAGAAGAGCTTACCAAATATAAACTACTGATTACGCAGGAAAAAAGCAAATATTATACTGCTCAGATTGAATCTGCGCAAGATTCTAATAAACAGCTTTACCAAGTAGTCGCTAAATTGTCAGGTCAAACATCCTCCTGCACTCTAGCCCCTTCACAGTCACTATGTGACTCTCTAGCGAATTACTTTTTGAAAAAGTAAATGATGTTTACTCTAAATTCGCATCCAAGGCCAACACTGCCAACCAGTTCTTAACAAGGGATACCACTGAATTCTCCTTACTACAATTTGATAACACCACACCTGATCAGATTGCAAACCTAATCTCTTCTGTGAAATCAGGCTCTGCTACTGACCCTTGTCCTCCGGCTGTACTTTTACCAGTCACAGAACATGTGGCACCTGTTCTATCTAGCATTTGTAATACTATGTTTGCTTCAGGCATATACCCCACGGCCAGGAAGAAAACTATTATAAAACCACTGCTAAAAAAAGCAAACTTAGACCCTAATGACACAAAAAAATTACAGGCCGATAGCCAGCTTGCCTTTCCCAGCCAAAATCTTTGAAAAGGTGATGAATACTCAACTCTCCAAGTACCTTGAAGATCATCATCTGTTAGACGATACTCAATTTGGTTTTCGTAAGGGCCATGGAACAGAGACCGCACTCATTAAAGCAGCTGAAGACATCAGAATCATTCTGGATCAGGGAGGCACGGCTGTTCTTATACTGCTGGATCTCTCAGCAGCTTTTGACACGGTCGATCACACCAACTTGATCGACCGTGTCACTAAAGCACAAGTTACTAACTTGTGTAACGATATATCTGTAAGAGACAGTAGTTAGTGACAGATTCCTTACCTTAGAATATCCCCAGGCGTCAGGCTGGATCCGGAAAGTTTTCTGCGTAGCAGTACCCTTGCGCGTCGGTAGGCGGCGTCGTGCGGCTCCGCGTCCGTCGTCGTGATCGCCGGGATGACGTCGCGGGCAGTACTTAGACGCCGCCCCTGCGCGCTGAGCGTCAGTTCTGTACACGACTTTCCGCGCCAGGAACGCAGAGCCATGCAAGAAGCTGACATTGGTGTCTGAAAAATACTAGGGCCCTGAAAGGGATGTCCTTAACCCTAGAAATGAGTTCGCAGAACGGGGAGGATGGGTGGGCGGTAGGAATCTGTCACTAACTACTGTCTCTTACAGATATATCGTTGCACAAGTTAGTAACTTGTGCATCTGAAAGAGACACGTTAGTGACAGATTCCTTACCTTAGAATAGATATCCCAGCAATACCAACCCCGGTGGTGGGTCTGCGAACAAAGATCAGACAAGGAAGTCCTGGAGGACAGAACGGCCAAAGAAGCCGTCCCTCCGGACCCGACTGTCAAGGCAGTAATGCTTTGTAAACGTGTGCAGCGAGGCCCACGTAGCTGCCTGACAAATAACTGGCAGCGGAACACCGCGGCCCAAGGCCGTGGTAGCAGCCGTTGCCCTGGTGGAATGGGCACGCAGCCCAACAGGAGGCTCCTTCTTAGCCAAAGAATAGCAGGTCTTGATGCACAAGGTAACCCAGCGGGAGATGGTTCGTTTGTGCACCGCCCGACCTTTTTGGCGCCCACGTAGCCAACAAAGAGCTGGTCATCCACCCGGAAGTGTTTCGTGCGGTCGATATAGAAGGAGAGCGCACGTTTTGGGTCCAGACGGTGGAGCCTCTCTTCCTCTCTGGAAGGATGCGGTGGCGGAAAGAAGATAGGCATAGTGATGGTCTGCCCAATGTGGAAGGCAGTAACCACCTTTGGCAAGAAGGACGGGCGCGTCCGAAGAACAACCTTGTCTGGATGAACAGACAGAAAGGGAGGTTTGCAAGATAGAGCCTGGAGCTCACTCAGCCGCCGAGCGGAGGTGATGGCCACCAGAAAGGCTGTCTACAGAGTGAGAAGACGAAGAGGACATTTATGTAGAGGCTCAAAGGGAGCGCACATTAAAAAGGTAAGAACCAAGTTCAAGTCCCACTGAGGCATCACAAACGGAACTGGAGGGAAGAGGTGTGTAATGCCTTTTAAGAACCTGTTAACAACAGGGGACTTGAAAAGGGAGGGCTGATCAGGGAGCCTGAGGAAGGCCGAGATAGCACAGAGATAACCCTTGATGGTACCCAGGGCAGAACCCTGTTGGGCCAGAGAAAGAAGGAACAGAAGGACCTCAGAAAGAGGAGCAGAAAGGGGGTTCACAGCCTTTGTTGTGCACCATGCCACAAATTTGTTCCACCTGCAGGCGTATACCACCTTAGTGGAGGGACGCCTGGCTGCCAGAATCACATCACAAACTTCGGGAGGCAAGTCGAAAGGAATCAACTGCCGCCGCCTCAATCTCCCACGCAAGCAGGTGGAGGCTGGACAGGTTCGGGTGGAGGACCGTCCCCTGCTGCTGCGACAGAAGATCCTCCCGAAGAGGCAGACGGATCGGGGGATCTACGCTCATACTGAGTAGCTCGGGATACCAAACTCTTCGAGCCCAGTCCGGAGCCACAAGAATGACTTGGGCCCGGTCGTGCCGAATCTTCTTCAACACTCTGGGTAGAAGTGGTATAGGCGGAAAGGCGTACAAAAGACCGCAACTCCACTCGCGACGAAAAGCGTCGCCGAGCGAGTGCCGCCTTGGAAATTCCTACGCGCAGAACTGATGACATTGCGCGTTCTCTTCGGTGGCGAATAGATCTAACCAAGGCTCTCCCCACTGTAGAAAGAGTCCTTGCGCCACTTCAGAGTGAAGACGCCATTCGTGATCCATCATGCACCTGCGGCTGGAGTTTGTCCGCCCTGGCGTTCAGAGAACCTGCCAGGTGTTGAACCATCAGGAACATGCCCTGATGTTCCAGCCATGTCCAGAGGCGCAGAGCCTCCTGACAAAGGGTCCACGACCCCACCCCGCCTTGTTTGTTGCAGTACCACATGGCGGTGGTGTTGTCTGTGAACACCTGCACTACCTTCCCTTTGACAGAGGGAAGGAATGCCTTGAGTGCAAGTCGGATCGCCCGGAGCTCCAGAAGGTTGATATGGAGCCGGGACTCCGCCCGGAGACCAGAGGCCTCTGATCTCCGCCTCTCCCATGTGACCGCCCCATCCCAGAAGGGACGCGTCCGTCACAACTGTGTGCTCTGGCTGGGGAAGGGAGAGGGATCTGCCCATGACCCATTGCCGGTTCGAGAGCCACCACTGCAACTGTTTTGCAGTCCCCACCGAGATCTGGACGTGATCGGACAGGCTGCCCTGGTGCTGCGCCCACTGGAACTTCAGGTCCCACTGCAGAGCCCGCATATGCCATCTGGCATGATCGACTAGCAGGATGCAGGAGGCCATGAGGCCCAGCAGCCTCAGGGTCATCCGTACCGAAACCCAGGATAAAGGCTGAAAGATCGGAATCATAGCCTGAATATCCCGGACTCGCCGTTCGGGAGGATAGGCCCGAAACTGCGTCGTGTCCAGAACTGCTCCGATGAAAAGGAGCTGTGGAGAAGGAATCAGATGCGACTTCGGCACATTGATGGAGAACCCCAGCGAGTGCAGGAGTTCGGCCGTAGTCTGGAGGTGGGAGACGACTGCCTGGGACGAGCCCGCCTTCAGCAGCCAGTCGTCGAGGTAGGGGAAGACTGAAACCCCCGCCCGGCGCAGATGAGCTGCGACCACCGCCATCACTTTCGTGAACACCCGAGGGGCACTGGTAAGGCCAAAGGGGAGCACGGTGAACTGAAAGTGCTCGAGGCCTACCGTGAACCGTAGGTAACGCCGGTGGGCCGGCAGGACGGGGATGTGGAAATAAGCGTCCTGCAAGTCCAACGCTACCAGCCAGTCTCCAGGGTCGAGGGCAGTCAAGACCTGAGCTAGGGTGAGCATCTTGAACTTCTCCTTCCGGAGGAAGCGATTGATGTTCCGGAGGTCCAAGATAGGACGCATGTCCTCCTTGTCCTTTTTGGGCACCAGAAAGTAGTGGGAGTAGCAACCACGCCCTACTTCTGGGGTCGGAACATGCTCGATGGCCCTTTTGGCCAAGAGGGGCGTGACTTCCTTCTGTAGAAGCACCAAGTGATCCCCTGACATGCGGTGGAATTGAGGTGGCATGGCTGGGGGGTGGTCTCGAAGGGGAGGGAGTAGCCCTTCGGACGATGTCCAAGACCCACCTGTCCGAGGTGATGGGACGCCAGTGGTGAAGGTAATGGCGGACCCTGCCCCCGACTGGCGTGCTGTGCACCTGAAAGGAGGGACTAGGAGAGGCTTGGAGGCCGCGGACGGGTTGGAGGTGGTGGCCTGACCCGCACGCTGGTTGCCCGAACCGCCACGGCGGTATCCACGTCCTCGGCCACGCGAAGACGCCTGCTGCGCGGGCCGGTGACTGGGCTGCTGACGTGACTGGGCGCCCCTTCCGTGGCCACGATAGGGGCGAAAAGCAGAAGGTAGCGGAGGGCGTGTAGCAGAAAGGCCCAGGGACTTGGTAGTAGCCTGTGAGTCCTTAAAGCGCTCCAACGCATGGTCTGCTTTGGAACCAAAAAGACCGACTCCATCAAAGGGCATGTCCATGAGAGTATTCTGGACATCCCCTGAAAAACCAGTGGTTCTCAGCCAGGCGTGGCGACGCAGCGCCACCGTCGTTGCAATAGATCTGCCCAGCGAGTCGGCGGTATCAAGGCCACATCGTATGGTGTATTTGGCCGCATCCCTTCCTTCCGCAATGGCGCGGGAAAGCAGTGTCTGGACCTCCTCAGAACACTGGGGCAAAACAGTCGCCACCGAATCCCACAAGGAGTGGGTATATCGGCCCAAAAGGCAAGCCAGCACTGGAGGAAGAAAAACCCTTCTTCCCAAATTGATCCAGGCGTTTGGATTCCCTATCCAGAGGGGCGGTAGGGAAGGCGGTTTGGGAAGCGGAGGCTTGGACAACCAAGCTCTCAGGAGTGGGGTGGACAGAGAGAAACAAGGGGTCGCCCGGAGCTGGGCGATGGCGTCGGGACACGTTCCTATCCACAGGAGCCCCTGTGTTGGGCTTGGACCAGGCGCCCAAAAGAACGTCAGTAAGTGCATCGTTAAACGGCAGCACAGTCTCCAAGGAGGAGGCTGCCGGCTGAAGCACTGCTGTCAAGAGATTAGTCTTGACCGTCAACGTAGGGAGCCGGAGATGTAAGGCTCCAGCTGCCCTACGCAACACCGTTGCAAAATTGGCTCCCTCCTCCGTAGCCACGGGAGGAGACAGCATGCCAGTGTCAGGGAAGTATCTAGACCACTGGCATCCCCTAGTTCCTCTGCCAAGTCCTCATCATACTGACACTGCTGTGCCAGAGGGTCCTCAGACCCCTCCCAGTCCTCCTGGTCCTCCTCCGGTTCAAAATAAGGAGGAGGAGGGACATTGGGGACCCAAGGTCCCATCGGCGCCGGAACCGGCGTCCGAGCGACGCCGGTCCGGCTCCATGTCCGGAGCCGGAGAGTACATGGGGACGACGCCGCCCGGAGCCCCGGGCGGCGCCAGGAACGGCACCGGAGACATCGACGCCGGCGGAGGTGTGGTCAGGTCGACCGGCGTCGATGGGGGTTGCGGTACCACCGGAGCCGGGATCGAGGCCGGGGCCGGAGCCGGGATCGAGGCACAAGCGACGCCGGGACCGGGGTCGGCGGCGACGCCGGGGCAACCCCATCAGGTCCCGCGGGGCCCGAAGGCGCACCGGAGGGACCTTGAGGCCCGAGGAGGCAGGCCATGGCCGACAGGAATTCCTGTATTTGGGCCGGATCCGCCCCCGAACCCGGGAAGGACGGGTATTGCGGGGGCGACTCCACAGGCATGTCCGGGGCCGCGGGGACGGTGCCGGGAGGGCCTCAGCCGAGTCGCGAGACCGGCGAGGCGAAGTCCTAGAGCGATGATGCTTTTGGACTTCTTGTGCTTAGACTTACCGGACGACGAAGACTTGGATCCTGACGACCGGTGAGGACTCCGCGACCGACCCCCTGACCTCTCACGCGACCGGGGCTTGTGTGGCGCGGAGCCGACTGCCGGGCCTCGAGGAGCTTTCGAGACCGCTCTCGCAAAGCTTTCGGGTTGAGGGCCCGGCAGTCGGAACACGACTTCGTGTCGTGGCCTCGGCCGAGGCAGAAGAGACACTCCAGATGCGGGTCTGTGATGGACATCATCCGAGCACAGGCGTCGCAACGTTTAAAGCCGGGCATCCCTACGACACCTTGGAGTCGATTCGAAAGAAACAGTGAAAAAATTCACCCAAAAAGTTAGTCAAAAATGACTAGGGCACTGCTCTTCCCGGATCTGCGCTTGCTGGCGCGGAAAAGAAGAACTGACGTCAGCGCGCAGGGGCGGCGTCTAAGTACTGCCCGCGACGTCATCCCGGCGATCACGACGCCGACGACGGACGCGGAGCCGCACGACGCCGCCTACCGACGCGCAAGGGTACTGCTACGCAGAAAACTTTCCGGATCCAGCCTGACGCCTGGGGATATTCTAAGGTAAGGAATCTGTCACTAACGTGTCTCTTTCAGATATGGGTATCCAACACAATGCAAGAGCACTGTTGACCTCCTTTCTCACCAATCGGACACAGTCGGTAAATTTTGGCACCTTCCAATCTGCCCAATTGGCCCTCCCATGTGGTGTCCCGCAAGGGTCATCCCTAAGTCCGACACTCTTTAACATCTATGTGTCGGACTTAGCTAGAGTAATCAAGGTACATGGGATGGGCCTTACATCTTATGCCGACGATACGCAATTGGTGTTGACTATACACAATGATGGTGAAAAGGTAGCAGCCAACTTTCAAAAAGGTATGCTTGCAATCAGCAGCTGGATGACCAGCAACTGCCTTAAGTTGAACTCTGAAAAAACAGAGGTTATGACATTTGGCAAGCTATCTCCTATCTGGTCCTCCTCTTGGTGGCCTGCCTCACTTGGTCCCCCCCCACTCCCAGTTACCAGGGTTAGGAACTTGGGCGTCATATACGATGACAAATTGACTTTTCTGCCTCATGCTAACTCAGTGGTCTCAGCCTCATTCCACAAGTTACGTATGATAAAAAAGATTTTACCATTTCTGCCTCTGACTGCAGGAAAAACTCTGGTTAGTACACTAGTCATGTCTACCATTGACTACTGTAACGGGCTTCTTGTAAACGCCCAGAACAAGGTCATTCATAAGCTACAGTCAGTCCAGAACGCAGCCGCCAGGATGCTATCAGGAACCCCTAAATACAAGCCAATCTCTCATGTTATTCAGAAGTATCACTGGCTTTCTGTGAAGAACCGCATAAAGTTCAAGGCCTTGTGTATTGCTTACAAGGCTCCCCGTAACACAGGACCTCAGTTTCTAATCAAGGAGCTAGCTACCTATATTCCGGCCCGAGCCCTTCGCTCATCCACTGCTTTTTTGCTTAGGGTCCCACACACTAAAACTGCCTCATGGGGCGATAAGCGTTTTATAGTCGCCACTGCAAAACTCTGGAATTCTCTTCCACTAAAGATCAGATCTTGCCAATCTTTGCTAACCTTCAGGAAAATGACAAAGACCTGGTTGTTTAATCAGTAAGTTCCTCCGGTATGTGGTATTTGCCTGCTGTCCTCAGCGCCGAGACACCCATGGGTAATTGAGCGCTTTATAAATCTTATAAACATAAACATTGCTAACTTAGGGTATCCTCACCGCTAAAGGCTCAGAATTAAACTCACAAGGCGTCAACCGCTCAGGTGCGGGAAAAGAAGCAATTCCTTTTTGTTGGGTAACCCTCACACACCCTATTGGTGTCATGCTTCATCATAGGGTAAACCCTGACTCCTAAAGGTCAGGGTGGGCTCGACCATATTTCAGGGAGCGCTTAGGAGAGATAGGCCAGGGAGTCTAGAGATAAAAATCCTACTGCGCTCTCCAGATATCCATTTATTAGTGGAGACGTAGTGGATATTAAAACAAATATATACAAGGGGGTCATAAGGAAGTGATGGTCCTATGACCCTAGTGTCATGCCAACATGTTTCAGCCTCTGTATAAAGGCCTCTTAGGTCCAGGGCTTTCTTCAGGGCAAACAGAGATTCCCTCCCTGGTTCTTAAAAGGGGGATTTTCCTATATTTTCAAGTGGAGGGAGCAGAAAGCTGCACTCTCGTGAATGGAATGGAGTAGATACTTATCTCCCCATCCAGTGACTTTACCAATTGTATCCACCCTATTTGGGAGGAATAAATGTTTCTCAAGGGGAGCGGTAGAAAGGGTAGCCTTGTAGTCATTCGTTTGTCAAAGGTCCTGCCCCGAATTCCCACCTACTTGGGTGCCGCGTCTCCCGGCATTTGCGGGGGATCACCAACCCTGACGCTACGGCACGGCCAAAAGGAGTCATTAGAAATGTGCATGTGGAACAAATTTGTATGCGAAAAAGCCACCTGTAATATGTCTATATTGAAATGGTAATAAGCCATGATCGACATTATCTGATTGTTGTATTAGACGCACGATATTACGATGCACGGATCTGGATAGAATATTTGTCATCTGCTCATATACCGGCATATTGTATTGAACAATTTGATTCCTGTAACTGCTTACTGGTTCTACAAATATTATGTATGGTTGTAACATGTATCGCGAATATCAAAATTCAAGAAAAGATTTTTTTTTAAAATTTGTTTAGGATTCCAACAAGAATCAATCTATTCTAAAAAGGCAACTTTCATTTTTTTGGACACCCCTGAGTGTGGTACCACAGTACAGGCTATACAAGCCCATGCTATACACAAGGGGTAAGATAATCATTGGAGTGAGTTACTTCAGATTTATTGGCAAACTCCGGTTTGTTTAGAAGACAATGTATTTTTGAATCATTTTTATGTTTTGTACTATATTGTGTTGTGATTTGTCTTGATTATTGTTGATGTAATTTGTCTAAATGAGTGTTTTGATTGTACCAGATGGATATGATTATCATAAAAATGGCAAATACAAAAAAAAAATATAAAGTGAAATGAGATAAATAATCAAAGACACGAAATTGATGTGTACGTGTTGTTCCTTGAATTAATGATTGATTAATGGCCATGTGGGGGTCTTAGAGAATTCTTGTGTTCTAATATTGATCCCTTCCCGCATTCTAGGCCTTACCGGATCATACCCCCATTTGCGTTCTTAAAGTACATGTAAGTCACCCCTCTAGCAGGCCTTACAGCCCTAAGGCAGGGTGTACTATATCACAGGTGTGGGCATATCTGCATAAGCAGATATGCCCCTACAATATTTAAGTCTATTCTTGGATATTGTAAGTGCCAGGGCAGCCACAGAGTACATGGGCTGGCAACTCGCCAGCTCGTGTTCCCCAGCACCATGATGGCTTCTCTGAACCCAGGAGCATTTGGTACCAAACAACTCCCCTTAATGAATCTACACCGATGCCAATGTTAGCTTTATTAAACCATGTGCTCAGAGGGCCCCTCAGAGGTGGGCCCCCTGAAAACCTACCAACCCTGGTGTGGTCTATGACTGGCTTTAGGCAGTCTGCCACAACCAGACATGTTACTGGATCCTTGGGTCGAAAGCCTCTGCTGTCTTTGACCAGAAACAAAGCATATCCTGGGCGGAGGAGTCACACCTCCTCCCCCAGAATGGGCACACTGCTTGAGAGGGAAACTCCAAAGGACTGCTGCCTTTGTAATGCGACCCCAGCCTCTGCTGCATTTTTCAGTGCACACCATCTTGAAGATGGTGGGACTTATCAAATCAGGGCTAGGGCTATAACTCCCTCCAACAGGAGGGTGGCATAATAGTGGGTGTAGCCACCCCAGGTACGGAACCCATTGGTCCCTACCTGCTACTCTTCTGAAACGCCCCTACATCTAGTTTTTAGGTGGCTGCCCCAGACCCTGAAACTAGTTCTTGCCGACCTAAGAAGAGAAAGGACAAAGAAGACACTGTGCAGAGAAGACTGAAAGCATCCACTGACTTGGCCCCAGTCCTACCAGCCTGTCTGCAGCTTCAACGACCCTGCAAAGAAAACAACGCCTGTCCTGCAGCCAGTGACGTCCAAAACACTGGGGAGGACTGCCTGCCTTCGAAAAAGACCAGAACTCCTGAGGACCCAGAAACTGGTCCCAGGATGCTTGTTTCCGGTCCAGGGAAGACCTGGCTTGGCAGTTCGGGCTGGACTGTTCCCATGAAGAACAGGGGCAAGACTGATATACATATGGCTGGGTCTGAACTGGGGTGGCGAAGTGAGCTAAAGAATGATGATGGATTCAATCTTGATCTGTGACGGGGGGTGAGTGTCTGAAAAGTTTCAGTGCTACTTTCATCATCTCCTTGGGTTTGCTTAGAACTCCTGACGACAGCGGACCTGTCCCCAAGAAACCAAGAGAAAGGACTCTGGTGCCCTCCGGAACCGTGATCCCTGATTACTCTGCACCAGATGCCTCCGGCCTGAGTCCAGGTGCCCACCGGTCCAGAAAAGGATCCCCAGCAATCCTGAGACAAAGTCCAGCATTGGCTGAACCCTCCTGGACTCCACGATGACGCCTGCAGTGTAAATCCGAAGGCTCCCCCCAAAAGAGACCGGCTTCGGTAACAGAAACCTGACGTCAAAAGACACCCCTGCACCCAAAGTCACAGAGCCTTGGAGAGCTCGACCGACTGTTTCCCTGCGACCCACAGCTTCCCAACTTACCTCTGCTGACGCTGGTGTTTTTTGTGCAGCCTCCGGTTTGATGCCTGCAGACTGTTTCCAAAACTAAGTTCCTCCATTTACTTGCATTGGGCGCCCAACACTGTTTTAGCACCCTGTACCCGGCCACCCCTGTGCCACTGGTGGTGTATGTTTGGCGCTGCCTTGTGGCCCCCTCTGGGCTTGCCTAAACCTCTGACGCTTAATCCCAGAAGCCGCTTTACTTACCTGCAAGCATCGTGTCTTCAAGCACCCCCAGTCTCCATCTGTTAACATTGGGCCGTAACTCCAGATTTGACATCTGCACCCGGCCACCACTGTACCGCAGGTGGTGCAGTGTTTGTGCTTACCTGAACCTTGCCCTCTGCTGACCTCCAACCCCGAAGACTCGAACTGCAAGTTGTGTACATACCTGTAAAACCGCATTATTGTTTTCCTCCGATAGGTTAACATTTTGCAAAGACTGAAAATTGCGCTGTCAACTTTGAAATGAAAAGTATTTTTTATTTAAAAACGTATTTGCTTCTATGAAAGTTTTGTGGTCTTAGTAAATAAATATACCAAAGTACTATTTTTATAAACTGGTTTATTCATTCAGTGTGTGTCTCATTTAATGCCACTGTGAGTACAACAAATGCATCAACACAACCCTCTGATAAGCCAAACTGCTCACCGACACTACCACAAAATAGAGCATTAGTGTTATTTATTTAGCCTCTGTACAACCTCTGGAGATCCACTGGACTCACTACACACTATACCTCTTTTTGGTAGAGTACATGGTAAGCCAACCTCTCACAGTAGGTCTACCAGGAATTGATGTAGTTACTCTTGGTGACAATTACTTAAAAGGTGCTCCTTCATTATCAAATTATAAAGACCTACAAAGTCATGCCCATTGTTACCATCTAACCAACCTCCTAGTGTTTTCACTGAGTAGTCAACAAAATATACCCAAGTCTGGCTCTGGGTTTTTCAAGCCTCTCTAAATCTGATCCTATGCTCCTCAGTATGAAATCCAAAGCCCTCAATCAGGGTACCTTTCATGTGGTCATAGGATGTAGCATCTTTCTCATTGAGTGTCAGGAGTCTATCCCTGCATTTCCCTGGGAACGTTTCACACAGGATAGCACTCCACAGCTTCCTGTGGACCTGTCAGCCAAGACAGGCTCTCTCAAATGCAATGAACTACTTAGTGATGTGATATCGCCCTCAAAGACTTTTGGGACAATCCCTTTGGGGATTTTAGAGTCAAAAAATTCTACTTGCCCCCTATGTATTATTTTACTGCCACCAGAGATGGGTCCAATGGCCAAAAGTTTAGCCTCTAAGGTTATCCTCTTGGCCAGTTTCTGAAGATCTGCATCTTCAGTATCTACCTCATCTGGGACACTGCTGGGGTCACTCCCAGTAGTGTTACTATCTGAGGGGGTAGTGATGGAGCGAGAGTCCTCTTCCTCCACCTCTTGGGATTCATCCTCCTCTTCCCCAGTGGGGGAAGATTTTACTTGCCAGGGCCTTGTCATTCTTTGCCAGCAACTGCTGGACATGGGCTATTGTGGGTTTAGGACCCATGGCAAGTTTCCATGCTTTGCACCGGTCTTTGAGTTGCTGAACTCTCAGATGTGCATAGGGGCCCAGGTTGCGCTCCTGGGAGGTCCCTGCATTCTAAGTCATGGTTTTTAAAGTAGTTGGGGTCTTATTAGTGACTTACAAAAAATGCTAAGGACTGCTAAGGCCCAACTACTTTACAGACTTTTACTTTCAAAACAGTGAGGGACTTAACCAAGGCCCTAACACTAGTTTAAATAAATTTGGGAATAAAAATCGAAAATTGGAAAAAAAAATTAACTAAAGACAATTTTGGATTTCCTCTTCTGAAATCACTTATTAATCAAGTGGTATAACAAATGTTGGATCTTGTTCCCCACCTCTGCACCACCAATGTAGGAAGCTGGCTCTGTATATGGTATACCAGTAGGTGGTTATATCGTGCACAGAGTCCAGAGATTACCCCAGAAGTGTACAGGGCTCATTGTAAATCCAAAGTGCTCTATTTGTGCTAGTGTGGGCGAGCAGCCTGAGGCCTAACACAGAGGAGTGTAAAACATTTGTTATACATACAGTGACTGATAAATGACACTCGACTCAAAAAAGAGATCCACACCAATTTTAGAAAAATAACCTTTTTCCGAGATTTATTTTAATACAAAGATGTTCGTAAAAAGGTAAATACGTTTTTCAGGAAAAATACTTTAAAAAGTGGACATAGTGCAATTTTCAAGCTTTGCAATGTTAACCTATGGAGGAAAACAATAATGTGTTTTTTCAGTTAGGTACACAACTTACTGTTCCAGTCATCGGGTTTTCAGGTCAACACCAGGCAAGGTTCAGATTGGCCCCAAAACTGCATCACTAGCGGCACAGGGGCGGCCGGGTGCAGAGGTCAGATTCGGGGTCGGTGCCCAATGTTAACCAATGGAGACTGGGGGTTCTCGAAGCTGCGCTGTTCACAGGTGAGTGAAGCGGTGTCAGGGGTTGATCTCCTGGAGTTAAGGTAAGCAGAAGGGGGGGCCACAAGGCAGCACCAAACTTACACCCTCAGCAGCGCAGGGGCAGCCAGGTGCAGAGTGCTAACACAGCGTCGGCCGCCCAATGCAATTCAATGGAGGAGATGGAGGTTAAAGAAAGATTGCAGGCTCAGGCCAGGAGGCTGAATGAAGAAATCCCACAGCTGCCCAAGTAAGTAGAGATGCTAGGGGACGTGGACGTATGGACACCGTCGATCAGAAGGCCCAAAGGCTTCGACCCTACCCGCCCCGTTTGTTGCAGCACCACATGGCAGTGGTGTTGTCTGTGAAAACTTTTACCAGCCTTCCCTTGATGGAGGGTAGAAAGGCTTTCAATGGCAGTCAGATTGCATGGAGCTCCAGGCGGTTGCTGTGGAGTCTGGATTCCGCTGGAGACGAGTCTTCTGGTCTCCACCTCTCCCAGATGGCCGCCCCATCCCAGGGGTGATGCATATGTCACTAATGTGAGATCTGGTTAGGGAAGAGAGAGGGGTCTGCCTCTAATCCAATCGCGCTTCATTAGCCACCACTGCAGATCTTTTGCAGTTCCCTCCGAGATCTGGACCAGGTCGGAAAGATTCCCCTGATGCTGCGCCCACTGGAACTTTAGGTCCCACTGCAGAGTCCGCATATGCCATTTGACATGTCCCAGCAGGACCCAGGAGGACATGAGTCCCAGCAGCATCACAGTCAGTGTCACCGAAACCCAGGCTGAAACATTGGTTTCAAGGCTTGAATATCCTGAACTCGCCATTCGGAGGATAAGTTCGAAACTGCACAGTGTCTAGAACAGCTCCGATGAAAGAGAGCGTCTGAGAGGGAGTCAGGTGTGACGTTGATCATGAACCCCAGCGACTGCAGAAGGTTCACCGTAGTCTAAAGGTGGGAGACGACAGCCTGGGGCGAACATACCTTCAGCAGCCAGTTGCTGAGATAGGAGAGGACTAGCACCCCTGATCTCCACTGATGAGCAGCAACCACTGCCATCACATGGGTGAACACCCAAGGGGTGCTGGAAATGCCAAAGTGGAGCACGGTGAACTGAAAAAGCATGTGGCCTACCGTAAACCACAGATGGCGCTGGTGGGAAGGCTGGACAGGAATATGAAAATATGCGTCCTTCAAGTCCAACGCTACCATCCAGTCTCCTGGATCCACAGCAGGCAAGACCTGAGCATTTTGAATTTCTCCTTCTTGAGGAAGAAGTTGAGGGCCCACAGATCTAGAATAGGACGGTGGGCTTTGTCCTTTTTGGGAACCAGAAAGTAGCGGAAATAGCAACTACAGCCGACTTCTGACACCGGAACACTCTCTATGGCTCCAGCCTCAATGTCCATTGTCTTGATGACAAGTGCCTCAAAGTTGTATGCCGATGTCTACCAGGAATGCTGGCAACTCGAGCAATGAACTGTGTCCCCCAAAGGGACACCAGGAGCTGAAGTGGAGCTAGAGAACTCCACTGCCCCTTTACAGGTGCTGAACCGCGAGGTACAGGAGAGTGGCCAATTTCTCCTTGCTTCACTCAGAGGGAAACTCCCACCCTGGTATCAATAAGCAGACACAAACACTATGCTTGCCATTCCATGACTACTAACCTCTACACGAGAGGACTCTATCAAATAGAGCTGGCATGGCGCTCAGAGAAAAGGTGCGAAGAGAAACACCTTAGAGAACAGACACTGGCAAAGCCAATAGGTCTGACACTGCTTGGTTGTTTTGTCATGGTTTCTGTAAAACTTTATTTCAGTGGGACGGCTACCGGGCCCTCACCAATATGAAAATGAAAATCCCCAAAAATGGCACCCAATGCCATTGTAGCCCTGGCACTTAAGGGATTTGCTTCATGCATGGATGTGCTCTCTGCAAAAGAGCAGATTACATTCAAATGCAAATGGAGTTACCCAATGGCTGAAGTGGGCGGATCAATTACCTTATGTTGCATGTCATAGTGGGTCGAACAAAATGTGAATGGAGCATCAACAGACCAATGGTCGAATCCCCTATAAAAGTTTAGTAAAATCAAAAGGTCTTGGCTAATTCAAGCTATAAAAAGAGAAAACTAATATTGGCAATGCCAATAGATGTGGCTTTAAAGCAATGTTGTATGGTAATGTCAACCATTAGAAGTAAATAGCATGGGAACATTTATTTGTGTGGAATCAAATAGCTGTAGAATAATATTCGTGCAGCTTAAAAGGTCAGGGGACAATTGCACGGTCAAGCCAGACCTGAAAATCAATGTAGGTTTAATGACTTCCCTCCCCCCATCAGTGTAGCATTACTACCAGAGAAAAGCATATATTATATAGTTATCTGACACACTTTAATAGCATTACAATGGCATGTGTGTGCCCCAGTATTTAAAGCTTAGGCAACTGAATAAAAAACAAAAAAAATTACAGCTGTGTGGAGGGCAAGCACCTTTTTTTTTTTTGGAAGTCCACAACTTCTGCCCAATCAAAGCATGTACTCCTGGCTGCGCACATGTGGGTGAATCCCCCTCTTAGTGATACTCATATAATTGTCTGGCGACAGCTGCGCTGTCAAGCTAGAACATAAAAAGAAACATTTCTGGGGGAAAATGCATACAGTTGAAGGAGGTGTAAAAAATGTCCTATGAAGCCACAAACACTATAAGAAACGAAGATTGTCGTTTCTTATAGTGTTTGTGGCTTCATAGGACATTTTTTACACCTCCTTCAACTGTATGCATTTCCCCCCGCATAGATAATCTTAAACTGACGATGGTCGGTAGATGTAATGTCATCAAGATGGTTTTCCTGACGAAAATATTATATATTTTTAGGGCTATTCCGCTGGCCATTAATGACTCCTGGTTTAAATCTATGAATTATCTGTTCACAAAATTTCTTTGGGCTAACTGTCGTCCCCGGAGAGCATTAAAATATATGACGCTCCCGAAGGATAGAGGCGGTTGGGCAGTCCCCAATCTTCTGTTATATCATTGGGCTGCTCTACTTCTCAAAATGGGAAGTCTTATAAGGGTTGGAGTCGATCAGGGCCCGGAGGTCACGCCAGATCAATCAATCTATGATTTGTTATTGGGGTCAGAGGCTAGGAGCTGCTTGGTACAGCATACTGATTTTAAGTATTATAAACGGGTGAAATTCAAGACGCTGACATGTGCTTTTAAAATCTGGACTTCAGTCAGAAAAAGATTAGGCATGGGCCTCATTCATGCCTATACTCCACTGTATGGTAATAAGTCGTTTCCAACTATTTTCAATGATGGGTATATGAAAGCTTAGCAGGACAAGGGTATTATGATGGTTGGAGATATTATGGATGAGACAGGGATGATGACTTTTGACGTAATTAAGGATTCTTTTGAAATTGACAACCGACAATTTTTTAAATATCTCCAAGTGAGAGATTTCCTAGGGAGGAAAGTAGGGGGCAGCAGCGGCTTCGCCCGAATAATTCTAGTGGAATTGCTCCTTAAAGGATCAGGTACCCTTGGCGCTATCTATAAGAGGCTCAACGAGACTATGAAGAACGACCTATCTAAGCATAGTGATCGTTGGCAGGAGAAATTTTCTGTTAGTTCGGGGGAAGCAGAAGAGGCTCTTTTTATGGCCCAAACTTCTTTTATTGCTGCTAATCTTCAACTGCAATGCTTTAAGACCTGGTTCAACTTGTATATAACGCCAGAGAAGATCTCAAAATGGGGGGAGGGTGTGGGCTCTACCTGTCCTCGGTGCAAGTTTTTAGCGGCTGACATTGTGCATATGTTTGCTACCTGCCCCGATCTGGTTGTGATCAAGAGGGAAGTGGGCGCAATGTTAGAATCTCAGATAGGACAGCGAATTGAGATGACACCGCAGTTGATTGTACTAGGACTGAGTTGCCCTCAACTAGCCGGTCGGGTTCGGACTTTTCTTTTTATTGCAATGACTGTATTTAGGCTGTGCCTAGCTACTCACTGGCTTGATCCTGTGCCACCCACAAGCCAACAATGGCTGGGTAGATTTCTGGCAGTTTTTAGGCTAGAAACTGCAGTATATGCTAGAAAGGGGCCGAGAGCCAGTGCTAAGGGGAGGGAAATCTGGGCCCCTCTTCTAAGATGGTTCGAACAATTTCAGTGATGAGGATGATGATGATGGGGATAGGCGACAAGTATGTATATGTGTTATTAGGGCTTATCGTTACCATGACATATGTAAGATTGCAGCAAGAGGAGGATGCCGGGGTTCATTTACATGTATATTTGCTTTGCTTGCAGGTGTTTTTCTTTTTCTCATTTAAAGGGATATTTTCTTTGCTCTTTCTTTCGCTTTTCCTGGCCTTCTACTCCTAATGACCAGCCGGGGGTGGGTGGGGGGGGATAGTCCAGGGAGGGGGTTTCCCGGGGAGTGCTTCTGATCGGTGTCATATGTGTGGTTTCTCCTGGCTTTGTCTGGTTTAAAACTCAATAAAGAATTTTAAAAAAAGAAAAAAAAAGAAACGAAGATTGTAAGCCATAAAACAGCCTCAGAAAGGCAATAGTATTTAGGGATTCTTCTCTGGTGAGCTGGAAAAAAGAACTATCATGCTGTCTCTGCACTGCATGATGGGAAGACGTCTGGCTCCGGAGTTTTCTTAGGGGTGGGGCATCTATGTGCTCAACATTTTGGAGGCTACATTTTCCATAGATTTTTATACTTTTTAAATGGATAGTTGACTAGTGTTTACAGCCGACTGTATTGGTTTGTTAATTTGGCTAACTGCTAAAACCCTGAAAGGTATAAGCAGAAAATGTTGTCTGTAAGAGGCATTTTATTTTCCAACTTAAAAATCTTTAAAATGGTGTTGTAGGGATCTCATGACAGAGAAAATGAAGTTCTCTCATGGATCTAAACAAACTCCTGATCAACGACAGCATTTAATATTACCGTTTCAATACACAAAACACTCCTTGGTCCTCGAGATCGTCCAACAAAGTCTGCACAGAGTAAGTTAACTGTCCAATATTAAACAAACTTTGAATTCTGCAGTACTTGCAGGTGGCAATACAGGCCCACAACTGTTGGTTACTCAGCACAGACGATAACTGGTGTAAGTAGTATTGGCCTTCGTTAGATACTCCCGCCCAAATCTAATATCCAGTGAGTTAGAATTCAACACATTCAAATCCTGCTGTCCCTTTACTTTGCTTCTGATGCAAGAACCTTTAAGATTCTTGTAGGTCCTTAAAGATCATGTGAGCAAATTAGATGCAACGTTAAGAAAACAGGGTTAGCAGGATGAAACAAATGCCAGACCTCTACAGACTGGGAACAAATGGGAACACCGCTTACATCCTAAGGTAAAGGGATGTGAAATTGGGGGGTGGTATTGCTAATGATGGTACGGCCTAAGTGGAACTACTGTCTAAGTAGTCCTCTGATTAGGTATACTTACTGCTGAGCACATGGACCACAGATAGTGGTTTTCAGTGCTCAATAGGTTGAAAGAATGAAGGAGACCAATGGAATAAGACTCTAAAATACAGTAAGAAACCAGCACATATTTGAACACTAATTTATTACTTTTACAAGACAAATCCTGGTAAAATACTATGGCTCCAACAAAGCAAGGAAAAAATCATAACTTAATACTTCTCATAAGGTGCTTACAGATTTACTGTCGTCATTATTTGAGGTTGGATCTTTGTAGCTGGAGCCAGGTAATGCAGGAAAATCTTCGTTGTGTATCGAGAAGTCTTGTGACTGCTCACTTGCTGGTTTTGTTACCATTCCCACTTAAACCAGAAAGAGAAGAGGCCCATTAGTGCATCTGAAGAAGCATATATTTTAAAATATACAATGAAACAAACTGTAATTAAACCATACATTCTAATGACAGAGGGCTTCATTACAAGTGGCCTGCAAGTTCCAGAATTCCAAGTTTTGTTTCACACAGAAATTTCGGCTGCTGAAATAAATAACATGTTGCCAAGAATCTGATCTTGAATTATTTAGACGTAGTTAACTACCATGATCAGAGTGCACTTCTAGGAATCTCTTCACATGACGTATAAAGGAAAATTCAAAGCATGTTAAACTAGGACAAGGCTAATACTGGGCAAGTTATGTATGTGAACTTGTAAAGTGCACTATCACCTACGAGGGTATCCTGGCGCTGAGCAGGTGTATGTGCCTAGCACTGTATATGATAGGTTGGTTAATTGAAAAGCCAGGTCTTCAGTTTCCTGTGGAATTCAAAAAGTCATTCAATGTATCTTATTCCAGAGATTCATATTTAGCAACACACGTGAAAAATGTTATGTTATGTGAGATCAGTTGCTCTACCTGACAACCCATCTATTTATAATCAAAATAAATCAGATGGTGTATTTTGGAAAATAGGTTTAAGTTTCGTATTCTTTTATGAACCCATGGATAGACGCTCAATACAGGTTCTTCTGGCAAAATTAATGCAAAAGGATAAATAACTGAGCAAACCATATTTTCCTTTTAGGGACCAGACACCAAAATAGCAAAACAGAAGATCTTCTGCACTTTATGTACTTGGAATATTTTTAAAATAATTAAATGCGGCACAGAAGTATTCACATTTATCAATGCTTGGACTACAACACTGTGGCCATATCTCTGTCATCTGAGGCAAATGCATTTCCTCCAGTAGAGCAAGAGTGCGATTTTCAAAAGGTGCCAAAAGAAGACACTAATATCTGCAAGTCTATATCTAGCCTTACCCAACCAACGGAAAGTTAAAGTAACCTGGTAGAGCAATGACAATGCTTACTTTCTTTTACCGTAAACAAAATCCATAATACATGCAATAACAAGCATTTGCAATGCAATAGGTCTCGCATTTCCCAGAGTTTGAGCTGTTGGCATTGTAACTTACAAAGCCATTTATTTATGTGTTTTGAAAACCTGCAAGCGGTGCTTAAACACGCACTTTGTAGTTATAATCCTTGGTTACGAGAAGCAAGGTTGGCAGTAAATGTGCCTCTATTACTAAATTGCAAATGCTTGTTAAACCCTGCTTTCCAGTTAAACCATTCAGTCAGGAACAGTCATAAAAGCATGCTTGATTTTAGTGACAAGTGGGGTCACTTTGAGAACTGGTGGTGAAATGGAAGTTGTTGGGCACTGTGCACATTATTGTGTTGAGGTAACAGTGGTGATGTTCTGTGATGGGTCAGTCAGCAATTAATCCACGTGAGTAGTCACAATGATAGGCACCATCTTGAGCTGGCGCATTGCCCCAGAAGGATGAAATTCCAAGCCTGTCCTGCAGTGATTTAACGGTAACACGAATTTCAGCAGAGCTCACCGGTGAGTACTTAAACCAATCAGTGGAGATACTTTAGTTCTTTCCAGTGTGCAAAGCCAGCAACTTGGTTAAACTGAACCGCCCCGTAAAGCTGTCAGATTAAGTGCTGAAGGGTCGATGGCGCTGGGTCAGATTTAATCGCGGCAGGTCAATAGCGCTGGACGGGAGTCAGTCGCTTCAAGTTTTTGACTAAAACAGCCAGGTCTGGGTGAAGATCTCGGGAGTGACACAGTACCACTTAGCACCTACTGCTATGAAGAAGGGTCTTATGTTTTTTTTTTTTTAAAGAATACATGTGTACTACACCGAAAGGAGTACTAATAATACAAAACTGGAGGACCTTGCGAACCTACAGCAAGGGGCGGGACGGTGTGTAGTTGGTAAGAACTTGGCCAGCGGTACCCTGGGCTATGTGGAGATCAGGAGAAGCAGGCATGTACCTCGGAACTAAAGGCTGCAGGGAAGGGAGGAATCGGTGTACTGTACAGCTCAGAAGAGCCGAGGAGGTCCGGTCAATCTACCGGATATGGGGCAGTGACGTAACACAAAATGATGGTGCCGCCAGCAGAATGTGGCCATGGGCCTCTGAGACTCCTATAGCTAACAGATGCTCATAGCTTTTGGCTGGAAGGAGTGGGAGCTTGTAAGGATGCACAGCTGCGAAGTGCCCCCACAGTCTGTGCCACCCTGGAATGTTAAGCACACACTTCGAGTATTAACTATATGTCACAAAAAGGCAACGCACTGCTGGTTCGAAAAAGAAGTGATTGACTTAAGTTGTCACTCAAGGTGTTGGGCTACGTGCCCACTATGGTGCCTAAATCATTTGTCAGGTTTGGTTGTGACGTCTGAAAGTTAAACAGGGCTGAGGCTGAGTCAGTCGCATACAGATTTACAGACCGGTTTATCTGAAAGACCACAACGCAAAGACTACTGTAATGTCTTCTGGAGATAATCAAGTCAGGTGGAAGCTGCGTGCCTGAAATCTGATAGATCGAATCAGAGTTGTGCATGTCAAGTCGGTCGGAAAGGGGCCCAGTCAGTTACGCGGTGCTTGTAATGGGCTATGTTTGGTTGGAACAGATGCCGTTTCGGGTCTGCCTTCACCCTCTCCTTCCCTCCGTGCTGCAGCCTTGAGTTTAGGTGCAGTCGAGGGCAGTGACAACAAGAGTAACAAGCATTTCTACTTACCCACAGAATTCAAATCAGTCATCCAACAAACTCCGATCGTGACTGATCGCAGCTGCTGATTGCCAGGGAGATGCCTTCTTCCGGTTCCGATGGCCATTGTACAGGGAAGGAGAGGTTCTTGTTGTTTAAAAAAAAAAAAAAGGCGTGCAGCCGCCATAGGCTGCTTCTCCAGGGAAAAAATGTGCGCTGCCGCTATAGGAAAAGCACACCGCGCTTGCAAAAAATAAAATAATAATGCAGATGAAAAGGAGCAAGTTCAGAGGAAAATAAAGGCGTGCGGCTGCTATAGTAAAAGTGAGCCGCGCTGCCCAAAAAAAAAAAAAAAAGGAAGGAAGGCGCGCGGCCGCTACCGTAAAAGCGTGCCGCACTTGCAAAAAAAAAAAAAAACAAGCACGCGAGTGGTGCGTGCGCCTCGCGCTAAAAGTTAAAAGGAGGCACGTCTGGCGAGTGATGCGCTTAATGAGCCATGACGAGAGAGGAAAGCCAGATGGCGCCTCTGCGCGTAACTGTGCGCGTAACCGCAAGCTTTAGGCCACAAGCAAAAGCGTGTGGTGAGCTTTTTAAAGCCCACTTACTAAAAGTCTCGCCAGAGCAGCGCATGCGCTGGCTCAGGCGAGACCTAAAAAGGGAAGCTACTACTTTGAAGTTTAAATAAGCATTGAAAACTCATCTCTTATAGCTCTCCCATCATCTAAATGATGGATAGTAATGCTGCAGATGAACAGAACCTACATAAAGAGCACGCTTCTCAGCAAACACTATAAAAATGAGTGCAATCCTTTGGACACAAAAACATACAACTCTTTATGCAATCTCTATAAAGTTCTTAAAAAAAATGCATAATGTAAATGCAATTCACACAGTAATTCTAATGACTACATAAGTGTTTAAAAAATGTTCTTCTAAAGGAGGGTTTAAAAGCAAAGGATTACCATAAGGCGCTCTTCCTGCCAATGGGTTTATTAATGGCGTTGGATTTCCACTTCCTTCCCTTCTATTTCGGTCTGCTAGCGCTGGAAAATCTGAAAGGTCCAAGCCTGTGACATTTTCACTTCCATCTAAAACAAAAAAATATTATGCTGAAAAACTATCTTAAAGATAATCAAATTCAATGTGAATGTTTTACCCATGCGAAAAAAAATGTGCAGCAATTTGATTGCCACGAATATTACCACTTGCAAATATTTATTATTTTCACATAAATGCATCATTTGTGTCACATTATCATCTGCACATTTTGCTGGTGGTACCTACATGGCAAAAATGAAGAGTAACATGTGGTAATGTTACTGCAAAATGCTACTATTCATTTTTCACTACAAACTGAAACCCAAGGGTGGTGGTATTAACACTTTCAAAAGTGATCCCAGGATTTATTACTCCAATCTAAGTGAGCAACAAAGCTTTTGGAATTGAATATTTAAAACCTCATCTTTATCAAAATTATATCAGACAAAAATTGTAAATGCATCATATTTTAACATTTAAAAACGTGCAGTATGTTAGGCTTGGAATCATTAAAATTGAGAAATCTCACGAGGGCTTCATATTAAGAATATTTCATTAACATATGAATGAAACTGAAGAGCCAGATTAATCAAATGAGAACAAAACTAAACTGGTCAAATTCCTCCAGGGTCTCTACAGACTAAAAACAAAGTTTTAGATATACCTATTGATACAACTGTTCAACACGTTTGAAAAAAATGGAGAGCTAATTTGGAGTTGTGTCAATGTGGAAATAAAACGCCAAATATTTGTAATAAGGTACTAACATGGAAGGCCTGGAAACTGGTAGAGATTTTCGAGGAGAATAAATCTGCTGAGGTGGTCGTCCAGTAGATTTTATTTAGAATGTTAAAACCTGTTTTATTTTTAATAAACGAAAAAGATCAAGAACAAAAAATCCACATCCTCCAAACAGCAACATATAACACATTGGGTACATCAGAAGTATGGAATCGCTGCTTATAGCAAATTAGGCACAAAAACAAAATTGTGTAAAGATAGTTAAGAAGGGTGGGGGAATAGAGAACAAAATTATTTAATAAAAATATAAGGCGCCAGCCCAAGCCCTTCAGCAATCACATGGAAGGCTGTCCTCATCTTGCAGTCTGTTTTTATAATACAATTGGCAAATTAAACAAAGAGTTAAGAAAAGAGTGTTTAATTAAGAGCCCATGGTGGTAACCGGGTCTGTTATCTGCAAGCAATGGGCCTGTAACATGCAAGAGGTAAGCCTGCAACTGGGAAGTGGTAATGAAATGAGAAAAAGGAAACATGGGGAGAATAAGGGGGAGCTGGAGGGAGAATTGTAGGCATCCTTAACGATATTTGTCTAGACATATTAGGAGATTAAGTGGTTGGTACACTGTCAGCATTGGTGGGAAGGTTCCATCCATTGCTGGAGATGGGTGAGAAGGAACTATAGGCCACTCTTGCAATCAAGAGTTAGATTACTCTTTAACAATAAACACAGGTGAAGGGTGTCTGACTGCATAGACTCATCACAACTGGCACTTAACGTGGACAAAACATCCCTAACCTAAAGAGTCATCCCTGATTGGATCGAGACATTAAGACATATGTAAGGATGAAAAGTGGGTGATTCTTCAAAACCTGTATACCAAAATAATGATACTCGAGTGGTTGCAATGACCACATTACATTTCTACTTGTTGAGCTGCAAAGGGTAATACTATCTGGCGACCAGAAGCATTAAACTGGATACAGTACAACTGTCAACAATCATACAGTACCACAAACTCATTCATCTCCTCTCGTGAAGTGGCCCAAAATGCAGTCTAGGGTCTGAAGTCGGCTGTTAAGACTATAAATCAGTCTTTCACTCTAGTCATTTCCATCAGTTGTTCATTTAAGATTGGTATTAATGCAGTTTTCCATTTCTCTAGATGAACAATATGGATACTGCTAATGCTATAACACAGGTTTATAATTAGTCTATAGAATGTCTGTGGAGTCACAGGAGTGCAATGGATGACAAAACAGTGATACTGATTCCACTAGAGCTTGGCTCATATTTTCGAACCTAAGACCAGAGAAGAGGAAGGGAAGAGGATGACCGCAAGATGCACATGGTCGCCCACAGAGGGAATTTGAGCACAGAACATGTTTGTACAATTTCGCCTGAGACCAGTGCCAGTCATCCAAGATCCTGAAAAAAAACGACCTTGAGTTTGGCTTCCTGAAGACTCACTTTACACAGCTATATATGGCTGAGACTATAGACTCCTACATTTGGCCCAGGATTTGTGGTATAGAAGCACCAGTGGGTCCATCAGAGAACACGGATCACTACCAAGCATTGGTTTTAGGCAGTTTATCATAAGGCCACCATCAATAATGTCTTGCGTGAGATATATTTCTTTATCAAACCTCACATGGTAATGAAATTTGGTTCTAAGCTGGTATTCTTGCACTGTGCCAGAGGACAGCATTCAGATGCACTAAACTGTGGATCACCAACTTCTTGTGTAGGAAGCGCTGCCAGCTGGAGCTCAGTGCATGAAGCTATGCCATATGCATAAGCCAGATAAGATAAAATGACCTTATAATAACTTATTTTTATGTGTTTCCTGTCTTGTGTTACCTTACTTTGTTTTGTATCTTGTACATAGGAACATTGTAATCTAAACCTTTAGGTTATTTAATATGCAAATGGCCTCTTGCTAGAAAATGTGCATACATTTAATTAATTGTCTTTGTTCCTTTTGGAATAGCATTCGCCATTTTCTTTGCATATGACTATATCCTCTACTGTTTGCTATTGCAAAAGCATCTTGTAATTATGAAGATTTGTATGTCTTGACAATAGGAGGTATGTGAGAAAGTGCCCTTTTCGAATTGATCAATACAAGCTTTTCTGGACTGATGAAGCTGTTTTTCCTTTTTGCCTCTGTGCACTGGGACACTGCTAAGCAGATCCTGTGCATGTGCTTGGATTTCTAAAAGCTGAAAAAACTGGCTAACTACTAATTGGCATACTTAACTTTCCTATACGAACATAGTATATGGTGCAGAAATACACCCATGACAGGGAAAATTAAATATCACCTGTGGACTGCAGCACACTTGTGCCATCTACTAGTATGACAAAGGAAAACATGACTTCAGGCCTACCACTACAGCCTGACCGTTGCACTTTAAACCTGCAGTCTGATCGGCCATAATATACTTTTTTGACAGGATAAAAACCTTCCTTTTACATATTAGTAAGTCACCCCATGGTGGATTGGTAGCCTACCACGAAGGCTGCATGGTATTTAAAACTGGGGCATGTAGATATTTAACGTTACCATGTCCCTGCAGTGTCAACGCCCATACTATTATTTTCACTGTGGAAAGCTCTGAATGTCCTACGTGAAAACTAAAGTAGAACTGAACAAGTTACTTACCTTCGGTAACGATGTATCTGTAAGAGACATATGTAGTTATAGATTCCTTACCTTACAATTACCCCCAGGCGTTAGACTGAATCCGGAGAAAGTTTTTCGTAGCAGTACCCCTGCGCGTCACTAGGTGGCGTTGGTCAACTCTGCGTCAGTCGTCGCCGGGATGACGTTGCGGTGTCTACTTAGATGCTGCCCCTGCGTGCTGACGTCAGTTCATACACTACTTTCCACGCCAGAAGCGCAGAGCCATGCAAGACACTGACCACTGGTGCACATAACTAAGGCCCTGTAAGGGAGTCCCTATCCCTAGAAGTCAGTTCGTAGAACGGGGAGGATTGGTGGGGCGGTAAGGAATCTATAACTTCATATGTCTCTTACAGATGCATCGTTACCGAAGCTAAGTAAATTGTTCATCTGAAAGAGACCGTAGTTATAGATTCCTTACCTTAGACTAGATACCCCAAAAACGCCAACCCCGGTGGTGGGTCTGCGAACTAAGTTCACACCAGAAAGTCCTGGAGAACCGAGCGGCCGAAAAAGTGGTCTCTCCGGACTTGGCTGTCAAGGCAGTAATGTTTTGTGAACGTGTGCAGGGACGCCCACGTGGCTGTCTGGCAGATGTCAACCAGCGGAACTCCACGTCCCAATGCAGTAGTGGCTGCCATCGCCCTGGTAGAGTGGGCGAAGGTTTGGAGGCTGCTTCACGGAGGGGGCATTGGTGGACTGGGCCGCCCGCTGGCCTCAGACCCGCGATGCTGGGTCACACATCCCCGGCCACACATAGGCTGGGTAACTTGCGCGGCCCTGTGGTTCTGGGTGGAACGTGGTGGGGCACCCCTTCCGTAGCCACGAAAGGGGCGAAAGGCAGACTGCATGGGGCGAGAAGTTGCTGTGAGGCCCAAGGATCTGGCAGTGGCCCTAGAGTCCTTGAAGCGCTAGAGTGCGTTGTCCGCCTTGTCACCAAACAGGCGACAGCCATCAAAGGGCATGTCCAAAAGTGTGGATTGGACATCCCCAGAGAAGCCAGACGTTCTCAGCCAGGCATAGCGCCTCAGGGTTACCGAAGTGGAAACCGTCCTACCCAGCGAGTCGGCGGTATCTAGCCCACACCAGATGGTGAACTTAGCTGCGTCTCGACCCTCAGCAACAACGCAGGTGAGCACGGCCCGGGCCTCCTTCGGGCACTGTGGCAGCACTTGCGCGACCGTATCCCACACTGTGTGTGTATAACGGCCCAAGATACATGCGGTGTTTACCGACCGCAGTCCTAAGCTGGCAGAAGAAAACATCTTCTTCCCAAGATGGTCCAGCTTTTTGGATTACCTATCTGGGGGAGAAGTAGGGAATGCGCCGTTTGAGGAGGAGGCTTGGACCACCAAGCTCTCAGGGGTAGGGTGTTGGAAGAAGAAAAGTGGGTCGCCCGGGGCAGGGCAGTGGCGTCGGGCAATCATCCTGTCCACAGGAGCCCCTGTGCTGGGCTTGGACCACGTGCCCAGAAGGATGTCAGTGAGAGCCTCATTAAAAGACAGCAGGGGCTCGGAAGAGGCTGCTGCCGGCTGAAGCACCTCAGTCAGGATGTTAGTCCTGACAGCCACCGTAGGAAGCTCGAGGCCTAAGGCCTCAGCCGCCCTACGCAACACCATGGCATAGGAAGCTCCCTCTCCGTAGCCACGGTAGGGGAAGAAAGCATACCAAGGTCTGGGGAGGTATCCAGACCACTGGCATCACCTAACTCCTCTCGCCAGTCCGGCTCCTCAAGTTGGTCTGCTAGAGGGTCAACAGACTCCTCCCAGTCCTCCTCACCCTCCTCTAGCTGCCACTCAAGGCGGTAGGGAACGCCAGGGATTAACAGCGGTACAAAAGTACCCGCCGGTACCGATGTCGGTCAACGTCGGTCCGGCGCCGTGTCCAAATCGGGGGTGAGGCTGGGGTCGACGCCGGTGGGGGGCGCAACTGACGTGGGGGCGTAGTCACTGGAATCGGCACCGGGGAAGGTACCCTGAGGTCGACCGGCGCCGATCCGGAACCAGGCTTGGATCCTTGGGGACCCTGCGGCGCCGGAGCCGCCGGCATCGAAGGCCCAGGGCCCCCAGCCAAGTCCGTGGGGCCCGAAGGCGCGCCTGCGGAGTCGGGCTGCCCAAAGATGCTGTGCAGCGCTTCGTAAAATGCACGAAGCTGGACAGGGGACGCTCCAGCTACGGGAAAAGGAGGGAAGCGCGAAGACGTCCCAGCGGGCTCCGAGAAGCGGCCAGAGAGCAACGACGCTCCGGGACCCGCGTCACGTCGGCTGATGGACGGGGAGAAGGCGAAGAGCGACGATGCTTCTTCGCCTTCTTCTTGTGCATCGACTTACCCGAGGAGTGTGAAGAGTTCGAGGACGAAAGGTGGTGACTCCGCGACCGGTCCCACAACCTTCCCCTCGACCGGGACCTCGAACGGCGCGGAGCGGACTGCAGGGCCTCCAAAAGCTTTCGGGACTGCTCCCGCAAAGACTTCGGGTTCAGGGCCCGGCAGTCTGAGCACGACTTCGGGTCGTGGTCGCGCTCCAGGCACCAGAGACACACGAGGTGCGGATCGGTGACCGACATCAACTTGTGACAGTAGTCACAGGGCTTGAAACCGGGCCGACGGCTGGACATCCCTCGTGCACCAAGAGTCGAAGTCTCAAAAAGACGTCGACAAAAGTCAAAAAAGGGTTAGTCAAAAAGTGACTAAGGGGCTCGCTCTCTCCAGATCTGCGCTGGCTGGCGTGGAAAAAGAAAGACCTGACGTCTGCGCACAGGGGCGGCGTCTAGGTAGACACCGCGACGTCATTCCGCCGACCACGATGCTGACGACGGGCGCGGAGTCGACAACGCCACCTACCGACGCGCAGGGGTACTGCTACGAATAAATTTTTCCGGATCCAGTCTGACGCCTGAGGGTAATTCTAAGGTAAGGAATCTATAACTACGGTCTCTTTCAGATTAAAAAATTAATTCTTCTATCTGGGGTAAGGGACCAGCTAGAAAAAAGGGTTTAACCTCTATTTTGAATATTCCAATAAACAAATCTAATGATAAACTTAGATTTTTAGTAAATATCCAGGGACAGTAATTTTTAGAATGTTGCATGAACTCCTGGAAGTTTATTTGCATACTCAGACAGCAGCTGCTCTGTGAGTGCTTGAACATAATGAAGTGTCAAAGCTGCTTCCAGAGCTAAGACAACTGCTTGGGTTTGGTGGCAGGACAGCCTAGGGGTAAGATTTGATTCTTTTCAATCCAGAAAGAGCAGCTTAGGTAAGCCAAGGGAATTCATTAAATTGAGAAGGACAGATATAAAGCCTGCCCATTCATAGTGGATAGGCTTGAGGAAGGAACATACTTGGGTATTTTAACGCAAGGTAGCCAGTAGGGCACTAGCCCAGTGGGAGGTGGAGCTGGTCCCAAGATCCAGTTTGGTATAGCTTAGGATAAGGGAACTGCCCATTTCCCTAACCCCAACCTTGACTGGCACACAAGCTCCCTCCAAGGGAAGAAGGCCTTTGCCATCTTGAATTTTCCTTGGAGTAGTGCACTCTGGGAAGGTTTGCAGTTAGGTAAAGAGAATGTGCTGAAAAAGAGGGTAGGATAGCCACAGACAACGTTTTCTCCACTGGTTAGGGAGTGTTCAGAAGTCACCTCCACCCACAGGCTAGTGAAATATATAAACCTGACCCCTCACCAACACCTCCTCAGAAAACATTCTGGACCTTTGGAAGAGCAGACGAAAGACTGCACCTGCTGTTTGAGACCCGTGAGGATATCTGAAGGTTAGGACCTGCTCCCACTTGTACACAGGCCACAGATGAGGACACCAACAGTCAGTTGGCTGACCTCCTGTGTGACTACAGTGGCACAACAAGCTGAAAGAGGCCTTTATGCCTGAAGTGACCAGTCACTAACTGAAACTAAAAGAGGCTTGAACCCTGCTGGTGGCCTCTGCTGGATTGAGTCCTGATCCTTAAGTGCTATCCCTGAAGTCCTGGGAGCCTTAGTGGTGTACAGAAGGACTTATTCTGAAATATCTAAAAAATCAGGACTTGGAAAAAGTTTGGCCTTCCAGACTCTGGAGAACCTGGGCCAACCACTCAGGTCAAGCTGCCCAAATGTGCAACCACGTTGAGCAAGAAAATCACGTTGGTCATGTTCTGAGCTTTTTACCGCTCCAAAAACCTGTTCAACTGACCCTTGCAGCAAGCCTATGTGACTTTGTTGCAACCTTCTCAAATACAGCCTGCAGTCTTTCCTCAATGGAAGATTCTGAGCTCCAAAAAAAGAGACTAAGTCCAAATGAAGAAATCTTAACAGGCAAAGAGATCTAACCTGGGTGCAAAATTGGAACTTTACGGCTCAGAGATTTTTCTGCCAAAACCAACAGCTTAAGTGGGACCTCATACAATGGCTAACCAGCTTATAGAGGAATTCCTTGAATACCCACTGCAATCTTGCCCCACTTTCGTATTTTGACTTCCCTTTCAGAGGCTAAGGGCCTGATTTACATTTCAGAGGATGGGTTACTCCGTCACAACGGTGACGGATATCCTGTCCGCCGAAATATAAATCTAATAGGATATTATGGGATTTCTATTTCAGCGGCCGGGATAGCCATCACTGTTGTGACTGAGTAACATGTCTGCCGAAATCTAAATCAGGCCCTCAGTCCGAAGGTCAACTCTGTGACCAGGACAACCCCTTTTGACATAACTGACTCATGCTCCACTGCAGTCGCCCTCAAAGTAAGCTTATTTCCAGTTATTAAAAACCATAATATATTCTACAGGAAAGCCAATAAAATGTTCAAATCGCAAACAAACAGCATTATAAAACGACTTCGTAGCTACTGACAGTAAATGGTATTATTTTGGGCAAATTTCTGTTTTATGATGCAAAATAAAATAGACTAAAAATTGTACACTAATGCAAGTAACAGCATCATTGCTAAGTTTTTCTTAGCTTTAAAAACGTAAACTAGTACAGAAGACGTCCCCACAGAGAAGCTGTTACAGAATTCGTAGGGGAATAAGTTAGAAATGAACTAAGATCACACTCACAATATCTTCGATTAGTACTAGTTAAAGTGCATATGTCAAGCTTTAAAGTGTAGGTGAACTCTGTGGATATACATTTATTTACTTAAACAGCGACCGTGGAAATAAGATGTTGATACATATTTCATTAGAGAGAACAAAGGCGATAAAATTAGTCTATTTAGAATGTTATCATAGACTCTCCCACTGTGTCGATTTGTGCAGCCTTTTTCCAAGTTAAAGTGCAGAGGTGTATGTGCACTCTCCCTTAAAGTGCAGGAGAGGTTTATACAAGAGTTCTCAAAAGAACAGAATAATAAAGCTGACTAGGTTCAGCTAATGTCTCCACTACCATGTATTGCAATTCCCTTGGTCAGAGAACAGTATACCAGATGAAGTCAATGGAGTTACAAGTTTGTTCAAAGTGACGCTGTGCCCTTCCATTCCCGCCTTATTTCTGGGTTAAAGTGCAAACGTGCATGTGCAAACTCTCCTTAAGTGCATGAAGGGTCTGAACAAGACTCGTCAAGAGAACACTACAATAAAGTGGAATTGGTCATGTGATGGCTCAACATCCATGTGTTATGATTCCGTTGGCCAGCAGCCAGATGTAGTCAACGTTGTTACAAATTTATTTGAATTGTAGCTGTGTCCTTCCATTCCTTAAATAGGACCAGCGCTGCAGACTTATTTCAATTCAGGTTGTTTGTAGTACTACATGGTGGTCATCGGGCCTTTTGCTATCAATAGCCGGTCAGCTTTGAAAATTAATTTTTTATAAAGGCAGCTATTATTTGAGGAGACTAACCTTTTATACAAAAAGTAATGCATGTTAACATGTTCTAATACCATGCTGATTGAAGATTTTCTTCAGTAATGTCTTGGGTTCAGCTAACAGAATGGGGCAGATCGATAAAATATGGGTCAAACTTTCTTTGTGTAAATGGCAAAGTCTGCACTTAGAAATCAGTGGTTTCTGCAGCCATTTGGGGATGTAATCAAGTGTTTGACATATACCAAAGCACAGATAAAGACACTAATTTTTCTAGAAAGATCGGAGTAGAGTTGTTAGATATGGCTGTGGAAGAGGCTGCTTATAGGAGTCAATGATGAGCTCATCCTTGTCTCTGTGCCACGACAGCCTTCTTATTTGTTTATTTAATGTGCTTTTAAAGGAGTTGTGAGGTAGTGACAGATCCCATAGGTCTTTTGCTTTCAGGTCCTTCTGCGCCAGCTCAAGGCCCAGAGTATTTTGTCTGAAGACCAGTTTGAATTTCTTTCCACATCAGAGCGCGTAATGTGGCTGTGTCTGAGGACCTTCATAGCGACAAATACTTGAATAGAGAGCCTTTTTGTGTTAGATCTTGGTTGTTCAGGCCAAATTCGAGTCGAATCTGAGAAGGCGTAGCGTTCTGGGGGAGAGGGAACAGGAGAGTGCAGAGTAAAGGAAAGCTCCAAACTTTCCTGGACAGGCTTTTGTCCCATAGCTAAGTGTTAGGATGAACTTGGCTTTTATTACTGTGAGTAGTGGCAGGAATGTTGGGCTTTGTATTTTGCGATATATTAATTGAAATGATGAAATCAAGGAAGTAATTCTTGGTTTCAGTGAGTTAAGATGGACTCGGTATGACAGACAATCTTGTAGCCAGACACCAAGATATTTATAGGACGAGCTTCAAAGAATAGATTGCCCACCCAACGACCAACTCCCTTTCTTGTTGATCTTCTTGCCAAACACGACAACCTGAGTTTTTGTGAGGTTGATTATCATTTCATTTTTGATGCAGTAAAGATTTAGATAATTGAGTAACCTTTGTAGCCCAATCCGGGTCAGATTCATCAGTACTAGGTTGTCGGCATATTGTAGTGTGGACACTTTGAGAACCCAAGCTTGGAGGGTGGGATTGGTTGCATCTAGGTATGTGCTTAGGTCCACCAAGAAGAGATTAAAAAGAATTGGTGCTAAGCGTAGCCTTGTTTCAAGCCTCTCCTTATTGGAATTTTGTCAGTCAAGCCGTTATTCTGACCAAGTTTGACCTGAGCCCAGTTATTAGAGTATAGGAGCTGGATCGCATGCAGAAGGTTTGTAGGAATATTCTAATCAATCAACCTCTTCCATAATAGATTTCGGTTAACATGATCGAAGGCTTTGGAGAAATCCACAAAGGAGGTGTATAAGAGTCCCTGAAATCGCACCTGGGTCCCAGCTACCAGCGCACAGATATTACTTGTTGAGCTTAATATTTTCATGCAGCTCTTTCCCTCAAATCTTTTTTAAAAATGCATAGCTCTGGCTCCCCTGTTTGGATTGCTGTCCTTTTAGTGTAATTTTGCTTATTACATTTTTCTCTTCTTGGGTGGGATTTTTATTATGATGTAAATTAGACTTTTTAACTGTCTGGTTACCTCTAAGTGCTTTACACATTTTCTCTAAATTAGGCCTGGCTGCTCTGTGCCATTGCTACCAGGGGTTCCGCTCAGGTTTATATTACTGAAACCTTTCCGTGGGCCCAACAAGTTAGTGGTCGACTATCATCTACCCCAATTAATAATTCACTTTCTTACAATGAGTCAAAATTATATTGGTGCTAAGCCCAACCAACCATACAATATGCACAACATATCCACCATATGTGAAGCATAACTTAAGCGTAACTGAAAAGTGTTTCTCTTTACGGAGGATGGGGGAGTGTGTCAGGTAAATCTTGAAAAGTCTCAGGCTGAAAAAGTACTGTAACAGGTAACTAATCTCTAGTTAAAGCATGAACATGTTCTAGGTTGACCTGTTATATGATTGCAAACCAATATTATTCTTATGGCAGCTTATTTTAAAAGTGAGAAGTATCAAACAAAATGTTGCGATATTGTTGCCCTTTTGCCGTGAAGATCACACAGCAATGCTTAGTAAATGCATGCTCAGAGAACCATGGTGCTCTCCTGCATATGCTTGGGAATTAAACATTTTAAATAAAAGTCGTTTATTTCATGTAGAACTGGCTCCAAGTTTAGAAGGTATGGACTTAACAGCTAAGGAATAGCGCAGCAAGAAGCACTGAAATAGCCATGGGGCACTTGCTCTCTTTGTAATGGACATCCTCAGCATGGGAGGAAAAGAGCTTGTGGTTTTTACGTTTATGTGAAGTTTTGCAATAACATATAAGGGCCTGCCGGCATCTAAAATATGTACCTACCCATTTTTAGGTCTCACCTACGCAGCGCGCATGCGCTCAATAGGAAGGCCTTTAGCCGTCGCCCTGCTCATTTTCAAGCACACACTCATGCTTGTGGCGGCATCCACCTTGCGGGAGCGAGCAGGGGCGCGCCACAAGCACGAGTGCAGTGCTTGAAAATGAGCAGCCTGCGCGCGCACGCACCACTCCCGAGATCACCTCCTGCTCCCCCTCTCTCTCACGCGCATTTCTTGTTAAAGCTAGCAGCAGAGCCGAGCTCCAGATGTTCAACATCCGCCTCCAAGTGCAGCGGGGCTGTCTCAAAGAACACTCCTCTGAAATATTGGCCTCTCTAGTGCCTAGATTTTTAAGGGGGAATGCTCACAGCCCTTTCACTTTCAGGAAACATGCACATTCATGCTGCTGTACACTAATGGGCAATTCTTTGGTAAACTTGGCATATAGCGTGTGCAGGTGACGGCAGCACATCTAAAATATGATTTGCTTCGGTTCTTTACTGCCGCTTCTCAACGGAGTTTTCGACGACCCTAAATGAGATTTATCAGACCGGCTGTCTTGGCATCTTAGGAGAAAAACTATTTCTATTTGAAGGTAGAATACTCTAGAAAAATGTGAAATCACAGCTGCAGCGTTCCAATAATTTTCCTCCAGGCAAACACTTTAAGAAGTTTTACCCACTGATACTTTTAATAAAGGGTTCTGAAATATAAATTTTCAAGTACAGAAAACGACAGAAAAGTGCAAACGGGGAACAGTTGCAGGAATATACTTTTGAAATGTTACAGAACAAATTTTAATACTGCCAAAGATAACGAGCTGTCTTTGTTCGGCTCGAGTCGCCACAGTTTTGCGAGAATTGCTGGGGCGCGTATTCTAAGATTTCATTTCACTTTCACCCCCTGATCACTTTTCATTTCACTTTCATCCCCCTGAGAGAGCGAGCCTCTGTCCCTCCGGGCCAAAACTGATTGGCAAGGTAGGAGGGTGAGCACAGATCACGTTAGCAATGGCTCATTAGATTCTTCTGGAACATTTCTATCTCACACGCACGAGGTGAGTAGTTGTCTTTATGATGGCTGCGCTTCTCCTGGGGGGCTAGGGGGAATGGAAAGGCACCACGGGAAAGGGTAGACCCTCTCCTTTTCTCTTGAAACCCTCCCATGGGGATTTTCTGCAATGGAATTAATTTGGGCCACTGGCTCCATGCATGAGCCCCACTACCATGTCACCACGGATGTAGGGCTGGGGGAGCCCTTTCTGACCCCAGCTAAGCCCCTCCTCCATTTTCATCTTCTAAGAGGCAATAGGATGGGGATTACCCTTTCATCCCCCCATGGGCAATATACAACCAATACCACCAAGGACATAAAAAACAAGCATTGGCATAGCCAATATGTCTCGCCTTTGGGACCTTATAAGTGTTTAGTTATCCAGCACAATATCCTTGGTGCAACAACATCAACTGTTGCATGGCTAAACACTTATAAGGTCCCAAAGGCGAGACCTATTGGCTATGCCAATGCTTGTTGTGCTGAATTACCGAACAGAAAAGAAAGATGGCAATGTACTAGTTTGAATAGTATGACAAGAAGAAACAACCATCCGAATAAACTTGGACAAGTAAGTAACAGTGTTTAACACTAATGTGTTGCTATGTACCTGTAGCACTCGAGTGTCCTACCATAAGTGCTGGGATTTTGTTCATAAGGGTAATGGCTACTAAGGGAACCAACTTCAACATCAAGGGATTAAGGAATGAAGTATAAGGAGGTAAAAAATATGCTTGAATTAAGACCATATTTAAGTTCCATGTGGGTGGAGGCGTACGGTGTAGTTGATAAATACACTTTAAACCCTCTGTAAAGGTGTCTACGACAGGAATGAGAAATTAAGGAAAGTAGCCACTCTTCCTGTAGGCTAAAAGTTCTGAGTTCAAATGAATACTTAACCTAAGTGAATATTCAACATGTTACCTTGCTTTATAGAGCGCGTGGCTACCCAAATACAGGCTTCCCAGCACTAACAGAGAAACTGCAGAGTGATGTTGTGACTATAAGAACAGATGTGTCTTCAAATGCCTTCTAAAACTCATGAGATTGCCGTTTGCTTTCAGGTCTAATATATGTGGTATATAGCAAATACAGACGTATTTTGATATACATGGTGGGGAAGATGGCAGGTGTTCTATTGATTGTATAAAAGAAACCCTTCCCATTTTAAAGCATAGCATGTCATCGTGGTTTGGTCTCATTCATGATATCCATGCATCTTTGTGGGAAAACAACAAGTTACTTACCTGTACACTATGGTTCTCCAGTATTGATATCTTTTATAGATTCACATGCTTGAATCTTCCCCGTTGTCATGGTGGGAGTCCCAGGGTAACATAAGAAATAGCAGTATCACAACATCACCATAGACCTCCATAGAACAGAAAACTCACTTAAGTAACTTTTCAGCCTCATTTTATAACATCCAAACTTTAGCCAATCACAGCTGAGACCTCAGTGTTCCCTTCCTCACAGAGCCACCATAGCTTGATTTCAAGCATAAGTGTATAGGTATACAAAAACTCTGAGGTAATTGGTGAGCCTAATCGGGGAGGAGGGAGGGTTGCATGTGAATATATAAAAGATATAAATACTGGAGAACCACAGTGTACAGGTAAGTAACTTGTTTTTTCTCCAGTATTGAATCTTTTATAGATTCACATGCTTGAATCCGACTAGTAAGAAGTAAAAAACACAATAAGAGAAAAAGAAAGGTGATGGGTAAGCGAACCATCTCACCATGACGTAAACTTGTAGCATCAGAAACCAAAAAGAGAATAATAAGCATACCAATTTACAAACAGCATGTAAAGAACATAGAAGGCTAAAAGCTGCCTACCTTAGGCAAAGAGACGTCGTAGTGTAGCTTGTCCAACAGCGATATCTGCCTTTTTCTAACCATCAAGGCAGTAATGCTTCATGAATGTGTGAGCGTTCGCCCACGTTGCCGCCCTGCAGTTGTCCGGGAGTGATGCTCCAGCAAACAGAGCAGAGGAAGTCACCACTTTCCTAGTAGAGTGAGCTTGTGCGTTCGCAGGAAGCGGACGGCTAGCTTTTTCATGACAGAAGGAAATCGTGGAGGTGACCCAACAAGCAATGCTTGCCCATGTCAAGGCATGTCCTTTCCTGGGTGCCGAGAAAGAGATCAGTAGCTGAGAGGATTTACTGAAGGTCTCCATTCTTTGCAGATAAAACTTTCAACATCGTTTAATGTTCAGAGAATGCAACGCTCTTTCCGCTGCTAAGGATGGAATAGGAAAGAAGGTTGGTAAAACAATCGGTTCATTAAAGTGGTAAGTTGAAGGCACCTTAGGTATAAAAGAAGGGTTAGTGCGTAGGATAACCATGTCCGCAAAAAACTGCAGATACGGTTCCTTTGTAGTGAGAGCTTGGATTTCACCGATACGTCTGGCTGACGTAATGGCCAAGAGGAAAGCCACTTTCCAGGAAAGAAACTTTAATTCGCATTTGTGTATTGGTTCAAAGGGAGGATGCATCAGTTGTGACAGAACTGTGTTTAATTGCCACAAAACTGGAGGAGGCTTAACAGGCGGAAAAGCTCTAAAAAGTCCCTTCATAAATTCTTTGACGAGTCGGTTAGACCACAGAGAGGTTTGATTTGAGTGGCCTCTATACCTAGAAATTGAAGCAAGGTGAACTCTTATGGAAGAGTGAGAAAGTCCTGATTTTGCTAAGTACAAGAGATAAGGCAGCACCTGCTCCGGAGATGAAGAGAATGGATGCAATGCTTGCGAGATACACCAAGCACAGAATCTCTTCCATTTACCTGTGTAACATTTCAATGTAGACGGAGCTCGAGACTTCTGTAGTATCTTAGTACACTCCTTGGAAAGCCTCGAATCCCCAAATTCAGCGTAGTGAGGAACCAAGCTGACAAATGAAGAGAGGGAATTTGTGGATGAACCACTTGGCCCTGGTTCATGTAGAGAAGATCCTCCTTTGGAGGGAAGCGAATCAGAGCACACTCTGATAGGCGATGCAGCTCGGTGTATAAGAACTGTCTTGCCCAACCTGAAGCAATGAGAATGATCCGACAAGGCTCTTGCTTCATTTTTTGAAGTACTCGAGGAATGAGTGGAAAAGGGGGAAAAGCATAGGCGAACATCACCGTCCAAGGAAACTGGAAGGCATCTCCCCATGAATTTTGATGAGGATGTCTGCTTGCAAAAAGAGGACACTTTTTGTTGAGGAACGTAGTGAACAGATCTGATGTTGGGTAACCCCAGTATTGAAAAACCTCTTTCAAATGTTGGTCATTGAGTTCCCATTCGTGGCACTGTTTGGAGGCCCTGCTGAGAGAGTCGGCCTTCTCCTTGTGAATCCCTGGCACGTGCTCCACTCGCAAGGAGATGTGGTTGACAAGGAGCCATTCCCATATCTGCTGAGCAAGAAGGGAAAGCACTTGAGATCTTGTTCCACCTTGCTTTCGGAGGCAAAACATTGTTGTAGTGTTGTCCGTCCTGACGAGCACTGGCGCACCTTTGATCAGAGGCAGGAAGGACTTCAGACCTAAAAACACTGCTTTGAGCTCCAGAATGTTTATATGACACTTTGATTCCTGTTTGGACCGCTTGCCGTGGACCTGTAATTCTTGAAGGTGAGCCCCCCCCCATCCGTCCATCGACGCAACCGAGGTCATCATCAGTTGTGAATGAAAGAGACCTTGCTACAGGTTGTCCTTGACCGTCAACCAGGCCATAGCGGCAGTCATTGATGCTGAAATGTGAACCTTGTCGTTGAATGAGCCTTGAGTCTGAACCGACTGCGCATCAAGCTGTTCCTGCAGCAGTCGCATGCGAAGTCGGCAATTGGGAATGAGCGGAATGCAAGAGGACATCATCCCCAGCATGGACTTGTACTGCCTCACAGAAACAAACCTTTTTGTTGAAAGAAGCTTTGTCGTATCCATAATCCGCATTATTGTTTCCTGAGAGGGAAAGGCTTTACCCAGCTCTGCGTCGAGACGTGCACCCAGAAAGACCAACGATTTGGCCGGGATAATGGACAATTTTTCCAGATTGATGCGAAGACCTAGAGACTGGAAGAGAACCCGACAGGCTCTCGTTGAAATTTCTGCCGCATGAAAAGATGGAGCCGTTATGAGCCAATCGTCCAGGTATGGGAACACCTGGTGACCTGAACGTCTTAAGAAGGCTGCTATCTGTGCCATGGACTTTGTGAACACCCTGGGAGCGGACTTTAAACCAAAAGAAAGCACTTTGAATTGGTAATGGCGCCCTGCCACCTTGAACCTGAGACATTTTCGATGTCGAGGGTGAATGGGAATATGAAAATAGGTGTCTAAGAGATCGAGAGAAGCCAGAAAATCCCCTTTTTCCACGAGAAGAAGAATCTCCTGAAGAGAGAGCATCCTGAAAGACTGACTCTTGATGAACTTGTTCAGCATTCTGAGGTCCATGTCCTGCCTCCATTTCCCATTTTTCTTTTTGATGAGGAAAAAGTGGGAATAAAACCCCCGGTTTTGCTGGTTGAGGGGTACTTCCTCTATGGCCTGCTTGAGAAGAAGCAAATTTATTTCCTTCTTGAGATCTGGAAGGTGACGGAGCAGAACTTTGCGCTGTGGAACATTTGGAGGATGCTGAATAAATTCTAGTGTGTGGCCATGTTGGAAGATATCTAGAACCCATCTGTCTGAAGAAATTCCATTTCTGAAAGGATGCGGAGAAGACGTGATCGTGGTGTGGGACTATGGTAGCAGGAGCCTGATGAGCTTCATTGCCTCCTATTGGAGTCTTGGGACTTTCCAGCAGATTGCTGCCTCTTGCGTCCTGCCGGTCTTGAATAAGTCTGAGCGAGGTTAGACTGGAAGGACCGGTTGTATGGCTGGTAGGTACTCTGCGGATATGGCTGGTACCGCTGCTGAAATTGCGGACGGGATAAGAATTGCCCCCGACCTCTACCCCGAAAGGACTGAAAGCGGCGCTGCTGGAGATTGCCTAAGGCTTTGACTGTATCTGTGTCCTTCTTGATAGATTGTAGCTCCTTGTCTATGTGCTTATCAAACAAGCACTCTACATCAAAAGGCATGTCTAAAACCTTGGCTTGGACCTCTGGACGAAAGGTGGTTGCTTTTAGCCATCCCTGGTGACGCAGAACCGGCGCTCCTGCCATCTGTCGAAATGCAGTGGATGAAACGTCTATAGCTATCTCAATGAGCTCAGAAGACGCTCTTTCTCCCTCCAAAAGAATATCTTTTGCCTCTTTCTTTTTATCCTCTGGGAGATACTCCAACAGAGTAGAGATGTCCAACCACATCTGCCGGTCATATCTCCCCAAAATGGCCATGGCATTAGAGGCTCTAACGGAGGGCGGTAGCCACCAGAGCAGAGAAGCTCTATCCAATATTGTCGAGGCGACGACCCTCCTTGTCCAGTGGGGCAGTGCAGGGAGATGCTGGATTCTTGGCTCTTCTCTGTGCTGCTTGCATGATCACAGAGTCCGGCCTCGGGTGACCAATGAGGCATGCAAGCCAGTCATCAGGAGCCTTGTATTTTCTGTCCAGTTTTGGAATAACAGCTGGAACGGAGGCAGGTGTTTTCATTAACTTTAGCACTTCTTGCCAAAGAAAGTCAATTATAGGAATTGCTCTTACTGAACGTCGAGTGCCTGGTTTAAAATCATATAGAAAACACTCAGTCGGTTTAGTTGGCATTGGCAAATCAAAACATTTGGAGGCACGCTCTAGAAGGTCATGAAATCCCCTGAAATCTGCCCGAGGGGAATCCTCAGCAGGATGGTTAGGAGATGGTGGCATAGGGGCTATGTAGGCATCCCATTCATTATGGGCATCTGTGTCTGTTTGTATCTCACCTTCTTCTGTCTGAGCATCCAGAGTATCCTCTGTGATGACTATAGGAGGAGGAAGGGACTTCTCCCTTGTGGATTTGGGAGTACTTTGGCCCGGAAGAATAGTGGGTACCTCTTGGGGAGGCAAAGGCCTCTGAGGAGCATTTGCGTGCAGAAAACGCCTGTAATAGTCATTAAGCATGTGCCGGAGATCAGACACCAGAGACACTGGAACGTTCATTGATGGTTCCCTGATCTGATGACGCTCCTTCTCTCCGTCATTGTACGGATAACGTTCCTGGAAGGAATCCTGCCTCTGCATGAAGGATGTGTCTCTTTCCGCAAAAGAAAATTACCCTGCAAGATAAGAAGATGGATCATTGCCCTCAATGTACTCATCATCATAATCTTGGCACTTGACCCTTAAATGCGATGGACTGTATGCAGGGCCAAACATACCTTCATCCTCCGACTCTTGGAAGTCCAGAAGGCAAGCAGGAGGTAAAGGAGATATTTTTGAGAAATCCTGAATTTGCCTGGGCTGAAGGAGACCGATTTTCCCTTGGACGACGGTCCCGTTGACGGTGCAGCCGCCGATGCAATCGTCTGTGGTACTGCCGATGGTTCGTGGACGGTCTTTGTCTGCGGGGGCGTCGTTGCTGGAACCGTCGACGGTGAAGGCCTCGTCAACGACGTTGTTACAGTCGTTGAAGCTCCCGCCACCGTTGCTGCCGTCGACGTCTTGACCTGCGCCATCGCTGACGAAGCCGTCGACGGTGCAGGAACCTTTGGTTTTCTTGAGGAGAGTGGAATCTTCTACAACGACGCCGTTGACGGTCGAGAAGATTGGTCTCTGAGAGGAGTCAGAGAAGCAGACGCAGGAGCTGAAGACGGTTTTGAAGCCTCTAGTGGTGTTTAGGCTCACATTTGTCCTGGGACTTGGATCTCTTAGAGTCCCATGATGTGAAGAGGGACTGCCCTCCTTTCTTTTCTTTGAGGAAGAATGGGCCTTTTTCTCAGGTTCAGACTCCGAATCTGAAGCAGCCTTTCTCTTCTGTAGCCAGAGTAACAGCCTACCTTCCCTATCTTTGAGGGTTTTAGCTGAAAAAGTTTGGCAATACTTGCATTCCCTGGGTTTGTGGTCAGGGTAGAGGCAATATAGGCACTGTTTGTGGGGGTCTTCAGAGAATAGCCTACACTTCCCTACACTCCTTCTTACACAGCCGCTCGCAAAGGATAAAAATCAAAAACTTTACTTCCGACCTACACCCAGTCAGCAGAGGCGTCCCCCAAGGTTCAGTGCTCTCACCACAACTGTTCAACATATACATGGAACCCCTCACCACCATTCTTAAAAATGCCAACATCCCTTTCCACCTATATGCGGATGACACCCAGATCTATCTAGAAACCTCCTCCTTAGATGACATCCACAGACTAAATGACACTCTAAAAGAAATCCAACATTGGCTGTCTCTAAATCACTTAAAACTCAATCAAGACAAAACTGAGATCCTCCTCATCTCCAACAAAGAAGAGAACCCTCAAATTGCAGAATGGCTTAAAGCTATGGATGCTCTCAACGGCAATCTCACTCTGGCAAACGCTGTAAAATCACTAGGAATCACCCTTGACCCAAAACTCGACATGGCCAAACACATTAAAAACTCTGCAGAGTGCCTTCCTCAATCTGAAACTACTCAACAAAATTAAACCATTCATCCCTACCAAAGATCTCAAACAAGCCACCCAATCACTGGTGCTATCCAGACTTGACTATGGGAATGCCACCCTCACTGGTACAACAAAATCCCACCTAGCTCCCCTCAAAACAACACTCAACGCAGCAGCCAGAATGGTCACTGGAATTAGGAAATACGATCACATTTCACCAGCACTCAGAGAACTAAAATAGCTCCCAGTCGAACTGCGTGCCAGCTTCAGAACTGCCTGCCTCACGCACAAAGCCCTACACACAGGAAAACCTGACTACCTGGCCGCCAAACTCAAGAGGGCTGGTCAGACAAGAAACCTCAGGAGCCCCAATACCCTACTTCTCATACCTATGAAAACACGCAAACAAAAAACCGCTGCACGATCTGGAACTCAATCCCAGCAGATATCAGAACTATCTCGTCCTTCACAAAATTAAAAAAACACCTAAAAGTCCTCTTCCTCAACCGCTCCCTCCCGAATGGATAGCCGCCGCCTTAACGCAAATCCCTACTCGCCATTGCTCCCTGACATTGTATCACAAAGACCTACCTCCTCCCTGCTCTTTGACCACCTCCTGTCCCCCCCCCCCCCAAAAGGTTCAACCCAAGACAACGTGCACTAATCGAGGTTATCTCAGGACTCACGTACTACCTCAATACTGCACAGCACACTTGGACTTCCGAACCAATATGTATAACACTGCTCTATTATATGACTCTTGCGAGAAACTGCTGTAAAGCGCTCCGATACCCCCGGGTCCGGCCAGCGCTATATAAAACTCCTTAAATAAAATAAATAAAATAACTTCCCACAGGTCTTACAGGGCCTAAACAGCTCTTTTTTAGGCTCTGGCATCTCAAAAGCAAGAAGGTCAAAAGTTTAAAGTCCAAGAAATACCTTGAGAGTAGCTAAAGCTGAGACTTGAGGTCAAAGGTTGAGAAGAAAATACTGTAACTGATCACAGAGCTCAGGGAGACTACCTATCACACAATGTGCAGTAAGAAATCTGAGGTATGGTGGATCTGTGGGGAAGGGAATTCTGAGGTCTCAGCTGTGATTGGATGAAGTTTGGATGTTTCAAAATGAGGCTGAAAAGTTACTTAAGTGAGTTTTCTGTTCTATGGAGGTCTATGGTGATGTTGTGTTACTCCTATTTCTTATGTTACCGTGGGACTCCCACCATGACAATGGGGAAGATTCAAGAATTTAAATCCATAAAATACTGGAGAATTACGATATCATAGTCTAGTAATTTCAGAGCGGCGCTGCCAGGCTGTATGGCTTGTCTCAGATTCTTTGTGCTAAGATGTTGTAAAGACAGCAATGTTCCCATGGTATCAACATGTACATGAGATGGGATAACAAAGCCTGTCGTGTCCATACTAAAGCAAGATCATGCTGGTTAGCCTGCAGTAAGCAAAAGCTTGTGGCATTAGAAGAATCACATCGAAGTGTTAACATTTAAAACAGGTTTGTCATTACTTATTGTTGTAGAGGATGAAAATCTAACATCTGTCAAAACATTCCATCTTTCTTGGGAATCAGAAAATATATTACAGGCACTACTTCTTGGCAATGTTCTTTTAAGGGTACTTGCTCAATGCTCATCCAGCAGGAGAGGCACATATTTTGGCCAATAATGGTCTATTTTAGCCTGTGCTTACAGATCATCTTAAAGCAGTGCGACTATTGAACCACCTTTGCAATACACTATAAGTCTTGCCTTTGAAGCGTAAAGTTTCCACCTAACCAGAGTAGTACAGTCCGGGAGAGTAAAGAGTTAGTCATTTACTTATGAGCTAGAGTCTCTCGAGCTCTGTCCTCTTCACTGCCCTTTGCCATGAAAGGACTGGCACACAGTTACAGACGTGTTGTCATAATGATGACTGATGATCAAACCACCTTGTGAAGTTTGGCGGGTATGTCTGATGGGCATACATCTGTCTCCCATCTGGTCTACATTTAGAAGAAGCACCCCTATGAAAAGCAGATCTTGGGTCATAGATGAGTACCTCTGTGGACTTGGCCATCTTGTTGTCCTATTTAACTTGCGCACGTTTATCACCTCCATATTGCTTGATCGATGTTAAACGTTGCACGACATGCCAATTACACAGCACTGAACTTAATGATATTGAAAATTAGATGTTCACACAATCAGCCACTTTCAATGAAAAGTTCAAGCATGTCTTTAGGAGAACCATGATTGCCTGAACTATGGTTGCTGCCATTTTCTTGTGTTCATAAAGTAAATATTAGATTAGGTGTTAAATGTCATCCTACAGCTACATACTATAACGGAGGATGTCTGTGGGGGTTTGTGAGGTGCTAATAAGTATAACATATGGCCTCAATTTCTTTGCTCCTGCATCAGTTTAATCTGGTGATCTGGCTGTAAACACATAGTAGAGGCCTTGTTCACTTATCATTTACGAACAAGGAACTCTTTACTGGATTGTCTCTGATGTATACGAAAATAAATAATGCTATTAGGCTAGTAACTAGAAAACACAAGATGGCATTTGCAACAAAGGAGTAAATACTGTCCATTTCATGCGAGTCCTACCCTTTTCTTTTCTATAGCCAAAGTGAGCTTAGAAATGAGAAGCACCACCTTGTTTTGGGAGGGGGGGGGGCTGTAGTAATGTTATTTGTTATTAGAAATACAACTGAGCAATTTAGAGGACCATTTGAGGGAGGTGTGCTTGCACGCAATATACTGAAATGCCTTGGATTCTTAATATAGGTAATGTAATCAAAAATAATAATCTTTTTTCACAAACAAATGGTGTTTAAAGACTTGACAGAGTGGTGGTCACCTCTGCCACAAACTGCAAACATGTTTATTTCAACATTTAACTGATAAGTGTATGTTCAAGCATGTATGCCTACACCATATAGAGCTTTTAGCAGTTATACATTTTACAATACATTCATCTGAAAACATTATTATAGTACAAGCATATGCATATGAAACTACTTAGGATAGGATTCATTACGAAAGCCCGCTCTTTTTCTTTATTTTAAACTCCCTGTGCTTCTGATGCCATAGCAATTCGCTTGAGAGTGATGACTGACAGCACAAAGTCACTCCAAAAAACGGTTTCCTGTGTTTAAAAATGCAGACAGGGAAACGTTATGCTTTCTGTCTGTAGCTGTGTTTAAAAAGCAGTCAAAATGTAGAAGAAGGAACCCTATGTCTAATATTAAGCATTGTACATGAGGTTGTGAAATATTTGTTGTTCTATAAACTTGTGTACAGTCTCAGACATGATAGGTATTGCCAGTTTTTGGTGACAGACCTTTAACGATATCTATGTCCTAAACATAAAGTTTACATTTATAATGAAATACCTATTCAATCAATCAAAAAAGTAAGTTTATTTAGACCATTGGTCCTATTACTTCCCCATCCTCAGTGAAGGGTAGCCAAAAATGCAATCAAACCTATTGAAGGCCATTTGAGCTGCAGGCTAACCTGGTTCTCAAAGTGTTAAAATAATGTTTCTTAGTAAGCAAAAGTTATCAGAGGAATTTTAGAGATATTCTACATTTACACAAATGCATATGCATAGTAAATTAAAACATGCAGCCATTTTGCCCATTTTTTGTAGTGCGTTCAATATTCATTGGACTTCATTCCAATCATTGATAAGAAAAAGTAGGATACATCAGAAAAGAGACCATTCACCGAATTCAGATATGTAAGGTTCTTCCAGTTAAGTACAGCCATGTCCATTATATGCAAAATGAGTAAGTGACATACGGAATGAGGCATAGTAAATTTTCTTTTTAACCCCACTTATTTGGAAAGCTCAAAAACTGAAAATTAAAAATGTGCACCTTTTATGAAAATAAAAATTCTACTGAGAAAACTCACACAGTTCTGTCACAAAGTTTGCGTTCTTTGAAACAGGACAAACTAAATCCACTTACCCAGGGTCCCATTACAATCATAGCCTGTTCAAATTTGGGCAACGCACCCTTTATTGTATTTTTTTATAAAAAACAAATTTTGTGCTTTGTATTCAATCATGCAAAACATTTTTAATGATGCCTTAAACACACACATTCTTCTTTAAGAATTTATCTTCCTCATTCAGCCACAAATTGCACTATTATTGGTTCAGCATTTATTAGACCCAGCTATAGCATAAAAGGACATATTTCAAGCGTCCTTACCTGTTCCATTAAAAATGTTACTAGATAAGGAGTTGTTCATTCCAAATGCCTGATTCCTGTTCATTCCAAATCCAGACATGCTGTTTGTATGCAAAACAAATAGTTAGGGGGAGGAACAACAATCTCATTTAGGGGGACAGAAACCCCCAAAAAATGTTGGTGTACCCTTTCCCCCTACTTAAATTTGGAGATACTTATTGCACTTAGCCTTTCCGCTGCAATGATTAAGATCGACTTAGTCAAACCAATCAACGTCTACATTCAAGCGAACCATTTTTTCAAGTTTTTACTCAACTTGAGGCTGAACAATGTTAAATTATGTACTACATTTACATGAGACACTGAGCTGCTCATAATAAAACTCGAAGTTGATAATAAGTGCCACCGTAAACGTACATTTTATTCCATACGTTATCATAATAATTCACTGATCGTGGTTGGTTACAAAATGTCATTGCTGGTATTGCATTTTTACAGACAATATGAATACAAAGTTGATGGTTGTGGAGTTGCTGCAAATGACCGAACAGAAAAGGACCACGAAATTTCAAATTCCAATCTCTCAGTGCCGTAGAGCAGATGACAAATGCTTAGCAAGACAAACTAGCCTGTGCACATAGATGTGCTAGGGATTACATTTCCCATCCCACATTTAAACGAGGAGAACAAAGGCAGAAAGTAGGATCTATTTTAGATAATGTTAGGAGATGCTTATGCTCACATGCTTCATCCACCCATCCATGCATTATATATGGTTTGCAAGGACTGTAACAATCTTACTGGATACAAAATTAGGTAAATATTTTTTGCTCAATATGTTGTGTAATGTTTTCGCACAGTATTGCTAAAGTATTATTTTCAATTTAATCAATTCAAGGTACAAAAATTCTGTAGTAATTAGACAAATACTGAACAAATACTGCAAATGGTACAGTAAATAAATAAGGATGAAATATACATTAAGAAACGGGGGTAAGGTAAAGGCAGAGCGAAAGTGGAACTTAAAAGGTAATTAGTGGGGCCAACTAAGAAAATGGGTGGATAGAGCCCCATCACAAATAATAAAAGGGAAGAAAATGAAAGAAAATCGGATATTTACATTTGATATCCAGAAAAAGTGACTAGAAATTATTTTAAGATAACTTAAAAGAAACAGAAGCGCAATATCAATTACATCGAGATTAATCTCAAAGTGATAAATGCTCCAGTAATTACTACACGAAAACCAAATATGGGGCTATCCTCACTGCAATTTCCTTAGATACCATCATTTGCCATTATACTACAGTGGCCGATAAAACCATTATGATGTTAACAATTCTTCAACCAAAATCTTTTAAGCATGTAACCTGTGTAACCCACCTCACCTGTTTACAGTAAAAGGCTGCCGAGAAGGTTGCTGTTTTGGCATACAAATGATGCTAGGAGAACTTCTGTTTGGACTGCCTAACCCTGAACTGCTCATACTGTTTGTCCTGTTGGGAATTCCAATACCCTGCCCCACCTGGGTGTGGTTCATCATATTCCTGGGATTCATTGGCAAAATGCCCCTGCAAAATCAAACACATTTATTTGACAAAATCTTTAATAATACATTTCTTACTTTAGACTTTATTTTGTACCAGACCAGGATTATTGTATTGTATTTTTCAGGAAAGAGTACCTGCTTGGAGATGGTGGCGTATGAAGTGATACTGTTGTTGGTGTTACATGGCTTGGTAACTGATTGCCTTGGGATAAGCTGCGATTTAACTGGGGAGTGTTGTTGGTCATTCCCCGCATCGGAAGGCCTAGAGCACCTATAAAAATATAATCCAAGATGACAGAAGTGAGAAAAAAAAGCATTCAGCGCTACTAAAGATTAAATTAACTACTACTGTGTTCAATTACAGCTAAGCAGTGGCAAAGTCAATAGGTCATATGTCTATACTGCAGGTGCCAAGCTATAGGCTTTGTCATTATAAGTAAACTGTAAAAAAAAAAAAAAAAAAGAGTGACAATCAGAAATCTAAAATAAAATTAAACACATCTCAAGGTATTTGTACATTGAATTCAATGTTTTCAATCTTTATAAACAATGTTTAAAAAAAATATTTTCAATGCAGGAAAAACTAAACAGAAGTTCAAAAGCTGTTGTACCTGATTCGGCATAAAAATAACAGGGCTAGTTGCAGGTACTAAAAAAAATAACATAACAGCTGTCTGATGCTTTGAAGTAGTAGTGTTGGAATTTAAAAGAAAATGCCAAGGACTAATTTTCTTTCCACCGAAACAGAACAAAGAGATTTGCAAAACTACAGCACTGTGTAGGAATACCTTACAGAAGATTTATCATACTTAAATCTGCAATTTGTTTAGAAACCATAACTTTTGGATTTCAGCAATCTTCAGAAGTGTAGCAATATTTGTGGCAGATTTAGGATGACAAGGAAATCGTTCTAGTTTCCCAACTGTTGTAAGGATTATGGCAAGCCAGCCAAGGAACTTCCAGGCTTGCTGTATGATTAGGATAGGATATTAAAACAAAAGAGAGAGTTTCCTGGCGTTTACCAAAAGTCCTTCTTCGGGGTCATTTCTTTGACTGGCCAGAGTTCAAAGGTGTACCATCAATAGTTTGAACCTGCTCAGGAGTATCTTTATTAAATCTTGGAATACTTCTGTTCCTGACCCAGTTCTCATCCAAGTACAAACCACTGAACCCACAATCAAGTAATGCCAGAATTCTTTCTCTCTTATCACCAGAAAGATCCACAAAAACTGGTAGAAGAAAAAGTGGGACCAGTGTATCACTGGACACTCCAACAAAAGGGACTTGAGATACTCCCATACTATTCCCTTTCATAAAGGGCATGACCGGTCGTTTCCAGAGGGTCTTTGAGGACAGATCGGACAATAACAGATCAGATGTTTAGGAGATCCACAATACATGCATAAGCCATTCTTACGTGCATTTTTCTTGCGGTATCAGAAAGACGGCCAGAGCCAAGCCTATTTGTATAGGTTCTTCATTTGAGGTAGAGGAAGCCTCTTTGAGGCAGACTGTAGCCTTCTGAATGGGAAGTCAGTATCTTCCAACCAGAGGAGAAGGCCAGACCCTTCATCTTTCAACACAGCATTCTTGTAGATGATGTTCAATCTGTAGAGCTTGATATGTTAGAGAGGAAAAGGATTATGGCCGAGTTGAATTAACATTCATCCTTAACCTCCTTCTTAAGACCTCTGCGGTACAGGGTTATCAGAGTTCGTTCAACCCAAAAAGTTTCAGCTGACTGAAACGGGTTACATAACATGTCTTGGCTTCCCTGCTGGATCTTGCTGACAGCTTCCATAGCTGAAAATATAAGATAAGGTCTTTCAAACATTTGTTTAAAGTCAAAAATAGGGTGGAATCACACTGCCTCACATCCCAGCACTCAGTTCGCCGCAATGCAGCATGGTAAATGCAGTGCATGCTAACACTTACTTCAGTAACAGTCTTTAGTTTTTCAGCCTTGTTAATGCAGCCAGTGCTGTGTATCTCTAGACATGTGTTTCAGGACAGTTGTCCTTCAGAAAAGAGCAACACATTCTTTTGGGGGTGCTGGAAATGCTGCCCAAATTCTTCTCAGGTCTGTGAACCACTCACTGTGCGCAGGTGCATCAGCCAGAGCTTGTAAACTCATTAGCTCAAGGAGGCCTTCTCAAACAAAAAGAGGACAGCACTGGCTGCACCAACAAGGGTGAAAAACTAAAAAGACTGTTACTGAAGTAAGTGTTATCATGCACTGCATTTACCATGATGCATTGGGGCGAATGGAGTGGCGGGATGTAAGGCAGTGTGCTCCCACCCTCTTTTTAGTTGTTTAAAGGCAGTGAATAAAGATGCATAATCAGCCACTAAAGGGGTCACTCAGGCTAAAGCTGGAAGGTAAGGCACTGATTAAATACCTAACCTCAGATCGATCTAGCAAGAACTGAGCAGGATGGAAGGCAAAGAACACTGTCAAGCAGTCTATGAGTTCCTTTAATTTATCTGGATCTGTGGAAAAGCATGTAGTGGTTGGACGCCTAGTGCAGAGTCTTTGGCTGTGGCTTGGACCAAAAACCCAGATCTTCACACTTCCTGCCTGCCAGTGATATGGTCGAACTCTTCCAGTAGCCACTTTGCTGCCGACATCTGGTAGCGCCTAAGCAGAAAGTGTCTTCTGGAAAAGGCCTGCGATGGAGAAAAAAGCTCAAGGGCAAAAAACCTCCAAGATGACTTCAAGGCACCAAGGCTTGACATAAGATCAGGGATCAAGAAAACCGAGGCAGAAGAAACACGAAAAAAAACAGAGAGAACAAAACAGGAGCACCAGCGGGGTTGGAAAAAACAGAAAAGGCAGAACAAACGAGTCCCAGAAAATTGCAAAAGACAGACTGGAGTGGTGGAACATCACCACAGGAAACCTGGAAGCATTGCCACGCAAGGAGTGAACAGATCTCTATCCTTATATAGGCCAAAAAACAGGAAATTACCTTAATGATGCTCAGACCGCCTTGTTGGATTGGGAAGCTCCCAGACTTTAAAGATGAGGCAGCCATCTTGAATTGGACAGTATATACTATCCCAGAGTCCTTCACCTCAGGACTCTGAGAAAGAGAAACTGCTGAACTATAGAGATGCCGAGGACATCTCCCATGTGGGCTTCCTCAGGGGGAAGAATGATGGCAGATGAGGCTACTCTGGCTGGCTGGCTGCCTCGAGGTAAGTTGAGGCAGGGATCACAGCAGCCCTCATGGCCCTCCCCACTATAGAAAGACTGCACGTCCCGCTGGTCAGACATTGCCTGTGGTGCTGGCTCCAGGCCAGACACTGGCAGCAGCGCCACATTTCAAACAAGGGGCATGGAGGAGAAAAATTCTTTTGCTAAAAATCTCAATCTGCTTAGACTCACCGTCATGGGAAGTGGTAGGAAGAGCGTTCCTGTTGACCCTGCTGATAAACACTTGAACCACCAGACTCTCTGGAGTGGGATACTGTGTGAGAAAGGCAGGTTCTCCAGGAGCAGGAAAATGGTGACGGAAAATTTGTCTATTGATGGGTGGCCCCTAACACAGCCTGGCCAAGGGACCCCAATAGGGTATCAGTAAGTGTCTCGTTGAAGGATAGGAGTAGCTAAGTGGGAGTCTGGCCGGGTTGCAAGACGTCGGTTAAAACATTAGTTTTTACTTCTGTGGTTGGAAATTGTAGGTCTAATATTTCAGCTGCCCTTCGCAACACAACACCAAACGAGGCACTTTACTCTGTAGTAGGACTCAGGGGAAACACAAGGTCAGCATCCGGGGGAATGTCGAGCTCATTGGCATCCTAGAGTTCTTCATACCAGTCGTCCTCATTATACTGGGAATATAATGAACCTCTTCATCTTAACTGTCATTGTCAGAATCCGTACCAAATAAGTACTGTCTGGGTCCTATTATGAGATAAGTGCAAGATGTCAGAGTCAAAGGAATTGCCAAAAGTTGCAAGCCGGTCGGCGCTGAGCAAGACTTTGGTCGAGTTTGTGGCAAATTCAGTTTGGAATAAGACAGTATTATAGGCTGCATATTCTCATCAGGCCGCCAATGGCATTGATGCAAAAAAGGCAGGAGTTAGAGGGGGCATCTGAAGTTGGTGCTGGACCCGTTGTGGATCAAAGGGGCACAGAAGGCGCAGAGGTTGGATCTGCTGGTGGACGTCCGACTCGAGGTCCTTGCTTTTCCTTGGGGCTTGAAAGCATGCCAAAGGGAGCAGGTATTCTGCAAAACATCTGCAGCATAGACTCTTTGAAGGCTTCTATTTACTGTGATGCCGCAGATGGCCCTGGGAACTCGGGAATCGTGGAAACCAGAGTGAGAACTGGCTAAGATGGAGATCAGGAACAACACCAGAAGGCACGTTGACACCCTTGAGCCCTGTAAGAAGTTCAAAAGTGACAAAGGAGCAGCATTCCGCTTGGATTCCTGGTTTCCTCTTCCACTTACCCGAAGGCTCCAACCTCAATGACAACCTACAGCGGGAACGACTTCGGGAGCAGGACCTTCCTTTTCACTTAGACAGTTCACGGCTGCAGGAAGCTGAGTTTCTGTTGCAGGAACCCCACCACTTGTTGCCAGACTACTGATGCACTTTGAATTGATGTACCTTGGGTCCCTGCCAATCAGGTTTCCAGGGCCAGTGTTCTGTCCCAAAACTGTACCTTGTACCCCCAATTGGCACCTATCTGGCCACATGTCAGTCCCTTGTACAAGGTACTTCGGGTACCAAGGGCACTGTGGCCAGGGAAGGCCTCTAAGGGCTGCAGCACTTATTGTGCCACCCTTAGAGGCCCTGTACCTTTACACACATACACACAATGCCAATGCAGGCTGCGTGTTTTGGTGCATAACAAGGTGAAGAGTCAACAGGGCACACATCCCTGTGAGACATGCCTACAACCCACTGCCCTGGCATAGGTCAGCCACCCCTCTAGCTGGATGCACTATACCAGTGGTGAGGGTACAGGTGCATGATCACTGTACCCCTACAGTGTCTAGACCAATTCTTAGACATTGTAAGTGCAGTAATGCCATTAAGAGTATATGATGCTGGGAGTTTGTCATTACGAACTCCACAGCACCATACAATAATGGCTTTACTGAAAACTAGGAAGTTTGGTATCAAACTTATCAGCATATTAAACCCACACTGATGCCAGTGTGGGATTTAATGAAAAATGCACTCAGAGGGCATCTTAGAGATGCCCCCTGAAAAACGACCAGCCTCTGGTGGGTTCCCTGACTGGTACACACCAGCCTGCCACCACGAGACATGTTTCTGGACCCCTGGGGTGGGGGCCTTCGCTCTCTGAGCCCAGAAACAAAGCCTTTCTTGGGCGAAGGTGGTAACACCTCCTCCAGGCCAGGAAGAGCCATCTGTGGCAGGGGAGCTTCAAAGGACTTGCCGTCTTTGTAACGTGACCCCCAGCCTCTCCTACTATCAGGAGCAGGCCCCCTTCCTGTCTCCCCTCCTTTTTGGCAGGAAGACAGGTGGGAACAATTAGCACAGCCCAGAAGGTGTGCCCACCTCTGCCAACCCCACCCCTCAGGTAGGGAAGGCGAGGTGAAGCCCACTCTTCAGTGCCCGCCATCTTGCAGATGGCAGGTACTCTCCAATCAGGATTAGGGATTGTGCCCACTCCCCCATGTGGGGTGAGCACACCAAGGGTATAGTCACCCTAAGGTCAGTAGCCCATTGGATACTGACCTCGAGACCCCTAAAACGCCCCCTAAATACAGTATTTAGGGAGCAGCCCTGAACCAAGAAGACAGATTCCCGCAACCTACGAAGAAGAAAGACGAAAGAAGATGCCCAGAAGAGGAGACTGCAGAGAAGAACTGACTTGGCCCCAACCTCCAGAACTCCTGGGAGGACTGAATGCCTTCAACAAAGACCGGATCTCCTGTGAACAGCAGCTCTGTTCAAAAGAAACACTCAAGACAGATTCTGAGCCTACTGAGGACAAAGAAACCTGACGCCTGGAACCACCACTGCACCCAACGCCTGTGGCCTGAATCCAGGTGGCCCACCGGTCCCAGCGAGGTCCCCCAGTGCTCCAGAGTCCGAGTCCACCGTGGGTTGACCCCTCCAGGACACCCTGACGTCACCTGCAGCCTCTGCACGGAGACCCCCCCCCCCCAACCGTAAGTGGCCCGGTAAGGTGAAATACGACCTCAAGACACCCCTGCGTCCAGCCGCCCTGCGCCCTGGAGAAAAGAACCCGAGGTGCACCTACATCCCCGAGCCCTCCAACTTACCTGACCAGCTGTTGGTTCCACCCGGAAGTCTTCCTAGACAGAGCCTGCAGCCAAAATCCAAAACCGGCAACTCCCATTGAAAACAACAGGGCACACAACGCCAAAACAGCACCCTGCCGCCCCTGTGGGTGCACTTTGTGTGCTAACTCGGATCCCCCTTTGCCCTGAGCCTAACACCAGGAGCTTTGCTCCCACAACCTTGTGGCCTGCTCGTGAGCTGCTCCCAACCGGAGGCCCCCTACCCCCCATTGGATAACACTGGGCCTCAACACTCTGCACCCGGCTGCCCTAGTGCCACCGAGGGTGCTTGAAGAGCGCATCCTTGACCCTGGGGGAACCCTGTTGCTAACCACAGAATACCAACTCCCACAAATAAGTACTTACCTGCAAACCGTTAACTTCATTTTCTTCCATAGGATAGCATTGACTGCTCATCGCTCAGTTTGGGGCAACAGCACAGGAGATGGAGCCAAGATTCTTTTAAGAAGGAGCATGGCTTACACAAAGCCGTTTCCCCCCTGCGTGCCCAGGCTGGATTCAAATCTGTGATTCATAGCAGAGTCTCATACAGAGTATTTTCCTCCAGGCCTGTGCTGTCAGAGCATCGCAAAGGTACGGTTGAACTTTTCCCAGGATGTATGACTTGTCCAGCAGCTCTGTGATGGAGCTGGAGTGGAAGGTTGCCCAGTCTTTTTCAAACGATGTTGCCAATACCTGCTTGTTCACTGCTTTTTTCCAAGCTTTTTTCCAAGCAAGGAATGTCAGGTGACTGTAGGCTAACTGCTTCAATCTTGAAGGTGTCAATTGCCTTGCCAAGACCAAGGTGCCAGGAGGAACCTTCCTCCTCGAAAATGAACCTCAGTTGATGTTTGAGTGAGTCTGCTGGTGCTCTCAAAATCCTGATGAAAAGTTTTATTAGGTACCCCTGGCAAGCCAGGTCGGACCTTCCAAGACCGAGCTCCAGCCTCAGTCTTGCTTTTCTGGCGTGCCTCGGTGCGAGCAGCAATGACTTGCATGCCTTGGCCTGGACAGTAATTAAGGACCTATCCAGGGCTCCAGGGAAAGCCAAGTGGCTGTAGCTGATGGCCAGTATCAGTTTTGCTTTTAAGACTGTCAATATTGGCTCGGCGGTGGATTTAGAAAGCAGTGGCTCAGTTGTTTCAGTGTGTGGATGACACTAAGGTTTTGTGACTAGATGCTTCTTCAATGAGCAGGATTCATTGAAAAGGGGACCACATGTTTGCTGCTCTAGGTCCAGAGATATGGCACTGTCTGCCAAAGGATATTAAGCATAGACTCTGGTAATTTTCAGAAAAGCATTTGTAACATTTCTGTTACGTTCTTAAGCTCCTGTTCCTGTGGGCACATCAGTAATGACATACCGTAATTTGAATAAATGACTGTTTAGACGTTACTAGGCTCTTACAAAAAATGTGTTCAGTGTGCCATACAATAAAATAAATACCTTGAAAATAGAGCTGGGGAGGCAGAGAGAGTCAGGGGAGGAGAGATGGAGGAGAAGTGCAAATAGGAAGGAGTAAAAAGCTGTCGTTCAAATGAAGGACAAAGCTGCATCCTCAATACTGCTTTCAAAGCTTTTTTCAGTGATTGCATAAGCTCTAGCAAACAAATAAAAAAAGTCACTATCCAGACTTGAAAAGTTGACAGTGGTTTTAAACAAAATTGCAGTGTCCTCACAAGTTAAACTGGTAATGAGAAAAAGTGAAAAAGCAGAAAATGAGTTGTTCTTTCTCTTTATTTTCTATTGTACTTGCATTTATATAGCGCTTCATCGCCATAAAGATATGCTAAATTTGGTGAAAGGGTAGAATGCCACTGCCAAGGTTGCTTGGTTGGAAGGGCATTTGTATATAGTGCAGAAGTGTTTTGGTGTTGTGCATGACGACCAGAGTGGTGCTTTTATCGTGTTACATGTTGCTGCGCTTGAGCGTGTAGTGGTGTGAAGAGGGAAAGCTTACAGTTACATTGGAAGGAAGGGTGTGGGTAGAAGAAAGACTACCTTTAAGTGGCTGGCCACTAAGACAAGCATTTGCAAATCAATAGGTCTCGCATTTACGCGAGACCTATTGCATTGCAAATGGTAGGCATTACAGACAACGGGAGGGAGGACCGGCGGGGGGGAGGCAGGGACAACGGGAGGGAGGGCGAGCAGGCAGAAGGCACTGACAACGGGAGGGCGGGTGGCGGGTGCGAGAAGGCACGGACCACAGGAGGGCGGTGGGGGAGAGGGCACGAACAACGGAGGGGGGAGGGGGAGAAGGCATGACAACAGGAGGGAGGGGGGGGGGGGAGTAAAGAAGGCACCAAAGCATGTCGTGCCTGCAGTAGGAGAACCTCATTAAAGAAAATAGTGCTCACAGTCTAAAAAACACATACAGTGTAACAACCGAAGTAAAGGGGCCAGTCGCCATGGGAGGTGACAAATTAAGAGGAGGAGGTACTAAGGAGGGACTAACATGCCTATTGACGAATCAGAAGCCAGCATTTAGGACGGACAATGACAAGCCAATGGCAAATATGGGCGGAGAGTGGGAGGAGCTTCTATTCCCTACTCCTCTACAATAAGTCTCACAGAGCAGCGCATGCGTGCTGGCTCTAGGCTCTACCTAAAAAAAGACTTCACAAGAAAAAGAGAACCAAACTATGTCATCCTCAATGAACACGAGAATTGGCTTCAAGGCACGTTACATCTCCCCTCTGAAAAAAGCTTACTGCTACCCTTCACAAATAAAAAGAGCCTGTCTAAACACCCCAACATTATTTCTACATTCAGGCACAAAATGGTATTCCGTCGAATAACATATCCAGTGGATTAAGAATGGAGAATATTTTTTAAATAGTCTCCAAATAAGACGTTTTACTCCATAGAACTTGCTGATTCTAGAAGTCATAATTTTTTTTATAAAATGTTCGAAGGTGCATTGTTACCACACTTATTGGTAATTGGTTTCTTAACGTTGAGAGGATAAAAGGTTGAGCTGGCCCCTTTGGGACTCTTACCTGTAGCCTAGGAGTGTTGCAGAATTCTGTAGAAGGTAATCAACCCATGAACACTACCTGTCAGGCTCCCACCATTGCTAAGGGGGGCTTATGTATCAATAAATAAAAAATAAACATTCTTTTATTCGTTTCCTGAGCACATACAACAGAAACTGTAGGCAGTAACAAGCCGGAACCTTACACTTTAAGCGTTACAGAGACCAGTAGTGAAAGAAGAAATACAAGGACAGCTCTTCACGCCTCCTTTTTACGTTGCACTTATTTGTCATTTTAGGCACAGGGAGGTGAAGTGATCTGCACATTATCTAATACGTTTGGTTAAGTGTTCTAACCGGGACCAAATCCCACTACCTGTTGCCCACACGAAGAACAAAATAAAAGAGGCAAATGGGATTTCAAGGGGCTTGGTACCATCCTGCACCCAACAGCACACCTCCTAGCAATAAACAAAAGAATCAGATAATAGAAGGAATATGGCAGGCCCAGGCTTCATACATTATAACCAGGGCCACTGGAATTATTCAGAATGGGAGGGTCAAATTATGCCGCAGAGTAGAGTAAGTTATGCAGCAAGAAAAGGCAAGAAATGTGACGTAATGCGGTACATTTTTTGATACTATTACTTCATTATTTTGTCATTTGTACACTGTCTGGGCATTGGTTACACCTCATTGGAGCTATTTTAACACCCAGATATAGATACAGAGGCTTCTGTTGTTGCTGCTGCTGTCGGCTTCGAAAAGGAGCCGCCTTCCCAATGCCCCGAAATCTGCGGAAACCAAAACCCCTAGCCTGAGATTGCAAGCCTAAAGATCTAGCAGTAGCTCTGCTATCCTTAAATCGCTGTAAAGCTGAATCAGCCTTGGTCCCAAAGAGTCTAGATCCATCAAAGGGAAAGGTCCAACAGCGTGGCCTGGACGTCCGGAGAGAATCCTGAACCTCTCAACCAGGCATGCCTCCTAGTTGCCACGAAGAACCCATTAGCCTGGCAACGGAGTCAGCCATATTAAGGCCGGACTGGATCACCTGACGGGCTGCAGCCTGCGTGTCCGACAGCACCTCAGCGAAGTGACCCTGGACATCCTCTGACAACTTAGGTATAACTTCCTTGTCAGAATCCATCAATGCATGGATATAATGCCACAGTAAGCACTCGTTGATTTCAAGGCCATGCTGGCCGACGGAAACACCTTTTTTGCGGATTGTTCCAACTTCTTGGAGTCCCTATCCCCGAGTGGAATGGAAGCAGCCAGCAGATTGTTTTGAGGAACAAGACGATTGAACCACAAGGTTCTCTGGCGAAGGGTGTGATGACAAAAAAGCTGGATCCCCAGCCGCCGCCTTATAGCGCCTTGCCACCGTTATTGACACAGCAGGGGCAGACATTGGCTTCTGCCATACTTCCAAAATCGGATCTGTCAGAGCCTCACTGAAAGGAAGCAAAGGCTCCACCGCAGAAGGAGTGCAGTACCTCTGTTAAAATATTAGATTTGACCTCTGCTGTTGGCAATTGTAAGGCCAAAAGGTCAGCAGCCTTTCTTATAACCGAATTGTATGAGGCCACATCCTGAAACGGAAGAGCTTTAGGGGAGGAGAGTTCCCACTCTGGTTAAGTGTCAAGCCCACTGGCTTCTTGCAGCCCTGCAAACTCCTCCATAGGGTCTAATATCTCCCCCTCTTCAGCTTGCTCCTGTTGCCATTGGAATTCCTCTTCTTCCAGAAACCTCTGAGCCTCCCTCCTCGATCGAATCTTCGGAGTCGGTGCAGACGCTGCGCCGGAGACCTCGGAGCTAGCGTCAATGGAGGACCTTCAGAAGCGGGCAGCGGCACCGACCGAAGTCAAGACGGCACCGGAACGGAGCCAGACGGCGCCGGTGAGTAGTTCATCCTTCCCTCCTGAGATGGAATCGGCGTAGAGAACCGCGGCATCGGGAGAACGGTATGAATGGTGCCTGGGGATAATGCAGGGGAACGCCCAAATTATAGGAAAGCGGACCCACGGGGCCAGCCGGCACGCCGGATGGGTTAACCGCCCTGGCAAATACACCATACATTGCATTAAGAAAATGCGACGGATCCGCACCTGGAGTCGGGAAAGGGGGGTATGGATACGGAACCGCCTGACTTGAGATAGATCGAGGTCGTAGAACGGGCTCTGGTTGCGACGCCGGATTTGGAGTGTCGAGAGGCGCAGGAGTTCCCCCCTGGGCATCGGAGAGTTCTTCGACGTCGGACAGCCCCTTGGTGTCAGAGAGTGCACAGGAGACTCTAGCGGAGAAGTACAAGGGGAAATGTCATCCTTTCTATGACTTTTATACAAAAAGGGGGGTACCTCTCTCACCATCAATAAAAGCCTCTTTCAGCCTCGGAAGTTCCTTCTATTAACTCTGAGTCTAATCAATTAATGTCGGGTGTCACTTTATATACATATATATGTATTCCACGTACTGAATTTAAATAAACACTTTGAATGGATTAAATCACTTTTTAATCATATGCCATACCTTTGGCTGTATCAAACATTTTCTTTTTTAACAGTAAAAAAGCACTTGAAAGTTTACATAAATCAACGTAGAACAATTCATGCATTGTTAAAGAGAAAACTTCAACATCTGAATCACAAAACAAAAAAATCACAACTCATTTAGTATACTTTAAAAAAAGACATTAAACATTACAAATATGTCACAATCGCATGAGCTGGTACTGTGAGAGCAATGCTAAATCATATATGTCCTACTCTGCTTTTACATGTCGGGCCTATCAGCTTTTGGCTCCACAATACTTTTTCTTACGTGGTCCTAGTGAGGTCAGAGTGAAATATGAGTAGTTTCTTGTCTATACCGATGCTCTTCAGACTAGACAGTCCATTATTTTACTCTATAAATAAGTGTGCTAACTCTTGGCCTCAAGGATTCGATGCAGAGGCGTTTCAACCTTCATAGTGGGACCATAGGATATTTTGGCAGAAGGTCTTCATCAGGGCAGGAGAAGGTTTTTGTAGGACACTGCAATTACAGGACATGAAGGTGATGTTTACTATCAATTCATGTAAGTGTGCTATACTGTATCTACTTTCTGCTTTCTCTTCAGTGTGTACATACCGGGAAATTCTTAGGCGTGTGCAGGAAGTCCAACTTCAACCTGGATCTATCGGTGGTGATAAGGAAACTTATCCCGTGTATTGTGTTGTTCTTCTTGTCGCTTTGGTTTTTACTCTGTCTGTGAATTTGAGAGTTACAAGGGGAGGGAAGGGAGAAGAAAGCTATGAGCCTTATTGCACCTGCGTTGCTCACATTTTAGTTTTTGAATGCACTATATTCTATCATGCAGAAATGGAGGGACTGTGTTTGTTTCGAGACCGTAATAATTAAAAATTAAAAAAGGGCGGGTAGGAACCGTGATGTTCTACAGAGGAGTGCTGCTTGTGTACTAGTGGTCCTCAAGGTTACTCCATGGATGGTGCACAAAAGACAGCCAAAGTTTTTTCATGAAAGCGAAATAGAGGATCTTTTGAGAAGACCATCCACATTAAATCTTGGTAGCAACACCGCCAACCCAGGCCAACAATCTGAACTAGAGAAAATAACACGATTGAAGAAAAAACAAATCCGCACAGCCCTATATGGTGAAGTACTTCTAGAACACCTGAGAGCAGGCACTATTCCAGTAGGCCTGCAGGTCAAGAATGTCCCTGTGATCTTCACAGACCAACCAGAATATCTAGGTGACTTCAGCCACGTCGGAACAAAATGTTCGAGAGATTGGATGTTTCTCTCCATCAAAACAGCCGAACGATTAAGTTTGAAAGAGTTGGAGCTAATAAAAGAACTAGAAGAGGCTCTGTTGAACAACACAGCAACTGAGAACGCCCAAGCACTGCTCTCCAAGTTGGAAAAAGAAAATACCACCTTCAACAAGACCACAGAGGACTTCAAAAGAGCAAAACTACAAAAAGACATTGTGAATTTCAGTGAAAAAAGGGTTTATCCGTACTTGGATAAAGAATACTATCAACAACCAACTAATACAAGGATCCTAAGAACATATGGTGGCAGGAGCAGAAGACAATTCACCACATTCTCGGATGCTTCATCTTACTCAGACAGCTCAAGTGACGCTGAACCATCCACAAGCTCCAGGGGCAAACAACAAGTACAATTTTATCAACCGGAACCTTTTTTAGACAGAGGCAACGGACGCCCCCGAGGGAGAACCAGAGTAAGACAATGGTACAATCCCAATCCCAACCAATACCAGGGAGAGATAATAACGAGGAGGAATGTCTACAGATGGTAAGAACTGAATCCAGCCCCATTTACAATTTGACAGACTATACTTTATCGGCTGACGAAATACAAGTACTGAACAAAGGCCTATCCTTCATACCGACGATCAGGCCAGATATGAGTCAAACCAAATTGGAAATCATTCAACTGTTCCGAAAAATGCGCCTGAAGGCATTCTTTGTGGAGAGACCCTTTACACCAGACCGAAATTATTCAGGCCTAAAAGAACAGTCCACCTTTTTTCCACCAGCTGCAAGTACACCAATGGAATTGCTCACTTTTGAAAAACATTTAATGAGAGATCTTGTTGTATTGGAGAAAACACAGAATTACATCAAGTGGAACCTGACTAAGAACGAAAAGACTGCTCTGGAAAAGCTGAAGACAAATCAGGAACTTATAATAAAGCCGGCTGATAAGGGCGGAGCAATCGTTATCATGACAAGAGAGAAATATGAAGGAGAAATCATTCGTCAACTGTCCAATAAAGAGCATTATAGAAAAATAGATAATGATTGGGCCAAATTGATACAAACCAAATTGACCAAACTAATAGCGACTGGAGAAGAACATGGCTGGTTGTCAAAAAAAGAAGCTAAATATCTATTCAATGATGATCCACGGACGCCACAGAAAACCCCCCGGGGAGACCAATAATCTCAGGGGTGAACTCCATCCTAGAGAGACCGGCCAAATATATAGACACCTTTCTCAAACCATTGGTGGGTGACACAGTGAGCTATATACACACCGTGCAAGCAATCACACTTCTAGAAGGTCATCCCTTTGATCCAGAAGCTGAGATATTGGTGACACTGGATATCGTCAGTTTGTACACCAACATCCCTCAAGAAGCAGGATTAGAAGTACTCCATCACTTCCTGGACAAACGGACTCGACCCCACAACGTACCAACAGCGTACCTTATAGAGATGGCAGAGGTGTGTCTCAAATACAACTTTTTCAATTCAATGACGAGCAATTTTTACAGACCAAGGGGACCACAATGGGGTGTCCTTTTGCGCCAGAAATGGCAGTGATGTTTAAGGCCCTATATGAGGAAAGATGGGTATTTAACAACAACCCATACGACGGACACATAAAAATCTGGCGTCAGTATATCGACGATGTGTTCATGCTATGGAGGGGAACATCGGAAGATCTAGTAGAATTTTTGATACGGCTGAACCAGAGAAACCCAGATATTCAGTTTTCAATGAATTCAAGTAAAGATGAGATCAATTTCCTGGACCTTCTGGTGAGACATGAAGGAGTCATATATACCACACTCTACACAAAACAAACAGATAGGAATACGTTCCTTCATTTTTCCAGTTTTCACCAACGGAATTTACGTGAAAACCTGCCATATAGCCAGTTTTTAAGAATTAGGCGCAACTGCACCAAAAAAGATGACTACTTTAAGAACGCCAGAGTCCTTCTTGAAAAATTGGTTCATCGAAACTATCCAAGAAAACTGGTAAAGCGATCGATGAAACAGGCGTGGTATACTCCACGAGAAACTCTACTAACACCTAAAGAGAAGACGAAAGCGATGCCATTGGTGTGCGTCACTACATTTTCTGCAGTAACAAATGAGGTAAAGAAAATTGTCAAGAAAAATTGGCACACGGTGAAAGGTTTGGCAACATTCAAAGACACACCTATTTTCGCCCTCAAGAAAAACAAAAGTATCAAGGACAAACTGGTACGTGCCAACACGAAAATAAAAAAAAACCCTACATCAATACAAACAATGTTAGCGTTGCCCCCAATCAAAGGCCATCGACGCTGTGGAAACTGTACATCATGTGCAAGTACCATTGAAGGAATGAAGTTTGATTATGGAAATAAAAGCATCCAACATGATGAATTTACAAATTGTAATACAACGAATGTAATTTATTGTGTGATTTGCCTGTGTCAACTGGCTTATATTGGCAAGACCACGCAGCCAATAAAGAGGAGAATCAGCCAGCATCGTTCACGGATACGATGCAAAGTACCCAATGCGCCTATGGTTCAACATTGTGTAGAACAAGCATTTGAAATGCAATAGGTCTCGCATTTACGAGAGTTTGAGCTATTGGCATTGTAAATGACAATGCCTTTTATTTATATGTTGTTTTTAAAACAGATAATTAAAAGGCATTGTCATCTACAATGCCAATAGGTTAAACTCTCGCAAATGCGAGACCTATTGCATTGCAAATGTGTTTGGTGCCCATGCTATAAAGATTTTTTTTTAAAGCATTAGGAGAGATAGGAGAGAGCGTGTCCTGCCTGCAACAGAGGGCAGGACAAAGCTATTTGAGAAAATAGTGCGCGGAGGCTGTAATTAAAGCCTACCGAGTAACAACACACGTAACAGAGGGTGTCGCCATGGGAGGATACAAAATAAGACAAGGCTGTACTAAGGAGGGAGAACTAAGCCTATTGACCAATAAAAAGCCACAGTTTACAGTGGACAGTGACACACGCCAATGAAAAATATGGGCGGAGCTTCAAGTCCATACCTGAATACAGCATGCCTCGCAGAGCAGCGCATGCGCTGCTCAGGCTCAACCTAACAAGACAGACATCAGCAATGCATGTTTCTTTGACACTTATAAACACAAAAGAACAGATAGATGGAGATGAACTACTGCTCAGAGGGCTATTCTGCATGTTGGAGATGCCACTGGCGTTATTGAGAGTGTTGCTGGGTGGGTAACTAACTCTTTTATTGTTTCAGCTTAAAAAAAACATACAATTAAAAACGAGCCCATATAAAACTGTATATGTGGTTAATATCATGAATAAGTTGTATCGTTGGGGTAAACCTTTCATGTGGGGAAGTCTAACACAAGAGAAAAGTCTGGGTTAGTTCTTCAGGTCATAACCTGGAGACCTAAGGAGGAGCAGTTTTAGGGGCTATCCATGATGAAAACATGTATGAGGCTCCCAGAAAAAAGATGGCCTCAGAGTCCGACCGGCAGCACAGGAGCCATGCCTCCCTACAGTGCCTGGCCTTATATTTCATAAAAAGTGTCCGCAGACATGGCCAGCTCCAGGGCGCTGCGACCGGTGCCACCGCACCGGATGCTGACTTCAGGGGGTGCTGTTTTTCGCAAGTTTATTTTGGTTTTAGAAGCACCTGCTGCCGCACTCCTTGCCTCCAGCAATTTCCAGATAACTATAAAAATGTCAAGATAACTATACTGCCTACCAGTATGGATGTTGTGTGACTCCTACACCTTGCAGTTCTCTGGCTTATGTAACATTTCCTACACGCTGATTTACACATGTATGATTGATTGTCTCTGTGTAATGTGCTTGTGATGCAAAGTGCTCTGACACTCTACACTGGTATGAGTGGCGCTATATAACTAATTAAATGCCTCTGAAAGAAAGTGGTTATGAAGCCTTGAGAGGCACTTTTAAAAGGTGGTGGTGAGGGAATCCATGGTGGAGGTGGTCACCACCTGCACCATGGATGGGGGAGGGGGTGCCAACAAACATTGTCGCACCGGGTGCCACCAGTGCTAAAGCCGGCCTTGTCCACAGGCACAGTCCCGTAGCCTGCAGTGATTTATTGCACAGGAGCATGGAGTGCAGTACAGTTTCCCGCCTCCAGTCGTGCAATTGAAGAGGCCTGTATGCGTCGAGGTGTTGGGGCAATTAATTTTCGACCTAGGCCTGGACGGCAGAGTTCCTAGCCCGCTGGACCTCACATACATAGACACATTTACCTCTGGAAATTTGCGGCCCAGGTGTGTTTCGGGAGAGACTCTGGTCTTTATTCTTAAAAACTGTGACAATAATTTGCCTCCTTGCTTAATGTAGTTTGCTTGGATCTAGCCCAGTATTACCATGTATCCAAGCACCAAGACGCAATTCGGTGTGAGCTTTATAAATGTTTATTTCCTTTAAATGTCATCTGATTTGAGGGCAAACTCGATAATTTAAATACACCCTTCCGACCATGGCAAGTACAGCGCTCTGAAGGTTTTCTGAGCATTGCAAGTACAGCGCTCTGAAGGTTTTCTGATCACGGCAAGTACAGCGCTCTGAAGGTTTTCTGATCACGGCAAATACAGCGCTCTGAAGGTTTTCTGATCATTGCAAGTACAGCGCTCTGAAGGTTTTCTGATCAGGGCAAGTACATCGCTCTGAAGGTTATCTGATCATTGCAAGTACAGAGCTCTGAAGGTTTTCTGATCACGGCAAATACAGCGCTCTGAAGGTTTTCTGATCACGGCAAGTACATCGCTCTGAAGCTTATCTGATCATTGCAAGTACAGCGCTCTGAAGGTTTTCTGATCACTGCAAGTACAGCGCTCTGAAGGTTTTCCGGCACTTGCAGTTGGCGCTTCTCATTATAAGTGAAGGGACACACAGCAGGAAGGAAGCACAACGCAAAACATCATGAGCTGGGAAGGTGTTCCTGGCTAAAGACACGACCAGAGAGAATGTCCTGGTCTCGTCTCGATGTTGTCTCTGCAACTCAGGGAAGGACACCCGAGGATGCCTGGCTTGCTTGCTTATTCATAGGGGTTTTAAAAGACTAGAGCGGTAGTTGGTGCCTTTTCAAACGTGCTTCTGATACCTTGACTTTTCACCAGTTATGCTGGTCGCAGTATTGTTGCCCATTGCACCATTCAGTTAATGTTTTAAAAATGTTTTCTGCGGTTAACTGCCTCTACCGTGAAACTCCCCTCACACCGCCTCGGGATTTTTTTGAAGGGTCAGGCTGTCAGGATGACATTGCCCTGGCTCATCCGGCCTTTTTGATCTTTCAAAGATCAACAGACACATTTGATACCATCTCCTCATAAGAACATGCGCCATTATGCGGCCAAACGTGCTCTATTCAGCTGCCTGCAGGGCACTGATTTTTTATTCTGTATCCTGTGTGCGCAGAATTCCATGAAATGTTCTGATTCTGTTATGAAGGTTGTTTAATTAAAGTAGAGAAAGTTCCATCGGTAACTCGATTGAGGGCGTCAATCTTCACGTGCAGCTTTTGGTCATTTTCTGCTTCCATGTTTTGTTCAGATTCTGGTTTAGCAGTTATCAAGTGACATGTCTTCAAAGCACGGAGCCACGCTGTCTAAGGCAGGTCACATTTGCCCTGTGTTGTCTCTGGCTTCCTGACTGCCAACCAGGCACCCCCATTTCAGTTACACAACCTAGAGCGCTGCGGTTGTGCAACGGCCCCAGCTTCTCCTCAGAGGGGCGTCGAGTCTATGACTGGGAAAAATACAACAAGCAGCGGAAGCTGGAAATCAATTAGTAACAGGATACTAGTTTAAGCAAGGCAGGCAATAAATCGCTTTAGCAGATAACAAGCAAAAGCGAAGCAAAAGCACGTGACCAAGGAGGAATGCATCTGCCAGCCTGCTCGCTCCCGAGACCCCGAGGCCATGGGAGTGACATTTTAAGAAGAGGTGGGACATGCACCCGCCTTTGGCCAATTGCGTGCTTTCATTTCTTGAAAGCCACACGCAAAGGCCAATTGATGTGACAACCACATGCACGAGCTTTCTGAAAGCTTTCTGAATGTCTGGAGTGATTCCAAGAGGCCCTCTCCTAGAGCAGCGCATTCGCGCTGCGCTCTAGGCGAGACCTAAAAAGGGCATGGCCCTAATGATATCAAGTGGACAGAATTGAAGCATGTCACTGGGAAAAACATTGATGCCTTACTGTCAAGATTCGAAGTTAAAACCATCCTGCGTTTAGGGACCACTGAAAAGGGACTGAATGAAATGAGTGAGATCATGCATTGTGCATAAAGGATACCTGGTGCACACGATTAACTCCAAACTGATGGAACAAACTATATAAATATGAGCCGATAAGTTGTACCCTACACCACTACAGAAGTCGAAATGTCCTCGCACAATCGACAAATAAAGACCGAAACTACATCAAGGCACCCCCGTTAAAAACTACAGAAGGAGGACCTTGGGTAATGGGAACCAATCGTGCTATGCGTAACGGGTTCCCTTAGCAACCATGGGATGCCTTGTTTAACGGTAGTCAGGCACGGCCTGCCGCTGAAGGAAATGCGTCATCACGCCGCGGAAACATTTCCAACAAGAAGACACCGCTGAACGACCACGAGTAATAGTGAAAGTCATGGAGGCCGCCGGATCCACTGACCGCGTTGTGCTGCACCCGCGAGAAAAAGACAACGCTGCGCAGAAGGTAAAACCGCCTCCCACACGGTTATCAGTGGAACTTATACACGCTCCAGAAAGGATTTCCAGTGATAGCGGAGGCACTGCTTGGGTTGCACTAGCATGTTGGGTTGAAAGTTTTAGATGCTTCGCTTTCATTAAAAAACTTTGGCTGTCTTTTGTGCACCGTCCATGGAGTAACCTTGAAGACCACTAGTATACAAGCTGCACTCCTCTATAGAACATCACGGTTCCTACCCCCCCTTTTTTAATTTTTAATTATTACGGTCTCGAAACAAACACAGTCCCTCCATTTCTGCATGATAGAATATAGTGCATTCAAAAACTAAAATGTGAGCAACGCAGGTGCAATAAGGCTCATAGCTTTCTTCTCCCTTCCCTCCCCTTGTAACTCTCAAATTCACAGACAGAGTAAAACCACAAGCGACAAGAAGAACACAATACACGGGATGAGTTTCCTTATCACCACCGATAGATCCCGGTTGAAGTTGGACTTCCTGCACACGCCTAAGAATTTCCCGGTATGTACACACCGAAGAGAAAGCAGAAAGTAGATACAGTATAGCACACTTACATGAATTGATAGTAAACATCACCTTCATGTCCTGTAATTGCAGTGTCCTACAAAAACCTTCTCCTGCCCTGATGAAGACCTTCTGTCAAAATATCCTATGGTCCCACTATGAAGGTTGAAACGCGTCGGCATCGAATCCTTGAGGCCAAGAGTTGGCACACTTAATTATAGAGTAAAATAATGAACTGTCTAATTTGAAGAGCATCGGTATAGACAAGAAACTACTCATATTTCACTCTGACCTCACTAGGACCACGTAAGAAAAAGTATTGTGGCGCCAAAAGCTGATAGGCCCGACATGTAAAAGCAGAGTAGGACATATAAGATTTAGCATTGCTCTCACAGTAACAGCTCATGCGATTGTGACATATTTGTAATGTTTAATGTGTCTATTTTTAAAGTATACTAAATGAGTTGTGATTTTTTTGTTTTGTGATTCAGATGTTGAAGTCTTCTCTTTAACAATGCATGAATTGTTCTACGTTGTCATATGTAAACTTTCAAGTGCTTTTTTACTGTTAAAAAAGAAAATGTTTGATACAAAGGCATGGCATATGATTAAAAAGTGATTTAATCCATTCAAAGTGTTTATTTAAATTCAGTACATGGAAAACATATATATGTATATAAAGCGACACCGGACATTAATTGATTAGACTCAGAGTTAATAGAAGGAACTTCCGAGGCTGAAAGAGGCTTTTATTGATGGTGAGAGAGGTACCCCCCTTTTTGTATAAAATGTATTGCAGATTCCAGCCTCTCCCTACCTAAATTGAATCACTCCCCTTTTGAGTCTCTTCCTTTCTATGACGACGCCGGAATGAATAAAAGCAACCCCCGACACGTGACACCTGTAGAAATGGCAAAAGACTTTGTCCCTTTCTATCGCGGCATGAATGGCACTGTGCTAATGCTACGCTTAAAGACTTTGATAGAAAATCAGACATTTGTGGTGAGCAAATTTAGAGTGTCGCTGGTGTTGACAGTGCTCTATACTGGAGCTGCTTTCCACCAAAACTTGAGAACTACCCAGAGATCTCGGCTTCTCTTTTTGCATAATTTATGCGTCACTCTATGCCTGAAAGGGATGTATATACATACATATACATATACATACATATACATACATATACATATACATACATATACATATACATACATATACATATATATATATATATATATTATTACCAAATAACATCATAGGAAAAGGAAGAGACCTTAATAAGACAAAGCCTACCTTAGGCGAACAGACGTCGTAAGGTAGCTTGCCCAACTTCAATATCCGCCTTCCGCCATGTATCCAGGCAATAGTGTCTCGTGAAGGTATGGACGCTTGTCCATGTCGCTGCCCTGCAGATGTCGGGTAAAGACACTCCGGCAAACAGGGCCGAGGATGCTGCCATTTTCCTGGTGGAGTGAGCGGTGAGTTTAGACGTAAGCGGGCGTCCGGCTTTCTCATGGCAGAAAGTTATAGTGGAGGAGACCCAGCGTGCAATAGATGCTCAAGTCAAGGCCTGACCCTTCCTAGGGGCAGAGAAGGCGATGAGCAGCTGGGTTGATTTACCAAAAACATTTGTCCTTTGCAAGTAGAATTTCAAGCAACGCTTGATGTTCAAAGAATGGAGAGCTCTCTCTGCAGGAGTCGACGGAAAGGGAAAAAAGGAAGGCAGAACCACCGGCTCATTGAGATGGAACGTGGTAGGCACCTTGGGAATGAAGGATTAGTGTGGAGTACCACTCTGTCCTGATGAAACTGCAGGTAAGGCTCTGTTGCAGCGAAGGCTTGAATTTCGCTAATGAGTGTAGCAGAAGTAATGGCCAAGAGAAAGGCCACCTTCCATGAGAGATACTTCAAATCACATTTGTGAATCGGCTTGAAGGGAGACCTCATAAGCTGCGACAAGACAATGTAGCGCTGCCAGAGAATTGGAGGGGGACGAATTGGTGGGTAGGCTCTAAAGAGACCCTTCATTAACTCTTTCACTAGTCTGTTGGACCACAGATACAACTGGCCCGAACATCTCCTGTTCCTGGAAATTGCTGCTAAGTGCACTTTAATCGATGAATGGGAAAGACCAGTCTTGGCGAGATACAAAAGATACGGCAAAACGTCCACTGGAGGTGACGAGAGAGGAGGAAAAGAGTGTTCGACACACCAGGAACAGTATCGCCTCCTTTTAGCCTAGTAGCACTTGATTGTGGAAGGAGCTCGGGCTCTGTTAAGTATGGATCGGCATTCCACAGAGAGCACTAACTCTCCAAACTCCGTGTGGTGAGGAGCCAAGCTGACAATTGAAGTGTGTGAATCTGTGGATAACCACTTGGCCTTGGTCCATGGAGAGCAGATTCTCCGTTGGTTGGAAATTGATTAGCGAAGACTCTGATAGGCGAAATAGCTCGGTGTACCAATACTGTCTTGCTTACACCGGGGCAATGAGAATAATGCGGCAGGGCTCCCGCTTGAGTTTCTGCAGAACTTTCGGAATGAGTGGGAACGGAGGGAACGCGTAAGCAATTGTTCCTTCCCAGCAAAAGTGGAAGGCATCCCCCAGAGAGCCTGGTTGAGGAAACCTGCTGGCATAAAACTCGCACTTTTTGTTGAGTGATGTAGCGAATAGATCTAGGGTTGGTAATCCCCAGCACTGAAATACCCTTCTTAGCGGAGTGACATTTAGCTCCCATTCGTGACACTTTTTGGTGTCCCTGCTGAGGGAATCTGCCCATTCGTTCTGTACACCTGGAACGTGTTGGACTTGCATAGATATGTTGTGGTCTATTAGCAATTCCCAAATCTACTGCGCTACGATTGACAGGGCATGAGACCTCGTCCTTCCTGGTTTCTGTAGATAGAACATGGTGGTTGTGTTGTCCGTGCGGACGAGTATTGACAATACGAGTAGAAACAATCAGAGGCCTGGAAAGACTGCTTTAAGTTCAAACAGATTTATGTGACACAATGCCTCTTGTTCCGACCACCTCCCTCGGACCTGAAGCTCCTAGAGGTGAGCTCCCCATCCTTCCATGGAAGCGTCTGTTGTCATTACCATCTCTGGTTTTGCTGGGAGGAAGGACAGGCCTTGAGCGAGATTGTCCCTGATTGCCCACCAGGACATTGCCACAGCCAACTCTGGAGTGATTGAAACAATGTCATTGAAGGATCCTCGAGATTGAATCCACTGAGATTTGAGCTGCTCCTGGAGAGGTCTCATCCGCAAGCTGCAGTGTGGGATCATCCCCAACATTGACTTGTAAGTCCTTACAGAAACACACCTTTTTGAGGAGAGGGACTGTGCCATCCTTTGCAGATGTGTAATCCTTTCTTCTGTGGGAAAGGCCATTGAGCGACTGGCAACCAAGATCGCTCCCAGGAACACCAGCGACCTGGAGGGAACGAGAGAGGACTTTTCCCTGGTGAGATTGAGACCCAGGGAGCGAAAAAGTCAGAGACAGGCTTTCGTAGACTGCTTGGCACCTTGAAGGGATGGGACCTTGACTAACCAATCGTCCAGGTAGGGAAAAACCTGGTGACCCGAACGCCGGAGAAAAGCTGCCAACAGCGCCAGGCACTTGGTGAAAACCCCGGGCACTGATTTTAGCCCGAAAAGCAGCACTTTGAATTGATAATGGCACCCTGCCACCTCGAACCTGAGAAAGCGACGATGCTTCGGGTGTATGGGAATATGAAAGTACGCATCCAGAAGATCCAGGGAGTCATATAATCCCTTGTGTCCATGAGAAGAAGAATCTCCTGAAGCGACAACATCCTGAAAGGTTGACTTTTGATGAACTTGTTCAACAACCTGAGGTCCATAATTTGCCTCCATTTTCATGAGAGTAAAATCCTAGGTTGTGTTGACTGCGTGGCACCTCTTCAATTGCTTGTTTGGCGAGAAGCAGACGGATTTCTTTTTTGAGAAGTCCAAGATGACGGTGTGATGTTTTCCGAAGAGGGAAATTCGGAGGTTGTTGAAGAAATTCCAGGGTGTGACCATGATGAAAAATGTCTAACACCCATTTGTCGGAAGAAATTATATTCCATTGAGCGAAGAATTTTGAGCAAGTTTGAGCCAATTCAAGTGGGACTGGGGTGACGGGTGCCTGCAAAATGTCATTGTCTCCTGTTGGCATCGTGAGACTTTCCTCCAGACGCGGGTCGTCTGCATGCTGGTGCTCTTGTGTATTCTAGTGTGGAAGTTTGGCGAAAGGACTGTGCGGAATATTGCGGCCGAAACCCCTGCTGATAGTAGGGCTGAAAACACTGCTGGAGCTGGGGCAGAGAAAGAATTGGCATCTTCCTCTTAAAGAAGAAAATTTCTTTTGCTGCAAATGAGCCAAGGATTTTGCAGTGTCAGTGTCTGACTTAATTGACTGTTGCGCCTCATCCACGTGCTTGCCGAATAGATATTCACCATCAAACGGCATATCTAGCACTTTAGTCTGAACCTCTGGGCGGAATGTTGTCGCCCTAAGCCAACCCTGCCTTCGCAACACAGCAGCACCCGCCATTTGCCTAAAGGCGGTAGAAGAGATGTCCAGCGCCACATCTATGATCTTTGATGAGGCTCTCTCTCCTTCTGAAAGTATATCCTTCGCCTCCTTCTTCCTATCCTCGGGCAGATATTCCAGCAAGGGGGAGATGTCGGACCATATTTGCCGGTCATACCTCCCGAGGATAGCCATGGCGTTGGAGGCTCTGACGGCTGTTGCCGCCAGCGCGGAGAATCTTTCGCCAATATTATCCAACCTGCACCCTTCCTTATCTGGCGGGGTAGCACATGGCGATGCTTCTTGAATCTTCTTTGGGCGGCCTGCATAATAACGGAGTCAGGTTTTGGATGGAAAATAAGACACGCTGGAGGGTCCTCAGAAGCCCTGTATTTCTTATCCAATTTCAGGATAACAGCTGGTACGGAAGCTGTAGTCTTCATCAGCTTAAGGCCCTCCTGCCACAAGAAGTCCACTATAGGTATGGCTCTGATGGAGCGCTGCGTAGTGGCCTTGAAGTCGTATAAAAAACACTACATCTGCTTGACGGGCATGGGGAGATCAAAACGTTTTGATGCCTGCTCTAAAAGGTCATGAAAACCGTTGATATCCGCCGGTGGAGAATCGGCCATCGGCAGAGTGGGAGATGGTGGCGTGTGTGCTACATAGTCATTCCATTTGTCTCGGACATTTGGGTCCTACTGCAGCTCTCCCTCTTCTAGCTGCTGGTCACCACTGTCCAGAGCCTGAACAGGGTGGTACCGCAAGGGCGGTAAGGTTTTCTGTTTCAGCAGTGCAGGCGTAGCCTGCTGATCCAAGATGATGGTAGGTTCCTCCTGTGTAGAAGGTGGCTTTTGAGTAGCGTTGGCCTCAGGGAAACGCTGGTAATAGTTGCTGAGCATCAGACGCAAGTCTGTGACTAGAGAAATAGGGATGTTAATGGAGGGCTCCTGCTGACGCTCCTCCTCCTGCTCATCATAAGGATAATGCTCCTGAAAAGTGTCTAAGCGTTGCATGCTGAGACGTCCTGTATCCGAGAAGGAATATTCACCCACCAGATACGCAGAAGGGTCATTAAGTAGTTCCTCGTCCTCAGATTCTTGGCATTTGACCCTCAATTGCGAAGGTCTATATGCAGGACCATAACGACCCTCATCCTCTGATTCCTGCAAGTCCAAGAGACGAGTAGGAGGCAATGGGGAGATCTTGGAAAAATCCTGAAAAAGAGAAGGAATTGCCCTGGGAAAGGACATTTCTTTTCCCTTCGTCGACGGGGCCGTCGACTGGGTCGTAGACATTATCGTCGAAGGTATGACTGACTGCGTCAAGTGGCTGGAGACGCTCGTCGACGGCGCGGCGCCGAGCTGAACCAACGGTGAAGCTCTCGTTGAAGTCTTTACAATTGCCGCTGACGACATCACCACTTCCGTCTTAGTCAACGCTACGACCGCCGTCGTCCTGACCGTCGACGTCATAGAAGTCACCAATGATACAGTCGGCGGCGTACCAGATCCAGCGGAGACAGAGGTCATAGACGGAGAGTGCCTCGTCGACGGGCAGATTTTTTGTGAGGGAGTATGCGGCGCAGAACCAGATCTTTGCTGGGTATGAGATGGGCCAGGCTGCTCTTTTTTAGCCCTTCCCCCCCCCAATTTTTCCTTACTCGGAGATCTGGATTTCTTTGGATCTCTCTGGACAGAAGGAGAATCTTCTTCCTTCCTATTCCTGGAGGAGGTATGAGGCCTCTCCTCACTCTCAAGAGTCTGAATCCCTCACAGACTTACTTTTTTGTAGCCAGAGGAGCAGTCTTCCCTCACGATCCTTGAGGGTTTTTGAAGAGAAAGTTCAACAGTGTTTACAGTCTCTGGGCTTATGATACGGATATAAGCAATACAGGCATTACTTATGTGGATCCTCAATGAAAAGCCTGGACTTTCCACAAGTCTTGCAGGGCCTAAACAGCCCTTTTTAGACTCAGACATTCTGCAGAAAAAGGTGCACTCACTTTCAACAGTACCTCAGCTGAACAGATGGTTGAAGAAAAAGAACTGCCAGCTGGGAGTTGAAACGGTCAAGGTAGAAACACTGGGACTGAGCAGAGCTCAGGGAGACTCCCTAACACATGACATGCGGTAAGGAAATCTGAGGTATGTTGGCCCTGCAGGGGATGGATCTATGTTGTGATTGGCTGGAGTTTGGATGTTTTCAAATGATGTTAACTGGTTACTAAATGCTATTGAATTTCAAGGGGAATTAAGTTTAAAGCTTGATACTGCTATTTTACTGTTACCGTGGGACTCCCACCATGACGACGGGGAAGAGTCAAGCATGTGAATCTATAAAAGATACAATACTGGAGAAGTGAGTCTCGTCTCTAAATGGCCTGAGCACACTCAGGTTGGAACAGACAACTGTATTGTTAAATTTAAAAATATAAGTTCCACTGCAACAAGAAGGATAGCTGTTCACATGCCAGGAAAGGTGGCATACACCTCAGGCGCAGCTGCAAAAAAGCACAGAGGCGTTTTATTTTCAGGTTTGATCTGGTTTCTTTCCTTTCATGTTTAACCAGTTACCCGGCGGCTCTTGCTGATAAGTGTCTGCACCCTCGGCCTGCTTTATGGAGGCTCAAAAATACAGCAGTTTAGAGAGTTTTAAATCTTTTCAGTGACTCTTCATGCATATAAGTTATAACCTCATGTAACTTATTAGTGACCAAACAGCCACCGGAGCCAGTAGAAGCCAACAGCACATATAACAAGTAACATGCCATGACGGTGGGAAAGGTATGGGGCAAACAGCCATGGGGGCACAGGAGGGTGACTGGACAAGCAAGAATGCGGCGCGGGGGAAAGCGATTTGAAATGCATACACTAAGGACTGGACAGCAGGGTGGAGGAGTGAGGTCAAGAAATAGTACCTCAATCACGTTGGGAGCAGCGGACAGGCACAGATTAACTTGAATTAGTCTGTGCTCGGTTCCAGCGCCACAGAAAGCATTCATTGGTAGTGACGTTTAGGTTTCATTGGTCAATTACAGAGCCATTAAATAAGAGTGATGCGAAAACAAAATATGGTAAGCAATGGGTGGGCATCAAGCCCTTTTCTGTATACAACAGGGTCTCGCAAGCGAGACGCATGCACTAGTGCATGCACTCGCAGCGTCGATCCTAAAAAAAATAAAGAATAAATAGAGCTTGGCGGCAAGGTTCTACCAATATCCTCGTTATTTCATTTTGCTGAAAGCATTATGACTCTCCTGGACAACCAAGGTCATTACTTCATTCAAATATTATTTAAGGAGTTCTCACCAGTCATTCACTGAAGTTACTTATGAATGGATGCTGACACCAGGTAGAAGGAAAAGATCTGAATTAGTAGTAGGCTAGGATGTAAAATTGCAAACATTTAAGTAGTGTGCATGTTATGATCATTTTGTAATTCGTTTACGAAAATAAGCTAAAACAGTACATAAAATCCGACAGCAAATGTTAAAGATTATTCCGTACTCTCAGTCAATGCACTTACTCTTTCACAAGGCATTGCCAGTGCTGTCAAGTGGTACCAGAAAAGGCCTATGTAAATGGAACACTATCACTATAGGTGTGTGGTGTGTGGTGGGTGGGGGTGTGTCGTGAAACTAGTTACCTTTCTGTAAGGGTGCTTTTGCAATTTGAGCCTCTTCTAGATTCTCATGTTGTACATTCTACGCTATCTACTGCTTTGGTTGGGATGTGTTTATTTACTAACTTTTTACTTTGGGCTACTGACCTAGGCGGAAGCCTGTTTGACTCACTGTATCATTCACCCCTCGCATATTTGTCGCTAAGCATCACATCCATTTCATACATGTTTTTTCCGGGAGAGCATATGTTAATCAAGGGTTAGGTAAAGCAACGACTGAACGTTCCAGAATCAGCAGGAAGACATTTTCCCCTACTCCTTTACTGCCAACTGAATGGAAATCAGACTTCACAGCTTTAAAAGCTGGTACATTATAAACAACTTATGCCCGAACAGGCTTCAAGCAATACAATAAGTGCAGCATTCCCTATCCTTAAACTGTTTATTTTGTGGTAGATGGTTCAGAGCATAATACTTGTAGAAAGCGGGTGGGCCAGCCCTGTCTGCTGCTCGATAAATGTTTGCAAATGTTTGTCTTTGGAAGGCACCCAAGTGGTCTTCGATCTGGTGGAATGAACCTCAATTGTATATGGAGAATTTTCTCTTCTAGGTACGTAAAAGGAGACCAGTATCAGTTAACACTAAACAGCATCATCAAACTCAAAAAATTAATTACAAACATAATGTCAATTTGACTTTTGTTCATCGGTTAGAAAAATAAAATTTCTTACTTTGCTGACCATATAAACTTGCCCCAAACTGAGAAAGTTGACCTGATGAAGATGGCGACGGGGATGCCAGCATCTACAATGAAATCAGTTTTATTAGCAAAGTGCGCACATGTAAAAGACCAAAAATGTGATTTCTTTGCACAAGTCAAATATAATTTCAAAGAAATTGAGCCAAATGATAAAAATAATAGTAAGCTAGAAAAATAATCAAAAAGACCTAATCATATTCTATAACATACTGCACCATAATCATTGCATTAAACTATGCAGAAACGTTGGACATTGATTGCAGACCAGCAAAACACTGTCAATACAAACTGCGGCTAGGTGAAGGATCAGGGACTTAACTAGACAAGTACTAAATTATCACAATATTACGTCGTGTTTTGTTCTATTAAAGTACACGATATGGAAAACACAGCTCTTAAATGGTCGTCTCCTGATTGGTTGACACTGCAAGCACACGCTAACTGCACGAAGCTATATTGGGTCAATGCACTGAAGAGTTGCACATCAATCTCAAAGTGCCAAGTAAAACAGGAGATATCTTAAATCTACGATTCTTAACTGTAATATATCGCGGTCTGGTGATGTGCTGCTTCAAATATTGCTCGTCAAGCAAAGGCACCACCTTTCTGAACACACCTCAATTACCCTGGTTAAAAGAGTTTATTGCTCTCAGCAATCAGGATGAGCAGTATTAGGAAGCAAATCTTTTTTATAATCTTTGCTTCAATGCACGTAGAAATAGGCTCAAACCCCGAGAACTAATGTCAGGCTGATTTTCAACTATTCAACAGGAGGTGGCTAAATATTTGCACTTCTTATCGGGATTCAGATACGCAAGTATAATATTTACTTGCATTAAAAAACAGCCGGTCAAGCTGACATCAGTCCACTACGCACAATCCAAATGTCTCTCATCACCATGTGGCTGCGCGTGTGCAGCTGGGCAGTGCCAATTAGGAAAACTATTCTCATAGGAGATACTGAGCTTGTATATGTGTTTTATCTGCCCACTGCGGTTTAGAACTTTGAGCAGGACTAAACATGGTATGTAGAGAACAGAGATATCATGAATGGAAGGGCTCTTTCTCCTGGGAACCTGCAATGGAAATCATGTTGTGGGTAGAAGAAACGTGCGGCAGGCCGAACAGCTGTTTCGTTGTACGTGCAAGGGTGAAAACAGGCACTGATTAGGGTCTGAGGTCAAGGCAACAGGGCCCAATTTCAGTACCATTATGCGTGAACTTTCGATAGCTGAATTAACTGTTTTTTCGGAACATCCCTAACTATACTAACTCGAGGTTAAGTTTAAGCCAGTTTTTGGCTCTGCCACTACAGGAGTAACACTCATTGTAAATCAGCCCACTTTGAAAGTCACAATTTAAAAAGGCAACATAACACCACAGATACCCAACTACTCCTAAGTGCCTGACCCTCACATCGCGTCTCCTGCTGATATTCTCGAGCACCTGGAATCCAAACTAACCCAGGCCTTTGATGTTCTGTCTGCCCTCTCCCCAACCGGAAACCATGCATCAGAAGTACAACAAATGTACACTGATACCCTCGGCCAATTGAAATATCATGGTATTACGCTAGAGAGCAGCAGTCATAAAACTAAATCGGATTATGCTGCCAGTCGCATTTCAGAGGCTACAAATTATGTTATGCCTAGTGAGTTCTCTTCTCTCCAGCAGTCATCTGCCAGTCCCACAAATATGCAATCATTGCCCCTATCATAAAGAAAGCAATCACGCAGCCATATAATTTTTTCAAATATAGGCCCATGTATAGCCTATATTTGTAGCAAATGCAGTTTAAACAGTCACCAGAAAGCCCACCACCTACCTCAGGGCCAATGACCTCCTAAGTAACTTCTAATAAGGCTTTACATGCAGATGTGCATGGAAACTAAACTTCTAAACATAATGGAAGCACTACTTAAAGCCTGCGACCGTGCCATCTTCCCACACTGAGCCTATTAAACCTCTAAGTCACCTTCAAAATTATGGATCAGCAAGTCATAATCAAAAGATTTTCCTCTTAAGCCTATATCAAAAAGAATTATGCTGCTGGCATTGTTTGGATTGTTCTGACATATATAAAAAGAAGCCAGCCAATAAAGAGTATCTTATTACCCAACATCCACTTCTACAGAAGTGACATCTCTGCTTTTCACAGAATCTACCTGTAAAGGAAGCGACATCCCTCCAGCTAAGAGCAGGCACAGACAGGGGCATTACTTGCTTGGCCTGTTAGGCCACGAAGGGCCTTGGGTCAGAACCCCAGCTCTACTGCAAATAGCATACACCTACAGGGTAAGATCTCATTATGTATCGAGGCAAGCACTACACACTATTGATTCCTAAAACCACACCCAGACAACACACAGACAGATCTTATCCGCACAACAATTAGAGCAACCTCATACCCGTCCCACTAAGCCAAAAACTCTCTATCAAACATTAATTCCACCTCATGCTCAAGAATACATGCTCTACAGTACTCCACATCCTTACTAAATATTGCAGATGCGATCACCTCTTGAAAGTTAGATGCACCTGTAAAATCGTTTTTATTCCTTCTTAAAGTACTACCAAAGCCCTTGCATTATTCAGCATTAACAAGTGTTTTGAATGCGCCATCATATTGTATTTCGGTGTTGTCAATTGCACATTTAGCCTGAATGCTCAAAAAAGCATGGACTTGTTTTGAAGTTGGTATCGACAAGTAAGAAGCTGCAGATTTGAAGTCAGATTTCTATCATGCCCCACTATATCTTCTTCCAAAGGCCTTCTCACATTCCTTCCACAAGAGCTAGGCACCCGCTTATTAGCGGCTTCCTTGAGAACGTTAGACCGCATGTCCAATACTCTGCATACTGTATTGTATAAAATGTATAAAAGAATGCCAAAAATAAAAAGATACTTCTTCACCTCGTCGACACACTTAACTTGGTACAAAGCATGTCATCCACCAAACACTCTCCAAAAGGAAAGTCCTCAATCTCATTTTCTCAACATCGCCAACCATCCAATGAAAACCACAATTTCACCTTGACTGGACTGACCATCTGGCAATCCACATCACCCTACGCAGCATCCAACTAACACAGGGAGGTAAATCCAAAAGCCTATACCCTTCTGAATGACTTCAATACTTCTCTGGAAAACCAGGTGAACTCCCACGTTCCAACGAAAATATACAATTCCAAGCCACACCTCCAGCATCTTGGTACTCCAAATATCTCGCCAACAACAAATGCTCCATTCACAAACAGAAAGGAAGAGCGGGATGCTGCCAAAAATGCTACAATATGCTAATACTACATGACGTTTTGGATCCAATTTTTGGATTTTTAATAACTTAGCGCCTCTAACCAATTTGCACCAAACTTAAGGAAAAATGTTTTTGAGGACAGTTATTTTGTCAAATTTGGTGCAGCTTGGTTAAAGGGCTCAAGTTAAATCGGGGTTCTACCCACTTCTTAGAATACTCACAACCCTTGTTAGGATGAAACATCAAAGTTACTAAATGACCCTGAGCTCAACTAAATTAACCAAGCAATGGCACAGAGCAGACCGACTTAACTTAGGGCAATCTGTAAAGTATGTATGCAGTACCAAAACAGTAATGAAGTTGAAATGCAAAACAATTAAAATCCCAAACTGAATAAGAAAAAGAGTGAAATTTAATTATCAAAATGACAGCTCAAATAAGGGGAAAGGGAGATATGAATTTTTAAAGTTTTATGGAGGAATAGCGGCTAGAAGCATAAAGTGCAAGGAATAGTCAGTGGCCTGTGGACAGGGACCTAGACTGATGCTGATTGCGATAGAGTGCAGACCGGATACACCAACCGGTTTAATCCCGGTCAAAGTTTTTACCTTCTGACGTAGGCCTTTAAGTTCCAATTCTTCTTAGTCCTCGAACTTGCAAGTGGCCGGACGACTTTACAGGGTCCTCCATCATGGACAGAGCTCACCCTGAGCACCACGCCAGGGTCCCTCGAGCAGAGGCATACCACCAGACTTTTGTGGGTCGATTGACAGTGGATCAGCTTTGAACCTTACAATGGACCACTGATTGGTTTTGTATTTCCCTTCTATAAGTACGCTTTTGGGCAGAAGCAGTTCTCACAGGTCCTGACAAATGCCAATACACATCTTCTGAGGGTTTAAAAGGCAGAAACATGTTGACCTACTCCAGTGACGCATCTCAGCAGTTAATCAACCTCTGCAGTATCTTTTCTTTTAACCCAGGCATGCATGAATAAAGTTGCACACTTGTGCTGGAGTTAGTTTTAATCACCCCAACACTTTCCTAACGCTCTGCATACCCTCACCACCCTTTATATCATCACAGGGTTTCTACCAACCCTCTGAAAACATCCAAAGAATTCCTCCTTCTCACTGAGGGAGTTGTAGCCCCCACCGTGATCAGCTGTCACAGTGCAAAGAGATTCCCAATGATGAAGCATGCCACCTCTAGTGGGTGAGGGAATTCGTCCTTAAAAAGGAATATCCCTGTTCAGTTAGGCTACTCGCTCTCTTTACCTCACTAAGACCAAGGTGTTTCCTGTTTGCTAGTGATAATAACTGGGAGTGAACACCTGCAGGCCTATAAGTCTCCCCTGGCCTTCCTTGTTGTGTTTACTTCTTTAAGTTCCATTTCACCACAAGAGTACACATATAAAGCCCCCAAGCCCTCAGGGAAGGGTCTTGGAGACTCACAGGATGCCAAGCAGCGGCCAACATGTACCCGACTACATCTTGAGGGGGTTTCCCCGAGAGCTTGCTCCCACCCCTCCTTTTCAAGGCTGAGAGGTCCTCTGACAGGGTGGTCATACAGAAGCTCAAAGGGCGTGAACTAAACCCTCTTCTGAGGCACTTCCCTCAGCAAACAACAGGCGTGGTAAGAGGAAGTCCCACTTTCGCCTCAAAGGCTCTGATAGGCCCATTATGATACCTTTCAGAGTCTTGATGATCCTCTCAACAAGCCCACTGGTTTAGGGATAAGGTGTGGAGAACTTGTAGTTTCCCCCACACATATCCCACATTGACTTCATGTACGCCGACATGCAGTTTGTGCCTTGGTCAGACACCACCTTCTTGGGGAAACCCACTTGGGTAAAGATCCTGATCAGTTCCCTGGCCAAAGTGGGCACATTCACCCTTCTCAAAGGGATGGCTTTGGGTGGCATGGTACACCAAGCCCAGGATGAACCTGTTGCCCAAGGCTGTCTTGGGGTCCAGAGGCCCCACTATATCAATGCCAACCCTTTAAAAAGGGGTGTCACCAAATAACAGGAAGGGGGACCAGGGAGCCTTCTGCTTTCCACCAGTCTTCCCACTGGCCTGGTAGGTGCGACAGGACCTACAGAACGCATCTGAGGCTATCCTCATTCGGGGCCTATAAAAGTGGGCGACCAGTCTTTCAAAGGACTAGGTCTGCTCCAGATTTGCTGCTAGGGGTACATTATGAGCCAGTCCTAGTACAAAGGACCTGTAGCACTGAGGGACCATCAACACAGAGGTTGTCCAAGGCGCAGGAAACGTAGGCTCACTACAAGAGATGATTCTCGCAGTAGATAATATAATCACCAGAGATGTCGCTATTTGCCTTAGCCTTGCTCTGAACGCCCTAGAGAGTGGGGCACTCCTGTGCTTTGCAGAATTATGCTTGGTAGGGGCCTCCTTCAGCTTGCCGACTGGCCACTTCAGGTAACTCTCGAGGACAGCAATGTCTGCCACTGTAGATTCCGAAGCATCCCCCTCATGTTCTGCTTCCTCCTGGACTGTGGGAATCTCCCCTTCTTGGCAGGTGCCTGGGCCATTGATCTAGGCTCCAGGACCGTGTGACTTTCCTTTTCAGTGGCCATGGACCGTGTGTCAGGGCGCACCCACTCCAGAAGCCCTAGCATCTTCAAGTGTGACTGGAGCTCCACCTCCTTCCAGATAGTGTGCTCCAACATCATGACCCAAGAGACAATGCACTGGCATGGCTGGACTCACAGCTACTTTCAATAAACCCGAGAACCCACCCCCCATTCAAAAGGAACCAGAGCCAGTAGGTAGTGACTCTCGTAGTTGTCAGCAGTAACCACCAAGTGGGGTAGATTGGAAAGTACCTGTTCTGAGGACACCAGATGACACCTGACAGTAGTCATACTGGCTCCTGTGTCTCTCAGAGCCTCCACCCTCTGCCCACTGATGGTCACCCACTGCCTGTTCTTTCTGGTATTACTAGGTTACAGGAGTCTTGAGTATCACCTGTCTCGGAGGGACACCGAGGTACCCTGGGCACTACCCCCAGTATTAACTAGGACAACCCCCTCCCCCAGCACCTCACTAGCCCTTCCTGGGGTCTGCTTACTGGTGGGGGGCTGCTGCCTTTTCAGACAGTTAGGGTCTCCCTTTGATTGCCCTTACCTGTAAAACTCAAAAGCGCTTAGGGGTGAAATGACTGTGGGCTTCTTCATGTGGAACCCTCCCTACTTCTGGTCAGGATAGGGCTGGGAATCCTTCACCAGGAAACTCTTTTGGGGGCCTTTCAAGAACTCAGTTTTACTTTTGTATCTCCCTCGTTCTTCTGGTGGGAACCCTCTTCACCCTATAGATGATTCTCCCCTCCCTCCCCCTCGATACCTTCTTGTTGACCCTGGTACTGAGCCTACCTCCTTGGCAAGCTCCCTAAGGCTAGTGAACTTTCTGTCTGAGGTGCTGACATAGCTCTGGAAAACAATGACTGTACATGTGCTCCCTGGAAAACAGATTGTCCAGCTCCTCAAAAGTCCATCCAGTGCCTTACTGAAATACTCCCCAAAATCTACCCTAAACTGGTGGGTCAGTTTCTGGCTGTCCCTGAACTTCACCCTATACATTTCGGGGTGAGTCCATACATTTGGATAAGCCTTCATGGGGATGTGGTGCAGGGGTATTTCATTCTGTCGCCCTTCCTTAGGGCCAACAAAGAATCCCTCTCCTATGTAGTTATGCGTCTCCACAGACTGGTGCCCCATTCTCCTTTAGGGTCTGTGTGCATTTCTAAGGATTTTTCGAAGCCCTCAAATCACTATATCACCCCATACTACATGGGGAGGTGCGTGGCAGGCATCCAGAGATCTGTGGCTTTCTGGAAGGAACTTCCACTGTCAATGATGGGTAAGGTGGCGATTTCCAAGAAGGTGATCTTACCACGTTGCCTGTATGTCATGCAGAACTCACTTTACCGAATCCCACGCACATATTACCGGCGGTTGGAACGTCTATTGGGGGAGCTACTGTGGGGATCAAAAAGAAAACAAGTCAAATTAGACACATTACAGAGACAATGGGAGCGGGGGGGGGGGGGCTCGAAGTGCCTCGGCTGGGGTTTCATTACATGGCATCGCAACTTCAGCATGCGATATATTGGTTGGACGATCAGGACAATTGGGAGAAGAGGCTGCTAGCGGGCACACACAATGAAGTTGCACTCCCTGAGCTATTCATGTGGGGGACCGGGGTGCCGGAGCATTTCCCATACATTGTTCGACATGTGGCTGCAGTGTGGGAAACAGCAGTAAAAATGGTAGCAAAAAGGCCCCTTATGCGCCAGAGGCCCAGTTGTGGGTGGTGCAGCCCTTCAAAAAAATAAGACAAAACATGTCCAATGGCAAATGGACGGAGGGAGGATGCCTGATGATGGGGGGGACTTGTATGCAGCCCAACAGTTCCTGACGAGGGAAGAGGCAGAAAATACGTTTGAGCTGGGTAGGGGGCAATATTTACAGTATGCAAAAATCTCAGCAGTGGCTCGCCAGCTGTGGCCGACATTTTCGCAGGAGCCGCAAGTCACGGTAACCCTACAAGCAATGACTACTCTGGCAGGAGGGCGCAGGCTGGTATCCCATATTTATAGGGCACTCAGGGAGGAGCTCTCTGACGGCCCTCTCCCTGTCCAGGCTAAATGGGACGCATTACTGGAGGAGCCCCTGACGGAGGCAGAGTGGAGGAGAGTATATGAGGGGGTCAAACAGATCAGTTCCAACGCTAGATTTAAACTTACACAATATAACGTAGTACACCAAACGTACTTGACCCCAAGAGTGCTCCATACAATATTCCCGGACCGATCCTCCAGTTGCCCAAGATGTAGGTATGGGGACGCCCACTTTCTTCACATGATCTGGGACTGTTCTGAATTGACGATTTACTGGGGGCAGGTGATACTATGTCTGCAGAGGGTCACGGGTTGAACGGTGCCACGGGATGTGAGGGGAGTGCTGCTTGGGCTTCTTCCCACGCCTAAAGCCAAGAAACTTACCAGGAGGTTCCTTCAACTGGGGCTAGTGCTGGCCAAGAGGCGGATAGCCATTAAATGGATGAGTCCAACTCCCCCCCCCCCCCACCAACGGTAGAGAATTGGACTAAAGACGTATGCGAATGGGCTACAGCAGAGTTAATTAGAATGTCGAAAGTCCGGAGGGACGATAAGTTGGAGGACGACGCAAGGGCATGGTATACTATGTTTACTGACTTAACACAGACGACCCAGAAGCGGGTGAGGTTGTAGCAGGTTCGGACGGAACAGAGACTGCGAGGGCGCATGAGGCCTCGTCCGCCATCTGAGAATGAGCGGAACACATAGCTATACAAGCAGAGATTGAGCCCTCGGACACTGGGACTGATGGGGCAAGATTAACACGACCCGAGAGGGGGAGGGGGGATTATGTTAACTGTTCAAGTTTACACAATTAACAATTGTAAGATGGTTGTAATGTACCTCAGTATATTGTTCTGTAATGCAAGGTTGATAATAAGGAGAAGTCCTCCTTGGAGGAAATGTATTAATCGTGTCAAAGATGCTGCTCAGACATTCTGTACTTTAGATCCAAAACCAACAAAATTTGTTTAAAAAAAAAAAAATCATCCCACACTATAAAGCTAGACACCAGGTCTACTGCTACTGGAATTCCATTTTGCTGGAAGCCCCCTTCAGCGGCAGTGTAGCCAAAAGAGGCCGATCAATAAGAATCTAAAAATGGGATTTTACTGTTACACAAAATCACTGAATGGCACTGCACAAACACAAGTATTGAATCCCACCGCTGCCACCAATGTGAGAAATTGGGTTGTTGGTTGGGGGATGAGGGGGTGAAACCCTATCTAAACAACAACCACAATTCGTGTCAGGATGAACCACAAAATGCCACTTAATTAACCTGTGCTTAATTAATCCTCTGGTAACTTGGCACTAAAGCAGCCAGTCTTAACTTAGAAGCAAAGTGTATAGTAATTATGCAGCATTTCAACAGTAATAAAGTGAAAGCGCAACACAAGAAAAATCCCACACCAATTTAGAACAATAAAAGTAAAATGTAATACATTATTTTACTCCAAAATGATAAAAAATCCTATCAGCAGAACCTAAAAGCACAAATCGTCACTCATGGTTATCTGGTCGTGCAAGAACAGGCTCGCAAGCTCAGGCCCACCACGATGGAGCATGGGCTGAATACCGGGACCAGGTTAGTCCAGCTGAAAAAGTTACCTTCACAAAGACGCATACAAAGAGTCCAGCCTGCGGTGGAGGAGGCAAAGAGGAGTAGGAACAGCACGGCTGATAGTCGGCGCCGTAGCGCGAAGAGCAGGCTGGGCGTCGCAGATGGTCGTCGCTGTTGCGCGAAAGTCCAGTCGGGCCATGGGGACGGCCATTGCTGGAGCTTCATTCACATAGGCGGACACAGCGGCATGTCGATGCTGTAGCGCGAAATGCAGATCTCGCTTTGCCAGTTGCCGCTGGGTTTTGCTGTAGCGTGAATAGTCCGGTTCAGTAGAGCTTCGCATTGATGGCAGGCAAGGTCTTGGCGTGAACAGGCCTGTTTGCGGTCACAAGGATCCCAAAATGTCAGGACTTCTCCTTTTCTTCCAGGAGGAGCTCAACTGATGCCACGCCAAGGACCTGGGAGGTACATCCTGGGGATCAGTAACTCACTCCAGCAGAGGCCAGCAGGGATCAAGTAAGTCCAGTTGCAGGTCCAGTGCAGCACGTCAGCTGTGGAGTTTCAGAGAGGCCTGTGGAGCCTGTTGTGTCCCTGTAGCTCAGAAGAGGAGGTCAGCTAACTAGCCAATGGAGTCACTCAGGTAGCCAGGGTTAAAGGGAGCAGATCCAGTCTTCATTCTCAGACAGCAAGGCAGGCCTCAGGAGAAGGGCAGGTCTCTGGCAGCAGGGCAGTCCTTCTTCTGTAGTGTCCACAGGTCATGGAGTGTACTGAAGGGGTCTGAAGGTTCTAGTTTTATACCTGGTGGCAGCTTTGAAGAGGAAGACACTTCTAGAGTCCTGCCCCCCTTATCCTGCCAACACCCAATCCCTCTATTGCAGAGGTCTTCAAACCTTTTGATGCCGAGACCACCCTGTAAAAATATTTTAAGCGTAAGGACCCCCTCCAGACAAAAATTATCAGAACTTGGTCCTCCTCATCATTGCCAACTATCGACAACCATAAACGCCCCCAATTCCGACAGCAAATAATTTTTACATTGGGGAAATAAATTAAACGGTGTTTAGCAAACCAAAGGTCAGTAAGAGAGCTTGGGGGCGTGGTCAAAGGTGTGGCTAAAACAAAGAGCCTTATTTATGAGGCATTGGTGTAGGGCAGCGCTGCAAGTCTTCTTGCAGCGCTGCCCTACGCCAATGTGAAAGGGCAGGAATGCACCTTATTTATGAAATATGGTGCATTCCTGTCCTTCCCCCTGCGTTGGCGCACAAATTGCTGCCTAACGCCAACATAGGCAGGATTGTTTTTGTGCAGGAAGGGGCACCTTCTTGCAAAAAAAGAATTCTGAGAGGGGTTTTCCTCTTTCTATGTGTGCTGCAGAATGCAGCACACATAGAAAGAGGAAAAACAAGAAGAAATGAAAACATTTCTCCTCGTTACGCCTGCTGTGGGGAGGCGTACGTTTTTGGCGCTGCCCCAGGTTTACATTGTTTTACAAATCTGGGGCAGCATCAAAATCCATGGGTGTTGCGTGAGAACACCCACTGCAATGTCTATGGAATGCCTACTTGCTCCATATCTAAGGCAAAGCCACGCAGGGTGACTTTGCGTCGCCTCATGGATATGATTGAGACGCTTGCGCTGCCAAAGCTTAAAAAAAAGTGACACTCTGGCAGTGCAAGCCTTTCATAAATCAGCCCCAAAATATTTAGTTTTTTTGGTCTTTCACCATCGGGTAGCTACATATAAAATAATGGGTAGCTCAAATGAAAAATAAATTTACTCAATGGGAAATGCACTGTAGTACATTATGAAAACTCTATTATTTAATGCACTGCAGAGGTCTGTGTGTAACCAGATAGACACAGAATTAAATTTGGTTGGCGCAGTGGAGAATAGTGACTTGTGTATTTTTAGTGCTATGAGGTCACAGCTTGTGACAGAAAGCACAGTAATGTGCAAGTCATTATTTTATATTACACACATTATAATATAGACTGCTACAAACTGTGCAAATAGTTTTAAAATAAAATGGAGCTTCCAAAATGTAGATTTGAGTAATATAAGACCATAAGTAATGTTTTTTTTTTCTTCATACCTGTCCCTTCAACACCTCCCCAGGGGTACTAAGCACTGTGTAAATGCAGTTATGGTTAAAAGCATGCATTTCACAGCCCAGTTGTTAACTCTTTGCCAAAAAATGCAACAAAAAAAACAAAAACATATTTGTCATCACAAACCACTCCAAGCACCCTTCACATTTGCAGATTAACTCCTAGCGCACATTTGCATGTCATTCAGGCAAGCAGGCACCCTGGCATGAACACTTACTTGAAGGATTGTTTTACCAGGCCTCTTCGTTTTACAGCACATGAGAGTCAATTAACTTCAGCTAAAGCATTTTAACGATCGGACTGAAGGGAAAAGCACATTTTGCATTCCAGGCAGAAGTTAGGCCTGGAAATGCGCGACCCCCTTCACAGGACTCCACGGCCCCCCTGGGGGTCGTGCCACACAGATTGAAGACTGCTGCTCTATTGTGCGGCTGTCTGGGAGGAATACAGAAAGGCCAACTACACAGACATCCATGTGACCCAGAAAACAGACCGCAGGCACCAAATGGTTATGACAAAAAAATGCCAACTTTCTAAAATTGGCATTTTCAGAACTGTGGCTTAAAATCCAACTTTACTATTAAAGAGGAATTTAAATTACAATTCCTTAGACAACAAACATGACATTTCCACTTGCTTCCAACCAAACGTTATCACTTATTAAATGTAATAAGGTACCCTGACGTTATCCTATGGGAGAGGTAGGCCTCACAGTAGTGAAAAACAAATTTGGGGGGATTTCACTACCATGACATGTAAAACTTAAAAGTACATGTCCAACTTTTTAAATACCCTGCCCTAAGGGCTGTTTAGGGCCTACATAAGTGGCAACATATGTGTTAAAAAGATAGTTTTAGGTCTGGCATGGGATTTATTTTGTCATGTCGAACTGGAAGCTTAAAACTGAATACAATGGCAGGCCTGAGACAAGCTGTAAGGGCTACTTAAGTGGTTGGCACAATAAGTGCTGCAGCCCCACTAGTAGCATTTAATTTACCATCTCTGGGTATATGGGATGCCACTTAACTAGGTACTTATAAGTAAATTAAATATGCTAATCAGGTGTAAGCCAATTTCAGCATTTTTTAGGGAGAGAGCACAAGCACTTTGTGCACTTAACCACTGCTACCCAGTGCTAGAGTCTTAAGGCCAACAAAAACAAATTCAGCAAAACAGGGTGGTGAATCCAAAAAGTTTGGGGGACTCCCACATATGCGGGGATTCTGCACATATACAGAGCTATGCACAGGAAAATAGGACCTCGGTGTATAGTGGTGTACCAACCATGCACCTTAGTACCCACAATCCCAATCCGACTAGCTTTAGCGTCTCAATCGTTCTCCGTACTACAGCGAAGCTACCAATGATTAGACATCCCAGAACACGGACTCTCTCAGGAATCGCGGGAGCAAGAACATTCTTTCATTACTCACTCATACTTGTCCACAACGTGCGTAATAAGAGACACAGTATAGTTTAAAATGTTTATTTCAACTATCGTGCTCTAAGATAAAGTACACGTGCCAGTACTATCAGCATAATGCATAACGATAAAATAATAAGCATGGTTACAATTCCATAGAATACAAACGGGGACAGCATTTTATAAAGACAGTGGAAATAGGGCCGAATTGCCTTACCACCCTCCCCGTGCTAGTAACTAGTTTATTGTAAAAATAGAAGACCTCTGGGCTTTGTCAGGCGGACCCCCATACCTCAATATTTAGATGCAAGGTTTACATCATCATCAGACAAGCACAGCTCTTCTCCCTGGAAAGGTTTTTCTCCAAGTGCCACCAACAGGGAGATCACAATATTAAAAGCACACAAATTTCTCCAGTGCAGCTGTATGTCGTGTTATGTGGAAGTGCGAGGGGCTGACCAGATCAGCAATAACAAGGGACGTTGTTTTTCGACCTTGTACATGGTGTGTAGACGAAACCCACAGGGAACATGAGAAAAGGTGAAAGGCAAAAAGGCAAACAATTCTAATATAGCCGGGCACAAGCAGAGTCTGGAAAAACAAAGTCACAGAGTAACGTGTTCAAAAAAGGCATCATGGCAGCCAGGCCTAAGCTAACTTAGCAATGTAGACAATGAGGCCACAAACCACACTACACCCTCCCCTGGTCAGTCCATAGGCCAAGACATAGGACGAAGACAGAGTTCAAATAGATGGAGCAGAATGTAAACGTCTATTTATGAAAAGTCTCCATGAAGGACAGTGAATGGAAAAAAAGTTCAGGATAAATAAAAATTCCAGATAGGGCCAGAAATCAGGGCACTAAAAAAATCCAGAAATGCAGTTCGCTGAAAGCGAAGGCCCCTAATCCAATAGAGTGTAAGTGCAGAAAACTGCCACACCTTCCAAGAGGACATCATTGGTATCATCTGAAAAAAGAGATGCCATCCAGTTCAACAAATCAAAACTGCATTCATGTTCCTCATAATAGGGAGCAGTGATCAGCATTGCGGGACAACTTGCGTGATACTCAATATAACTTTGTTGTAGGAGATTCTGAGCAGCCGCCCAGATATCCCAATGCGCCAAAACTCCAAGTGCAGCCGCACGCGCCATCAATCCAGCGCCGGAACAGTCCCGTTCATGGGCCACTAAGGGGCCCATCAACTGGCCAAAATCCGGGTCCGACAGAGACGTATTGGAGAGGCAAACATCCAAGGACCAAGAGAAAGGACATCGTAAGCAAGACATCACAGGTTGCACGCAAGTGAAATACGCAAAGCGAAAAGAAATTCTATAGGATACACCGAGTGTCGCCAATGGTAGGATGCCGAAGCTGATGAGCATGCGTTCACGTAGCACCCGGAGTTGACCTTGGTCGAGTAAGCCCCCAGGTAGTGCAGCCATTGCGCAGCAAACAAATTAAAAGTAGTATTCCAGCAGCTAAGGCTAGGAGCAATGGGAAGCCGCCAAAGACGCTGGAAAAAATAGAATGAATAAAAGCCGGAATAACACCAAATATAGTTTGAAAGGAGGTAACAAGGCCAGAGCCCACAACTTTAAAAAAGTGCACAAGACCTTCGGTATTAGAAGCATTGAAAACGCGGTGAATCAGTTCATCGAAATGTTGTGGGAGGTTCGTGTTCAAAAGAGCCTGTATCTCACTGTGGGTACTAGCCACCTGGAGGACGAAGGTCTCCCGTGCGGAAGTGAGCATAACCTCCTGGTTCAATAATAGCGCCTTTATTGTGCTCAATTTATTGAAATCCGCCTTCAAAAGATGGTATGGAAGGCCAAATAGAACTATCTATTATGTTGTGCGGGGGTGGAAAAAGCACATTTTTGCAGCACACAACACTGTGCGAAACTGTTACAATGTAGGGGATGCTGGCCTGCATTCCACAGCAGTCCTGATCATCCAGAAGGAGATAGCTACCATTTGCAAGCACAGTGAAAGTAGGGGATATAACAGGAGCCGGAATGCCCTTCAAAACACAAGCAAGATTCGGAGCTGAAACATTACAAGCCCTGTGCAATTTAATGTTCTTACAAATTAGGGAATGACCCACTGTAGAATCGCAAGACTGTCCTGTGAGAAAGACCTCCTTTCCGTCCCTAAGGCATCGGTACATGAAAGGCAGGGACCAAAGTTCATGCAAGAAGGCACTGCCTAAAGGCTGAAAACGGCCAACAGGATAATGTTTCATGCATGAACTGAACTCAAATAAAGAAAAAGGCAAAGCGATAACCCCGTGAACTAGCCACACTGCTGAGTCCAAATCCGCCGCAGAGAATGGTAACGGCTCTATCTTTTCGATATGTAAGAGAGTGTATGTTGCATCCTTCATGGACATGAATTGCTGTTTCTCAGTTAAATTAAACGGCAAGAACAAGGCAGACGTGTTTAAAAAATGCCAAGGAACTTTACCCATTTTCAGTGTTTGCAAAGTCCATGCAAACTGCATTACTGAACGCAATTGATTCTGACCATGATATAACACAGACACATCATCTTGTACAATATCAACAACAGATGAAACTATATTTTCTAATGTGTAAATGCGGGAAGACAGGATATTAATACTATTGTCAACAACAGCAAGCAATTTTTCTAGATTTGCCTGATCGATTTCCCTTAAACGGGAAGCAGCCTCAATTTGCGAAAGCTTCCAGAGTTCATTGTAAGTCTCATAAATGAACCTTTTAGGTCGAGGACCACGAGGCCCTAGAATAAAATCGGACAGATCAATGTTGCCTGATATGAGGGATAAATGTTTTACAGAATCTAATGAAGAGTGCTGCAACCACTGTTTACACAATTTACCAACAGAATATGTCGTAACAGTACGAGAGTCAGAAAACCTTGGATCTGGCCTATCCCGTTTGTAACCAGGAGCAGACTCATGAAAACGTAGTTGGCAGGCATTTGATGCTATGGGCCAAGTCAACCAGGGTGACTGAACAAACGTAGAAATATTAAAGGAATTATTTTGAAACAAAGCTTGCCACGTTGAAAGGGAAATATTGAAATTCAAGCTCTCGTTGGGAGTGGAAGACAATACGGGAATGGAGGGTGTGTTCAATTGTTTGGAAGTATCCAAACCCCAACACGTTGTTTGAAAGATCGTACTATTTAAAAATAAAATCTGGGCCGGGATTAGGCAAGCACGGTGCAAGGCTTCCGTACCGCGTACCTGCCATGATTTGGTGCCCCAAATAGATTTTAAGTCAATGGTGTCCTGCCAGTACTCATAACCACCGACGGCTAATGCGTTCAAAAAGGAACTCGAATATAGCAATTTGGTGTGGGTCAACATGACCTTCTGAGTGGACGAAGTGTTCAATTAAAAAAAATAGGACCCAGGGTTTGATCTATTAAAGTCTGTAAAATAAGTAAATTTACTTTTAAGTGTTTGGGAGCTACCTGGCAAAGGGGCCGGACAATGTTCCCATTGGGTGTAATTAAAAGTACCCCGAAGCGTACTTGGTTTATGGAGAAAATGGTTGCCCCAATGCTGGTAACAATATAAATCAGCATAACTTGCAGAATTTAAATACAAATCTTCAGCATTAAAAGCAGCATAATATTTCAAGTCAGAGAATAACGATTCAACGGCATGCACATCCCAATCGTCAGAATGAAGATTACTTTTCACCACATCACCCATGGAAACACGGAGGACATTCGGTACATTAATAATCTTGGTTGGTTCATGAATTTGGAAATTTACCGCATCCCATACGATGCCATCAGCGACTGGGAAAGCGGAAATGTTCACAAATGGGTGGTCACGCTTCATGATGTGAGATGAAGAATGCGGAGCCAAAGTTCCAGCGACACAGTTCACCGCAGAGCGTTCTGGTAAATAGTGACCATTGATGAGCAAGAAAAAAAATGTCACAAAGCCAAGGGGCATGAACAGGAAAATCAGGAATAGTACCAACCAGATGTATGTCCATGGCGGGACCAAAAAATTGTCTCTGAACCAGGATATAAAAATACTGAAACTGGACGGGATAAGTGATGAGGTGGAAGCCGAATCAAAGGAAAAACGGGTTGGGCTCAGTGGTGTTGTATTTAAATGAGCCACCGACTCGGCGGGGTATGCATACTCGGTCTCCTCGTTGCAGGAGGAAGCCGGGAAGTTGAGCAGGCGATCAGGCAAATCGACATCTCAATGGCAACATCAGTGTCTGTGTAAGGTGGAGGGCTACAAACAGGAGTCCTTGAAATGGCTGGACATGATACCGCAGGGGTCACGCTATTCAGGATCGGCCAGATGTTGTAGCTTGACATTGTCCACTGAGATGTATCTGTTGTCTTTGCGACCATGAAGCGGTGGTAAGATGACTGTACGAGTACCCTTCAAGCCAAGGACAGGAACCGGTGCACGATAAGAGGGGCCAAATTCTTTTTTGTTCTCCACCTTCTCTCGGACCAGATCTCCAACTTTCGGAAGCCAGTAGGCAACCGGAATCTGCAGCGCAGCGTCACTGGCTGGAGGCAAGTGTTCGTTTGCAAGTTTGTCACGGGTCTCTTGTAAGTCCTGCAACATAGTAGAATGATTATCTACGTCAAAGATTGCGGCAGTCGCCGCCATGTCTAAACCATCAAGGTCTGGCACAAACAATTGTATGCCAAAGAGCATTTCGTATGGGGTCCGCACACCCAGAGATCTTCTAGGGAGATTATTAAGTGCACGTTGCACGCTATACAAGTGGGCCAGCCAGTTCCTGCCAGTACCCAAGAACCTAGCTGTCAAGGATTGCTTTAAGTCACGGTTCATTCGCTCCACAATCGAATTGCCCTCAGGTCTATATGGAGACGAAAATTGCACCCGCACCCCGAGTGACCTCATTGCGTCCTTGTAGGCCTTAGAGGCGAACGCTGGACCTTGGTCAGAATGGAAGGTGCCGCAGGCAAATATTCCCACAAAGACACGCAAATCCCTGATGACATTTCGAGCGTCAGCACTGCGTTGTGGCCAGACCCAGATGAAACGTGTGCACGAGTCTACTGCAACTAAGATGTATTTATATGCAGTGTCCGAAGAAAATGGACCGCAGTGATCCAGGTAAACACACCCAAAAGGTTTGTTAGAAATGCAGAGCTGTGTTTGTGGTGGTCGTGTAACCGTTGAAGGCTTAATTTGCTGACAAACGTCACAAGAAAGCACATAAGTACGGGTTTGTTTATATAAACCACGCCACCAGTAACGCTGCTGCAAGATGGACACAGTCGCAGACACGCCAGCATGGGCTGAAGCCAAGCCTTCGTGTGCGGCCGTTATCAAGGAAGGTCTGCGGTCCGCGTTGGGAATCAGCCGATCACCAACCTGGAATTCTTACGTAAGGAACCTGTTCGGGACTTAAGTGATAAGCGTACTTGGAAGGGAAACCCCGTGGGTAATTAGCACCTTCCTTTGTTGCAGCGATAGCTGCCAAAATCTCATTATCTACTTTTGTCATGGATCTTGTAACTGCTGCTACTGAGCACGTGGCCACTGCTGATTTGGCAGCTTCATCTGCCAAACTGTTACCGACAGCGTGTGCGCCCACACGCTGGTGGCCAAGAGTGTGAATCACCTGTGTGAGAGGCAGATGTTGTTTAAGATCTGCCACTCGAACCCAAAGCATTTTATGCTTAATTGTGCTGCCTTTAGCATCTCTATAGTCGTTTTGAGATCAAAAGAATAGGTTGTCATTAAAGGATTGAACACAGTATTAAGAATCGCATACAATAAGTGTCGCCACGTCTGGATTCGCGAACTCAAGTGCGAGCACCAAGGCACGCAGCTCGGCCAATTGTGCAGTACTGTCTCCTAGTGCCTGTGTGTGCACTACACTCGACTTGAACTCACTGTTCACCATAGTACCTGCAACAATAGTACATGCTGCGGAATAAGCATGCTTAGAACCATCGGTGTAAATGATACATTTGTACTCCTCAAGCAGCAGCAAAGACAGAGGAGGATGAACAAATTCATACTGTAAGAACTCCTGTGTCTGAAGAGAGGAATCAAAGATAAAAGTGACATCCGGGGACGTCAGAGATGTAGCCCATTGTATCCAACGGGGGTGCAAAGCCTTAGATTTCGGTACACTTGCCTTTGTCACTGCCTCCAGGGCAGGATATGGTGTTACCACCAAAATGTGTTTTCCCTGTGCCAGTGCGCGTTACTTAAGAATCGCCATTTGCACCGCAGTCAAAACTTTCTCCACGGAGGAAAAGCGCAACTCCGCTGAAGTGTAAAGATGCGACTTGTATGCAATAGGTACTGTGTCACCTTCGTTAAACGTTAAGTATGTGAAACCCACTGCCCCGGGCACAATTCTAATCACCAGGTTCGTGTGGTCATCACGAGTCAACAAGAACTTGGATTCAAGTAGATCAGACTGCAAAGAGTGCAGTATAGAGGAATGCTCAGGAAGCCAGCATGACTTCGAAAAGTTAGGTTGTATCAAGGCATAGAGAGGCTTGATACGCTGGGCATATTCGGGAATGTAAGAACGCCCGAAGTTTAAAAATCCCAGTAATGACTGAAGTTTCTTCAGGGTTGTTGGAGGGTGCAAAAGTGCGCACTTCTCCAAGAAATGGGGAGCTAAGCCCCTACCTTCATTGTTGAGCTCATAGCCCAAAAACAAAACAGTGAATTCTGCGATGTGTGATTTGGCAAAATTAAATTTGTATCCTAGGACCGCAAATTCAAGAATAATGCGGACCACATGGGAAAGATGTGGCCATAATTCGTCGTCTGTCAGATAGATATCGTCGACATACGAATACGCATCTGGGTCTATGCTGTCCAACAAAGAGACAACACGGGCGGCGAAGACCCCCGGGCTGTTCTTGTAGCCCATGGGCAAACGCCGAAATTTAAAATGTTTTCCACCGGAAGTGAAATCGCTCCATTGGCTGCACTCCGGGGACAAATTATGCGTGTAAAATCCATTGGATAGGTCAAATGTCGTTTTATATTTTTTGCGAAGAAGACTGTCTACGAGCGCAGAACTGTGGGTATTTTGTACCGCAAAGGTCCGACAATGAGAGTTCAAATGTCGGTAATCCAATACTAAACGGTACGACCCATCGGGTTTAGAAACCGCAAAAAGGGGATTAGTCATTGGTGATACGCATGTCTCAATTACTCCATGATATTCTAACTGTGTCAGAATGTCAGAAACTGGACCTTTAGCTTCCCGCCGGAGGGGATATTGGGGTTGGGGCTGTGGCAGAGACCGCAAGGATATATCATGGGGTGGAGAATCCTCATCCCAGCCCACGTGGTTACGGTATAGCGCCGGAGCCAGGGCCCCAGCCCATTCAGCTGCGAGAGCCTCCGCTTTGTCCTTGGGGACATGACGAGAAAAGCTCGGAAGGATGACCCCCTCCCCTCTACGGGCAGCAAGTACGAATGGGGGCGGCCAATCCGCCTCTGCCAACAAAATGTCGTAAGAAGAGGTGAGATTTTCCCAAAAAATCCCTTTAATAACATGCTCAATGTCACCTTCAATTTGAATGACAATATTAAATAGTCTGTCAGGGGGTGCCACTCGGGTGTCAGCTGTCTCGACAGTAATGAAAGTATCAGTTGCTGTCGCCTCCACATGAGGACGCAGTGCCTCCCGCACTATGGTAACTTCCGCGGCGCTGTCTAGCAGCGTCACTGCCTACGTCCAATTCAGGAGTCTCGTTCTCACCGTCTGTGGCATACCTCGCTCTTAATGCGGCAACTTTTTTCTTCTGAAACTGTGGGCGAGAACGTGGAAATTCTTTTGGTTTCCCTCGGCCTGGTTGTCGAGGTTGGTCTCGTCCCTGTGGGGCCACACGACCCCTGCCTCTATCCTGGCGATCCCCTCCACCAGTCTGGGAGGTCGATGGTGCCTGTGAAGAACGAGGAGAACGCGGGTCAGGGACCTCAAATCTATCTGGAGATTTAATTCTCGCTCTGTCGCGCAAATCATAAGTGCATTCAGAAGATATGGAAACCGGGGATGCTGCACGCGACCCTGGTCTTGGTTGTTGCTTACCCTGTTTTTTCAACTTCCAGTTCTTCTTAGTAAAGAACGGTTTTTCTTCTTTCTCCGACTGAGTTTTTTGTTGTGGGTTTGATAGAGTTTGCGTTTTAGCAAAAGGCTTAACCCCCAAACTATTGCGGCCAATGGTTTCATAAGCCTGTGCAATAATTTTCGGTAATTCGCGTGGCTTGTCCGGATCCGGGACCAAAGCCAAAGCATTGGCGACTTGAAAGTTGACTGCGACATTCGCAAGGATTAGGTCAGCCACCACATCGAACACTCCCACCAGTCTCATCCCCAATTCCACAGCCGCTTCAGGGCCATGTTCATTCTGCACCCGTTTAATTACAGAGGGGAGAACTGTCATGGAAGGAGTGCCGAAACACTTCGCATATACTGCTGCGAATACCTTGCACCAGTTGTTGCATTCTGCCAACTCGGGAATTAAGTCTTTCGGCAAACTAATCGTCAAAATCCTGTGTTTGTCCACAGGAGAAATATTCGGAAAAACAGCCTCCAGCTGGTCAAATTTTTCTGCAAGCCAATAAGGCAAATCATCCTTATTCTGCGGGCGCTTGCCCATCACCGAATTAACCATGACGGGACTTATGGTTACACCGCCCGGTCCAGCTGGATGCGCCGCAACTCCAGGAGGGGCCCCCTGGACGTTTCCAGTAACAATGTACCAAAGCTCTGTGCACACGGATTAAAGACGTATGCAGCACGCGTAGTTCATCAACCGCAAGCGTCAATTAACGCGGATGTGGGGTATACCCGGCCAAGACTGGCCAAGTGGCCCCGTCTATTGATAAGGGGCCTAAACGAACCGGGGTGACCGGATGTGGGAGGGCGCCATTAAACCAAATACGGTGTTGCCATGCCGTAAGTGGTACTTCAAGAGCCTGATAAGGCCGATAAGCATTGGGTAGGGCAGTGGGAGCGTAAACATGAAACACATTGTAAGCTCCTTCCACCGCCGGAAAAGTGACCCAAGAATAAAACACCTCAAAGTGGTGAGCCGGATCAGCCTGCACCACAAAGATGAGAGCGACACCCGCGCCGGGCACTCCATAAGCCAGTAAATGAGCCCAGAGCGCAGCGCGGCTATGTGCCGGTATATTTACATTCGCCATTAAGACCAAGAATGTTCGACAACCTAGTGTGAGGCAGCGCAATATAGGGTTAACATAAACACCTTTTAATAACTTCAAGCTTGAAAGAACCTATAAAAACATTAATATAGGAGGTATCACCCTCACATACGTTTCCGGAAGCGTAAGCGAAGGTTATTGTGGACAAGCACAAGCACTACTCAAGCGTCTCGCAGATAAGAAGCCCACCACGTTGGTGGCGCCATGTTGCGGGGATTCTGCACATATACAGAGCTATGCACAGGAAAATAGGACCTCGGTGTATAGTGGTGTACCAACCATGCACCTTAGTACCCACAATCCCAATCCGACTAGCTTTAGCGTCTCATTCGTTCTCCTTACTACAGCGAAGCTACCAATGATTAGACATCCCAGAACACGGACTCTCTCAGGAATCGCGGGAGCAAGAACACTCTTTCATTACTCACTCATACTTGTCCACAACGTGCGTAATAAGAGACACAGTATAGTTTAAAATGTTTATTTCAACTATCGTGCTCTAAGATAAAGTACACGTGCCAGTACTATCAGCATAATGCATAACGATAAAATAATAAGCATGGTTACAATTCCATAGAATTCAAACGGGGACAGCATTTTATAAAGACAGTGGAAATAGGGCTACATGGCCTTACCACCCTCCCCGTGCTAGTAACTAGTTTATTGTAAAAATAGAAGACCTCTGGGCTTTGTCAGGCGGACCCCCATACCTCAATATCTAGATGCAAGGTTTACATCATCAGACAAGCACAGCTCTTCTCCCTGGAAAGGTTTTTCTCCCAAGTGCCACCAACAGGGAGATCACAATATTAAAAGCACACGAATTTCTCCAGTGCAGCTGTATGTCGTGTTATGTCTAAGTGCGAGGGGCTGACCAGATCAGCAATAACAAGGGACGTTGTTTTTCGACCTTGTACATGGTGTGTAGACGAAACCCACAGGGAACATGAGAAAAGGTGAAAGGCAAAAAGGCAAACAATTCTAATATAGCCGGGCACAAGCAGAGTCTGGAAAAACAAAGTCACAGAGTAACGTGTGCAAAAAAGGCATCATGGCAGCCAGGCCTAAGCTAACTTAGCAATGTAGACAATGAGGCCACAAACCACACTACAGCAAGGGTGTCAGTTCCAGCAGTACTCCAATGTTCGTAGGACCAAGACTTCCTCTAAATCATTATATATTTGGATTAGGAGGCCTGATCCACGTAATGTAGCATGCTTCTTCATCATCCACCTCATCCCACCCAGTTAAGGTGATATTACCAGGGTGGTCTCTACCCCAACAAATAAGGGATTTCTTAAGATATACTAATCACCTGGATAAAGTAGGGATCTTATTAAACTTAAGAATATCTTACGGTACACCACAGGAGTGTCCTTTATTAGATGCTAGCTTCGGTATTGTTAAAAAGATCAATACATTGATGTTTTGGGATGACCCTACCATCCTTCGAATCTGCCGAAATGTTTCTGCCCTCACAAGTACCGTGTGGCTGGTCAAGGGCCTTCCTCGGGGCTATCAGGGAATCCCTATTCCTATTTATAATCAATAAAAGACACCAGACAAGACAGGAATGTTCTGCCTTTCCTGATTTAGACAGTCAAACCCTACTCAGGGTTATTACTCACTTCATGGTCTGGTGACTACTGTAGTCACACAGTCATAAAGGAGATACGCCAGGTCCAATCCCTACGATTCCCCTTTATCATCAACCAACCTCAGACGGAAGTGAACACCAGGCTATTAGCATTTTTATTTGGTTCAATATGGCCTTCAATTTTCTTTTATTGAAATGCGTTTGGCGGTCATTACTGCATATCGCAAGTGCCTTTCTAGGAATTCTTTTTCATTATCTCTATAAATGAAGTATTTGAGAAAGGTTTTAAGAAAGTCGTCCTTCCAGTTAAGATACCATGCACTGCCTGGGGAAAAAGACACTAGTAACTTAACCGTAAAAATGGTTTTAAACCTTGAAAAACATCTAGATTCACATGCAGGGCATTAATCCCCCATGTCTTATCCCTTTCCCAAACCTACTATCTAGCATATTATTTTATCTATGAATGGATGTGGTCTCAAAGTGGTGTGGAAACCTTCATTGCTCCCACGGATCTTAACTACAAGGTTAGTGCTTTAACACACCCACAGCCAGTACACCATCAGGCTGGCGACTTACCGGCCTGCAAGGGGATTGCTCAAAGATTTCTGGATCCAGTCTGATGCCTGGGGAATATTCTATGTTACGTAATCTGCGGCTAGAAGTCTCTATCAGATATGGTATGTACGTATCGATACTTTGTTGCTAGTTACAACACTTACTGTACAAATGTTTCGGTCACTTAAATTCATACAAATATACATGAAAACCCATGTAAGAGTGTTTGACAAATCTAGCTAGTGCAGTCACTGTGACGGTGAGAGGACAAAGTCTAGAAAGCTAAGGTTTTGAAAAGAAAGGTGCATAGTTGCATAGCTTTATATTGTTGGTGTGAAAAATCCCTAGGGGCAAGAAACACTTGTTATTAATATGCACTGGTGAAGTACGTACAATGCCTAATCCTGCTCACTGGGTCTTAAGACAGACTCTGAGGCTCATGCTGTCTAAATAGCAAAGATTTCATAGGACAAGTGTAGGAAGCTGGGTTTCTGATGCAGTAACCCCCCCACTTTTTGCCACACTACTGATGCACTTTGACTTGGTGTGCCCTGGGTCCCTGCCAATCAGGTTCCCAGGGCCTGTGTTCTTTCCCAAAAACTGTACATTGTACCCCCAATTGGCACTCTCTGGACACAGGTCAGCCCCTGGTAAATGGTCCCACAGGTACCCAGGGCACTGTGACCAGGGAAGGCCTCTAAGGGCAGCAGCACTTATTGTGCCACCCTTAAAGGCCCCGTACCTTTACACTCACACACTGCCTTTGCAGGCTGCGTGTTTTGGTGCAGAGCAAAGTGAAGTCGACATGGCACACATCCCTGTGTGCCATGCCTACAACTCACTGCCCTGGCATAGATCAGCCACTCCTCTAGCTGGGTGCACTATACCAGTGTCTAAGTCCATTCTTAGACATTGTAAGTGCAGTAGTGCCATTAAGAGTATAAGGTGCTGGGAGTTTGTCATTACAAACTCCACAGTACCATAATGGCTACACTGAAAACTGAAACGTTTGGTATCAAACTTCTCAGCACATTAAACCCACACTGATGCCAGTGTGGGATTTAATGAAAAATGCACACAGAGGGCATCTTAGAGATGCCCCCTGAAAAACAACCAGCCTCTGGTGGGTTCCCTGACTGGTACACACCAGCCTGCCACCACGAGACAAGTTTCTTGACCCCCAGGGTCGGAGCCTTAGCTCCCAGAGCCCCGAAACAAAGCCTTTCCTGGGCGGAGGTGTTCACACCTCTCCCAGGCCAGGAAGAGCCATCTGTGGCAGGGGAGTTCAAAGGACTTGCCGTCTTTGTAATGTGACCCCCAGCCTCTCCTACTATCAGGAGCAGGCCCCATTCCTATCTCCCCTCCTTTTCAGCGGGAAGACAGGCGGTAAAAACTAGCCAGTCCAGAAGGTGTGCCCAACTCTGCCAACTCCACCCCTTAGGTGGGGGAGGCGAGGTGAAGCCCACTCTTCAGTGCCCGCCATCTTGCAGATGGCAGGCACTCCCCAATCAGGATATGGGATTGTGCTCACTCCCCCACGTGGGGTGAGCACACCAAGGGTGTAGTCACCCTAAGGTCAGTAGCGCATTGGCTACTGACCTCGAGACCCCTAAAACGCCTCCTAAATACAGTATTTAGGGGGAAGCCCTGAACCAAGAAAAGAGATTCCCGCAACCTAAGAAGAAAATGGACAAAAGAAGACACCCAGCAGAGGAGACTGCAGAGAACAACTGACTTGGCCCCAGCCCTACCGGTCCGTCTGCAGTTTCCAGAGATCCTGCGCCAAAAATAGTCTTGTCCTGCAGCCAGCGACCTCCAGAACCCCTGAGAGGACTGACTGCCTTCAACAAAGACCGGATCTCCTGTGAACAGCAGCTCTGTTCAGAAGAAACACCAAAGAAAGACTCCGAGCCTGCTGAGGAAAAAGAAACCTGACGCCTGGAACCACCACTGCACCCGTCACCTACGGCCCGAGTTCGAGTGGCCCACCGGTCCCAGCGAGGTCCCCCAGCGCTCCAGAGTCCGAGTCCACCGTGGGTTGACCCCTCCAGGACTCCCCGACGTCACCTGCAGCCTCTGCACGGAGAACCCCCCCCAACCGCGAGTGGCCCGGTAAGATGAAATCCGACCTCAAAAGACACCCCTGCATCCAGCCGCCCTGCGCACTGGAGAAAAGAACCCGAGGTGCACCTACGTCCCCGAGCCCTCCAACTTACCTGCCCAGCTGTTGGTTCCTACCGGAAGTCTTCCTGGACCGAGCCTGCAGCTGAAAACCAAAACCGAAAATCCCAGTTGAAAACAACAGGGCACCCGACGCCAAAACAGCACCCTGCTCCCAGCCGCCCCTGCACCGCTGCTGGTGCACTTTGTGTGCTAAACTGGATCCCCCTTTGCCCTGAGCCTAACACCAGGAGCTTGACTCCCACAACCTTGTGGCCTGCTCGCCAGCAGCCACCAACCGGAGGCCCCCTATCCCCCACTGGAAAACATTGGGCCTCAGCACTCTGCACCCGGCCGCCCTAGTGTCGCTGAGGGTGTACCAAGAGTGCATCCTTGACCCTGGGGGACCCCAGAGTCTAACCCCAGAACACCAACTCTCATAACAAAGTACTTGCCTTTAAACCGATAACACTATTTTCCTCCATAGGATAACATTGACTGTTTTTCTATGAAAAGTTTCTAAGTGTGGAGCTGGAAAACCTAAAGAAATTCTTTAAAATTGTACTAACTAACAAAAACACTTTTACTTACCTGTTTACAGGATATGTCCCAGTGCAGTATCCAGGGATACTGCACTGTGTAAGAAAAGCAATCTCAAAAGTAACTTGCCTGTAATTTTACTAAAAATCCTATACAAAGTATATGTACTGCATTCTGAAAAGCATTGCATTATCAGTAACACTACTGTAATCAAATCAAAGTACATGTACAATTGCAATTCAAACTATTTACAAACTGCATTACTACTGTAAAGTATTTATTGCTTACCTGTGCCAGGCTTGATTGGTTCTAGAAAATAAAATAAAGAATATTTTCATGCACAAACAATTGGTCTGAAGTTCAGTCTTTGAGTGTGTGAATTCATTTGCTGACTGATTGTGTACATTGCTGGCATCCTCAACAAGGAAGAACTAACATGGATCATACAAACTGACAGTGTCTTCACACAGGCCTGAATCGCCTGGAGGACTGGACCAATTTGCTTTAACTTGGCTTCACTCTTGATTGACTTATGATGTTCCCCCGTTGCTCACTATGTACACTTTTCACCTATTTTAACTGTCCAACTTGTTCTGATATCTGAGTTGGGACCAACTCTATGTGAACTGACAGCCTCCTCACAGGTCTGAATCGCCTGGAGGACTGGACCGATTTGCAATAACTTGGCTACACTCTTGATTGACTTATGATGTTCTCCCGTTGTTCACTATGTACAATTTCACCATTTATAACTATCATACTTCTTCTGATTTCTGAGTTGTGACCAACTCTATGTGATGCTTGTTGTCAATTACATTCCCTTTGTGTTTATCATTTTCCCTTTTAAACCCTTGGAGTGTTCTGTCTCAACACTGGTTACCTTCTGCATAATTTTAGTTACCTTCTGTACTATCCTGGTTACTCTATTCAACCCAGCATCTTATGGTTAGACCATCCGGGCTACCTTTTATCCCCTCACTACTCCCCCCCGCCCCTCTCTATCGGGACACTCTTTACCTTAGGAATTTGTTTTTTCCTTTTCTTTATCACCCTATCTAATCTCTTTTCTACCCCTCGCCCTCTACGATGTTGCAATGGCTTGACCTCTCTCACCCCTATCCCCACTTTGATGCTAATTCGACGTGCAGGCAGTGCGCCCTGGCCTCTGGTCTCCATATCTGTAATATCTTAACCACATGAAGATTAGCCTCACTGCTCCGGTTTTTTATCAACCCTACTTTTCACGTTCCCTCCCTACCTTCTATTTCACCTCCCTCGCTCATCTAGTATAAGTGTGCGCATGCTTCCCATACTATCGACACCACTAACACTCCAATCTGACACTCCCTTCAAAGATGGCCGCCCTTGCCTAAAGATAATTAGTGCGTCCATGCCTCTCTTCTCCATACCTGTATATCATGACCACATGGAAGAACATGAGCATCACTACTAATTTTACCTTATAATTCACGCTCCCTCCCAACCTTCTATCTAACCTCCGTGACTCTTCTAATTTGGAGCATCCTTTAATTCCCCTTAACCGATATTAATTACACCCCTTACTCTCACCCTCTTCTAAGATGGCCGCCACCGCCCACAGACACTCTCCTACGGGTTGCCAGCGCACTATGGGTGACGTCACATCCGGGCACATCGCACACTTAGACCGCCTTGCGCCTGCTAGCCCACTCGTAATCTGAGTGTGGTTACTACACGGAACAATTCCTGCTCCCCCTCTTGGTCAGAGCACACGGGACTCCGACATACCGCCTATTCAGGTAAGTGCGATCCGCTCCTCATTGATCCCTCTCGGGTATTAATTGATTCCTCGCACACTGTACTGATAACTCCCCTACCTTAGGCCTGGATCCTCTCATCAACACCGGCCAATTGCCCCTTCGGTCCCGGACGGGACAATACCCTGTCTTCACCTTCGCCGTTCATCTGCCGCCCATTGAGGTAAGCGCCCTCCACTTCTCACATCGCCTCAATGGGTAGTCACTTGGCCCTTCGCCGTACTTATCATTCTCTCCTTCCCAGAGGCTTGCCAATATTTCGACCTACCGACAATTCTGCCCACACAGTCCCGGACGGGACATCGCCTCCTACCGCCTATTTAGGCGCTTCCCTGCCGCAATCACTTTTCCTGTAAGACTCGGGGTCTTCATTCGGGAATTGCTCCCCTCACCCGTCTTTCCTCCTCCATCTAATCTGACCCCTTCCCCCTCATTCTAGGCCCCCCGCCGCTCCGTTCCTCTACCAATCGGGATCCGCCCGGACCCTTTGCGACTCATTCTCATAGTAAGTCCTTGCTCCTTATTGCCTTTCTCCACAGCGCCCCTTCACTGCCTCCATTAACTGCTATCTTGTCTACTATTGCCCTGCCACACAGCGCCCCTTCACTGCCTCTATTCACTGCTATCTTGTCAACACTAGGTCCCATTGCACGCTGCCCGCTTAACTCAATATCTGGTCCTTTCCCTTGCGCATACATCCGGCACACTATTCTCTTGGTCAAATATCCATTACTTCCTTCTGACTCCTGGCCGTATCCAGACAGTTCCTCCAACGTCCAGACTCCAATTCTATTCAACTTTCACAATGGACCCTCCCTACTGGTCCTTTACCTGACGTATCACCACCCCTTGGTTATGACAATACTCAGCCCTACCTCAATATCAACTTTAGCAGTTGACTATCCTTAACTCGATGAGCCTACGCTTGCTAATTTTTCTTGATTTTCACCATGTCACGTGCGCGTTACTTCAGGCAATCTTGCCTTGCGTACTTTTCTCTGATTGTATGTTGACCACAATTGAGCTTATATGACCTTGCCCTTTTAATTTCTAATTTTACCTTATTTCCCTTCCCGTTTCTCTTCACCCCTTTCCCTTTCCCTACCTTCTCCACCTATACCTACCCAGGCAACTTCCCAGGCACATGTTACATCACTTAGTCCTGATGAGATCCCAATACCTAGCTGGGATCGAAACGTCGTCGACACATACATCTTCAACTCTATACTGTAATTTGTATCTAATTGTGGAGTATGAGATGTAAATTTGATTGTGACTTTCTGCTTATCTACATTTTCACAAATTGAAAAGTCACTTTTTGACACATACATCTTCAACTCTATACTGTAATTCGTATCTAATTGTGGAGTATGAGATGTAAATTTGATTGTGACTTTTTGCTTATCTACATTTTCACAAATTGAAAAGTCACTTTTTAAGTCACTTGCCTGCGGTAAGGAAATTGGCTGATATCCCATTACCTTGTCACGTCTTGCTCACTCACCTTCTGTATAATAATCTGTGCGTCGAATTTAATTGTGAATAAATATTTCTATCTTTCCATTTGAAACACTCGTAATCCCAATTTTGATTGCAAAATTGTGATATTGTAATTATCTACCTTGTATGGGACCACTGTTTTTCTTAACATATGTCCACCCTTGGTCCCTTCAGACTTTCAGGGTCTCCTCGTTTCATTTTTGTTGACTGATTGTGTACAACTAATGCTTAACACTGTCCTCTGATACTGCCTTACTGCTCGACCACACTACCACAAATAGAGAGTAAGGTGCTATCTAACTTTACCTCTGCCTACCTTTGGGGTTCCACTGGACTCTGTGCACACTATACCTCACTTTGGTATAGAATATACAGAGCCAGCTTCCTACATTGGTGGATCAGTGGTGGGATATACAACTTTGCATTTGTTGGACTACTTGGTTACCACCTGATCACACGATAGAACTCTTAAATTGTCTTTAGAATTCATATTTTTCAAATTGGCATTTTTTGCTAAATTACTAAAAGTCTTGTTAGGGCCTTGGTTAAGTCCCTTTAGAATTTTAGAACATCTAAAAGTCACTTTAGCTAGGGTTAGAGGGTTTAGAAATCTTTTTTAACAATGTCTCAAAACAAGAACCCAGCTGTTAGTGAAAATAACCACAATGCCATAGAGGACCTGGTTGCGGAGCTCGACCTCACCCCTTATCTTCACTTGTCTTTCAAGGAGGTAATGTCCCTATGTAAAATTAAAAACATAGCCATGGGGTCCCATCCCACCAAACAAAAGCTCCAAGAGCTGTTGGCTGGGTATGCGAAGGACAACCCATCTGAAAATGGTGAAGACCAATCAGATGAGGAAGGAGGGGAAGGGGATGACCAGGTAGATCAACCCCCTCCACTTCCTAGGGAGAAAAGGGTCCAAGTACCCCTGACTCCAAGAATCAACCTCTCAGTACCTAGATCCCACACAGGTGGGTCAGGTACCACTGAGGACATTGAGGACAGCCTCAATGAGGAGGACATCCTGCTAGCCAGGTTGACCAAAAGATTAGACCTAGAGACCAGACTCCTGGCTCTAGAAAAAGAAAGAGCAGAGATGGCCCATCAATGGTGGCAGCAATTTAAAAAAAACATAGAAAGAGAAGGATCCTAGGATCCCAAAAACCCCAATGGGATTGTCCCTAAATTTGAGGATGGTGATGATATCACCAAGTGGTTCACAGTCTTTGAGAGGGCTTGTGAAGCCAGAAGGGTGAAGAAATTTCACTGGGGGGGCACTCCTTTGGGAACTGTTCTCTGGTAAGTGCAGAGACAGACTCCTGACCCTTACAAGGGCAGATGCTGGGTCTTATGACCTCATGAAGAGAACTCTGATTGAGGGATTTGGACTCACAGCTGAGGAATACAGAATTGGATTCAGGGGGGCTCACAAAATCCAAAACCAATCCTGGATTGACTGTTGACTACTCAGTTAAAACACTAGGTGGCTGCTTGACTGGAAGTAAAGTGCAAAATTATGATGGTCTTTATAATTTGTTTATGAAAGAGCACATATTAAGTAATTGCACTGATGAAAAGTTGGATCAGTATCTGGTAGACCTAGATCCAATTTCTCCCCAAGAATTGGGAAAGAAGGCGGACCATTGGGTCAAGACAAGGGTAACTAGGACGTCCACTGGGGGTGACCAAAAGAAAGGGGTTACAAAACCTCCCCAGAGGAAAGACAGTGAGCCTCTAAAAGATAAAAGTAAGGAGTCCCTGGTAGCCCCTCAAAAACCTGAAAAGAAGGGAGGGCCCAAAGACACCTCACAAACTAAAACTGGGTACCAATGTAAGAATTGGGATCCCAACAGGGTATGGTGTCACAACTGCCAAAAGGCAGGACACCTCACCAAGGACCCTAGCTGTCCTAAAAAATATTACAGCCTCTAGTGTAGCTCCAGGGGTTGCCAGTGTAGCTTTAGAGGGTGATTCCTCAGATGAGGAAGCCCTCATATCCTTCAACTGGAAAACGGGCCCAAAAGGTGAGTAGGAGATTCCAGAGGGGAGTAGACACTTTCACCACCTACTGGTGAATGGAATCCCAGCCCTTGCCCTGAGAGATACCTGTGCCAGTCACACTGTGGTGCATGACAGGTTGGTTCTCTCAAACCAGTATGTCCCAGGGGAAACAAAAAGAGTAAGGACTGTCCCAGGGGGTATCACTGTTAGGCATGTGGCTGTAGTGCTCCTAGAGATAGCTGGGTCCCTTAGATGGAGAAAGGTGGTAGTCAGTAAAGACCTCCCCCTTGATTGTCTCCTTGGGAATGACCACCCAGAGGTTGGTCTGAGCCAAAGAGAGGTACTGGTCCAGTGCCAGACCTCATCCAAGAAACCTGGGGGGGCTCAACCTGCAGTTGGTGCAGCTAAGCCCCAAAAGAAAAAGAAGAGACAGTGTAGGAAAGGTGGACAACTGTTAGCCACAGTTCCAGTGGGCCAGGGAGATTTTATCCCAGTAAGGGAGAACTCCACAATTGGCACTGGTGAAGTCCCCCCTAGTCAACAAAAAGACCTGACTAATCAGACAACTGTCCAGCCTGAGTTGGTGGCTTCTCAGCTGGCAGAACAGAGGGTGGAAGAAGGGTGTTCACTACCAAGTGTAGTGACCCCCTACCCTAAAACAGCAGACAGGCCACCAGCACCCAAAGAAGCCTGTAAGTCAGCCACTTCACCTACCAGTGAAGGGCTAAAGGTGTGGTTCTGGACACTGACAGCTGTCAGTAGCCTCTGCTGGGTGTTAGCCTTCATGGCAGCACTGTCCTTGGTATGGTGGCATAGCCCCCTGCCAAATAGCAAGTTAGGCCCCCTGACCCTATTGGTCATGGTGGGGTTGTTCAAGCTGTGGGTAACCTCTGTGGATAAGCTGGGCTTTGCCCTAGCTAAGTTAGAATTTTCAGAGGTAGGCACCTCTGAACCCAAACTAAAAAGATGGGGTGAAGACAATAAAGAGCTAGGAAAGGAGCATTGGGAATTAGGCCCTGAAACTGTTGAGGTAGGCCAGCTCCCCAAAGGGACTGACCTGGACAGAAGGATGTAAGGCAGAGTAGGCCCTGCAACTTTCAAACCACTTCCTCTACTCTTCCTCGCCTGAAAGCTTTGGCTGAGTCTCCTGGCCTTTGAGTCGGGGGGGGGGAGGGGGGGGGAGACTTGTGTAGGAAAGTGGGTTTCTGTTGCAGTAACCCCCCCACTTTTTGCCAGACTACTGATGCGCTTTCACTTGATGTGCCCTGGGTCCCTGCCAATCAGGTTCCCAGGGTTTGTGTTCTTTCCCCAAAACGTACCCAATTGGCATCTCTGGCCACATGTCAGCACCTGGTAAATGGTACCACAGGTACCCAGGGCACTGGGGCCATGGAAGACCTTTTAGGGCTGCAGCACTTATTGTGCCACCCTTAGAGGCCCTGTACCTTTACACACACACACACTGCCTTTGCAGGCTGCGTGTTTTGGTGCAAAACAAAGTGAAGTCGACATGGCACACATCCCTGTGTGCCATGCCTACAATCCACTGCCCTGGCATAGATCAGTCGCCCCTCTACCTGGGTGCCCTATGCCAGTGGTGAGGGTACAGGTGCATGAGCCCTGTACCACTAAAGTGTCTAAGTCCATTCTTAGACATTGTAAGTGCAGTGCTGCCATTAAGAGTATATGGTGCTAGGAGCTTGTCATTACGAACTCCACAGCACCATAATGGCTACACTGAAAACTGAGAAGTTTGGTATCAAACTTCTCAGCACATTAAACCCACACTGATGCCAGTGTGGGATTTAATGAAAAATGCACACAGAGGGCAGCTTAGAGATGCCCTCTGAAAAACGACCAGCCTCTGGTGGGTTCCCTGACTGGTACACACCAGCCTGCCACCACGAGATATGTTTCTGGACCCCCTAGGGAGGGAGCCTTCGCTCCCTGAGCCCAGAAACAAAGCCTTTCCTGGGCAGAGGTGTTCACACCTCCCCCAGGACAGGAAGAGCCATCTGTGGCAGGGGAGCTTCAAAGGCCTGGCAGCCTTTGTAATGCGACCCACAGCCTCTCCTGCCATCAGGAGCAGGCCCCCTTCCAGTCTCCCCTCCTTTCCGGCGGGAAGACAGGCGGGAAAAACTAGCCATCCCAGAAGGTGTGCCCACCTCTGCCATCTCTACCCCTCAGGTGGGGGAGGCGAGGTGAAGCCCCCTCTTCAGTGCCCGCCATCTTGCAGATGGCAGGCACTCCCCAATCAGGATTAGGGATTGTGCTCACTCCCCCACGTGGGGTGAGCACACCAAGGGTGTAGTCACCCTAAGGTCAGTAGCCCATTGGCTACTGACCTCGAGACCCCTAAAACACCCCTAAATACAGTACTTAGGGGGCAGCCCTGAACTAAGAAAAGAGATTCCCGCAACCTAGGAAGAAAAAGGAGGAAAGAAGACGCCCAGCAGAGAAGACTGCAGAGAACAACTGACTTGGCCTCAGCCCTATCGGCCTGTCTGCAGTTTCCAGAGATCCTGCGCCAAAAATCATCTTGTCCTGCAGCCAGCGACCTCCAGAACCCCTGGGAGGACTGACTGCCATCAACAAAGACCGGATCTCCTGTGAACAGCAGCTCTGTTCAGAAGAAACACCAAAGAAAGACTCTGAGCCTGCTGAGGAAAAAGAAACCTGACGCCTGGAACCACCACTGCACCCGTCACCTACGGCCCGAGTTCGAGTGGCCCACCGGTCCCAGCGAGGCCCCCCAGCGCTCCAGAGTCCGAGTCCACTGTGGGTTGACCCCTCGAGGACTCCCCGACGTAGCCTGCAGCCTCTGCACGGAGACCCCCCCAACTGCGAGTGGCCCGGTAAGGTGAAATCCGACCTCAAAAGACACCCCTGAATCCAGCCGCCCTGCGCCCTGGAGAAAAGAACCTGAGGTGCACCTACGCCCCCGAGCCCTCCAACGTACCTGCCCAGCTGTTGGTTCCTCCCGGAAGTCTTCCTGGACCGAGCCTGCAGCTGAAAACCAAAACCGAAAATCCCCATTGAAAACAACAGGGCACCCGCCAAAACAGCACCCTGCACCCAGCCGCCCCTGAGCCGCTGCGGGTGCACTTTGTGTGCTAAACCGGATCCCCCTTTGCCCTGAGCCTAATACCAGGAGCTTGGCTCCCACAACCTTGTGGCCTACTCGCCAGCAGCCACCAACCGGAGGCCCACTATCCCCCATTGGAAAACATTGGGCCTCAGCACTCTGCACCCGGCCGCCCTAGTGCAGCTGAGGGTGTATCAAGAGTGCATCCTTGACCCTGGGGGACCACAGAGTCTAACCCCAGAACACCAACTCCCATAACAAAGTACTTACCTTTAAACCGATAACACTATTTTCCTCCATAGGATAACATTGACTGTTTTTCTATGAAAAGTTTCTAAGTGTGGAGTTGGAAAACCTAAAGAAATTCTTTAAAATTGTACTAACAAAAACGCTTTCACTTACCTGTTTACAGGATATGTCCCAGTGCAGAATCCATGCATACCTCACTGTGTAAGAAAAGTAACCTCAAAAGTAACTTACCAGTAATTTTACTAAAAATCCTATACAAAGTATATGTACTGCATTCTGAAAAGCATTGCATTATCAGTAACACTACTGTAATCAAATCAAAGTACATGTACAATTGCAATTCAAACTATTTACAAACTGCATTACTACTGTAAAGTATTTATTGCTTACCTGTACCAGGCTTGCTTGGTTCTAGAAAATAAAATACCTAAAAGAATATTTTCATGCAAAAACAATTGGTCTGAAGTTCAGTCTTGAGTGTGTGAATTCATTTGCTGACTGATTGTGTACAACAAATGCTTAACACTGTCCTCTGATACTGCCTTACTGCTCGACCACACTACCACAAATAGAGAGTGAGGTGCTATCTAACTTTACCTCTGCCTACCTTTGGGGTTCCACTGGACTCTGTGCACAATATACCTCACTTTGGTATAGTATACACAGAGCCAGCTTCCTACACCGCCCCTCCCCCAATAGCCGTTTTTGCCGTTTTGGCTAGTCTTAGGGGCCTGCCCCCCCCCCCCTCTTTCTTTTAACCAGAGGCTCCTCGGGAGACTCTTGAATACCCAAGGCACTAGATAGAATTTGGGATCCGCAATTATAGCAGCGTTTGGCGCACTCAGGCTGGCAGCTACACCGTGCGAGGAATCACCAATATGCCATGGTGTTTGTAAAGTCTGTGCGCTCATCTCACCGCCAGACAGCCTTCCTTCCGCCCTCTCTATCTCCTTCAATAGCGCGCCTGACGTTCTCAAGAGGAAAAAGTCCAAGGTGTTAACCGCTTCTAGTCCCTGATCACATGTTTTGGCCTTTCGCTTCACCATATCGCCAGATGACGCCAAGTGCCCCCCCTGGTAAGATGTATAAAACACCACGTTAGAGGGGTGCCCAGCCTCCTCCGGGACCCTTCGGGCGTCCTTCGCCGCAGGACTCCTGGCGCCTTTTACAGGCATGTGGTGTCAGAGTGGGAGGCAGGAAAGTGAGTCCTGATGCTGTCCCCGGTATCGTTGGCGGCTACAATCATAGTTAAACGACTTTGCTTTTGAAGAGGCCCTTGTGAACCATGCCGTACATCTAGATGTTTCCAGGTTTCTTGGGGTAGTAGTCAATTATATGTTTTTGAACATGATCCAAAGGTTGAGAAATAGCAGGTCGGTGTTGAAGGGTGTCTCTAAGAACCTTAACAAATTTCCTGCAACACGATAAGGATATTGCATCAGACTGTCATACTTAGGATGCCTCCACACAAGTGCGGGCACACTTCATCAGAAAAATTGGTATATGTAAAGTATTTGTGCCTATGTGTGTGTGTATATCTCTCTCTTTCGCTCACTCACTCAATGAAAACACCACAAAATACCCCACACACGGTTAGAAAAATAGATTAGAAAACAACAAAAATCGAATAAGTAAAACTGGAGTTATGAATTTTTAAAGATATAGTGCTTAGAGTCAAAGTGCCAACCGGCGACATCAGGTCCCGCTAGACCAGGGTAGATCCAAAGTTCAGGCAGACTGTAATAGAGGGCAGGTCAGTTACAGGACTCGCGCAGATCCCGCTGAAAAAGTACCTTAGATGGAGGAAGCATCAACGTCAAAGATCTGATGCGAGGAGCAGAGGAGGCGATGCGTCGTCGTTCATCCCGTGAATAGAAGTATTGAGTCGGTTCTGATCTTTTGCGATGAAGGCGATGAGTCATCGTCGAGCCGCACAGTCCGAAGAACTGTTGTTGAGCAGAGCTGTGTCTGCGTCGAAGTGAGATGTGTCAATTCCGATCGGCGCAAAGTCGTTGATGCGTGGGTTCTAATGGGTCAGCACAGAAAATTCACTTCCAAGGGCCCAGGACTGGGTTGGCTCTACTTGGCAAGGCAGGTCTCACAGATGTCAGAGTTCAGCTGCTATTGCAGGAAGTCTTCGATGGCCCTGAAACTTCACAACAGGGGGCCAGCAAGCCCTGGGAGTAACGAATAGTTTCTTACCTATCGGTGTAGTTTTGCAGCTTGAAGACTTTCTGGATTCACTATGCTGTGCATTATTCTGCGGTCTAGTGGTTGGGTCCGGAATCGTAGTCTCTTTTCTCCTTTTTTTTTTTTTGTGTAGCCCAGGTGGGCATCGACGCCCCACCATTTGGTGTCCTCCCGTGACGTCGGCGCGCTTCCTCCGGAAGCTCCCACCCTTGGGCGCCATCTTCGGATTCTTTTTTTCTTGTCTTGTGCTATTTTTGTTTATCCTCTTATTTTTTGAAGGTCTTTTTCCTTTCTTAATCCCTTTCCTCCTGTCTCATCTTTCTGGCGGAGGTGGGTGGGTTCGCTAGTGAATCCAGAAAGTCTTCAAGCTGCAAAACTACACCGACAGGTAAGAAACTATTCGTTTTGCAGCGTGAATCTTTCTGGATTCACTATGCTGTGCATAGACTTTGTAGCGGTTTGCTATGTGTGTGGCGGCTGGGTGGAAGATGAGCGTTGGTTGTTGAATATATGTTGAAGCACTTTTTGACCTACTTGTGCTTCCTTGTTCATCTGTATATCCACGCAGTAGTGCTTCGTGAACGTGTGCACTGAAGCTCATGTGCCGCCAGGCAAATGTCCTGGATGGGTGTGTTTGCCAGGAAGGCGATTGTTGCTCCCTTTTTTCTGGTAGAGTGAGCTTGTGCTGCTCCTTGCAGTTCTTGACCTGCCTGTTTGTGGCAGTATTGTATTGTCTGTGTGATCCATCGTGCGATGGCATTTTTAGTCACTGGTCTGCCCAGGAAACTGCTTGCGAAGGACACAAAGAATTGCTTTGTTTTCCTACAATCTTTAGTCCTTTCGATGCAATGCATTACTGCTCTTCTGGCGTCCAGAGTGTGCAGTGCCCTCTCTGCGCTGTTGGATGGTTTTTGGAAGAAACTTGGAATTTGTATTGTTTGGCTTATGTGGAACTTGGACCACACCTTTGGCATGAAGTGTGGGTCCGTCCTCATTACCACCCTGTCATTGTGAATCTGAATGTAGGGTTCTTGTAGTGTGAGCGCTTGCAATTCGCTCACCCTGCGTAGCGAGGTAATTGCTACCAGAAAGGCTGTTTTTATTGTGAGCATATGCAGAGAGGCCTTGTGAATGGGTTCAAAGGGTGCTTTCATAAGCTGTGTTAGAACCATATTGAGGTTCCATGCCGGCGGTGGCATCCTCTTTGGTGGGGCTATTCTCTTGGCCCCCTCCAGGAACCTTTTTACCACTTGAGATGTAAAGAAACTTTTCCCTCTTTCTCCTCTTGTATAGGCTACTATTGCTGCCAGGTGTACACTTAGCGAGGTGCAGCTTAGATTACAATTTAACAAGTGTGTTAAGTATTTTAGCACTGTTGATTCCCTGGTTATTCTCCTGTGGAGCTTTTCCTTGATGCACCATTGAGTGAATCTTTTCCATTTTGCTGCATAGCATTTCCGTGTAGTGGGCCTCCTTGCTTCTCGCAGCACCGCCAGTGTGCTTTGGGGGAGCTTGAGGTGAGCGAACTCCAAGTCTTCAGGAGCCACGCTGCTAAGCTGAGGCTCTCTGGTTCTGGGTGGAGCACCCTTCCGTTTTGCATCGAGAGCAGGTCTCTTCTTTTTGTGTACTTGTGTGGTGGCCTCTGTGCCATTTCCACTATCTGTGAGAACCAGGACTGCCTGGCCCACTGTGGCGCCACCAGAATTAGCGTCATGTTGCTTGTTCTGCATTTGCTGAGCACTTTGTGTATCAGCGGTATCAGCGGAAAAGCGTAGGCAAATGTCTTTGACCAGCTCATCCATAGGGCATTTCCTTGGGATTGGTGGCCTGGCTGTCTGGATGCGAAGTATTGGCATTTTGCATTCTGGTGTGTTGCAAACAGGTCTATTTGTGGGGTCCCCCACTTCTTGAATAGCCTTTGCGTCTCCTGCGGGTTGAGCTCCCACTCGTGTGAGACTGATGTCTGTCTGCTGAGTCTGTCCACTTCCACATTGTCCTTCCCTGGTAGATGTATCGCCAGGAGGTCTATTTGTAATGGTATAGCCCATTTCCATATCTGTTGCGCCAGATCTGACAGCGCCACTGATTGTGTTCCTCCCTGCTTGTTGATGTAGAACATCGTTGTGGTGTTGCCTGTTTGTACTAACACCCTTTGCCCGTACAGCTGTTTCTGGAACGCCTTTAGTGCAAGGAACACGGTCTTTAGTTCTAGGTAGTTGATGTGTTTGACGGCATCTGTTGGTGTCCATAAACCCCTTACTTTGAGCAGGTTCATGTGCGCTCCCCACCCCAGTTGGGATGCGTCCGTTGTGATGGTCACTGTTGGAGTTGGTGGTGTAAAAGGTTTTCCCCTTGTTATGTTGTCCTTGTTCCACCATGCTATCTCTTCCTGCACTGCGTGCGTTACAACCACTAGATCTTCCCAACTCCCTGTTGCTTGTGACCACTGTTGTTGGAGCCATTCCTGGAATGGTCTCATGTGTAGTCGAATATTGGGGACTAGGTGTATGCAGGACGCCATCATCCCCAAGAGCTTGCTCACCGTCCTCACTGTCAGACGTCGCCCCTTCTGGTATTGGGGAGTCTCCTTCAGCATTGCGACTGTTCTCCTTTCGCTGGGGAACACTGTGCCCTGAATGGTGTCGATTTGTGCACCCAGGTAAATCTTCACCTGTTCTGGTTCCAGCGAGGACTTCCCGTTGTGTATCGAGAAGCCTAGCTCCGTCAGCGTATGTGTGACCCGCTGAGCATGTAGTTTGCATTGGTTGTAGGAGTTCGCCTTTACCAACCAGTCGTCTAGGTAGGGGTATACATGTATTCCCTGTCTCCGCAGGTGTGCCGCTACGGCAGCGAGGCATTTTGTGAAGACCCTTGGTGCGGATTTTAGGCCGAAGGCTAGGGCCGTGAACTGGTAGTGCGTCTTGCTGATGGTAAATCTCAGTAGATGTTTGTGTTGTTGGTTCATGGGGGATGTGTAGGTAGGCATCTTTGAGGTCTATTGTGGACATAAAATCCCCGTGCCTTATCTGAGGTATAACCCCCTGTAAGGACGTCATCTTGAACTTTTGAGTTTTTATGTATTTGTTTAGGAACCGTAGGTCCAGTATGGGTCTTAACGTTTCGTCTACTTTTGGTACGAGGAAGTAGTTGGAGTACACTCCCCTGTTTCTTTCCTTATATGGTACCCTTTCTATGGCCTCCTTGTGGAGGAGTTCTTGTGCTTCCTGCCAAAGGAGTGATAGCTCTTCTGCTGAGCGTGTTTTGTTGGCTGGCCTCCTGTTTGGTGGCTTTTTTACCAGTTCTATACAGTAGCCGAACTGTAAGATGTTGAGTATCCATTTGTCCGTTATTTTCTTACACTCCTGGAAGAAGTATTTCAGTCTGCCTCCTACTGGTGTAACATGATCGTTGATATTTAATTGTTCTTTGTGTCTTTTGTTGTGCCGCGTCACTAAGGATGTTGTGTGTGTGGGCTCTTTTGGTACTGTGGAGTCACTTGGGGGCGGGTTGCTGACCCCCTCTTCTTGTCTGGCCTCGTCCGTTCGGTCGACCTCGAAAGGACTGGCCCCTCTGTTGGTTCTGCCAGCCTTGTTGTTGCTGACCTTGCTGCGCCTGGTTGCTTCCCTGATAGGCTTGTTGGAAGGCCTGGTGCGATGTTCCTGGTTGGGTCCCTCCTCTGCCATTTGGCCTTCGTGAGGGAGTGCCCCTTCTCATCCCTCTGAACTGCAATGCTCCCATGGACCTTGCCGTCTCGTTATCCTTTTTCAGCTGTGTCAGCGTCTCGTCCACTGGCATGCCGAACAGCTTTTCCCCGTTGAAGGGTAGATTCAGGATATGGTTCTGTACTTCGGGCTTGAACCCCGAGATCCTCAGCCAGGCATGCCTTTCTTTCTGTTACTCCGATCATCATAAGCCTGCTTGATGTGTCTGCTGCGTCCAAGGCCGACTTCAGGCAGGTGTTGGCCATGTTCTTGCCCTCCTCCACCAGGTGCGCTCTCTGCTGGTGTTTGTTTGGGAGATGTTTGAGCAACTGCCCTACTTCTTCCCAATGTTGGTAGGCATGTCTATTTATTAGGGCATTAGAGTTGGCGATGTGCCAGTGAATTGCTGCATTCCTCTCAATTTTCCTCCCTGTGAGGTCTATTCTTTTACTCTCCTTGTCTAGAGGTGGCCCGGAGTTCGTGGGGACGTTGGCCCTTTTCCTGGCTGTCGCTGTTATAATAGAGTCAGCTGGTACGGACCCCTGGATATATGCTGGGTCTTTAGAAGAGTGCTTGTACTTTTTCTCTGTCCTGGGGGTGACAGATCTGCAGGTTGATGGCTCCTTGAAAGCTTCCCTGCCTTGGTCCAGCACACCTGGGAGCATTGGAAGAAATTGGCTCCTAGTTTGGGTTGGCAGCAGTGTCTCCAAGAGAAAGCAAGCCTTTGGTTTTTCTTCCTCCATTTCCACCCTATAGGTTGCTGCAGCGTTCCTGACGACCATATTGTATATGCCAATGTCGTGTTGGCGGCGAAGGCCTCGACGGATACATCTCCATGGCCTCTAGGTCCTGCCAATCCAGGTCCTGAGCCTCCGAGGGTGTCGAACCAAATTGTGACTGCTGGTCGTCATCGCCCTCAGTCTAATAATACAGGCCCTCTTCATCCTGTTGCTCCGCCGGTTCGGGAGTCTTCGGCGGCGTCAAGCTCCTCCTGGACTTCTGCTTCGACAACCGTCGAGGGCTTCGAAGGGATGGTGTATCTACTCATCTGTTCGTCGAAGTCCTTCTTCCTCTGGAGGATACTGTTCATTTCGGCTTCGAGCCTTCTCTTCTTCCTTTCCATCTCGGCCGCTTGTTCGGCGCCGAGAGTTTCAGCGTTTCTCTTCGAGGTCGTGGATGTTGACGTCGAAGTTGCCTTCTGCTCTTTTCCCTTCGGCGTCGAGTGCGGCTTTTCGGAACCGTGCTTCGACGACCGGGGTGTGTCTAGAGCTCTCGCCGGCCGGGAGTCCTTATCGAAGGATCTGCTGGGCTGTTTGTCCGTGGATGCAACTGTGGTCGTCGATTGCTTCGACGCCAGTGCTCCTTTCGAGGACTTTGGCTCTGTTTTTCGAGAGTCTTTCGGGGTTTTTGGGGTCGACGTCTCTCTTACCTCCTTCCTCGACCTGTTATCGGTCTCTACGACCGTGCAGTCATCAGGTCCCTCGGCGATGTTGTCCTCTTCTCCGCTGGAGAGGCCCAGGTCCCGAAGCGACGGAGGTTGTCCTTGCCCCTGCATGCTGTAGTTTGCTCTCCTCTGTCTGTCCCTCACTGAGGGTCTTGGGGGCGAATGCCGAGCAGGCGTTGCAGTCGTCACTTTGGTGGTCGATCGGCAGGCAGAGGTTGCAGACTGGATGCTGGTCCTTCTGCGCGAACTTGTGGTGGCAGTTACGGCAAAATTTGAATGGTGTCTTGTCCATTCCCGCGCTCAGGGAGCCCCCTGTGTGCGCATTCTCCGTCGGACGTCAAAGTTTTTCCTCCTTCTCACCTACTTCGTCGTCCCGGTTCTATGTTCTTTGTTCTTTGTCGGAGAAGTGTGGCTCAATGGTTAGAGCGGCAGACCCTGATGCAGAGATCTGGCCCGGGACCAGGGTTCAATTCCTGCCTCGGCGGGTCTTGGGCTCAATTTCCTCGGACCTGATAATTCTCGCCTCGGTGCCTATTCTAATCATGGGTCCCACTCTGCAACTCTGGGCAATAGCTTGCTTAATCTCCACAACGGCCCCAACAGCGCTGGGATGCCTGGCTTCACCCTGGGGGTGCCCAGGAGTGGACATTTCACAGGGAAAAGCCAGGAAGGGTTCCACAGCGGTATGCGTACAGCGCCAGGACACCCCTTTGGGGGTATAAGTGCGCTTTACAAGTACAAATTTCATTTCATTTCGTGTGATGAAGAACTCCAATTTCTCGGTGTTTGTCTGCTTTTCTCCTCTTTTCTCCTTTTCAAAACTCTGGAGCTCCTCGTGATGATCCAGACCCAACGGCGGAAAAAAGAATCTGAAGATGGCGCCCAAGGGTGGGAGCTTCCGGAGGAAGCGCGCCGACGTCACAGGAGGACACCAAATGGTGGGGCGTCGTCGCCCGGCTGGGCTACACAAAAAAAAAAAAGAGACTACGATTCCGGACCCAACCACTAGACCGCGGAATAATGCACAGCATAGTGAATCCAGAAAGATTCACGCTGCAAAACTCTGGGTTCAAGTGAGATGTATCCAGTCCTTTTCCTCAGCAGGGCAGAGGGCAGCAAGTAATGGGCAGAGGGCAGCAAGTAGCAAGCAACAGACAGCACAGCAGAAAAGCAGTTCTTCCAGAGCACCAGTCCAGCAAAGAGGCAGTCCTTGTAGCAGCACGGCAGTCCTTCCTGGCGGAGTTCTTCACAGGTTCAGTAGTGAACTGTCTTGGTAGGGTCAGAAACCCAGCATTTATACCCAGTTGTGCCTTTGAAGTGGTGGTGACTTCAAAGAAAGGTCTTTGAAGTGCACAGAAGCCCAATCTTCCCAGCCCTGGCTCCAGACTATTAGTAGGGGCCCTTTGTGTGGGGACAGGACACTACCTATTCAGTTTAAAGAATCGGCTCCTCCCTCCCTTCCTGCCCAGGAAGGGCCATCAGAATGCATGAGTGCTCAGACACACCTAACTTTCCTGTGTTTGTGGCTGTCTGGAAGGAATACACAAAGGGAAGCTGCCACGCACCCCAGATGCGAACTGGAGACAGGCTGCAGGCACACAGAGCAGTAAGAGCAGAGAAATGCCCACTTTCTAAAAGGGACATTTCTAAAATAGTAATGTTAAAACCAACTTTACTAGTAACGAGGATTACTCATTATCATTCCAGTGATATAAAACATGACAGCTGCTCATTTCTAATTGGGAATTACAGCTTAAAAGTTTATAAAGGAATTTATAATGTTAACCTATGAGAGGAGTAGGCCTCACAGTAGTAAAAAACGAATTTGGAATTTGTCACTACCAGGACGTGTAAAACTTGAGAGTATATGTCCTACCTTTTACTTGCACAGCACCCTGAACCTATGGGCTACCAACGTACTACCTTAGCGGTGGCTTATGTGTAATAAAAGGGGAGTTTAAGGCTTGGCAAAGGGTTTTAAATGCCCAGTCGAAGTGGCAGTAAACTGCACACATAGGGTCTGCAGTGGCAGGCCTGAGTCAGGGTTGAAAGGCTACTTGTGTGGGTGGCACAGTCAGTGCTGCAGGCACACTAGCAGCATTTAATTTACTGGCCCTAGGTATATGGTATACAACTGTACAAGGGACTTGCAAGTAAACAAAATATGGCAATTGTGTATACACCAATGTTACCATGTTTAGGGGAGAAGTACATGCACTTTAGCACTGGTCAGCAATAGTAAAGTGCTCAGAGTCCTAAGTTAAATAAAAGATGCAGCAAAAAGAGGAGGTAAGCAAGCAAAACATTTGGGTGAAGACCACCATAAGCCTCCTCTCCTCCAAATCTGGTTTCCTGTCAGCTAACGCCTACTCTTTCTCAAGTTAGGCAAGTTTCTGCTCCAGCTATAAATTAGCAAGCTCCAGATTGAGATTTCTCTCTTTGCCCCTGTCTGCCAGCTCCTCTTGGGAAAGGTTCCTTGATCAGGTGCTGCTCCGTGCTCTGGGAGCAACAATTACTTCCAGCAGGTTGCTGGGCCCTTCCAAAGGCAGTCCCAAATCCATAATGCCAGTATTAGCTCCTCTGCCTCAACTTCCTACTCCTCCAGGACCTCAGTCCTTGCATTCTAGGCCTCTACCCAGACCTTTCAAAGCTTTCTGAGACTCCACCTTCTAGGTGAAGCCTCTCATACATACCAAAACCCCTTGCAAAAATCATTAAGTTGGGCCACAGTATACGATTCAAACTTGGCTAGCACAAATTCAATGACTTCAGATGCAGGTGCTGGTTCGAGAGAAACTTTTTTTTGTTGTTTTTTTGTCCTCATCTCACCAATAAGCTTCTGCGGGTCTTATGAAGCCGATGTAACGATCTGGGGGCCTCCCGGCTTACTGCGCTCGCTTAGGTCGCCCGACCGATCCCATTCGTGAGGAAGCTTGATGTAATCATAGTTACCTAGAAGGGTAAACCCAAATAACGTCACTGGGACCTGGGTATAGAGCAGTACATACGGAGAATGGTCCCAGTGTACGAATTACTGTGTTTAAAAGAACCAAGAAAATCATACACAGTTATACACAGAATCGTAGTATTCTTAATGAACAGTGTTATTTAATCACACTGAGCAACCTGTATTTTATAACATATGTTAACACATTATTCAAAGCAGTGCCCCAGGAGGGAAGGGTGAGGGTGTAGTGGATGAAGTGAGGATAAGGTAGTGAATGGAACAGTGTACAATTCACAAACTTAGTTATTTCTCAGGAAGGGGCTCATACAAGAGCCAAATACATCACATTACATCCAGATATTTAAATAGCCATAGTTATAGATAAAGCCACAGTGATCAATCGCTGTTGGTCAGACTGGCTAGTGTGGTAGATGTCGACGTTTCGACCCCTGGAAAGTGGTAGGTAAGTATGTCCCTTACGATGGGGTCTTCCTCAGGACAGGAGTGTGGGGAGGGAGACTGGGGCGAGTTACCATAAGTAGCCCAAACGATGGGCCTGAGGAGAAAGCGGGCGCGTAGGCTCCAAATCGGTGTGAGCGAGCAAAACACTATATTGGTGCTGTTTAAGGAAGGAAAGGTCTAGTCAGGATTAGTCTGCTGGGCCTGGGAAGTGAATTAAAGTATTCACATCATCGGGCAAAAAGGCTCCGTATTCACATACGGACTGAGACGTTTCCTTTACCTACGAATTATGTGAATACGGAGCCTTTTTGCCCGATGATGTGAATACTTTAATTCACTTCCCAGGCCCAGCAGACTAATCCTGACTAGACCTTTCCTTCCTTAAACAGCACCAATAGAGTGTTTTGCTCGCTCACACCGATTTGGAGCCTACGCGCCCCGTTTTCTCCTCAGGCCCATCGTTTGGGCTACTTATGGTAACTCGCCCCCAGTCTCCCCTCCCCACACTCCTGTCCTGAGGAAGACCCCATCGTAAGGGACATACTTACCTACCACTTTCCAGGGGTCGAAACGTCGACATCTACCACACTAGCCAGTCTGACCAACAGCGATTGATCACTGTGGCTTTATCTATAACTATGGCTATTTAAATATCTGGATGTAATGTGATGTATTTGGCTCTTGTATGAGCCCCTTCCTGAGAAATAACTAAGTTTGTGAATTGTACACTGTTCCATTCACTACCTTATCCTCACTTCATCCACTACACCCTCACCCTTCCCTCCTGGGGCACTGCTTTGAATAATGTGTTAACATATGTTATAAAATACAGGTTGCTCCGTGTGATTAAATAACACTGTTCATTAAGAATACTACGATTCTGTGTATAACTGTGTATGATTTTCTTGGTTCTTTTAAACATAGTAATTCGTACACTGGGACCATTCTCCGTATGTACTGATGTAATCATAGGACAAGCTATATTAATCTTAGGTTACGACCCCAACTCATGAGGGGCTGCCAGATGTTTGTCGGCTTATCCCCTTCCCCTTCATAATCCAGGCGAGCCATAGCAAATGTGGCTTTAAGCCAGTCTTCTCTTTTCGGAGGTAGTGGGTCTTTCCACTTTTTACAGACCTCTCTCCGTGCAAGTAGTACCAGATATAGTAGTAACCCTCTGTAAGACTGCGATGCTGTCTGACAAAATGAACCATCGTCCCCGAAAAAAACTAGTGACAGATTAACATCAATAGTGGCCTTAAAAATATCTTGGAGAGTGTCACCGATCTCCTTCCAGAAGATTTTTAATTCAGGGCACTCAAAAAAGATGTGGAGGTCATTGTCTATAGGCGTCATGCATCTTGGGCATTTTGGTGTTGGAGTTGGAGCAAACTTGGCTATCTTTGCTGGGGTATAATAAAGCCTATTGATGACAAAAAAGTGATTCTTTTTTAGGCTAGCGGGTTTGATGTATTTATATAGTACTTTCAGTGAGGGCTCGAAAAGGGCATCTATTGATGGTTCAAGGGAGGTTTGATTCCAGACCATAGATAAAGATGGAATCTCCAGATCTTCTGCTTCTAGTAGATGGTTATACCACACTGATATCTCTTTCCTTATTGGATGTACAAGTAGACACAAACTTTCAATATCCCCATTCCCTCTTACTTCCTCTTTTTCTGCGTCAAACCAGGATACCAGCTGTAGGTATTTGAATCTGGAAAACCCTGTGCCAATCCTAGCCCTCAGAAATTCCCAGGGATGGATCCCCTCTGAATCTACCAAGTCGGACCAGATAGTTATGCCCGCTCTCTTGATAGGTACCGCCAGACTGTCTCTGAGGCAGCAAGGTGTTCCGGGTGAGTCCCAAATAGGAGCTAGGTCTGAATAATAACCTATCCCCCATTTGAGTCTAACTTTGTACCATATTTCCAGGGCTGCCCTCAGAACCTTCAGGCGTACTCGCTTGAAATATTTTGGAGCCCCAAACTTATATAAGAAAGCCTCACCACCTCCTCCTTCTTCCGTTCTTGCCATTTCTCCCAACAACATTCCCCAGGCAGACTCTTCTGGTTTCGCAAGTAGCATCCGGATGCCTTTAAACTGAAATGCTATCGCATACCAACTAATATCAGGAAGAGCCAGCCCCCCTTTGTTGAGTCTGCGTCTCAATTTCTTCCAGGCCAACCTGACCCCCTTGTCCCCCCAAATAAAACTCCCGATCTTACTCTGTACTTTACTAATACTCTTGTGCGGAAAAACCAGGGGTATAGTAGAAAATAAATAAGAAAGCTTCGGGAGAATGACCATCTTTACTAAGTTGACTTTCCCATAAATGGTTAAAGGGAGGTTCCTCCATCTGCTAAAGAGGCGATCTATTTCTTTGATGGTTCTGTTAAGATTGATCTGGGGGATTTTTTCCAGGTCTTTAACAATGTAAATGCCTAAGTATCTTAACTCTGTACTGGTTTCTCCCCCCCATTGATCTAAATTCCAGCACATCACCTCTGTCTTTGATGTATTAACTAAGTACCCTGACAGGGACCCAAATCTTTCCAAAAGCGCCTCCACGCGGGGGATAACCACCTCAGGGTCATTTGTGTATAATATTAGGTCGTCCGCGTACAGAGCCAACTTACAACTATAAAGTTGGGACTTATAGGGGGAAATTGATTCATCCAACCTAATGGCCTGTACCAGTGGCTCAATATAGATATTAAATAAAAGAGGCGAAATTGGGCAACCCTGCCGGGTCCCCCTCTGGATGTTAAAACTTGAGGTCAATAGACCATTCAGAAGAATCCGAGCAGAGGCTCCCTGGTAACAATTCCTCAAAGTTTGAATAAAAATAGGGCCGAATCCCATTACCTCCAGTACTTCCCAAAGGTACACCCAACAGACTCTGTCAAATGCCTTGGCCGCGTCCAAGGTGACTATGGCCAATGGATCAGATCTTTCAATGGCCAGGTCGATGTTACCTATTAACAGTTGCGTCTGTTCCTGGATGTACCTTCCTGCGACAAAGCCCTTCTGGTCAGTGTGAACCAGCTTGGGGACCAGTTTCGCCAATCTCCCTGCTAGGATACCCATAAAGATCTTATAATCGGCATTCAGCAGAGAGATTGGACGGTATGAGTCAGCTTTTAAGGGGTCCTTGCCTGGTTTTAAAATCAGAACGATTGTGGCCTTCTTCCAAGACTCGGGGACTTTGCCCACGAGGCAATAGACTGAATTAAAGGTAGTGCCCAATACAGGGATCAATTCCTCTGCTAGAAGTTTATACACTTCATTTGGAAGCAAATCCATGCCTGCAGCCTTTTTATTCTTACATTTTTTGATTTGCTCAGTTATCTCCTCCAAAGTAATGGGGACATCTAGATTGTTCAGACTCTCCTCTGACAAGGAAGGCAGGGATTTAGTCCTCAACCATGATTGTATGGAGCTTGGGGACGGAGCCAGATCTTCTTTATAAAGGTTCGAAAAAAGGGAAAGTAGACAGGTTTGCATATCTTCAATGCTACTCGATTTCTCCCCATTGCTGTTAACTATCAGCTCGTTGATATTATTCTTAGTACGATCAGCTCTGGCTTTCCAGGCCAATAAGGCTCCTGCTTTCTCCCCGTATTCAAAATTTTGCATATTCTTAGTATGCCATTGTGCCCTGCATTTTAAATCTAATTTCCCCCTATACTCCTGTCTTGCGTCATCTAAATTTTTCAAGACTTGTGATAGACGCTCTGAGCCCCCATGATTTAATCTGTTCCTCTCATTCTCTAGCTGGCTTATTTTTTCCTCAATTGTATTTAGAGCCCTAGCCTCAGCCCTATTCTTAAAACAAATGAGGCCATGGAGTCTCCCCTCAGGTTTGCCTTATAGGCATCCCAAATAAAATCCATGGTTGTGGAGCCCATGTTCAGAGAAAAGAATTCTAAAGAGGAATACTTAACAGCCTGGAGAATTTCAGGATCCAGAAACATGGCTCTATTAAGCGTCCATCTAGACTGCAACGGAAGCCCTTTACTTTGATATGAGAATTGCACTGGAGCGTGATCTGAGAGGTGACTTGGCATAACTGAAATCCCCTCCAGGCCTATCAGGGCGGATCTATCCGTCAAGATATAATCGATCCTGGAGGAGTCACTATACTTTTTACTATGAAACGTAAAGCCCTGTAAATCTCCCTTCTTAGCCCTCCATACATCAACCAGGTCCAGGTCATGTAACATGTTTAACAAAGCACGACGTATCCTTGGGGCCCCAACATAGTAACTCAAATTGGACCCATCTTTTGATGGGTCCAAGAGAACGTTAAAGTCACCTCCAATAATAAAAGGGTGGGTTTCCAAAGTCAATATTGATTGCAATTTATAAATGTAAGTTGGATCGTCTACGTTTGGACCATAAAACGAGGCACAGACTAAGTCTGAGTTCTCCAGGGCCAATTGTGCTACCAGCCATCTCCCAGTCAGATCCGACTGTGAATTTTTTATAGAACAAGGGGTGCCGTGTTTAATCAAGATTGCCACACCTCTACTGTGAGTCGTCTGTTGTGATACACAGTAACATTTTATCCAGGGGACCCTGGAAAAGATAGAGCGGCTTTCCGTAAAGCTCAAATGTGTCTCCTGTAGGATACAAACTTGGGCTGAGGAAAGTTCCAAATATTTTAAAATCAGCCTTTGCTTACGGGGACACCTTAACCCGTTAACGTTCCAGGAGATAAAGATGGTCTTTCTAACCCTTAAGCCTTGGTTTCCTGCCATTAACCTGTAAAACTATCACACCGGCATGGCGGGATTTCCTTATATCTAAGGTGAAATGAGGTCCATTTTTTTCTTTTTTACCCACTGCTCCCCACCCATAGTGCCCCTCCTCCCACTCCCTTCTCCCCCAGTGCCCCCCCTTCCCATGAGGAACCCTCCCTTACGATAGGCAAGCCTATTCAGCCCCCTTCCCCCCCTTGGAATAGAAAAACTACAATTGTTACTAGGTTCTTGCTAGGGTCTTGCTGTCAAGCGAAATCAAATGCCTCTCCTTTTCCTCACTGTCCCCCCTACCTCCCTTCCCGCTCGGCTTTAATTTTCGCTATTAAGACGTCTGCTTCCTCGCCAGATCTTATCTGATGCATATGATTATTCCACATCACGCGAAGTTGTGCAGGGAACTTCAACTGTGCCTTGGCCCCGATGCTATTCAACTCTTCCAACCTTTTCCCCAGCTCCCACTGTCTTGTTGCAGTCATATGGGAGATATCTGATCTTATTTGGAAAGAAAAGGGGCTAGAGCTATTGAAGGTTATGGTACCTTCTTTAAGAGCGAAAGACAAAATCTGTTCCTTAACTGAGTAAGTTAAAAAATTAACCAGTATCTTTCTCGGTTTTTGTTTGGCGAGGTTCCTTTTGAAGGGATCGCGATGTACCCTTTGTATCTCATGCACGAGATCCACTTCTGGCGCATTCTTTAATACTGTCTCCTTTAATACAGATATCACGAACCCCTTGATGTCAGGCCCCTCCAAAGCTTCTGGTACATTTAAAAGCCTTGAATTGTTCCTCCTGGAGTGATTCTCCAGGCGCTCGGGGTAGTCTTTCAGTTCTTTGTTCTGAGCTGATAATTTAGCGAGCTCCACTGTGGTTGTACGCACGGTGTCCTTTATTTTGGGGATTTCCGATTCGATTGCCTCTGTTCTTAACGTGACTTCATCTAGTCTTTTTGCTAGTACTTCACAGGAAGCTTGGATTGCTGCCTGGTTCGCTTCGGAAATTAAAAATCTATTAGTCATCTCTGCTTGATTTGTCTCAGACACAGTGAATCTATTAGTAATTTCAACCTTCATTGCAAGTAATATGTCAGCCAGTGAATGCGATGTTGTATCAGTTGTGTCTGTTTTGTCCAATCCATCCATAGTTGCGTTTTCGTCTGTGGAGTTGGAGGGTACAGAATTGGAAGCCTTTAGTGATTTTTCAGGCAAAGCTTGAGGTTCGTTTATGACCAAAGCTGAGTATCTATTTGAGAGACTTACTGCTGAATGCATTGCCTCTCCTTTGGAGAGCTCAAGGGGCCAGGTGCCTCCGAGAGGCCCTGACACGTGTTCTTTAAAGCATCCCCTGCTAAGGCATTCAGGGTAGAGGATGTGGTAGAGGTGGACATAACCTTATAATAGGTTTTGAGCGAAGGGGTGATTTTAACTTTGGAGGAAGACCCCTTCTTACCCCTCCCTCTTCTCTTGCCAATGTCGACCTCTTTGTCTTTAAGATCAGTACCTTTGTCCGTGGTGCCCCCTTTGAGTCTGCACTGTCTTGTGAGGGCCTTCACTTCGGAAATTACAGGAGAAATACGCGGAGGATAAACAGATTTATCAATATTTAAAGAGTGGACTGCTCTCGCACGAAGAGTATATCTGTTTATTTTGGGTGCGTAAATATCTGTTACCACTACCGCTGTACTGCCTGTGCCGCCTGATCTGTGTGCCTCTCCTATCTCCATACACTTTACTGACGCCTTAGCTTGTGCCTCTACTGTCTTGATGCCTATCGGCGTTCGGGCACTGATCGAACCAAGCTTAAAGGGTGCCCCCGAAAGGAAGAAGAACTTCTTCCTACCTTCGTTGTTGCTCCCGAGAATGGCGTCCTCTAAGGGGGAGCGGGGCAAAAGGCGTCGACTCTCTACCTGGGGGCTGATGCCCACTCCTCGAACGCCGCAAACGCTGGGGGCGCGCATGTACTGGCGCTAGCTCTACCTCCCGCGACCCGGAACAGGAACAGAGCTGAGTCGCGTCTCCACCGAGTCCGAGCTGCTTCCTCCCAACGCCAGCCACGAATCGCGGCGTCAACGCCGCCTGCTCCACTCTCTTCACCGCGGATGCCTGGAAGTCCTGGAAATCCGGAGCTGAAGAGTGCCTGCTCGAAACGCATATCCTCAGGTAGGGGGGAGGGGGGAATAAACAAAAATAGGCAGGAAAAAAATACTTAACTAAACTCCTCTAGCAAGAACCCATGAGCTTAGGAAAGACCAAGGGGGAGCCGAGCCGCGGCCGTTTAGCTAGCGGCCATGTTCCTCTACCCCCAATGATGATTGAGAGAGAGAGAAACGGTTTTAGCAAAAAAGTCAAAAAGCCAATTTAGGGAGAATTGAAAAAGGTTCTAAATGGTCTTTAGTATAGAGTAGTAGTGAATAATGAGTTACTATATGGTATTGCACAAACACAAGTCCTATCCTCACCGCTGTTCACCAATGTTAGAAATGGAGTTTCTGGCTGGCAGAGGTATGCACTCTGTCCAAGCAGGAGCCAGCACTCTAGTCTAGGGAAGCTAGTTGTACACTAAAAGATAACCTGTGCCCCCGATAGGCCATTCACAAAGAACTTGTGTGGAGCAGAGCGCTATGTCATCTGTTCTGGATTATATCTTGTTTTTGATAACGAGTAACACATGTTAAATAGAAGCTCTATCCTAAATTCCTTCATGGAGATTGATGCCCTAAAGTTGGTGAAAAGTGGTGACATTACAAATGTGACTATTCATTCGTTTGGTCCATCTCCTTATTCTAGAGTCACCTTCGGTTCCCTGGCTATCGCAAATTTGATTGTTCAGAATTGTACTTTATAAAGTGAGGGACTGATGGTGCCCCTGTTGTTGAGTATTGGGAACCCCATATCAAACAATCAAATGGTCCAAAAGTATTTAAATCAATGGTGATTGATGCAGCGGGGCAGATTCTGATTTTATTAATGGGAATCCCAAAGTTATTTCACTAGGCCGAGGGGGTAGAGTAATTGATATGTTGGAGGGTCCTGTAATCCATCCCCGGGCTACTGATTTGAAGGACGATCTCTTTCAGTGAAGTTGGGTGGCGGGTACTTTGGATAACGCCAGCCCTTCTCTCAGGATAAATGAGCCTTAGAGTTAGCCTGTAATGGAATATTGGGAAAAGTTGAGGAAAAATGAAATCTTTTGAAATCCTTTAATCCCTGAATCGTGTGTTTACAAGAAACTTGGTCATGCACAGAGTTCGACTGCAATGGTTATTTGTATTTTCCTGTAATGCAAGGCATTCTGAAAGGAGCCATGCTAGTTGGGGGGGGGAGGGCAATCTTTCTTAAGGACACGGTTAATTGAAATCATATAGTTTACATACATCCCTCGAATTTGTGCTTATGCTTTAAATTGGCCTTCCAAGAAGCTAATGGCTGTCCATCCTTCTTTTGGTGAATATGTACATTCCACCTGGGAGACTATTTGATTTCCTGGTGAGATCACTCTTTGCTTTTGTTTACGATAGTTGTATTACAGAAGATTGACCCTGGGTTATAATCATGGGAGACCTAAATGCAAAGGTGTCTAATTCCCCCTCTGCAACCTTTACCAACACTGACAAAAAAGATATGGTCCATTTCGGAGATTCTGTTCCCTGAAAAAATTAGAAAGGATGAGCGTGGGTTTGTACTACTTGAGACTTTTAGAAAATGTGACCTGATTATATTAAATGGGAGCTCTACTGTGGGTGAAGCTGCTTCATATACCTTTCAAGCTTCCTCCACTCAGAGTCTACTTCATTATGTAGTAGTCTCCTTTCAAATGTTTGGAGTCTGCGTTAAAACACACTGTTTTTTCCGTCTGATATAAGTGATCACAGCTTAGTTGGTACATCTGTGGCTCGACTGGGTATAATTGGCTTTAACAAGTCGAATGGTTGTTCTTTTTGGACAGTTATGAATACGGCTTCCGTAAGTGCTAAGATCAAGGGAATTTGTGCCGAACCTGTGAGACTCGCTTGTGGTGATCCTATTCGTTTTTTCGAGTACCATATGGAAGAGTTCTCTATACTAAGCAGTAGGCCTGATGGTCCTCAGCTGCCGAAAAAGTGAAAATCTCCATCTAAAGCAATAAATCAGGAAATAAATTTACTAATAAGAAAACAGCATTTACTGTTTTCCTTGGGTCAGGAGCATTAAATTGACCGCCTCAAACGGTTAAGAATCCAACACAAACTCCATGAAAGAAGGAGGGAACATGATTTAAAATGGATCAAGAAAGGGTGCAAGTGCTAAAGATTCTAGGAAATACTGGTGTTTGATTGCCAAATATTGTGACTCTGGGGTGAAGACGCAGGCAATCCCCAAACCCCAAAAATACTTTGGTGGTATATATTTCCCAGTTGTATGCAAGTAAAACAGAGTTAGATATCCCCGTGACTCTCCGTGTGGATGAGGTGTCATTCTCTGTGTATGGTGCATCCATAAAAATGCTAGATCTTCTGGCGCTTTGGGGCCTGACTAGGTTCCCATTGCGGTCATTAAAAAAAGGAGGCTGTAGCTTAGGGATCCTTCCCTGCTCCGTTATTTAATTACTGCTATCGTTCTGGGAAAATCCCCCAATCATGGAAGGGAAGCGTCATTCTACCACTGTATAAGAAGGGCCCTAAATCCTCCCTGGCAAGTTTCAGACAGATAGCATTGCTGGATACTTCTGGAAAACTATTTGCCAAGAGTGTACTATGTCATTTACAGCAGTGGGGATCAAGATCAGAATTTTATTCTCACGGAAAGAAGCCGGTGTTTAGGAGGAATCATAGTACACTGGATAATATTGTGGTCCTTTAAACGGTAGTGGAAAAATACGCCTTTTCTCTTGGTATACCAGTATATACGGCGTGTATTGAATTCTCCATGGCGTTTGATAGAGTTGATCGCCAACGCTGTGGAGGAAGCTTCTGCCTTTGGGTGTTCCGCACCAACTTTTGTGTCTTATTATGGAGCTACACACGGATAACTGGTGCCAAAATCCACCCTCCTCCCACCCCCCACCCCTTCCCCCCCCCCTTTGTGCTATGCCTGCGAAGTGTCAGATATGAGTTACTGGCACTCTTTTGAGGGGATTAAAGGTCGAATTTTTCATCAGATTTGTAATTTGAATACACTTGCTGCCCCTCATGCCCTGCAACTGGAGTTTGGCTTATTATACTCTTAATCATTTTCCTTCGCTGCTGTTTTGCAGTTGGAAAGCTCACTCCTATGTGGAGAGGAGGGATCATTGCGGGCAGACTCGAAGTTTGACATTTTTTTCCCTTCAGAAAGAACAGAGGACATATTTTTTAGCTCCTTTGAGAGGGCTAATGAAACTTTTGAGCTTGACCTGAATATAGATTCTTTTATGCACAAGTCTACTCTGAAGAGCTTAATAAAGGGCTCTGTGTTAAAAATAAATTTGGCCAGATATATTGCCTTAAGCTAGTCAGACCCGCATAATCTGGTGGTTCAGGAAAGCAATCTAGAGATCCAACGTCCACTCTATTTAATAAGGAATCTGCCCCATGGGATCAGAAGGCTGATCCTATTGCTGAGACTGGATCTGCTCCCTTTACTTGTGATTACCAGCATCTGGGATAAAATCTCGAAAAAGGATAGAAGACGGGTGTTGTGCCAGCTACATATTAAAGATCTGAACCACATATTATTTGGGTGTCCTGCGTTACAGAATGCTCGTCGACATATTTTAAGGCCTTTGTTTATTAAATACAACATACATTCCGCTTAGGAGGCCCGTAAATTCATATTGTTTCTCATGAATGATGATATCTAACAAGATGTACCAATTTTTTAAATCCCTTTTGAACACCTATTAGGGCCGTGGTGTAGGACTGTTGGGCATTTAAAAAAAATTCAAGATCCTTTTAGAAAATCTATTAGGGCCTTGGTGTATTATCAGTGATTTGGAATGTTGATTTAGAATGTTCTGACAGATTGTGCTGAAAAAGTGCACTGTCTGGTCATGTTTTTTAGACATGCAATATTATTATATTCTATTATTGTGCATGTATGCTGTTATTCTTTACGGTAGCCTTTATAAGAATGAATTATGCATTATTTGTACTTCACATATTGCACTAGGCACGTTGCACTTTATAAAGGCCTGAAAAATTAATTTATTAATCAAGTTCTTTATATCTCTTTATTGCTTTCCTTATTTCTTATGGTGCTCATTACCTCCTTTTTGAGGTTGGGAAAAAGTAATTTGCTTAAGTTGGTTGGGCTAGTGTATTAGGTGCTTTTCGGGTCTTGTAAATTGCTATGCGATATTTACACATTTTTATTACGCTGGGCATGATGGTATTTACAAAGTTTACACTTATGGAACTGCAGTCATATAATAGATTTCTTGTGGTTCTATTCATGTCACTTTATTAAGGACAGTAAATGAAGTTCCTAAATGATGCATGTAACAGAGTGGAGGTTTTATACTTTTCAATTGTTGATTTTAGTATGTTATTATGTACCATTGTTTTATTATTGTTTTATGGTATGTAGACTTCCACAGGAGTTCCGTTTCATAATAAAATAAACTGAAAAACGAATAGTGTTTGTCACTACCAGGACGTGTAAAACTTGAGAGTACATCTCCTACCTTTTACTTACACAGCTCCATCGTCTATGGGCTACTTGGGGCCTACGTTAGCGGTGAATTATGCGTAATAAGGCTTTGAAAAGGGTTTTAAATGCCAAGTCGAAGTGCAGTAAACTGCACACACAGGCCCTGCAGTGGCAGGGTAGAAACAGGTTTGAAAGGCTACTTGTGTGGGTGGCACAGTCAGTGCTGTAGGCCCAAAGTAGCACTTAATGTACAGGCGATGGGTATATGGTATACCATTTTACAAGGGACTTACAAGTAAATGAAATATGGCAATTGTGTATACACCAATGTTACCATGTTTAGGGGAGAAGCACATGCACTTTAGCACTGGTCAGCAGTGGTAAAGTGCTCAGAGTCCTATGGCCAACAAAAAAATACAGCAAAAAGAGGCGGTAAGCAGGCAATACGTTTGGGGGAAGACCACCTGAAGGATGACAGGTCTAACACTAAGTAATCCAAGAAGAGCGTACACAAACAGCAGATACGGTTGAGGCCACAGAGAAGGGATAAAAAACTGTATCCACCAAGGAATCTACAGAGTGGGGGATATACAAACACAATGATACAGCCAAAAGAAGGGATAAATATAACCTTAGTCAAGAAAGGGAGAAGACAAGCAATTTATACTGATGAAGCGCATGAGAGAACAAACTCCTATATGACTTAATGAATCAAAGAATGGAAAGGTAACAAAATTCCCCATCACCAGCAAAAAACAGAGATGTAACAATCTCCCGTCATCAAAAATAAACTGCTTCATGATCAACAACAAAACGATTCTGGTCACAGTTCTGTATTAAGTGCCTTAAAATGCAGTAAGTGCTGTTAGTGTTGTCTTCGTGTATTCAAGCACGATGACTCAATTTACCAGGATAGTCAATCCAAGAAAAAATATCTGTTGTGATTATAGGTCAGTGGGTCACTCACAAAAACAAAGTGCAAGAAAAACATGTAGCAAACAATACCTGCTGGAAGGCAGTCAAACTGCTGTGGACAGAGCTCTACAAAGGCCACAATAAGCTAAGTAAGGCACTCCTCACATAAAATACAGGCAAGCAATCTTGATTTGCAGAACTGATGCATCATCAGTTAGAAAATACTAAAGCAATTGGTTAGCTTACGTCTTTTTCCGGTCGATGCGGGAACATCGACGATTGGTTGTAGTACATGTTTTCATCGTGGTAGTCACTATCGACCCCCTCTAGTATCTTCTTTCTCGTAGCACCAAACATGCTGTTTGTCACCTTGAAGATAAAACAAAAGATAAGGTTTACAGTGAATTATGAATTCAAAAACTAGTTTTGAAACAAAAGTACACATACACACAATTCTTATAAAATCAAACTAAGCAAAGTGACAAAAACAACTAATTTCCCACCGAGAACTTTTTGGGGGCTTTTTGCTTTTCTACAGGTGCAGTCAGTACTACATTTTTGCTGCAATCATGTGTTTTCCTCAAAAGACAGAATTATTAACCACTGCCTGTGACTGTGGTGCGCTGTGCTGAATATGAAGCCAATAAAGCACATCGGAGGTGACAAAAGACGTAGTGGTTTTCGCTGCCATCAAAGGCAGAATGGTAGAAGGCAAAATGAAGCCAATAACAAAATGTACACAATTGAATGACTGACTATTGAGAAAAGTGTATTCATCACTCAAGTTTTACTGGTCTTATTTCACCGATCGGCACGTTGGAGAAATAGGCTTTTTTTCTCAAGAAATATTTTACAGGATATTTTTCACCGAATTCAAGTCAAGAAGAGAAATTCATTGATTTGGAGTCAAATAAACAGTTTTAGTGCGGGCCTTGAGTAATGTGGCTGCTGCTGGTTACGAAGTTTTTGAGAGTGCACTGGACTGAATAAGGTAAGCCCATAACCATTTTCTCCACCTCATTCCTGCAGTACAAGATTTCAAAATAAGACCTCACAAAGTAATTTCTAGATTGCAAATTTCCGAGACGGACAGTTAACGAGCATATTAAGCTGAAGTGACCTCAAAGATGTCAAAATGTCTATAACATCTAAGAAGGTCTTACCATAGCATGTTCCTTGACCACACATTCCCTAGAGTACCAGCAAGATCATTTTGAACGCAACTTGACTGAGTAGATAATACAGACTTGGATGATATGCTGAATTTCATATGATCAAGTTGGTCAATGCTTCAGGGGTTTTGCAACAGATTGTTACTTCTTCTGTGGTATGTTTGTGATGCCCATACACAATGCATTCCACTTATCAAAAGAGGTGAGTTACATTAATACTAACCTCTTTAAGTGAGCCCAGTAAGACTAACATCACATTCACCAACCAAGAACGAGATGCGATAAATAAGTTAACTACTTTCAAGAAAAACCCGAGGAATAATACAAAGATGCCCAGACACTATGATCACAACGGTTTTAGACACTTTTAATCACACTATACAACATGAGGGTTCACTTAACTTTGTAGGTTTTCAAATAGAACAGTTGAATCTTACACTTTAGGACCTAAGGTTACATGAAGAGCAACAGACTTAAAGAGATAGTTATATATTTATTGGTGCTTCGTGGAAAACCTTTACAAGCCAAAGAAGCATAAAAAACAGTCTTAAAATTGTACATTTACATTAGCCACTATTTAGAGTCTGTAGATCAAATGGAGCCACTGATATTGAAACTACAACAACAACAAAAAGTTAATCATATATTGATCACTCCTAAAATCCATGTCACGTACCTTCAAAGGAAACCTTTAAGCCCACATTTGCAGCATTGGAGATCACGATAAAAACACATTTTAAATTGAATTCTTTGCAAGTCTAGTCAAAGCACAAATTCTATGTCAGGACTGGAGGCGAGGATAATGCTTTCTTCCTTTGCTTTATGTTTCACAACAGCCATTTCCAGTGGATAAAACAAACTACTATTCCCCTAAGCACTGGGAATGAGAAAACTCGAGTCCCACAAGAGTCCTTCCACAGTTTCAAAGCTTCCTCTTTCTTTGATGCTCACAAACAGAGATAAGTTTGGGGGGGGACACCCTCTATCCCCGCTTGACTCTCCTCAGCTACCCCAGCCCAGGCCTTTAGGGACTCAAGCAACCCTGCCTTCCTAAGCTTCTTGGAAGCAGGCAGCCCCCTAAGCCTACACTGTACCCTAAGATCACCATCTTGAACTGGGACAGTTTAGCCAGGTCCAGCTCCATGGTTCCCTAGTTTTGGGTCACAACAACTAGGCACAACAGACGTTGAACAATTTGGAAAAATCAAAACAATGGATTAAAAACAGTTTAGTCCAAATTCCAAAAATCAAACTCAAAAGTTAAGTTCTACGGCAATTTAGAGGATTTCTATAATCTTAATTCACTTTACTAAAAGGTGTACTTTTTAAACACACGTCCTCATCCACACCGCTGAGCACCAAATGTTGGAAAGTGGATTATTGGTAGGGGCAAATGTAGGTCTGCCACTGGCAATAAGGCCACTAACACATGATAGGACTCAGCATAGGTCTTAGAAAATTATTCTCGTGCTCAACCCTTGGTAGCTTGGCTGCGAGCAGGCAGGCTTAACTTCAAAGACAGGTATGTAAAGCATTTAAAAACACCAATTCAGTAAATAATTAAGACAATGCATAATAAAAATCCAACACCAATTTATAAAAATAGGAAATATTTTATCTTGAAAATGACACCAAAACGACAAAAATCTAATGCAGGGAACCGGAGATATGAATTTTTAAAGATTTATCACTTTATAGCACTTAGAAACTTCTAGCATCTTATTGGGATAACTGGTCGCGATAGACCGGCTCAAAGTCAAAGTTTCAGGCAGACCACGATGGAGCCCTGAGCGGCTACCCCTCGCGGTAGGTCTCGGTCACAGTTTTTACCTTTGGACTTAGAAACTTTTCTGGAGCTTTTTCTCGTGGGGTCCCTCGATGCTCTTCACCAGGCCGTATTCGGTGAGGGTTCGCCGGCCTCGGATTTCTTCTACTCCCGGTCAAACTCTGGAAGTCGGACCTACGGAGCTTTTAGCGGGACGAACCTGGATGGCTTGGCCGGCTCGCGGTTGAAGGCAGGCGGCTTGGCTAACCAGGTTGAGTCGGTCCCCCTATGGAGCTTTTTTCAAAGTTGCTCCAAAGTTCTCCAAACTCCTGGAACTTCTTCCTGAAGTTCCTCAAAGGGTCTTAAAGTGTCTCAAACTCACTCCAAGGGTCTGGAAGCTCCAAGATGGTCCTTGAAAGTTGAGGACTTCAGTTCCCACAATCCACTTGGACAAAACCCTTACAAATCCACTGGTAGTTCTCCAGGTTGAGGATCCTTGGTGGTGATGCTCCAGGTGAGCTCTGTTAACCTGTAGCTTGCAGTGAGTCCACTCTTTAACTCTTTTACAACAAGGTAGTCCACAGGGCTGTAGTTCCAGATGGTGCAGTCTTCAGAGGGCAGGCCTAAGAAATTGCACATCAAACTTCTCAGCATGGCTCCACATCTTGCTTTCTTAAGTTTCAAGCAGCAGATCTGAGGGGCTCTGCCCTTCTCAGATACTTATTCCACGTTTTCTGGGTCAAGCAGGAGGTCACTCCTGACCAATGGGAGCAGGGCAACTCCCCAAGGATATGACCACATCCTGTGGCATTATTTTGTCCCAGAGTGCACCAAATCTTCCAAATTCATAATGGCTGATTTTCTAGCAGGGAGGTAAGAGCTGGCTAAACACACCCCTAGGATGGCCACTTTCCATAGACTATCCCCCTTGCATCTGCTCATTCTTGCCTTAATCCTAGCTCTGGCTTTGGGTCAAAAGAGTAGAGTTGTAAATGACAGAGGCCGTCCCCTTCCCTTTGAAGACCATGGTTTACGACTCCTCCCCCTGCTCTGGCATTCCTGTGTAGCAGCACACTGCCCTCCCAGCAGAGCTGGTTAACCCCAGGGGCTCTTTATCACCTCTTCAAGGCAGCCTGGCTAATCCACTTAACCCTGACCAATCAGGACAGACCACTGGAAGGCTGAATCTGGACTTACAAACAAGAAAGTCTTATAACTTCTTGTCTGTACATTTTAGGAGAAATTCAACAATATGGTATTGTTGGATTTATCACTACCATTCTGGGAAGTCTTTGAATGGAAGTTCTATCATTCTCCTATCAGGAGTTATTAGTTTATAACTTCTGGCCATGTTAACATATGTGGGATTTGCAATGGGAAAAATGACTTGGGCCATTTTTCCAGCACTAGGGCTTATAAAAACATATCTTATAAGTACTTCGCTTAGATCTACAGGACCCCCACCCCATGGATCACCTAGGGGACATTTTAGGGGTTCTGAATCTGTAGAAATATTGCAGATCCTCCCTCCACAGTGCTCCTAGCATCAAAGTCGAATTTGGGCAGCACTTTATCACAATGTGGGGAGTGAAATGTGAAATTCCACTTAACCCAGGGCATATAAAACTTATTTTATAAGGGTCCACCTTATAAATACCTGACCCCCCACCCCTGGGACACCTAGGGGAGACCCTGGGGGTTCCTAATATGCCAAAACATTGTAGGTTATCCATTCTTAAGTGCCCCAAACACCAAAGTCGAGTTTGGGCACAATTTACTTTTTAAAAGCAGTCATGGAACCCAGGGCTGCTTTTAAACTGACCTCAGGCTTCAGCAGTGCACACATGCAAGTGCAGAAAAGGCTGCTAGCCTGTAAACTGCCATGCCCTACTATATACTAGGGACTGATAGGTAGCTTCAATCCCCCTGCCCTATTATGCACTAGGGTCTTATAGGGTAGGTCATGCCAATCACAGGGGTACCCCAACCCATAGTGTACCCTAGTGTATGTAGGTGTTTTCACTGTATTCTAAATGTGTCTCTTTCAGCATAGCACTGGCCCTGGGACTGGTTAGGCAGAGCCCAGGGTGAGTCAGTTACCACCAGTACCAGTCAGCAAAAAGTTGGGGGGTGCCCAGGGCACAGGATGACTTTGCTTCACACGTTATTGGGAATTCTCTGGCAGATGAAGCTGCCAAGGCTGCAGTTTCGACTGCAACAGTTGCTGTGATTACCCGTTCTCATACAAGGGTAGATGATAATATAGTGAGTGCCATTCATGCCACACGCGACAGTACACCATTTGCCATGGGGCTTTCCAGCTAAATATACCTATCATTTAAGCCAACTAAATGTTCACTTTTTGCTATAGTTCCAGGAGTTGGTGATCATGTGCTTCCCAACCAAGATTGCAGACTAGCAGTGATAGCTGCGCATGAGAGTGTTGCATTTACACATGCAGGTATAGCTGCCACAATTTCCTTATTACAAAAGCGTTCTTGGTGGCTTGGCTTGTACCAACAGGCCAAGAAATATGTCCTTTCTTGGGACATTTGTCAACAAGTTAAGAGTTCCACCATGGCTCGCCCACAGCAGACACACCTGTTGATTTCAAACAAACTTTTTAACTGCATATGCTTGGACCAATGTGGTCCTCTTAATTTGGATGGAGCGTTTAAATTTATCTTACTTGCAGTTGATTCTTGCTCAAGGTTCCTCTGGGTGTGACCACAACGTTCGGCTGACGCAGACACTGTTATTAAAGATTTGAAAGTCTTTATCGGATCATATGCATGTACTACATTCCACTCGGACCGGGGCCTGCTTTTGGCTTCCCTAGGATCAGAGGTGCATTACTTCTCCCCCTATCATCCTGAGGGAAATTCGGTGGCTGAGAGGATGAACCGTGAATTAAAGCAATCCTTAGCAGCTTGAGTTTTAGGTTCAATACGTACCTGAACCTTTATGTAGTACAAAGAGCACTTAATATTCTCCCAAAAAGATTTCTGGGTGACCCCATATGAGGTGGTTTTAGGCATCAAAATGTTCCAGACGTTGATGATCCAGATATCGTGGCAGCAGCCACACACTTTTACGTAAATATCGTTCTGCAGGATTTACAAAACTTCTGCAACAGCCAGGCAAGCGAACAGTTGCAGACGCCTACCTCTGCCAGAATGAAGGAGCAGACAGCGCCTTCTGGATGGCTTCCACAAGTTGGAGATCTCATTTGTGAGAAGATTGCAGTAAAAAAAAGAATTTGGCCCATCATACCGTGCACCGGTGCCAGTTCTGAGCATTCACAGTACAAGAACCGTCATATTGCCACCGCTAGCTGGATGAAAAGACAATCGTTTTGTCGCCATTGATCATCTCAAATTGCATTATGGGGCTGATTCTAAACAGCAGGCTCCAAGAATTCCATGGTAGTTCCCAAACTCCTCTCACGAGCACACAGGAAATTCCTCTACAGCTTGTGAGCAACATCAAAGCTATTTCTCCACAGCTGGGGGTGCGGTAAATTAACTTTAGTTAATTCCTGATGCCGCTACAAATGCCAGCCATAAACCAGAAGATACTACTGCATCTCCTGCAGATGATGTTGTTCATATTAATCCACCCTTTGTGGAATCTACCACTTCTCTTACTACACCTGTGGATCCTGTTCTTCAACAAACTGCTTCTGGTTACTATGAAGAAACAGATTATTTTTCATCAGACTCTTGACAGTTCCACTGTTTTAGACATTTCGCCTACACGGGCCTGTGTTTTCCTTTCATGACTGAAACAAACTTATATGGTCCCTCCTTGGATAAACGTTTGGATAACAGTTTCCTTGGTATTTCTATTTCTTTGAATTAGATTTATGAGGGTTTTCTTCTTGCTGATAAATGGCCATTAGTTTCCAGAACGCTCTGCCACAGAACTGGTAGATGAGGTGTTAACGCCTCACTCTTCTTCACATAAACTGAAAAGAAACCTGTCCCTTGTGAACATTTCAGTTGCTCCAGCAAGTTATGGGATTGTTTGGGATATGGTCCCCTATGATATTTTCGGAACTACAGAAATTCTACAGATTCCTTATGTTTTTAAGGTGTCTATGGGCGCTGTTCTTGTACCTGGGTTACATTCTGATGATTGGATGTTGACACTTAACTCCATGCTCTCGGAGCAGGAATATTATACTGTTTTTGAAACTGAAGACTTGTACCTTAATTCTGCTAATTATTGTGAAATGTTTTCTTATCATTTCACACATCACTATTTATATAGAGCTAGTGTCCAACATACACTTTTTAATTACACAATGGGAACATTGTCCAACTCCCCCGAAAGGGAGTTCAGCAAAATATAGGGATAAATTCACATATTTTCTCACCATATCACTATTTACATTGAGCTAGTATCCAACATACACTTTTTAATTACACAATGGGAACATTGTCCAGCTCCCACGGAAGGGAGTTCAGCAAAATATAGGGATAAATTCACATATTTTTCTCGGCATAACACATCATACCCAAATTCTTTTTATTTTAAACTTGCCCCCACACAAGTAAAAAAAAAAAAATGTATGCTGATGTAAACCAAACAAAGATAAGGATGGGTGAAGGACAACTACCTGAAGCTCAACACAGACAAAACTGAAGTGCTGCTTTTCGGCAGCCACATCTCCCCCTGGAATGACACCTGGTGGCCATTGGAACCCCGACCCACCCCCACACCAAAAGATAATGCCCGGAACCTCAGCATCAACCTGGACAGCGAACTCTCCATGAAGCAATAGGTCAACGCGGTCTCCTCAGCCTGCTTCCACATTCTCTGCATGCTACGCGGAATCTTCAAATGGCTCCCCACCAGCACCAGAAAAACAGTGATGCAAGCCCTCATCACCAGCCGTGATGAGTATGACAATACACACTATGCAGGCACCACTAGTGAACTCATCAGAAGATACCAGACGATACAGAACGCAGCAGCCAGACTGATCCTCAACCTGCTCAAAAGGACCCACATCGCTCAGCACCTGAGAGACCTCCACTGGCTCCGTATCCAGAAGAGATGCCAGTTCAATCTACTGACCTACGCCTACATAGCCCTCCATGCCCTGGGCACCTGCATACAGGAACCACTGTCTGAACTTCCACCAACCATCCAGAAACCTCAGCTTCGCCCACCTCACCCTCACACAGGCTCTGCATATCCGCCACTCCAGAGGACGCTCCTCCTCCCACCTCACCGCCAGGTCCTGGAACGCCCCACCTTTACCTCCAAACATCACCCTCACTGACAGACTTCATGAAAAAATCAAGACCTGCCCTTTTCGACTGAATCCCACAGCCCAGCGCCTGGATACCCTCATGGGTGATGAGCTGCGCTATACAAGTACCGTATGATTGATTCAATATATATGGATTTGTCTGTCACACAATTAGCACTAAAAGGCTATGTGTATTCGAAAGATACCAATCTTTTAAAATCAAGTTGGGGTACTTAACAGTGGCAGATGCAAGGAACAGCCACCTTATTTCGAGCACGCTTGATTCCAACACACATACACCAAGACATGAATTCACCTAATATTTATTCTCTCTATTGCACGATTTGACAAACTACAGCGAATAACAGCTCAATGGTGTAGTGCAGAATGGTACATTAAATTCCACACTTTCAGGTCCCAACGAGTGGTTATTGAGGCCAGTGGACACAAATGGTTGTTATGCTCGTTTTTTGAATTCCACACCAGGGTTTAAGAGAAGCAGACTGGACCCTCGTTATTCCCAATCTCAACACTCGGGGATAGTCACCACCTATTCGGTAAGGAAAGTGTGTAAACAATGGTTGAAACATTCCATGGGGGGGCGTTGCCAAGCACCGAAGATGGCGGTCGTACTCTAGCGGAGCTCCGGGTCCCATCCCCCAGTTATCCTGACCATCGAAGCACTAACTTACTACAAATTCCCCTTCGGGTTCTCCAGCGAGTCGCGTCCAGTGAGGGGCCGTTTGTTGAGTCGGACGGGCTCTCGGGGGCGGTGCGGCTGAATTGGCGCCTTCGGAAAATAGCGGCGAGCGATATGAGGAGTTGTGCCCCCCCTATCCACCTAGGGCATACAGACTGGTGCGCCTGGGGCTGCTGAAGATCACTGCACGCTGGGACGAAGTGAGAGAGGTCCCGCACATCCAGCGGGGTCGGCGGAGCTGCTGTCTCCCGCCCGGACTACCAGACGGGAGGCCCTGACTGCCGGGAGAGAAGCAACGCCGAGAGGCCGCTCGGCGAGCCGCTGTTGCAAGTGAGCCCGGGAGCTGGCATTGGGCTGAAGCAGGAAGGGTCCGGGGGTCGGTCGGGCCCAGGCCCTGCTTGCGCTGCGGAGTAACAACGCTGCTGGGCACTGGCGACCTGAGATAGATCGTCGGCTGGGCAGGCAGTGCGGAGGCCGCTTCGGGCCTAAGCTGCTGAGGACCGCTACGCACTGAGGCGAGGCGAGAGAGGAGCTGCACATCCAGCGGGGTCAGCAGAACCACTGTCTACCCCCTGGACGACCAGAGGGGAGGCCCCAACTGACAGGAGTTAAGCAACGCCGCGAAGCCGGACGGGGAGCAGCAGGTGAGCCCGGGAGCCGGCATTGGGCTGAGACCGAGGGTGTCCGGGGGTCGGTCGGGCCCAGGCCCTCCCTGTGCTGCGGAGTAGGTGCGCCGCTGAACACTTGGCGACCTGAGACAGAACGTCGGTTGGGCAGACACAGTGGAAGCCGCTTCGGGCCTAAACTGTCCACTGTTTGGCGCCATCTACCAGAGAGTACTCGATCATTGGAGAGGCAGTGGACTGGGCCAGGGGGAGGATCGGGACTGGTAATGCCTTTCCTCTCCTGGGGTCCAGTCCCTACATAGTTGGAGATTGGCGACTGGCTGAGATAAGGCCCACAAAGGAGGGGGGGGTCCGGGGGTCAATCGGGCCCAGGCCTCCCGTAGCGTGTTAGGCCACGCATGAACTGATACACGAGACACCAGTTTGGCCTGATCCCTCCCAGCCAATTGTGCCCTGGAAATCGGCACCAGTGTCTCTGGGAGCGGGTTGGTCCCAAGTTAGGCGGCGAACTGGTGAATGTGTGCTCACTACCAGGGAGCAGCTGACTGGACCTGCCACGGAGGTTGTGGTGGAATATTCTACCCCTTCAAACGGTGACAGCGGCCAGAGCGAGCGAGCTGGACAGTGCTGGTGGTGCATTTCCTCCTAAGACAGTGACTCTGTTGTGCACTTCCAGCGGAGATTAGAGGACTGGAGTGCAATTAGTCCTTCCCAGGAGCTGCTGGTGCTGCGGCGCTACATCACAGGCAGTCCACAGTACTCCCACTCCAGACGTAGTCCTCGCCAAAGTTATATTGGGGCCCTCCGGTCGTGCAGGGCGGTGCACATGCCATGGATGTAATACTGTAGCCCGGGGTCGGCTCTGATCAGATAAGACAGCCGCCCAATCGTGAGGGTCGACGAGGTGCATTGTCCGGACTTTCTCACCCCTCCACCCTAGTGCAAAATAGAATTCAGCTTGGGGCATTGGAAAACAAGGGGGTCCTCAGCGGGCACCGGAGTGCCAACGCCCTCGTCCACCACTGGCCCGCAATCGTCCTGGAGAAAGAGTGGCGCCTTCTGCACGACCTGTGTCCACTTGCGAGGGGCATTGTGTCATTTGAGCCAACCTCACACTGAATCTCCGTCAAATCTGATCCACATGCCGAGTGCGCAGCAAATAGTTATGGGGCATCTCCGTTCGACTACTCTACAGGACAACACATCCCACACTATGGGCAGGGGTGCTACTGGAGGCACGGGCAGGCCTTCAGAGCCTGGCCACCCTGATCTCTCGGCCAAGTTAGATACAGTCCTGGCAGCGGTGGAAAAAATAGGGGCGGCACTCGACCAGACCTGGGCCTCCCTAGAAAGCGGAATGGACGGCATTACTACTGACTTCACGCTCTTGCGGGCGGATCACCACAAGTTGTTGGACTGGGTGCATGACAATGAAATTGCTCTTGCGGACCTCCAACCAAGATCTTCGTAATCAATTTTAAGCTAGCACAGTGTCCGCCTTACTGTTGTATGCCATTAATATATAGACCATGTACAATTCAAATTTAGCATATCTGTTTTTATGTGTGCTTTCCTGTGGTTAGGCTCTATATGCCTTGTCCATATGATCTGTCGATTCGAGACGCAACAATGGACCGTCTATACATATATTTTTTTACTATATTTTTTACAAATTGTGGCAATCCATGTATGAACTGTTTACTATAACATCAAGTGTTTGTCTGCTTACATGTATTACAATATTGATATACAGTTCTCTCTCTCAGGGAGTTGCTAAGATGCTAATATGTCATTTCCTCTGTAGGTGTAGTAGTGTGTTTTTTTATGGCTATTGTAGTCATCACCAGTCACATGGGGTGTTAAGTTTCCTTTAAATACATTGTAAGACGGAGCGTGGTCATGTGATCAAGGCCACAGGACGTGGCCGAAACGCGTCATGGGCAGCACGAGCTTGAAATAAATTTGATATATCAGCACCAGCAAAATTGGAGTCCTTTAATCCGTTTAGTGCATTACCTGCACTTGGATTGTGAGACAGACACCCCCAACCACCCCCCCCCCCTTTCAATGAGCCCACATTTGGTGAGAGAAATGACCTGCCAAGAAAGTTTTGTTTCCTGCACGACTTGTTTCTACTAAGGGACAATCGCTACTAAAACGGAGTGTACAAGCCGGCATGAACACTCACTGTGAGATTAGTACAGGCTATGATGGCGGACACAAAAAGGAACAGTGGAATAGTCAGCTTGGAGTCCGCTTTCTGTCACAACATCTTTCCCTTCCAATGGGAATAGGACAAGGATGTTTTAAATGTGGAGCAAACACAATGTTAAGCACGAAGGCATTGAAAAAGGCAGAATCCCCGAAATGCGTTTGTCATTAATAATTAAATTGAAGTCCATACACCGCGAGTGCTCCAGTATTTCCCTGGTGGGGGATTTGGGGATAAGGAAAATGTTCATTACCCAGTAAGCATCTGTTCTTGGCTTGTAGAGCTGTAGATTCACATGCTTTGCATACTCCTGCCACCTAATGTTAGGTCCGGATGTTTGCAAGTTGTTTTTGTTCGAAGAAGTCTTTCCGGTCACGAGGTAGGTGACTCCTCCTTTCGGTGATAGTGTGCTTGGGCATCAACTCCATTGTTAGATTGTTTTCCCGCAGAGGGTGAGAAATGGAGTTAGGAAGTGTAGAATAGAGATGTCCATGCGTATGAATGTAAAATAAGAACTACAACCACTACAGGAAACCGGGGAGGTGCGTGGGCGCATGTGAATCTACAGCTCTACATGCCAAGAACAGATGCTTACAGGGTAACAGTTTCCGTTCGAGGCATGTGAGCTGTAGATCACATGCTTTGCATAGACTATATAGCAGTAATCTCCCAAAGCGGTGGTTAACCTGTAATGGCGGTAGTTGTTTGAAAAAGTGTTTTAAGTACTGCTTAGCCTACATTTGCCTGTTGTCTTGAGGACACATCTACACAATAGTGTTTGGTGAATGTGTGTGGTGTAGACCATGTCGCTGCCTTACAAATGTCAGCTATGGGGATATTTCCCAAGAAGGCAGTAGTAGCTACTATTTTGCGAATGGAATGCGCCCTAGGGGGTACTAACAAAGTTCTCTTTGCTTTAGTATAACATGTCTGGATACATTTTACAATCCCTCTAGCAATCCCTGATTTAGAAATAGGATTGCCTTTGTGAGGTGGAGAGAAAGCAACAAACAGTTGCTTTGTTTTCCTGAAGTCCTTGGTTCTTTCTATGTAGTAAAGTAGAGCTCGCCTAACACAAAGTGTATGTAGAGCCCGTTCTGCTACAGAATCAGGTTGAGGAAAGAAGATAGGTAACTCAACTGATTGATTGATATGAAAAGCCGAAACTACTTTAGGGAGAAATTTAGAATTAGTACTGAGTACCACTCTGTCCTTGTGAAGCTGAAAGAAAGGCTCTTGTATAGTCAATGCCTGAAGCTCACCAACTCTCCTTAGTGAAGTTATGGCTATGAGGAAAGCAACTTGCCATGACAGGAATTGCAACTGACATTTGTGCATGGGTTGAAAGGGTGGACCCATTAGCCTTGTAAGGACTATGTTTAGGTTCCACTCCGGAGCAGGGGGGAATTCTTGGTGGTATTACCCTTTTTAATCCTTCCATGAAGACTTTAATCACTGGTACTCTGAATAGGGATAAGTGTTGTCTGTTTTGCAAATTTGCAGCTACTGCTGCTAGATGTAAGCGAATGGATGAATAGGCTAATCCACATTGCTGTAAATGCAACAGATAGCAAATGATGTTTTGTACAGAAGCATCAAGTGGATTGGTATGGTTCTTGTTACAATAAACAACAAACCGTTTCCATTTAGCAGCATAACATGCTCTAGTAGTAGGCTTTCTAGCCTCCTTAAGAATATTCATACAGTCTGGTGGTAATTGTAAGTAACCAAACTCTATGACCTCAGGAGCCAAATCGCTAGGTTGAGTTCTTTGGGATTTGGATGTCTGATTTCTCCATGGCTTTGAGTGAGTAGAGAGGGTGTGAGATGTAACTTTTGATGTGAAACCACCGAGAGTTCTAACAGGGTAGTGTACCAAGGTTGGCGAGCCCAAGTGGGGGCTATTAATATCAGTGTTAAGGACATTTGTCTGAGCTTCCGAACCAGTAACGGAATTAGTGGGAGAGGCGGAAAAGCGTAAGCCAATTCATCCATAGAGCATTGCCTTTGGAAGCTTGGTGTGGGAACCTGGATGCGAAGTTTGGGCATTTTGCGTTGTGTACTGTGGCAAATAGATCTATTTGTGGAAATCCCCATTTTTGGAAGTAAGGAAGAACTTGGGGATGAAGTTCCCACTCATGGATTTGCTGCCTGTGTCTGCTGAGCAGGTCTGCAACCTGATTGTCTACTCCTGGAAGGTGTTCTGCCAGGAGATATATTTTGTGCTGAATCGCCCAATTCCAAATGTTTTGCGCAAGATGCGACAGCTGGAGAGAGTGTGTCCCTCCCTGTTTTTGTAGGTAATACATTGCTGTCATGTTGTCTATGCGGACTAAGACAGTTTTGCCTAGAAGTTGGGTGAGAAAAGCTTTGCGTGGCAGAAATACTGCTAGCAATTCTAGGTAGTTGATGTGAGCCATTTGTGACTGTGTGACCACAACCCTTGTACCGTGTGATGTTGAAGGTGAGCACCACAACCAGTTAGAGATGCGTCCACTGTCAAAATAATCTGTGGAATCGGGTCTATGAACGGCCGCCCCTTTCCTAAGTTTTGAGGGTTCCACCACTGCAGAGAGCGATGGGTGCGGCTGTCTACCAACACTACATTGGTTAATAGACCCTGTGATTGATTCCATTGACGTGCTAGACATTCTTGCAGAGGATGCATGTGAAGCCTTGCATGAGGTAAGATCGCAATGTAGGATGCCATCATTCCCAGCAGTTGCATGAATACTCTGGCTGGTAATGATTGATTGGGGAGAAACTGTAGTATTGTGGCCTGAATATTGTGAATCCTGGCTACATTGGGAGTAGCTAGAGCATTGAGAGTATTGAGGGAAGCTCCTAGATAATTCTGCACTTGTGCTGGACACAGGTGAGATTTCTGTACATTTATTGTGAAACCCAACTGATGAAGCAGATGTACTGTTGTCTGAGTGTGTAGTATACAGGTTTGGTAAGTGCTTGCTTTGATAAGCCAGTCGTCCAGGTAAGGAAAGACATGTATACAATGTCTTCTGAGATGAGCGGCTACTACTGCGAGACATTTGGTGAACACTCTGGGGGCAGTGGTGACGCCAAATGGAAGTACCTTGAACTGGTAATGGTTGCTTGCTATCACAAATCTGAGGTATTTGCGATGAGAGGGATGAATTGGAATATGAAAGTAAGCGTCCTTTAGATCTAGCGTAGACATAAAGTCGCCCTGCTGCAACAGGGGAAGTACTTGTTGAAGAGTGACCATCTGAAGATGCTCTGACAATATGTATTTGTTTACCTCTCCGAGATCTAGAATAGGTCTCAAAGATCCGTCCTTTTTGGGGATGAGAAAGTAGAGGGAATAAACCCCTGACCCGTGGTATTGAAGTGGGACTGGTTCTATAGCCCCTTTGAGTAATAGCGACTGCACTTCTTGTTGAAGCAAGTGCTGGTGGTCTGGCGACATTTTGTGTGATCGAGGGGGAATGTTTGGAGGATTGTTGGTAAGCTCAAGGCAATAGCCATGTTGGATAACTCCAAGCACCCATTTGTCGGTTGTTATTGATTTCCAAATGGGGAGAAAGTTTTGAAGTCTTCCGCCGACAGGCGTGGAATAGTCGGCGGGAAGTGTTGGGAAGTCACTGCTTACTTGAGGAAGGGAAAGTGCGAGGTGTGGTGTTTTTACCTTTGCCCCTGGGACTATTTCCCCTATAACCCCCTCTGAAAAACCAGTTTGTAAAGGAGGTTTAGGAATTGCCTTTGTATGAGGAAGTGTTCTGGTCCGTGCCTGTAGACTTGGACCATCCTCTATAAAAAAAGCACCGAAAGGAACCTCTATTTGAGGGAGATTGAAGCGCTCACATCGATTTCGCCACATCAGTATCCTTCTTCATTTTTTCCAGTGCTAAATTGACTTCAGGACCAAAAAGGTGCTTTTTGTCTAAAGGTATGTTCAATATGGATTGTTGGACTTCAGGCTTGAATCCTGAAATCCGTAGCCAAGCATGACGTCTCAGTAAGATGCTGGTATTAACTTCTCTAGCTGTGGTGTCAGCTGCATCTAGAGCGCATCTAATGGAAGCATTGGAAATTAATTTCCCTTCTTGGACTAAGTCCTGAGCTTTTGCTCTATGTTCATCTGGGAGAAACTGCAGTAATTGTTCCATTTTGTCCCAGTGGGCTCTATCATACCTTGCCAGCAGTCCTTGCGTATTAGCAATACGCCATTGATTAGCTGCTTGCGCCATTACACACTTTCCTGAAGCATCAATCAGCTTGGACTCTTTATCTGGGGGAGGGGCATCCCCAGATGCTTAAGAATTAGCTCTCTTTCTGACATTCGACACCACTAAAATCTACGACGAACACTCCGTCTCGAAAATCCTCTCCACCTTAAAGCCTAACAACCACTTTAATGACCCACTCCCCTCTAACTGCCTAGCTGCCGCCTCCCAATCCATCATTCCTAGCTGGACTGCAATAATTAACGCCTCCCTACTTCAGGGATCCATATCAGACTCTTTGAAAGCTGGCCAAGTTCTCCCCATTTTAAAAAAACCGTCGCTGGACCCTGCCTCCCCGGACAACTTTAGACCTATTTCTAACATCCCACTCTTAGCTAAAGTTCTGGAGAAATGTGTGCAACAGCAGCTGAGCCAACACATCACCAACTTCCACCTACTAGATGACTTCCAATCCGGTTTCAGGCCCGGGCACAGCACGGAAACCACCATTCTCCATATCGTGGATGATGCCCTCCTAAGCCTTGACCAAGGCAAAACCTGTCTTCTAATCTTACTAGATCTGTCCTCAGCCTTCGACACCGTCAACCATGAGAAACTTCTCGAACGCCTCAAACTCAGGATGGGAATGGATGGCTCTGTTCTCGAATGGTTTAGGTCCTTCCTCCACAACCGATCACAGAGATTCCTAATTAACGGTAACCGGTCTACTCCCTCCCCGGTCACTGTTGGAGTCCCCCAAGGATCAACCTTGTCCCCCACCCTCTTCAACCTTTACCTAGAACCGCTTGCCGAAGTACTACACACCGCAAATATCTCATACCACATGTACGCCGACGACACCCATATCTACATCAAGATCTCCTCTCTAGAGGAGATTCTTTCCATGAACAAAGCCTTGAAATTGACTGTCCAATGGCTCTCCTCCAATCAACTCAAACTCAACGCAAAGAAGACAGAATTTCTTCTAATTTCCCCACCTAAAACCAACCCTGAGACTCAGGTATGGATCAAGGCCATCACAGCCTTAAACTGCCCTCCGACCATCGTGGACTCGGCCAACTCCCTTGGAATAACCCTGGACTGTAACTTGAACATGCGGGACCACATCAACTCGATGGCCAAATCAGCCAGATTCCACCTGAGCTATCTAAGGAAACTGAAACCCTTCCATGACACTCCTGACCTAAAAATGGCAGTCCAAGCACTAGTCATCTCTAGACTGGAATATGGCTGCTCTACCCTCTCGGGTTTACCCAAGATCTCCCTGGCACCTTTAAAAGCCTGTCTCAACGCGGCCGTCAGGCTACTCACAGGCTCAAGGAAGTTCGACCACATTTCACCACATCTGAAAGCTCTGAACAGGCTTCCTCTACAGGCCAGAATCCAACTCAAAATGGCATGTATCACGCACAAGGCATTATACTCAAACTCCCCTGCATATCTTGCCCAGAAACCCGTGATATCCGGAGGAACCAGAAACTTGCGGTCCTCCAGAGACCTCTTGCTCCAACCTGCACGTTTTCGGAAAAAGAAAACTTACAATTGGGCTTTTTCTGGGGCCGCACCAAGAATATGGAACTCACTCCCGCCCGTCATCAGAAGAATCCCTTCTCTGGCTCGCTTCAAAAAGGATGCCAAAACCTTCCTAATGGGCAAATTCCTCGCCTAAATTTTGCCCCTATCTCACACAGAGACCTTGCGCTATTTCCTTTCTACTGCATCCCCTGGAGTACACAGACACTATCCTCCCGGCAGCTCCGGGCATCCCTACAAGGACCTGGGGACCTTCGTTTCTCGTTAAATGTAAATGTAAATTGTATTCTGTCCCTTTTATCCCTTTGTATCCAGCCCCCCCCCCCCCCACACCCCCTCTCCAAGTCTTTTGTATGCTACTGCTTGATTCCTGTAAAGCGCTCCGATACCCTAATGGGTCAAGTTCGCGCTCTATAAAACTCAAAAATAAAATAAATAAATAATAAACTAACGAGTCAAGTGGTAACTGACCCTTAATAAAAATGGGATCTGTGGCGGAAGATTTATACTTTTTGTCTCCTCTAGGAGTAAGAATTCTAGCACGGACGGGGTCTTTAAAAATATCGTCCGTGTGCCTTAACACACCCTTGAGCATAGGGAGTGATTGATTAGATGTATGTGATCCTAATGTGTCGAAGACAAAATCTTCCTCTAAAGCCTCTTTATGTAGCTCCACCCCATGGTATTCTGCTGCCCTGGCAATAAGCAGTTGGTATGAAAGGTTGTCATCAGGTGGAGATGGCCTGGCAGGATAAAGATCTGGGTCTGTATCCTGTGGAGGATCAGTGGTGTAATATGTCCAAGGATCTGGAAGTCGTGCCTCGTCCTCGTCAGTTTCACCTGTGTCAAGTTGAGGAGGAGGAGACTGACTGGGCGTAATGTTTAATGGATCATGCTGTGGTGAAGAGGGAGGAGGAGGAGATGGAAAAGTGTGAAAAGGACTAGTGCCTACACTTTTCTTTTTCAAAGGAATGATATGTGGCTCATCATCCTAGGGAAGCTTGTGCTTCGATGGATGTTTAGCATGAATGTGTCCTGTATCGGGATGAATATACATTTTTTCCCGTTTCGGATCCAATCTAATGGGTACAGTGTCTTTATTGGGATCCGGTGAAATTGCAGGCAAGTCTTTGCTTTTCGTCACCGAAGTTTTCGGAGTCAAGACGGAAAGTCCTTTTGGTGCCGAAGGTTTTGACTCCGAGGGTTTCTTGAGTTTCGGTGTCAAGGGTTTCGGATCCGAAGATTTTGGTTCGGAATCGATCTTGGCTTTGGAGCTTGAAGGTTTCGGCTCGGAGGTAGGCTTTGGGCGACTCGGTCCTGAGCCGGAAGGCTTTTTGGAGTGTTTCGGTGCCGAGCCCGAAGGCGGAGCGTGAGAAACCTCTTCTCGGTGCCGACCTTGACATTCAGGCAGAGGTGGTGCCGAAGCCTTCGATTTTTTAGGGATGGGGAAGGGGTCTTCAGTACTCGCGTCCCCATGTCCCTGCGGCACCTCATCATCTCGGAGGTCGATCTGCAGTTCAGAACTGGAGTCGGGCGCCGCCGAAGCCAGTTCTTCTTCTTCTTCTGCTGCCAATACCCCTTCTTGTTCGGAGTCATCACCGAACAGATCCGGTATGACATCCAACCGCTGCATCTCTCGGCGTCGAGCCCAACGAACATGGAGTTTTCTTAGATTTGAAGGATCGGCACGCGTCGCAATCTTGCTCTTTGTGCTCAGGGGACAAGCACAAATTACACACCTGATGAGAGTATGTGCGCGGATATTTCGGGTGGCACAGAGGACAGAATTTAAATGGGGTCCGTTCAATCGACGAGGAGCCGAACGGACACGGATGGGCTGGAAAGCCACCCACAGATTTTCGGACCGAAATGTCGAGGTGTTGAGTTTTAATTCGAATCGCGGAGAGAGAAGCGCGTTCGAGAACAATACCGTCGAGGTAGAGAGAAGTACGCACCGAGGGGGAACCCGAAGATAGATTCTGAAGTGGAGCGCAACAATACCCGTCCGAACCCGATGGCGGAAAAAACCAATCTAACAATGGAGGCGATGCCCATGCGCGCTTTCACCGAAAGGAGGAGTCACCTACCTCGTGGAAAGACTTCTTCGAACAAAAACAACTTGCAAACATCTAGACCCAACACTAGATGGCAGGAGTATGCAAAGCATGTGATCTACAGCTCACATGCCTCGAACATATATATGGAAAATGCTACTTACCCAGTCAGACCCCCCAGGATATTGCGGCATAGATTTGAAAATTTAGCGGCACAAAAATGGAAATTTTGCGGCATTATTGCGGCACTTTATTTTACTTGTAATCATTCCTTTTCAGCTTTAAATCATGGAAATTGTTTTAGCAGAGTATTCCAATTTGAAATACACATGTTTAAAGTGTCTGAGAGTGTTTGTTTGCCTTATTCTCCTTTGTGGTAACATTCTGGATCATAGGTTAAGCCAAGCACAATAGCCCAGGGTTGCTAGTCCTCCTGTTTTCTGTGGCACTGTGCTGACTCAGGGCTAGCGGTTCCAAGCCCCAGAGGGAAAGAGGTGGCCTGTGGTCTCTTGGTGCATGTAGAGCACATCTGCAGACTCCTCGGAGGGAAGCCTGGCTTCGGACCTGGGTGACTGAGGGTGTAAGTGGTGCAGATGGAAGGGACCCTTGACTTGGGAATGAAGGGCCGGCCTATGGACGACTGGAACATGCAGAGCACATCTTAAGGCCCCTCAGAGGGCAGCCTGGCATCGGGTGTGGGTGATTGAGGGTGGAAGTGGGACAGATGGAAGGGATCTTTGACTTGGGAATGAAGGGCCTATCAACGCCTGGTGCATGCAGAGCATGTCTACAGACTCCTCGGAGGGCAGCCTGGCATTGGGCATGGGCTATTGATGGTGGCAGTAGGGGGTAGGTGGAACTGTCACTGGAAGGGAAGGGACCCTTGACTTGTAATTGCATTGATATAGTGCTTTTCGGTGAGTACACGCTATTCCGGAACCCAAAAAGGATTAGTGGTGAATTAGTATAGAGAAATACGAAATGAATTTGAGCTGTGGACATGTGAGTCTGTTAGTTGGATTGAAAATGATAGTGGAGGAATAGAAGAGGGAAGGGTCTAAAAAGTGTTTATTTGGAGATCATAACAGTAGGAGGTTTGGGATGAGTAAAGAAGAGATGGAGGGGGAAGAGTCTAGAAGTGAATTAGGGAGAAAGATGAGGTATCGGATGAGTCTAGGAGGGATACATGAGGGAAGGGTGTAGAAAGGCTTGTTTTTATGGAATTATTATGTGTATAGCAGAACTTGAAAATAAGCTCAGCACAACACAGTACCTGGAGAGCTTGAAATACATTAGTTTTATTTTGGTGAAAAGCACGGGCAAGCTCCTAACAACTTTTACCCATGTAACTCATCTTGCAAATGTGCCATCTTTAACTGATCATATTTTGCCTATACAAACTACTGCAACAAGAGCAAATTTGCGGCAAATAAACATCATGCCCCTAAATATTACTTAGCATCCTGTAAGGACGCGCAGGATTCGCAGTTCTCATTTAAAAATGGGACGCCCAAAAACAAATACAATAGAACGTGCAAAAAAGATTGGCAGCCACCTTTGGAACAGGATTAATTTTACAATTTGAGCAAATGTTACCCTTCTAACAGCTACATACAAACTGCTAATTTATCACACACAAACCAGCACATCAACAGAATAAATAGAACAATGGCAAGCAAAAGAATGTAACCACCGTAGTCAACCTTGAATTGTGGCAAAATTACAATTACTGTGCTGGTCTGTACACGATTGAAGTGGCTATGCACTCGCACAAATTTGAAACGCAAATACTGCCCTGGGAAATGCAAACTTTTAAAATTCCAAAATAGAAAGATGGATTTCCACGCCGATAAGTCCTATGCAGGAAAGAGATAAACCACTTTCACTGGAAAAGTTGATATTTTGACTAAAGCCTTGCTTGCTCCTTTCTAAAATCACGGAACACAATTCTCCCTCTTCTGCCCCAAAATCTCCCTCCTAAATGTGTACCCATCCATCTTTGAGTCCCACAGCTTCATCTCTAGTCGACCTACAGCTCTCAGCTAAAATGACTTGTAAAGTTACTAACGTATTTTGGTGCTTGCTTTAGGTCTGCCTATATCAACCAATTGAAACTCAGTTGTATTATCGACCTTGGAAGGATCAAAGAGTGAGTTGTAACCGCTCACAGTAGAATCTGGCCACATACAGACCGGTTTCTCCTGTACTGGACGAACCTGCGACCTGCTCAGCCCCAGTATACATATCGGATGGCGAGAGCAAGGTCAGGCTGCCTCGATCTAAGAGGACGCAGTTCCGACTATACTCTGTTTTACACATTTTACAAGGATGTTTGTGCCGCCTTTGAAGACATGTTTTGCATGCAGAAGAGAAGCTTTCTTGGATGCCGGTGGTTTGGATTGTTGGTGTGATGCATTTGTTTTAGCTATGCTGGCTGTGCGGTATTTTTAACAGCTATCATGGTATGTCAGGAGAGAGATGGACGCCCCAAAATGTAGAAATACTTACACATTACTGGAGCACGAGGACCTCATTGAAACCGGAATGAGTGGAGTTACAAGCGAGTCTCGCTTTGCACAGAAGGGCGATCCGCCTGCCACATAGATGTATGCAGGCTGCTGCAGTTGATCTTTGGGTCTGACTCGCCTTTCAGCTTTTCAATTGTGCGTGTTAAACACAGTGCCTCGTAGCTGTAAGACTGACGTGAGTGCTATACTGAAAGCACATTGTTCGTTGTGATTGCTGTAATGCAGCAATACAAAAGTGTGTGCTGTGAGCCCAGGGCCTCCACTCGCTAGACTGGTGTTTAGTCCCGCCCAGGTCGCAATGGCCGAACTTGAACGAGTTAGCACTCTCAGACCTGGTGTCAGGAGCCCGTCTTTATCGATGCCCCCACTCACAGGTGAAAGTCTCGCTGGAGCCATGAGCTGTCCTGGCCCCTCTAAACCACAAGGCGTGTTAAATTACTCATCACCTCTAAATTAGGTAGTACAGCACGACGTAGTGACATGTGCGCGTACAGCCAATCAGAGGTCACCATTTTGTTTGCTATCTGCCAAGACCTTTTTTCGCGGTCAAAAACATAAATATCGCGGTCATCGCGCTATTTAGCTGATTTCGCGATTATTTTGCGAATCGCGAAATCGGGAAATGCTGGAGGGCCTGCCCAGTATGCATCTGTTCTTGGCATATAGAGCTGTAGAGTCATATGCTATGCATATATCGCCATCTAGTGTTGGGTCCGGATGTTTGTACTTTGTTTTTCTTCGAAGAAGTCTTTCCAGTCACGAGGTAGGTGACTCCTCCTTTCGGCGATAGTGCGCATGGGCATCGACTCCATTGTTAGATTGTTTTCCCGCAGAGGGTGATAATGGAGTAGTAAAAGGAGATGTCCATGAATGCATGTATCTAAGTAAGATATTACTGCAACAGGTATAGGTACCCGGGGAGGCGCATATGACTCTACAGCTCTATATGCCAAGAACAGATGCATACTGGGTAAGTAGCATTTTCCGTTCGAGGCACATGAGCTGTAGATCATATGCTATGCATAGACTATGTAGCAGTTATCTCCCAAAGCGGTGGCTAACCTGTATCTGTTGCAGTGGTTTGAAATAGTGCACGTAAAACTGCCTGGCCCACTCTGCTTGTTGTCTTGCTAACACATCTACACAATAGTGTTTTGTGAATGTGTGAAGAGTAGACCATGTTGCAGCTTTGCATATGTCATCTATGGGTATATTTCCTAAGAATGCCATAGAAGCCCCCAGTTTGCGTGTAGAGTGTGCTCTGGCGGGAACTGTTAGCGTTCGTTTTGCTTTAGCATAGCATATTTGAATGCACTTGACTATCCACCTTGCAATACCTGATTTTGATATGGGATTGCCTTTGTGTGGTGGAGCAAAAGCAACAAAAATTTGATTTGTGTTACGGAAAGGTTTTGTCCTTTCTATGTAACAAACCAATGCTCTCTTCACATCTAATGTGTGTAGGGCACGTTCTGCCACTGAATCTGGTCGAGGGAAGATCACGGGTAACTCAACCGATTGATTGATATGAAAAGCAGAAATGACTTTAGGAAGGAATTTAGGATTAGTCCGAAGAACCACTTTATTTTGGTGTGTTTGTAAAAAGGGTTCTTCTATAGTTAACGCCTGAAGTTCACCCACTCTTCTGAGTGATGTGATGGCCACAAGGAAAGTAGTTTTCCATGTGAGAAATTGCAGTTCACATTTGTGCAATGGCTCAAAGAGTGGACCCATTAGTCTAGCGAGAACAATGTTGAGATTCCATATTGGAGCAGGTGGACGTCTCGGGGGAATGACTCTTTTGAGTCCCTCCATAAAGGCTTTGATAACAGGCACTCTAAAAAGAGATAGATGTCTATTTTGGAGGTATGCAGCTATTGCAGCCAGATGTAAGCGTATGGAAGTGTACGCTAAATTGGATCGTTGCAGATGTAACAAATAACATAATATTCTGTACAGAAGCATCAAGCGAGTTGATGTGGTTGTTATTACAGTATATTCCAAACAGCTTCCACTTTGCTCCATAGCAAGCTCTTGTAGTAGGTCGTCTAGCTTCTTTGATAATATTCATGCAGTCTGGCGGTAGATTAAGGTAGCCAAACTCTAAGACTTCAGGAGCCAGATCGCCGGATTGAGCTGACTGGGGTCCGGATGTCTTATGTCTCCATGGCTCTGTGTGAGAAGATTGGGTGTAAGACGTAGTTTTTGGTAAGGGACTACTGATAGCTCCAATAGGGTTGTGAACCAAGGTTGCCGTGCCCATGTGGGAGCAACTAGGATTAGTGTCAGGGACGCTTGTTTGAGTTTCTGAACCACTAATGGAATGAGTGGGAGAGGCGGAAAAGCGTAAGCAAATATCCCTGACCAATTCATCCATAGTGCATTGCCTTTGGAGAATGGGTGTGGATACCTGGACGCGAAGTTTGGGCATTTTGCGTTTTGGTATGTGGCGAACAGGTCTACGTGAGGGACTCCCCAACGTTGAAAGTATGGAAGGAGGACCTGAAGGTGGAGTTCCCATTCGTGTATTTGCTGTCTCTTCCTGCTGAGGAGATCTGCAATCTGGTTGTTGACTCCTGGGAGATGTTCTGCTAGGAGATCAAGTTTGTGCTGAATGGCCCACTTCCAGATGTCTTGGGCTAAGTGGGACAATTGTAGAGTGTGTGCGCCCCCCACCCCCCTGTTTTTGTATGTAATACATGGCTGTCATGTTGTCTGTGCGAATTAGGACAGCTTTGCCCTGTAGTTGAGTTTGAAACGCCTTGAGTGCTAGAAATATTGCAAGCAGCTCTAGGTGATTGATGTGGAACAACTTCTGTCGCTGGCTCCACAAGCCTTGCACTGTGTGCTGTTATAGATGAGCCCCCCAGCCAGTGAGGGACTCGTCTGCTGTCAGTACTATCTGTGGAACCTGGTCTATGAACGGCCGTCCTTTTGATAAATTTTGTGTGTTCCACCACTGCAGAGATCGATGAGTACGGCCGCTTACCAACACTAGATCGGTTAATAGACCTTGAGACTGGTTCCACTGACTGGCTAAGCATTCTTGAAGTGGACGCATGTGTAGTCTGGCATGGGGAACTATCATGATGCAGGATGACATCATTCCCAGTAGCTGCATGTAAGTACGAGCTGGAATCCAACTGTTGGGTTGAAAGCGGAGACCTAAAGCCTGAATATTTCGAATTCTGTCTGAGCTGGGAAAAGTGAGAGCTTTTTTTAAGTATCTATTGTGGCTCCTAGGTAGTCCTTTGTATTGGTTGGTTGGAGATGTGACTTTGGCACATTGATTGTGAACCCTAGTTGATGCAGTAGCCGAATTATTTTGAAAGTGTGCTGCCGACATTGTTGGTATGTGCTGGCTTTTATGAGCCAATCGTCTAAGTATGGGAAGACGTGGATGCTTTGTCTCCTTAGGTGAGCAGCTACTACCGCCAGACACTTTGTGAAGACTTTGGGGGCAGTGGTGACCCCGAATGGGAGTACCCTGAACTGATAGTGTTGACCCGCTACCACAAACCTGAGGAATTTGCGATGAGCAGGGTGAACTAGTATATGAAAGTAGGCGTCTTTTAGATCTAGAGTAGATAGAAAGTCGCCTTGTTGTAGGAGAGGAAGTACCTGTTGAAGTGTCACCATGTGGAAATGGTCTGAATGAATGTACCTGTTGAGTTCTCTGTGATCTAAGATCGCTCTGAGAGAACCGTCTTTTTTAAGAATCAAGAAATAAAGAGAGTATACGCCCGACCCTTGATGTTGAGGCGGCATAGGTTCTATGGCCCGTTTTAGAAGTAGAGACTGATCCTCCTGTTTGAGGAGGTATAGATGGTCGGGTGACAGTTTGTGGGGTTTTGGTGGAATATTTGGAGGCGTGTCGATAAATTCCAGGCAGTAACCAGTAATTTGGAGTACCCAATTGTCTGTTGTTATTGATTGCCAGAGTGGTAGAAAATCTAACAGTCTTCCCCCGACAGGTGTTGAGTGGTCAGGGGGAAGTGAAGGTTTGAACCTCAGTTTAAAACCAGATACACGGAGCCAGGGGAGTCTCCTTAAGAGGACACTAGTATTTATGGCTCTAGAAGCAGTGTCTGCAGCATCTAGAGAGCATGATATTTGATTGTTAGCAATAAGTTGCCCTTTATGAACTAGATCTTGTGCTTTTGATTTGTGTTCTGGGGGTAAATATTGGATCAGTTGCTCCATTTCATCCCAGTGCGCACGGTCATATCGCGCTAACAGTGACTGGGTGTTGGAGACGTGCCAGAAATTAGCTGCTTGAGAAGCTACCCTTTTCCCCAAAGCATCAATAAGTTTTGATTCCTTATCAGGAGGTGGAGCCTCTCCTGTTGTCTGAGAGTTGGCTCTTTTTCTTGCATTGGACACTACCAGGGAGTCTAGTGGCAACTGTCCCCTTATATATATTGGGTCTGATGGTGCTGGCTTGTACTTCTTGTCCACTCTAGGGGTAAGAATACAAGCCCTGACTGGGTCATTAAAAATGTCATCTACATGCCTGACCATCCCTTTGAGCATGGGTAGTATATGTGATGACTTCTGTGCTGTACTGAGGGTTTCAAAGAGGAAATCCTCTTCTAATGACTCCTTATGAAGCTGCACCCCATGACAGTTGACAGCTCTGCCCAATAACTCAATGTATCCTACACTATCATCTGGTGGAGAGGGTTTGGTAGGGTAGAGATCGGGTTCATTGCCTGTGGGCGAATTGGTGTTATAATCGTCCCATGGGTCTTGTAATAACGGATTATCATCCCTATCCTAATCGTCATCCTGGTTGTCAGGTGTATGTGGTGGTGAATGTTCAGGTGAAATTGGTTGAAGCTGAGGGGAAGGTGGTGATGAAGGAAGAGGAGGAGGGGAAGGGTTAGTTCTAACAGATCTCTTCTTTAAAGGGATGTGATATTCTTCTTTTCAAAGTCACTTTAGTAGTTATTATGTCCAGTCTGTGGATGGATATACAAAAGCTTTTGTTTCGGATCCGGTTTTTCACTTGGGGCATCGAAACTAGGCTTTGTAGTGGTTTTCTGCACTTCCGTCTGTTCCGGCGTCGACATTTTCGGTGCAGGGGTCGAAACAGTTGATGTTTTCGAGTCCGACGACTTTTCCGAGGCCGAATGGTGTTTGGGGGGGGGGGGGGGGGGTCGGTGCCGGACCTGTGTTTCAACCCCAAAAACTTGGGCTCCGAACTTGGTTTGGAGGGAGTCTTTTCGGAGCCTGAAGGCTTTTTGGAAGGCTTTGGTGCCGAGCCGGAGGGCGGGGCGTCAGAAGCGTTATCTCGGTGACGACCGGGGCCAGAGGGCGCGGGTTGGACCCTAGCCACCTTTTTAACTGAAATAGTCTCTTGGGATGATGGGGGAGGTTTACTCACGGTACGTTGACCCTGTGGGATGTCCTCTTGGTCGGATTCGAAATCTACGATGTCGACCGGCTCTTGGTCCTCCTCTGTTCCCATGGCCTCGCCGGCCTCTTCGTCCGACTGTTGACCGAAGATGTCTGGAATGGCGCTTGTGTGCTGGCTCTGCATGTCACGACGTCGAGCCCGACGGTCGCTAAGTGTTTTCTTGGAGCGGAAAGCCTAGCACACGTCGCAGTATTCTTCTTTGTGTTCGGGTGACAAACACAGGTTGCACACTTTGTGTGAGTCGGTGCGCGGGTATTTGGCGTGACACCGAGGGCAGAATTTAAAGGGAGTTCGTTCCATCGACTGCAGGTCGACCCGACGCGGGTAGGCCCAAAGGCCTTCCACGAACTTTCCGTTCAAAAGATTAGTTTAAGGAATTACGATACGCGATAGAAAGGGAAAAGCGATCGAAACAATACAGTTGAGGGTGAGTATCTTGCGCACCGAGGGAAACCCGAAGGAAACGGTGTCGAACCGGAGCGCAACGATATACATCCGAACCCGATGGCGGAAAAAAACAATCTACCAATGGAGTCAATGCCCATGCGCACTATCATCGAAAGGAGGAGTCACCTACCTCGTGACTGGAAAGGCTTCTTTGAAGAAAGACAAAGTGCAAACATCCGGCCCCAACACTAGATGGCGATATATGCATAGCATATGATCTACAGCTCATATGCCTCGAACATATATATATATCTATATATATATATATATATATATCTATATACATATACATATATATATATATATATATATATATATCTCACTAATAGATTTATGACGTAATAAATCTTCTTTTCTGCATTTACCTTCTAGGCCTGAGAGCGCGCTTCATTGGAGGTATTGATTTGTCGGCTGGCTCCGCCGGCGAGCACGCCACCTCTCTTGGGTAGCAGGTTTCCGGCAGGAGCAACTGTCTTTTGGATATGGATATATATATATTTTTATTCACGGAAAAAACTAAAGGTTACAGAGACGTTATAGTTAGGCTGACATTTCACTCGTACTAAATCAGAGAAATTCAGCAGTTGTAGTTAGCTGAGCTAACTATAACTCGCGCCCCGCAATCCACTGCTTATGACCTCACATATTACATCACTCATGACTTGGTCAGTGACATCACTGATGACATCACTGATGACATCATCTAGTGACATCATCTAGTGACATCATCTAGTGACATCAGACATCATCTAGTGACTGAGTGTTTTTAAAATGTTTATGAGTGTTAAATATATACAAAGGTGTATTGATGAATCAGTGGGTGTATGAGTGCCTGTATGGGTGATTCAGTAGGTGCGTCACTGACTGTATAAGTGAGTGATTAGGTGTCTCAGTGAATGTATGGGTGGGTGATTAGGGGTTAGTGTCTAAGTGGATGTATGGGTTGGTGAGTGGGTACGTGAGTGGCTGTATGGGTGATTGACTGGTTGTCTGAGTACCTGTATGGGTGTATGAGTGTCTGTGTGGATGGGTGAGGGGGTGTGTGACTGCCTGCATGGATGGGTGAGTGGGTGAGTCAGTGGCAGTATGGGTTAGTGAGGGTGTAAGTGAAGGGCTGTATAAGTGACTGAGTGTGTGTATGGCTGTGTCGTTGAGTGAATGGATGAATCAGTGGTATATGGGTGAGTATCTGGAAATGTGAAAGGCAGTATAGCCTAGAGTGTTGGAGTATATGAGTGACTTTGTGTGACTGAGGGATTGTGATAGCGGCAGTATGGGTTAGTGAGTGCGTGTGTAAGGGGCTGTGTGAGTGAGTTTATGTTAGTATCTGTATGAGTAAGTGAATGGGTGTGTGTATAACTGTATAGGCGAGTAAATGGCTGTGCGATTGACTCTACAGGTGAGTGAGTAGGTGTGTGAGTAGCTCTATAAGTGACCAACAGCGTGTGAATGGCTGTATGAGTGGATATATCAGTGTCTGTATTATTGAGTGAGTTGGTGTAGGAGTAGCTGTATGGGTAACAGAATGGATGTGAGTGTAGACCTATGAATCAGTGAGTGGGTGTGTAAGTACTAGTATAGGTGTGTCAATGGTTTTGAGAATATTAGTGTGGAAGTAGGAGTGTGTGTAAGAAAGGTTATATTGGGGTGTGAGTGGAGATTCTGTTGATGATGTCATCAGTGATGTCACTAACCATGTCATGAGTGGTGTAATATGTGAGGTCATAAGCAGTGCATTGCGGGGACACGAGTTATAGTTAGCTCAGCTAACTAGAGCTGCTGAATTTCTCTGGTTGTGAAATGTCAGCCTAACTATAATGTCCCTGTAACCTTTGGTTTTTTTCATTGAATTTCTAAGGTTTAGTCGCAAATATCGCGCGCAATTAAAAAAATCTATTTTGGGCACATAACTTGTATCACTAACACACCCATTTCTAAACCATGGTGTCAGAGTATCTCCACCCTGACCCCTCATGTGGGCTTTCACACAAATGTTCAGCCCCGGGAACTGTTCCAGATAGATAAAATTGCAGCCGCAACTTTCTGTTCAGGTTGCCTCCAGCCAATCAGAGCATTCCCGATTAATCACAAAACCACCGCGAAATATCCGCGGCCAGAGATATCACTATAATTTTCAGCTTAAATTTCTCATAAACTACTGAATAGATTTTCACCAAATAGGTAAAAGGTACTTCCTTGAACCAACATCTACCACCCTGCCAAATTTGGTGCAAGTCCGTTCAGCGTTTCGGGCTGTAGGTGTGGCTAAAGGTTCCTATGGGAATGAATATTACAAACGCACCCTTATTTCGCGCCCCAAATTCTCAGTCCCCACTGCACGGATCACCCCCAAACTTTCCATGACAACCAGAACTTACCTTGACACTTTTTTGGGGAATATTTCATGAAGATTGGTCAAACGATGTGCTGTCTAGACCACTGCATAGGTCACAGCAGAGAATCTTCCCGGCCAGGCCAAACAAATGGCGGATTGGCACTACCATCACTTCCATGACTCAAGTCTGTAGAAACAGCACCAGCAGGTTTTTGTCACACTCTCAATGAATACCTGGGAATCTGCCCAGGTCAGGAGGCAACAGGCGGAAGTTGTGCTCATCTCCTCAATTTGGAGATCTCAAGTCTGGTTTCCAGTTCTGATGTAACTTTCTTGGGATTCTTCAATTCTCCCCCTTTTTCCGATTCTTCTTTTGAACCCAGACCAGACCCCCTCACCGGTTGGCAATGGAGGGCTCCTTGTCCTTGAAGGCATGGCAAATTACAGGAGATGCTGGACGATCCCAGGTCTTTCGAGACAAGCTGAGGACCTCTTGTCCAAAGCTTGGACAGACAGTATGGTCAAGCGCTTCAGGTTAAACTGGATACGATGGTCACGTTGGTGTGTGCGACGGGGGCTTATATCCCATGAGCGCCGATGTAGTACAGTTGCTAAATTTCTTGTCTAGCTTGGCGGAGGAGGGTCTTGCCTACCGCTCAGTTAATACTTTTCGTTCGGGAATTTCTGTGGGGCAATCTCCAATTGACCAATTGGGTTGCACCCCTTCATTCGCAGACTCAGAGAGATTAGATTCGCTCTACCTCCAGAACCACACTGCTCGGTGCTGTGGGTCAATAATCAGAAGCCTAACCTGTTCCTCTCTTGGCAACTAAACAGGTTCCTGTCTAGGAAAGAGCTTTCGGGAAAGTTGGCCTTGCTCCTATGCCTCATGTCATGAAGAAGAGTATTGGATGTTCGAGCCCTGGATATTACAGGTAGAGATTTTTCCCCTGATGGTGTTACCTTTACTGTCAGTAGACAAACTAAGTCCAATATCAGGGTTATTATATACCCAGTTTTTTGGACACTCCCAAATTGTGCATGTTGTACAATGCCTCAAGGCCTATGAGGAAATAACTGAAGAGTTGTGCTCTCTGGGCAAGCGGTAACTCCTCATAGCTCTGTGAAAACCACATAAAGCACTGTCATCTTGTACTATTCCCCGCTGGGTAAGATTGATCATGCAGGAAAGGGGGTAATGACTCTAAGTTGTTTGGAGCACACTCTGCAAGGGCTGTGATGGCTGGGCTGGGAGAATGTCTGGAGGACATCATGAATGCAGCGGACTGGTCCTCAGATTCCATCTTGAACAGATTCTATTTTACGCCGGTGGTGTATGAAGCTTATTTGGTGGTGAGCAAGCTTTAAAGTAGCATAACCCTGGTCTCCAGTCCTGACAAAGAATAAAAAATTTCCTAGCTGTCGATCATTGAAAGTTTCAATTCTTCCCGAGGAGATGGAGGAGAGGATTATCCCACCCGGAAGGGAACAACCTCAACCCTCCCCGTGATTAGTAAGTATGTATTTTCAATACTGTTTTCTGGCATGGTTATTGAGACTCTGGACTGGAATGCACAATGTTATAATGCTCATGTTGACTATTTGATTTTGCTGGATGCCATTATTCAAGACAAGTTACAGAGATACGTTTCTTTTTACTAGGATCTGAAGGTTCTAAGCAAGATGGTTGAAGATCGTGCGGTGGCATACCTCGAGTGAAGAAAAAGGGAGCTTTGAAACTGTGGAAGGACATTGTTGGGACTGTTGTTGGCAGATTGACTTAACGTTTTCTCATTCCCAAGTGCTTATGGGAATGGTAGTTTGTTATATCCACTGAAAATGGCTGCTATAGAAAACTAGCATTGGTAATGCATCGGTTTCGCCTATGTAATAAATGAACTGTTTTCATCAATCATCGTCCGGGAGAAGGAAAGGGATCCCTGACAGATAATACGGGAGAGGAAAGGATGTGGCGCAGCGGCCAGAGCTGCTGACTCGAGAGCTGGGGATCGCCGCGTAACATCCTGGGATTCTATGCAAATCACAGGTGAAAAATTAACATATAAATATGCTGCAAGAGTAAAAGGCAAAACTTTATGGAAATATAGTTCCACCAAAGCGGATGCTAACAGTATTTCGGCGGCGGAAAACTGATAGGAGTAGCAGATGAGGAACAAGCTGAGGAGAAGGGATGTAAGTCCCTTTTAAGTTTATATTGAAAACTATAGATTTCTCAAGCCGAGCGCAAGCGCATTGCAGGCGAAACCTATTAAAGCGAAGGAAGAAAGCACAATCCCCACATCCATGTCCTTAATAGAATTAAAACTTTCCGTTACGACAGCTAAGAAATTTTTCAGTATTTTCATCACTGTACAACTTTATCCTTGCGGAGGATTTACCTTTTTATCATTGCTGGTTCGAAACGACTCCATAGATAAAAATCTTACATCCACTCATGTTAGTTAAATAACACAAACTGCCTTCAATACAATTTTTCACTACGGCAATGTTTCTTATTGAATCAAACACTGGCCCAAGATGTTAAAAACTGTTGATAATTCTAACAAGCATTAGCAAAGCTAATAAATATGGCTTCCATTTTAATGCCATACCTAAGCATTAACAGAGAAAAACAAAACAAGTTTTGGCAAAACCAATGGGTATGGCTATTTTATGAGTGCAACTGGTTGTTCATTGGTTCAAGAGTTTGCGTTTCCGTGTATGGTTAGCAGCAGTAATAGAAAATATTTTTTTCCAAGACATGCATATTATAAATATACACATACATCATAAAAAGAACAGACACGCATTACAATTTTATCATTAAAATCCCCCAAATTCATCTGTTTCTCCATTAAAATTTAACAAGATATCCAATACTTCATACTATAATCTATACTGATGATATCTAATATAAAACGACTCATTAAAATAAAATATCCTTTTCAATATACAATTCGAAAAAGCCTTTGTTATTTAAAAATTAAAGTTTTTGGATAAGCAATAAATATCTAGCAATTGTATTAGCACTATCAAATTGCTTCATGACAAATAAAGACACATGGGATTCGCTCCATGATCTTACACCATACTTCATGAAAAGTGGACACTATCTTTTTCGTTTCACTCAAGAGGAGTACAATTTAGCAGTAAGTGGGCTACAGAATACTTAATTTTCTCATTACAAAAACAATATACACAATAAAAAACATTTTTTGGGTCCAAAGATTCTCCAGCCAGGCTCTATTCCAATTCAAAGCTGTAGAATGGTGCACATCAGTTGCTTGTCACTGACCCAAGCCAAATAAGGGAACGAGACCCCCGCTCTAAGGAATGGGCTACAGAAATTTTAAAGGAATAAGCTGCAGAGCATGATGTAAGAGCTGCAGAGTATAATGCAACCCTCTCCTTGAGAATTCTCTTCCACATACTCACCCTCACAGCATTTTCATCCTCAAATATATCGATCCCTAGACTCATTTTTAGTCGAAGCCTGCCAGACAGCAGAGCTGTCTAGTTTGCGAACGACATTTTGGGTAAATTTTATTTATTTATTTACTGTATTTATATAGTGCAACACTCATCCCCTGAGGGATATCACGACACTTAGAAAGCTGACTATCTTTTAAACTGTGAGGACTGACAAAAACGTAAGAATAAACTGCTAAGAATGACAAACTGAGAATAAGCTGCTAAGAATGACAACTTTAAACCATAGGTGGTTCTGGGTCCGGCAAAGGTCTAAAGGAAGAGTATTTCAATGGGCCGCTGCTGGATGAGAAAAAGAACGGCCACCTGTTCTAAGTTTTTTTAATCCGTTTTGCCTTGGCGAGCACCAAGTTTCGTGATCTCAGTTCACGTACCGGAATGCAAAATTCCACTTTGTCTTGAATAATTTTAGGCCCTGTATTATAGAGTGACCTGTGTGTATGGCAAAGAGGCTTGAAGCGGACTCTTTTCCTTACTGGCAGGCAATGTAAGGTTGCCAGGAAGGTTGAAGCCGAGTTAAAGCTGTCCATATTACAGATCAGCTTGGCAGCCGCATTCAGGATTACCTGGAGTCTAGTAAAGAGACAATTCACCATGCCCACATACAGGGCATAGCCATAATCCGGTCTGCTGGTTATCAATGCCTGAACTATTGTTTTACGCCAATCAACCGGTAGCCACCTGAACAGCTTTTTCAGTAGTTTGAGGGTGCCATAGAATTTCCTCAGGTGGCGATAACTTGTTCCTGCATTGAGAGTGAGTAATCAATGATGACTCCAAGATATTTTTTGCCGATTTCTTGGGAATTGGTGCTTCTCCTAGACAAGTAGGCCACCAGGATGAATGCCACATTTGATGAGCACCACCGAATAGTAGGATTTCAGTTTAAGAAAATGCTCGGTCATCCAATCTGTAACTTCTGAGAGGCAGTTGGTCAGGTTGCCTCGATTTCTTCATGTTTTTCCCGCATGGAGATGACCAACTGAGTATCGGCCGCGAATGAGCAGATCTTAAAGCCCCATTTCCTTACAATTGTTGCTAAAGAGTCTAACTCATGGAGGAACCTTGAGGGACTCCGTTTTTGGATAGATGGGATCGAGATCTGATAGTACTTAGCTAGACTGTTTGAGTTCTATTCTTTAAGAACGATCCAAACCAGGCTTTAGAATGGAGTCCAATTTGATGGAGTTTCCTGATCAATGGACGATGCAAGACGGTGTCAAAAGCCACCGACAGGGCAAGCTTTGCCCTGATCAACCACTGACCTGATATCGCCCAAAACAGGCTAAAGGGTGGTCTCAGTGCTGTTTCTTGCTTGAAAGCCCCTTTGGGAGGAATCCAGCAGATTGTTATTTTCTAAAAAGTTAGTTAGCTCCCATTCACTATTTTTTACAGTATCTTGGACATGAATGGAAGCAAAGATATAGGACAGTAGTTGGCAAACAAGGAAACATCCATTCCTGGCTTCTTGGCCAAAGGTAATATTAGTGCCTGCTTCCAGGAATCAGAAAGCTTCCCGGGGAATGCAATCCACCCGTTGCTTACCATTGGCTTTTTGGTTTGTAACTCACATTTTCTTGCTTTCTATTTGCTGACTTTATTTGTTTTAGGCTGTCCAGCTTGAGTTTGTCCCTTCCCTTGCTCATGTCTTATTTACAGTGTCCTTCCGAGTGCCCCCTTTCTGTAAACATCTTATTACACATTTGCTGTGCATTGAAAAGACAGAGGTCGAATTGTAGGCTCCGTCTTCCGAGGGAGCTTGGTGTTTAGTTTTCTTTCTCCGACTTCAAAGTGAGAGGATTTATGTGACATTCATGCTGGCTACTGGTGGCAAATCTGAAGTGTGGTAGAAACAAACATTTTAATACCATCAAAACAAGTCAATACACTAGGGTGATGACATTTCCACACATTATAGTTTGTGTACGGTATACCTTTATCAGTAAAACTGTATGTCTGTGCACATGTAATGGTCATTTCAATTGAGGATGTGCTGTCTGTGATGGCAGTGCGCTACCACAACATGCACACTCCACTCCACTCTACACAAATGCACACTACCCCACTCTACTCTACTATGCACCACTGCATTCTAGATCACTCCATTCGACTCTACGCCACCCACGTCACTCCACTCTGCAACCCTGCACTCTAGCCACTGCACTCTATGCCAACACACTTTACTCTGTACCACTCCATTCTACGCAGGTTCACTCTATGTCATCCACGCTACGCCACTCAAATCTGCTCTACACCACTGCACTCTATGCCATTGCACGAAACCCTACCCCACTCTACCATGCACTATTCCACTCTATGCCACTTCACTCTACTCTGAAACAATCTACTCTGTGCCACTTCACTCTATGCCACTGCAATCTACTCTGCGCCACTCTACTGCACTCTACTGTAACCATTGCACTCTACACCACTTTACTAAAGAACAAGGCACTCTACGCCAGTCTATTCCGCACCACTGTACTCTACACCACTGCACTCTGCACCATAGAACTCTACACGACTGCACTCTACGCCACTGGTCTAGCTGCACCACAGTACTCTGCGCCCCTCTACTCCACTGCACTCTGCGCCAATGCACTTAACTATACACCACTGCACTCTAGGAAAGTCTACTCTATGCCACTGCCCCCCACGCCACTGCAGTTTACTTTGCACCACTCTTCTCTATGCCACTCTACACCACTGTACTCTAACTTGCACTACTCCACACCGCTCTACTCTACTGCACTCTATGTCAATCCACTCTACGCCACATTACTCAAAACCAATACAGTCTACGCCACTGCACTCTTACACCACATTACTCAAAACCACTGCACTCTACGCCACTGTACTCAAAACCAATACACTCTATGCCACTCTATTCTACTCTGCGCAGACTCTACTCTGTCCCACTGCACTCTATGCCAATGCACCACTATGCCAGTGCACTCCACGCCACTCTATTCTAATGTGCACCACAGCACTCTATGCCACTTCACTCTACACCTCTGTACTTTCTCTGCACCACTCTACTTTATTATGCACCACTGCACGCTAGACCACTCCAGGCCAACCCACTCTACACCACTCCACTCTACGACAGTGCACTCTACGCCACTACGCTTTGCCAGTCCAGTCTACCCTGCACTCAACTCTATGCCACTTCACTCTACTCTGAAACAATCTACTCTATAACTCTCTGCTTTAAACCACTGCACTCTACCCCATGTACTCTACACCACTTTACTCATAACCAATGCACTTTAAGCCACTGCACTCTATGCCAGTCTACTCTGCACTTTACGCCACTTCACTCTGACACTCTACTCCACTCTATGACACTACTCCACTCTACGATGCTCTACACAACTCCCTCTACCCCACGGGACTTTAATTCACTCTTTTCTACGACACACTACTCCACTCTACACCACTCCTGTACTCCATGCCACTCTATGCCACTCCACTCTGACACTATGCCACTCAACACTCTACGCCACTCTCTGACATTCCACTCTACCACACTACTACGCTCTATGCCACTCCACCCTACAACACTCTACTCCACTCTGAAACTCTGCGCCTTTCCCCTCTACGACACTCTACTCCCTCCATGACACTCCAAAACACTATGCGACTCCACTCGACGCCACTCCATGACACTCCACGCTACTCAACTCTACACCACGACTCTCCATAGCACCGCACTCAACTCCACGACACTCTACTTTATGACACTCCACTTCATGCCACTCTCCTTCACGCCATTAACTTTTAGCTGTGTTGACAGCTGCAAAACTGGGGTACAACATGGCTAAAAAATATTGGCAAAGCCAATAGCTCCTACATAAGCATGAGATATTTGTTGTTCCCTTAGAAGCTCAGAGAAATCACAAGAGTTAATTTGTAGACAATCAAATATTCTGCATCATCATACAAGAGAATTTCTCATTATTGGCTTCTTGAATTAGGATCATGCACAGATCTAGGTGAACGTGCTCTAGCTAACAAGGTCCAAGAGACAACATCAAACTCCAACCTCAGGGCCTGGAGCATCTAGTTCATTGGAAGCCCCAGCAGGGCCTTTAAAAAGACACTGCCCTGGGATTTCCAATTAATTCGATGGTCCAAGGCCGGCAATTCAGTTCAATAAAGAGTCTGCGAGATTAACATTCCCTAGCACTGCATTTATTAATGGGTCCACCAATAGTCCTCCATAACGCTGGTCAAATCTTCGCACGGGATTTACTGTACTTAAAAGTCCAGTTTTCACTTTCGTCATATATCTATCTCATTTCAAAGTCCAAGCAAAGGTGATCACTAAATAACAATATTTATTTACCTGTTACAGTGGGGTTTTATCTAGAAACCAAGAAAATATAATCTGCTGCTTTGAGAAAATCATAGTTTTGGTCTTCTCCACATTAATGATAAGCAAATTCCTCTAACAATAGGCCTGTAATATTTGCAGTTTCCTTTTCAAGCCTATCTGAGTACAGTCCATCAGGATCAGGTCAGTAGCATGGATAAGGCAACAAATATGCATCCCACCTATCTTAGGAGAAAATGGATTTGCTTCCCAAAGTTTCAGTGACGTCCAAAACAGACTAAACAACAGGGGGCTACCACAACCCTTTCTTAATCCGTTATTCACCAGAATTGTACCATTTAAATTACCTAACCCATTCAGGTCAACCGGCACCCAGTTATTTTCATGTAATAGTCGAATCATGGATAAAAGGTCTTGAGGTATGTCCCATTTGGCCTGTTTTTCCCACAGAAGGTTCCGATTTACCCAGTCAAAGGATGCCAATAAATCGACAAAACAGCATAATTTACTCACTGTGTCTACTGGCCTCCATGCAGCACCCCAGAGAGCAAAACAATGATCAACTGTGGAATACTTTGTCCGGAACCCACCTTGCTCTTTTGGGATTTTCCCACTCCCAAAGGCCCAGGAATTAAGGGAGATCAATAAGTTTGGGCATAGGTCTTGGACGACACGTCCAGCATGGAAATTAACCAATAATTTGCCAGGTCATCATAGGATTCTTTCTTGTGGATGGGCTTGACAATGCCTCTCGACAGGAGTTGGGGATTATCCCATTGCTTGACACCCATTTGAAAAAAGATCTTAAAACTTTGGCCCACCACAATGTATTAGACTTGTAGAGAATTGCTGGCATCTTGTCAGGTCCTCCCGCCCATGATGGTTTCAAGTATGCAATCATCTCTAATATAATGCTTGCCTCCTCTACTAACAAGAGTTGATGCACTGTGCCTGATTGACAACAGGATCTCTCCTACCAATATCATTGGACATTTTATACAGCTCAGATATGAACTTAGTCCATTGCGAAACACAAACCTGGGCCTCTACGTTCGATGGTGATGTTAGGTGTACATTGTTTATCAGGCATCAAGAGTCTGGATTTACCCTAGACAATCGCATCCTGCATTTTACTCCAATGCCACTCATAGAAATACTTCCTTTTTTGGAAATAAACTGTCCAATATACCATTTTTATATCCCTTAAATCGTGCACAACTTTTCCTTCTCCATTCGGACTTTGCCTTCTCCTTTAGGATTTCCTTGCACTGTCAGATTGATGGGCCAGAAGGTGAATGAGGGAATAATTCACTGATTGGGTGAGTGAGTGAATGGATGAATGAATTAGTAAGTGTCCAAGTGCATGAATACAGGAGCATACAAAATGAGGGTAAGACACATGCATGAAAAGCAAGAACCAGGGGTGAAAGATCACACACAGAGAATGAGCAGGCACCTGTGCAAAGCCATAGTTCAAGGTAGCTGGGGCACAATTTAGAGTAAGATGCATGTACACTAGGAAGTAGAGCAGACACTCAGGATGAAACGTGTAAAGGGCAGCAGATAACACCCTAGTTGAGACAAATGCACAGTAATCAGGGACTGACAATATGGATCAAATAACTACACCGAAGAAGCGCCTGAAGTCAGAAACACAAAGAGAAAGAGCAAAAAGCCACAAAGCACATCTGGGAATATCATTTCCACATCAGTAGTCTTTGCTTTCGGTGCCATTCAAAGGTTGGGTTGGCTGCCAAAGACACCAGAGGGTAGTGGGCTAAATATCCAATTGGAAAAGTAGCATGTGTGACCGCTTCAGGCAGCCCTGAACCGTTGCCACAAACCAATAGCACTTTTATTCGGTGTGTGTTGGTTTTAACAATTTAAGCGTGAGCTCGAAAGTACCAGCATGCAAAGGGCTGATGGCTAAATTACATGATTGGCAGACTGCGTCCAATAGTCCATGGGGCCACTTGGCACCAATGATGTGGCCACATGGGCGTGCACGTGACAATCTTACTGTGCAGGGAAGAATAGTTAAAACAGGCAGTGGCAACATACTGTATGGTAAAACTAATTGTGGAATAGTGTTTATATTCTCTGCTGTGAGAGATGGCTGCTAGAAGTTTCATTTGGGGCGACGTGGTTAATAGCTGCAGCAGACCAGTCTGACGAAGTGTCATCATAATGTGAATGATAGCCAACACCACGCGTTAGTTATAAATTAATAGGTGCAGGTAGAAGTAGTCTTGCATTGTTTAAGTTGCCACAACACACTAGGAATATATTAACTGGTATAGAAAAGCTGTTACAGCGAGGATGTCTGATACAGCTGAAATGTATAAGAGATGGGAGAGTAAGTTTAGTTGAGATGTGTTAAGTTATTCTGAAAGAAAAGAACATCACCCTGTACCGATAGTAATTATGGCTAGATCTGTAATTCAGTGACGGCTCCTTTGAGATCAAGCTTGATCAGGAATGTCAAATGTTGATTTGATTGATCGTAGGAGTATAGAAATGTAAGTGTAGTTCCTACTGCCATTGTGGTAAAATGTCTGGGGGCTTTCTGTATCAGAACTTTAAAAAAATGATCACAAGAGGTATTGCAGTCCAACAATAGGTCGCTCGATGCGTAAATAAAAAGCAACCAGTACATGGTTATCTGACAATACCTCAAAATTGCAGGAAGCACAATACACTTTTAAAATACAACACACAAGAAAACATAGAAATTAATCCTAACATCAACTAAAAAGCTGTTTATACTTCTCGTTGACTGTCTGAATCCTCCCATCAGACTATGAACTTTTTGTACTATGTGTGCCTCGCAGAGCCTAAGATGTTCAAAACTTTCCAATGCCAGTGGCTAAATTATTAATACAAGACAATAACTGGTTGATTATACACATCTATATACACAGATTATACACAGCTGCTGCCATTTATGTCTGTCAGAGAAATTACAGAACATTATAAGAGAGTGTTGGCCCAAGTTTGTGCTCTTTTTCAATCTTTTCAGGGAGAGCATGCGAGTACCAAAAAGACAAATAATACCAGTCACTAAAATCTGAAGTTTCTTTAAAAAACAAAATCATAAGAGGAGTGACTGTCTATTAACTATACTATTAAGAAGAATGTGAAGAAAAGAAGGAGGAGTCTTACTCCTCTCCCACTCATGCTAGCATCGAAGCTTTGCCGACTTAGCGATCGATTGTGCATAAGAGAAATACAATTAAGTGATCTTGGAGAACGCATTTGATGTACACACAACGCAAAATAGGAGAAAAACATGTAGACATAGATGTACAATTAATTGAATAAGACCTCTTGTCAGTTAAAAGGAACAGGGAAGAATACATTATCAACACTGCTGTTGAAAAAAATCATTATACTCAAAGGAGCGCAAGGATCAGGACAAGACAAGTGCCGAAATAAAAAAAGAAAATTACTAGTGTCTAAACATTTGATGTAACAATACTTGAACTACTAGCCTAAACAAATCTCTTGTGTACCAGCTGCTCTCAAGACCTTGGTACTCCACTGCTGGGTGTTCATACCGCCAGCTCACGTCATGGTAGCAGAAAGAGGACTTCAAAGTAAAGTCTGCTAATAGGATACACTGTACTTATGGCCTTCTTGGAGTGGAGTGTTTATGACATCATCCTTACATGATTCTTCTGGTTTTTGTCTTGCTCCTCTTTCAGGAAGGACTGGTGGGGAAAAGAATCCTCTACTTACCCCATTAAGACTGACAATTTCTGCGCAGCACATTAGAACACTGCACCTTAGAGTACTCTTTCCACAAGCATGACAGGAACAGGCTGCTGCAAACCAACAAGAGCACGGCCCCAAGGACTTTAGAGAAGGCACTGCCAGACTCCGAGGAAGCTCCTGGAGGTTGCACTACCAGACGTTCTGCTTTGAAAGGCATACTTGAGTTCCTGTGATAGTGAGAAATGGCTTGGTACAATGATTAATGGGCATGGGTGTCTGCTTGTTCTTTCATGTGCTGCACAGGATCTTGTGGGCAGAGGGGAGCGGTAACCGCGGCACAGAATTGACAAGCTGTCAGCTGTCTCTCCTCAATCTTTTCTGGCGCAGCTATGTTACTGTATAAATTAAGGTTGCAGTATAAAAAAAGATGCCAGATTCAAAACAGGCCATCTCTCCATGTTGGCTCTTTTTCGTGTTATACTTGAACATCTCAATTTACTTGCATGTTTCACTATACTAATTCAACACTAATCCTCTATGGGTCCCGGCGTAGCGTGCTACTCGCCGAAAAAGCGCTTCGACGTCTCGTCAGGGGTAGTAAGCGCTATACAAATGCAATTACAATACAATACAATCTCCATGCGCACACTCAAGAGGCAAACAGGTAAAATGCCATCACTCACAATGAGGGGAGCCAATGGCGAAAGTAAGCTGACCCATTGTTATATACTGTGTGCTCTGGTAGGAGGAAGGACAATGTGAATGACACTACAACAGACCAAATGATGAAAAGGTCTGGCTGAACGTTCTTCTAGGAATGTATATGTTTAGGATTTAGGATACCTCAGATTTGAAAACTAATGTTTTCAATACACAGTTAATCAATGAGATATAGAATTTAAAACATGATGATTCAGAGTACTTCTGAGATGTAATATAGTCCTTCATGCCTTACGACGCAAGCGTTCTGAGAAGGGGCAATGATGCACTAAGTAATCAACAGCATGACGTTGAAGAGAAATATTCGCCTGGGTGGAGAGAAAAACCATTTTATGCATGTATCAAAACGTTTGTAACAATAGGCCATGCATATACCCAGGCCTAAAAATGACAAAAAGTCCGACCCTTTCTGAACCATCATGTGCTGTAACTCACTTATGACAATGGCTATGACAAGGGCCACTGAAACTATGCGATTGTACAGCTGCCGCGTTTTCGCATATTTATAGATTTGTCACATAATCCATCATATGCTTCATAATCTGCAGATTTCAACCCCAAAAAAAGTTTCTATCTCAAACGGATCGAAAGTTACTAAAACCGCTGTGACACGTGTTGCCATGCAGTGGAAGGCCTTTTGCAAAGGTTGACTGGTCACCTTTCTGTTGTTTATTGGTTGCTTATTGCTATATTTGGGTGTTAAACTGGTACTAATGAGGTGCAACCAATGCCCATACAGTGATATCAAGGTTAACAAGCATTGGCATAGCCAATAGGTCTCGCTTTTGGGACCTTATAAGTGTTTAGCCATGCAACAGTTGATGTTGTTGCACCAAGGATATTGTGCTCGATAACTAAACACTTATAAGGTCCCAAAGGCGAGACCTATTGGCTATGCCAATGCTTGGAGAGGAGTATAAACACTATATGTACTATGGAGTAGCCTGGAAGCAAATGTCAGCTGCAGGGCCCTCCAAAAATGAAACTGAAGGAATATTCTTAAGGACTGCAAGGGGTAGTGGAGCAATGGAGGAGGAAGTGGTGGCAAGTGAAGGGGAAGCAACAGGGGAACGGATATTAGAGGCCATGGGAACCAACAAAAACACATGCACTCTTATTGAGCACTTAATGAATAAGAAAAAAGTAGCTCTTTAAATGGGGCCAGTGAAAGAATACAATTCAGCCGATCAAAAGGTTGACTTGCATGTTTACAATGCTTTTGGTCACAGGCTAGGACCTCGTAGTACTATAAATACACATCACTATTCCCCACTGCACCAACCAGGATTTCGTTCTGCAGCTGTTTGGTTACACACACACCGGTATCTGCAGTGTGTACATTAACCAATTGAGCTTTCACATAACCTACCATAAAAGAGTCCACTTTGCACGGATTACTTTAACTGGCATTGTTTCATTTAAGGTGTGTGCATTATATTGTATATGAATTTACCTGAATGTGAATGCCAGCAAAATGACCGCAAAACATGTTTTTAAGGCACATCTCTGGGCCTGCCTCACACTTCAAGTAGCTGAAAAGTACGCTTTTCTTTATAGCTTTTGTAACTTGAGCGCTCAGGATCACATTTCCCATACTTTTTATGCACTTCGGCCGCAAGTTACAAAAGCTATAAAGAAAAGCGTACTTTTCAGCTACTTGTTGGCAGGGCAACAGTAGGTGGGAATAAGAGACAGTCCTGATGTAGGCAAATTCTTCAAGTGGAAGTATGGAAATGTATAGTTTTCCACCACTTTGAAAGGCTCACAGTTCTTCTTTGGAGCTACCATGGGAGCTCCTGCATTCCATTTAGCCTTGAGGAGTGCAGGTGGCAGCTATAAAGAGGAAACTTGTGGGAGTCACCGCATTACACTTTTGTGCGGGTTAACATTCCAGTTGGGGAAAAGCTCTCCCATTGTTTAACAATGGCTTTATTGGAAAAACGTAATCACGTTACAAAAATCAGTGTGAGGTGTAGGAATTCACAGATATCCTCAAAACCATAATTTCACAAATGAGCAGTGTTTCTCTTTAGCTGCATGGGCTAAATCTATCCAAGTCTCGACAGCGCACTTTATATGATTTGCAAAGGGGCATCGTGGAAGTGAAGAAGGGTATTAATGCACACTTTATGTTTACTCTGAGAGGGGTAAAGTCGCCTATTTGAAATATAGTAAGATTTCACATTCTGTCCGTGCAGGAACGGGGTAAAGCAGCTGTTCACGAGGATGGTGGTAGATCCAACTATGCAGATGGATTAGGTGAACTAGGAAGCTGCGCTAGTGAGACTGCTGCAACGGGTTGTGAACGAGATGTGCGGGAAAGGATTCGGTGATGCAGCTGAGCGGGGGCGCGACATTTAATGCAGGGGGGCATAGAGAAGGTCAGAGGCTGTGGAAAGGGAGGGAGTAGAGAAAAGGGTAATGCAGCAATGTGGCAGTCCAGCTTCCATGGTAGAGATGGAGTGGTCCATTATACAAGGGGAGGTGATTTAGCTGTGCAACGGGGCAGGGCGCTTGAGGAGTTAAAGTGGAGAAGGTGAACTGCAGTCGGCTATCCGCAGGGGGCGTGGAGGGGTTAAAAGGGTCGATCAGTTTATATGGGTGTATTGAGAGTATTCAGCGGTTTAGAAGGGGGTGATGAAGCCGTGCGTGGAGCGTCGGACAGCTATTGTGGGGTCGGTGGCAATGTGGCCGGGAAGTTCCCTGAACTCCCGCTACTTTCTCCATACCTTTCTCTCCATTGTGCAGCAGGGTCTCCCTGCTCCTTTCAGGCATCTCCCGGTCCCTTCTTTTATCCGTTCTTCCTCGATCAGAACTAGGGCCAAGATGGGATGGGCAGACAACAGTGCGCAGGCGCGAGAAGCTCCGCAGGCTAATTGAGATCAGAGGCAGCAGGGAGGTTCTGAAAACTACCATCCTTTCCAAAGAATCGGGGAATATCGCCAACTATAAATCTAACGGAGGCAGGTGACATCTACAAACTCCCACCTGTTTAGGAGACAGGAAATGCAGAAAGTGTTTACAACCGATCCACATCACCTCATCTATCGGGACAGCAGTACAGTTTCGAAGCCGAACGGCCTGGTGGGATGTCCCCATCACGCAGACTCACTGTGAACGTGAGCTGGTGTGCAGAAGAATTTATAATTCAGAATGGGCGTTATTTGTTTACCTGAGGTGCAGGATCGGATTGGGCCAAAAATTTGGGCCGGTCACACAAAAAAGTGGCCCACGTTTGCCAATCACCACCTTTCATGAACAAAAGAGGAGCGGGGACGAGAGGAGCGGGGGCGAGGGGAGCGAGCGAGCGCGGCAGCCTGGTCAGCTGACCAGACGCTCGTGCGTCATGGCCTTTTGCCGGCATGTGTTTACAATTATCGCGCCCGCGTCTGGGCACGATAATTGGAAACACATGTTTGCCGCGCGTACCCATCTCAAAAAGGCCAGCCACGACGCACGAGCGTTTTTTGGACTGCTTTCCAAACTCGCTTACTAAAAGTCTTCGCCTCTAAGCAGCGCTTGCGCGCTACTCGAGGCTCGACCTAAAAATGAGAAACTAATGAAGTAATACTATCACAAAATGTGCCGTATTACGCAGCATAATTTGTCTTTTCTTGCTGCATAATTTACTTAATCCTGCCGCCTAATTTGGCCCTCCTCTGCCACATAATTCCATTGGTCCTGGCTATGACTATGCTGCTGTCTTGTAGTAAGAAAAAAATGACTAACAATTAGACGTCATTCTGAATAACAGCCACCTTTGTGGTAAGGATTATTAACATCTCGGAAGAGGAGCACACACGACTAGGCAGACGGCGAGTCGTGACTACAGGGGTCTCTCATACTCCCTTTCCATGGGGCATTTAGGACCCTTTCTTGGGGTTTAAAGAGTATCGTTGAGTTAGAGGATGACACAGGTCACCCTATATAGTGGTAATATCTGACCAACTTTGGTAAGATAGGAGCCCAAGTCTTTTCCGTCCTGATGAATGCCACGGACCCTCAGGGCAACTTTGGCAGAAACATGTTGACGACAATGAACACAGTGGTGATGGGGTACTAGCTCCCCCATTCTCCACACCTACTTTTAATACCAAGTAAATGCCTAACGAATAAAAGTATTTCAGCAATTAAATTGGTTTTAAGATCACTTTTTTCACGGGACCCCACTTTGTATTTAGAAGTGCCTCCCTGTCTCTAGGTGTAGGCCCGCTCTCTACCAAACGCGGTTTCTAGAGAGCGAGGACTGCAGATGATGAAGCATGACACCTGGTTGTGTGTGAGGACAGTCCTTCACATTTTTTGAGATGCCCGGCACCCCCACCTAGTACCTTGTAACTCCCGGTCACATTCCGAATTAACTTTCATTCATTCAGGGTAGCTTCTTTGTGTGTGCAAGGATTATTAATGCCAAATTGCATTGACTGGCAACTTTAGTGCGATATAGAACAACAATTGGTCCTTGGACTCCTTTCTTATCAATAAATCTCAAAAGGTTTTTAATCTGGTTTGCATGCAGAAGCATATTCGGCATATGATAATCAATATACAATGCACCTTGTGAAGAGAATTTTTTTTTTTATTTAAATATAGATACCCACTGTTTTAAACAAAACTGTCTATTTTATTCATAGTACCAGAAACACATGTTAGGACATAGTTATACAGTTAGATATAAGGAGGTTGCTCCAGAGGGGAGGAGGGAGGTGAAAAATGTGCTCTAGTGCGTGATAGAAAGAACAAGGAATGAAGGTAATTCAAAAATGGGGGGGAAATTCAATGATTTAACATAAAAAAACTGGTTATAACATTAGTACCAGTTGGTTGAGGCCTGTCCATGTGAACATAATTCTTTCATTCAAAACAAATTGTATGGCGTTACGAAGAAATGTATCATCCGTTCGAGGGACAGGGTGGTGGTGTCATATGGTACAGGCCTTTGTAGGGGGTAAAAGTCAACATTTCAACCTGTCTAAGGCATGAGGGTATTTTGGAACCTCCGCATGCGGGTCTTCCTCAGGACAGAGAGAGAGTGGGGCAACCTACAGAAGTAATGGTGAAAGGTAGTATCAAGGATTACTCAAGGGTAAGGAAACACAGTGGAATCTAAAAGGTATCTCGGTTACTGACCTAGTTCAGGTGCCCGACGTTGGAAGGCCCTGCTGTCAACTCCCACGAGTGCACAATCTGTGGAATCAAGGTGCAAAATTTAGATGGCACATAGTGAATCAGGGTCGCAGACTACTTAGTGATTAAGTTAATGTCCTCACACACTTACCCGCATCACACTCGTGGAGGGGGTAGACCACAGACACTGTAGGTTGTGGGCCGGGTGTGTTTATTCTTTCAGGAAGTGTATTAACAACGAAGGCACGCTCCGGATGTTTAATTCCGGTGTCCGGTGAACAAATCACCCTGTTTGCCTTGAAATGTAAGTGAGGCATGTTTTAAAACCCAGTTGGAGATAGAAAACTGGGCAAAGCCAAACGAATGAGGTCTAAGCCCAGGGTTGAATAAATACCTTGTTCAAACGCTCAAAACGACCTCCGGGGACCATCCTTCAGAGAGGCGGCAGGGGACTGACTGCCATTGAGATGCCGTATATAAAGGCATACACAATACGCGGGTACGTTACGGGCTGCCGTGCAAGTACACCGCGAGGTGAAGAAAGACTTCATACGGCGCCCGGGAAATAGACATAGTAAGCGCGTGGCTCAAGGAACCTATTGGGCATGGCTTACACAGCGTATTATTGAGCAATTAGCACACGGGGCATCACTCCTGTGGAATTGACAGGGTGCTGTACAATTGCCCAGAACGTGACAGAGATGTCATTCCAATGTATGTTTAAAACCCTTAGACACATCCGCATACGACCTGGGAGCGACAAACCCATGGATCTATGCTCGCACGGGACATGTACCTGATACCTCAATGCAATGTTAAAAAACAGACTTAAACATATGTCACACGTTGGAATCGCTTGTGGCAGTCACCATGAATGTTTATTGGTACATAATTAAATACGATAATTCTGTCAAACAAATACATGTATTCGTAAAGTTTCACCAACATTAGGTTTAGGAAGCTTTAACATTATCTACGGGTTTTAAACATACAGTGGAATGACATCTCTGTCACGTTCTGGGCAATTGTACAGCACCCTGTCAATTCCACAGGAGTGATGCCCTGTGTGCTAATTGCTCAATAATACGCTGTGTAAGCCATGCCCAATAGGTTCCTTGAGCCACGCGCTTACTATGTCTATTTCCCGGGCGCCGTATGAAGTCTTTCTTCACCTCGCGGTGTATGAGCAAGGCAGCCCGTAACATACCCGCGTATTGTGTATTCCTTTATGTACGGCATCTCAACGGCAGTCAGTCCACTGCCGCCTCTCTGAAGGACGGTCCCCGGAGGTCGTTTTGAGCGTTTGAACAAGGTATTTATACAACCTCATTCGTTTGGCTTTGCCCAGTTTTCTATCTCCAACTGGGTTTTAAAACATGCCTCACTTACATTTCAGGGCAAACAGGATGATTTGTTCACCGGACACCGGAATTAAACATCCGGAGCGTGCCTTCGCTGTTAATACACTTCCTGAAAGAATAAACACACACCGGCCCACCACCTACAGTGTCTGTGGTCTACCCCCTCCACGAGTGTGATGCGGGTAAGTGTGTGAGGACATCAACTTAATCACTAAGTAGTCTGCGACCCTGATTCACTATGGGCCATCTAAATTTTGCACCTTGATTCCACAGATTGTGCACCCGTGGGAGTTGACAGCAGGGCCTTCCAACGTCAGGCACCTGAACTAGGTCAGTAACCAAGATACACTTTAGATTCAACTGTGTTTCCTTACCCTTGAGTAATCCTTGATACTACCTTTCACCATTACTTCTGTAGGTTGCCCCACTCTCTCTCTGTTCTGAGGAAGACCCGCATGCGGAGGTTCCAAAATACCCTCACGCCTTAGACGGGTTGAAACATCGACTTTTACCCCCTACAAAGGCCCGTACCATATTACACCACCACCCTGTCCCTCGAACGGATGATACATTTCTTAGTAACGCCATACAATTTGTTTTGAATGAAAGAATTATGTTCACATGGACAGGCCTCAACCAACTGGTAGTAATGTTATAACCAGTTTTTTATGTTAAAATCATTGAATTTTCCCCCCGTTTTTGCATTACCTTCATTCCTTGTTCTTTCTATCACGCACTAGAGCACACTTTTCATCTCCCTCCTCCCCTCTGGAGCAACCTCCTTATATCTAACTGTATAACTATGTCCTAACATGCGTTTCTGGTACTATGAATAAAATAGACAGTTTTGTTTAAAACAGTGGGTATCTATATATTTTTTTTCTCTTCACAAGGTGCATTGTATATTGATTATCATATGCCGAATATGCTTCTGCATGCAAACCAGATTAAAAAACGTTTTGAGATTTATTGATAAGAAAGGAGTCCAAGGACCAATTGTTGTTCTATATCGTACGATACCCAGGTCCACGGACAGTGATTGGGTTACCCCATTAGCCTATAATGGCAACTTTAGTGGGCAAGTGAGTGAAAGCAAAGGTCAACCAATAGACTTCGTGAACACTTCTTTTGTAATGATTTGGGCTTTGGTTAAAAGTCAAAGGCTGAAACTAAGAGTAAAATCAAGTCATCAATCCTTAAAGTAAGATTAAAATGGCAACTTAGCTTGCAGTCATTTCCACAATCATATTCAATCTGGTTATCATTATCACCTCAGAATCTTTCATGACATGCACTACAAGCTGAGAATATATTTAAAAAAAACAATCATCCATTGTCCACAAGAACGTTTATGAAGTGTAGGACATTTCTGCACACATGTGAAGTATTGTTCAGGAACAGCAATGAGTTACAAAGAAGAGGAACAATCTGTTTTTTAAAAAAAATGAAAATCAAAGCACAAATTTCTGTTTTTGTAGCCTTTGTTTGATTATTCTGTTGGTCCACACTAAACATATGATACTTGTTTTAATCATTGCCATAAGCCTTCTATTGCTACTGTAATTGCATCCATCTGAATCTACCTGCTATGACCATGAAAAAGCTGCAGTGGGCACTACGCCATGTCACCCACCTGATTTTCAAGTTGGGACCAGGAAACCAACCACATTACATTTACCTTTAAGTATTTGCACTAGCTCCACAACATGCAGAGAATTACATTGAAAATGGTTTGTATGGGGGCACGAGACAATCCAGAGTTCCCCTTTCATGTGATTTTCAAAATAGTTCTGCCCTTGCTAGGCCACACAAAGTTTCAGATCCACTTCTCACAATAAGCTCCTCCAGCCTTCTGAGGAATACTAATGCTAAGGGGAAGAACCCTCCACTAACAAAACTTCAAGCTCCTCAGATCAGGAGAGTAACCACAATGCCTACCTATTACTTGCCTGCTGACCCTTCCTTGGCCCACAGCAGGTAGGATTGGTGCTCTATAAAGCCATTTGCCTCTTATACCCGCGAACAGAAGTCCGTTAAACTGGTAATGCCAACCTTCCTTAAACTAAAATAGGTGCCATCAACAGAGTTGCCAAACGATGATAAAAAAAATATATAAATAAAAAGAGGCTGCCATCAAATTCGTTTAAAAAAGCTAGTAAAACGTTTGATGAAAGAAGGGCACTACTCTGCCACTAAATTACCATGAAACACTATACCCTACAAGGAAAACAACATTTTGAGAATGACAAGCTTTGATCCAACTACACAGGGCTGTGACTGAACACTATCAGTGAAGCCTCCATGGGAATTCTACTAAGTACCAGGCATTACATTCCTCCATAGATGTCAATAGTTTAAAGCTACCACTATTCATTTTCTCTCCATTACTTCCGAGACTGTTTTGACTAAGCATTACACCAGTCATGAATATATTATTCCATACTTACCATGACTTGACAATTGTGGTGATTTAAAACTTTCAGTTTGCCATTTATTTTCTGCCCATGATCAGTATATTCTTAAACCTCCTAAGCTCCCCAGAACTGCCTCCAGCTCCTGTACCTCTCTTAACCAATGCACCTGTAATCTCTACACCCAGTACAAGACATCTTTTAGGCTTAACTGCTAGATTCTTGGCTTGATTTCCTCTCCTGCCTCACATGTGCATTGGTCTCGTGACCAAAAAGAAAAAGGAAATGGGTAAACTCCTACATTATTTTTAAAAACGATTATGCTGAATTGTGCAATATCTTTAGGTGTAAGTGTGTGTATGCACATGCACACTTTAAAACCTCACAGAACTGGTCAAAGCATCCATTTATATTTTAAAGCTTCTCCTACCAAGTACCAACTCTCTTTGTGCTGGTAAGTACAATACAAATAAAAGTGAAAATAGGAGGAGACAAGATGCATATGCAAAAAACACTAGAAAGGAAACCATATGCTACGCCCTACTCTCTTGTAACACCAATATTATAGTCTTAAAGGAAGGTTATTCAAACCACTTCCAGCACTAATGGGCATAAGAGATATATATCATCAGCTCTATCTTACCTGATGAGAGGGACGGAGAGAAAGGTGGTCTGTGTAAAGGCCACCTTTATCCAAAAGGCTCTGCTCGTCAGGGGCAAACCTAGAAAACAGTAGTAAAACCAACTGAATTAATGAGGCATGCTTTCACATAATGGTACATATAACAATTTAGCATGAACATCCAATGTAATTTATTTGGCTGTAAAACAATATAGGTACGTTAGGGCTTAGTCAATAGACAAAATGAATTAAATTTCAATACTTTTCTTCTCCGGTTTAAAGTGTGAAAAAGTACATAGCCACAAGATTGATAACCAATTCTTGGTGCCAAGTAAAATTGTTTTAACAAACAATGTTATGTTGTTATGATAATTGTACTTCTTAAGCGCGACGGTTACCCGAAGGTGTCCTGGCGCTGAATGCTGCCCTCCGATTGTCAGAGTGTGAATTAGCCTAGGAGGTAAAAAGCCAGGTTTTAAGTCCCTTCCTGAGTGGAATTCAGCTCAGCTAATCCCTTACCCAACCACCATTCCCTTTCAACAACCACTTTTAACACTTTCTGCAAAGTCTGCTTACATTTCTATATGAAAAAAATAAATAAATACAAGTTTAAATACTAAATCAATACAAATGCATTTAATTGTTCTCTCATTGAGGATTTTTTTTGTATTTACTGAAAAACAAACTTCTAGGGTCGTGGGGGGGGTGGGTTGGGAAGGTGTTAGGATCCAAGGAGCAGTTACTGTCTAAGACTTAGAAGAAGGAGGACAGGCGAGTGTGATCATGATTCTCCACATTTTTCATCTAAAATGTGCCATCAGGCAAATCTAGAACTTTAAAAAAAATAAAACATTCACAAACAAGTAAGCTTTTTGTCAAATTATTAGGAAACAGGTCGTCTGGCAGTCTTGTGGTAAAGAACTCTAATACAGAGATAAACTGAGAAAATCAAAAAGCTTGAAAGACAAGCTTGAAAGATTAAAAGGCCACCCAACAAGCGTTTTAAAAAGTACAACTAATTGGGAGTACAGTTAACTTCAGCTGGAAACACTAGTGATCATGAGAGAAAACAGCAAACGTGTAACCGAAGGATTAATATCTTTTATTCTGAATTATGGAGGACTTTCTACAGTAGGAGGGAGAGGGTACTAAATGCTTATAAGATTGATAGACTGCAGTAAAGTGCGAAGGAAAGGTTCACGGGCTATAGGTCGAGACAGAGGCAATTCATATAAGTACATACAGAAGAGTCGGAAGGGTGAACATATTTGTGTACAAGTCGAATAATAACGTGCAATTTCAAATAGGAGTCGAATAAGTGGGGCAAGGCATGAAGAGGATAGTGATATTTGTTGGTCATAAATCAAAGTCTTTTTTATTTTAAGGATGGTTTATGCAAAAAAGTGGGAGGAAGCTTCTCGAATTTCATGCAACCGTGACCAGTTGATAGTAGTAGAAAGAAAAAGAGTATTTGCATGTTTGACTGTACTTTTATTTTACATTTAATTATACAGGTTGTTGGAACGGCAAAGTCCTCTGCATGGTTATGGACAAGTACCGCTGCACTGGGTGCCCTGTTTTGTCTGGATCCCCAACGCTGAGTTTTGTGGTCAAAGGCAAACTTGGATCATGCGTGTATGCCATGAAATAGGCCTGTCTCACGGACCGCGGTCTTGTTGGGCCAGGAGGGGTGCCTAAATCGCTACCCTTACAGTGGTAGAAGGCTACTGCCTTCACCAGGAGTTAAACTGCTCGATGAGGAGGCGGCAGCATGTAGTGTAGTGATCAATAGTAGTGAACAGGTCTTTTTTAACCTGCATCACAGGAATGAGGCCTACAGGCTCACTCACGATTTTAAAGTTCTGCTGCTGTTTGCTTAACTCACCCATGGCCTACATCAGTTGGATGTAGATTGCTGCAAAACACAGGAATGGTGTCTCTGAGCTGGATGTATGTGTGCCTGGGAATGCACATGGATGAACAAGCGCTGTGCAGTGCATGCATTGTGAGTGTGTGTGGGTACTGGGTAATTGTATACCCGAGAGGAATATATTACAAGGGAGATGTAGTGCTGTATAGTGAGTGGGCAGTGAAAGTATGTGCTGGGTGTATGTGTGCTTGCAAGAGGTACAACACAAGAAGGGATAAAGTGTTGTGAAATGCGAACAAGGGGAATGTGTGTATTGGCTGTGTGTGTGTTTGCAGTGCGCACAGAATGAATGTATGGGCTGAATGTCCGTGATGGCAAAATGCATGGAGGTAACAGGATTGAATAGTTTATGTGCTATGTCCGTACACTGAGGGCAAGTATGCCCTGTAATGGTAGATTACATGGTGAATCATGGGTGTTCCATTTTAGGAAGCCCAGGCCTACCTGGTAAAGTCTTAAGGAATTGAGAAATCCCTCCAGACAGATTTGTGTATTGCTGTATTCCTGTGAGCTGGGTGGGACACACTAGAGAAAGGGAGAGAAAGAGACCCCCCCCCCCATACACTTCAAAGGGTGCTCTTTGATTCAGTGACATATCACAAGGGAATGGCCTGGACACATATCAGAAGGGAGATGGAGCAGGTAAGGGAATCCTAAAGAGTAGGGCTTTTGATGCACATATATATCACTGTGACTGACATCCAAGTGTGAACTCTAGTCACTCCATGGCATGCATTGTGGGACTATCCACTTCAGAGTCCCTACAGCTGTGACAGACCACCTTGCAAGAGGAAGAAGAGGGAGAAAAGTCTACACTTCAAAAGAACTAGAACCTCAACATAAAACTTCAAAGATCCAGACCCTAAATCACCCTGGTGTCTGGAAATGGACTATAAGTAGGGGAGGTTGAGACCCCAAACTCTGTCATCTGCCAAGCAGCCAGACAGGCCGTATGAGGAAGGGAAGCTCTGCAAGACTTCAGCCTGTTACCAGGACTGGGAGCCAAGGACTGCTAGTCTCCCGGCTGAGTGAGAGGAAATCACCCACGCAACCCAAGATCACCTGCTGTGGAGCCTGTAGAACCAGCGCCTGCATGCCCTAATGGTCCCTCAATGATACAGGGCCTTCCTACTGGAGCTGGATCACAAGATTCCCCTGGCAGGACATCTGGGCCAAGACAAGACCTTTGTAAGGCTTGTCTCACCTTTTTTTTTTTTTTTTTACTTTTTATTAGCATTTATTAATGACATATTACAACTCGTCACAATAGATCTTGAACAGATGGCACAATTTAGTACAAGACATTTCTTATACCACCCTCCCTTCCCACCCACATTCTGGATTCTTATTTTGGATTATCTTGTCGGCCCATGATCTAACGCCGATGGGGAGGTGCAAATATTGCCACGGTAAGTATTCCATTTCCCCCACACCTTGTCCCACTTCTTAGGGAATCATCTATTTGTGTATACTGCATGTTCAGCCAACATGCACCAATTGACATCCCGATCCCATTAAACTATAATTGGCAGTTCGGAAACCCCCCATCTGCGAGCGATATTGCGCTTCGCTAGCATGAAGCCAGTGGTCGACCATGTTTGGTCCATTCAATTGAGGTCTGTAGCGTCCCATATAGTGAGCAAACATATCTTGGGGGATAATTCTAGGGCCGTCCCACACACCTCTCAGACCACCCTGTTGACCGCCCCCCAAAATGACTAAATCAAGGGACATTTCCAGAGTATATGATAGAACGTGCCTGTCTCCCCGCATCTTCGCCTACAGTCTGTGGAGCTACTTCGGCTCATCCTAACCAATGCAGTGCATGTAATGGATGTGCGGTGCAAAATTTTCAATTGGACCAGCCGCAGTTGTGATGGTATGGCCACCTCACGCGGGGAGGACAGCGCATCACGCCAATCCTCTTCCTTCAAGTCCCCTACATCGTCCTGCCAGCGCGTATATAGTGTTTGCAATGGGTCTGGTAAATTGTTATTTTCCGGTAGGTGAGTGAAATAGCTTTGCTATCCATGGGATCTGCTGGCAGTCTATCCTCAAGCGGGTTGGCTTCCGGGATCTCTGCCGTTTCTATGGTTGCCTCCGGGTAAGGCATGTCGGATTTGTGAGTAGCGGAATGTTTCTCCTATGGACAACTTATATTCTTTTTGTAAGTCCGCAAATGTCACTGTTTTACCCTTCTTAACCAAGTCTCCGACTTGCGTGGTACCAATGATATCCCATTTGTCGAATCCGCTGTAATTACTTATATTGCCCAGTACTGCAGCATGCCAAAGGGGAGTCATTTGTGTCAATTTATTACTCCAACCAAGTTTTGTGGTGGTAGTGTGCCATATGGCGACCGTGAGAGCGGTGGGACCAGTAAGTTGTTGTCTATGCAGTTTTGTGTACAGTGCCTCTCTGTACCCTCCCAGACCCATCAGCCATCTGTCCAGCCGACATGCCGGGTCCTGCTGCTCTCCATACACCCATTTATTAATAATTGAAAGGTGGGCAGCCCTGAAGTAGCCACGGATATCTGGCAGGACTGTTAAAAGCAAAACGCTAATCATGAACATTACCTGCGCCATCTTGTCTGGTGGAATTCTATGTGCACATAAGTTGCAGTCATTTTAATCTATCACAGCCATTTTGTACTCTGTTGGTCACCTTTGTTTCACCCTGCCCTTACTAGCATCCCTCTGACCCTCTGACCGACCTGGTATGTGTGCTGGGGGCTATAAACTCTATTGCCACAACAAACCTCAGCGCCACTTGCTGCCACAAACTCGTTTTTCCTCTCATCTCTGTTTTCAGGCAAACCTTTGGACACTCTACCCCTCACTGCACCTAGTTACACAAACAGGTTCCAAACACCAAAAAGACTCTTGCAACATTATTTATTGCACTGCAAACAGCAAGACTTGTTGTTACCAACAATGGGACCTGTTTTTATCAACAGAACGGACTCTTAGATCTGGCCGGTCTCACATGTTTTAGACCCTGAAGCAAGGTCCAGCTGCAAGATAAGATTGTCTGTTTGACCTGGGTGGGAAGAGAATTACTGTTGGGCTTGTGTGACAACCTGCCCGGGGCGGGACCCCAAGCTTGTGTAACCATGTTGACAAAACAAATGCATTGTGTCAAACCTGTATAAAAGGAAGAGCCAAAGGAGTATCAGCAGAACACTTCCCTCAGACATCCCGGTGTCTGCAGTTGACGTGATCTCCTCATGAGAAATAAACCTTTTTCTTGTCTTCCAGTTTCCAGCGCTTGCCTCATTATTTTGATAGCGAACCCAAAGTGAATTAGAGGTGGAACCCTGCACCGGGCAGCATTGAAGGTCTTAGAAGACTTGCTGCCTTTCACAAATTGGCGCCCAAACGTAGGGGCCCATCAGCGACGCGTGGGTCCGGTAGAGAGGTCCTAACGACGCAGTGAACGACTAAACGATTGGGGTATACCTGCCTGAGAAGACCCTTGTCTGGCTGCCGATCGACTGAACTTCACCGGTTCCGAACGGACCTCTCTCGAGTGACCTGCGGTCCTGACTGGGACCTTAGAGGAACGCCGCATTGATTGTTGGAGTGAGAGGACAACCAGGCGCTGGAAGGGGAAGACGAAGAACCGTCCATACGGTCCGGTTAAGGTCGTGAAAAAACGACTTAAATTGATTGATTGATTGAATAGTTTGATTGAAATACTAGTATTCATTTTTTGATATTGAGTTATTTGCGACATTTCCCTGCTTGCAAACAACGAAGAATAGGAGTATTCTCTCTCTTTGCAGGCAGCGAAGGACAGGTAGTGCAGACTTTTTGTCTAAATTAATTGATTGAGATATTCATTTTTGACCGATAAATACGTCATGCCTGTTTTCTCTAGATTGTTTGATTGTAATTGTTTTGGACCAGACCGTTCATTAGAGGTCAGTCAGCCGGCACCGCCGGAAGGCACCCCTAACAAGGACATGTACGTAAAGTATGGATTAGCCACCGTAGCTTATAGCAAACTATGTCATAAATACACTAGGAAGGACCGGGTAAATCAGTGGCCACTGACGGGATCTTTCGATCCTGCTAAAATAGAAACGTTAGAATTAGCTCTCCACAAAAAGAAAACTAGACCAGCCATGTTTGACAGTTTTGGTTTATGGCGAAAAGAGGCAGCTCAAAGAAAGAAAAGGGACGAAGCTAGACAAGATAAAGAAACGCGAAAATCAGCTTACCAAGCCTGTAAAAGATTAGAAGAAAAACTAAAAGAAAAAGAAATCGATAAAAAGGAACAGGAATCAAAAATATCAGGTCAATGCCCTGTTAGAACGCCCTCGACTCTTTACCCCAAGTTACCAGCAAAACAAAGGGTAGATGATGATTTATTGTTAGGTCCCCCAATCATATACATGCCACCCCCTTACGCCCCTACTCATCCCGTAGTACAACGCCAGGACCACCAAAGTATAGCCGGAGAAGGCACGATCGCCTCAGTCTCCACCGCCTCTGCTCCCACCGAGTCACCCACACCAAATGCCTCATCAAAGGATACAGTAGTAGAGGTAGGATCAAAAGAAAAAGGAGCGCACAGGGTCCCGCGATTAAGTAAAAATGAGCGAGTAGGCATTGATAAAATAGTTAAATCCCTCATAGATAGGAAGGAGACAGAAGAGTATGTAACTGACATATGCAACTCCTATGTTGAAAACCGCAAACGATACTTTATTGTACGTCTCTGTTACCACACTCTTACTGCATATGAAGAGAAGTACCAAGATGTAGGGCCCGAGCGGCTAGTGGCTCTCTATAGGAAGGTAGACACCGGAGATGAAGACGACAACGATGTTACAGAACTCTTTTCATCCACACTGGAGGTATTCCGTCACCTCGTGGAACAAGGACGGATAGATAAGGACAGGACATCTAAGATAGCAGGACCCCGGTGGAAAAACCAGATAGCATGATGCCGATAAAAGAAGCTGCCCCTTATTGGGTACCTCCTAGAGGACAAGGGACTCATGACGATATGAACCATCAAGACGCTAGAGGAAGGGTGGTCTACAATTGGGTGTATCAACCATGGGACAGACAGGACATTTTGACGTTCCGTAAATCTTTACTGGATTTACGAAAGAACCCCACCGCCTTTTACACCGAGCTAGGTACCGCTCTGGGATCAACAATAATGTCACTTGCCGACATAGACTTGTTCTTCGGGTTATGTTTGCCAGCAGATGTGTGGAAACAGATTAGGAAAATAGACCATACCGAACTGCTTGGTCATACCTGGGAACAACTCAACACACTAGATAAACAGCGGAACCCTGGTCAAAAACCGGTTAAAGTAATATTGGACCTCCCTGACAAAATAGTGCAGAAAGTGAAAACGCTGATCCCAGAGAAAAAGATAGACTGGTCCATACTAACCGTGTGCCACCAGAAACCACAAGAGGATGTCTCAGAGTATTTCTCCAGATTTGAAACGGTGTTCTCCGATTACAGTGGACAAGACATGTCCACCGCAACCGGACACCACTTATTTGTGCAGAACTATGTCAAAGGACTACTGCCAGATGTATCCCAGAAATTACAAGCCAGCGAAAGTAGTTGGGCAGCATCTAAACCGGCGGCCATTCTCCAAATGGCCCGGTACTATGAGCATCAGAGAAACGAAAATGACAGGGCTACAGAAAGGAAAAAGAAGGACTTGAAGGAAAGGGTAATGGTAGCACAACTCCAGGGGGCGAATACAGGAAGGGAGCAATAAAGGGGAGGATACCAGCAGAATACCCCTAGAGTACAGCCACCTAGAAACAATTCATCGACATCATATGTAGGACGCCAAGACCTAGGACAGGATCAATGTGCATTTTGCAAAGAATATGGACACTGGAAAACCCAATGCCCGGCTTTGTTAGGAGCTGGTAGGGGCAGAGGGGCGAGGGAAATAGCAAGTGGACAGAGAGGAAGAGGACGTGGGAGAGGGTAGGCGAGTGAAGCAAGCGAGGAAAGGCCAGGAAGAGTGAACACATTTGACCATCCCAAACAGAATCAGTACCAACAGACAGATTATGACAATACGTACGACTTTGCATAGGACAGCCAGGGGCAAGGGAGGGATCCAGTCGAGCTCTATGTTGATCAGCAAGGCCCTTATGTTACCGCTGAGGTCCTGGGCACAAAGTCGCCATTTCTGGTAGACACGGGAGCAACACGTAGTGCACTATCCAAACGACTGATTCCAAGGGCACCCTTGTCAGGCTCACATGTGACCTCAATAGGATTTGACGGTACGCCCTCCACCAACCCTTTGTCCCGACCGATCCCTTTTAACCTTGACAACAATAGCGTCGAAACAACATTCCTCCTCTCTTCCAACACCCCAGACGCCATTATGGGTCTCGACCTTTTGAAACACTTCCATGCGACTATCAGATGCTCACCAGACGGAGTGTGTGTCGTCCTGTATGACAACCCCCAGCGCCATAGAGAGAACCCTTCTCAGCACATGTTTCCCATCTCCGAGACTGACGCATCCCTACTGGACACTTTGCCATCACACTTATGGGCTAGGGCTGATTCAGACGTAGGACGAATGATGATTGACCCAGTACACGTAACAATACGACAGGACGCAACCCTACCGAAAGTACCGCAGTACAAAATATCGCCAGAGGGTGAGAAGGCACTGACAGAGATCATACACTCTTTGGTAGAAGCAGGGGTGGTAGAGGAAGTAGTGAGCAACGTTTGTAACAGTCCCATACTACCGATTGTAAAGAGACAGGGAGAGGGAGACGGAAAAGCCTACCGCTTCATCATTGACCTGCGGGAGATAAACAAAATCGTAGTGCCACAATACCCAGTAGTTTCCGACATCACGACAATTTTGACTTTAATCCCCTCCACTGCCACCACCTTCACTGTAATTGACCTCAAAAACGCATTCTTTTCCATACCTATACACAAGGACAGCCGCTATCTATTTGGATTCACCCTAAACTCCCGTTCGTACAGATTTTGCAGAGCACCTCAGGGGTACACTGAGAGCCCAAGCATCTATAGCCAGGCGCTTAAAAGACAGTTGGACGCCATACAATTGCCAGATGGAGTGGCACTAATACAATATGTAGACGACATCCTTCTAGCAGCGGACACCATACCAATAGCCGTCACAGCCACCATCAAACTACTCCATTTTCTTGCTGAGAATGGTCACAAGGTCTCCCAAAAGAAATTGCAGTTCTGTAAATCACAAGTGACCTATTTGGGTCACCTTTATCCAAAGAAGGGAGGAAACTCACGCCTGACAGGATCCAGACAATTCTAGACACCCCTGTCCCCAAAGATCAGAAACAAGTCCGCTCTTTGATAGGTCTCACTTCATTTTGCCGACAGTGGTTACCGAACTTTAGCCTCATTGTCAAACCCCTTCTCTCCCTCCTAGCTAAAGACATCCCCTCACCTCTCCCCTGGACCCCCGAATGCCAGTCAGCCTTTAAAGAACTACGCAATGCCCTTTGTTCAGCGCCTGTCCTAGGAACCCCGGATTACTCCAAACCATTCTTCCTCTACACGCACGAGAGGGAAGGATGTGCATTGTCTGTCCTAACACAATCAATTGGTCACAAACAACGCCCTTGTGCATATTTCTCTGCCACCCTCGATCCAGTAGCCAGAGCGCTGCCAGCGTACCTGCGCGCTGTGGCAGCTGCAGCAGTATCGATACGCCAGAGCGAAGGAATAGTACTCTCCAATCCAGTCACTGTTTTAGTACCCCATGCAGTCGACACACTACTAAACCAGACCAAAACCCAACACTTGACTAGCGCCCGACTGACAGGATATGAGTTGACCCTGCTAGCACCGCACATTACCCTAAAGCGATGCACCACCCTCAATCCAGCCACACTGTTACCCCTACCCGAAAATGATCCTAGCGTGACTCCACTACACGACTGTGTGACACTAACCGATGAACAAACAAAGAGTAGAATAGATCTCAAGACACCGCCTTTCTAGAACCAGATGGAGAACTATGGGTGGATGGTTCGTGCATCAAACTCCCCGACGGCACCACCTCAGCTGCATACGCTGTCACCACAGCCCGAACCGTTCTGGAAACAGCCCTTATTCCCCAACGTTCAGCCCAGGCTGCAGAACTCATTGCCCTCACACGAGCATGTATCTTAGCGACTGACACGACAGTTAACATATACACCAACAGCAAATATGCCTTCGGGGTGGTTCACCATTTTGGGATCTTATGGAAAGAAAGAGGGTTCCTGACTTCACACGGTACACCCATCCTGCATGGAGATTTAGTCTCCGCCTTGACGCAAGCAGTCCTCCTCCCCAAGAAGTTAGCAGTGATAAAATGCCAAGCACATAGGAAAGTGACTGATCTCATTGGACAGGGAAATGCACTAGCAGACGTTACTGCCCGAGCCATGGCAGGAGACAGAACTACAACACGAATGTATGTGACCATGTCACAAGCTGAACGATGGACTGACGCTAGGACCACTGTAAGGGACATACAGACTACAGGCACACAAGACGAATTGACCGAGTGGGAAAAGGTGGGACTAAAAGACGAGGCCTATGAGCATTTGGGCGCCACCAAGACCCACCTCCATTAACGATGTCCCGAACATATTAATGTTGGATTACTTGCATAAATTGACAAACGAGCTAACAATTATCCACCAACAGGTGCAGCAAGCCTTGCCGAACGTATCCAGGGGCCCAGGACATGAAATAAAGCCAGGCGACCATGTATTTATTCGCAACTTCCAAAGAACGAAGAATCTGGAGCCTAGGTGGATGGGCCCCTGGCAAGTCCTGATCACCACCCGAACTGCCCTCCGAGTGGAAGGAAAACGAAACTGGCTGCACGCTCATCATTGCAAACGAGTCCCTCCAACCCTGGCAACCTGTGAAGGGGTGGAGGTGCAAGAGGAAGTACTCGCGAGAGACCGACCAGCTCTGTGTTGCTACCCACAAGAAGACACCCTCGAACTATCAGAATTTCCCGACCCCACGGTGCCATCCAGGAAAGGGTACAACCTAAGATCGACGAAAGGAGGGAGCTCCAACGACCAGGCCACTAACTAAGTCAAGGTCTCAGATCAGTAGCACAGTCAAACAACGCTACCAGGAAAGCGCCAGACAAAAGTCTGTGGTCCTAACAGTTGTTGAGCTCCTCGAAGATGATGGAAGAAACTGAACACCTGCAAAACCACCGCAAAGACACCAAGACTGCTAACCTGCACAGCACAAAGACAATTGCACTTGTAGCCGCATTTCTCACCTGTCTCCTGCTAATGGTCGCACTCTGGATCATTGAAGAGAATGCACCTGCATACAGAACATTGTCACCCACCATGCAACCAACCACCAAGAAAGAACACTACCTGGTATCACTACCGCCACATCTCCGAGAACGACGCAAAGAATTCTGGAATAATTCTTTTGTGCAGATGTTGCACCAGCACAATCTTGCCACCAATGCTACCAACTGTTGGGTCTGTGGGCTGTTACCTCTTGGTCCCAGTATTGACAATATGTGGTTGTTGTTTGGGTATACACTGTATACCACCTTTGTGTTCTCTTTGCATAACTACCTTGCACCCTAAGACTATGGACACTCAGCTAACAAAAATGAGAGTAATGTATGATCAAGAGATACAGGACATTATGGAGATCGAAATAGACTGACAAGCTGGCTAGTTATGTTCAAAGGGGCCACTGTTAAAAGCAAAACGACAATTGTGAACATTACCTGCGCCATCTTGTCTGGTGGAATTCTATGTGCACATAAGTTGCAGTCATTTTAATCTATCACAGCCATTTGGTACTCTGTTGGTCACCTTTGTTTCACCCTGCCCTTACTAGCATCCCTCTGACCCTCTGACCGACCTGGTACGTGTGCTGGGGGCTATAAACTCTATTTGCCGCAACAAACCTCAGCGCCACTTGCTGCCACAAACTCGTTTTTCCTCTCATCTCTGTTTTCAGGCAAACCTTTGGACACTCTACCCCTCACTGCACCTAGTTACACAAACAGGTTCCAAACACCAAAAAGACTCTTGCAACATGATTTATTGCACTGCAAACAGCAAGACTTGTTGTTACCAACAATGGGACCTGTTTTTATCAACAGAACGGACTCTTAGATCTGGCCGGTCTCACATGTTTTAGACCCTGAAGCAAGGTCCAGCTGCACGATAAGATGGTCTGTTTGACCTGGGTGGGAAGAGAATTACTGTTGGGCTTGTGTGACAACCTGCCCGGGGACCCCAAGTTTGTGTAACCATGTTGATGAAACCAATGCATTGTGTCAAACCTGTATAAAAGGAAGAGCCAAAGGAGTTATCAGCAGAACACCTCCCTCAGACATCCCGGTGTCTGCAGTTGACGTGATCTCCTCATGAGAAATAAACCTTTTTCTTGTCTTCCAGTTTCCAGCGCTTGCCTCATTATTTTGATAGCGAACCCAAAGTGAATTAGAGGTGGAACCCAGCACCGGGCAGCATTGAGGGTCTTAGAAGACTCGCTGCCTATCACAGGACAACCTCTCTTATAAGAATAAATCTTGCAGGTTGAAATATAAGGTCAAGACCAGCAGTAAGAGTGAAGTCCCTAAAATGCTAGAGTTGGGGGTGATCGAACTCTCCAGTAGCCCCTGGTCCAGTCCTGTGGTTCTGGTATCAAAAGCTGCTCATCAGGCACCCCAATCAATTGAGGTTCTCTGTGGATTATAGAGAGCTAAACTCAGTGACAGAGACTGATGCTCATCCTATCCCCCAGGCAGATGAACTCATTGACCGGTTGGAGGCTGCCTAGTACCTAAATACCTTTGATCTTATATTAGGGTACTGGCAGGATCCCCTAATAGAAGGAGCAAAGGAGAAGTCAGCCTTCGCCACTTCAGAGGGCCATTACCAATTTTGTGTGATGCCCTTTGGACTCAGAAATGCACCCACCACCCTCCAGAGGTTGGTGAACCAGGTTATTGCTGGTACTGAGGCATTCTCATTTGCAGGATGTAATGAAACAATCTTATGACCAGGATTCTACCACTGTTGACTTGCAACCTGGGCAGAAAGTGTGGGTTATGGAACCCGTGGAGCCTAGGGCCTCCAGGACCATTAGACTGGGTCCTATGAGGTGATTGAGAGGAAGGGTGAGGCCACCTACCTGGTGGACCTTAAGACCCATAGGCACCCCCCACAGGGTGCTCCATGTCAATCGCCTCAAACCCCACTTTGATAGGTCTGAGCTCTCCAGGCTGTTGGTGACAGATGGAGAAGAGGAGAGTGAACCTCTCCCTGATTTCTTAGTCTGCAAGGAGAAAGATGCATCTTTGGAGAGAGTAAACCTCTCCCCCAATATGACTCCTAAACAGCAGAGGGACTACCACCAAGTATTGGGACAGTACTCCTCTCTGTTCTCCCCCCTCGTCCAGTCCTGTGGTTCTGGTACCAAAGGCTGCCCTACCGGGCACTACACCTGAACATTCTTTGTGGATTACAGAGAGCTAAATTCCGCCACAAAGACAGATTCTCATCCCATCCTCTGGGCTGATGAGCTTATTGATAAGTTAGGGGCTGCCCAGTACTTAAGTAACTTTGATCTTACATCAGGGGACTGGTAGATCACCCTAACAGAATGTGACAAGGAGAGGCCAGCCTTCTAAACTCCAGAGGGCCACTACCAATTCTGTGTGATGCCTTTTGGACTCAGAAATGCCCCAACCACCTTCCAGATGTTGGTGAACTAGGTTCTCGCTGGTATGGAGGCCTTCTCAGCTGCCTATCTGGATGATATAGCGGTCTTCCGTAGCAACTGGAAGGCCCTTCTTTTTCACTTTCAGGCTCTGCAACAGGCAGGCATGACTATCAAGGCGAGTAAATGACAGACAGGGCATGGGTCTGTGGTGTGCTTGGGACACCTGGTGGGCAGGGTAAGGTGCAGCCCCTCCAGGTCAAGATAAAGACTATCATGGCCTGGGCCCCCCTCCCCCGATAACCCCAGACTGAGGTCAGAGTATTCTTGGACCACACTGGGTATTAAAGGAGGTTTGTCAAGGCATATGGCACCATTGTTGCCCCCTTGGGAGTGCTGACCTCTAAGAAGCAGCCCAGAATTGTGATTTGGACAAGGGCATGCCAAGCTCCATTTGACTCCCTGAAGCAGGGCATGTGCACAGCTCCTGTGCTCAGGGCTCCTGACTGCTCTAAAGAGTTTATCATTCAGACAGATGTCTCAGAACATGGCATAGGGGGAAGTGCTATCACAGCTAAATGAAGAGGGCCTGGACCAACCTGTAGCCTTCATCTCCAGGAGGTTACTCCCCAGGGAACAGAGGTGGCATGCTACAGAGAGAGAAGCTTTTACTGAGGTCTAGGCACTGAAGTTGTTGAGGTCATAGCTGTTTGGCACTCACTTCCTGAGTAAGCCTGCATCTTTATTTCTTGTACACATGTGTTCTACATAACAATTACCAGACTGGTAGGGATAGAACTTGACATAAAAGATTAGTTTGGGGTTTAATATTAGTTCTGATGAAAGCCTAGGACCCAGAGTGGCTAAAGGACGGGCTGAAACACGTTGCCTTTGGGTTGGATGTATGGATAATAATATCCGTAAACACCAATATATTCTTTTAAATATACTAAGGGCACCCAAAATAAGAAAAAATTGGGGTGAAATGTATGTATTTTTATCTCATTCAACCCTGCTAGGAAATACTAAAAGTGCTCCCTGGATATGGTTGAGCCCATCCTGGTTTATAGAGACCAGAATGAGACCAGATGATGAAGCATTTCACTAATAGAATGGGTGAGGGTCTTCAAGAAAAATAAGAATATGTTTTGGGTACCATTTCCCGGCCAGGGGCATCACTTTATTGGGTTATAGGATACCCTTATGTTTATGATACAATAAGGGTGACAGTATCCGCTTTTCCATATTGAAAATCTCTCTCTCCCTCCACAAGGTAATATTACTTGGGAACATTTTGATTCGAGTATACAAGGGAACAATCAATAGAGATGCTCTGACACCTGACCACAAAGCGAACAGAATATAAAGCTTTACTTTAGCAATGAAGCCAAAAAACCTTTCCTCTGTAAACTAGACGAGGCAGGTGGCAAAGCTAGCGTTTGGCATAGCTACAAGATAGAGGAAGATGCTGATTGATACATGAAATAGGAGCCAATCTGAGAACAGAACAAAAGGAGAAACAAAATGCACCAAGTTTTGCTGAGTATCTCAAATGGTTATATACAAAACAGGACTTTGTGAAAGATCTTCCCATGCCGACACAACTGTAACGAATAAAAATGATCTAAATCAGGAGGTAGAGCACGAGGAGATTGCAGTTGGGCTAGGGCCATGGCATAGTGGTAAGGCCCTCAGTAGAACAGTCTAAATGCTTAATTAAAGACAAAACAGACCATACATTGGTATTATACATAAGGTCTATGAAATAGGGGACTGCCTTCAAACGAGAGAATGGCTACTGATGAGTCACCAGACCACTCCTCATATAAACCAATATTCAGACTAAATGTGGAGACAAAACTTAGCCAAGATAGTGACTAACAGACTATAAACTCAAACACTTATCTAGACATGGTGATACACCAGCACCTTTCAGATTTATGTCTGGAACAGCAACCAGGCATAACCTATGAAGACTACACATGACCATGGAACAGACATGCTGGGATGGAACCAACAATGCTTTAATAGCTTGATGTGCAGAAAGCATTAGCAAGTGAATGGGGGTTTATACTGGCAGTCCCCTGGAAGATAGGTTTTGGTACTAGATTTATGAGTTGGATCCACATACTCTATAAGCATCCAACATGGCACACTGGAGTGAATCTGACAATGCCAGAGGCATTCACACTACATAGGGGACACCCTAGAGGACTAGTATGCTGAGGTAATAAGTAAAAGAGTACTAAGAAAAGTTTAGAATATCTGGCTATAAATATAACTAGAGATAAAGGTGATCAATACAACAATAATTTACAAAACGTAATAAGTTCAAGACCGGCACGAAGCACTGGCAGAAGCTCCCGTTGGTCTTACTACGCAGGGCAGATAGGTATAAAATGATGAAGTCACTTAAGCTGTTCTATATACTTCAAAATGTTCTTTTCTTAGTACAAAAACATCTTTCAGAATGTTGAAGGGCTATTTCTTTTACAAAACTATACAAAGCGGTATATGATGGAGACATAAGGGTCCAGGATATCCGTAAATACTACTGGGCAGCTGAAATAGTGGTGCTGAATGACTGGATATTCACAACTATGAGCGAGAGAGCACCACAGCTTGACTGTAGACAAATGGGAAATGGGGGATACCCAATACTACTAATGTATGGCACAAACACACCCCAGCCTTTGCCAGCACCCACAAGAATGCTAACACTTGCCTGGAAGGTGGCCTGTATAGTGGCCACTCAGGTGAGATGGAAAAGTATAATCAAAAGAGAAATGTCACTCTGGTATAGCCATTTTTTAAAAGAGGTAGGAGTGCTCCAGGGGTCCAACAATGGTAAAGTTGAGATAACCAAAGTAGGACACAAATGGGTGTCTGAAGCAATGAAAATGTCCAATGCGCTTAAAGAGGAATTTGCACTGTAGGATATGCATCTACTTTAAAAGATAACATTGAAGCATGTATTAGCCATGTACAGAGAGCAGCAAAAGGAGCTACCCCTCCCCCATCTTGCAACACACCTGGAAAACAAAGTATTGACTAAGTACTAACTAAACCTCTAAAAGGGAAAGCACTATATAACGGGAATAAAAGACACTGATGAACAACTTACCTGAAAAGTTAGCATCCGTTAAGAGGAAATAGGAGAGTGACTTAGATTCACTGGGAGATTAAGAACTACAGGGCACTTAGAAAAGAAGTGATATAGGCAGGTTTCCTCCTAACCCTACACTGCATACACCATATAAGGACCCAAATCCATAAATTGGGTGCACACAATCAGATCTGCGTTTGAAGAGATGTGAACAATGAGGAACCCTTAATCACACGTACTGAGAATGCCCAAGATCTCCAATTACTGGAGTAGAACTGGGAATCAATGACTGAAGTTATTGAGACACAAACAGAATGGGACCCCAAAAATATGTTGCTAGGAATATGGGGCTGGAAATCACCCTAAAATTCCAAAAACATATGTGACAAGTCTAGTGATGTCCAAACACAGCAAGAATGTGTGGTGGAGTGGGGTTTCAACAAGGAGGGATGGTAACAGGACATTAGACGGGTATATGTAGTCTAAGAAAAATTTACAAAAAGTCAGGGAGTATCTAAGGAAAATTTCAATTATATGGGGAAAATGGCATGACTAGAGTCAGAAACAAAAACAGTGATAGATGGAGGTAAATCCTCAAGGAGATCAAATAAAGGAGCTGTAATCCAAAGGACCCATCTGAAAAGACCTATATATGATCAACAATAATAGTAATAACATCAAGAGAAAGTCTGAGTAATGAGAAATATTGAGAATTGAAATGTACTGTACTGACAAAATGTTCGAATAATTCAGTTTCTGGCTTTGATGATTTGCTTATTAAAAAATAATACAAGTGATATTCAATTGAGCACATAATACCAGACACTGAAACCGCATTAAGTGAATTAAGCAGCTAGGTGTTTTAAGAACTGTATTTATTGTATTTGACTACATTATTCTGCGGACTGAAATCAATTCACAATTTAGTAAAAATGACAAATATATATTAAAGTGAACATCTTTTATACACGTTTTAATTTCAAAATGCATACCCCTGTAAGTCCAAATGATAAAGTCAATTGTTTTAACACAATCACTAAAAACCAAGGCTTCATCCACACAAGGTCCCCTGTCCAAGCATTAGAAGGATCTCAATGAAAGAAACACGCATGCTGTTGCACGACGGAGGCCACAGCAGTTGCCCACCTCAGCACAGAATGGCCACAGTTGGCCTACCGAACATGTCACACGGAGAGACCGACCATGACAAGCATGCCCGCACTTGGGCTGGACCAAGTGCTGTGACGGCAGAGCTCTGAGGTGCAAGCAAAGGAAAAACGGTGACCCTCCAGCCAGGGAGTGGAGCACCACGAAGATCCCTCAGTATAGGGCTAGGACTTGTGAGAGGTCCACGAGAAGATGATTCAGGTCCTATAGAGAGGACATGACGTGACCAAGGAGATCCCTGTGAAAAAAAGATCACAGCGAGAGGCCTGGTCAGGAGACAGAAGAGTAGAGAATCAGTCCTTGGGGTAGGACGTGGCCAGGGAGGTCCATGTGAAGTGTACGTCACATCAAGAGGTCTGGCCAAATAGGGAGAAGAGTGTGACAAGATAGCACAGGGCCACGTCTTGAAGAGGATGAGAAGATGGAAAAGGAGGAGAAGAGAGTGACACAAGGCCATAGTTCTACATCACAAAGAAGAACATGATAGAAGAGGAGAAAAGAAGTGTATGAGACTCGTCACAAGGAAGATCACTGACAGTCATCAGTAGTAAGTGCATCACAAACGCCACCTAAGGAGCATCACACCATCAGAGTGGAATCGTACACCTGCCTGCCCACAACCAGATGTTACTAAGGCGTCCCTGGTGTCCTGGGAGGCTGGCCACCCAGAAACCTTCTGTTAGACCCAGTGAACCCCACCCATATTAGAGAAACCTCCTTCAATTCTCTACCAATGTTCTCCTGGAGAATGAAAAATTTCCTAGTAAACATGAAGGAAAGTTTCAAATCTGTTAAGGACACGGAGGCGAGGATTATGCTCTTCTTTCTTTTATTTCATCTCCAGCAGTGTTCAACATTAATGTAAAAACTATCTTTCCCATGAACCATCAGGAAAAGGTCAACAAAAGGAGGACCAATCAGCCGTCCCGAACTCCCTCAAATGCACAGGGCTTCTGGGATATGTCCTCTTTCTTGACTGCGACGTTCCGCCCGTCTCCGAATTCCTCTAGTCCGTCTTAGCAGGTTCTGAGCCTACAAAGAGTCAGAGGAAAAACCAGAAATGAATCTGAACTTAAATACTCTGTGCTTTTGAGAACTGTAACTAAAACAAGCAGAGCACAACAATATAGAATATCCTTACGCAAATACTGCCCTAGGGAAAACTTCAATACAGTCATTGTAAACACAACTTGAGATCATACTTATACCATACGCCTTTCTGGAACATCTGTATCCCGTCTTCTAAGCCGGGGGGGGAGAAGGGGAACTGAGAACCTCAGGAAACTGGGCGGGAATAATCCTCGCCTCTGTGTCCTTAATAGAATTGAAACTTTCCTTCATGTTTACTAGGAAATTTTTCATTCTATGGCAGGACCGGAGGCGAGAATTATGCTCGTTCAAAGCTTGTCGACCACCAACGAAGCCATGTCCACAACCGGTTTGAAATAGAATCTTTTAAACATGAAGTCTGAAGACCAGTCTGCGGCATTAATCATGTCTTCGAGGCGGGCTCCGAGGGAGGAAGCTTTGGAGGCCATAGCCCCTCTGACTGAATGGGCACCAAAGTGCGAAATGTCAATGCCCGCCTCTTGCATGGCCCATCTGACCCAGCTAGCTATGGTGGGTGAAGAGACCGCTTTGAAAGGTTTCCTGAGGGAAATCAATAGCTGGTTCTCCCCGTGGGGACGTAGTTCATCTGTCATACTTTCATAAGCCTTCAAACAGCGCACTACACACAGCTTGGGGTGCTTGTCAAATGCACCCCAAGTCCTGGACCCCGACTTCGTGCGTCTAGAAATATGGAAGGTGACTCCTTGAGGGGTGAAGACCCGGCCAGAAAGATCCAGGGCCCGGACATCAGATACTCTCCGACAGGAGATCAGGCAAAGAAGCATGGCTAGCTTTGCCGATAGCTCTTTCCTTGACAGGTACTTACTGCCTGCCACGACTTAAAGAGGGATAAAACTTTGTTAACATCCCATAGCTTGGAGTATCTGGGCTGCGGAGGGAGCGACATGCGGATACCTCTCATAAGCTTTCAAACAAACGGATGCTCTCCCACTGCTTCCCCTTGAACCGGGGCATGGCCCGCTGAAATCGCGGATCTGTAAGAATTAATAGTACGGTATGCTAAGCCTTCAGAAGCCAGGAAATTCAAAATGTAGACCACTCCGCACCCCACGGGATCTTGATTTCTCCTAAGGCACCAACCCACCCACCAGGCTGATCTGTAGAGTTTGTTGGTACCGTCTGCCCATGCTGCTGCCAAAATCCTTTAAGCCTCTCGTGATAGGCTGCGGAGTCTCCAACCCTGCCGGAAATCCTCCAGGCCATGAGGGGCATCCGGCTCTGTAGAATTAGAGGATGGGGATCTCCCTGGGGATCCCGAAGGACATTCTGATCTTGGGGTAGAAGGATTGGAGAATCCCAGGAAAGTTCCAGAAGAACTGGAAACGATACTTGCGACCTCCAGCAGGGTGTGATCAGCACCACCCTCGCTTGTTGTCTGCGAACCTGTGCCGTTAGGCGCATTATCATGGCAAATGGCGGGAATATGTAACCCGACTACTTGGACGAATCCTGGAGGAAGGCATCCATGGCTGCCGCCAGGGGCTCCGGCTTCCAGCTGAAAAACTTGGGAAGTTGATGGTCTAGGCGGGAGGCAAAAAGATCCGCCGAGAACGGGCCCCACAGAGATTGCTCTGGAGGACTCGAGGATCCAGTTGCCAGAGGCTCATATCCGTCCATGTCCTGGAGCACCAAACCGCTATCAAGTTGGACGCCCCGGGCAGGTACTCCGCTGACACAGACATTGCGGTCGAGGCAAAAGGTCCAAAACTCCTTGACCATGTCCGCTAGGGCCTTGGACTTGGTGCCGCCTAGGTGATTTATACATCAGACCGCTGAGACATTGTCCATTTTTAGGAGCACGCTGCAGATGACCTTGATCCAACACTTGATGGCAAAAGAGCCCGCTAATAGCTCTAGGCAGTTGATGTGGAGAAGTTGTTCGTCTGCAGACCACTTTCCTCCTGTAAAGGAGTCCCCGCAACGAGCTCCCCAGCCCAATTTGCTGGCATCCGACTCTATAACCAAGTCCGGAGCTGAGCCGAAGATGGCCCGCCCGTTCCAGGCCTCCATATGGTCTAACCACCACTGCATCTCTAGCCACACTTCCTCTGTGAGAGGGACCTGCTCTGAATATTGTAGACCCTGCCTTAGGTGAGAGGCTTTGAGACGCTGGAGGGCCCTGTAGTGTAGGGGGCCCGGGAAGATGGCCTGAATAGAGGAGGACAGTAGCCCCACTATCCTGGCGATCTGCCGGAGAGAAGTGTTTTGCCTGGCTAGAGTCCGTCTGAGCTCTCGCCGAATCTTTGAGATCTTCCTGTTGGTAAGCTTAATATTTTGTTCACTGAATCTATGACGAACCCGAGAAAAGTAGTGTGTCTTTCCGGTGTAAGGAGGGACTTCTTTTCGTTGATAACAAAACCTAGCCCCTGCAGCAAGTCACTGTGGTCTGTAATTGCTCCGTCAGCAATGTCGGGGACAGCTGCAAAAGTAGGTGGTCGTCGAGGTAAATGATTAGGCGGAAACCTCGAGCTCCGAGGTACTCCACCACCGGTTTGAGGATCTTGGCGAAGCACCAGGGCGCCGAGGAGAGCCCGAAAGGGAGGGCAGTGAACTCTTATACCTGACCCTGCCACAGGAATTGGAGAAATCGTCGATGGGGACGCGGATGAACCTCCTGGGCCGGATATCCGTAGAACTCTATATGGAATCCCTTGAGGGTTTGGAGAACCCATGAGTCTGCGGTAATAGCCTCCCAATTGCTCGTGAACATAGCCAACCTGCCCCCTACCTGTGATTGTGGGGAAGAGGCAAACTCTTACCTGGTTGGGTCAGTAAGTGACCTCTGGCAGCGCCTCTGGAGCCTCTGCCCCTGTAGTTTCTTCTGGATTGGAAGAACTCTCCTTGCTTGGGTTGCTCCTGGGTTTTCTTGAAGCTCCTGGCAGGGGCTTGGGTATAGAAGCACCCGATCGAGCGCCCCCTGCCACGGCGGGCCCCAACGAAAACCTTCGGGTGAAAATCCCTCTTTATAGAGGCTTGCGCCTTATCCAACGTGGTAAAAGTGGCCACAAACTTGCTCAGTTCTTTTACAAACGGTTCCCCGAAGAGTCCTCCTTGAGCCACCGTGCCGGCCTCTGTGGAAGCAAGGTCCCCGGAGCTTGGGGTAAACTTTTAGCAGAAGGAAACGCCGTCTCTCCGTTGAAAGAGCACAATTAGCGTTTCCCAGGAATACTATGGCGCGTTGCGCCCAGCCTGACGAGAGAGAGAGAGAGAGATTGGAAGCCTTAGTTTACTCAGCGAGGTCCAGGATCTTGGTGAGGGGACCACAGGCGTCCAGGAGCTTATCCTGGAACGCCCTCCAGGACCTATCTATCCCTTTCTTGGGGTCACGGATGTATTTTTGCAGGAACGTGGCCATTCTGGGATCTATTTCCGGAGTGACCGCCACCTTACCCGCAAGGGTGGGGCACAGGCACTCCGCCTTAAGGCTTGCCCTAACCTCCTTCTCCAGGGGCTTCCTAAGGCGACTCGCCACAAACTGGGCGACCTTGTCCCCGGGGGACCCATTCCGTGGAACGCGGGTGCAGGAGGTCCTCAGAAACCAGCATGTCTGAAGGGGCTTCTGCGCCACTCGAAGGGGGGCGCCAGGGCCTGGAGGGGCCCGCTTCGTCTGTGGACTCACTAGGGGACTCATCGCCTTCATCCCCCCCACCCTACGAGGACAGAGGGGGAACCTCACTCAGTGGATCAGGGGTGCCGAGGGAAGGACGGGCTAAGAAGGCCTTTTAAGGCGGTCAAAGGCGCCAAGATCAATGGCTAAATCAAATTTGTATTTGGGGGCGCATGCAATGGAGGGGGGGGTTTCCCCTAGGAGGAGGGTTGTCTGCATATGCGTAGGCGATTTCCATAAGGCGCCTTTCAAAGGGGCCCATGGCCGCCGCAACTGCCTAGTGGATAGATGCATCTGCCGCCTCGCAGAACTCTTAGTCTAAGGGGAGGACCTGGAGGGACTCCTCCTCGACGTAGTCTTCCATTACCTCTGTAAGGGGGGGGGGGAGAGGAGGCCCACCAGCTAGGCAAATGACACTAAGAGTGAGGGGGGGGACCTAATCAGTATCCTTACTGCCCCACAGAATTTGGTGAACCGCAGGTTCTATGGATTTTGCGGCTGTGACGAGCCTTTAATTTGGTCGCGCAAGCGCGAAAACTGGGTGTAAAACCCTCGGGCGGACTCACCCTGAAACAAGCATTAAAAATGCAATAGGTCTCGCCTTTTATTAAGTTAAAGCCATTTGCTTTGCTATACAATACCATTAGCAAAGCAAATGGCTTTAACGTAATCAAAGGCGAGACCTATTGCATTTTCAATGCTTGTTTTGCATGCCATGCTATTCCAGTTTAGATGAGGGGCGTTACCCTGAAAAAGGTCCCAGGATGATTGTCTCCAAACCAGGGAGGACCTGGCTTGGCAGTTCGGGCTGGACTGTTCCCATGATGAGCAGGGTCAAGACTGATTTGCATATGACTGGGTCCAAACTGGGGTGGAGCATAGTGAGAAAAAGAACAATGAATTTAACCTAGATCTCTTGACTGGGGATGAATCTTTGATTCATTCAGATTCCGTCCATCATTTAGTACCATAGCACAAATTGGTGTGAAAAGGGCATATGATGTAATTTCCGCTAGCCCTGGCATTTTGGTGAATCGACGTCCATGCTAAGAATGTGAATTATTTCTTTAATGGAAGGTCAGGGTCACAAGAAAGCTATTCCAATGCTCCATTTTGACCATGACATGTCACTTCTTAGGTAGCGGTGATCACTGCAAAAAAATGCCCCAGCCGAGACAAAGCCATGTCAGAATCTAAACTTCTGCCAGAATTGTGGTTCTGGGTACCTAATGCCCTACTTTGTAACAGACTCAGTCTGCCACAGCGCTCTGCTGGGTTGCAGAAATGACAACAAAGGCATCTAAAACATGACTACACATGTTTAACTTGCGTACTAACTTTCAGGTATTTTTTATGATCCCCAAAACAGACCTATGTTTGTTCGGTCAGGCAGAATGAGCCAGTTGTTGGAAAACTGCATTGTCTTAAAGCGAAATTTAAATCAAACTGCAAACGAGCCAAGGGTGCTCCTCCGCTCTCGTTTGTGTCCGTCCTTTTTGTGACTTTTGCCACATACCCTGTTAAACACACGAGCGAAGATAAAATACAAACGGTGGAACTGTTTAAGAGCTGCCAATAGAAAAAGTATTTAACTTGAGGTTTCACATAGTGTCATGTCTGTGCTTCAAGGCGTGTGCACTAACGCAGCATGACGTTAAAAGTTAAGCAAAAGCAACAGAAATGCCGTTCCCACCCCAAAACACACTGCGTTATTCTAGTGTGAGAACCCACTGCATTCTCTGATGCCCTCTTCTAGCTGCCCCGGCGGCCTCGTTGATTGCCTGCACACTCGGTCTGACAGGTCCTTATCGCAATTATTCAGAATAAATGTATTTTTTACGCACACATTTGAATTCAGAATTAAGGCACTTGCCAAAGTTGAAAAATAGGTTGCATAAGCACTGCTTGTTTTCTGCCCTTCCCTGAAAACAACTCTTCTGCTGCAAAGTAGATTAGATTTGCAAAGTGAGGACACGCACCCGGCTAGACTGGAAAGAAAAGAGCGGAGAGGGCGCACTGCAAGTTATTCAAAGTTTCTACCAACCCCTCGGAAAACCACCTGAGGGTTAACAGCAAGCTTATCACTTACTCAGAGATATTTACATGGGAATGTCCTCGGAAGTCGCTCAAACTCGAGTTATTTCCTCAGCTCTGGGTCAATGAACCGCTCTGTGGAACCGCCAGGCAGAAAAGAAACAAACGATCGCAGGCAGGTATTTCATGTCACCGGCAGGAGAGCAGTCGGTAGATGGGTGTGTGAACCAGTTGAAACATGTAAATGAGTGTCACACGAAACCCTCGGCTGCAAAATCATCTATTGCCGAACCTGTTTCAGCAGCAGCCCAGCCCTTCCGGAAAAAAGAACTTACTCATCGACGTCTAGTGATCCCATTGGCGGCAGAGCATTCAAAGGCAGACGAGAAAAGTTTTCCTTACCTGAACAAAAATATAGTGCGTCCGTCTCACGCCGAGTAAAGCATCCAGTCCCCGCGTGCACATCTTCTGTCCGTCCGCGTGCACATCTGGAATCCGTATTGATTCCAAAAGGCCCTCGGATGGCGAGAGCAGCGCATGCGCGCCAACGCCAGGCGAGACCTAAAAACAATAGGGTATCCTAACGCCTGGGCTGAGCCCCAGTGGCAGCCTAAGAACAAGCAGGCACTATGCTGCTAGGAGCGCTTGTCAAAATAATTAATTAATGAGCCTGAAGTCACTTAAGTCAACACGCAGGCACTACACTGCTAAGTGCTCTTGTCAAACCAATAATTCATTAAGTAGCGTGAAGGCAGAATTACAGACCCGATTCAGATGGGCGTCAGGCTGCCAAGATCAAAATACAGACCCGCAAATACGGGCATAAAAGCTTCCAGGCGGCTCGAGGAGGCAGAGGCTCGGCAGGGACGCGGCTCTCACAGATTAGTAACTGACAGGAAAGAAGCGCGTCTCCCGCCGAGCAACAAGACGCGGCTTGCGCCTTGTGCGCGCCCTCTAGCGCCCACCGGCCGCCACCGCGTTTTGGCCTCAAGTCTTTCACGGTGTCGCGAATGGAGCGATGAGAAACGCTTCCGCGGCACAGATAAATGCTGCGCACCGCTGCGCGTGAGTCACAATAGGCATGCAAGACATCAAATAAGCATAAAACCTCACTAGAATAGGAGAAACAAATTCGAGACTTAACTTGCCAGAGAGCAGGAAAAGAAAGACGACATATCCCAGAAGCCCTGTGCATTTGAGGGAGTTCGGGACGGCTGATTGGTCCTTCTTTTGTTGACCTTTTCCCGATCGTTCGTGGAAAAGATAGTTTTTACATTAATGTTGAACACTGCTGGAGATAAAATAAAAGAAAGAAGAGCATAATCCTCGCCTCCGGTCCTGCCATAGAATTTGCTCCAAATCCTCAATAATCCTTCCCAGTTGAGCCCTGAAGTGATTACAATAAAAATTGATTAAAATGATGTCAAACGCTTTAGGGTACGAGATCTTTACTAGTTGAAAAAGAGGATTAAAAACAATTCCTTTACTTGAACATTCCCCACAGCAGTTGATACCAGAATTAAGAAACCACCCTTCCCACGACCAGCAGATGAAGGGACAGCAGGTGAACAAAACGACCTGAACCCGTTTATTGTAATATGTCAGAAGCCCATGTTTCCTGACAACATATGATGTCAAAGGTTTCAACAAAATGTAACCAATCTTTATTGGAAAACTTTTGGCGGATCCCTGCCACATTCCAGGAGACAAGCCGCAAACCCTTTGTACACTGTGTGGGTGGGTTATCTTCAATTTAGACAGCGGCCGCCTGAAAAGGGGTGGTTCGTTTGAAGAGATCATCAATACTAGGGGCTCCTTAACAATTCCAATACCCAGCAAGCGTTCATGTAATGACCCTGACCTGCCATCGGTGACATGGCAACTAGCTCTGTTGAGGGAGAGCACTGTGGATGGTTCCAGTCTGGCAAAGTCTATTGACCGGAAACATTGCTCTTTTGAGTGAGCCACATAAGGGTCAAGTCAGTCCTTTCTATCCTGCTCCAAGAGTACGTACATACATATACACACGTGTATACACACACACACACACACATATATATATATACATATACACACACACATTATTATCTACTGGCGGTCGCCAGTAGATAGTTATAGTTACAACCTATTATCCATAGGAAATCCGCGACATTCTATTTGAAATAACTCTCTTGCCGGTTGACGTATCTTCGCAAAATTTTCAAACTTTGTGGCCCGCTCCGGTCCGCTCCTACCCTGAAAGTCTCGGGGGATTCGTCAAGCGGGGGCCGAGAAAAAGGGGGTCCCAAAACGCGTTTTCCCCATGCAATTTTCCATAGGAAACTTTAGACACGGCTACAGCCCGAACTGCTGAACGGAATTACACCAAATTTGGCAAAGAGGTAGTTCTTGGTTCAGAAAGAACCCTTTTGTTAAATGGTGTAAATCCGTTCAGTAGTTGCTGAGAAAATCAAAAGTAAAAAGATAGTGATATCTATGGCCGCGTCGGATTCGCGCACCCTCCCGATCACGAGCTGCATGCTAATTGGCTGTCAACACTCCAAATCAGGAAGTGTTGGCAGCCATTTTGAGGACAGAAACAAGTGCGCAAAGCGCACAAAGGGGGCAGGGTAGAAACACCCTGACCCCTAGGTCTGCTCAGGGGGTCCCACAAGGACCCCCTGGGCAAAAAAATTATTATTTTTAAAAATCGGCAGGATGCGCTCAGGGTGCGCGAATCCTGCCGAAAAAAAAATCGAAGCGCGGTCCCCGCGCTCGATGTTAGTGGCCCCGGGTGGGCCAAGTCCCGAGGGCATGCTGGGGGGGTTAATTTTATGTGTGGGGGCCTCTAAGGGCCCCCAAGCCCCGGGGACCACCACCCCCGGGGCTTTATGTAGAATGGTGCGGGAGGGCTCTGAGCCCTCCCGCAGCCCCGGGACCGCCACCTCCCCGGGGCTTCTTTTTTATTTATGAAAAACCTGTGTGGGGGCTCCAGCCCCCACACGCCTCGGGACCACCACCTCCCCGGGGCACTAAGAAAAATTACAATGGGGGTCCGTTTTGGACCCCAAGCCCCGGGGACCACCACCTCCCGGGGCTTTCAAAATGTAAGGAGGGGGCCACGCGGCCCCCTCCTGGAGCCTGTGGTGGCCCTGGGGACCGCCACCCCCAGGGCCGGCTCCTGCAGTGTCCCGGGTGCCTACCCCCGGGACACTGCTGTTTGCAATGAAGGGACGGGAGCCTCGCGGCTCCCGTCCTGTCATTGCAAACTGCTTTGGATATTGGAAGAGAGAGCAGGAAACCTGCTCTCTCTTCCAATATCCAAAGCTGATTGCTTTCCACATGGGGAGCAGCATGTTAGCTGCTCCCCATGTGTAAGCAATGCCGGCTCCCGTAGGACACGGGGAGCCGGCGGGACTGTGGGGGATTGGGGACCCCCACAGTCTCCAACGTGAGGCCAGGCCCCGGGGATGGGGTCCCCGGGGCCATAAGTGGCCCGGGAGGGGGCCACGCAGCCACCCTCCCCAAAGTTAAAAAATGAAAAAAAAAAAGGAAAGGCCGGCCCCGGGGGATGGGGTCCCCGGGGCCTTAAATGGCCTGAGGAGGGGGCCACGCAGCCCCCTCCATTGAAGAAAAAAAAATCGAGGCCATGCCCCGGGGGATGGGGTCCCCGGGGCAAATACAGGCCCAGGGAAGGGGGCCACGCGGCCCCCTTCCCGTTTTTTTTTTTAATTTGTAATTAAAAAGGGGTAAGGCCCTGGGGGATGGGGTCCCCAGGGCCCAAAAACAGAAAAAAGGAAGGGGGCCACACAGCCCCCTTCAGGGACAAAAAAAACAAAAAAAAAAAACGATCGGCCCGCAGGCCCCGCCCCTTCCTTCACCACTCTGCAAACGCGCCCCTGGCGCGTTTGCAGAGGGAGAACGAATTCCCCTTGAATACTGGGGGTCCCTGGGGCCAACTAGCCCACCAGGAACCTCCAGTATGCGCCAGAGGCTGCCTTGCAGAGAGGTGTACAGAGGCCACGCCCCTTTTACACCTCTCTGCAACGCAGCTCTGTGGCGCTTTTTGGAGGTATATGGTGGGCTAGTTGCACCCCAGGGACCCTCAGGATTCAAGGGGAGTTAATCCCCGACTTAAAACGCGCCACGGGGCGCGTTTGCACAGTGGTGAAGGGAGGGGCGGGGCTTCAGGTGACATGTGTGCAAACAGGCCCCGTGGCGCGTTTTAAGATGGGGAATTAAATCCCTTCAATCCTGAGGGACCCTGGGGCCAACTAGCCCAACAGGTACGTCCAGAAAGCGCCACAGAGCTGCGTTGCAGAGAGGTGTAAAAGGGGTGTGGCCTCTGTACATGTCTCTGCAACGCAGCCCCTGGCGCATACTGGAGGTTCCTGGTGGGCTAGTTGGCCCGTAGGGACCCTCATGATTCAAGGGGACTTAATCCCCTACTTAAAACGCGCCACGGGGCGCGTTTGCACAGATGTCACCTCAGACCCCGCCCCCTCCCTTCACCATTGTGCAAATATTCCTCTAAAATCAGCCGAAATACGAATTCTGATTTACTCACCTGTTATCAGGAGAGACCTCAGTGCTGCATCTTTCAGCCCAGTACTAATCCTGAAAAGTAATTTTAACCGTACTTACCAGTAACTTGAATTTCCTTCCATAGGCTAACATTGACTGGTTTCACTTGGAAATTCTTCTAAGTGTTGATTTTTGAAACATACAAATATTCCTCTAAAATCAGCCGAAATACGAATTCCGATTTACTCACCTGTTATCAGGAGAGACCTCAGTGCTGTATCTTTCAGCCCAGTACTGGTCCTGAAAAGTAATTTTAACCGTACTTACCAGTAACTTGAATTTCCTTCCATAGGCTAACATTGACTGGTTTCACTTGGAAATTCTTCTAAGTGTGGAGTTTTGGAACTTTAAAATATTCCTCTAAAATCAGCCGAAATACGAATTCCGATTTATTCACCTGTTATCAGGAGAGACCTCAGTGCTGCATCTTTCAGCCCAGTACTGATCCTCAAAAGTAATTTTAACCGTACTTACCAGTAACTTGAATTTCCTTCCATAGGATATCATTGCCTGCTTTTTGCTGAAAAAGTTTCTAAGTGTTGATTTTTGAAACATACAAATATTCCTCTAAAATCAGCCGAAATACGAATTCCGATTTACTCACCTGTTATCAGGAGAGAACCCAGTGCTGCATCTTTTAGCCCAGCACTGACCCTGAAAAGTAATTTTAACCGTACTTACCAGTAACTTATCTTTTCTTCCATAGGAATCCATTGTCTGGTTTTCAGCAGAAAAGTTTCAAAGTGTCGATTTTCACAAACTACAAATATTCCTTAAAAATCGCCTGTATGACTTAAACGCATTTTTTCAACTGTTTACAGGAGATGCACCAGTGCTGGATCCAGGATCCAACACTGAGTAAGAAAAAGTAACAATAACAGTTTTTACCTGCTAAGTGAATTTCCTTCCATAGGATAACATTGGTGATTCTATGAGGAAAAGTTTCTAAGTGTCAACTTTTAAAATACAATAATATTCCTTAAAAATCACGACTGTAACCAAAACGCTTTTACTCAACTGTTTACAGGAGATGTCCCAGGACTGAATCTAGGATCCAGTCCTGTGGTTAGAAAAGTAATCCATAAAGTAACTAATTGCATTTAACTAGAAATTCACATTGAGCTGAATGTTGCATTGTGTTTGAAAATGTGTTGCCCATTGCAACAACTGTAACTACTGTACTTAAAAGTCTATTGCCTATGTGCTAAGTATTTAAACTAAAGTAATTCATTCTGAGAAAGTATTTTTTGTAATGTAATGTATAATGTAATTACAATGTAATTTAAAAAATAAAATATGTAAAAGAAATTGTTTCTAAAAATGTATTAAATCAGTATGAAAAAAAATATAAAAATTAATACATTTAAAAAACCTTTGAAATTCACTGAAAAAACCGTAGGTTTCAGGCACGTTATAGTTACAAATTAGCATTTAAAAAACCTTTGAAATTCACTGAAAAAACCATAGGTTTTAGGGACAGTTATAGTTACAAATTAGCATTTAAAAAACCTTTGAAATTCACTGAAAAAACCATAGGTTTCAGATATGTTATAGTTACAAATTAGCATTTAAAAAACCTTTGAAATTCACTGAAAAAACCATAGGTTTTAGGGACAGTTATAGTTAGTTGGACATTTCACTCGTACAAAACCCGTGAAATTCCCCCGTTATAGTTAGTTCAGCTAACTATAACTCGCGCCCCGCAATGCACTGCTGATGACGTCACATATTACATCACTCATGACATGGTCAGTGACATCACTGATGACATCACTGATGACATCTCAAATGACATCACTGATGACATCATCCACGTGATAATCTGATGCAGCTCCTCACACCCTAATATAACCTTTGATACACCCAATCTAAATTACAGACTGCCATTCGCAAAACTATAGTCACTCCAACACCAATAACTACATACCCACTCACTGATTCTTAGGTCTACACACACACATCCACTCACTCACCCGTACAGTCACTCATACTTATGGTCACTCAGTACAGGACTATCATATGCACTCTTACTCCTATATAGACACTCAAACACCGCCACTCATCCAAAGAGGTACTCACACACCTAGTCAGTCATGCAAATAATTAAACACACTGCCATTTACTCACCTATACAGTTATACACACACCAGCTCACTTAATCATACAAATACTAGCACATTGTTACGCTCTTATACAATCACTGATACAAGCACACACTCATCCATACAGCCACTATCACAATCACTCACTCTCGCTTATAGCTATTTATATACTCCAACACACATATATACTGGCTTTCACATATGTAGTTACTCACACATGTACCACTGGGACATACATTCACTCACTAACACACTCTTACACACACTTACCCACCCATACAGTCTATCACAGATGCACTCTTGAAACCATCCACCCAGTGAATCACCCACTCACACATCTATGCACAGAGTCGCACACACCCCACCCACACAAACACTCAGGCACCCATACAGATACTCAGACAACCAATCAATAACTCATATAGACACTCATGTAGCTATTCACAAACCCATGCAGCCACTTACACAGCAACAGACAGACGGATACAGACATTCACCCAGTTTAGTCACTAACCCATGCATTCAGTAAGATACGTTAAATCACTCACTTATAGAGTCAGTCACGCACCTACTAAATCATCCATACAGACACACACACCCACTCATTCTTCAATACGTCTTTTCCTATATATATTAAAAATATTTAAACTTTACAGAAACACACAGTCACTGGATGATGTCATCAGTGATGTCATTTGAGATGTCATCAGTGATGTCATCAGTGATGTCACTGACCATGTCATGAGTGATGTAATATGTGACGTCATCAGCAGTGCATTGCGGGGCGCGAGTTATAGTTAGCTGAACTAACTATAACGGGGGAATTTCACGGGTTTTGTACGAGTGAAATGTCCAACTAACTATAACTGTCCCTAAAACCTATGGTTTTTTCAGTGAATTTCAAAGGTTTTTTAAATGCTAATTTGTAACTATAACATATCTGAAACCTATGGTTTTTTCAGTGAATATATATATATATATATATATATATATATATATATATATATATATATATATATATATTTCACCAAAATGCCCTGTATCATTGGAAGGTCACTCGACGGCGCTTCATACCATCCGGTTATGTTTCCCTTGAACAGCTCACTTGAACTTCCCCATTAAAATTCTGCCATGTTGCCGACGTGTTTCAAGGCATGTCCGCCTCTTCTTCATGGGCTCGTTTAAAACACCACACTGACGCCTCACCTCCATTTCAGTATTACGATCTTTTATTGGCATGACCAGCCCCCAGTGGGCGGTACTCACATCAATTATCCCTTGTTGTATGCTGGGACATGCAGTCCCTAAAGGTGAGAAAAATTAATCCCTTTAGTAAGTTCTGTGTGCGTTCGCATTAACGTATACATTTGTAATCCTATAGTAGGTAGGGGAGAGTCTTTGCGAGCAATTTCTGTTCAAAAACGCCGTGCTGACAGGTCAGAATACAGTTCTAACCTCAGCCTTTCATCTGATAGAAATGGTGCTCCTTCCCACGGCCGGGCTGCCGTGTGCATAATTATTTCACCAAAATGCCCTGTAGCATTGGAAGGTCACTCGACGGCGCTTCATACCATCCGGTTATGTTTCCCTTGAACAGCTCACTTGAACTTCCCCATTAAAATTCTGCCATGTTGCCGACGCGTTTCAAGGCATGTCCGCCTCTTCTTCATGGGCTCGTTTAAAACACCACACTGACGCCTCACCTCCATTTCAGTATTACGATCTTTTATTGGCATGACCAGCCCCCAGTGGGCGGTACTCACATCAATTATCCCTTGTTGTATGCTGGGACATGCAGTCCCTAAAGGTGAGAAAAATGAATCCCTTTAGTAAGTTCAGTGTGCGTTCGCATTAACATATACATTTGTAATCCTATAGTAGGTAGGGGAGAGTCTTTGCGAGCAATTTCTGTTCAAAAACGCCGTGCTGACAGGTCAGAATACAGTTCTAACCTCAGCCTTTCATTTGATAGAAATGGTACTCCTTCCCACGGCCAGGCTGCCGTGTGCATAATTATTTCACCAAAATGCCCTGTAGCATTGGAAGGTCACTCGACGTCGCTTCATACCATCCGGTTATGTTTCCCTTGAACAGCTCACTTGAACTTCCCCATTAAAATTCTGCCATGTTGCCGACGCGTTTCAAGGCATGTCCGCCTCTTCTTCATGGGCTCGTTTAAAACACCACTGACGCCTCACCTCCATTTCAGTATTACGATCTTTTATTGGCATGACCAGCCCCCAGTGGGCGGTACTCACATCAATTATCCCTTGTTGTATGCTGGGACATGCAGTCCCTAAAAGGTGAGAAAAATTAATCCCTTTAGTAAGTTCAGTGTGCGTTCGCATTAACGTATACATTTGTAATCCTATAGTAGGTAGGGGAGAGTCTTTGCGAGCAATTTCTGTTCAAAAATGCCATGCTGACAGGTCAGAATACAGTTCTAACCTCAGCCTTTCATCTGATAGAAATGGTGCTCCTTCCCACGGCCAGTGATGTCACTGACCATGTCATGAGTGATTTAATATGTGACGTCATCAGCAGTGCATTGCCGGGGCGCGAGTTATAGTTAGCTGAACTAACTATAACGGGGGAATTTCACGGGTTTTTTACGAGTGCAATGTCCAACTAACTATAACTTTCCCTAAAACCTATGGTTTTTTCAGTGAATTTCTAAGGTTTTTTAAATGCTAATTTCTAACTATAACGTGCCTGAAACCTATGGTTTTTTCAGAGAATTTCAAAGGTTTTTTAAATGCTAATTTCTAACTATAACGTGCCCGAAACCTATGGTTTTTTCAGAGAATTTCAAAGGTTTTTCAAATGCTAGTTTGTAACTATGCCTACAGAAGTAGGACATGTGAAGAAAGAAGAAAAAACGCACACAAAAAGAAGCAAAAGAAATGTAGAAAGAAACAGAAGTCCACAAAGACGAAGAAAAATGCAGGAAGAAGCAAGACATGTGCAGAAAGAACCAACAGAGGAGCAGAAAGAGGCCTTGTTGCAAAATCATCCTGTGCCCACACCTTTTCCAGACGGTTACTGGTGGTAACTGACTCCGACTAACCAGGCCTAGAGCCAGTGCTATGGTAAAAGACACTTAGAATACAGTTAAAACACCTACATACACTAGGGAACACTACGCGTTGGGGTACCCCTGTGATTAGCATGACCTCCTCTGTAACTCCCTAGTACATAATAGGGCAGGGGGATTAAAACTACCTCTTAAAACGCGCCATGGGGCGCGTTTGCACACTGGTGTAGGGAGGGGGGCCTGAGGTTACATGTGTGCAAACACGCCCTGTGGCCGTTTTAAGTTGGGGGATAAAGTCCCCTTGAATCCTAAGGGTCCCTGGTGTCCAACTAGCCCACCAGGTACCTCCAGTAAGCGCCACAGAGTTGCGTTGCAGAGAGGTGTAAAAAGGGGCATGGCCTGGACCACCTCTCTGCAACGCAGCGGCGCTTACTGGAAGCACCTGGTGGGCTAGTTGGCCCCCAGGGGCCCTCATGATTGAAGGGGAATTAATTCCCCAACTTAAAACGCACCACAGGGCGTGTTTGCACACGTCACCTCAGGACCCGTCCCCTCCCTTCACCACTGTGTAAACACGCCCTGTGGTCGTTTTAAGTTGGGAAATTAAGTCCCCTTGAATCCTGAGGGTCCCAGGGGTCCAACTAGCCCACTAAGTACCTCCAGTAAGCGCCACAGAGCTGCGTTGCACAGAGGTGTAAAAAGGGGCGTGGCCTGGACCACCTCTCTGCAACGCAGGCCTGTGGCGCTTCCTGGCGGTACCTAGTGGCCTAGTTGGCCCCCAGGGGCCCTCAGGATTAAAGGGGATTTATTTCCCCAACTTAAAACGCGCCACAGGGCGTGTTTGCCCACATGTCACCTCAGGCCCCGCCCCCTCCCTTCACCACTGTGCAAAGGCAGCCCGTGGCACGTTTTAAGTTGGGGGATTAAGTCCCCTTGAATCCTGAAAGTCCCTGGGTCCAACTAGCCCACCATGTACCTCCAGTAAGCACCACAGAGCTGCGTTGCAGAGAGGTGGTCCGAGGCCATGCCCCATTTTACACCTCTCTGCAATGCAACTCTGTGGCACTTACTGGACATACCTGGTGGGGTAGTTGGCCCTCAGGGACCCTCAGGATTCAAGGGGACTTAATTCCCCAACTTAAAACGCGCCACAGGGCGCGTTTCCACACTTGTGACATCAGGCCACACCCCCTCCCTGCACCACTGCGCAAACGCACCCCCTGGTGCGTTGTAAATTGGGGGATTAAGTCCCCTTGAGTCCTGAGGGTCCCCGGGGGCCAACTAGCCCACCACTTACCTCCAGTAACCGCCACAGAGCTGCGTTGCAGAGTGGTGTAAAAAGGGGCATGGCCTGGGCCACCTCTCTGCAACGCAGCCCAGTGGCGCTTACTGGAGGTAAGTGGTGGGCTAGTTGGCCCCCAGGGACCCTCCGGATTGAAGAGGAATTAATTCCCCAACTTAAAACGCGCCACAGGGTGCGTTTGCACACATGTCACCTCAGGCCCCGCCCCCTCCCTTCACCACTGTGCAAACGCACCCCGTGGCGCGTTTTGAGTTGGGGGATAAAGTCCCCTTGAATCCTGAGAGTCCCTGGAGTCCAACTATCCCACGAGGTACCTCCAGTAAGCGCCACAGAGCTGCGTTGCAGAAAGGTGTAAAAAGGGGCGCGGCCTCTGAACACCTCTCTGCAACGCAGCTCCCTGGCGCATACTGGAGGTACCTGGTGGGCTAGTTGGCCCCCAGGGACCCTCAGTATTCAAGGGCAATTAATTCCCCAACTTACAACTCGCCAGGGGGCGCGTTTGCACAGTGGTGAAGGAAGGGGGCGGGGCCTGAGGTGACATGTGTGCAAACACGCCCTGTGGCGCGTTTTAAGTTGGGGAATTAATTGCTCTTCAATCCTGAGGGTCCCTGGGGGCCAACTAGCCCACCAGGTACCTCCAGTATGCGCCAGGGAGCTGCCTTGCAGAGAGGTGTTCAGAGGCCACGCCCCTTTTTACACCACTCTGCAACGCAGCTCTGTGGCGCTTACTGGAGGTACCTGGTTGGCTAGTTGGCTCCCAGGGACCCTCAGGATTGAAGAGGAATTAATTCCCCAACTTAAAACGCGCCACAGGGCCTGTTTGCACACATGTCACCTCAGACCCCGCCCCCTCCCTTCACCACTGCGCAAACGCGCCCCATGGCGCGTTTTAAGTTGGGGGATTAAGTCCCCTTGAATCCTGAGGGTCCCTGGGGTCCAAGTAGCCCACCAGGTACCTCCAGTAAGCGCCACAGAGCTGCGTTGCAGAAAGGTGTAAAAAGGGGCGTGGCCTCTGAACACCTCTCTGCAACGCAGCTCCCTGGCGCATACTGGAGGTTCCTGGTGGGCTAGTTGGCCCCAGGGACCCCCAGTATTCAATGGTAATTAGTTCCCCATCTTACAACGCGCCAGGGGGCGCGTTTGCAGAGTGCTGCAGGGAGGGGGCGGGGCCTCCGGCGCGATGCCGGTCTTTTTTTTAAAAAATTTTTTTAAGAAGGGGGGCTGTGTGGCCCCCCCTTCCTTTCCTATTTTATTGGCCCTGGGGACCCCATCCCCCAGGGCCTGACCCCTATTTTTTTCTTTATTTTTAAAAATTGGAAGGGGGCCGCGTTGCCCCCCTCCCGAGGCCATATTCGGCCCCGGGGACCCCATCCCCCGGGGAATGGCCATGTTTTTTTAAAATTTAAATTATTGGAGGGGGGCTGCGTGGCCCCCCTCAGGCCATTTATGGCCCCGGGGACCCCATCCCCCGGGGCTGGCCTTTCCATCTTTTTTTTTTATTTTGTTTTTTTTATAATGGTGGAGGGGAGCTGCGTGGCCCTTCTCCCAGGCCACTAATGGCCCCGGGGACCCTATCCCCCGGGGCCAGGCCTCTCGTTGGGGACCGTGGGGGGGTCCCCAATTCCCCCACGGTCCCGCCGGCTCCCCGCCTCCTGCGGGAGCCGGCATTGCTTTCCACACGGGGAGCTGCTAAGATGCAGCTCCCCGTGTGGAAAGCAATGTGGTTTGGATTTTGAAAGCGAGAGCAGGTTTCCTGCTCTCGCTTTCAAAACCCAAACCAGAGTTTGCAATGACAGGGCGGGAGCCGCGAGGCTCCCGCCCAGTCATTGCAAACAGCAGTGTCCCGGGGGTGGGCACCCCGGGACACTGCAGGAGCCGGCCCTGGGGGGTGGCGGTCCCCAGGGCCATCACTGGCTCCAGGAGGGGGGCCGAGCGGCCCCCCTCCCAACATTAGCAAAGCCCCGGGGGGTGGTGGTCCCCGGGGGTCCGTAACGGACCCCCAAATTTGCATTCTTAGTGCCCCGGGGAGGTGGCGGTCCCCGTGGCGTGTGAGGGGGCTCGAGCCCCCCCACACAGGTAGTTTCTTTTTTTAAAACAAGCCCCGGGGGGTGGCGGTCCCCGGGGGGGCTGTGAGCCCCCCGCAAATATGTAAATAAAGCCCCGGGAGTGGCGGTCCCCGGGGCTTGGAGGCCCCCCACCTATTTAAAATAAAAGCCCTGGGGGGGTGGTCCCCAGGGCTGAGGGGGGGCTGTGTGCCCCCCGCAAATATTTATAGAAAGCCCCGGGGGGTGGCGGTCCCCGGGGCTGCGGGGGTCCCCCTGGGCCCCCGCAAATATTTTTACAAATGGCCCCGGGACTTGGCCCACCCGGGGGCTAATTAATAAAGAAGCGCGGGAGCCCCGCTTCGTTCTTTTTTTCTTCTTTCCCGGATCCGCGGATCCTACGCGCATCCCGCGATTGTTTTAAAAAAACAAATGCTCTTTTGGGCCATGGGGGTCCTTGTGGGACCCCCTAAGCAGGCCTAGGGGGTCAGGGTGTTTCTATTCTGCCCCCTTTTCTTGTTTTTCGCGTTTTTTTTCCTGTTTTCTTGTGCCTCGGTTCTACCGATGCACAAGATGGCTGCCAACACTTCCTGGTTTGGAGTGTTGACAGCCAATTAGCATGAAGCTCGTGGTCGGGAGGGTCCGCGGATCCTCCGTGCCTCTAAATATCGAAACTTTTATTTTGGATTTTCTCCGCAACTACTGAACGGATTTACACCATTTAAAAAAAAAGGGCGCTTTCTGAACCAAGCACTTCCTTTTTGCCAAATTTGGTGTAATTCCATTCAGCAGTTCGGGCTGTAGCCGTGTCTAAAGTTTACTATGGGAATTAACATGGAGAAAACACGTTTTGGGACCCCCCTTTTTTCTCGGCCCCCGCTTGATGAATCACCCCGAAACTTTCAAGATAGGAGCGGACCGGAGCGAGCCATAACTTTTGAAAATTTCGCGAAGATTCGTCAACCGGCGCCAAAGTTATTGGGAAAAGAATGTTACGAATTTCCTATGGATAATAGGTCCTAACTATAACTATCTACTGGCGACCGCCAGTAGATAATATATATACATACACACACATATATATATATATATATATATATACACACACGTATATATATATATACATATACACGTATGTGTATATATATATGCGTGTGTGTATGTGTATGTATATATATATATATATATTATCTACTGGCGGTCGCCAGTAGATAGTTATAGTTAAAACCTATTATCCATAGGAAATCCGCGACATTCTATTTGAAATAACGTTGGCGCCGGTTGGCGAATCTTCGCGAAAGTTTCCAACTTGTTGGGGCGCTCCGGTCCGCTCCTATCCTGAAAGTCTCGGGTGATACTTCAAGCGGGGCCGAGAAAAGGGGGTCCCAAAACGCGTTTTCCCCATTCATTTTTCCATAGGAACCTTTAGTCGCAGCTACAGCCCGAACTGCTGAACGGAATTACACCAAATTTGGCAAAGAGGTAGCCCTTGGTTCAGTGTCGTGCCTTTTGCTTAAATGGTGTAAATCCGTTCAGTAGTTCCTGAGAAAATCAAAAGTAAAGTCACATATATATCTGGGCGGAGCCTAACCACACATGTCATCGTGAGATCTGATTGGCTGTCAGCACTTCATCCTGGAATTGCTGGCAGCCATCTTGGGACCAATATAAATGATAGTACCTCATTGAAATGCATTGTAGTGAATAGAAGATTTTGAGGGTCACCAAAAGGAGAACTATAAAGGGTGATAACAGGCTTTAGTTACATTAGAATTTATTTGTTGATGGTACCATACTAATTTTAGGAATTGTGGTGTATTCTAAGGTGATTTTACCATGTGGAAAACCTTCTGCTGGGATATCATGAATCATGTTTGAGAGAACACTATTTTCTCATGCTTGTCCCATGGAGGTTTGGAAGGTGCTCCAGAAGCTAAAATGAGAGCATATTTTCTGTAAATTCACATTATCTTTCTCACTCATGTGAGAATGAAGTCTGACATTCTCAGTAAAACATGTACATCCAACAAGGGCAGAGACTGTCAGTTGATTCCTTTGTGTTCTACTGCAGCTTCCCAGAGTGTTCTAAAGAACAACTAGAGTGCTAACAGCCTTACTTATGACAAAAGTATGGCACACCTGAAGCCATCTTGATTGGAATAAACTGGTAACACTTAAACAATTTAATTTAAAAAGGAACAAAATGATGGGGTTCATTTTGTCATAGAAATTATGGTTAGTGCTGTAGAAAGAAAAATTAGGACATGTTTCAAGTGTGATCTCAAATATCTTCCTGTTATATTTCAACAGGAGCAGCCTGCCAGTTGATGCCTTTGTGTTCTACTGCAGCTTCCCAGAGTGTTCTAAAAACAACTAGAGTGCCAACAGCCTTACTTATGACAAAAGTATGGCACACCTGAAGCCATCTTGATTGGAATAAACTGGTAACACTTAAAACATTTAATTTAAAAAGGAACAAAATGATGGGGTTCATTTTGTCATAGAAATTATGGTTAGTGCTGTAGAAAGAAAAATTAGGACATGTTTCAAGTGTGATCTCAAATATCTTCCTGTTATATTTCAACAGGAGCAGCCTGCCAGTTGATGCCTTTGTGTTCTACTGCAGCTTCCCAGAGTGTTCTAAAAAACAACTAGAGCGCTAACAGCCTTACTTATGACAAAAGTATGGCACACCTGAAGCCATCTTGATTGGAATAAACCGGTAACACTTAAAACATTTAATTTAAAAAGGAACAAAATGAGGGGTTCTTTTTGAAATAGAAATTATGGTTAGTGCTGCAGAAAGAAAAATTAGGGCATGTTTTAAGTGAGATCTCAAATCCTCTTCTATTTCATTAGAAAATTCTGACATGCAGACTGAAACAATCACTTTCAATACCAGCAGCAGACTACCAGTTAACTCCCTGGTGAGCAGTAGCTTTACTCTAGTGATCTAATGAGCAACTAGAGTGCTAACATTCTGAATTTATGGCAGATGTGAGACACATCTGAATGCCTTCTTGATGGAATCAAAGTAAAAAACTGAAAGCATTTCCTACTGAGGAGACTGCAGTAAATGAAGAAATTAGGAAACTTCATAACAAAGAAGTCTTCCAAGATGGCCACCAGTGAAAAAAGAGCCCAAATGTAGCACAAATATTACCCAGATGTAGCCCACATATAGCCCAATGACAAAAGTGTGCAAAACACTTTTTATTTTTAGTTGTTTGCAGTTTTATGTAGTGCAGACTGGTCAGGTATTGGAGCATTGCATCTTAAAACATGACCCCCTACACTACAAAAACACCACTGCACTACCTTAAACCCTAAAACACTACCCCCAGCACGACCCCCTACACTACACAAGCACCACTGCACTATCCTAAACCCTAAAACACTACCCCCAGCACGACCCCCTACACTACCCAAACACCACTGCACTAACCTAAAACCTAAAACACTACCACCAGCACGACCCCCTACACTACCCAAACACCACTGCACTACCCTAAAACATGACCCCCTACACTACACAAACACCACTGCACTACCCTAAACCCTAGAACACTACCCCCAGCACGACCCCCTAAACTACACAAGCACCACTGCACTACCCTAAACCCTAAAACACTACCCCCAGCACGACCCCCTACACTACACAAACACCACTGCACTACCCTAAACCCTAAAACACTACCCCCAGCACGACCCCCTACACTACCCAAACACCACTGCACTACCCTAAAACATGACCCCCTACACTACACAAACACCACTGCACTACCCTAAACCCTAAAACACTACCCCCAGCACGACCCCTACACTACACAAGCACCACTGCACTACCCTAAACCATAAAACACTACCCCCAGCACGACCCCCTACACTGCCCGAACACCACTGCACTGCCCTAAACCCTGAAACACCAGCCCCTGCATGACCCCCTACACTGCCCGAACACCACTGCACTGCTTTAAACCCTGAAACACCACCCCTAGCACGACCCCCTACACTGCCCGAACACCACTGCACTGCCCTAAACCCTGAAACACCACCCCTTCACGACCCCCTACACTGCCCGAACACCACTGCACTGCCCTAAACCCTGAAACACCACCCCCAGCATGACCCCCTACACTGCCCGAACACCACTGCACTGCCCTAAACCCTGAAACACTACCCCCAGCAAGACCCCCTACACTGCCCGAACACCACTGCACTGCCCTAAACCCTGAAACATCACCCCCAGCAAGACCCCTACACTGCCCGAACACCACTGACCTAAACCCTGAAACACCACCCCCAGCACGACCCCCTACACTGCCCGAACACCACTGCACTGCCCTAAACCCTGAAACACTACCCCCAGCATGACCCCCTACACTGCCCGAACACCACTGCTCTGCCGAAAACCCTGAAACACCAGCCCCAGCACGACCCCCTACACTGCCCGAACACCACTGCACTGCCCTAAACCTTGAAACACCAGCCCCTGCACGACCCCCTACACTGCCCGAACACCACTGCACTACCCTAAACCCTGAAACATCACCCCCAGCACGACCCCCTACACTGCCCGAGCACCACTGCACTGCCCTAAACCCTGAAACACCAGCCCCAGCACGACCCCCTACACTGCCTGAGCACCACTGCACTGCCCTAAACCCTGAAACACCAGCCCCAGCACGACTGCCTACACTGCCCGAACACCACTGCACTGCCCTAAACCCTGAAACACCAGCCCCAGCACGACCCCCTATACTGCACGAACACCACTGCACTGCCCTAAACCGTGAAACACCAGCCTCAGCATGACCCCCTACACTGCCTGAACACCACTGCACTGCCCTGAACCCTGAAACACCAGCCCCAGCACAACACCCTACACTGCCCGAACACCACTGCACTGCCCTAAACCCTGAAACACCACCCCGTGTGCATGACCTCCTACACTGCCCGAACACCACTGCACTGCCCTAAACCCTGAAACACCACCCCCAGCGCGACCCCCTACACTGCCCGAACACCACTGCACTGCCCTAAACCCTGAAACACCACCCCCTGCACAACCCCCTACACTGCTTGAACACTACTGCACTGCCCTAAACCCAGAAACACCATCCCCAGCACGACCCCCTATACTGCACGAACACCACTGCACTGCCCTAAACCCTGAAACACTACCCCCAGCAAGACCCCCTACACTGCCCGAACACCACTGCACTGCCCTAAACCCTGAAACATCACCCCCAGCAAGACCCCCTACACTGCCCGAACACCACTGACCTAAACCCTGAAACACCACCCCCAGCAAGACCCCCTACACTGCCCAAACACCACTGCACTGCCCTAAACCCTGAAACACCAGCCCCAGTACGACCCCCTACACTGCCCGAACACCACTGCACTGCCCTAAACCCTGAAACACCACCCCCTGCACGACCCCCTACACTGCCCGAACACCACTGTACTGCCCTAAACCCTGAAACCCCACCCCCAGCATAACCCCCTACACAGCCAGAACACCACTGCACTGCCCTAAACCCTGAAACACCACCCCCTGCACGACCCCCTACACTGCCCGAACACTACTGCACTGCCCTAAACCCTGAAACACCACCCCCAGCACGACCCCCTACACTGCACGAACACCACTGCACCGCCCTAAACCCTGAAACACTACCCCCAGCAAGACCCCCTACACTGCCCGAACACCACTGCACTGCCCTAAACCCTGAAACATCACCCCCAGCAAGACCCCCTACACTGCCCGAATACCACTGCCCTAAACCCTGAAACACCACCCCCAGCAAGACCCCCTACACTGCCCGAACACCACTGCACTGCCCTAAACCCTGAAACACCACCCCCAGCAAGACCCCTACACTGCCCGAACACCACTGCACTGCCCTAAACCCTGAAACACCACCCCCAGCACGACCCCCTACACTTCCCGAACACCACTGCTCTGCCCAAAACCCTGAAACACCAGCCCCAGCACGACCCCCTACACTGCCCGAACACCACTGCACTGCCCTAAACCCTGAAACACCAGCCCCAGCACGACTCCCTACACTGCCCGAACACCACTGCCCTAAACCCTGAAACACCACCCCCAGCACGACCCCCTACACTTCCCAAACACCACTGCACTGCCCTAAACCCTGAAACACCAGCCCCAGCACAACCCCGTACACTGCCCGCACACCACTGCACTGCCCTAAACCCTGAAACACCAGCCCTAGCACAACCCCGTACACTGCCCGAACACCACTGCACTGCCCTAAACCCTGAAACACCAGCCCCAGCACGACCGCCTGCACTGCCCGAAAACTACTGCACTGCCCTAAACCCTGAAACACCACCCCTCAGCACGACACCCTACACTGCCCGAACACCACTGCACTGCCCTAAACCCTGAAACACCACCCCAGCACGACCCCCTACACTGCCCGAACACCACTGCACTAAACCCTGAAACACCACCCCCTGCACGACCCCCTACACTGCCGGAACACCACTGCACTGCCCTAAACCCTGAAACACCACCCCCAGCACGACCCCCTACACTGCCCTAACACCACTGCACTGCCCTAAACCCTGAAACATCACCCCCAGCACTACCCCCTACACTGCCCAAACACTACTGCACTGCCCTAAACCCTGAAACACCACCCCTCAGCACGACACCCTACACTGCCCGAACACCACTGCACTGCCCTAAACCCTGAAACACCACCCCAGCACGACCCCCTACACTGCCCGAACACCACTGCACTAAACCCTGAAACACCACCCCCTGCACGACCCCCTACACTGCCGGAACACCACTGCACTGCCCTAAACCCTGAAACACCACCCCCAGCACGACCCCCTACACTGCCCTAACACCACTGCACTGCCCTAAACCCTGAAACATCACCCCCAGCACTACCCCCTACACTGCCTGAGCACCATTGCTCTGCCCTAAACCCTGAAACACTAGCCCCAGCACGACCCACTACACTGCCCGAACACCACTGCACTGCCCTAAACCCTGAAACACCACCCCCAGCACGACCCCCTACACTGCCCGAACACCACTGCACTGCCCTAAACCCTGAAACACCAGCCCCAGCAAGACCCCCTACACTGCCCGAACACCACTGCATTGCCCTAGACTCTGAAACACCAGCCCCAGCAAGACCCCCTACACTGCCCGAACACCACTGCATTGCCCTAGACTCTGAAACACCAGCCCCAGCAAGACCCCCTACACTGCCCGAACACCACTGCACTGCCCTAAACCCTGAAACACCAGCCCCAGCATGACCCCCTACACTGCCCGAACACCACTGCACTGCACTGCCCTAAACCCTGAAACACCAGCCCCAGCACGAATCCCTACACTGCCCGAACTCCACTGCACTGCCCTAAACCCTGAAACACCAGCCCCAGCACGACCCCCTACACTGCCCGAACACCACTGCACTGCCCTAAACCCTGAAACACCACCCCCTACACTGCCCAAACACCACTGCACTGCCCTAAACCCTGAAACACCACCCCCTGCACCGCCCCCTACACTGCCCGAACACCACTGCACTGCCCTAAACCCTGAAACACCACCCCCAGCATGACCCCTTTACTGCTCGAACACCACTGCACTGCCCCAATTCCTGAAACACCACCCCCAGCATGAACCCCTACACAGCCCGAACACCACTGCCCTAAACCCTGAAACACCACCCCTGCACGACCCCCTACACTGCCCGAACACCACTGCACTGCCCTAAACCCTGAAACACCACACCCTGCACGACCCCCTACACTGCCCGAACACCACTGCACTGCCCTAAACCCTGAAACACCACCCCCAGCACGACCCCCTACGCTGCCCGAACACCACTGCACTGCCCTAAACCCTAAAACACCACCCCCAGCACGACCCCTACACTGCCAGAACACCACTGCACTGCCCTAAACCCTAGAACACTACCCCCAGCATGACCCCCTGCACTACCTGAACACCACTGCACTACCCTAAACCCTAAAATACTCCCCCAGCACGACCCCCTACACTACCCGAACACGACTGCACTGCCCTAAACCCTAAAACACTCCCACCAGCATGACCCCCTACACTACCCAAACACCACTGCACTGCCCTAAACCCTAAAACACTCCCCCCAGCACGACCCCCTACACTACCTAAACACCACTGCACTGCCCTAAACCCTAAAACACTACCCCCGCATGACCCCCTACACTACCCAAATACCAATGCACTACCCTAATCCCTAAAACACTACCCCCGCACAACCCCCTACACTACGCAAAGACCACTGCACTACCCTAAACTCTAAAACAATACCCCGCACTACTCCCTACACTACCCAAAGACCACTGCACTACCCTAAACCCTAAAACACGACCTCCTACACTACACAAACACCACTGCACTACCCTAAACCCTAAAATACTACCCCCAGCACGAACCCCTACACTACCCAAACACCACTGCACTACCCTAAACCATAAAACACTACCCCCAGCAGTACCCCCTACGCTACCCAAACACCACTGCACTACCCTAAACCCTAAAACACTACCCCCAGCAGTACCCCTACACTACCCAAACACCATTGCACTACCCTAAACCCTAAAACACTACCCCCAGCAGTATCCCCTACACTACCCAAACACCACTGCACTACCCTAAACCCTAAAACCCTAAAACACTAACCCCAGCACGACCCCCTACACTACCCAAACACCACTGTACTACCCTAAACCCTAAAACACTCCCCCAGCATGACTCCCTACACTACCCAAACACCACTGCACTACCCTAAACCCTAAATCTACCCCCAGCATGACCCCCTACACTACACAAACACCACTGCACTACCCTAAACCCTAAAACACTACCCCAGCACGACCCTCTTCACTACCTAAACACAACTGCACAATTTGTTACAGGCGTTGCAACGCAGGCCTGTGGTGCTTACTGGAAGTACCTGGTGGGCTAGTTGGGCCCCAGGGACTCTCAGGATTCAAGGTGACCTAATCCCCCAACTTAAAACGCGCCACGGGCGCGTTTGCACAGTGGTGAAGGGAGGGGCGGGGCCTCAGGTGACATGTGCGCAAACACGCCCTGTGGTGCGTTTTAAGTTGGGGAGTTAATTCCCTTTGAATCCTGGGGGCCAACTAGCCCACCAGGTACCTTCAGTAAGCACAACAGAGTTGCGTTGCAGAGAGGTGAAAAAGGTGCGTGGCCTCGGAACGCCTCTCTGCAACTCAGCTCTGTGGTCCTAACTGTAGGTACCTGGGGGGCTAGTTGGGCCCCAGGGACCCTCAGGATTCAAGGGAACTTAATCCCGCAACTTAAAACGCACCACGGGCGCGTTTGCACACATGTCACCTCAGGCCCCCCTCCCTTCACCACTGTGCAAACCCGCACTGGCTCTGGTTAGTCAGAGTCAGTTACCACCAGTACCCGTCTGAAAAAGTTGTGGGCACAGGATGATTTTGCAACAAGGCCTCTTTCTGCTCCTCTGTTGGTTCTTACTGCACATCTTTTGCTTCTTTCTGTGCGTTTTTCTTCTTTCTTCACATGTCCTACCTCTGTTGGCATAGTTAGAAACTAGCATTTAAAAAACCTTTGAAATTCACTTAAAAAACATAGGTTTCAGGCACGTTATAGTTAGAAATTAGCATTTAAAAACCTCTGAAATTCACTGAAAAAACCATAGGTTTCAGGCACGTTATAGTTAGAAATTAGCATTTAAAAAACCTTTGAAATTCACTGAAAAAACCATAGGTTTTAGGGACAGTTATAGTTAGTTGGACATTGCACTCGTACAAAACCCGTGAAATTCCCCTGTTATAGTTAGTTCAGCTAACTATAACTCGCGCCCCGCAATGCACTGCTGATGACGTCACATATTACATCACTCATGACATGGTCAGTGACATCACTGATGACATCACTGATGACATCTCAAATGACATCACTGATGACATCATCCATGTGATAATTTCATGCATCTTCTCACACCCTAATATAACTTTTGATACACCCACTCTAAATTACAGACTGCCATTCTCAAAACCATAGACACTCCAACACCAAAAACTACATACCCACTCACTGATTCTTAGGTCTACACACACATCCACTCACTCACCTGTACAGTCACTCATACTTACAGTCACTCAGTACAGGACTATCATATGCACTCATACACCTATATAAACACTCACACACCGCCACTCATCCATAGAGGTACTCACACACCTAGTCAGTCATGCAAAAAATTAATCACACACCCATTTACTCACCTATACAGTTATACACACACCAGCTCACTTACTCATACAAATACTAGCACATTCTTACGCTCTTATACAATAACTGATACAAGCACACACGCATCCATACAGCCACTCTCACAATAACACACTCTCACTTATAGCCATTTAAATACTCTAACACACATATATACTGCCTTTTACATATGTAGTTACTCGCACATGTACCACTGAGATATACATTCACTCACTAACACACCCATACACACACTCACCCACCCAAGCAGTCCATCACAGATGCACTCTTGAAATCATGCACCCAGTGAATCACCCACTCACACATCTATGTATAGAGTCAAACACACCCCACCCACACAAACACTCAGGCAGCCATACAGATACTCAGAGAACCAATCAATAACCCATATAGACACTCATGTAGCTATTCGCAAATCCATGCATCCACTTACACACCAACAAACAGACGGATACAGACATTCACACAGTTTAGTCACTAACCCATGCATTCAGTAAGATACGTTTAATCACTCACTTATAGAGTCAGTCACTCACGTACTAAATCATCCATTCAGACACTTATACACCCACTCATTCTTCAATACGCCTTTCCCTATATATATTAAACATATTTAAACTTTACAGAAACACACAGTCACTGGATGATGTCATCAGTGATGTCATCAGTGATGTCACTGACCATGTCATGAGTGATGTAATATGTGACGTCATCAGCAGTGCATTGCGGGGCGCGAGTTATAGTTAGCTGAACTAACTATAACAGGGGAATTTCACGGGTTTTGTACGAGTGCAATGTCCAACTAACTATAACTGTCCCTAAAACCTATGGTTTTTTCAGTGAATATATATATATATGTATATATATATATATATATTCACTGAAAAAACCATAGGTTTCAGGCCTGTTATAGTTAGGGTTTAGCATTTAAAAACCTTTGAAATTCACTGAAAAAAACCATAGGTTTTAGGGAAAGTTATAGTTAGTTGGACATTGCACTCGTACAAAACCCGTGAAATTCCCCGTTATAGTTAGTTCAGCTAACTATAACTCGCGCCCCGCAATGCACTGCTGATGACGTCACATATTACATCACTCATGACATGGTCAGTGACATCACTGATGACATCACTGACATCATCCAGTGACTGTGTGTTTCTGTAAAGTTTAAATATGTTTAATATATATAGGGAAAGGCGTATTGAAGAATGAGTGGGTGTATAAGCATCTGAATGGATGATTTAGTAGGTGCGTGACTGAGTCTATAAGTGAGTGATTAAATGTATCTTACTGGATGCATGGGTGAGTGACTAAACTGTGTGAATGTCTGTATCCGTCTGTCTGTTGTTGTGTAAGCAGCTGCATGGGTTTCTGACTAGCTAAATGAGTGTCTATATGGGTTATGGATTGGTTCTCTGAGTATCTATATGGGTGCCTCAGTGTTTGTGTGGGTGGGGTGTGTGTGACTGTGCATAGATGTGTGAGTGGGTGATTCACTGGGTGCATGGTTTCAACAGTGCTTCTGTGATGGACTGTATGGGTGGGTGAGTGTGTGTATGGGTGTGTTAGTGATTGAATGTATATCTCAGTGGTACATGTGTGAGTAACTACATATGTGAAAGGCAGTATATATGTGTGTTGGAGTATATAAATGGCTATAAGTGAGAGTGTGTGATTGTGAGAGTGGCTATATGGATGAGTGTGTGCTTGCATCAGTGATTGCATAGGAGCGTAAGAATGTGCTAGTATTTTTATGAATAAGTGAGCTGTGTGTATAACTGTATAGGTGAGTAAATTGGAGTGTGATTAATTATTTGCATGACTGACTAGGAGTGTGAGTACCTCTATGGATGAGTTGCGTTGTGTGAGTGTTTATATAGGTGTATGAGTGCATATGATAGTCCTGTACTGAGTGACTAAGTATGAGTGACTGTACGGGTGAGTGAGTAGATGTGTGTGTGTAGACCTAAGAATCAGTGAGTGGGTATGTACTTATTGGTATTGGAGTGTGTATGGTTTTGAGAATGGCAGTCTGTAATTTAGAGTGGGTGTATCAAAAGTTATATTAGGGTGTGAGAAGATGCATTAAATTCTCACATGGATGATGTCATCAGTGATGTCATTTGAGATGTCATCAGTGATGTCACTGACCATGTCATGAGTGATGTCACTGACCATGTCATGAGTGATGTCACTGACCATGTCATGAGTGATGTAATATGTGACGTCATCAGCAGTGCATTGCGGGGCGCGAGTTATAGTTAGCTGAACTAACTATAACGGGGGAATTTCACGGGTTTTGTATGAGTGCAATGTCCAACTAACTATAACTTTCCCTAAAACCTATGGTTTTTTCAGTGAATTTCAAAGGTTTTTAAATGCTATACCCTAACTATAACAGGCCTGAAACCTATGGTTTTTCAGTGAATTTCAAAGGTTTTTAAAATGCTAATTCCTAACTATAACATGTCTGAAACCTATGGTTTTTTTCAGTGAATTTCAAAGGTTTTGTAAATGACAATTTTTAAATGTATTAATTGTTATATATTTTTTTTATACTGATTTATTACAATTTTTTAAACTATTTATTTTTAGATATTTTATTTTTTAAATTACATTGTAATTACATTATACATTACATTACAAAATATACTTTCTCAGAATGAATTACTTTAGTTTAAATACTTTGCAAATAGGCAATAGACTTTTAAGTACAGTAGTTACAGTTGTTGCAATGGGCAACACAATTTCAAACACAATGCAACATTGAGCTCAATGTGAATTTCTAGCTAAATGCAATTAGTTACTTTATGGATTACTTTTCTAACCACAGGACTGGATCCTAGATTCAGTCCTGGGACATCTCCTGTAAACAGTTGAGTAAAAGCGTTTTGGTTACAGTAGTGATTTTTAAGGAATATTATTGTATTTTAAAAGTTGACACTTAGAAACTTTTTCACATAGAATCACCAATGTTATCCTATGGGAGGAAATTCACTTAGCAGGTAAGTAGTGTTATCGTTACTTTTTCTTACTCAGTGGTGGATCCTGGATCCAGCACTGGTGCATCTCCTGTAAACAGTTGAAAGAATGCGTTTAAGTCATACAGGCGATTTTTAAGGAATATTTGTAGTTTGTGAAAATCAACACTGAAACTTTTCTGCTGAAAACCAGACAATGGATTCCTACGGAAGGAAATATAAGTTACTGGTAAGTACGGTTAAAATTACTTTTCAGGATCAGTACTGGGCTGAAAGATGCAGCACTGAGGTCTCTCCTGATAACAGGTGAGTAAATCGGAATTCGTAGTTCGGCTGATTTTAGAGGAATATTTGCACAATGGTGAAGGGAGGGGCGGGGCCAGAGGTGACAGCTGTGCAAACGCGCCCCGTGGCGCGTTTTAAGTTGGGGGATTAAGTCCCCTTGAATCATGAGGGTCCCTGGGGTCCAACTAGCCCACCCTGTACCTCCAGTATGCGCCAGGAGCTGCGTTGCAGAGAGGTGTTCAGAGGCCACGCCCTTTTTGCACCTCTCTGCAACGCAGCTCTGTGGCGCTTTCTGGATGTACCTGGTGGGCTAGTTCGCCCCCAGGGACCCTCAGGATTGAAGGGATTTCATTCCCCATCTTAAAATGCGCCATGGGGCCTGTTTGCACACATGTCACCTGAAGCCCCGCCCTTCACCACTGTGCAAACGTGCCCCGTGGCGCGTTTTAAGTTGGGGATTAAGTCCCCTTGAATACTGAGGGTCCCTGGAGTCCAACTAGCCCACCATGTACCTCCAAAAGCGCCACAGAGCTGCGTTGCAGAGAGGTGTAAAAGGGGCGTGGCCTCTGTACACCTCTCTGCAACGCAGCCCCTGGCGCATACCGGAGGTTCCTGGTGGGCTAGTTGGCCCCAGGGACCCCCAGTACTCAAGGGGAATTACTTCCCTTCTTAAAACGCGCCAGGGGCGCGTTTGCAGACTGCTGCAGGGGCTGGGCCTCGGCACGATGCCGGTCTTTTTTTTTTTTTTTTTGTTGCTTTTTCTGCCCAGGGGTCCTTGTGGGACCCCCTGAGCAGACCTAGGGGTCAGGGTGTTTCTACCCTGCCCCCTTTTTGCGCTTTGCGCACTTGTTTCTGTCCCTCGGTTCTACCGAGGGACAAAATGCCTGCCAACACTTCCTGATTTGGAGTGTTGACAGCCACTTGACAGCCAATTAGCATGCAGCTCGTGATCGGGACGGTGCGCGCAGGGTGCGCTCAGGATACGCGGACCCTACTCGCCCATAGATATATATGTGACTTTACTTTTGATTTTCTCAGGAACTACTGAACGGATTTACACCATTTAAGCAAAAGGCACGACACTGAACCAAGGGCTACCTCGTTGCCAAATTTGGTGTAATTCCGTTCAGCAGTTCGGGCTGTAGCTGCGACTAAAGGTTCCTATGGAAAAATGAATGGGGAAAACGCGTTTTGGGACCCCCTTTTTTCTCGGCCCCCGCTTGACGAATCAACCCGAGACTTTCAGGGTAGGAGCGGAGCGCCCCAACAAGTTGGAAGCTTTCGCGAAGATTCGTCAACCGGCGCAAGAGTTATTTCAAATAGAATGTCGCGGATTTCCTATGGATAATAGGTCCTAACTATAACTATCTACTGGCGACCACCAGTAGATAATATATGCGTGTGTGTGTATATATATATATATGCGTGTGTGTGTATATATATATATATGTGTATATATATATATATATATATATATATATATATATATCACTGAAAAAACCATAGGTTTCAGATCTGTTATAGTTACAAATTAGCATTTAAAAAAACCTTTGAAATTCACTGAAAAAACCATAGGTTTTAGGGACAGTTATAGTTAGTTGGACATTTCACTCGTACAAAACCCGTGAAATTCCCCGTTATAGTTAGTTCAGCTAACTATAACTCGCGCCCCGCAATGCACTGCTGATGACGTCACATATTACATCACTCATGACATGGTCAGTGACATCACTGATGACATCACTGATGACATCACTGATGACATCATCCAGTGACTGTGTGTTTCTGTAAAGTTTAAATATTTTTAATATATATAGGAAAAGACGTATTGAAGAATGAGTGGGTGTGTAAGTGTCTGTATGGATGATTTAGTAGGTGCGTGACTGACTCTATAAGTGAGTGATTTAACGTATCTTACTGAATGCATGGGTTAGTGACTAAACTGGGTGAATGTCTGTATCCGTCTGTCTGTTGCTGTGTAAGTGGCTGCATGAGTGTCTATATGAGTTATTGATTGGTTGTCTGAGTATCTGTATGGGTGCCTGAGTGTTTGTGTGGGTGGGGTGTGTGCGACTCTGTGCATAGATGTGTGAGTGGGTGATTCACTGGGTGGATGGTTTCAAGAGTGCATCTGTGATAGACTGTATGGGTGGGTAAGTGTGTGTAAGAGTGTGTTAGTGAGTGAATGTATGTCCCAGTGGTACATGTGTGAGTAACTACATATGTGAAAGCCAGTATATATGTGTGTTGGAGTATATAAATAGCTATAGCGTAGAGTGAGTGATTGTGATAGTGGCTGTATGGATGAGTGTGTGCTTGTATCAGTGATTGTATAAGAGCGTAACAATGTGCTAGTATTTGTATGATTAAGTGAGCTGGTGTGTGTATAACTGTATAGGCGAGTAAATGGCAGTGTGTTTAATTATTTGCATGACTGACTAGGTGTGTGAGTACCTCTATGGATGAGTGGCGGTGTTTGAGTGTCTATATAGGAGTAAGAGTGCATATGATAGTCCTGTACTGAGTGACCATAAGTATGAGTGACTGTACGGGTGAGTGAGTGGATGTGTGTGTGTAGACCTAAGAATCAGTGAGTGGGTATGTAGTTATTGGTGTTGGAGTGTCTATAGTTTTGCGAATGGCAGTCTGTAATTTAGATTGGGTGTATCAAAGGTTATATTAGGGTGTGAGGAGCTGCATCAGATTATCACGTGGATGATGTCATCAGTGATGTCATTTGAGATGTCATCAGTGATGTCATCAGTGATGTCACTGACCATGTCATGAGTGATGTAATATGTGACGTCATCAGCAGTGCATTGCGGGCGCAAGTTATAGTTAGCTGAACTAACTATAACGGGGAATTTCACGGGTTTTGTACGAGTGAAATGTCCAACTAACTATAACTGTCCCTAAAACCTATGGTTTTTCAGTGAATTTCAAAGGTTTTTAAATGCTAATTTGTAACTATAACATATCTGAAACCAATGGTTTTTTTCAGTGAATTTCAAAGGTTTTTTAAATGCTAATTTGTAACTATAACTGTCCCTAAAACCTATGGTTTTTCAGTGAATTTCAAAGGTTTTTTAAATGCTAATTTCTAACTATAACGTGTCTGAAACCTATGGTTTTTTCAGTGAATTTCAAAGGTTTTTAAATGCTAATTTGTAACTATAACGTGCCTGAAACCTACGGTTTTTTCAGTGAATTTCAAAGGTTTTTTAAATGACATTTTTTAAATGTATTAATTTTTATATTAATTTTTTTCATACTGATTTACTACATTTTTAGAAACAATTTCTTTTACATATTTTATTTTTTAAATTACATTGTAATTACATTATACATTACATTACAAAAAATACTTTCTCAGAATGAATTACTTTAGTTTAAATACTTAGCACATAGGCAATAGACTTTTAAGTACAGTAGTTACAGTTGTTGCAATGGGCAACACATTTTCAAACACAATGCAACATTCAGCTCAATGTGAATTTCTAGTTAAATGCAATTAGTTACTTTATGGATTACTTTTCTAACCACAGGACTGGATCCTAGTTTCAGTCCTGGGACATCTCCTGTAAACAGTTGAGTAAAAGCGTTTTGGTTACAGTCGTGATTTTTAAGGAATATTATTGTATTTTAAAAGTTGACACTTAGAAACTTTTCCTCATAGAATCACCAATGTTATCCTATGGAAGGAAATTCACTTAGCAGGTAAAAACTGTTATCGTTACTTTTTCTTACTCAGTGTTGGATCCTGGATCCAGCACTGGTGCATCTCCTGTAAACAGTTGAAAAAATGCGTTTAAGTCATACAGGCGATTTTTAAGGAATATTTGTAGTTTGTGAAAATCGACACTTTGAAACTTTTCTGCTGAAAACCAGACAATGGATTCCTATGGAAGAAAAGATAGGTTACTGGTAAGTACGGTTAAAATTACTTTTCAGGGTCAGTGCTGGGCTAAAAGATGCAGCACTGGGTTCTCTCCTGATAACAGGTGAGTAAATCGGAATTCGTATTTCGGCTGATTTTAGAAGAATAATTTAAAGTTCCAAAACTCCACACTTAGAAGAATTTCCAAGTGAAACCAGTCAATGTTAGCCTATGGAAGGAAATTCAAGTTACTGGTAAGTACGGTTAAAATTACTTTTCAGGACCAGTACTGGGCTGAAAGATACAGCACTGAGGTCTCTCCTTATAACAGGTGAGTAAATCGGAATTCGTATTTCGGCTGATTTTAGAGGAATATTTGTAGGTTTCAAAAATCAACACTTAGAAACTTTTTCAGCAAAAAGCAGGCAATGATATCCTATGGAAGGAAATTCAAGTTACTGGTAAGTACGGTTAAAATTACTTTTCAGGACCAGTACTGGACTGAAAGATACAGCACTGAGGTCTCTCCTTATAACAGGTGAGTAAATCGGAATTCGTATTTCGGATGATTTTAGAGGAATATTTGTAGGTTTCAAAAATCAACACTTAGAAACTTTTTCAGCAAAAAGCAGGCAATGATATCCTATGGAAGGAAATTCAAGTTACTGGTAAGTACGGTTAAAATTACTTTTCAGGACCAGTACTGGACTGAAAGATACAGCACTGAGGTCTCTCCTTATAACAGGTGAGTAAATCGGAATTCGTATTTCGGATGATTTTAGAAGAATATTTGCACAATGGTGAAGGGAGGGGCGGGGCCTGAGGTGACATCTGTGCAAACGCGCCCCGTGGCGCGTTTTAAGTTGGGGGATTAAGTCCCCTTGAATCCTGAGGGTCCCTAGGGCCAACTAGCCCACCAGGAACCTCCAATATGCGCCAGGGGCTGCGTTGCAGAGACGTGTAGAGAGGCCACACCCTTTTACACCTCTCTGCAACGCAGCTCTGTGGCGCTTTCTGGATGTACCTGTTGGGCTAGTTGGCCCCAGGGACCCTCAGGATTGAAGGGATTTAATCCCCAACTTAAAACGCGCCACGGGCGCGTTGCACAGATGTCACCTGAAGCCCCGCCCCTCCCTTCACCACTGTGCAAACGCGCCCGTGGCGCGTTTTAAGTCGGGGGATTAACTCCCCTTGAATCCTGAGGGTCCCTGGGGGCCAACTAGCCCAACAGGTATATCCAAAAAGCGCCACAGAGCTGCGTTGCAGAAAGGTGTAAAAAGGGGCGTGGCCTCTGTACACCTCTCTGCTACGCAGCCCCCTGGCGCATACTGGAGGTTCCTGGTGGGCTAGTTGGCTCCCAGGGACCCCCAGTATTCAAGGGGAATTCGTTCCCCTCTGCAAACGCGCCAGGGCGCGTTTGCAGAGTGGTGAAGGAAGGGGCGGGGCCTGCGGGCCCGATCGTTTTTTTTTTTGTTTGTTTTTTTGTCCTTTGAAGGGGGCTGTGTGGCCCCCTTCCTTTTTCCTGTTTTTGGGCCCTGGGGACCCCATCCCCCAGGGCCTTACCCCTTTTTTTAAATTAAATTTAAAAAAAACGGGAAGGGGGCCGCGTGGCCCCCTTCCCTGGGCCTGATTGGCCCCGGGGACCCCATCCCCGGGGCATGGCCTCGATTTTTTTTTCTTTGGAGGGGTCTGCGTGGCCCCCTCCTCAGGCCATTTAAGGCCCCGGGGACCCCATCCCCCGGGGCCGGCCTTTCCGGGTTTTTTTTTTTAAAAAAATTATTTTTTTGTGGAGGGGGCCGCGTGGCCCCCCTCCCGGGCCACTACTTGCCCCGGGGACCCCATCCCCCGGGGCTGGCCCTCTCCGTTGGGGACTGTGGGGGGTCCCCAATCCCCCACAGTCCCGCCGGCTCCCGCGTCCCTTGGGAGCCGGCATTGCTTTCCACATGGGGAGCTGCTAAGATGCAGCTCCCCATGTGGAAAGCAATCGGCTTTGGATATTGGAAGAGAGAGCAGGTTTCCTGCTCTCTCTTCCAATATCCAAAGCAGTTTGCAATGACAGGACGGGAGCCGCGAGGCTCCCGTCCTGCCATAGCAAACTACAGTGTCCCGGGAGTAGGCACCCGGGACACTGCAGGAGCCGGCCCTGGGGGTGGCGGTCCCCAGGGCCATCAAGGGCTCCAGGAGGGGGCCGCGCGGCCCCCTCCCTTAAATTGCACAGCCCCGGGGAGGTGGTGGTCCCCGGGGCTCTGGGGTCCGTAATGGACCCCCACATTTATTTTGTAAGTGCCCCGGGAGGTGGTGGTCCCGGGGCGTGTGGGGGCTGGAGCCCCCACACCTTATTTATTTTTAAAAAGAAGCCCCGGGGGTGGCGGTCCCCGGGGCTGCGGGAGGGCAGGAGAGCCCTCCCGCACCATTTTTTATAAAGCCCCGGGGGTGGCGGTCCCCGAGGCTTGGGGGCCCTTTGAGGCCCCCATACAAACAATATACCCACCCCACCATGCCCCCGGGACTTGGGCCACCCGAGGGCAAATGCAATCGAAGCGCGGAGACCGCGCTTCGATTTTTTATTTTCGGCAGGGTTCGCGCACCCTGAGCGCATCCTGCCGATTTAAAAAAATATATATATTTTTTTGCCCAGAGGGTCCTTGTGGGACCCCTGAGCAAACCTAGGGGGTCAGGGTGTTTCTACCCTGCCCCCTTTGTGCGCTTTGCGCACTTGTTTCTGTCCCTCGGTTCTACCGAGGGACTAAAATGGCTGCCAACATTTCCTGAATCGGAATGTTGACAGCCAGCTGACAGCCAATTAACATGCAGCTCGTGATCGGGACGGTGCGCGCAGGGTGCGCTGAGGGTACGCGGACCCTACTCGGCCATAGATATATCTATCTTTTTACTTTTGATTTTCTCAGCAACTACTGAACGGATTTACACCATTTAACAAAAGGGTTCTTTCTGAACCAAGAACTACCTCTTTGCCAAATTTGGTGTAATTCCGTTCAGCAGTTCGGGCTGTAGCCGTGTCTAAAGTTTCCTATGGAAAATTGCATGGGGAAAACGCGTTTTGGGACCCCCCTTTTTTCTCGGCCCCCGCTTGACGAATCCCCCCCCGAGACTTTCAGGGTAGGAGCGGACCGGAGCGCCCCACAAAGTTTGAAAATTTTGCGAAGATACGTCAACCGGCAAGAGAGTTATTTCAAATAGAATGTCGCGGATTTCCTATGAATAATAGGTTGTAACTATAACTATCTACTGGCGACCGCCAGTAGATAATATATATATATATATATATATATATATATATATATATATATATATATCCCAAGAAAACGCTCCTTCCGACTGCGATGGACCCGTGAGAAGTGGCGTGCTCCCCGGCGGAGCAAGCCGGTAATGTCACTATCGTCAAAACCACAAATATGCACGCTCTCAGTAAACGAGGAACTCCGGGATAGTATATCCACAAGTTGTTTATTCACAACGCGTTTCAGGGCAACAACCCCTTGATCACGTGAAACGTGCACAAGCAGTGGGTGACTAATAAAGCATTCAATGAAGTCATAAACACAAACATAGGACTACTGCGTATCTCAATCATTCGAAATAAATGGCAGACATATTGGAACGGTAAACACAAACACGAAAACACAAATCATCATGTATAACGTATACTAGTGCCCCCGCTGTTCTGGACTGTACAGAAATGCATTCATGCAATGGATGGAATTATACAAATACTGTATTACTGGCAGCCTGCTGCTCATGATGTTAAAAACGTTATCTCCATGTGAAAAAAAGAGAGAATGATGAAAATGAAAATAAAATACAATACACAGTAAAACACTCCTAAGTTGGGCAAGTGCCCCGAGGAGACAGAATGCGAGACAGGGGTGACGTGTCCGCAATGCCTGACTGCAACAAAAGTGTTAATGGACTCCAACATCCAGTGCATACTATGGGGAACTATATCAAAGTGCGTATCTACTGCTAAAAAAAAGAGCAATGCTGGCCAACTGTATCCAATGTTGAATACAAAGTAAATATCAGCCTGCAGGTTGGAGTGTTGTCAAATACAACCCCAAGGGGAAAAGATCTGCTCCTGTGCTGGACAAATGCCCTAATGAGACAGAAAGGGGGAAGAAAGGGTGGTAGACGTAAATGGCAGCGACCAACCCCATATGCCGAAGGCGACCGTGAATTGCCAACATGGTAAGAAAATTGGATAACGGGCCAGTGCCCAATAAAATACATAGTGTTAAAAGAGGAGTCAGGAAATAGACTTCTAGCAGTAGTCCCCAGCAAAACGGATAACGGGCAAGTGCCCTAATGTACCAGTTATCGGGAGAGAGTCAAGAAATAAACTTCTGGCAGTAGTCCCCAGTCCAGCATGATAATAATGGATTGCTGAGATGACAAATCAATTGAAACGTAGTTACCCAGTCTCAGGACCGTGACGGTGATGATAAGGGGAAAAGGGTAGGTGGCCCGTGAAAGTGATTACAGGTGAGGGGGCCCCTTCCTTTCCTCCTGAAATAAAGACAAAAAAGAACACATGTTAAAATCACTAGTGGTCCAAAACAATCAATAAAATATCAAAAGGTTAAAAACTAGACAAATAGATACGATCAAATGCACACAAGGAGTAAGAAAGCTGTAAAAACAGAATATACTAACTCAACTGGCAGCACACTCAGTTATCTTTGAGATGGATAGCCATTTCTTCGTCAAAATTCAGTCCACCAGGTGTCTTTGTTTGAAACTGCACAATCAGTTTGGACTCTCTTTGTATGAGTTTTAACACCCTGTTCCCCTCCTGGAATTACCTACAATCTGTTCCAGGATGAAGAATTTAAGCAAAGACAAGTTGGAATAATGTTTCTCTTGGAAATGGCGTGCTACAGGGTATTTTGCATCAAAATTGGTAATGGCCCTGCTATGTTCCAGGACGCGCTTTTTTGCCATGTGTGTTGTACTGCCAATATACCAGAGTTTACATGGACATTCTATAGCATAAATGGCAAAGGTGGTACTACATGTAAGAAACTGGTCAATAGTTTTGTTAATCCCATTATATGTGACCTTGTTGCGGTAACTGCTGTTTTTACCTGCTTTACAGTGCCCGCAAGGAAAGAAACCCTTAAGACCATGGTCATGCCTACTGGGGTATATAGTGATGTCACTATGTACTAGCAAGTCCCTGATATTCCTACCCCTCCTGTATGTGATGTTGGGTCTGGTTGGAATGCTCTCCCCAATTGTGTTATCATGTTTGAGGATGTCCCAGTTCTTTGCAAAAATGCGTTTGATGTTACTGGAGTCAGAGTTAAAGGTCATGATCATCCTCGGGCAGTTGTCTGCCGTATCACTGGGTTCAATGATGTTATCAGAGATGGTTACAGTTCTGCTGACCCCATCTGCCCTCTCTTTAGCTCTGCGTAATACCCAGGAGGGATAACCTCTAGTTTTAAACCGTTCCAACATGATCATGCTCTCTCTCTGGTACACATCTTCTGTATTGCAGTTTCTTTTTGCCCTTAGCAGCTCCCCATAGGGAATACTCCATTTGAGTGTCTCTGGGTGGCTACTGAGGGTAATTGCATTCTGCATGCCCTCAGTAGCCACCCAGAGACACTCAAATGGAGTATTCCCTATGGGGAGCTGCTAAGGGCAAAAAGAAACTGCAATACAGAAGATGCGTACCAGAGAGAGAGCATGATCATGTTGGAACGGTTTAAAACTAGAGGTTATCCCTCCTGGGTATTACGCAGAGCTAAAGAGAAGGCAGATGGGGTCAGCAGAACTGTAACCATCTCTGATAACATCATTGAACCCAGTGATACAGCAGACAACTGCCCGAGGATGATCATGACCTTTAACTCTGACTCCAGTAACATCAAACGCATTTTTGCAAAGAACTGGGACATCCTCAAACATGATAGCAGAATTGGGGAGAGCATTCCAACCAGACCCAACATCACATACAGGAAGGGTAGGAATATCAGGGACTTGCTAGTACATAGTGACATCACTATATACCCCAGTAGGCAGGACCATGGTCATCAGGGTTTCTTTCCTTGCGGGCACTGCAAAGCATGTAAAAACAGCAGTTACCGCAACAAGGTCACATATAATGGGATTAACAAAACTATTGACCAGTTTCTTACATGTAGTACCACCTTTGCCATTTATGCTATAGAATGTCCATGTAAACTCTGGTATATTGGCAGTATAACACACATGGCAAAAAGCGCGTCCTGGAACATAGCAGGGCCATTACCAATTTTGATGCAAAATACCCTGTAGCACGCCATTTCCAAGAGAAACATTATTCCAACTCGTCTTTGCTTAAATTCTTCATCCTGGAACAGATTGTAGGTAATTCCAGGGGAGGGAACAGGGTGTTAAAACTCAGACAAAGAGAGTCCAAACTGGTTGTGCAGTTTCAAACGAAGACACCTGGTGGGCTGAATTTTGACGAAGAAATGGCTATCCATCTCAAAGATAACTGAGTGTGCTGCCAGTTGAGTTAGTATATTCTGTTTTTACAGCTTTCTTACTCCTTGTGTGCATTTGATCGTATCTATTTGTCTAGTTTTTAACCTTTTGATATTTTATTGATTGTTTTGGACCACTTGTGATTTTAACGTGTTCTATTTTTTCTTTATTTCAGGAGGAAAGGAAGGGGCCCCCTCACCTGTAATCACTTTCACGGGCCACCTACCCGTTTCCCCTTATCATCACCGTCACGGTCCTGAGACTGGGTAACTACGTTTCAATTGATTTGTCATCTCAGCAATCCATTATTATCATGCTGGACTGGGGACTACTGCCAGAAGTTTGTTATTTCTTGACTCCTCTCCCGATAACTGGTACATTAGGGCACTTGCCCGTTATCCGTTTTTGCTGGGGACTACTGCTATTAGTCTGATATTTCCTGACTCCTCTTTTAACACTATGTATTTTATTGGGCACTGGCCCGTTATCCAATTTTCTTACCATGTTGGCAATTCATGGTTGCCTTCGGCATATGGGGTTGGTCGCTGCCATTTACGTCTACCACCCTTTCTTCCCCCTTTCTGTCTCATTAGGGCATTTGTCCAGCACAGGAGCAGATCTTTTCCCTTGGGGTTGTATTTTACAACACTCCAACCTGCAGGCTGATATTTACTTTGTATTCGACATTGGATACAGTTGGCCAGCATTGCTCTTTTTTCAGCAGTAGATACGCACTTTGATATAGTTCCCCATAGTATGCACTGGATGTTGGAGTCCATTAACACTTTTGTTGCAGTCAGGCATTGTGGACACGTCACCCCTGTCTCGCATTCTGTCTCATCGGGGCACTTGCCCAACTTAGGAGTGTTTTACTGTGTATTGTATTTTATTTTCATTTTCATCATTCTCTCTTTTTCACATGGAGATAACGTTTTAACATCATGAGCAGCAGGCTGCTAGTAATACAGTATTTGTATAATTCCATCCATTGCATGAATGCATTTCTGTACAGTCCAGAACAGCGGGGCACTAGTATACGTTATACATGATGATTTGTGTTTTCGTGTTTGTGTTTACCGTTCCAATATGTCTGCCATTTATGTCGAATGATTGTGATACGCAGTAGTTCTATGTTTGTGTTTATGACTTCATTGAATGCTTTATTAGTCACCCACTGCTTGTGCACGTTTCACGTGATCAAGGGGTTGTTGCCCTGAAACGCGTTGTGAATAAACAACTTGTGGATATACTATCACGGAGTTCCTCGTTTACTGAGAGCGTGCATATTTGTGGTTTTGACGAGATATATATATATATATAAATAAACAAGCTGTAGACTCCTTCCTGCTTGCGTCGGAGGAAAACAGAGCCACGGACCCAAATTGTGTGGCAATGTAAGTTCTTTATTTTGCGAGTAGCCGTATGACGCGTTTCGGGCAGTAGAATGCCCTTGATCACATGCGGAAACGCAGTCCGCCTACCATTTTTATTATGCATAGTAAAATACACCCATGTCACGTGTTGAACTCTAAGAATAGACAAACAAAATACTGTGCTTAACCATGTTATGTGCATTGACTGGTCTGCTAATTTCTCTGTGTATAAAGATATATATATATATTATCTACTGGCGGTCGCCAGTAGATAGTTATAGTTAGGACCTATTTTCCATAGGAAATCCGCAACATTCTATTTGAAATAACTTTGGCGCCGGTTGACGAATCTTCGCGAAATTTTCAAAACTCGTGGGGCGCTCCGGTCCGCTCCTATCCTGAAAGTCTCGGGGTGATTCGTCAAGTGGGGGCCGAGAAAAAAGGGGGGTCCCAAAACGTGTTTTTCCCATGCAATTTTCCATAGGAACCTTTCATTGCAGCTACAGCCCGAACTGCTGAACGGAATTACACCAAATTTGGCAAAAAGGTAGCCCTTGGTTCAGAGTCATGCCTTTTGGTTAAATGGTGTAAATCCGTTCAGTAGTTCCTGGGAAATTTGAAAAAGAAAACACATATATCTGGGCGGAGCCTAACCACACATGTCATCGTGAGATCTGATTGGCTGTCAGCACTTCATCCTGGAATTGCTGGCAGCCATCTTGGGACCAATATAAATGATAGTATCCCATTGAAATGCATTGTAGTGAATCGAAGATTTTGAGGGTTACCAAAAGGAGAACTATAAAGGGTGATAACAGACTTTAGTTACATTAGAATTCATTTGTTGATGGTACCATACTAATTTCAGGAATTGTGGTGTGTTCTAAGGTGATTTTACCCTGTGAAAAACCTTCTGCTGGGATATCATGAATCATGTTTGAGAGAAAACTATTTTCACATGCTTGTCCCATACAGTTTTGGAAGGTGCTCCAGAAGCTAAAATGAGAGCACATTTTCTGTAAATTCACATTATCTTTCTCAGTCATGTGAGAATGAAGTCTGACATTCTCAGTAAAACATGTACATCCAACAAGGGCAGAGACTGTCAGTTGATTCCTTTGTGTTCTACTGCAGCTTCCCAGAGTGTTCTAAAGAACAACTAGAGTGCTAACAGCCTTACTTATGACAAAAGTATGGCACACCTGAAGCCATCTTGATTGGAATAAACTGGTAACACTTAAAACATTTAATTTAAAAAGGAACAAAATGATGGGGTTCATTTTGTCATAGAAATTATGGTTAGTGCTGTAGAAAGAAAAATTAGGACATGTTTTAAGTGTGATCTCAAATATCTTCCTGTTATATTTCAACAGGAGCAGCCTGTCAGTTGATGCCTTTGTGTTCTACTGCAGCTTCCCAGAGTGTTCTAAAGAACAACTAGAGCGCTAACAGTCTTACTTATGACAAAAGTATGGCACACCTGAAGCCATCTTGATTGGAATAAACTGGTAACACTTAAAACATTTAATTTAAAAAGGAACAAAATGAGGGGGTTAATTTTGCCATAGAAATTATGGTTAGTGCTGCAGAAAGAAAATTTAGGGCATGTTTTAAGTGAGATCTCAAATCCTCTTCTATTTCATTAGAAAATTCTGACATGCAGACTGAAACAATCACTTTCAATACCAGCAGTAGACTTCCAGTTAACTCCCTGGTGAGCAGTAGCTTTACTACAGTGATCTAATGAACAACTAGAGTGCTAACATTCAGAATTTATGGCAAATGTGTGACACATCTAAATGCCTTCTTGATGGAATCAAAGTAAAAAACTGAAAGCATTTCCTACTGAGGAGACTGCAGTAAATGACGAAATTAGGTAACTTCATAACAAATAAGTCTCCCAAGAAGGCCACCAGAGAAAAAAGAGCCCAAATGTAGAACAAATATCACCCAGATGTAGCCCACATATAGCCCAATGACAAAAGTGTGCAAAACACTTTTTATTTTTAGTTTTTCTGCAGTTTTATATAGTGCAAACTGGTCAGGTATTGGAGCGTTACATCTTACTTGGACCCCTTATTCCGTATTTTGCACGAAGTACATGAGATTGATCTTGCGAAACATTGAACTTTACGATTCTGTTAACCTGAAGTTGCTCTGAACCGGGCTTTGTAACACCGGTTTTTACCTACTGGTTTTAATTAATTCTCACTGTATTGTATTAGGAAAGAGGATTTACTGTTTTTATGTACACTTTTATGATCTATGTTTCTAAATCAGATCAAATAAAGTTTAATGAATTCTATGGCAGGACGGAGGCGAGGATTATGCATATCTTTCCTCACTTTATTTGCATAGCAGTTCAAAGAAAACGTAACACAACAATCATTAAACAAAAGACTACACAACCCATGAACCATTAGGGGGGTAGTCTCCAAGACAACTATAGTCCAATCATATCACAGTCCATCGTATATAAGATCATGACGTCCCTTCCGCTTCCTCTTTCTTCACTGCTCGTCAGTTAAGTGCATTCCTTACATTCTTGGCTTAATCTGACGTTGTTGCTGTTTGTATAGCGGATTCTTGTGCACGTTATTAGCATTATTGCCTTGGTATTGTTTCATATTCCCTGCGCAGCAAACTCTTGCCCGAGCGCTTTCTCCCCCTCGCTTTTTCTCCCGCTGTGTGCTCTGCGCGCGGTGAGATCATGTCAGGCGCGTCTGGTCCGAGCGAGGCAGCTCCGTCGAGCGCTCCCGCTGGTCTTTACGCACGTTTGGGAATCCGGTCACTCCTTTAGTGTCCGCTTGATTCCCGACCAACCCTCGCCTAATTTTGACACCTCTATGTGGTGATTTCCCCACACGGCCACGTTAGTGACCAGCGCCACCTGGTGGTGGTAATTGGTATTGCGCCTCAGTCTATTCTTATAACAGCTTCGGGGAAAGACCAGCTGTTGGAGCACCGGCGAGGGGGCTGTCTTAAGGATTTTAAGGGCATTTGTTCTGTGCTCACACCCTCTGCTATCATGTCTTCTCCAGAAGACCATTTTTACTCCTCTTACCAGGAAGTGGAGGAGGAATGGCCCCCCAACTTCTCCCTCCAGCAGTGGACCAAGCCCTCTCTCTGGCTATTTCTAGGGCGCTGGCTCCTCTTAGGGATCAGGTTGATAAGCTGGCGAAAAGCATCCCTGGGGTGTTCAGTGACCCAGATCTGGTGGTGGCGGGTCCAAGTAGCTCCCAGATGGGGAATAAAAGGGCCGTTAAGCATAACGCGGGGCACTTGGAAGGATTTGATAAACTTACGGAGACCTTCCTCAAGAGTGCGCGAACGCTAAAACATGCACCCTGCCGGGAGGAGGAGGGGCCCGGAGAAAATTGCGACACTGTCACCACTATTGTAGACCCCGACGGCGGGTTTCCCTTAGAGGGAGAGGGTGTATCGGAGGACGATTTCTCCTCCGATGAGGATAAGGACTCGGGGTGTCCCTGGCATCCAGAGTCCCACTCCTCTTAGTCCCCGGTTGGGGACGGGGTCCACTCGGACATGTTCGATCCTACCCAAATTTACCATCCTAGATCGGCAGAGTGGACACCTGACGCCAAAGTGGCAGAGTATGTGGTGGGGAAAATCCATCAACCCCTTGAAAGGGAGGTCAGGAATAGGATTAGGGGAGAATGCCCCAGGCCCTCACTGAAGGGGAAGGTGGCACACACGCCTGAAATTGATGAGAAACTATGTACCTTTTTCTCCAAGTATATGAGGGATCCCAAGAAAGGAATTGATAGGTCTTGGACGTGGTAGGGCCCTTGACCCAAATTATTCAATTGACGGAGCGTTCCAAAGAGTCAGGATCCCCTTTGTCCACGGATATTGTGGCTGGTTGGGCGCACTACCCTAAACCCTAAAACACTACCCCCTCCACTACCCAAACACCACTGCACTACCCTAAACCCTAAAACACTACCCCCAGCACGACACCCTACACTACCCAAACATAACTGCACTACCCTAAAACACTACCACCAGCACGACTCCCTACACTACCCAAACACCACTGCACTACCCTAAACCCTAAAACACTATCCCCAGCACGACTCCCTACACTACCCAAACACCACTGCACTAAACCCTAAATATACCCCCAGCATGACCTCCCACACTACACAAACACCACTGCACTACCCTAAACCCTAAAACACTACCCCAGCATGACCCCCTACACTACCCAAACACCACTGCACTACCCTATACCCTAAAACACGACCCCCTACACTACACAAACAAGACTGCACTACCCTCAGCATGACTCCCTACACTACCCAAACACCACTGCACTACCCTAAACCCTATATCTACCCCCAGCACGACCACCTACACTACCCAAACACCACTGCACTACCCTAAACCATAAAACACTACCCCCAGCATGACCCCCTACACTACACAAACACCACTGCACTACCCTAAACCCTAAAACACTACCACCAGCATGACCCCCTACACTACTCAAACACCACTGCACTACCCTAAACCCTAAAACACTACCCCAGCACGACCCCCTACACTACCCAAACACCACTGCACTACCCTAAAACACTAACCCCAGCATGACCCCTTACACTACCCAAACACCACTGCACTACCCTATACCCTAAAACACGACCCCCTACACTACACAAACACGACTGCACTACCCTAAACCCTAAAACACTACCCCCAGCACGACTCCCTACACTACCCAAACACCACTGCACTACCCTAAACCCTAAAACACTACCCCCAGCACGACCCCCTACACTACTGCACTACCCTAAACCCTAAAACACTACCCCCAGCACGACCCCATACACCACCCAAACACCACTGCACTACCCTAAACCCTAGAAAAGAAACCCCCACCCCATGCCCAATCCCCCTTACCTCTCAGTCCTCATGGTTCCTCTCTCCTCGTGGTTCCTGCTTCACGTCATCTCTGAGGGGCGGTGCACGTCGTTGTGAGGAAACTGAACAGCCTCTGTTTCCTTACAACGACATGGATCGTCTACATGTTTTTTAGAACGCATGGTCATTTACCATACATACCTTTACAACAAAATTCGTTGTAAAGGCATGCGTGGTAAATGACCATGCGTTCTAAAAAATGCGTAGTAATGACTTTCGTGATGTACAACGCATGCGTGGTAATGCATGCGTTGTAATGGTATCGCAAAGTAAAAAGTCGTTGTAACGGCTGTTTACCGATCGAAGCTGGCCCCTGTTCTTCAGTGAGACGTTTATTTGATTAATTAGGAGGAAGGAATGTGGGTTTTTACCGAAAAGTGCATTCCCGGCTGTTGTATTGTGAAAGTGTCCGTGTGGCCTGGTTTCACTTCCGGTGAGAGAGTGGAAGAGTCTGTTTGGATCTAAAGGAGTTCTGTTGTTGGACGGGGCCGGCGCAACATGTCATCAGAAAACATAGCTAATGGAAAGCGTCCTCCCTGAAGTGTGGAGCAGTGCCATGAGAGGTCAACGAGTGTGCGTCCCACCGCAGTATGACCGTACTGCGTGACCCATGTGCCGCCTCCAGGGTACGGGAGGCAGAAGCGGCATCGCAGGTCCTCTTGAAGACCGTTGTAGCACTAATTCTACAATTTGGTACTAGGGCATTTTAACTTCGTTGTTCCTGCCAGATACAAAGAGAAGATCCTGTGTTATTCAGTGCCCTCGTTACCTTTTTGTGGGTTGTGGTGCTTGTCACTCGCTGCCCCGCCGGTGCACACGACTGGGCACCCCACCTCGTGTGCCATCTGCAGGGCCTCTGCCCTCGGATCACTGGTTTCGGTTTCTGGAGTGGCAACATAAACAGTTGCTCCCAAAGGACTAGCCTTCTGAACACTTAGGTGAATATCCCCTGCACCAGCATTCCACGGAAATTCTTTCGTAGCTCTCCCACGTCAACGAGCACGGCTCCGCTCGCGACACCGTATGACGTCATCGGAGCCATAAGAGGACCTCGTCGGCGTGCTGACGTCAGTTCCACCCATTTTTTCCGTGCCACCGAGGCAAACAGGGGACCGAGACATTTTCACATGTATACATAGTATAATAAATATATATATATATTCACTGAAAAAACCATAGGTTTCAGGCACGTTATAGTTAGAAATTAGCATTTAAAAAACCTTAGAAATTCACTGAAAAAAACCATAGGTTTCAGGGGCGTTATAGTTAATTGGACATTTCACTCGTACAAAACCATAGAAATTCCCCCGTTATAGTTAGTTCAGCTAACTATAACTCGCGCGCCCCAATGCACTGCTGATGACGTCACATATTACATCACTCATGACATGGTCAGTGACATCACTCATGACATCACTGATGACATCATCCAGTGAATGTGTGTTTTTCTGAAAATAAAATATGTTTTATATATGTATATCTCAAGGTCGATGGAAGAATAAATGGGTATATAAGTGTCTAAATGGATGATTTTTTTTGTAAAATTGATTGTATAACTGACTAAGTGTATCTTAGTGAATACATAGGTTAGTGAGTAATGTTTAAATATGAAAATATCTGTATCAGTCTCTCACTTTGTGCATAAGTGGCTGCATGGGTTGGTGAGTAGCTACATGAGTGTCTATATGGGTTATTAGTTGGTTTTTTGAGTATCAGTATGAGTGTCTGTATGATTCGGTGGGGGGTATTACTTAGTGCATAGATGCATGAATGAGTGACTCACTGTTTGTATGTGTTGAAGACAGCATGTGTGCAGGACTGTATAGGTGGATGAGTATGGGTGTGTTAGTGAGTGAATGACTGTCTCAATAGTGTCTTTATGAGTAACTACATATGTTTTAAACTAGTATATGTGAGTATTGGTGTATATAAGTGAGTATATGTGAGAGTGAGAGATTGGAAGAGTTCCTGTACAAATAAGTAGGTGTTTCTATAAGTGATTGTTTAAGAGAGTAAGTATGTGTAAGTTTCTGTAGAAGTAAGTGTGGTAGTGTGTGTATAACTGTATATGCAAGTAAATGGATGTTTGATACTTTGTTTGCATGTGTGACTATGTGTGTGAGTAACTCTATGGATGAGTGGTGGTGTGTAACAGGATGTATAGGTGTATGAGTACATATGATGAGTGAGTACATGTATGAGTGACTGTATAGGGACTGTTGGTGAATGAGTGGATGTGTGAGTAGATCTTGGAATTACTAAGTAGGTGTGTTGTAACTGGTATTGGTATGTCCATTGTTTTGAAAATGTTAGTTTGTATTTTTGAGTGTGTGTATCAAAGGTTATATTAGGGTGAGAGGAGGTCTGCCACTCTATCACAAGGATGATGTCATCCATCAGTGATGTCATCAGTGATGTCACTGACCATGTCATGAGTGATGTAATATGTGACGTCATCAGCAGTGCATTGCGGGCGCGCAAGTTATAGTTTGCTGAACTAACTATAACGGGGGAATTTCTATGGTTTTGTACGAGTGAAATGTCCAACTAACTATAACGCCCCTGAAACCTATGGTTTTTTCAGCGAAAATATATATATATATATATATATCCACACACGCTGCTTGTATAGTCCCGCCGCTGCACCAGAACAGGGGGCGCGTCGTCGCAGTGGCCCACCCAAGCCCGGTACAGTCAAAATTACTCAATTTCCTCGTACACCAAGGATGACGACGCCTTGTCTCCAGCCACAAAATTGATTTGTCGGCTACAATCGATTGTAGCCAACAAATAAATCAATTTTGTGGCTTGAGACAAGGCGTCGTCATCCTTGGTGTACGAGGGAATGGAGTAATATACATATATATATATATATATATATTTTCATACACACGCACGCATATATACACACGCATATATACACACACACATATACACACACACACACATATACACACACACACACATATATACACACACACACACACACACATATACACACACCCACACAGACATACACACACCCACACATACACACACACACACATATACACACACACACACACACACACACACACACACACACATACATACACACACATACACAAATACATATTGTTAGAACTGGGGGACTCTAGTTGACAAAGGTAGGTACCTTTGTCCAAATAGGGACCCTTACTTCTAGTCAGGGTAAGGGGGATAAACTACTAAAATAACCCCTGCTCACCCCCTTGGTAGCTTGGCACGAGCAGGCAGGCTTATCTCAGAGGCAGTGTGTAAAGCATTTGTGAACACATACAGTAACAACACTACAGATGGACACCACACAGGTTGTATTATAAAAATAAGTATTTTTATATAGACTTAACACAAGACCCAAAACGACAAAAATCCACAATACACTATGAAAAATAGGGCTGTCAATGGTAGAAAATAGTTCAGTTCAAATGCAGGTGGTAAATGCGACACTCTACGTTCAATGTTCCTGGGGACAGGCCCTTGGAAGAAACACTGCTGCCTGCTTGGGAAGGTGCTTTCCTCCCCCCTGGACCCAATAACCCATCTAGCTGCCCTCCTGCATCCTCAGCCCCCTACTCATGCTCTTCCACATGCTACGGGGTACTCCTTGCTTCCACCCAGGCCTTCAGCGCCTTTTGGAACTCATCCTTCTTGGAGAGACCGGTCATAGCAACTTTCAATTTCCTGCAAAAGTATTTCAGCTGTTTTACAGTGTAACTTTCCAGTTTCTCTTCCTCAAAATCTAAATCCACAGATGCGATGGATGCTGTTTTGCTCATGGTGACTAACTTGGCAGTTCTTGGCAAAAATAGAAATCCCAGGAAAAAACAATCTACTAAAATGTAAGTGGTTGCGTTTGGTCTGCACTCACTAGTAGGGTACACCAATTACTGTATATGAGTCACAAATGCAAGTCCAGAATCCTCACCGCTGACCACCAATGTTACAACTGGGGGTCTCTAGTTGGCAGAGGTAGGTACCTTTGTCCAAATAGGGACCCTTGCTTCTAGTCAGGGTAAGGGGGATACACTACTAAAATAACCCCTGCTCACCCCCTTGGTAGCTTGGCACGAGCAGGCAGGCTTATCTCAGAGGCAGTGTGTAAAGCATTTGTGAACACATACTGTAACACAGTGACAACACTATAGATGGACACCACACAGGTTGTATTATAAAAATAAGTATTTTTATATAGACTTAACACAAGACCCAAAACGACAAAAATCCACAATACACTATGAAAAATAGGACTGTCAATGGTAGAAAATAGTTCAGTTCAAATGCAGGTGGTAAATGCGACACTCTACGTTCAATGTACCTTTGGATGCGTAACGCGATACAAACAAAAGAGTTGCAGGGAAGGTGATGTGTCGGTTCCTTGCTCCGGGGGAGGTGATGCGTCGGTTCCCTACTGCTGCGTAGGGGACGGTGATGCGTCGGTTCGTTACCGGAGAGGAGGTGATGTGTCGGTTCTTCACTGCGTGGGGAGGTGATGCGTCGGTTTCTTACTGCGCTTCTGTGGCGATGCGACCAGCAGCGCCTCGATGCGATGACGACCCGGTGCAATGAAACAAAATGGCGTCTTCTTGATGCAACAACGAAGGGGGCGATGCGTGCACGCCCGACGGCCGTGCGGCGACTCGGTGAATCTTCTGAGCCGCGACAGGCCCTGCGACACGTTTCTCCGATGATGCGACGGCGTCTGCTGCGACGGCGACACTCTTCTCCGGTGATGCGATAGCGGCAGCGGCGGCACGCTTTCTCGGCGATGCGACGACAGCTGCTGCGGCGGCAACACGCTTCTTCTTCGTGAGTCGCGCTTCCAGCTCCCAGCGACACGCAGTCTCTCAGAAGGCCCAACACAACAGTGGGCACTTCAAATTCCCAGCAAGAGAATTCAGGGGAGCTGGTTGGTGAAGTCTTGTATCCCTGAGACTTCAGCAGGAGGCAAGCTCAATCTTCAAGCCCTACGAGATTTTCTGCAAGATGATGAAAGTAGTCACAAAGTTCCTTTCTCCTTTCTTTGGCAATCAGGCAACCACTGCAGGCCAATCCCTCAAACAGAACACAGCATAGGGATAGTCTCCTCCTTCAGTTTCTGTGGTTCCTCTCCTCAGCAAAGGTTCTTCTTGTTTCCCAGATGCGATCTAAAATATTGGGGTCTGGGTCCCAATATTTATACTAGCAAATCCTTTGCTCTCTGAAGGCAGAGGGTCCTGTACCTAGTCCAAACCAGTTCTGGGTGCATTCTGCCATTGCACACCTTCTTCCTTTCTCACTGTGGGCCAGGGACATCAGACGCACCACAGGAGGTGGAGCCAGCATTGTGGAAGGCAGGCACAGCCCTATTCCGGCCCAGGTGCTACTCCTCCCACCACTCTACATGCAGGTAGGTCTATTCAGCCCTGTGCTGACTCACCCTGTATCCTGGAGTCCCCCAGCCCCTGTCACTCACAAACCCAGACATACAATACACAAGCTAGCAGAGGCAGGCTGGATGGTTAGGCAAGAAAATACCTACTTTCTAAAAGTGGTATTTTCAAACACAATGTTAAAACTAACTTCACTAAAAGATGTATTTTATCATTCTGAGTTCAGGCATACTAAATTCGTTTTTCTACCATATTCCCTGGGTCAGTTAGGATTATAAAATGTTCTAATCAAACTGCCCATTCTGGCCTATGGGGACAGGTAGCCTTGCAATAGTGAAAAACGATATTGGCTGTAATTCACTATCAGGACATGCCACACACACCAGGGCATGTCCTACCTTACACATGCAATGCACCCTGCCCTAGGGCCTACCTTAGGGGTGACTAATATGCAGAAAAGGGAAGGTTTGGGGACTGGTAAGTGGGTGCACTTACAAAGTCGACATGGCAGTACCAAACTGCACACAGGCTCTGCAATGGCAGGCCTGAGACACACTTTACAAGCTGCTCCTGTGGGTGGCACAACCAGTGCTGCAAGCCCACCAGCAGCATTTGATTCACAGGCCCTGGGCACAAACAGTGCACTGTTCCATTAAGATCCGAGGACAAGTTAGGCCTTTACCTGCAGAAGTCCAAAGTGTGGATTGAGCCTGTCTGTCTCCTAGGAGATTCTGAACAAGAGAAGCAGCTCCCAACTCCCTGGCCAGCAAACCTTGTCTGAGGTTGTTCACTTCTCTAATTCCACTTTCCACTATACTAATTCACCACTAATCCTTTATGGGTTCCAGAGTAGCGTGCTACTCGCCAACAAAGCGTTTCAACACCTCATCAGGGTTACAAGCGCTATATAAATGCAAACCTTTTTTCTTTTTTACCCCTCCCTAACCCTTCTCAATCCAAATAACTAACATATCCACCACTCAAATTACTTCATATTTCACTATACTAATTTTCAACACTAATCCTTTATGGGTTCCGGAGTAGCCTGCTACTCGCCAGAAAAGCGCTTCCAACACTCCATCAGGGGTAACAGGCGCTATATGAATGCAAACCTTTCTTTCCCTTCTATCCCTCCGCTATCCTTCTCACTCCAAATAACTGACCAATATCCACCACTCAAATTACTTCATATTTCACCATACTAATTCACCACTAATCCTTTATGGGTTTCCGGAGTAGCGTGCTACTCGCCAAAAAAAAAGCGATTCAACAGCCCATCAGGGGTTAGAAGCGCTATATAAATACAAACCTTCTTTCCTCTTCTATCCTTCTGCTATCCTTCCGAATCCAAATAACTGACTAACATATCCACCACTTAAAATTTACTTGCATGTTTCACTATACTAATTCAACACTAATCCTCTATGGGTCCCGGAGTAGCGTGCTACTCGCCGAAAAAGCGCTTTGACGCCTCGTCAGGGGTAGTAAGCGCTATACAAATGCAATTACAATACAATACTAGGGTCTGACAGTGAATCAAATAGGCCAAACATGGAGTCACTAATCCATACATCAATTTACCATAGGGAGCACTTGCACTTTGGCACTGAATAGCAGTGGCAAAGTGCCCAAAGCATCTAGACCAAAACATAACAACAGTGGAGGCATAGTGAAAAAATGGAAGGGAGACCCCCGCCAAGGATGCCAGGTCTAACACATATACACACACACACATATATATATATATATATATATATATATATATACACACACATACATACATATTCAAAACCTTCTCCATTTGCCCAAGGAGATATGAGACGCAAGTGCCACCACGTGATAAAAGGTGTACTTCCTGCTGGTGATTCGAAACTGCCGAATGGTCCTGTGATCAAGACTTGACTGATGAAACGGGTAGGGGAGAAACTCAGCAGTTCATGTTTTGCCTCAATAAATGAAGTTGGAAGCCTTTCTCAAGTGTGTCTCATATCTCCTTGGGCAAATGGAGAAGGTTTTGAAGGTTTTTGCCCGGAGCTGTAAAGAGACTGCACACCCCTTCAAAAAATGACACAAACCGCCCATTAGGAATTGTAGGTGGTGGCTGTTCTCGCAGATTTCTTCCGTTCATGTGGGCTCGCTCGGCCTTTGGATTTGGGGCTGAAATGCGGGAGAATAGGTAATTGGAGAGCTAATTGGGGCATCAACGCTGTGAATCTACTGAAGAATTTGATGAAATAATGTGAACTTGTAGGACCAGAATGCATCAAACATTGCTCTCACATGAGAGGCTCATTGGAGTGCTATCACAAGATAAAAGGTGTACTTCCTGCTGGTCATTCTAAACTGCTGATTGTACCCGTGATCAAGGCTTGACTGCTGAAAAGTTTAGGGGAGCCAAGCAGTAGTTCATGGTTTGCATCAATAAATAAATAAGTTGGAAGCCTTTCTCGAGTGCATCTCATATCTCCTTGGGCAAATGGAGGTGGTTTTGAACGAACATACATATATACATACATGTATACATACATACATATAAAGCTCAAGACCGACTAGCTGCTATCGAACTCACGGCGGGTGTCTTTACATGAGTGATGGTGGAGCTCACGTCAATAAATCCCAGCTCAAAAAGTCACTGCTAGGCACTCACTGGGTCTTAATTGCGTTTATTTATGCAGGCACGTTTCGGCGAGAAAATCATCAATCTCAATGCTTCAAACACATTTAAATGCACTGCATTCTCGGTTCATTCAAATATACGTAGTCATGTCCTCATTGGTGGATTCACTGCATCATGATAAAGAAAGGACTTGAATAGTTTTAGCGACATCGCGGCCGCCATCGTGTGCTAAACAGATGTAAATCACACTGTATATCAAGGCTCAAATGCTTGTAGTAGACTCACCCCAATAGGTAAGTATAGAAATATGCCATGTTGTCGCCATCACTAATTGCAACCCCACTCGGGCTCCCTTCGAGCTTATGCATTGCAAAACCCCTCCCCTGCCCCTGGATGTTAAAAGATGGAAATCCTCTATTCCAACATGAGCACTGGTTGAATGAAATAGCGGACTAGCAGCATGTGAAGGGGCCATATACAAAGGGAATTATCTCATGCTGATTTCTGATTCATTATGGGAACCATTCCTTAAACTGTAAAATACACACTTATTGTACTGGTCAAGGGAGTAAACCTTTCATGCTTAAACTACTGAAATAGCAATGTAGAGTGGTACTGCTTGTACTGCATATAGTGGTTTCCAATATGGATGCACTGGAAGTGGCATTTTTGTACCTACAATGATATTATGTAAGCAGCATGTATATGCGCTACCAATACACCAGAAGAGACAGTCACTATCTGTGTCCTGTTTTTAAGGCATTTGCTTTATTCGGTCAGGCTTCATTTGTCTTGATTTTATTTTTATTATATTTTGGTATGCTTTGAGACGTCTGCAAGATTTAACATGCAGTATTTCAGGAACTGTATACCTTGCTGCATATCGTGATGTATGGTTAATATACATTGATAGAAATGGCAATAAAAGATTAGTGCAAATATAAATTTTTCAAAAAATAAACGAAACAGACACTTTCTTGCACTGCACATTTTCACAAAAAAATGCTAAACTTCGACTATTTTCTCAGTTCCTTCCATGGGAATCCACAAATCCTGGATACTTTTAGAATTCCCTAAATGTGGGAAGAAAAGAAGCAAATTTGGCCCGGATACCTTTTGTGGAAGAGAAATTATGAAGGCATAAGTGTGAACTGTCCCAAAAATCAAGAAAAAGGCCTCGGCACTTAAGGGGTTAATAATAAAATGATGCACAGCACCAGATGACAACATGGGACTGCTTAACCAGGTGACAGTACAGTCATTTGTTGACATGCAGATTATGCAGTATTTATATCCAACACTGCTTATTAAATTCACCTCATGGACTGATCCCTTCCCAAACCCCACAGTATTTGAATATTTGTTTATGGGTTCTTACATTTCTATTAGTTAGGCCTACGTTATTAAAAACTGATGCCAAAAGGATCAGAGCAACTCCATTGATGCTTATCGATACTAAAAGCCAGGAGGAGCTTCTCCTCGTCCCTTTACATTGCCCGCCTACCCCCAATTCTTCAATCAACGAATGGTATCTTGCCAATCCCAGAGCAACCAGGCCATGTCATTAACTGCCTACCCTATAATTTTTTGCACTACGGATGATGCTCTAGCCAGGGCCATTTGTGTAAGGCATGCCCCAACTGGCTCGACCTACAAACCTGTAGAAGTGAACTGTTAAAAAGGATCACCTCAGCCTTAGCATCCCTTTTTCCATCTCACATGTGGGTAAACTCGACAATTCTCGAGTATATGGAGTTAGAATATCTAAAAACAGCCACTAGAAGTCATGAGCGTTCACAGGTGGTATGCACTGGTGCAGACAAAAATACACTGTAATCCCTGAGCAAGTTGAGAGGCGGAACTCGTTCCTCTCCTGTGCTCTGGCATGTGTCCAAGATTAAGCTGCTCCTTGCTCAGAAATTAAATACATGGCAGTCCAACCGATTGTGCCAATTTTAGGTCGAAGCCTACTAGACAGCTCATCTGTCTGGTTGCAAAGACATATTGGGGACATGCTGAAAGTTTCCCTTGGAATGCATTCCGCCCATTGCTTACCATAGGCTCTGTGTTTGGGTTTTGTAACTTACATTTGCTTGCTTTCTATTTGCTGGCTTTATTCGTTTTAAGCTGTCCAGCATGTCTTTGTCCCTCCCGTGGAGCATAGCCTGTTTACCACCTTGCTGACTGGCTTCTTCCATTCTTTTACGTGTGCTCACTTTCTGGAAACTCTTTTTTTCTTTTTCGTGAGGCACTCCATGAGAGTACATGTGTTTTCAGTTGTCTCCCTTGAAAACTAGTTCAGGAGGCAGTAAATGAGCTGCCTTTATTGGAAGAGGTTTCCTGCCTAAAATATTTCTGCTCAACTGATTCGACTTAGATTTCCAATACCACCAGTTCATCAATCTTGCATGCCTGTGAGGAGCAATGTTCTGCCTATGAGGTCATTTATTTTGGTCAGTGTTCTTTAGTAATAACATAACTTAAACAACCCTCTTCCTCAATTTCATGCCCATGACATAGGCGCTAGTAGTAGAGGTGTGGCGATTGCTGAAGCACCTCCAAAATAACCATGCTGGAATTCATAAGTGAATGAATAGCAAGCCTTTAAAATATTTATCCTGCCACATTTGCTGTGCATTCAAAGACAGAGGTCAAATGTCAGCCTCTGTCCTCCGAAGGAGGTTGGAGCTTACTTATTTTTCTCTGACTGCAAAGTTAGAGGATTTATGTGACAATCTTGCTGTGTACTGGGGGTGATAAAGGCTGTAGAAATGAATTTTCCTAGCACACAACAAAATGCCAGTAAATGAACTGTACAAGTATTTCAGAATATATCAGAATTAGGAAAGCACAAATGAAGCATTTATTTTAATATGATCAAATCAATACACTAGGTGATGCCGAATTTCACACATTATCATTTGTGTGCTGTATAACTTTTATAAGTAAAACTATATGTCTGTGCAAATGTAATGGTAATTTCAATTGAAAATGTGTTGCCTGTGAAGGCAGTGCACTACCACACCATGCATACTCCACTCTACAACGCTCTACTCCAGGTCACTCTATGCCCCTACACTCTACGACATTTTACTCAACTGTACACAACTCCACTCTACAACACTCTAGGGTACTCTACGACACTCTAGGATACTCCACACTATCACACTCTAGGCTACTCCGCGCCACTCCACGACACTGCATACCACTCTATGCCACTTTACGCCACGCCACAATACGGCACTCCACACCACTCCATTCCACGCCACTCACTTCTATGTAACTAAACTAACTTTTGCCATGCTGAGCAGCCGCTGGAGTACAGCATGGCTAAAATACATTGGCAAAGCTAATAACTCTCCCATAGACGAGACCTACTGGCTTTGCCAATGCTTGTTAGTTATGTAGACTTGCTAGAAACATGCTTCCCGTAATACAAAGATAACTGATCATCAAACACAATGATTGCAATATAGATTGTGTCTATTCTATCCTTCTAAAGAAAATCTCTAGGCCCGTTTTGAAATGCATAGTATTGAGGATTGTGGCATACTACTGGACAGAGCCACGACTGCCCGGACTGGCCGTGGTTTACGGAGTTTTTGCCCACTAGGTTCATTATTCAAATAAGTTCCCAAATGATTTTGACGAGGGGTGTTGGCAATGGGTACGCAGACCAATACATATTTTAAGAAAAGTCTGCGATTATCAAAACAGTTTACGGTCCCATCGCAAGAGTAAAATATCCGAAGACTGCAGAACCGAAACCAACTGAGCAATAGTGACGAGCGCAAGGTGGGGGACATTCCACTGCTGTTAGTTAAACCATTCACTCTATTACACTCAATTTCACACAAGAGAAAAGTGGCAATTCATTATGCAGTCCATTTAATAAATGTACAAAACATCGGCTCCTTTCAACCTTGAGAAATAACTTGTATAATCTAGAAAGGTCATAACTTGAAAACGTCACCTTGATAGTTGACTGACGTTGCATATGTAATCCCCAGCGCTCCAAGATACTACTGTTCTAATTAATGTATTATTCTTTACTCCAATTAGGGCAAGATGGCTCAAGGAGTAAATCAACCATCGAGTCACCGCTAATGTACAATTTTAAAAGTATAGAACTGGACCGCAGCAGAATTCCGGCCCAGGTCTCTGTGAGTCTACATAAGGCAACAATGGTCTGTCAAATTCGTCGTATTTTAATCGGGTGTTAAAAAGTACAAATAAAAAATCGTGGGGATTATCTTCACTCAGAAAATGACACTCCATGCTCTTTGTTTAGCTGCGACAGCTGTGTGTTGCCCTGCTGCTGCGTTGTATCATATGCTGAAATGTCATTTAATTTGTAAAATATCCTTTCTTCTGCGGTAGGGAACGGTCAACGGAGACAGCCGACGTCTTCAAGTGCAGAGACAGCAAGGTCCCCCGAGGAAAGGCTAACAAGAGAGAGCAGTCAGGTCACGTCTGCTCCTCCCAGGGGATTGTTTTTGTAAATGAGAACAGTAATCCACATAGTGACAACACGAACTGAACCGTAGCACACATGACCAGGCTTGAGAATGAGGCCTTCCCCCAACAGCTGGGCTCAGTCAACGACACCAGACACAGGGTAACAGAGATGCAAAGGCAGGAGAGAATGGGAACACGAAGAGAACGGGTCGCCATTAAAGACAGATGGTGACAGTGCCTGCTCCAAGCATGTTCGGATCTACGCGGACATCTCACTCCAACAACCGAGCAAGCTCCGGGCTTATGAAACGGAGGCCGAGAACACGGAGCTCCACAATCACCAAAACGCCGAGGAGTTCTCCATTGCTGCAAGCCACAGGCCCTCTCTGCCCTGATACCCAAGTGATCCATATCACTTCTACCAGCCCAAACCGATCTCTGCTCTGAGCTATGAAGAATTCCAGCTCTCCACTCTCAGACGCGGCATTCCACGCCATTTGACCCGTGATGACATTGCATGGCTGGCCACTCATAGCTCCTACTTTCGTGCACGAAAAAAAAGTAGTGAAAACACGAGCACTGTCGAAACAAGCCACTTTTTTTATGGACTGCCTTGAAAATGATGTCCCCAGACAATTATGTGAGAATCACCAGGAGAGAGGGGCTTTGGCTCCGCTCAAATGTTAGGAGCCAGGAGCACATCCTTTAATTGGGCAGAAGTTGCGTGCTTCCACAAAAAAGTTCTTCCCCTCCACACAGCTGTCATCATTTTATATATTTATCCAGCTACCTCAGCTTGACATTTCAGGGGCACACATGTGACATTGTAAAGCTATTAAAGTGTTTAAGATCACTAAATAATTTGTGGTGCTTTTCTCTGGTAGCAGCACAGATGGGAGGAGGAAAGTATAACCTACATGTATTTTTAGGTCTAGCATGACAGTGCAACGGTCACATGACCTTTTAACCTACACCAATATTATTTTACAGTTCTTTGATTCCTCACAAACCCATATAGTAAGTAAAAAGCTTATAAAGTGCATGAATGGCGAGGTGTCTTGGCGCTGGGAGTGGCAAGGAAACGAGTGAAGAATCAGGTGAAAGCTTCACTCCTGTAAGGGGAATAGCCAGGTCTTAAGCATTTTCCTAAACAGGGGTCTAGCAGGTTGTAGCCTAATGATGACCGGTAATTCATTCCAGAGCTTAGATGCTCGATAGGAAAGGTTTCTACCTCCCCATCTAGCCTTTTGTATTCTGGTGACCTGGACTAGACCTTTATTGGCAGATCTAAGATTACGCCGTGGGGAGTGCCAGTGAAAAAGTTTCTGTAGGTCCGATGACCCACCACCATATAAAGCTTTATGCACGAGGCATAGCGCCTTGAATTCAATGCGCTGCTTGACCGGAAGCCAATGCTGCTGGCAATATGGTGGTATTTAAGAATATTGAGGATTTTGGAGGGATTGAAGCTTTAACAGTTGCCGTTTGTTTATGCCCAAGAAAAGGGAATTACAGTAGTCGATTCGTGAGCGAATTAGTGCGACATTAACAGATTTTCTGAGGTCTATGGGAATAAGAGGCAAAATTTTGCGCAAGGTTTTTAGTAGGGAAAAGCAAGATGGTGTCAAATGGTTGATCTGTCCTGCAAAGTTTAGTTGGTCATCAAACAGGAAACCTAAGTTCCTGGCTTTTACCACGGGGATCGGGCAGTGATCTGCTTCTGCCGGCCACCAGGAGTGATTCCAGAGCAGTGGCCCATTCCCAAACTCCATGACCTCCGTTTTGCCTGTGTTTAATTTGAGGCAATTCTGAGGCATCCACCCCATAATGTGCTTCAGACAGCTGTAAAATCTCCCAGCCATGTTTTCCACACTCAAAGAAATAGAGATGACAATTTGAGTGTCGTGGGCATACGATACCAGCGAGAAACCGTGAGCCCTAGTCAGCTTGGCCAGAGGTGTAACATAGATGTTAAATAAAGTTGGCGACAATGCTGAGCCTTGGGGAACTCCGCAGGGGAGGGAGAACCTCTTGGATTTAAAATTATACCTACACACCCTCTGTTACCTCGCAGTGAGGAACGAGGTGAGAAGGGTTAGGGCCGCCTCTCTGATTCCCATTGCCTTCGGCCGCTGCGTTAATACCAGATGGTTAACAGTATCAAACGCAGCTGATAGGTCAAGAAGGATTAAAATGGCTCTTCCTCCCCCGTCCAGCTGTCTGCGTATTTCCTCTGTGGTCATGATTAGAGCTGACTCGGTGGATTGCTGTGGCCTGAAGCCATGTTGGGTGGATTCTAGGTCACTGGCGTCGAGATATCCAGTTCGATTTTGGTGGATTGATTTTTCTAGAATTTTGGCAGTAAGCAGGATATAGGCTGATAGTTTTTCACCTCGGAAGGGTCCAGAGATGGTTTCTTTAAGATTGGTCTAATACAGGCTTTCTTCCAAGAGGTGGAAAAGATTCCTGACCTGATGACATTGTTCAAAAGTGGGGCTAGTTGAATACTAATCTTATCCAAATCCAGATGTATTATAGCGAGGGGACAGGGTCTGTCGGCGACCCCGATTTTGAGGATAGTAGTAGATGGTTTACTTTGTCCACTGATAAGGGTGTGAAACTGGTCAATTGGCAAGCAATGGTATCCGAGGTAGAGTCCACAGTCGATTGTAAAAGGGGCGTGATAGAAGCAGGGACCTGCCCTGCAAGTTCGTCATAGACCATTTGCACTTTGGTCTGAAAGAAATTGGCCACCTTATCGCAGAGAGCTTGATCTGGTACAAATTGATTCTCCTGATTGTTTGGACAAAGCAGTGACGGTCTTAAAAACCTCTCTCGAAGAGTTTTTAGCCGCCTCGATTTTGCCTGTAAAGTATTTCATTTTAGAGCTTTTAATGGCTTCCTTGTATTCAGCTAGTGCAACTTTGTAGGTATGTTTGCCCTGCTCACTATAGTCTGCCCTCCAAGCCCGCTCTAAGCGTCTACACTTAGATTTTATAAGTTTAAGATCTGAGTTATACTGGGGGCTGAAGCTTTCTTTCTCGGTTGTTTACGTATTTTTTCTCAGGTCAACCAATCCATAGCTGATCTAATCCAGCCATCAAAGTTATCGGTGGCCTTGTTGTCGTCTGGCACTAACAAGGGTGGACTTTTATCAAGCGTCTCTACTAGATTCTCTTTCTTGATTTTAAGCCATGGTTTGAATTTGGTAGGGGGCAGGTTCTTAGACTGCGACATATGACTCTCCAAATGGGAGAGTTTGAAGAAAATAGCTTTGTGGTCTGTCCATGTTAGGGGTAGTACTTTGTCCACTATAATATTAGAATTGTTGGTGAAAATACCATCAAGAATATTATGGGCCTTCTGTGTGGGCTCTGAAACTAATTGTGTGAGACCGAAGCCTGCCAGACTATCTAATAGAGTGGAGCTGTCTACATTCTTATCCCATTCTAGATGAAAATTAAAATCCCTCAGTATTGTAAATGTCAGGGAGTCCAGACAAGATTCCATGAGGGTCTGTAGACCTTGAATGAGCAAAGATTTTGGCCCTGGCAGCCAATATAGAAGTAGAACGGGGAAGGACAAGGTGTTAGAAATTTTAATGTTAAAGGTCATAGCTTCTGCACCTGGCAGCTGAATAGACTCAAAAGGTGGCTTTAAAGATAAACTGGTAAATGATTGCTATGCCACCCCCCTTTTGCCCTTTCTTGTCTACACTGGCCAAAACATATCCTGCCGGTAATGCTATAACCCAGTCGGGCTCGGGCATTTCATTTGCCCAGGTTTCCGTTAGGAAAACCATATCCGGGTTTAACGTCTGCAACATACATTCAAACTCGTATTTGTGCTTAATCACTGATCTAGTGTTAAGCAAAATGGCATTTAGCGAGCTCCCAACCGGTTCATGGTAATTATTTCTCCCTTTTAAGAGGTTGTGTGGAAGAGGAGATAAAGAGGTGGCTCTGCAGACTTCAGTATCCATTCTCATGCTACTTACTTGTAACGCTTCACATTACCATACATTCCTTTCAAGTCGGGCCTATTGGCAGTGCCAATGCTTTTTCTTTCTCTGCCCCCCTCACTTCCAAACCTACCGTCCTATTTTTTTTAAAATATATTAAAAAAAGAAAAGTAGTGTCCTGCAATACCAAAGATAGCTGTTGCGGAGTAGTATGATAAATAGTCATCTTAAAATTGCTTTTCTTCTTCTATTCCAAATGCATTGTTTTTTTGTTTTTTTAAATGCAAAAGAAGATAGAATAGATCATGGGTAGAATTAAAGTTCACGGAACTATCCCATGTGAGGGAAACATTAAAGGCACCCATGTGACATCAGGTTGATTGTGAACGTCTTTACTTCAAAAATAGATTTACAACTAGCGCCCACGGTGTTGCTGAGAAGGACAACAGATACCTGTAATAACAAAAACCTTCACAATATCCTGAAAAAACATGCAACAGGTTGACAAACGGATAACGAAGATAAAGCACAACAGGATGAAAATAAGGGAGCAAAAAAGGAAGAGAGGAAAGATCAATCAAATTAATAGATTTTTAGAGTGCTTTTCATCCTTGAGGGTATCCAGGAGCTGGCAGGGTCCAGTTGATTAGCCAAATAGCCAGGTCTTCAGGGACGTTTGGAACTCTGAAAAAGATGGGGAGGTCTGTAGATAAAAGGGTAGCTCGTTCCATGTCTTTGCTGCTAGGTAGGAGAAGGAGCGTCCTCCGCATCTGCTACGTCGGATGCAGTGGATAAGGGTTAGAGAAAGGGGAGTGGAGGTGTCGGTATGCTGATGGCAGTTCAGGCGGTGGTTCAAGTTGGCGGGTCCGTAGTTGTGAAGGGCCTTGTATGCATGGGTCAGGAGCTTCAACTGGCATCTTTCCTGTACAGGGAGCCAGTGGAGTTGCCTGAAGTAGGGGGGTGATGTGGCTTCATCTAGGGAGATCCAGGACGAGTATGGCTGCGGCATTCTGTATGGTCTGTAGTCGGAGGAGGTGAGCTGCGATCCATGCTTAGCAAGCGTTGCCGTAGTCCAGTCGGCTGGAGAGGAGGGCCTGGGTGATGGTGCGTCTTGAGCTTTGGGGCAGCCATTTGAATATCTTACGAAGCATGCGGAGGATGAAGAAGCAGAAGGAGACAGAGTTGACCTAAGTCGTCATGGTTAGCTTGTTGTGCAGAGTGATGCCAATGGTAGCGTGATTCAAAGGCTAATCATGTCCCGCCTTGATTATGGTAACTCACTGTATTTAGGCAGCCCAAAATCAGTGATAAATAAACTTCAGATCACTCAAAATGCTGCCGCCCGGATACTGTTAGGTATTCAGAAAACACAATAGGCTGGCACTGCGCTTAAAACGAATCATTGGCTGCCCGTAAGCTGCAGATTACAATTTAACGCACTATGCATTTTATATCGACAAAGCATAAGACAGGCCCATCTGTTCTGCAGCAAATAGCCATCCCCCATCATGGCAGTAGGGACTTGCGTTCTAACAACTGTGGACTGCTTTTTATCCCCAGAATTAAGAAAGCTAGAAGTGAGGGCATGTCTTTGGCCTACCTCACAGCTAGGGTTTGGAACTCTCTGCCTACCAGCCTCAGATTGGAGGACAATTTTGGGAAGTTCAGAAAAAAACTTAAGACATATCTTTTCTCTTAGTTCTGTGCTTTATAAGTTCTGGAAAATAGAACAGAATATAATGCCAATGTTCCTAGCATGGTCAGTAGGGGTAGGAGTAGGTCTGACTTCTGAGGGCTACCAGGATGAGTCCCGGGAGGATCGTTTGTTTCTGAAAATAGGAACGTCTGTCTTGTCAGAGTTGAGACTTGGGCCTTAATGTGGACAGAGATCCCCATGCGTTTCTCACTGATTAATAACTTTACATGACACATAGTGATGTATATATTTTTTTGTATTCTCAATAACATTGTTAACAATATATTATACATGTATGTATGTATTTCTGGTTTAACATTTGCCAACTCATAACAATATGTGAACAATCTGATAGCAAATATACATCCTCATACAATCTTATACTAAGAATAGAAATGTGGACAGAGAACTTTGTGCTTTTTACACACTAAAAACAATGTTTGTATCCATACTATGTATGACATGGTAGGCGTGTATTTTTTCTGTAAGGTTGAATAACATTATCAATAATAACCCCATATGTATGTACACATCTTTGGTTAACATGTAATAACTCGCAAGCGCATGTGAAAAATGTGATATCAATTAGACTTCCTTATATAATCTTGTAACAAGTAAGAAATCTTTGAAACATGTCCATTTACAGTGATTGAACGTATGTTTAAAGAATGGATTCGAAATGTCCAAATGTAAAGGTACATATTTCTTTCATGCATCTTTTCTTATCTTGTCATGGTGCAATCTGTATCTTGAACTGTTCAGTACATAGGACCAGCGTGGCTTTTGTTACAGTCATCACAGTGGGAACACTATCCATGTTTTGAGAACAACACCATAATTTTCACTCTCATGTTATATTTTTGTAACACTTTATTACTCTTTACATCATGAGTATAAGGAACCTAAGTGGTTAAAGTGCTACGAGTATATACATCTGCTTTTTTCCAAATAGGGACACCATAATTATCACAGTCTTTGGGATTCTAACCCAATGAGTCCTGCATCACAATCAAATCTTTTCTCTTTCCGTACATATGAAAGACACCAAGTATATCACAATTGTATTATTCACTGTGCGGTATGTATAACTACAACTATACCCCTCCTAAACGGCCGCTATATTACTTATTATATCTGGGACCATTACCTATTGAGTCCCTCTTCTCTTGCGGCTCGCTTTCACGTCCTACCCTTAAAAGGATGTCTGCTTGGCCAGTTCTCCTCTTCCTGAGACGCAAGGAAGACACTGCCAGGTAAGAACACTGAACACATCAATTATTAGAGCGTTTCGCTACCTCAAAAGTATTTCTTTGTAGGCGTGGGACTTTCACTTGATTTAATCACTGCACTCATTTCAGAACCAACGAGTGCATGCGTTGTTGCTTAATGTACGCACTTTGTTATCAACAACACTGTCCAGTGCGATAATTCAGCATGCATACCAAGAGACATGTCTTTAGAGTAGGGCTTTTCTATAAACATGCACAATAATTCTAGCAGTATATAGAAAAGCGAGGAGGTGATATTTACTTTCTTTCCTCTTGTTATGGTACATACCTGGCTCTGCTCTTTATCGAATCTCTGGTTACTATCAACATGAACTTATAGAATAGGATGCTACCATTTCCTTTACTTTCAAGAAAGAAGTTTACTATGGACTCCATTCTCTTACTTCATATATGTGGACATCTTCTTTAGGATTCTGGTATTTAGGTAAGATTTAGCTACCACTATTATTTTTTTGGTCTTGCTGTTTATTTTAACACCAGCAACTAAAAATAATTGTCAATTTTTTCATGCAATTTGGAACAAGACATATTCCAGGGCAAGTTTTCACCAAGACTTAAGATTCTTTGTTTCTACTATTTTATGGTCAACCCCCACCTTTAATTTTACCATAGGGGTGAGTCGATTTTGAGTTTAATGATCCCCTTACCACATCACTTGACATATGACTTACTTGCCTATATTACCACTATGATGTTACTCTCTATCAGTCTTTGTCCCACCCTCACCTCATGTACAATCTTTCTTTATATATAGTTACTTCAACCACGTTTTGACTTGGAATCAGTGGTCTCTTACCACACCTTACTACTGTTGGTGTTAACTGCTCGCTCCTTACCATAATTTACATGTAAGTGATCTATTTTGCTTATAAACAATCTTGCTTACAGTAATGGATTAAGCAACATATACATTCTGCTTCTGTGTACCTACTTGGCCCTTTTTAGGTCGAGCCTAGCGCAGCGCGCATGCGCTGACTGCGAGGCTTCTTGTAAGTACTTTAAACTAGTCTGTGGGGGTCTGACTCCCCCCACGCATGTGGTTGGCTTTTGCGTGTGTCTTTCAAAAATGAAAGCACGCAAATGGCTAAAGGCGGGCGCATGTCCCACCTCTTTTTTTAATGTTCACTCCCACTGCGTTTTGCTCTCGGGAGCGAGCAGCGGCGCTCAGGGCGGCAGCTGCATTCCTCGTGGGTCAGGTTACAGTGCTTTCTCTTTCGCTTGCAATCTGACTGAATGTCCAGTGCTGTATGCCTTTCACAGACAGCGTCTTCCCTTCGACTCGTCTCCTTTTTACAAACACCATCTAGGCACGATACTCTCTACCCCAACCCTCCCGGAATTTTACGGCACAACTTCAGACTGACTGACTCCGCCCTTAACCTTCATACCTTCCACAGATGCTACACTAACATGTGACTGGCTGCGCAGTGCTGCCAACGTGCCTCTTATTGCCACAACAATATGCTGCGATTGACTTTCCACAACATAACAAGCTTTTAATTGGCTGGCCAATCGACGGACTCTTCCCTACCCCTTCACAGGCACAAACAGGGCACCAGTGACGTGGCGTCAGTGCTAAATTGCTTTTCTGTGCCAATAACAGCCCTTCGAACGTTTGGCGTTGATGACAAAGGCTAAAGATTTATTTTCACAATAATACATGCGCATAAATTTGTGCACGCAAGGACAACAATTTCCTTCATTTTTATGATCATTATGTTTCATTTTCGTACTATTAGTCCTCCGTATATAGACGTCGTACATCCTAACATTAAAATGTAACGGAAGAGGTAAAATTGATGTTTTATGCACGGGCAGATTAAGTGATTTGCCCAGAATCACCAGATGTTGAGCCGGCCTCGGGACTGACAAATGATTCACTATCGTTGTCTCCTTTTTACAAACACCATCTAGGCACGATACTCTCTACCCCAACCCTCCCTCTACAACATACCTTAAAAACATTGCCATTAGCTCTCACTAAACACTTATAACGTCCCAAAGGCGTCTCTTGGCTATGCCAATGCTGGTTTCTTTCACTAGCTGTGCCGTGTGCTAAGACACCGTGTGGGAGGTGTCACTCACAGGGGTCTGTTGCAGAACATTACAGATTACGTTTGGACCCTTCCAGATGAATTTGTGACCGCTTACTTATATTGATTCAAGGTTGGTCTTACAAGACTACAGTGTCTTAGACACAGACGCTTGCTCCTACCCTAGAGATTAGAACAAAGGTTCACTAATAGTGTATACATTCTGCCTCCGTCTGCCATTCAGCCACTTCTATTACTAATTGTACTGGATGCGACTACACCGTGTAGGAGGGTATTTCCAAAGGGTCTGCGGCAAATCCTCATAGAGGACATCCGGATCCATCTAAATGAACGTTTTGACTGCTTTTGTATATTTTTTGAAGGTTGGTCCTATGAGATTATCGTGTCTCCAACTTTGACACTTCTGTTCACTCTGGAGATGGATACACTTTCTTACATACTTTTTGTCTTGCTCTGAATAAAAGATTTCCGGCTTCAGAGGCTGGGACCTTTTCATTTACTCTGGGTAGCCATGCTCTTTATAAGTTCTGGAGAATAGAACAGAATAGAATGCCTAAGTTCCTAGCGTGGTCAGTGGGCGTAGGAGTAGTTCTGAGGGCCACCATCATGCGTCCCAGGAGGATCTTTTGCTTCCGAAAATCAGTACCTCTGTCTTGTCGGAATCGCGCTTCAGGCAGGTGTCCTTCCAGTTGGCAACATCTGTCATGCATTTGTGGATGTTGGCCTTGGTGGTGTCTTCGGAGAAGGAGATGATTAGCTGTGTGTCGTCGGCATAGGATATGATGTTGAGTCCATGGGTTTTGGTGATGCTGGCCAGAGGTGTAATATAAGTGTTGAAGAGTATGGTGTTGAGCAAGGATCCTTGGGGTACTCCACAGATGATTGCTTGGGTTCTGAGGTGAAGGCGGGGGTTGGAAGGGGGAAAAGGCAAACTTTTTTGTGTTCTCCAGGTGAGGAAAGAGGCGATCCACCGACAACAGCTCCTTGGATACCTATGCTGTGCATCCTTGTGATGAGTGTGTAGTGGGAGACCGTATGGAAGGCTGCCGAGAGGTCTAGGAGGATCAGAGCCACAGTCTCTCCTCGATCAAGTATGGATTGGATGTCATCTGTAGCCACGATGAGGGCTGTCTCGGTGCCGTAGTTGCACGCAAAGCTAGGATTGGGCACCAAAATGTGAGGGCCAAACACTTTGCAGTTAAAAAAATAAATAGATCTAGGTATAATTAGCTAATCCATGCCGCGTTATTACATTAGAGCGAGACACACAGGAGGGAGAAAGAGCGAGCAGACAGAGTGGGCTATATTTGCAAAGTAGTCCATCATGCAGCTGAATACAAGCACTCAAGTGGAGGCTAAAGGATCATCAATCAATCAGGGGTTTGTTAAAGCGCGACTACTCACCCGTAAGGGTCTCAAGGCGCTAGGGGTGGGGGGGGAGGGGGTGCAGGTTCCATCCATCAAGGAGGGGGTCTGTCGAAGAGCCAGGTTTTGAGGTTTCTTGCGAAGATAGGGAGCAATGTTGTCTGTCTGAGGTGGAGCGGAAGGGCGTTCCATGCTTTGGCCGCGAGGAAGGAGAAGGAGCGGCCTCCCGATCTGGTCTTTCTGGTGCGGGGGACGACGGCGTAGGAGAGCTGGTCTGATCGTAGGGTCCTTTGGGGTGCGTGGAATTTGAGTCGGCTGTTCAGGTATGCTGGTCCGGTGCCGTGGAGGGCCTTGTGTGCGTGGGTGAGCATCTTGAAGGTGATTCTCGCCTCGACAGGGAGCCAGTGGAGTGTGCCAGGTGCTGGGAGATGTGGCAGTGTTTTGGCAGGTTGAGGACCAGTCTTGCGGCGGCGTTCTGGATGTTCTGTAGCTTGCGGTGAGGTTTTTGTTTATTCCGGCGTAGAGTGCGTTGCCGTAGTCGAGTCTGCTGGTGACCAGGGCGTGAGTGACGGTCTTTCGGTGTTCGAGGGGGATCCATTTGAAGGTCTTACGAAGGAGGCGGAGGGTGTGGAAGCAGGAAGACGAGACAGAGTTGATCTGGCGGTCCATTTTGAGCTCAGAGTCCAGGATGATTCCCAGGTTGCGTGCGTGGTCCGTGGGGGTTGGCGGGTTTCCGAGGGCGGGGGCCACCAGGTGTCGCTCCAGGCATCGGGGTTTGGGCCCATGATGAGTACTTCTGTTTTGTTGGTGTTTAGTTGTAGGCAGCTGTTTTTCATCCATTTGGCGACGGCTTCCACTTAAAAAGCCAATTGGACCAGTTGAGAGAAGAATGCTCCACTGGGATGGGGCAAGACGCAACTGCCCAAGTCTTAAGCCAAGGACTGAAAGAAAGTGGTCTAAGAAAACCAGTCCTTGAATATTGTTAGGAATAGATCTGTTTGACAGCTGAGCTGTCAAAAACACAGACCCCTAAATGACACAGATAAATAACTTCATATAAAGTAATTCTCAGAATGGTATGGCTACTTAGTGTGCTATCAAGCTCAGGGAGAGAAGTATCAGTCACACTCTATATTATCATTCCTAATAGCACCAACCCCTGTTAGTGCCCAACAAAATTATACCTTCAACCAAAAAGTACAGAGCCAGAAGTGGCGTGGACAAAGTCTACTTTGACTAGATCTATTGCTGTCATATATAGCCAAACAGGTCACACAGTTCTTGTCCCACTTTTCAACTACAGCAACTCTGAGCACATTAGAATAAATTAACTTAACCTGCCGAAAAAAAAATCAGGCATGCTCTTCCTAGACAAACCAGATGTTAGTATACATACCCAGTCCCCAACCTTCATATAGATGCTTTTGATCAACTTTTGTTAGTCACAATGCACAATACTATGTTCCTGTCTACTAGCAAAACATGTGCACCGCTTGAACTTTTTTCATACACTAGTTATCTCCTCAAACTAGAATTCTGTTACTACTACAGATACAAATTAATGAATAATACATGGTCCTCACTTTTTTGAATGCCAAGCACCTGTTGAGCTACGGGTGCAATAGTCAAGGTCACTCGCTCACCTGTATCGTTTGTTGGTTTATAAGGACACGTTTGTGCCCGCTTGTGTTGCTTTATTTTAAAAAAAATCTAATACAAATATATATTTTTTTTAAATAGTCTAGGTCACTTCAAGAGTACAAATGTTATAAAGCTAATGTACTTTCCGTAAAATCCACCATCTGCTACATAATTTGCAGATATAAGGAAATAATTGCTTCGAGCTCAAACGGATAAAAAAGCCACACAGGAAAAAAATGAATAAAACTTTTTTTTAAAACTGTGCCACGTGTGGTGCCATGCAGTTTCAGACCCTTTGCAAAGATAAACTGGTCACTTTTTAGTTGTTAATTGCTGTTTAATGGGGCCAAACTTGTACTAATGAGGTGAAACACTGGTCCAGACAGCATGAATGTCCACTTAAACAAGACAGTGCTACAACACTAAAACAAAACACTGCCTGTGATTCATTGTGCTGCATCACTTGCCTATTCTTGCCGAACCATTTAGTCATACCCGTCGGATAATTTGGTAGTCCAATGATGTAAAACACGACTGCCCCCCACCAACAGTACAGCCAAACCTTACCTTCAAGCTAATTCCAGCATCCTTGCAGAGCTTTAGAAGTTTGTACTTCTTTTTAGATTATGAGCACAGCCAATTAAATTATGCGATGGAGAGGACCAATTTATGCAGTGTAATGCAGCACACTATAATACACCTTCATTATTTTGTCATTTTTACGCATCTTAACACTGTCTAGGCAGAGGTTCCATTAGTACCAGTTTAACACTCAAATGCAGTAATAAGGAATTGCATATTTCCTTTGGCCCCAATTATGACAAACTAAGCTATTGGAACATACCCTATGTATTGCAGTAATACCCAAATAAGCAATGGTAATTAGATTAGTGTTTCATTCAGACAGGAAAAAAAATCCCCACAAACTAAAACCTCATTTTCCAGAGAGGATTCATTAGTTAGGTTCAAAACCAGTTGATTCCTGACCATAATGGTAACATTTCCAATATCCTTAAAAACATCACTCTCTACAGTAAAACTTGCAATGTCACATAGTATTTGTAAGAAATGGTCCGACAAATACTTGGTATCTTAGTGCTGTGTGAAGACTCTGGTCTGCAGGTCCGATTCATCCTGGTGGAAGGTCTATCAACAGAGAAAGGATTATTTACTGAATCAGATAGGGTACGTACGGATCAGTGATTTTGGGTTGACCGGTTGAGTACAAAGGAGGGGTTGGGGCATAGAGGCCTTACAAACTAAATAATATGAATTAGAAGCATTTAAAGGGATATCTCAGAAGTGATTCGGAATGATGGTTCAGATCTTAGGTTCCTCATTCTAATTCATGTCAGGCATCATTTGCCCCCTGTTAGTCAAGTCCTGATGCCTCTTGTGTGGCGGCAGATTGTTTTACTCCTCTGCTAACCATGAGTGATTAGAGTAGGACTACATGCTTTAATGGTTCAACTACATATTTAAATGCTGAATGTAACAGTTCCTAGTATTGATCAGATTGGGCCACGCAGGCCAACATTTATATGTCAACTTACCTTCAAGGTGTACAACCTTGGGAGAAACCGGGCACAGCACCAACTATAGCCACAACATACATCATGTACACTCAAAATACTCACTGGGAGTATGTAATTGATATAGAAAATCCATCCTGAAAATCTTGCCACTACAGATATGCTCCTCTATGACACTACACTTGGTATCTTGGAAGTAAGCCTCACCAGGTAGGCAAACGCCTATTTATGTAAATGACTAAAGGTCTTCGATCAGTGTGTGAAAATAAAAGTCCATCATTAGTTAAAATATTCAACGTTCCACACACTATCTAATGCTTCTCTCAATCATGCCATAGGGCTTCTCTGGATACATCTTGAAATTAAGTCAGTATTCCCAGAACCTTGCGCAAAATAAGAGAAGACTGTGCCAACAGCTACCTCTCTAGCACCTGCAGGCACAACCGGCTGTAAAGTAGAAACCTTAACAATAGCATTATCCACACAATCTACATTTGCTGTTGCTAAAGACCACAAGCAAAAGTTACCCCTTTTGGGAGCAGGGCTTTCAGCTGTTCAGTGTTGAGAGAGAAGTTAAGAAGAAATCTGGTGTAGTAATCATCAAGTCCCAAAAGAAGAATTACTGCTGTAACAACAGCCTAGACTGAGGAGAGGTTAGGACTAACCTTTGGCATCAAAGTATGGTCCAAATATTAAACTCTCTTCACAAGGAACTTACACTTTCTCTGACTTAGGAGGCTAAACATTCCTGTGCTTCAATTTATTATTCAAAATTACATTACATTCCAAAAATCTATGCATTTTTTTTTTTTTAAAGTAATTCTTAACAATGATGACCTCTTTTAGTGTTCTGAAATAAAACAATCTTGAGTTGTCAGAAGACAGGCAGCAAAAGCTAAACCATAAAGTAGCCTAAAATACCAGAAAGCTGTTGGGTGGTCAGATCTGGACTTAGAAGCCAGGTTAATCTGATGGAGTAATGAGGAAACAAAATTTCCTGATAAGTCTGCCGCCATTTCCTATAATTTAGGAGGATGATAATCAATTAAAATAGTTTATTTACAGATCTTACGCCAGAAAACAAAACACAACTCCCCATGTTTTTATTTAACATCATTGAATGTAGAACCCTAAAATAAGGAATCCACAAATTCTATGACTACTGCCTATGCACTATTCCAACAATCCTGACACCTTTTCACTGCTAACCATTGTAATAATATTCAACTTGAAGTCTGACTCATTAGTGCATGAAAATTTCAACGCAATCCTAGCAGTCTTCAAAACAATTGTAAGCTTCCAAGATGACATCAACGTTCTCCTCTAACACACATTATAGATCTTTGGATATAGCACAGATCAAGCTTAATCTTCAAGCTGCCCTGAAGAGATTAACAAGAAAGCCATTGATCTATGTAACAGACTTTACCACCTATACTACAAATGTCAAAGTTAGTTTTAACTATGGAATATGAATGATATTGCACCCATATACACATACCACTGTATCAAGCACACCAAGCTCACTGCGGTTGCAGTATAAATGGCAGACACGAAAATAATAACACGGAATGTAAGGGGTATGCATACTCCTGCGCGGCGATACCTGGTCTATTCCTACCTCAAGCATAGAGCGGCTCAGGTAGCGCTCTTACAGGAAACTCATGTAGCTGCGGAGGAAATAGAGCACCTGCGTCGTTGCTGGCAAGGCCAAATTTATTCCACAGATTATTCCACATATGCGAGGGGTGCATTGATTTGGGTCCGTGCAGGGACTTCCTTTGCAGCTGAATAGACGCAGATGGGAGAATACTTGTATTGGGGGGTGGTATATGCCCCTAACGTAGAACAGATGTAATTCTTCCACTCCCTCACTAGAGTTTTGGCGTTGTGGAGTGGTCTTGCATGGCTGATAGGGGGCGGGGGGCTATAATGTCGTCCTGGACACCACACTAGACCGCTCTTTTCCACCGCTACCGGGTAAGTAGTCTTCAAAAAATGCTCAAGCACTAAGAGAATGGCTTCACCACTGGCCGCTGTTAGACCTGTGGCAGGAGCGTCATCCTAATACGAAAATATACTCCTACTACTCGTCCCCGCATGATCTGCATGTGCGCCTAGATAGAATAGCGGGCTCTCCAGTGTTATATGCCATGCTTGAATGTGCAGAATATCTTGGGCGCACACATTCTGACCATAACCCACTATTAATGCACCTAACATGGGCGCCACCCGGCCCGCCTATACCTGTGTGGCGCCTCCAACCGGCGGCCCTGGAGGACGAGTCATTCCGTGAGGCAGCTACGGCCGAGTATTTTGAACTAAACGCAGAGTCGAAGGGTGATGCACTCATAGAGTGGGAGGCATTTAAAGTATCAATCAGGGGTAGCTGTCTAGGCATTCCCTGGAATATCCGTAGGCAATTGGAGGGGGCAGTGGCACGGGTAGAAGCAGAACTGATGCAATTAGTAATTGACTGGGCCAATAAATCTGCGGGAATAGCGGCACTGGAGGCAAAAAGAGGGGAGCTGGCAGAGTTGTTAGAGCGTCTGCGTCAAGTTAATTATGCTGCACATTCAGCTCGTATGCATGCGCTGTCAGATAAAGCAGGGCGTTTATTGGCATGGCTTATCCGGCAAGACCAAACATCAAAAGCTTTAATGGCTCTTTGTACTGGAGAAGGCTGGCTACTGCACACACCAATAGAAATACATGCAGAACTAACAAGTCATTACACAGCCCTCTATGCGTCCAAAACCGCATTCAGTGATGGGGGATTCACCGCCCTACTCGCCCAGACAACATTACCATCGTTACACCAGGCACAGGCATTAGAACTAGATGAGTCAATCACTCCTATGGAGCTAGGGGCAGCGATAAGGGCAATGGCTACAGCTAAGATCCCGGGCACGGACGGCCTCCCCTCAGACTATTTTAAGGCCTATGCGTCCAACGTAGGGCCGCATTTACAACAAGTATATGATAGTGCGTTTAGCGTAGGCGCCCTTCCTCCCTCTATGTGGGAGGCGTTACTAGTCTCTCTCCTCAAGCCTCATAAAAGACCCGACGGAGCCTGGCTCGTACCGCCCTTTGGCATTACAGAACTCAGACTACAAGGTTTTGGCCAAGGTGCTTGCTGACAGGCTGGCGCCCCTGGTCCCGCTATTGGTGGGAACCGATCAGAATAGCTTCGTCCCGGCCCGCAGTACATTGTTGAATCTCTGCCGAAACTTCAGGGTGGCAGAGTACTCCTCCCTAAACTGGCCCCACTCGGGATGTCTGGTATTAGATCTGGAAAAAGCATTTGATTCTCTGGAGTGGGATTACTTATTTGCGGTACTCACTAAGTTAGGTATCACGGGGTGATTTCTCCAGCTAGTGCAGCTACTCTATACTCGGCCCACAGCAAGGGTGAAAACTGGCGCGTACATCTCCGAGCCTATCCCGATTGGCCGAGGTACTAGGCAGGGATGTCCACTGACTCCCCTGCTATTTGCCTTGGCGGTAGAGCCCCTGGCGGCAGTGTTAAGGGAGCAGGGCGTAGACTGGGGTATTCCCCTAGGAGATGGCACGCATGCAGTATCTCTGTATGCAGTTGATATACTGATATACCTTAAGGATGTGTGTGTTCTCCCGTCCACACTTATAAACACACTGGAGATATTTGCCGTTCTCTCTGGCCTGAGAGTCAACTGGGGTAAGTCATGCTTGCATCCTTTTGGTCAAGTACAGCCGGACCCTGAGATAATCTGCAATGGAGTCCGCATACCCTGGCAGCCTGACACGTTCAGATATCTTGAAATTCGTATTTACAATACACGGGCCGATCTCTTGAAGGGTAATCTGGGCAGATCAATCACTGCGTTACGTTCGCAGATGGCTTTCTGGCGCACACTGCCGCTGTCGGTAGCAGGCCGCATTGTATTGGTAAAAATGGTGGCGCTCCCTAGACTGTTGTACTACTTTACGAACCTGCCTGTATATGTAACCCAGTCTTGTTTCTGGAAATTAGACAACGATGCTGTGGAAATTCATAATGGACGGTGGCCGGTGTCTGGTAGCGCTTGCGAAGCTCCACCTTCCGGTGAGTGGGGGAGGACTGGCTGTTCCAAACATGGAACTATACTACCTGGCATCACCACTACAGTGGGTGGCATAGTGGCTGGCAGGGCTGCAACTATCTGAGACAGCGGGGATGGATCCTCCTTGGTCTGAGGTGGACATACTTTGCGTTTTCCACCCGTGTGCTAGGGTTCGCCAGCTGGAGCAACTGATGCTCCGGGTGGCGCATAGGGTATACCGCAGAAGCCTTTACTTGACGAGGGCGGTGATCCCATACGCGCCAGCCATCCCGCTGCTGGGTACGCCTCGAGGGACAGGCTCTGTAGCTGCAGAAGAGCTGACAGCTTGGCTATCGGCGGGTGTGCAGACACTAGGCGATTTCTACCAAGATGGGTCACTCACCCCATTTGCGGAATTGACGGAGACATACGGGTTGCCACCTGGTCAATTTTTACAATACTGCACAATATTGGCGACATACAGGGATAGCTGGGGTGATATGGCCACGGAACAGCCTATCCATTTCACGATGCAGTATCTTCGTGTCATGGGTAGGGGTAGACACCAAATCAGATGGCTCGCAGACTCACTCCGGATCCACAAGGCAGCATCAATGACCCCTGTTAGGCAGCGCTGGGAAGCAGACAGAAGGAGGCCACTCACAGATAAGGAATGGTCAGAGGAATTGCTTAGTCCCGCACACATTCCGCGTAACTCACTGGGAAGCAGACAGAGGGAGGCCACTCACAGATAAGGAATGGTGAGAGGAATTGCTTAGTCCCGCACACATTCCGCGTAACTCACGCTTTCGACTTAGACAACACTACATTATTCAAAGAGCCTATCTTACCCCGGGAAGGGTTAACAGAATATATGAGCGAACAGACGGGGCCTGCCCCAGATGTAACCATATTGGAGCCGACTTACTACACATGTTGTGGTCCTGCAGTTCCTTACACACACTTACTGGCATCGCATTTGTAACATTCTGATGGCGATAGAGCGTCATCTGGATCGCACTTGGGAAGAGTGCATATTGCACCTTTTTGCTAGAGGTAAGAAGTTGAGGGCAACATCCCATTTCTTAGACCTGGGCATACTGGCCGCAAAGCGCTTGATAACTAAGAGATGGAAAAGGCCGGAACCGCCATCGGTAACAGCATGGGGTCAGTCTCTACTGGTATGGGTTAGAGCAGAAGCTTCAGCGCTCCGAATAGAAGATATTCATGGGCTCCGCAAGGTCCCAATTACGTCACAATGGGAAATGATGCTGCAGGAATTACGAGGGTCCATGGAAAAGGACACTGAGGGGAGGCTGCTGCCTCAAATGGCAACCTCACACCTGGGGGACACCCACAATTAGAAAACACTTCTGGGCTGCGGTAGACCTGGGGGGTTCGCCCCAACTCGTCCTGCCTGTACACTAAAGGCTCCCTAATGGAGCGGACACACTGGAAGAACGAAGCGGAGGGACACTGGTGGGATTGACCCAACAGCAGCAATTAATCCTGCACGAGCGCGCCCATAATTGCAGATTACACCCAGTCAGTAGCAACGCATGCCTCACCCTTATCTACGCATGTACAACCTCCTATCTCCCATATAAACTATGGACAATACGAGTAGTGCCTGAAAGTTTTGCAAGCTATTCGTGACTCCGCGCATGCCGCCCGCATTTATGCTATACGTATGTGCAAGTCCAAAGGTGGACACAATACACAATGTGGGCATGTGAAGCTATATTACCATGCTCAGAAGTTTTTGTTATATATGTTTTAATCTGTTGTACAATTATTGGATAGCCAGTCGCAGCTGCGCCGAGGTCTGTGGGGAAAAATTGGTTAAAGTACTAGATAGCCCTGGCACAACGTAGCATTGCATGGCTAGTTATAAAATTGTGTAGACATACTTATTGTAAATATGCGGCCAACATGTGATTGTCATTATTGCCAGCAAAATCTCACATATGCTAATTTTATATCGTGTACCATGTGTGCAGCAGTGCATGAAAAACAAAATCAATAAACAGATGTTTTTTTGTTTTTTTAAATCAAGCACACAAAGCTCATATTACTGCCTAGGATGGGGGGGGAAAGGTACTTGAAAAGATGGTGAGCCAGAATCAGTCATAGCTTCCATATTCATGCCTTCAATTTGCACAAAGACAATTAAGTAGCCCATCTGCTGCACCATGCTGTTCAATACTCAACACCAATGTACCCATATCACATTCCTTTTTGACACGAGTTCTTGATTAGCATTTACTCCGTTTCCAAGATTGTAGTACACTATGGGAAAGTGCCTGCTCTTACGAATCATTTGCGTTACTTTTTCTAAGCAGGACACATTTTATGATAAACAACATTAATCTAGACCCATTTAAATACCACCAACCGAGTTGCCTTCACTTATCACCCACACTACAAATAGCCTCATCTCTAGACCCTAGATCCTTCTTGATTGTTGGTGACAGCCTATAAAGTTTTTTTATTCGGTAACTAATTCCTCTACATAAGAAGTAACCCACCACTTGCTCTGTCAACCTTAAGTTTTTGTTTCAAAAGAAGGAAACCATAGCACTGGGTCATTAGTCTAAAAACGTCATAAGGTCCAAAAAGTAAGGGCTTGTGTTAAGCAAAACTTTTATTAAAGATAGAGGACTTTGTCATCTTCTGTACATTCACATATTTATCCTTCAGAACTGGACAACAGCCGACACGCATTTCGTTACGCAGTAACTTTTTAAGGGTGTGAGGTTATTGCAGAGTTCAAATTAAAATATGTCTAGAACATAGAGACAAACGTATTGAGTGGGTATCTGATCCGAATGTATAAAACCTTAAAAACCGGGTTTTGATATAAGACCCTAGGTGGGAAAGTAATAAAAGTAATAGAAAGTAAAAGTGAACAAATCTCCACCAAGAGCGAGTCCTCCAACATATTGGTCTGACAGTGGAGGGACAGGCTTACCACCAACGATGAGATACAAAGTGCTAAAAAGCATGTGAGTGTTGAAACTATAGGGTGAAAAAGAAACATCCACACCCGTGGCGCAAAAAGGAATGTCTAAAGTGCATACTCAAGCATTAGTAATCGTCCAACCTTGATTAAGGTATAGATGAGGTCATAGATTCCATGCACGAAGACCCATGTGGAGTGATAGGTATATACTGTGATGCTCTCAGGAATGGCACCTCTGCGAGATGTGAAATGTATTAGAATAGACGCAACTAGTGAAGAAAAAACAGCCAGTTGGCAAAAAGCAAACACGAGAAAAGATGTACTCTTTAAACTATAAAGGACTGCGTATTTAGGTGGTGAATAACTCACATCCGGTCTGTGGAGGTAGGATGTCAAAACAGATGGTCATGACCTGCAGTAAGAGCCTCAACCCTTGCACAAGTACAGGTCAAGGAATAAAAGAAGTGGACGTTGCTATCAGAGGACGGGGAGGAAAGGAAAAGAGCAATTAGGTTTAACTAGAACCTGTTTAATATGGGTGTTGAATGATTGTCATGTAGAATGACCTCTCCGTGAGCTCAAGGAAAAAAGGGGAAGGAACACACTTGTTAATGTCAAATATTAATGATGGCTGGTAGGTATAAACAAGCCTTCCAATATTCGTCCTTAGGGTTGGAGCACACCGTGTGCCAGTGATTCGTATAAATTAGAATAAAACAAAAAGAGCAAAGCTGGAAGGCGTAGAGATAGGAGAAGCTGTAAAAGGTGTTCCATATAGAATCACAAAGTAGCACCCCAGTGGAGGTAAGACCAAGATAACTTACTTCTGGGTCTGTAAAATCTTAGGAAAGTGTTCCAAAGGTCTTGTTGGCGTAAGGCTGTGTTAGAACTATATGCTGTCCTAAGCTACGTGAGATAAACACTGAGTAGGTCTAAGGGAATATCAATATGAAAAGGGCATTATGGCTGAACAATGAGATATAAGTATGTCTCACCTAAAAGACCACGTGGCAAGTATAGGTCAAGTAAAATTTATAGAAATGAGGGGACCATATAAAGCACCTATCTGAAATGTAAAAGAAACAAGAAATACTGAGATAGTGATACTAAGTCGCATATTGTGTCATCTCCCAACGTGGTGGGCACACAAAAGATAAAGTCCAAAAAGAATCCCAAAAAGTGTGCTCAATGGCGTATCATGATAAGCCAGATCTGAGTTACCGATAGCATATATTCTGGCTAGAGTAGAATGGGCAGTAATGTTGATATACTGGTTACTAGTGTAAAGTTGTCAATAGGTGACAAAAACTAAGAGAGTTCAAAAGTTACAGAGTGACGAAGTAACACAAATATAAAATAACGGTAATCAAATTGTAAAAATGAGTCAATGAGTCTCTTTAGAAGTGCAGTATCTGGGAAACAGATTTAGTGGGAAGCAGTATCACTAATATAAATGGACTTAACACTCAAAGCATAAATAAGTGTCCCCGAACAACTAAAGTACATTTAGACATAATCTGCAGTGTGTAAAGACTACAGGAAACACAACAGTCAATGTTTCCCAAGCGACTAAAACACTAAAGGACGTGTGTCGTGTGTCAATTGAAACGCGGTACACAACCAGAATTTATGCCTCTGATTAGGCGAAGATCTAGTTGCGTAAAGGTACATAAGCAGAACCCCTAGTGGGAACACGCCGTATGACAGATACATAGCGGGACATCATGCCAGCATTCTATTAATTAAAGATCCTATGCAGTGTCTCAGTTGTGAACGCAGAACCCAACCAGCTTATATGGCTCAGGTTAGATTGAATGATCCGATAGCGTGTAGGTACAGGGGCGTGATCCAGTCATGGGAACATGCCATCTGCCGTTACCAGAGAGGTGGCCAAACCATCATTTAAAAATGTACAAAATAACGCTAGAGTTAGCTTGGAACTCATGTATACACCGAAGTCCTACCTGACGGAGTGTTGCTCTCTGGCATCTCAGCAAGGAAAGACACCACAGAATGGGTGTCTATTTACGTGGCACTCCATAACTAAACAGCGATGAAGGACTGATAAGATATAATGTCCCATAGGCCACATAGCGCCCATTTTGAAGTTATGAAGGGTCCCTAAACGGCATATATGAGGACATACACTATGGTAATATGTATAACGTACCACCCAAGTAAATGGCACCAATGGACACACTACATAAGAAGTAAAATAAGTTAAATAGGGACCAAGAAAATAAGTGAGTTGATGTATAGCACGATGATCGAGACCGGTAGGGCAGTGGGTAAAATGCAAGAAGAAAGTTTAAAAAAGAGATCAGTGCACGGTCCTCGTGACTAGTGGGGCAATAAGTAAGAAAAAGACAAGAGTATATAATGAAGTTAGCATGACATCAACATGGCAAACTTGATTGTCCTGTAGGTCTTGTGAGTATAGGCACCAGTTCAAATGGGGGGCATAAAAGCTGTAAGGTAATCATGCCCAAGTTGGAGTTGTGCTGTAAGAAGATAAAAGGTAGAGTCAAGTGAATAGTAAAGATTCCCGTCTATTTCCCAGCGGGTCATGGGGTGCCAAACATTGTGTGTTATAGCTATCAATATTTGACAATTACTAATGATTGATGAAAAACAATACACACAAAATATTTTGCAGCATTATACAAGACATAGGTGACCCCCGGGCACTTGTAATATTTAGGTCATTTGTTATTGACAATACTCATGTCTTCAATCAAAATAAACATATATGTCATGATGTAATCACTATAAATTGGTCGAATTAATTCTTAATAAACCACATTCAGGAAATATAGGGAGAGAAGATATGTATAGAGACCGTATATTAATGGTAGAACGTATTCAGATAAGGTTTTCCAAGAGCTTTAGTTACACAACACATTTTGCGATTAAATCATTTCTTAATAGCAACACAGTGAATTCAAATTGTGTCCTGTTAGACTAGTACCATTATATATCAGTACATGTAACGCATAAAGTGGTACCTGCAGAAATGCGTATAAGAGAGAAGATATACAGAGACTGCATACTGATCAAAAGGTCAGTCAGATGGTGTTTCATACGAACCTATGTTGCTCAAAAGTATATGTACATATGCAGGGTAACACGTTCACTTTGTTTACTGTGCAGTATCATTATTAAGTGAGAAATACGCTGAGTTTTTTGTCTATTTGTAATAACCTCACAGCCTTGAAAAAGTCATTGAGTGGAGAAACAAGTCGGCTGTTGTCCAATTCCAAAAGATGAATATATGAAAGTAATTGTACATAAGATCACAAAATTCTCAATATCTTTAATAAAAGTTTTGTTCAACACAATTCCTTAGTGTTTGGACCGTATGACATTTTTAGACTAATAACTGAGTGCTATGGTTTGCTTCTTTTGAAATTTGTAGACATTGGATCATTTTGTCAATGATGAGCTCACACCTTTGGTAGTAGGGTGTGGGATACCAAAAAGCGCCATCCCAAATATCTATGACATCATTGTACTGTTCCCACATAAATGATATGTTCTAACGAGCTGCAATTGTTAAACTACTACTACCTCTTGTCTTTATTGTTAAGTGTTCTGACTGACTGTCTTCAGTGTTCTATGCTCCAAGGGTCTATAATTGGTTCCAATGTATTTTCTTTGCTACACATTATCGGTACCTTAATCCTTTCTCTAAAACAACATACAATGAACTGATCTATGATGAATTGGTCAGAAGTCACAGGAAGCAGACATGTCCCTTAACAGTACAAAAAGCTTTACATTGATTCATGAACGTGTTGATAAAAAGCAAAGAACATGTTGCACTTTATCATGACATGATTCTTCCACGGGGCGACACTTAACTCCCTTTATGGCTTCGTCAAACTCGTTAAAATCGTTAACACCAACAACTCCAGTGACCACAAGAAAACAATCATACATGCTCAACTCCACATGAATGAATAAGTGCTTTCAACACTGCTGGATTGTTGTGCTCAATGGCAGTGTGTAAAAGTGAAAGAAACCATAAATGGGTATTAAAAAATCAACACAAACAACAAAGTAAGCAGACTCACCAGTGGGTTTCACTGCATACGGCAGAACACAACCAACGAGAGAAAGCATTGGTGATATCTTGCTTGCAATTTACAACATCAGAAGAGACCTCCAACATGAAAATGGGAGCTGCAGCGTGGGAATACACCCACACAGACATGCAATAGTTTGAGGTAAGAACGCAGTCAGCAGGACAGAAAAGCATGAGGCAGCTTAAGTCTCCGCCCATGGCATCAACACAACACAGAAGACATACTATTCGTAGCAAGCCAGAATGATCAGGGGGCTTCAGTTCACAGTGTACCAAGAGAAACACACTTAAGTCACTTCTCGTTATATCACAGACAGCCCCCAAGAGGTGATGAATTGCAGGAGGCTTCTTGTCAAAATGGTGCATTTCACAGATGGAGAGAAAGGAGTGAAAGCAGCTGGGTCATAGATGACTGCACCACCAGGACTAGTCACAAGTTGTATATAATATTGCCCACCTCAAATGATCTGCTGCTTATAGACCATAAATATAACTATGTGAATTGGTTGGATGAGAGGCAATATATAGACGCAGGCAGTTAAGTACACAAAAACACGTCAATAAAAAGCATTTGCAGATAAACGTTTCTGGTCTTTTTATTCTCAGTTATGCTTCGTATGATAGAACCAGCCAACGCGTTTCGCCCAAAAATGGGCTTCTTCAGGGCAATAGGGTATAGAAATTAAATGTATCCACAGACGTGTATATCAAAGAGTATTGAAGCGAATCCTAGGGCGCATAGGTGAGGCTCATGGTAGAGCGAAGTCCAATGAGTATATATAGTATGGTGTACGTCCTTTAAGCCAGCACGATAGTTGGAGTACTATCGTGCTGGCTTAAAGGACGTTTTTTACGGACACGGCTCCAACGTACTCATACGGCTAATACCGTTTGAAGTACACCATACTATATATACTCATAGGACTTCGCTCTACCATGAGCCTCACCTATGCGCCCTAGGATTCACTTCAATCCTCTTTGATATACGCGTCTGAGGAAACATTTCATTTCTATACCCTATTGCCCCGAAGAAGCCTATTTTTGGGCGAAACGCGTTGGCTGGTTCTATCATACGAAGCATAACAGAGAATAAAAAGACCAGAAACGTTTATCTGCAAATGCTTTTTATTGACGTGTTTTTGTGTACTTAACTGCCTGTGTCTATATATTGCCTCTCATCCAACCAATTCACATGCATTTCACAGATGCATGCCAAAGCAGCCTTCGACGACAAGCTGATTTCCACGCCCATGTTACCACCTACCTCGGAAGAATATCACGAATCCACCTCATAAATGTGTTTACGAGTGTCATGGCTACCCACCACTTTGCAGGTTACAAACTCAAGAAGAGATGTAGAGTCAATTCTAGTCGACTACAAGTAAACTTCAGAAGTAAAGGAACCCACAACTTAAAAGTCCCGAGCAACCAACGATCTGCGGGACTCCAGATACAAGTGAAAACTCAAATCTTCTCAACACTCAGATTACAATGCAAAGATGATTAGGGTAGGCAACATACAGGACACTCGTCAAAACAAAAAAGGCAGTGAGGATGCGCAAGGAGAAAATAAAAACGAGCTGACACATTTATACAATGGTACACATTGTCTTTCTCATCTAAATTACTGTTTCTATTGAGGGGTGTACCTAACGTAATAATCGTTCGTTAAATCAACTGAGGCCAGCACTAGTGACAGATAAATGCTCCATTACACTTAACTTTGCACTATAAAGAAGATATACTAGATGCATTTCTAATCCACGAAGATTGATTTTTACTAATCTTACAGATAAACATTACACTTCACGTCCTTACCATCTGCGATTGAACCCCAATCAGTTTGCTAAGTATCTCCAGCATATAGTGTCAGTTTGTTTTACCATGCGATGTTTCGACTTTACCACCAGAACAATTATTCACAAAGCAGTATCCTCCCTTTAAGACTATCAACAATGTATGTTGCTTTATTTATGGCTAAGTGACAATAAAATATGGGCTCAAACACTGGCAAGCTTCCTTGGCAACCCACTTTATGTTTATGTCACCCAACACAGTAATATTACATTACGTAGAAATAAACGTTATTGTAGTATTTTTGAATTTGAAATAGTCTTAAACTATTTTGTTTTACATGTAAACTGTTGCGAGATTTAAAATAAATATTTCGATGGCCAAACTGATTCTTCGGCAGCTAAGGCTAACCTAGACAGACCCTGGTTCGTCTCTGCCTCGGCTTTTCTTTCGACTTTTGTGGTTTGCCAACCATAAGTATTCCAGGACACACACTGGAAATGGGGCTTTGGCCATCCCTGGGCCAGGTGTGAGTCGATTCCCAGAGGCCTTAGCTGATCCCGGGCCTCCACATCCAGCTCCCCGCCCCCTCTTAAGGCAGAGACAAAAGCCTCTGCCACGGAAACTGTAAGCTGTAGGAGATCCTTTTGCGGCCTGTGTGACAGCCCAGGACCGCAAGACTTCCCAGACAGTCTGTGCTCGCTACCTTGACCCCAGAAGGCCGATCCAGAGCGCAGATTCGGGAAAAAAAAGTGGCAATAACTCACCGCATGAAGCTCCTCTTCCCGCAGATCCAAGATGGCTGAGCGCGGAGCAGGGAGAATGCTGGGTGCACTTTCCCCTTTGACCCCGTCAGGCGGTAACCTCTTTGGTGGCTGCCGATTGTCTGCGGCTCTAGGGGTTCCCCAGTAAGGACGTCGGAATGGGGCGGACGGCCTGTGTATTAGCGGAAGACGCGGGGTATCCCGTATATCTCTGTCACCCAGCCATCCCTGACACCTACTGCACTGCGCATGCGCACCCGGCTGATCGTGGACCCGAGTCAGAACTTAAAAACAAGCCCAATGCATCTTAAAAAGAAGCCCAAAACAAGCGCATATCCTACCAAAGGAAACACAAAGTATGCCCGAATCTACAAAACCACGAAAAAAGATACAAAATTGAGGATAAATAACGACAAAAACAAGTTGGTGCCATCAAACTTAAAAAAACACATATAAGTCCCACTAAAATGTTTTTTTTAATGTTTTTGCATCTGTTCCTCAAACAAGTCGTGTTTCTAAACTTAAGCTTTTGATGAGTCATATTTGAGCAGTTGGGTATTTTTTTGTTTTAAGAGACAACAAACTAAAAAAGTCATGTTTTAAAATTGGTTTCGCAAATATTTGTTTTCTTGTAAAGGGGAATACCCCCATTCGAAGATGGCCACTACGTTGTTCAGTCTGTTTTTGAGCCTATTTTTGCCGAAGCCCAATAATAAACAGCGCTTGAAAGGGTTGAGGCTATTGCTCCCCACCTTTATTTACGCTCCGCCAATGATTGTCTTGGACTGTGCAAGCCTGTATATTGGTTGGCTCAGGCAGACAGCTGCAGACTCAATAGCCAGCCGAAGATGAGATATGGGCTTTACGCGAAGCCTCGACAATCCACCTTTTGAGTAGCTAAACAAGCACAACAAGCATTGGAAATGCAACCGGTCTCGCATTTGTTTGAGTTGGAGCTATTGGCATTGTAAATGGCAATGTATTTTTTCTGAGTGTATGTATGTGGTGTACAGTGGAACTATATGGGTTGGATTGGATTTGTTAGTTGTGGAATTGTGTGGTGTGGAATTGTGTGGAGTGGATTTGTGTAGTGGCATTATGTGGCATGGTGTGCTGTGGAAATATCTGGTTAGCAATGATGTGGCATTCAGTGTAGTGGCATTATGTGGAGTGGGGTTGTGGAGTGGTAAGTAGTTCCGTTTAATTATGTGTTGTGCTGTTCAATTTTGCAGCACGGTGTGGAATTGTGTGGTGTGGATTGGATGTATGTGGCATGTTGTGTAATTGTGTTGTTGAGTTGTATTATGTGATTTGGTGTTAAATTATGTGGTGTGGACTGGAAATGTGTGGAGCTGAATTGTGTGGCATGGAACTGTGTGTATAGCTTTGCGTTTTTGGTGATGGAAAAGAACAAATAGGTAGGAGCTAAGCATCAGATCTGTGTGTTTAAAAAAAAAAGGAAAGAGTTGGAGCTGTTGGCATTGTAAATGTAAATGTCTCTTACCTATGTGTTATGGGTTGGAGTGGATATATGTGGTGTGTACCAATTATGTGGGTCGATTGGACTTGTTAGTTGTGGTATTGTGTGGTGTGAAACTGTGTGGTGTGGATTTGTGTAGTGGAATTAAGTGGTATGATGTGCAGTTGTATTATGTGAATAGTAATTATGTGTTTTTGAGTGTATTGGAATTATGTGGAGTGGGACTGTGTGTAATGGAGTGTAAGTATGTGGAATGGTATTTAGTGTTGTGGAGTGTTATGTAGTGGAGTTTAAAGAAGACATTATGTACAATTGAAAGACTATTGAAAAAAGAATTAACAAAAAATGTCTTTGAGTTTTTTTGTCCTTGCAATGCTGACAACCTCTTCCTGCCTGTTGTAATGCTTGTTTATTATAGCTTTTTGTTGTTTTTATGAATGAATGGACATAAACAATAGGAGGGTGGAGATTGAGAAATAGTACCTGAATTACAACACAAGCAGCGGACGGGCACTAGGAGAGAATCAACAGATGCCAGATTTCGAGGGCACACTGAGGTGGTGCTAAGTAATGCTGAAGTGGGGCTGAGGTGGTGGTGTGCTGGTGCAGATGTGATGCTGAATGATACTCAGGTGGTGCTGAGTGATGCTGAGGTAGTGGTGTGCTGGTGTGGAGGTGATACTGAGTGTTACTGAGGTGGTGCTGAGTGATGCGGAGGTGGTGCTGAGTGACGCTGTGGCTTTGAGTTATGCTGAGGTAGTGGTGCTGCGCTGGTACTGAGGTGGTGCTGTGTTGAGGTGATGCTCTGCTGATGCTGAGGTGGTGCTGTGTTGGTGGTGGTGCACTGATGCGAAAATGGTGCTGTGCTGATGCTTATGTTGTGCTGAGGTGGTGCTGCGCTAATGCTGAGTTGGTGGTGAACTGATGAGGAGGTGATGCTGAGGTGATGAGGTGGTGCTGAGTGATGCCAAGGTGCTTGTTCATGCTAAGGTGGTGCTGCTGCACTGGTGCTCAGGTGGTGATGAGTGATGTTGAGTTTGTGCTGTGCTGAGGTGATGCTGCACTGATGTTGAAGTGGTGTGGTATTGGTGCTGATTTGCTGCTGAGGTGGGACTGCTTTGGTGCTGAGGTGGTGATGTGCTGGTGGTGGTGCACTGATGTGGAGATGGTGCTGTGCTAATGCTGAGGTGGTGCTGCACTGGTGCTGAGGTGGTGCTGAGTCATGCTGAGGTGGACCTGAGTCATGCTGAGGTGATGCTGCTGCACTGGTGCTCAGGTGGTGCTGCACTGGTGCTCAGGTGGTGCTGCACTGATGAGGAGGCAGTGCTGTGCTGATGCTGAGGTGGTGGTATTCAGGTTTTCGCCGTGCTGATGCAAAGATGGTGCTGCGCTGGTGCTACACTGATGCTGAGGTGGTGCTGCACTGATGCTGAGTTGGTACTGCACTGGTGGTGGCTCACTGAAGAAGGGGTGGTGCCGTGCTGATGCTGAGGTGGTGCTGAGTGATGCTGTGGTGGTGCTGAGTGATGCTGAGGTTGTGGTGGTGCACTGGCTCTGAGCTGGTGCTGAGTGATGTTGAGTTGGTACTTTGCTGAGGTGGTGCACTGATGCTGAAGTGGTGCTGCATTGGTGCTGAGTTGCTGCTGAGGTGGGGCTGCGTTGGTGGTGGTGCACTGATGCTGAGATAGTGCTGTGCTAAAGCTAAGATGGTGCAGTGCTGATGTTAAGGTGGTGCTGCGTTGGTGCTGAACTGGTGGTGGTGTACTGATGAGGTTGTGCTGCGCTGATGCTGAGGTGGTGCTGAGGTGATGTTGAGGTAAGGCTGAGTGTTGCGGATTCCTTCATCACCACCACCCTTTAACAGTGTTCCTTAAGGCTCCATAACCACTAACGTTCAGATACATTTAATTAGTTATAAAGCACCACTCATACCAGTGTACGGTGTCAAAGCACTTTGCATCACACACAAATTACACAGAGGCAATCAATCATACATGTATAAATTCGCGTAAAGGAAACGTTACATAAGACAGAGGACTACAGGGTGTAGGTGTCACAAGTCATGAATATTGGTAGGCAGCATTGCTAAAGAGTGCTTGGGCCCCAGAAGCACAAACTCAGAATTGAAAACAGCACACCATAGTTGGGGGTTCTCTTAAATAAAAAGAACCGATTTCTACCCAGATGAACCCTTTTTGCAACATTGATATCTACTCTAATCTATACTTTGCAGTGCATGCAGTTCTATGATGACAGTTATAAATTCACTGTTCTAGGTTAGGATTTTAACTTATAAGCTGCAAGTAACAGAAAAGCAGTAACCCACTGACCTATTTACATTTTATGCACTTTGTGTTCTGCATGGTACACTTTCTTTGCAGCATATTAACCCTCTGCTACCTTGCAATGAGTCAAAACTTCTTCCACTAGACAACTCCATCTCTCTAGCAAGAACATTAATCACTGGAGTTATCTTGACATTTTTATTGTCTTGAATTGCTTGAGGCCAGGAATGTGTCAGCGAGTGCTTTTAAAAGCAAAATAAACTCGGAAACACAGACCCTCTGCTCTGAAGTCAGTATCCAGTGCGATTGTACCGCCCTGCATTCTTGTTCTGCATTTATTTCATGTACAACATTCAAATGCACATTTATAGGGGACATTCTTCCAGAAAGAAACATTTTGGCCTCAGCGCTAAACCAAGAGCAGAGACTTCTAACACCTCAGCCAGCAGCCAAGCACAGGTCCTGGAGGGTAGGAAAGAACACAAGCAGCATGTATATTAAAGTATCACTTGAAGCGTTGCTTTAATGGAACTGAAACAATGGCTGTTTTTAAGTAGTGGTTTAACTTTTTTACATGATTTAGAGATGCAGTAGCTAGAAGGCATGCTGTTGCAGTGTTTTTGTGCCTGTTTCTAGAGGAAATTAAAAGAGGCAGACTTGGACTTAAAACCACAAATTGCTTGCATTCCATTCCAGCCTGGGAGCTGTCTTCAGGAAGAATACAAAAGAATGCCAGCCACATGGAAGGAACTGGGAGGGTTAATGCTGCAATCAAATGTAAGCAGCTACGGGTCTGAGCACCCACAGTGTAACACAAGGTTGAAAACATAATAAAATAGTCCTCCCACGAGCAGATCAACAGAGCAAAGCGTAATGAGATTGTACTAAGTCCCTGCTCCTTGGAGGAAAAAGGAGGGACAAAGAGGCAGGACTGTCCACTGGTAAGCAAGGATTTTTAAAGGACATTGAAACACAAATGAGAAGCAAGGAATGGCATTTGTCCCACAGAGATATATGTATACTAAAGTATACAAGAGGTCGTACGCTTACGCTCGAAATTCAAAAAATTCCTTAGGCTTTTGGAAAAATGACACTGGACAAAAAGAAACAGAATGTTGCTTACAATAAGTGAATTAATCGTGCATATGCCCACGGCCCATTTATCCATATCAACATTTGGGAGCAGCTAAGAGGGATATTTAGCAAAATTTGATTTGGGAGAATGTTTTAAGTCGGAGAAAGCAAAAGAAATCTTGGTTCCCAATCGGAAGTCCCCTGCTTAAATGGAGAACATTGGCTAAGATGATGACTTGTTTATTCCTGTCTTCTTGTGGCTTTTGATTGCTTACGCCTCTTTCCATGTCAAGGTTGGAGGCGAGCATTGGGGTTATTATCTCTTAATACTATCTGCCAATATTTCTTTGCATGTGTGAAATTCATGTGACTGCAGTATTCCTGTGTGTGTTGTTGCATGGCACTGTGATGCTTTATCACAAGCAGAAAAGCGGTCCTATCCTAATATCGTAAGTTCTATTTTTGTTTGCCTTAGGATTATGCCGTTTTGTGTTTATAATGAAGACATAAAAGTTACAAGTACCTGAATGCAATGGAAAAGGAAAGTCAGGACAACATTTTCACACCTGTCAATGGACAACTTGACAAGTCAAGTTGCAGTCTCTGAATTTGCTCTATATGAACTCCAGCCACTTCGCTTCCGTAAGGAAAAAACTTATTACCGTGCCTTCTCTAGAGCTGCACCAAGAATCTGGAACTTGCTGCCGTCCTCCATCAAAAGAATACCTTCTCTGTCAATCTTTAAAAAGGAAGCTAAAACCTTCCTAATGAGCAAATTCCTCCCATAATTTTTCATCGCGCACACCGCTCTGCAGCATTGCTTTTGTTCTTCTGAAAAATTTCTTGTCTGCTTGGTTGCTCCTATTCTTTGTACTGATTTATTACTCCCTCAAATGTAATTGCTGGTTCTCTCTGCATATTGCTGACATGTCGCCCCTCATATGTAATTGCTGGTTGTCTCTGAATTTTGCTGACATGTCGCTCCTCTGATTATTGTATATACCCTGGTTATGTCCTAATGTAGTCTCTTCCTTCTATCCCTATCCATGTTTATTGCCTATGTTAAACTTGTATACAACTTGTTATCCCTGTAAAGCGTTCTGATACCCTAAGGGGTCACGTTCGCGCTCTATAAAACCTTAAATAAATAAATAGATGAGGTCCCAGACTACCTTTTTCTTAGTGGCCTAGACATATATTTCTTTATAACAGTGAAAACGTGTGTTTCAAGCAAAAACACATATTTTATACATTGTATTGTATTGTACTTGCATTTCTATAGCACTTACTACCTTTGTTGAGACTTTGAAGCACTTTACACAAGGCAGCTTGCTGACTTGTAACCCAAGGTTAGTCCAGTGTTATTGGTTATTGCTGGTTATTGGGATTAGTCTTGTGCGTTTAAGCAAACCATTCCATACATTGCTGCAGAAACTAGGTATTTGGCCTAGTTCTGCAAGGTTTGACTTTCCTGCCCACGGGTGCCCGGACCTAGTACATCGCATCAATGCTTGAGCGTGAAAGTCAGAGTCAGACCGGGACAGAAAATAGGCCCGGGAACCAAAATAAATGTGGCCCCCATTAGTAAATTGGAAAGATAAAAAAGTGGCCCAGGATTGATAATTTGGACAGTTTTGATCTGATAAAGAGATGCTGTAAGTGTTTTCGGTGTATGATGCAAAGAATGGAAGATTGTATGGATTTGAGCATGCTGCAGTCAATGTTTGTTTAAATATCAGGAAAATCAACAGCAAAAAAATGGACCAGCAAACCATAAAACAGGCCCACAGTTAAAAAAAAACAGCCCACACACATCTGTTCAAAAACAGCCTGCTTGCTTGCAAATCACCCAAAAAATCACCAATCGCGAAAAAATTCACCAATTTGTGAAACATATGCTATGAACACGATGAAAAGTTCAGATGGAGAACAAAATAAGAAACACAATAAAGGAATGAGTACTTGATTTAATTTTAACACATCAGATTCACAGAAGGAATTAAGAAACGAAACAGGAGGACGCACTCAACCCATTTCCACAATAGCTCTTCAGGCACTGCCTGATTGCCCAATAGGCTAGTTCAATCCTGGAGAAAGTCCAAATTATTGTAGCCCCGCACAACCCCACTTGACATACTTGTCAATGTGGTGCACGTACTTTCTGGGTGTTTACATTTTTTAATTTCAACAGTCTCATGCTATTGCCTACTACATGAGTAATAACCACACGGAATATAACTAGAACAGCACTAACACGTCACTAATAGCAAGAATAATATGAACAGTTCTAACATGGTTGGAAAATTCCTGGCAGCCTAACACCCTAAATACTAATTCTCTTTGCTACACTATGATAGAATGGCATAGCTAACTTGCCCCTAGAGTTTCTTGGAATTCAGCGCACTGCATCTCTGTTCACAGCGGAGAGGCTGAGGTTATCAGACTTTGGCTGGGAGATAGTGTTCTATCGGAAGGAAAATACACATCAGCTGTGCTCAGCTCCTATCCTCTCTGTATACACTCCCAGCATAGGAATGGATGCTGCATCAGTATGGCAGTCTGGGTGGACCTGACATAAAGCCCCTAAGGTTTTATGTCAGGTCCATTTCATGTAGACCATGGCTCAACCTTAGATAATGGAGGGTGCGATCTTCTCAATCTTAGTCGCCCTCTATCCTGATTTTTGCAGAATCATTGTCATGTCTGCCATTTGATGTAGATGTCATCTTGCCTTATCTTTCTAAGAACTATGAAAATGTCATGTAAGTTGAATAATGATATAGATATAACACCTGATGCAACATCCGTCTGGGTCAAATATCTACTTTTCACCACGTCAAGGGTAAATAAAAACAAATTTTTTAGAAAAAAGAGAGAGGGACCCTATAACACCAAAAGGGTAGGGTACCAATAGACCAAAGTCAGAAAGCAATCCCTTTGGGAGCAAATGTTTAAACACAATCACTACTCTTTGCATACATCATCTATACTTCTCACTCAAACAGGGTGGACCATGGTCAGAGGCGTAGGAAACGAACTAAAAAAATCAAATCAGTGCAAAAAATATATATATCGTACTTATTCCCAAAATTTATTAAAATAATGTATATACATATAATCTAAAATTACAAGGTTTTTAAAAAAAATCATGCATTTCAAAGAGAAATTTAATATTCAAATATATCATTCAGTTTAAAAACAATTCACAAACAATCAATACAGATAAAGAACCACAACAACAAGTGGGACACAAAAGGCTGCAAGAAAAGTTTTTTCAGTCAGGAAGACATCACGATAGTCAAACAAACAATAGATGGAATTTGAATGCACACAACTAAAACAGCAGATTCTTGTCAAATATTAATTATGAAGTGTCGCATTAGTCATTGATCCGTGATGTATTCTAAAACAGAGCATCGACGCGTTTCGGTGGGTCCAATCTTATATCTCCCCCACCTTCTTCAGGAAAGCAATAATTCTTCCCACCTCATTTCAACGATATACGTGTACGGAGGCAGAGTACCCCGTTTTGAATCCCGGGTACAAGAAACGTGGCTCTTATTTAGAACTATACCGTATGGAGTGAGAATTTGCCTTCCCTCCTCTGGATTTGAAAACAAGATGACGATATTTTGAATACCATTTTCTAACAAAAGATTGGCAGTATACATCTCTTGCCTTCTTTCAGCACACATTAGGAAGGGAATCTCGTCTAGAAAAGGTGTTGATACATTTTTCACAGAAGCGAGAGGAATTTTCTATCTCCCAATAAAGCTGTGGATGGTGAGGAATCTATTTTGTGCCTCTCCAATATATCTGAGTCGGGGAGTACGTTAATTATGAGAATCATTGAAATGAGGTGGGAAGAATTATTGCTTTCCTGAAGAAGGTGGGGGAGATATAAGATTGGACCCACCGAAACGCGTCGATGCTCTGTTTTAGAATACATCACGGATCAATGACTAATGCGACACTTCATAATTAATATTTGACAAGAATCTGCTGTTTTAGTTGTGTGCATTCAAATTCCATCTATTGTTTGTTTGACTATCGTGATGTCTTCCTGACTGAAAAAAACTTTTTCTTGCAGCCTTTTGTGTCCCACTTGTTGTTGTGGTTCTTTATCTGTATTGATTGTTTGTGAATTGTTTTTAAACTGAATGATATATTTGAATATTAAATTTCTCTTTGAAATGCATGATTTTTAAAAAAAAACCTTGTAATTTTAGATAATATGTATATACATTATTTTAATAAATTTTGGGAATAAGTACGATATATATATTTTTTTGCACTGATTTGATTTTTTAGTTCGTTTCCTACGCCTCTGACCATGGTCCACCCTGTTTGAGTGAGAAGTATAGATGATGTATGCAAAGAGTAGTGATTGTGTTTAAACATTTGCTCCCAAAGGGATTGCTTTCTGACTTTAAATAAAAACAAATACAGACATATAGCTGAACTGCTGTACATAATTTGTCAGACATTCTTATACTTATGTCAGAAATCCTGATATCTGATAAGATTTAGTATATAAGGATTGCCACTTGACCACTTGTCAGGAGAGGTCTATTGCCCAGATTATAGCACAAGATCCTGCCAGAGACAGTGTTAGAAATGGGGGTCTCTAGTTGGCAGAGGTAGGTACCTTTGTCCAAATAGGGACCCTTGCTTCTAGTCAGGGTAAGGGGATACACACTTTAGATACCCCTGCTCACTCCCTGAGTAGCTTGGCACGAGCAGACAGGCTTATCCGTAAGGCAATGTGTAAAGTATTTGTACTCAAAACACACAGTAATACAGTGATAACACCACAAATGTACACCACACCAGTTTAGAAAAATAAGATATCTTTATCTAAACTCAACAAGACCAAAACGACAAAAATCCAACATACATGTAATAAGAATATGACTTTAAAAAGATTTAAAACAACTTGGCCCATAGAAAACTATGGATGCGTCATTTCTCTCAAAGTACCTGTAGTTCCGACAAAATTCACAAGGCCAAAAAGCCACAGAGATGTTTATGTTTATGTTTTGTAAAGCGCATGACTACCCGAAGGCTTCCCCGCGCTGGTGAGTACTGTGCTGAGAGTAGGGCCTCTGGTACATTAACGGGGAAACAGCCATGTCTTATGTTTCTTCCTGAAGGAAAGTTCATTTTCCAGTGCTCTGAGACTGGGTGGAAGATTGTTCCACAACTTCGGTAACTACGTGTGCAAACGATCTTCCTCCCCATCTCATCCTTTTTACCCTGGTTGTATTGAGGAAATGAAGATGTGAGGATCTCAGGTGTCTAGTTGGAACTTAAGTGGTTACCAACTCTCTGAGATTTACTGGGCCCTTGTTATTTATGGCCCTATGAGCAATACAGAGGGACTTAAACTTAATCCTTGCCTCAATTGGGAGTCAATGCAGCTGTTTTAGGGGTTCTCTTGCGGATACATAACTAGGAACCTTTAGAAGGAGTCTTGCTGCAGCATTTTGCACAGTCTGAAGTCTCTTTATTACGTATTTGGGTGCGCCCACATAAAGTGAGTTGCCATAATCCAGACGGGAAACTATGAGGGATTGAGTGACCATTTTCCTTAGATGCTCTGGGATCAATACCAGTATCTTCCTGAGCATTCAGATGCCAGTTTATTTGCTAGGTGGTCCATTGCTAGCAAATTGTCCAACCAGATTCCCAAATGTTTTATCACCTGTTTGGGAACAGGGGGGGGGGCATGTCAACAGGCCAGCTGATCAGAGGTCTGTGTATGGCCTGGTTTCCAAGGATCATTAATTCCGTCTTATCACCATTCGGCTTTAGGCGGCAGCTTGACATCCATCGGCGCAGTTTATCCAAACAGGGTGCCAAATGTTTATTTCCTGGATTAGGGCCTTCTGTAAGAGAAACAACCAGCTGGGTGTCATCCGTATAGGAGACCGCTGACAGGTTAAAGTCCTGCACTAAGGTGGCAAGCTGGCGCACATATATATTGAACAACGTGGGGCTGAGAGACGATCCCTGAGGGACACCACAAATCATTGGAAAGCTGTCAGAGAGGCAGCCTTTGTCCATTACTTGGTAGGATCTGTTTTCCAGATACGAGGAGAGCCAATATAATGCTTTGCCCTGAATTACCACCTCGCAAAGTCTATCTCTTAGGATCTTGTGATCCACTGTGTCGAATGCCGCACTTAAATCCAGTAGTAGGATGGCGGCTGAGCCTCTGTTATCCAGTATAGCTTTGAGCTCCTCTGTGACCACCAAAAGTGCTGCTTACGTGCTATGGTGGGTACGGAAGCCCATCTGGGTTGGATGAAGAATGTTGTTATTTTCCAGAAAGTTTGCTAATGTCTGATTGACATGTTTCTCTAGCACTTTTCCTAGAAAAGGGAGTAATGAGATGGGTCGTAGGTTGGCAAGGATTTCTGGATCTAGCTGAGGTTTTTTCAATAGTGGCCTAATTACTGAATGCTTCCATTGCTTAGGGACCAAGCCCACCTCTAGTGAGAAATTAAGAAGCTCCATAAGTGATGGTAATATGACCTCTGCCACTTTGGATAAGGTATGTGGGGGAGCGGGAGCTAATGTAGAGCCGGATTTGGTTGCCTTTATATGATTAAGGATTGTCTCTTTGTCAAGCGTAGGGAATTTTGCTAGAATTGGAGGCGGTGGCAGATCCCTGCCCTTAGTTACCTCGCCTAGCGCAGCTTCGGGATTGATCTGGAATTGATCATAAATATTGGTCACTTTTTTGTGGAAGAAGGATGCTATATCGTTGCATCTTTCTTTTGTGGCTTGGGGAACAGTGTTACTATCAGGTGGAGTGGATAGGGTTTTAACCACTCTAAATAGATGGGAAGCGCCGAAAAACAAAGAGAGACGTAAGTTCCTGAGACCGTTGGGAGGCGATGCAACAGTCCTGCTGCACGCAGGAGAAGTGATGCGTTGAATCCGGTCTGTAGGGGGAAGTGGTGCGTCGATTCCAAGACGGTTCTTGTCTGCGGGTGATGCGTCGGGAAAACTTGCTGCACAGGCACGATGCGTGGAAATCCGGGATGCGTCGACAATCGATGCGGCGGCGTCAAGCGGCACTGCGTCGGTTCCTTCAGCCACGATCCCTCAATGCGTCGGTTCTTGCAGCAGCGACAGGCGCTGCGTCGGTTTTGGTAGCGGCGCGGCGATGCGTGGAGATTCTTCTCGTACAGCGGTGCTGCGTCGGAAAAACTGCAGCAAGAGTGGTGCATCGATTTTCTTGTAGTAGCGTTGCTTTTCCAGCTCCCAACAGCAGGAACAGCCTCCAGAGGTCCAACACAGTTACAGGCACCTCTTGGCAGGTCAGAACTTCCAGCAAGGAAGTTCAGGGGAGCTGGGGGTGAAGTCTTTGTGTCCCTGAAACTTCAGAACAGGAGGTCAGCACACACAAGCCCTTGGAGATCTTCCACTAGCAGGGGACACAGCACACAGCAAAGTCCTTGTCCTTTCCTTGGCAGAATCAGCTACTGCAGGCCAACCCCAGACAACACACTGCAAAGGGGCAGTACTTCTCCTTTAGTTTCTCCAGCTCTTCTCCTTGGCCAAGGTTCCTCTTGAATTCCAGAAATGATATAAAGTTCTGGGGTTTTATGTCTAATACTTATACCCCAAAATGTCTTTGTTCTCTTTGTGCAAGGGTCTCTGAGCCCAGTCCAAACCAGTTCTGACCTTTCTGGTGCAGTATGACCACAGGGGGTGGAGACAGCATTGTGCAAGGGAGACAGGCCCTAATCAGGTGCAAGAAATCTCCTCCCACTACTCTAAATTCAGTCAATGTCTATTCAGCTCAGCTCTGAGTCATCCAGGAAGGGTCAGGCACAGTTCCGTGCGGAGTTCCGATGCGGCCAGACTAGGTACGGAGACGGGCCTCTGATCTTGAAGAAAGTGTGACAATAGGTCGGGCCCCCCTACGGAACTCATGGGGCGGTTCTCAGACAATTTCTGAGTATGCGTCATAAGAGGAAATCATCCTCTACCACATAATGCACCTTAGCGAGTGCACCACATAGATGGTCTCTTACAGATTTAGTTTTAGACCACCTTTTAATCTCACGCACATAAGGTCCTGAAGAAAGCCAGCCCAGCATAGAGAGACTGGCTGAAACATGTTGACCACACAGGATATCGGAGCCTAATTCACTCCAGAGATATCCACCTCTCCCTTTTTAATCACTGCCGGGGGCCCACACATTAAAATAGTCCTCTTGTTACTTAACGGGACCCCACGGATAGCATTTTAAACCACACCCATTTCACCTTCACTGCACACTCACTGCACAGAACCAGCTCCGCTGCATTCAGGCGTTGAAGCACACCCAAGGTACACTCGGTGCCTTGGGTGGGACCCGATGATGAAGCATGTCACCAACTAGGTTGGTGAGTGAGGGTCTTCTGAAAAACACATATGTGTTGCATTACATACACATATCAGGAGCTCCTATTTAGTAGCTTGTTCCCTTTGATACTTGCAGCACACCTCAACCCCCCCATGTGGCTGTCTACAGTAAATGCATATTCCCAGCCCCTGTCACTCCAAAACCAGACAGTCAATACACAAACAGGCAGAGGCACACAGAATGGTTAAACAAGAAAATGCCTACTTTCTAAAAGTGGCATTTTCAAACACACAATTTAAAAACCATCTTTACTAAAAGATGTGTTATTAAATTCTGAGTTCAGAGAGCCTAAACTTTATTTCTCCATCTTGTCCCAATGGGAAGTTATACTTGTAAGGTGTTACAAAGCATTTCCCATTCTATCCTATGGGGCAAGATAGCCTTTCAATAGTGAAAAACGAAATTGGCAGTATTTCGCTATCAGGACATGTTACACACACCAGTACATGTCCTACATTTCACATACACTGCGCCCTGCCCAGGGGCGTACCATGGGCCTACCATAGGGGTGCCTTACATGTAAGAAAAGGGAAGGTTGGGGCCTGGCAAGTGGGTGCACTTGCCAAGTCGACATGACAGTTAACAAACTGCGCACAGACACTGCAGTGGCAGTTCTGAGATAACTTTTCAGGGCTACTTATGTGGGTGGCACAATCAGTGCTGCGGCCCACTAGTAGCATTTGATTTACAGGCCCTGTCAATCTCAGTGCACTTTACTAGGGGCTTACCAGTAAATCAAATATGCCAATCAGGGAGAACCAATCATAACAACAATTTACACAGGGAGCACTTGCACTTTGACACTGGTCAGCAGTGACTAAGTGCCCAGAGCATCTAAGCCAGCAAAAACGAAATCCAGCACACCATCAAAAATACAGGAGGTAGAGGCAAAAAGTCAGGGGAAACCACGCCAAAAATGCCAAATCTAACAGACGGTCTCATCTACTGCCAACATACTTCTCGCTTCGTAGATGCTACACCTCACCCTAAACCACGTTCTGGAGGAAGACCACTACCACAGCATGTGTTTGCCCATCGCAGGGAACATTGTGTTCATGCCTCTGCTGATTAAGACAGCCTTTTCTGTCAACAAGGTGTGCAGTGTGTCTCTTCTCCCTAAGAAACTCTAGACTGCAAGTTGCTCTGCTTTCCATGCTCTCTTTGTGTAGCGCATATAAAGAGAATGATAGGGTGTTAGTTTCTAGATTACATTTTCACCATTTTAGAAATGTTCATCTTATTATTGTTGTTTATAATGTGCCTTCTTGCTGTTTTTATAATATTCTCTGTTGTTGTTTTAGATTTACTTAGAAACAGGTTGCTCCTGAAGTAATAAGTACTTTTTACTTAAAAGTGTTAATTCTTCTTAGTGCAGTGGGTGTGTGATACTGTGAATAACAAAACAGGGGGTATATTCACAAGAACGTGTGATAACTACCGCAAGAGCAGCGTAATGCAACTTCCAATAACGCAGCCTATCACGGGAAAATAACCCCGTGTCAACGTGGAATTCACAACAAGGCGGTAGCAAGCGATAGTCTGCCAAACCCGCGGACAAAGTCCGCGATACAACCACCACGACGGAGATAAAAACACAAACCACAACACCAAAAAATGCGCGATGGGCCAAAGCGCGATTAGAAAACAGTGACAACCAGCGCGAGGGCAGCAATACGCACGCGCAATGCGGGAAAAAGCACAAGAACAGTATACGGAAAATGCCACAGAACAAAATACATCAACAGCGGAGTGGCACGAATGCACCCTGGCCAACTGCAGAGGACAACATGCACACCACAACATCCACGCACCATGGAAGAACAGAACCCAGAGGCACACCACTTGAAAGAGACCAGTGGCAGACAAATCATAGCCGCAGGAGCGACACACCCACCGTGCAGCATACGCACACAAGCAGAAGTGCACCCGGACAGTGACAACATCCCGGGACAAACAGCAACACCTCCACAACTGAACACAGGACACCACTGGATCGGAAAATGCGCACAACCTGGCAAATCACACCTGAAACCCCAGGGACATGTAACACGACAATGTACAATTCCAACCTGTGACCTGCAAACATGTTTATTCACACATGCAGTGCAATTGGACATCCACTACTGTCCCATGAATGCCATGGAGGGTCACAATGTGACGTGCTCATGAGAAGTAAGTGTCAATGATGGAGTCCCTACGGGTCATTCCTGCCGCAGCTGCAGTGGGATGTGGGCCACCTGCCCCATCACCACCATCATCGTCCGGTATCTCTGGAACTGGGATCCATGGGGCCCTGGTGCGAACACAGATGTTGTGCAACGCGCAACATGCAACGATCATCTTGCACACGACGTCCGGGCTGTACAGGAGCTTCCCACCAGTGCCGTCCAGGCACCTGAAACGTGACTTCAACACGCCAAATGTGTGTTCAACGATGCCTCTGGTGCGTATGTGGGCCGCATTGTACTGCCTCTGGGCGGGTGTGTTCGGGTCTCGGAGGGGTGTCATCATCCAAGGGCAGACTGCATATCCTTGATCACCTGGGACAGTGCAAGGAGAAAAGAGTCAATACTTGGTTCGGCAGGATGTGATGGCAGGCCCACTAATCCAGTGACGCCTGTGCTGGCTGTGGGGGGGGTGAGTGTAAGGCAGCCCTCTGGGAGTAGCATGTGCTGGCAACTACACCAACAGTCATCAGGCACACAGACATGCAATGTCTGAACTACAAGGGGGGATGACTCGAGTCGCACAGGGCTAGTCGCCCCGGATGCACAGCGGCCGACACGGGCCCACCACAATGGGACGCTGACCTGCGGGAGACCGGGGTAGGGTCATGGGGGCAGAGCAATGCCTCACATGTGTCATGGCCGCATTCCGCATCTCCACACGTTCAGCAGTTGTGTGGCTGTGGTGCCATGTGGAGTCTGTATTGGGTGCAGGGGTAGCCCAGGATGACCATGGAGTGGTGTAGTCGTGTCTGGTAGGTGGTCGTGTAGTTTGACATGTCGGATGTGGTTTGGTCACGTGTGCATCCCCACAGTTGTGCCTTGTGCGTTGGTGGCAGTGGGATGTGTGGTGTGTTAAGTTGGTACTTACCAACGAGCAGTCCTGTTCCATATGTGCCATCCTGGAAGCGCTGGTTGATGATGGACTGTCGGAAGATGAAGGAATCATGCACACTGCCTGGGTAGTTGGCGACGACATTGGTGAACATTCCCCGGTGGTCCACTATTGCCTGCACATTGATGGAATGCGTGTGCTTCCTGTTGCGGTAGTGGTGTGCAGTATCCGCAGGGGTCACAAGTGGGACATGTGTGCAGTCGATTGCCCCCAACACGGCCGGGAATCCGGCTATGGCGTAGAAGCCTTGCTTAGTCTCCAGCTGTTCCTGCGCAGTGTTGGGGAAGTGAAGGTACTGGGGTATGAAGCTGATGATGGCATCCAGGACGGGTGTGATGAAGTTTGATAGGGCTGGCTGTGAGACCCTTCCGACTCTGGCAGTTGTTGGTTGGAAGGTCCCAGAGGCCAACAGGTGAAGCACTGCCAGCAGCTTTGTCTGCGGAGGGATGTTTGTTCTCCGCTGTGTTGGTACCGCCAGCCTGTGGGCAATGTGGGTCAGGATGCGGAGGATGGTTGGCCTTTTGAGCCTGTAGTGGGCAATGACTTCCGCGGGCGTTAGGTCTGTGAGAGTGGTGCGTTTACGGTAGGTCCGCTGTCTTGCTCTACGCTGCCTCTGTGGTGGTCCGGTGGGGGGAGCGGGTCCGGGTCCTGGGGGGGGTGGCGAGGGGTGTTGTGGCCCTGTTGGGGCTCCGAGCTGCATGTAGAGTAGCTCCATGGCGTCGTTTGTTCTTTGGGTATGGCTGTGTGCAGGACTCCGTTGCCTACTGCAGGTAGACGTCCTTCTTAACACCTGCTTGAGGCAGGTGTTAAATACCTGCGGCTAGCGCACCTCATCGCCTGTTTTGTGTTCTTATCGCAGATGTGGCTGGTCGTTGTGAATGTTGAGGTGTGATGTTGTCTCGACTTTTCACACGGGAACGCCTACTCTGCATCTCATTAGCGATATTTGCGAGGGTCCTCTGTGGCGATGTTTTTTGCGCCTGCTATCGCGGGTAAACTGGTGCTGTGGGCTGTTAACACCGGCTTGTGAATGGGGGGGTAAATTTATCACGACTTTGGCTGCGATAAAGTGCCGTTAATTCGGCGATAGCTCCTTGTGAATATGCCCCTAGGGTTTGTTATTGTTACTACGGTGCCCCTGATCCCTTCATAGGGATTGTTAGTAACTGAAAAGCACTACCTATTTTTAAATAACACATTGAATAGTGTTCTGCTGGGCTACAATAACCTGTCTTTCACATTCATCGATGGTGCATTGAACCAAGTTCAACCATGTCACCCGTGGGTGGGAGAGCACACCTTGTAGAACTATGCCAGAGTCGTAGTTTACGCAACAGTTGGGGGGGCCATATCTTACGGTTACTCCTTGTGCAGTTCTTTCACTATTCACACACACCTGTACCATTGTTACGTCATTACGGAGATGTCCGCAGTAATCATGGTTTATGGTTACCTCCTACTGGAGGATAAGCAGTACCTATTTCTGTAGGTTTGTCAAGCTTGACTCATAAAGGGTTATTCCCCATTCTGTGGGTCTTCTAATTCTTTGATTAAGGCCAATTACAGGCAATAGGTTACTCAGCATCTTAAAGCTCGAGGTGCCTCTGATGAGGGTCGGGCAGTTACTTTTGTAGTAGCTGCACATGAGGCGTATGTCTTTGAGACATTTTACTCATGGGTGGAGTTCAAGCCTATTGATGCTGCCTCAGGGCAGTTTCGTGCCTATACGGTGGTAGATCCGACAGTACAATGTAGGGCTTACCAAAATTTGGAAATCCCTTTAACTTAATAGGAGCACCAGAATTGGTTTGCTGGTCAGTAGCCACATACGCACAGAAATGTCAGTTTGGGGCCCCTGAGCAATGAAGGGGCTACATGGTCAGTTTTGGCTTTCTACAATCATGTTCCTCGCCCGACAATTTAAGAAACGCTGAGGTGGTAGGTGTTTTAAATTACACAGTTGCCTTATACAAGAGACTCGTACAGTTTGTACAATGTACTTTGAGCCCCAGACCTGCTGTCGTAGCAGGGCCTGCCACTCCTGCACATGTATAAACTGTTAGTCCACAGACTCTTAACACTATCATGGGAAAAGCGCCCATCAAATGGCTTTCTGGATTGCTTGTAAGACCAGTGTATCCATACACTACCCACAGGACAAACATAGAATACTGACTATGTGGCACCCTCTTGGAATGGTGCCTCCAGTAGAGGAATGTAATATCTGGGGAAGTATCTTTGTATGCATTTACACTAGTACGCATGTTATGTCTTCATTGGCAGTCCTCCCTGATGGACTTAGACAGGTACAGAATAAACACGGAGTTGCACCATCTCTGGACTTAGGAATGATGTTAATAGGGAACTTCTCTACAGTGTGCTCTATCATCCTAATCAATATCAAGGGAGAGGCTTCAGTTCTGGCTATACGTCAGAGACTGGAAGCAGTTCCAGTTCAAGATCATAAACGGGAATTACCAAAAATAATCTTGGAAGTTTACACCTCTGTGGGTAGGGATACCTTGGGTACTGGACCGGCTAAGCCACATCTAAAACCTTAAAATGACACAGGGGGTTCCATTAAAGAGAAACCTGCAACAGAAGGGAAGAAGAAACAGAAAGACAAAGGAAAGAGATGGACTGGATCATCCACTTCCCGGGAATCTGGCCGGGGTTGTTATGACTTAAGAGATCACCAAAAAATGAATAAACCTGATTGGTATCAGTATTCTGATAGCCGTTCTTCCTGTTCTTTTCAGGACACTGACGGTAAAAGAACAGAGAGGGGGAGCCGATCCGAGTACCGAAGAAAAGAGGAGTACAGTAGGAAAAGTGAAGCAAGATGCAAAACTGACGTCAGCGTAAAAAGGGAAGAGAAAGTATTACACTCTAAAACCCCAGTCAGGAAGAAGAAAGTAGCAGGACTATCTAAGAAACATGCTGATACAGGTGTGAGTCCTCCTGCGAAACAGGACTTGGGCGAGAGCGCTTCTAGACAGCGCAGCAAAAGTCACAATAGTGCATCAGATGATTCAGAGGTTTCTGGATGTGAATCCAACGAATGACTTTATACAGATCTAGACTCCAGATAAACATTTAAATCCTCCTGATACGGTTTACAATCTAAACATACAAATTGAAGGGGACATATCACGTTTCATTAAAGCGATCTTTTGATCATAATTATCTGATGATTATGACATCATCTTAGCAGAAGACTGGCCCCCAGTCTTTATTAGTGAAGCACCAAGTAAGGGAGGAAGTCATAGGAGTAGACTTTTCTCCCATAGTACCTGAGAATATCAAGGAAATTTATGCCTGTGAATAGGCAGTGAGACAAGCACCAGCCCTACATAGAAACCAAGCGAGTTAGGACGGGTACTTCAGTCCACATGTCATTTCCTTACACAGTAAACCACAAGCACAATACCCTTTAAAACCAGAAGCAAAAGGTGGTAAAAAAGCAAAATATGAAATCAGTTGCAATACCTGGGCATAAAAGCACCTTGCCTCTCACCAATGAACATTTCCCTTTTTCCTGTCTCCAATCCAGACGGCTCCTATAGAATAGTTGTAGACTATATGAATCTAAATTCGCATACACAAACCTACGTGGTACAAAATGCACACAGCCCAGGTTTAATGACCAACTTGGTGTGGAATAAATTCAAAACTACACTAGATATTTCCATGGGTTTTTCAATCAAAACACAGTGCCTGAAAGTGAGTATCTAACCGCTTTCAGTTTGACAAAGTGCAGTTTTCATTCCGATGCTTGCCCTTGGGCTATAAGAACAGCCTGGCTTATTTTCAGAGCATATCATGGAGATCTTACAACCATATCCTGATGTATTGTCATACAATGATGATATCTATCTTACTGAGGATTTGAATCTACATCAAACCAGGTTAGACAGAGTGGTGACCATATTAACATTACATGTCTACAAAATTAATTTTAGAAAATCAACGATTGCCTACCTGACGGTGACCTTCTTGGGATACAAGTTATCCAATGAGGGCAAGGGTTTAGCTCCAGACTTCCTTTAGAAGTGCTCTACCTTGCAACCTCCTATTACACTGAAAAAGTTGCAATCCCTGCTGGGATTTCTTAACTTTGGACGTACTTATTTGCGTCACTATGCTGTGAGAGTGAAGCCCTTGTATGACCTGATTTGTCCCACGTTTACATCTAAACAATGGCTGAACGCACATACTGATGTCTTGCATGCTTTACAAGCAGACATGCTTGAGACTAAATATTTACAAACTAGGGATAATATAATCAACATAGTTATCAGAGTCATACCCAGTCACTATGGTTATTCCTATTTTACCTACAATGAAGGACAGACCGCCCCTATTGCTTGCAAGTCTCACTTGGATTCCTTAGCTGAAGCATGTTTTTCTTCCATCGAAAAGATCCTGATGGCTGTGCAAACAGCTATTTTAAAGGAATGCCTTTGATACTGGGAAAAATATAATTATTGTTTCTTCGTACCAGCACTATAAGCGGCTACTAAGGCAAGAATTCCTAATGCTCGCAACCTACACATGAGAGTAGTACAGTGGGCCTCCTCTTTCAGTGCAGTGGATGTGAAGTTTCAGTGTGATCCTTCTCTTCGTACACAAGATTTTCTCCAATTTGTCCAGGATGTTGCTCTGTCTCTAGCCACTTTACCCATTGAGTCTTACAAAAGCATATTCTATAGAGATGGCTCTGCCCAACCTATGGTATGAACTAAATATAAGTACTCTGTATTCTCCTCAGCATTACAAGGTGTAGTGAAGGATGGTGAGTTCATCCCACAGCTCACCCACACTAAAACTTTAAGTGACCGTACTGCATAACATACAGATTTACATGCTCTGTTACTTGCATTACAAAAGGCTGATTCATCAGTTCCCACACTTATTGAGTCCAACTCGTCCTTTTGTGTGCAAGGTTACAATTCTGACTTGCATCCTTGGCGATTGAATGGACTCAAAGGGAAAACCTGTAAAGAATAAACAGCTTTGGAGAAAGGTAGATAAGCTTTCATTGGTCCATGTGAGGCACACTTTGGGCCATCAGCATGATGGGATTCCCGCTAAAGGGAACTGTGAAGCCAATCTAGCAGCAGAGGCTGCAATTCAGACTATTAGAGCAGCAATCCTAACAAGGTCTCAAATGAAGATAGACACAGGTATTTTAACACCCATCAATGCAACTATCAAGATAGGAAACCTCCTGCAGGTTTTCCTTCCAAATACTCCTACACCCCTACTTCAGGTAATGTTCCTGATGTCAAGATACCAGGAGTGGAAGATAAAATTATGCCAAATAGTCTGCCTAGATTAGATTTAATCAAAGAAGCCCATGAGGGGTTGGCATCTGCTCATACAGTAATAAACGCAATTGTAGCAATGCTACAAAAACGCTACTGGTGCCCTAGTTTATATAAATAAACTAGGGGTTATGTTAGACAGCGTAACATTTGTCATCAGATTAAACCCTCCACTATCAAAAAACCCTCACCAACTACCCTCATGATCTCAAATATCCCCTTCCGGGTGATTTATTTGGGTCACATTGCTCCCTGCCTCTCAGCTAACTGTTATAAGTACATATTGGTGGCAATTGACAGACAAATGCAGGTGCTTCAGCAGTAGTAAAAGATTTGCAGTGCCTGGTACGGATTGGGGCAGTTCCTTCATTTCATTCAGGTAACTCTCCTGCATTCACCTGTAAGGCTTACAGGGATTCAATGACTGCTCTGGGAGTTTGTCTGCAATTCAGCAACCCGTTCAAAGCTGAATTGGATGGCGTTGTAGAACGTGCTTGATTAAGCAAGCTTTGACACTAGGGTGCTAAGTTCAGGTCTTAGTTGGTACCATAATCTGTATGGAGTTCAGAGAGCATTAAATAACTTCCCTAGATGAGTATTGGGAGGACGCAGTCCGTATGAGGTTCTCTTCGGAGTTCCTACGTCTGTGCCTGGCTGAAGCAATTCTGGGAAGGTGGCAGATGAAGATAAATTTGACTTAGAGAAATGTTTTACTGTTTTGTAGAGTATCCAAGAAGTCAGAGACAAGCTGTCTAACACAAACCACGCTGACACCACCACCTGTGAACAGAAGGTTATCACTGCTGCCAATGGGCGGGGACCCATAATTTGGGACCTAGTTCAGGAAAAACACCATGACAAACAACCTTTTGAACAAATCCTGATAACCACCATCACTGTTCTTGGGGTAAAAGGCAGTAGAACTACTATTCTGCCTCCTCTGCCTGGCCCAAAAAGAAACCGACAGGGGTCTATTGACCACGCTAAAAAGCTCTATGTGGCCAGTCCTCTACAGCGGACCACCGTAGACACCAAGAAGGATTCAGAGTAGTGCCTCCCAGCCTCTCCCTACTCCGAATACTATAGCCCCTGAACAAAGCAGTAACATTTCTGGCTCGAGTTCCCAGCCAGGGATATTTAAGCCTAACACTCTATGCAGAACATTGAGGGCAACAAACACAGCTGGTGCTACCAACATGACAGTGGCTACTGTCCAGTGGAATTCTGTACTATAAAACCCCTCCTGACACTGTGTCATTTGAACAAGTGCCCTTTCAAGATCCCCGAGAGACCAATGACTTTGAAAATGACTCTGGATATTGCACAGGAGTCTTTACAACCCCTTCTACAGTCACTCACCACCAGAGATTGCTTCAAACTTCTCAATGGTTTCATGACAAGTACTTAATATCTCTATTGACATATGCCTGGATCATTTTGAGAACTTTTCTTTTCATCTAGTGGTTGTCAACGATACTCGTCGTTTTACTTCTACTTAATGGACATTTCTTCCTTGCAAGAGCAACTGCCTCACCTGTGGCTCGTAAACTACAGCCACACTCCTCATCCCACAGAGTCCGAAGAGGTCTCTACACCGCAAACATTACAGCTTATCCTGTGCCTCAGGGCATAGCATGGGAAAAGGTTCCATATCAGATTATGGGATCTATTGAGACATTGCGATTGCCATATGTGATAAAAGTTTCAATGAATTAGATTGTAATACCCGGGTCTATTTCAGATGATTGAGACTGTTAAAAGGATGATATCTGATTTACAGGCATATGCTACTTTGAATAATGAAGATCCTTATTTGAATTCAGCTAATTGCAAAGAAATGTATTGTCATAGCAATTTTAGACCAAGGGACACCTTTGATTACATGTTGAGGTGGTGGGTACAAGGTTCTTTTCAACAAATATTGGGACAGGGAGTAATAAAGGTCCTGCATGCACACTCCCTAGTACTATTTATATTATTTATAAAATGCTCTGTCACCTAACAGGTATCCTGGCGCTAATGGAAACCACAGGGAGGGAAGAGTTAACGATTCCTAAAATGTAAGCAGTAATTAAGCTTGCTAGGGGAGTCGGTGTTTAACACTGTTTCACAACTTTTGGGAACAGCCAGGATTTTAGTGTTTTTCTGAAGTACAATAAGTTGGGGGAAGATCTCAAAGCATCTGGAAGATTATTCCATAAATGAGCTGCTGCGATCATGAATGCTTGTCCCCATTGTCTTTTTTTCTGGCTTTGGCTATATCGGCCAGATTAGCTGTTGAGGAATGAAGGCTCCTGCCTGGTATAAACCATTTGCTCTTCTTTTGCAGAGGGATTGGGCCAAATCCATGGAGTGATTTGTAGACAATACAGAGGTCCTTAAATCTAATTCTTTGTCTCAGTGGTAACCAATGTAAGTCCTTCAAGGCCAATGATACAGATGACCTTCTGGGTCTATTCAGGGTTAGTTTAGCCACCGCTGCTTGGACTCTGTGTAGCCAATTAAGCAGGTATTCCGGGGCTCCCAGCAACAAGGCATTGCAATAATCCAGCCTACTTAAGATGACACTGCAGACTACCAAGGACCTGGATGAGGAAGGCAGTAGCGGAAGGATCTTACATAGTATTCTAATTAGGGAGAAACAAGACCCAACAGTCTTATTTACATGAGATTCCAGGATGTTATTTGTCAAAGGTAACCCAGAGACAGCCTCTGAAGGAATAGGAGTCCCGTCAGAGGGAACCGGCCAAACGTTAGGGGGCAATGGAGCCAGGTAGCAAAGGAATTCAGTCTTGCTTCCATTGAACTCCAAAGAGTTGGAATTAAGCCAGCTAATGATATAATTCATGCACCCATGGAAGGCATCAACTGACGTCCTGTGATTTTCTTCTAATGATAAGATAAGTTGAGTGTCATCAGTATAGTTGACCAAGCTGACTTTGTGTGACTTAATAAGTGATATCAAGGGGCTTAAATATGTATTAAAGAGAATTGAGCTAATTGACGACCCTTGTGGGATGCCATATCGAGCAGTCCTGACCTCCGAGCAAAAAGGTGGGAGGTACACCACTTGATGTCTATCAAAAAGATAAGAGTGAAGCCAATTCACAACCATGCCTTTGATCCCAATCGAGGTTAGTCTAGCCAGAAGTGTATTGTGATTTACGGTATTAAACGTGGCAGACATATCTAATAAGGTCAGTACCACAGATTGACTGTTATCTACTCTCCTTCTAAGTTCATCCATAGTGGTGAGCAAAGTTGTTTCAGTCCTGTGTCCTGGTCGAAAACCAATTTGCTCATTTTCAAAAATTTGGAACTGAGATAACATTTTGCAGTCAAAATATTCAAGATTCTTTACGGGGTATGGTAGAAGAGAGATTGGTCTGTAGTTACTTAAGATTGTAGGGTCCAGCAATTACTTTTTTAATAAAGGTGACACAATTGTCCTTTTCCAAGCTGCTGGGACTTCACCAGTTTGCAAAGTTTGCCAACAGATTTGCCAGAGCCGTTGGCAGAGTTTTCCCATCTGTTCCTTCCAAATCCTGTGAGGTAAAGGATCCAGGGGTGAGCCGGAGGAGATAGACATTGCAATAGTTTTATATTCATCCTCTGTTAAGTGCTCAAAATGATCTAGTTCACTTATTTGCTCCTTAGCACTGTGTCTAGGCGAGACCTGATTCGAAGGTAAAGTATCGATGCCTTCGATGATTTTCATGATTTTCTCCTTGAAAAACCTGGCCAGATTGTCACAAAGTGATGCAGGTGTAGGATGGTTCACACATTCCGGATTGGGCAAATCTTGCACTATGTTGAATGCTTTCTTTGCGCTGTTGTGTACAGCCAAGATAGCGCTAGAAAAATGTTCCACTTTAGCTTTAGAAATTACGATCTTACACTTTGCCAGAGCCGTTTTAAGATCTTATTTTGTCCTCTGCATTATAGGACCTGCGCCATTTTTTCTCAGCTTTTTCACAGATCATTTTTAGGCCTTAAGTGCAGTGTTATACCAAGTGACCCGAGGTCTCTGTGAGGTTTTCAGAGTTTTGAGAAGAATAACTTGGTTAGAGTAGTTCTATCAAAAAGATACAGAATATGCTGTTTCTGTGTCCACTGCAGGTAAACACCACTGGTTCACCTATGTGAGGAAAAGGTCGGTGGAAATATTTAAATTCTGGAGCAAGGGCCCTCACCCGCCAAACAAGGTGGCATGCTTCATCATCGAGCAGCTCCTGGTTGGGCCAGTGCTGCAATGCCCAACAGGCTCCTTAAGAGGGCTATTTGCCAGAATTCTTTTACCTAGTTTGCCGTTAATGAAGTTTGATGAAGGTGAACATATTTTTATGAAAGTCTAGATAGTAGACTTAAGAAGCTCTCACTTACCACTTTTTGGAAACAGTTAAAGACCTGGATTTTTGAGTTAGTTGTGCTAGCTAGACCTTAACTGTCAGGCCTGCTCCACACCTGATCAGGTTTGTAGACGGGGCGGAGCAACCCTAGCATAAATGTGGCCAGCACGGGCGGAAGAGCGCTTCGCGTTCTAGTTGACCCGCGCGTGTCTTCCACCCTGCCCTTTACTCACCTTCTGCTTCCAGGATCATCACATAGTGGTCAGCGTCTCCGTCGGGCTGCAGTGCAGCGGCTCTTCTTACTTCACAGATCTGGAACCTGTTCTCCGTAATTGTTGCAGTCACGGTCGGCATCTTCTGGAACCTGGAGAAAACAAAACAAAGGGCATTTAAAGTACTGGCAAGCACCAATAAGGCAGTAACCCGATCTGTGCTATCACAGGATTATTGTATATTATCTGAGAGATGATCACACAGCAATTTGGAGATCCCATTTTCTCTGTGCATTCCTGTTGCAGCTGTTATGCATTCCTTTTGATTATATATAATATACAAACAAGGGATTAGTTTATTCCTGAAGTTAAGGAATTAATCCATATTTATAGCCCTACACATTTTTGTGTGATTTCTTAAGTTTTGATTAGAAGAACAATTCCAGTTTGGAATCTATTCCTCTTTTACTCTTTTTTTAATATATGTTTTTGGGGGGCTTTCACTGAATTCCTGTTTTACCACGATTTTAGCTTAGTTCATATATGCTTCTCACTTCTGTTATATGTCCTCTACTCTGATTACAATCAACACCCAATTTTCCTTCTCTTACCTATATAGATTGAAATCTAATCGTGCATCTACCATTACTATATCATAAGTGGAAAAGGGGAATTATACTGGTAGTTACTGCAGTATCTGTGAATACATTTGGAATAAGTGCATGTGTAATTAGATGGAACCTGTACTTACACACTAACACTCTTATGCTTTTCTTTACCTGCAGGATTCACATAGAAAGTTCCTGAATCTTACCATTCATTCCTGAGTGTGCCATGGAACGTGTGTCTTTTCTCTTCCCTTGTTTCCCCTCTTACCCCATCTCGCCATTTCTTGCTTTGACATTGTTAGGCGTTCTTGGTGGTTGAGGGAAATTGTGACTTTACTTCGGAATTTGTATCTCGCCCCTACGGAAACCTCAGGTGAGAATTACAGAACGCCAAGCCCACTTTTACTTTCTGCCTGGGCGGGCTGGAAGAACACCAGATAACTCTGGCAGATTTAGCCCATATGAAAGGCAATTTGGAAAAAGAAACCCAAGCTCTTACACTTAGAGTAGACACTTTACAGCAAGGATGTATACCTGCTACAGCAGTGGGTGTCAATACGGGGGTGACAGGCTGTTGGAGGCTGGCTTAGTATATGGTGCACACTTATGTAAGTGAAGCACCTTGCTCTAATCCAGACAACCCGTATGGCGGGTTTAGTGGTCTTAGACAACCTTAGAAAGCTCTCTAAGTGGTAGCTGTGGATAGCAGCCTTCAGGCTTAGTCCAGAAGGAGCGTTAAGCAGCTTCTTTTACCAGATCTAATCATGTAGTGTAGGTTAAACGAAAAAAAAACACACAGTGTAGTTATAAAAATAGGTCTATTTATTACACAACACTCACTAACACATTGGTATATCTCCTACCTGGAGATATCAACACAAATATACACAATACTTCAATTGTAAACAGGTAAGTAAGCACAACACACAGTGGTCTCCAGGGGGAGACCAAACTATATACCAAGAAAGTGGAATACGAACTGCGACCGAAGTCGAGACTTGAACCAGGAGACTCAGTAGAGCTGGGGACACAAGGAACCACCCAAGGTAAGTACCCAGGAACCACACGGAGGCTGTGATCAGAGTGGGAACACAGCTGCTTACTCTTTAGAAGTCAACGAGAAAGTTGCAGTTTTGAAGAAGAAGGACCCTTCACAGTGGACTCCGAAGAAACCCTGTGGAAGACAGAAGTTTGGAGAGTCACCCCACCCGTGGATACCCCAGGAACCAGGATACCTACACCAGGGAAGCCGGGTGCATAGGTGTGAAGTGACGCCGGAAACCGCCATAGACCACAAATGAGGACTTCAGAAAGGATGCCACTTGCGAAGACTGTGCTAGAGTCCGGTGGAATACAAGGGTGTATTCTTGAAGAGAAGAACCTGCAAGCAGAGAGGACAGAGTCTATGCCACTCGGAGGTGACCAGGAGGCATGGAAGAGCAATGCCCACCGATGACGGAAGATGTCGGAGTGAGGACGGTGACATTGTTGCTGCAGCTGTGTGGACCAGGCGCCTCTGAGGAAGACCAAGAGCCATTCATGAGCTGTCCCACATCAGAAGTTGAGAACCAGATGGTCGGTGTCCGGTGGGAGCACCAACAAGCCTTGGCAGCAGTAACAGACGTGGAAAACGATGAAGGAGCAACGTGGGTACCAGCAAGAACCACGGGACTCACCAAGTGCAGGAGAGTCAGAGCAGGGCCCAAGCAAGCAGGGGAGCCCACTGAAGCAGGAGAAGTCCCTCAAGAGAGCCCACAGGCTAAAGGCACAGGAATCGCAAGAGGACCTCGAGCAGCTCACCAAAGATGAAGACCCACGGTGCAGAGGATGTGGTGAGGATGAAGATAATGGCAGGAAGAGATACTGGAGGCTGGAGCTTCATATAGCCTGAAGATCTCTGAGGTGCAAGCCTTGGCAACAGCAAGTCGACATGGTGCACAGGGGTTTGGTCCCAGCGGTTCCAATGAGCGTACTGGCCTCAAAATTGCAGAGAGGACAGGTAAGACCTCGAGGGAGTTGCAGAACCACCACCTGTGCTGCTGATCCTTTCGAAGTCCATGGGACGTCAGGAGCAGCAGACCGGTCAGCTTCGTTGTGGTGACTGCACATGAAGGGGAGGGACTCCTTCACTCCAAGGGAGATTACTTCAGGTTTCCTTGATGCCCACAGGTCTGTTGAAGATCCTGGAAGAAGCACAGGCAACGAAGAAGACTTGCAGAACAGCGAGGTCAGGAGCAGCAGGAGTCTTCCTTAATGCAGTCTCGGTTCCAGGCGAAGTCCAGCAATATCCAAGTGTCCAGACGATCGAAGAGTGACATGGTTTCAGGCTTGAGTCTTGTCCCACAATTAATCTTAGGACCCACCCACAGGTAAGCCCTTTTATACCCTAAGAAAGGGGTTAGGACAACTCAGGGGTCCCTTCCAGAGGAGGGGCTGGATAGAGGGGAGGATACTCCCATGCCCTTTGTCCAGTTTCATGCCAGAGCAGGAGCCAAGGGCTCCCAGAACTGGTTCTAACTACAGTGTGCAAGGAGGACACCAAATCTGCCCTTCAAAACAATCTGGTAGCGCTGGCAAGCGCCCTCAACCCAGCCCAATACACTAAGTCCTGTCTGGGAGGTGATCACACCTCCCTGTGACAGGAAACCTATTGTTCTACCTTCCCCTGCTCGAGCTCAGCTCAGCAGCAGGAGGGCAGAATCGTGTCTGGGGTCGGCTGCAGCACTAGTTTGCTGGCGGATCCTGCAGGGCTGTTACCAGACGTACAGGGGCTTCCCAGAGGAGCCCCCCCAGTGCATGGAATCATGTCTCCAACACCATTAACGGTTTTGGGGTATGATTCCAACATGTTTGATACTAAACATGCCCAAGTTCTGCACAGCCACTATATAGTTAGCCATCATGTAATGACTCCTGGCCACTATATGTATCAAAATGGCTGACCACACTTACAAAGCCCTGAGAATCAACTCCGGGGTTTGTAGAGGTGTCCTGCTCATGCAGGGGCACTCACACACTTATAACCTAGCATCCTGCCTTCAGGATTGAAAGGCCTGCCTTAGGGGTGACTTAAAGGTTTAAAGTGTAGTGACTGTCATAAGCAGTGCTAGCACCAGCACACAGGCTGCAATGGCAGGTCATGAAGTCACAGTTTGAGTGGTCTCTCATGGGTGGTATAATACATTCTGCAGCCCATGGGAGACCCCTGGTGTACCTATGCCCTGGGTACCTTAGAACCATATACTATGGACTTACAAGGGTACACCAGTAGCTAATTGTGGTGGTACCAAAGTACTTACCATGTCAAATGTAGTGAGGAAGAACAGTGGCTGGGGTCCTGATTTACAGGATCCCAGCCAGACTAGTCATAAAAACATACTGACACCAGCAAAAAGTGGGGGTAACCATAAAAGCAGATCCTACTTTCCTACACTGGCAAATTGTTTTCTCCTGCACCTTCCTCTTCTAGTACAAGTCATTCTGTATTTCATGTAACCACTCCTTCCGCTATACCTTTAGCTTCTCCTGAACGGTTTATGGTAGATCCCTCCAAACTCGCTACATTCATAAATCAGTGTCAGTTGCATTTCATGTGCAAAGTTACATGCTTTCCTACTGAACAAGCTAAAGTAGCTTTTGTTTTGTCGTATCTAGGCGCAACTGCTGCCACTTGGTCCATTCCATTGGTAGAGCGTAATGACTCTTTGCTTTACAATTATGCTGACTTCAAAGATGAGCTACGTAGATTGTTCATTCCTTTATGCAATATGTTGATACTGAGCTTTTGAATTTGAAACAAGGTACTAAGGATTTAATGACCTATTTATCCAGTTTCTACAGACTAGTAGCAGAGGCAGGGTGGCCTTAGGCAAAGCGTAGTGCTGTCTTTTATAAAGGACTCCAAGATGCATTAAAAGACTTATTGGCCCAGATAGTGGATCCCCCAGAATCGCGCAAATCTCATATCAACCTTTCAGTCAAATTAGGCCATCGATTACATGAGAGACGTCCAGAAAAAGGGCGCCTTGACACTAAAATTGTGATGTGCAAAGATAAAAAAGTAGAGCCTGAAAGACCTGCAGAAGAACCTGAACCTATACAAATAGGTAGAATCAATGACCCACTTAGTAACTTAGAGCGACAAAGGCACAGAGATAAGAAGCTATGTCTCTACTGTGGGAAACAAGGTAATTTGTTACATGATTGTCCAGTAAAACCAAAGCAATGTAACAAGTCGGGAAACTACTGAGCCCAAAGTCTATGGAGACAAGTACTTCGGGTATATTAGAATTAATTGTCTCCCAACTCCTAGCTCCGAACAATTCCCTGTCTTCTCATCATCATTTCTTTGTAAAGGCCCAGCTTCAATGGGGAGATCAGTCAATCGAAGTTTGGATAATGATAGATTCTGTCCCTACAAGGAATTTCATGGTGATACAATGGGCCAAACAAATAGAGCTCCCTTTAGTGTCCAAGGCTTTTATAGATAAGGTCAAAACCATTGACGGGAGCAGCATAAAATCTGGTCCTAGAACTGATGCTACTGATGAACTGAACCTCATTATACATGATCAACATAAGGAAACCATGCAGTTTGATCAAATTCAATCACCCCAGTTCCAAGCTGTTCTGAGCATTCTTTGGTTAGTTCAACACAATCCGAATATAGATTGGATAAATCAGTCCTTGTCTTTTCATTTTGAATTTTGTAGGACACATTGCATTTTAGAACAGGCAACTGAAAAAGATATAGCATGGGTTACGGATTCCATTATACCTGAATTGCCCCCTGTTACCACGATTTTGCGGATGTTTTTGATTAAAAAAAAGGCTTCTACCCTTCCGCCACATAGACCCTATGACTGCTTGATTGATTTAATTTCAGGAGCACAATTACCCTGTAGTAGAATCTACACGTAAACTGAAAAAGAAAACATTTATCTAAGAGAATATTTGGATGAAATGCTCCTTATTGGGTTTATCAGACCTTCTCGTTCACCAGCTTCCTCTCCTCTTTTCTTTATCCCAAACAGGAGGAAGGTCTCAGATGCTGCAATGATTATAGATCTCTCAATGATATCACTATAACAAATTTGTACTGTTAGAAATTGGGGTCTCTAGTTTGCAAAGATATGCATCTTTGTCCAAATAGGGACCCTTCTTTCTAGTCAGGATAAGGGGGATACACTACTGAAATAACCCCTGCTTACCCCCTTGGTAGCTTGGCACGAGCAGCCAGGCTTATCTCAGAGGCAGTGTGTAAAGCATTTGCACATAACATACAGTAATACAGTGAAAACACTACAAAAGGAGACCACACCAGTTTTAGAAAAATAACCAATATTTATCTGTGCAAATAAGACCAAAATGATAAAAGACCAACATACAGCAATCAAAACTATGCACTTTGCAAGATTGACTTTAAAATGCAGTTCCTTGAATCCGGTAGCTCCGTCCACAACAGAATCCACAAGTTCCGGCCGACCACGTCGGTGCAGACCGGGGTTAGTGTCAGCAGACTCGTAAACCGTACCTTTGGTTCTGGCCGACCACGTCAGTGCGGGCCTGTCATGGCAACCATTGCGGTTGCGATGTGAAGCGTAGCTGTGCGGCGTGCGGTGCCCTCAAGTCGCGGTGTAGGCAACGGCTCGATGACCGTCGTCCGGCGGCATCAGTGAGACCAGAGCTGCAGTTCAGAGTGAGGCGGTTCTCGTTGCGGTGCAACTGGTCACGGTGCAAATGGCGGTGCCGGTTGTTGGGAGCTGGCGTCAGTCGGCCCAGACTGCGGTGTAGGACGGAGGGGTGCGTCGTGAGACTTACGAGCTGTGCCCCCAAACCACGGTGCAGTCACCGGTGTTGAGGTCAGCGTGCAGCGATGTCGTCGGTGAGACGAGGCCAGCGGAGTGAAGCGAGGCGGTGAGGAGTGTGGTGCCCACAGGTCGTGGTTCAAGCAGCAGCTCGGTGGCAGCGGTGATCGTCGTCGTCAGTGAGACCAGGGTTGCGGTCCGAAGTGCGGTGGTGCCTTCTGCGGTGCCTTCAGGACACGGAACCAGCAGCGGTGTCTGTCGGTGTCGGCTGCCTTACCCCTCTGTGGCAACTGAAACCCAGGATTCCAGAGGCGGTACCCAGAGGTGAGTGAAGTCTTTGCTGTCCTTGAGACTTCGTGAACAGGAGGCAAGCTCTTTTTCATGCCCTTGGAAATACTCAGTAACAAGTGAAGAAAGTTCAGTCCAGTCCTTTCACTGCCCAAGGCAGAAGCAGCAGCTGCAGGCCAACCCTGCAAAGCAACAACACAGCAAAGGGGCAGTATTCCTCCTGGCAGTTCTTCCACCTCTTCTTCTTGGCAGGTTCCTTGATCCAAGCGAGTTGTAAAGTTCTGGGGTCTGCTGGGCCCCAATATTTATATTCAGTTTCTCTTTGTTCTCTTGAGCAGAGAGTGTCTGTGCTCAGTGCAAACCAGTTTGGTCCTCTCAGGCCCAGCTTCCCAGCAGGCGGTGGAGCCAGCATTGTCCAAGGCAGATCAGGCCCATTCAGGTGCAAGGAAATCTCCTCCCACTACTCTAAATGCAGCCTAGGTCTATTCAGCCCAGCCCTGACTCACCCAGGAAAGACAGGACACACCTTGACCCCCCAGTGGCTGTCTGAAGAGAATGCACATCCCAGCCCCTGTCACTTCAAAGCCAGACAGTCAATTCACAACCCATCAGAGGCACACAGGATGGCTAAGAAAGAAAACACCTACTTTCTAAAAGTGGTGTTTTCAAACACAGAACATAACAAGCATTGGCATAGCCAATAGGTCTCGCCTTTGGGACCTTTTAATTGTTTTGCTTGAGCTATGGGGGGGTGGAAGGTAAACAAGGCACCACGGACAACGGGAGGGCGGGGCTGTAAAGAAGACACCACGCACTGAACGTAAAGCAAACAGCTGCCCAGGCTTTTTGATGAAATTATTACAACTTATTGCATAAGGAGGTCAGCGTTGGCAGCCCCGGGTGCCGTGTGCTCCAGATTTGGAACAACAAAGGCAGAGAGGCAGCCGCACATGCTCGCAAACCACACGCACACTCATTCAGAATCTCACTGAGACACGCAGATACACAGGCAGACAGAATTACAGACACGCAGAGTCAGACACACGCACTTATACACACACTTACAGACACACATACATACACACTTAGAACAAGGACAAAACTGGAGAGAGGCGCACTGCACAAAAACCACCTTCTGTCCGCCACAGGTCACGACGGACCTGTGCCAAAACTGGAACCGAACCAGAAAAGCTCGTGACCATGATCGCACAGCTGCTAGGACCGTCTCAGATGCAAACAGTGGCAGCATCGAAACACTACCCCGTGGTAGGGGTAACATTCGATCCAACAGTACCTGTATCAGTGCTGGAGCGGAACTGCGGAGTAACAAAGGTAAAACAGAAACAAGATTACTGTAACAAGAAGACAGCAGTGCCAGAGCTAAAGCAGAAATAGGAGGGGATGTGGTCAGTCGGCTAGACTGCCGACTTTGGTGCTGGAAACCAGGGTTCGAGCCTCGGGGTCGCGTCCACATCCTGTGATTCTAGTCAAATCACTTAATCTCCCCGTGCCTGAATGTGTAATGTAAATACGGTGCTCGTGTAAAGCTCTCCAATACCTTCAAGTCGAGTTCGCGCTATATAAATATGCAAAAAAAAAAATTGCTTTAAATAGCTTGGCAGGCCAATTGCTCATTGCAGATATTTCTGTGTAACTGCAACTACAAATGCTGGTAGCATGGATCAAAGTTTCATCATTCTAGTGTTGGTAAAATTAACACTGATTGGCTATCCCGTTAATGACGTCACAACACCATTCAAACCCTCAGCTGACATAATACAACAAGACAACATTTTTGGAATGCTTATGGTTGCTGACTGCTATAAATGTAAGACTGGGTAAAGATCTCTGGTTTCCCTACACCGGATGGCCCCAGTAACACCCACTAGTCAAGCGCCTAAAGATCCCTCCGTTCGTTACATGCGCTGTATAAAGGAGCAGTGTTTTTGGAAGTAAAATGGACGAGTCTGCTTTGCTTCTGTTCTGCCTGTATTCTGGTAGCTGCTCGACTCTGACTTCCTACTTTGACACAGAACAGTTGGCACAGGGTACAGAACGGTACCCCTTTCCTGGCCCGAACCCCTTAAAACATTCCCAAAATAATGACCAGGCGATTATCTTCAGATTATGTGTTTAAGCAAAGCTCCATTTTCAATCCACAATGCCTTAAAGTGTTATTGTGTCATTTCCGCGGTTGTTTCGTCTTGCACTTCGGCACACCTCGTGTGAAATACACCAACAACCTGTGCGCTCGTTCAGTTCCTCCACCTCGTCTGTCAGCATTCAGTGTGAAGAAGCTCTGAAAAAAGGGAGGGCGAGGCAAGTATCCCGGTGTTTCTGCTCCCCCCTCCCCCCCGTTCCCCCGGATCCCTCAGCTGCTGTATTTACCCCGTGCTCTCCCTCCCTCGTTAACTAACCTTTTCACACCAGCGCGCGGGGCAGAGGGGGATGGCGGGGAGGGGAGCGCTGTCTGTCTCCTCAGCTATCTGTCTGCTCGAGCAGAGCCTGGCAAATCACTCTCCTTTCACACCCTGCCTCGCGCCACAGCCACGGCTGTCGGTATATTATTATTCTGCCCCCCCCCCACGAAGTCAGTGCCCCTGATTTAATATTTTGTAATAGACACCGAGAGCCATATTTGCAGATAGTTTTCGCATTCTGGTTTCGTGTGTCAGTTTCATCAAATTCCAGGCTTAGGAGCTGCGGTGCATGGAGCAGAAAGGGCGAATCTTACAGTGGAATGCTGCGTCAGAGCCTTAAACTTCACAGTGAGCCCGTTCCCTTGGGATGACGTGCATGATCGCGTTATTATTATTTATGGCGCGGTTCCAAAGATATGTACCTGCACCCGGCACCGTACATTTGCCACCAGATTCGGTAACACTGCAACACCTTTAGGATTTATCCCACCTCTGCGCCCGACTCGCTTTTCGGTTACAGTTGCTTTCCTTTATTGGCAGTCATTTACATAGCGCTGCATACCTCGCTGTCGGCTTCTAGTAGTATATATATTAGCTGATTTGTTATGGCCTAATTAAACTGGTGAGGGTGGAAAGCATAGAGTCAGTCTCTGTTTGTAAAGAAGTTTCCGGCCAGCCACCCATAGGACAAGCAGTCTCTGCATGGTAACAGGGACCAGACACGCACAGCGTTTACTTTTGCTTAAACGCGTGTATGTTTTGCATTGGGTTGTTTTGCCACTCGTCCACGTTTGGCGTTTCCCTTGCGGGAGCGAGCAGGGGCACCATCTGTTTTCAAGATAATTACAAACAGATGGCGCCGATGCTCGCTCCCGCAAGGGAAACACCAAACGTGCATGCGTTGCAATAGAAAGCAATGCAAAACGTGCACACTTTTAGCCAAAATGCTGATCGATTCCAAAAGGTCCCCTCCTACGCAGCGCATGCGCGCTGCGGAGGCGAGACCTAAAAATCATCTTTACTAGAAGATGCATTTCTACATTCTGAGTTCAGGCATACTAGACTCCATTTCTGTATCTTGTCCCAATGGGAAGATATACTCGTAAAATGTTACCCAGTACTTCCCATTCTATCCTATGAGACAGATAGCCTTTCAATAGTGTAAAACGAAATATACTGTATTTCACTATCAGGATATGTCACACACACCAGTACATATCCTACCCTTCGAATACACCGCACCCTGCTCATAGGGGTACGTTGGGCCTACCTTAGGGGTGACTCACATGTAATAAAAATGAAGGTTAGGGCTTGGCAAGTGGGTGCACTTGCCAAGTCGACATGGCTGTGAAAACTGCGTGCAGACACTGCAGTGGCAGGTCTGAGAACCCTTTGAAAGGCTGCTCGTGTGGGTGGCACAATCAGCACTGCAGGCCCACTAGAAGCATTTGATTTACAGGCCCTGGCACTCTCAGTGCACTTTACTAGGGGCTTACTAGTAAATCAAAGATACCTATCATGGAAACACCAATCCATAATCCAATTTACAATAGGAGCACTTGCACTTTAACACCTGAACAGCAGTGAGGAAGTGCGCAAAGACACTAAACCAGCAAAAACAGAGTCAAAACTGGGAGGTAAGAAAGCAAAAAGACAGGGGAAAAATGCCAAAAGATGCCAGGTCTAACAGTTACCCTTGCTGGGCACACCTCTAGATGGAGTCTGCTCTAATTACAAAAGGGGTAAAGACTAAGGCTAGGAACAGGTATTGAATTCAATTGAAGTACAACATTTCAGGCTACTATTTCACTTGACGATAGTGCAACAGTAAGGACAAAATCTGATAAAATTCTACGGCCTCCCTGCTACCAACGAACGACTTCCGGATCCTGATTTTATCCTTACTGTTGCACTATCGCCAAGCCACCTGACCAGTATAAAATCGTCAATCATTGAAAACGGCGACTTTTAATTGCAGCCAAAGTCAGGGCGCACTGGTTACGCTATGTACTGACCAGGTCCCAAATGGTCTTTATTTTAATTCCTCTCAAGTAACTTTCATCGGTGGCTCCAAAGAACGCAAACTTTAAGGAGTAGTTACCAATATAAAGGTCTTCTTTTTTAAAAACCTTACGGAGGAGAGTTTCCCTTCCGCTTTTAGCGAGTGACACAAAAGCCTCGTTATCTTGAAATTTTAATTAGATTGTATTTAGAAAACTCTGTCCTGAAGAAGGTGAAGGAGTTACATCTCACCGAAACGCCGCGTCGACTGTTTTGTAGTTTTCTTGTGATGTACACCAACAATATTGTATTCCTAGCATGAGATGTTTTTAAGCCTACATGTAATTGTATTGTCTAAATTTTAATAAATTGTTATACTGATACATTAGTTTGAATATTGTTTTTATGCACCTTCTTGTCTTTTTGTATCTAACTGATACTCACTGCACTCTGAATTTATTGCAACTGTATTTATTTATTGTACTGCATAGCCTGTTGTCCAACACATGATCCACATATTTACGCTTGATTAGGGACTTTTTTGTTCTACCGTACAAGTTACCAGCCAAGGCAGCACACTTTTACCTTGTGTTTGACTGTGGCTCTGCTTTCCTTGCTGCTTCGCACCTGGTTGGCACCCTTCTGCTGGTGCTCATCTGGGACTGTGGTCTCAGCGATCTGTTGGTGACTTTTGCTGTGGGGTGCCATCTGACACTAATTCGTCACAGGATGGACGGCATCTAGGTCCGGTGCTTGTTGGCAAGCCTCATTGTTGGGCAGTACTGCGGCCCACAAGGTAGTAATGGAAGCTCTGGCTGTTTGGTAAAAATGTTTGAATTCAACCCATACCTGAAATTACTTTTGTCATCATGCTCCATCAAAGATGGCCACCCCTGTTTTTTTGTTAGTAAGAAATTATGAATCCATCACAGCAAATTACTATTTCCTGTCTTTAGGTCATTTCCTATATCCTAGGTATGCAAGAAGGTGTGAAGTCCAGATCACTCCATCACAACGGAGTTGAAGGCCCCCAAAGAGTCTCTCCATCACCCTTTTCATGGCAGGCTCACCGCCATGAAATGGGCGGTGGAAAAGCAACTTGGAATATGCTCGGCTGTGCCACCGCCAGCATATTCTTGCCCCTTATCGCTGCGCCACCACCGCAGGTTCCAGGATCCCGACAGCCGTGGCTGTCCTCCGGCGGTCCAAAAGCCACACTTGTAATACAGTGGGTGGACCTGCAGTGGTGGCGGTGGTTGGACCGCCACTGTGAATACGGTGGTCCCAGGACCGCCGTACTCGTAATAAGGCCATAAGTCTTTTTTGCCAGCTCATGCCAGTCCTTGTTCTGGTCAGTTATAGTGCTCCAGTCCTGTAATGCCAGGTTTTTCTGTGCTGGTCGTTCTTGAGTCATAGCCTAATGCAAGTCTGTCTCTCGTCCAAGGTATAGATTTTATTCATGCCAAAGGCTTTTTCTCCTTCAAGTCAGCCACCAAAGGCATCTGAGCCTTTCATGTGTTATTAGTTCAGGTTTGCGATAGCTACCAAGAGGCATTACTCATTCCTCAAATATTCAAAAAACAACTTGCCAGAGAAGTCCTTGCATCCAACCTTTGACATTGACACTCTTTTTATAAAAAGCGTTGGAATAGAAAGGGATCTTCAAAGTCAGATGGAGTGTATTGATGCTGGGTTTTTATATTAGATGCCATAGTATCGATATGAAGTCAATCAATGCACTTATTAAACTCTTAAAACAATCTATTACATTGTCTTGAGTTTAAGAAACAGTAAGATGGATAAAAGCAATTATGTCACAAAACAGGAAGACAACCTAATTTTAAAAGTACATCTACTAAATGGGCACAGCAGACGTTAAATACGTGTATTTCTGGATCTAGAGTGTAGATTGTAATATTTTATGGTGTTACTCTCTGTAATGACAGAACATCCGTTTTTTTTACATGGCACCTTTTGATGTATGAATGTCTAATGACACTATATTATTGTCTGCAAACCAACATAGAGTAGAATAGGAATTACTAGGAAGTAAACGAATACTGTCCTCGTCTTACAAGACATTCAACCTGAAAAATGTGTTCTTTTTTCTCTTTCGTTCCTTGACCTCCTCTGACAATTTTTTCTTTCCATACACACTATCTGTTTTGTTGTGCCTATGTGAACATAGCATATCCTGGCAGAGTTTATTCTGGGTAGAGTGTGAGGTTTTTCTACAACAAATTTTATTAATTTTAATTTAGGAACAGGGCCAACATAGAAAAGAAACATAATAAAATAAGGCATAAACTAAGCAAATACCTGCATACGAAACCCCATCCCACCCCGACCCACGTTATAGCAATAAGAGACAAAACAAGTCTAAAAGGGGGAACATTTGTCCCACACTCTCACAACCCTTCCTCATCCCATGGATATTCAAATTTGGCTGTTTACTAGTTGTGGCATAGAACAAACAGGTTCTAATTCAATGTCTCTATAGTCCGCCCATATCTGCCATATCTTAGGATGGTTCTGTGGAAAGCCTCTAGCCTTGTACACTTACACCTCCAAGCCCATACAATGGTCCATCCCTCTTTTCCATACTGCCAAGGATGGGGGCAAGGCCGCACCCTTCTACTCTGTTGCTATATCTCGTTTTTGCAAGAGTCAGGCCCAGAAACAATAATGACAACTGGTATCGATCACCACCCAGGTAGTCAGTGATATATGGAGATAAATACGTTTTGTGTCCATCGGAACCGACCAGGACAAGACCCTGCCAAGGCAAAATGTTACCCCGCGCCAGAATCGGTCCAATGCAGGCAACTCCATACTGTGTGTAGAAATGTTCTGTCCTCTGCATTGTATCGGAGACAAGTCGGGGAGGCAATCACCCCTATCCAGCCACAGTCGATGGCGTGTGAAATACACCCTATGGTGATATTTAAACTGGATCAACTGAAGTCTGGATGCAATAGCCACCTACCGAGGCGCCCCCAGAGCCTCAGTCCAATCCTTGTTCTACACCACCCCTACATCAGCCTCCCCCCCCGAGAACAAGGAATGTGTTGGGGAGGTTTGAGATAAGTGTTTGACATATTTGATCAATTTTGTGGTTTCTAAGATCTCCCACAGTAAGTTTACCCTTCTATGGGTTAAATTCATGGAGTCAGACAGGGCCGAAAAGTACGAGGTCAGCGTATGACGGAGCTGAAAGAGTGTGAGTTTTTTTGCTATTCCCAGAAACATAGCAATCGTTCACCAACACATTACTGTCACTCAGTGTCCCTTTCAATCGCTTGACATACATCTTTTCATACACATACTGTGGAATGCAATTGAAGCAGCAGGAAATCCTAGTAGCGCAGACAGAAGTATACCATGGGATGGAGAGTAAGGTGGCCAGTGACTCTCTTTCTACTGCTGTCTGTTCCTACTTTTCTCACAGAATGCCAGCCAATCATTCTGCCACAACCCCAGTACAATGACATATACGGAGTTACACCACATTATAAACATTGCCAGATGGAGGAGTGGAAGTAGCTTCTCTGAATGCCTGTGAGTTGTTTTCACCAAGATCAAAAAATAAAGGGATATGACAAAAAGGCCTGGCTGTTACTTTTGAGGTGATTAATTTCTCAAATCTGCAGTATGTCAATCTCGTTAGTGTGGATGCTGCTAATTTAAAATCATCCTGAAGGCGTAATGTGAGAAACTGACATTAATTTTGGAGTCAAGTACCCCACCACGTTAATAAGCCAATATCTTGTTAGATTGCTGCACATTTTACTGAGAAAATCTACTTAAAACCTAATAGCTATGGTGCAAGCTGCATGCTGTTCGCATGAGTTCTAGCAATACCGTATAAAACTAAAATCAAGAAAAGAAAAGAAAAAAATATGAAACCAATTTTAAAAAATCCAGGAAAATGTAATAAACAACAGAATACAAAAATGATAAACATCAGATTCGGGTGACAGGAGATATAAATTCTGGAAGTAAATGTCAAGAACCGCCCGAGGTCCCATGTGGGTATTGTATTGTATTGTAATTGCATTTGCATAGCGCTTACTACCCCTGACGAGGCGTCGAAGCGCTTTTCGGCGAGTAGCACGCTACTCTGGGACCCAGAGAGGATTAGTATAGTGAAACATGCAAGTAAATTTTTAGTGGTGGATATGTTAGTCAGTTATTTGGATTCGGAAGGATAGCAGAAGGATAGAAGAGGAAAAAAGGTTTGTATTTATATAGCGCTTCTTACCCCTTATGGGGTTTAAAGCGCTTTTTTTTTTTTGCTGAGTAGCACGCTACTCCGGAAACCCATATATAAAACACACACTAGAAACCACTATTTCATCAAATACAAAAACAAGAAAAAGTTACCCGCAAACTGTTTTGCATATGTAAGTATAGGTTTACCTAACCTCAAATATATGTATGATGTATATATCTTGAAGGTAAGTAGATGTGGAGTTAAGAATAGTAAATTTGTACTTTTTAATTCATACTTATTTACTGGATATTCTGATCGTAAATACTTTTGCTTTCGTATTTTTGTAGTATGATATTGAAAACCTGAAATTCTGAATTACAATCTTAATTTCAAAAGCCAGACCTTTACCTGGAGAAGGCAATTTGTTCTTGTCAACTCCCAAATGGCACATCCCCGCTACTGTAGCGGGCTACATGTTCAATCCTTACTGCCTTCAGTCTTTTTGATCATAGAAATTTTCTTTTGTGTCCTAAAGCACCATTTCACACCTCATCAGGATGATAATTCCTGCATGGAAGAAAATAAAGGCCGCACAGCCGGTTTATAATTGCCAGGTGTCCAGGCAGCACCAAGTATGAATTACATGTTGCCTTTCTATTAAACATATCACAAATCTAACTCCATTGCTGAACTAAATTCTATTAAACGGAACCTTTAGGCAATTTTCCGATACTTGTCTCACTGAAATTGAGAAATTAAACTTTTAATGACAACCAGTCGTGTATGTAAGTGACATTTCACTTTACGCACACTACAAATAGCATTTTGTGGCCGCTCACTTTATGGATGTGCTTCTGTAAATATCTTGCATGTTGTGGTTTTATACATTAAACACCTACCTCTCTAGGCAAGAAGGGACACTTAGACATGACTAATCTAAAAGTAGATTTTTATACACAGAAAAAGCTCTTTAGTCTGAACTAAAGCTGCATCTTGTAAAGTCCAAAGGTGGACCACGAGCCATAGGTCTTCAGTCATACTTGCAGGTGGTGTAGGTATACACTAAAGCCCAGATGTGACATTTAGCCTCCACACCACTGGTGCATTTCCAGTGACAACCTACCTTGGCTTTACTGCAAATATATATAAATAAGCCAATTGGGTGTTGCCAGTTTTACTTCTTGTTATCCGGACAGGGCACACCCACTGTGGCAAGGAATGGCAGCGTCAGAGTGCACAAAAATGCCATAAAAATCCCAAAAGGTGGGGGAACCACACACGTAGATGGCCTTTCCCACACAAATTCATCAGATTAACGTCTAACTTCACTGAAGCAGAGAAAGAATAACATAATAGATTCAAAACGTTTTTCTTGCAATGATTAACAGTTCACTCACTTGTTACAATTCCTGCGAGATTGCACTCTGCAAATTGACCTCAATAGACAACGTAAATGTTAGGTTATAGTGCTCCTAAATTAAAAACTTCCTTCAAGATGGCTCGCCGTAACTAGGTGCTCCTGAGACGATTTCTCATCTGCCTTAGGTATATTATAATGCAACAGCCATATTGCTACTTGTCTCCAGAGGCAGATATATTTTTCACTGTATTGAACGAATTTTAGACATTTCTCCCTCAAATCAGTGCATTCAACGCATATTTCTCTTAAACTGATTATTGATAATTCAACTTACCCTCAGTTGAAATCATTATGACTGATCTCTTTCAATAAACAGATGTCACTCTAAATGTGCTGCATTATTCCAAATCTCACTTATTAGAATATGTGACCCATCCACATCGTTATAATTGAGAGCATTTCTTCCAAATCTCACTGAAAGAAATAAGACTATTATTTGGGGTGGATGATTACACAATGCAAGGAATAATCGCAACCCTTCTCAGAGTGAACCCTCAAAGTCGCTAAATTAACCTGAGCTCAACCCCCTGGTCACAATGGCACGAGGCAGACAGACTTAACCTGGGGCAATGTGTAAAGTAGATATGCAGTACCAAAACAGTAATAAAATGAAAACACAACGCAACAAAAATCCCACACCAATTTAGGAAAATAGAGTCATATTTAATAAGCAAAATGAGACCGAAATGACAAAAATCCAATAAGGGGAACTGAAGATGTGAGTTTTAAGTAGGAACAGCACCAAGAAGCACTCAGTGCCAATGATAGTCAATGGTCACGGTAGACCAGAATCTATGTGCAATTTGAAGTTGATTGCGATGGAGCGCGAATCGGATACACCAATGAGGTCTGTCCTGGTCAAAGATTTTACCTACTAACTTTAGTCCTTTTATTCCAAATCCACCAAAGGAGTACACTTCTAAGACCCCCTCAGGACCTATGGGGAGGCACTTGGAGACACGCAGGTTGTCGGGCTGAGGCCAAACAGCATGGTCAAGCCCAGGTCCAGCTGACACTGGTCAGCTGGGTAGGTGAAGGTAAAGGCTTTTGTAGCTTGATTTGCCCCCGTAGTATGAACAGGAGGTCAGCCTTTTTGACCCTTGGAGTTCACCTCTTTGTCCTAGGTACAAGAAAGAGCCAGTCACGTCCTTTCAGAGCTGTTCCCAGGTCGCCGCCAGCAGGTTCAGTCCGCCTCTGAAGTGAAGGAGCAGTACTGTGAGATATTTGTTCTCCTCCAAGGAAGTATTGTGGTGTCTCCTTCACCCAGAAACTCAGACATGGATTTTATTATTCCAAATCTCTCTGAATACTATATGTCCTCCCCAAATACTACTCTTATTGATAGTATTACTTATTCTACAGTAAACTCACTACATTTAACTCGAACATTTGTGAAAGGGGAGTAGTGTCCCCATTTCGTTCTGTATTGGGAAGCATTAGTTCTAAATTGCAGGCAAACGTATAGTATTAACCTCTAATCACCACTTGCTTCATAGCACTACCCTCCTTTAATTCAACTAGGCGTAATTTTACCAAACCATCTTTAATAGGTAGCATTACACAGACACAACTCATCAACATTGTACACATTACCCCAAAATCCTAAGAAATGGAGCTGGAAATTCTGTGAAATATACCTTCTTCCTTTACGGGTTGAGTCCTGAGAGCTACTTTAACTTGAAGTTATCAGGTTAAATTGGACTGTCATCATCAGCCATTTTCATCGGCATTCGGTCTTCTGAAAGGGGGTTCCTGGTGATGAGCCAGCAGTGATTCTGCCATACCACCTTCCTTTAAAAGAAACAGCAGCGCAGTGAGGATTCTGGATGAGAAGTCTACATATTTTTGGAGGAAATCCCTTTATTGGCCCCTTCCACATGAGGCCCTTCTATGAAAAACTATAACTAAAGTGGACAAAACTTGCGACCGAAGTTATTAAAAAAAAACACTCCATCGGATGGCATTGGAATTTGCATTCAATGTCATCCCAGGAAAAATTGAAAAATTATAATAAATGTCAGGGTGCTGCCCATGCATTGGACCAACTGTGACCATCCTGCTAGTGACAGGAGTTGGGTAAAAGCTACTGGTTGGTCCCCCTGAAGTTTTAACCTACAGGCTTTAAACCATTTCTGGAGTTTGAACATTTTCATTAGGGGAAGTGTGTGTGGAAGCTGTCGCCAGAAGAGCTCCATGAGACAGGATATGTTAGTAGACTGGTCCCACGGTAGCCTTGATCTTACTGCCATAATCCTCAAAGGAGATAACCGATAAGATGTCCATCATCTTTTCCAGGTAAGGGTGTCAACTCATCCTAGTGCTCCGGAGATGGATACTTTGTAAGCCACTATATTGCTGTCAATCTTCTTGTAGCACTGATATTAATAAAAGTATCACAAATCTTCAGGGATTTGTCAAAGGTAAGTACTGTTCACATTTACCTGCTTTGCGTATGGAATCAAGAGGTGCAATACTCATCCAGGTGATGGAGCTGGCAGTTGTGGACCCTCCAGGTAAACACAGGGAGCTGGTAATAGCAGGGCAAGGCAGCAGCTGCAGCTGGAAAGAGTAAAACTTGCCAGGATGTTGCCTTTTGACCTTGATCATAATCCAAGAATGTGGCCTTATTCAATATTGAGGTCCCAAACCAGGATCACAGCTACATGTCCCTTTTGTGAAGAAAACAGCTCAGCTGAAGTGAATTGCCTTAATTTACTTCCCAAAATTGAGTGAATTACCGATTTTACTTCTTAGAAACAAAAAATTGTCACGCAGTCCTGGATGCTGCTCTCAAGGGCTTTCTAAGAAATATTTGTGTTGTTTGATTTCGGAATATTTTAACCTGCTATCTTCTTCTGTATTACAATTGCTATTTTATAAACTGTGTGTACCCTGTTGTTGAACAGCGTCTTGTGCATCCTGCCCATGTGGGTTATTTGCTAAAGAGGTGACTGCTACTTCTTCTGTTGCATCGGGAGTGTCCTGCTTGTTCCACATACTTACCTGGAAGGAATTCCACAGTCTTGAGGACCTTCTGCATTTTTCAGCAAAAAAAGGGAAATTTCGCAGGATTAGACAGTAGAAATGCCCAGTTGTAATTAGCCCACTGATATTCCACCAAGCAGATACAAGCTTCCTCAGTCCCAGGACATTCCGCACCCTTTAGTCAGAAGATGGAAGGCTCCACGTGGACGAGCAGGCTTTACTTGCAGAACCTAGATCCCGTAGAACTGTGGGTGAGCAAAAGGCTGGCACTATGAGCCCTTGAGAACAACCCAAGAAGTACGAGACAAACCTGGTGACACACCTCTCCACAACTCAAAGAGGCTAGAATAAATTCTTCAGTGCAGGAGCAGGCAAGGAAGTGTTCCATTCACTTGAGTTCCAAGCAGATTTTTTACTTGAAACGAGTCAAGGGTTAACAACTGATATAAGGGTGATGATACACAGTGAATTGTAGTATAACTCAAAGGCTTCCAACACCCAATTTTCCAGCAGTCTGATGTATTTTATTTATGACAAATAGCATTTGTTTTCCATGCACCCACCAACAAGGATGGGGAGCCTCTGGATGAGTTGGGTATCTATCCCCTGTCCCTCATTGCTCTCTAGACCCTCCCGGGTTCAGCACATTCAGCTTAAAAGGAAATCGTCTCTCAAAAGAAGTCATTTGGCCCAGGCCGCCAGTGGTCACTGTCTTCAGAAAGGCTGAGATGGTGACATGGCCAGATGTGGTCATGGTGAAAGGGAGGCTCCAAAGAAAATCCGCCAATAACCCACCAGTAGAGATTCAACAGCTGGAAACAAAGAGACACGCAAACCAACACAAACTTGCTAGAGAAAAACGGGGGGTTGAGAAGTCAGAGAAGAGACATTAGATGTTCCAGCTTCGTCTTTCAGATATTCAGGAAGGTTCACATCACTCAGTCGGGAAGTGGTAGTAGCAGTGTTCACACAGTCATGACAACATATTGGTTAAATGATACAAACACACACACTCAAGGGAAGTATAGACATTTTTGGAGTTCAGTCAATCTGGATCTCAGTTAGGTGTTGATGAATCATGAATATGGACTCACCCGACTCTCTGAATGGGAATGCCGGTGACAAATACAGGGAGTACCCAGATACCCTCCCCGAACTTGGGTGCCCCAAAAGATGCCGTTATCAGAAGTGCAGCGGCCATGTGAAGAATCCCAAAATAGATGGTTCAACGCTGACACAAGAGTCGTCATCAAAGGTGAGGTCTGTCAGGAGGAAGGAAAATGCAGCGAGAGGGAGAAAAAGACATACTCGACACCGTAAACCCACTAGTTGAACGAGGGAACAATACAACTAAGCAGCTTCAAGGCAACTGGTTACCTCTGCTTCTTATATTGTCCCGGAAGCACCTTTCCCGTTATGCTGATTAGTCCATAATTTTTGCTTAACCTGGACAGAGACGTTTTAAGGCATGGGCACAGTGGGGTCTGGCCCTGGGACCCAGCCTTTCGGGGGGGCCCCTGATAGAGCCAGCTCTGTTCTGCAGAGAGTCTTGTCCTGATTACATTGAATAATTCTTAAACAGATTGTTTTAAATATTGTTCCTTTCATTCATTTTTAATGTGGGTGATGTGTGAGAGTCTATTTCAGACATTTTGCAGAGAAATGTTGTGTTGGTCTCATGCAACATCCATAAACAAGTTTGCTTTAGATCAAAGCAGGACCTCACATTTGAGAAATGGGAGGGTGTCACAAATATTATTTGCAATAATATTAGTGAGCTGCTCCTGTGTTACAATATTGAAAACACACATCACTATCCCTGAATATGAGATTTGAGCACATTTAGAATTTGAATGAGTGTGTCTGTGCACTTCAGTGACCTGGCCAAAGAGGGCATCAAAGAGCTGAAATAGGACAAAAAATTCAAAACTGTTCCAAACATGAGCCCCCAAAATATGTTTGGCCCAGGGCCCCCAAAACCCTTGAGATGTCCCTGAACCTGGAAGGCCCTCTGTCCCAGCCATCACTGTCCAGTCTTCCACAGCCTCCAGGTACCATATCTCGGTGCTTTCCTTTGTATTCCTATAACTCCTGTACATTGCACAGGCAAACCCTTCCTTTCTTTGCCTTGTTTTTGGCGGATCATGACAAAGAGCATCTGCTCTAAATAGAATGGTTGCTAATGAAACCCAAATGTTTCATTGTGTAGCTTTTTGGAATTTCCTCTTTCCCATGGTAGCTATTAAGAATCTATATTCACAGTGAACAAGTAATGTATATACTGAGAACTTGATTTTGATTTTATTGTTAAAAGTTTTTTATGGTAAATTATTTTTTGTTTTAGAAATTGAACATTTAAACAAACATTGCAAACAGTCCAGCAGTTTACATTGACAACTGACATCTCCCAAACAATCAATCAATCAATCAATCAGGGGTTTGTTAAAGCGCGACTACTCACCCGTAAGGGTCTCAAGGCGCTAGGGGTGGGGGGGGGTGCAGGTTCCATCCATCAAGGAGGGGGTCTGTCGAAGAGCCAGGTTTTGAGGTTTCTTGCGAAGATGGGGAGCGATGTTGTCTGTCTGAGGTGGAGCGGAAGGGCGTTCCATGCTTTGGCCGCGAGGAAGGAGAAGGAGCGGCCTCCCGATCTGGTCTTTCTGGTGCGGGGGACCACGGCGTAGGAGAGCTGGGCTGATCGTAGGGTCCTTTGGGGTGCGTGGAATTTGAGTCGGCTGTTCAGGTATGCTGGTCCGGTGCTGTGGAGGGCCTTGTGTGCGTGGGTGAGTATCTTGAAGGTGATTCTCGCCTCGACAGGGAGCCAGTGGAGTGTGCGCAGGTGCTGGGAGATGTGGCAGTGTTTTGGCAGGTTGAGGACCAGTCTTGCGGCAGCGTTCTGGATGTTCTGTAGCTTGCGGGTGAGGTTTTTGTTTATTCCGGCGTAGAGTGCGTTGCCGTAGTCGAGTCTTCTGGTGACCAGGGCGTGAGTGACGGTCTTTCGGTGTTCGAGGGGGATCCATTTGAAGGTCTTACGAAGGAGGCGGAGGGTGTGGAAGCAGGAGGACGAGACAGAGTTGATCTGGCGGTCCATTTTGAGCTCGGAGTCCAGGATGATTCCCAGGTTGCGTGCGTGGTCCGTGGGGGTTGGCGGGATTCCGAGGGCGGGGGGCCACCAGGTGTCGCTCCAGGCATCAGGGTTTGGGCCCATGATGAGTACTTCTGTTTTGTTGGTGTTTAGTTGTAGGCAGCTATTTTTCATCCATTTGGCGACGGCTTCCATGCCTTCTCGAAAGTTGCGTCTGGCGGTGTTGGGCTCGTTGGATAGGGAGAGGATGAGCTGGGTGTCGTCTGCGTATGACACGATGTTGAGTCCGTAGGTTCTGACGATGGGGCGAGTGGAGCCATGTAGACGTTGAAGAGCGTCGGGCTGAGGGAGGAGCCCTGGGGGACTCCGCAGGTGGTAGGTGTGGGGTCCGAGAGGAAAGGGGGGAGTCTGACCCGCTGCGTCCTGCTGGAGAGGAAGGAGCGGATCCAGTCGAGGGCCTTGTCCTGGATTCCTGCGTCGTAGAGTCTGCGTATTAGGGTGCGGTGGGAGACTGTGTCGACCGCCGCTGATAGGTCGAGGAGGATGAGGGCTACTGTTTCTCCTTTGTCCAGTAGGGTGCGGATGTCGTCTGTTGCGGCGAGGAGGGCGGTTTCCGTACTGTGGTTTTTCTGAAGCCGGATTGGGAGGAGTCGAGGATGTTGTGTTCTTCAATGAATGTGGCGAGTTGGCTGTTGATGGCTTTCTCGATGACTTTTGCTGGAAACGGGAGCAGGGAGATGGGTCTGTAGTTTTTGAGGTCGGTGGGGTCCGCTGAGGGTTTCTTTAAGAGGGGGTTGACCTCGGCGTGTTTCCAGTCGTCGGGGAACGAGGCGGTCACCAGGGAGCGGTTGATGGTGTGGCGGAGCATGGGTGCGATGGTGTCGGCGGCTCTGTTGAAGATGTGGTGGGGGCAGGGGTCCGTGGGGGCCCCTGAGTGGATTGACTTCATTGTCTTCAGCGTGTCTTCGGTGGTGAGGGCTGTCCAGTCGTCAATCGCTGGTTTCCGGGTGTCGGGGTGGTTGGTGAGGGTTCAGTGTGTTGGTTGTCTTCGTCGAAGTTGTCGTAGATGCTCTTGATTTTGTGGTGGAAAAAGGTGCTGAGTTTGTCGCAGAGGTCTTGTGAGGGAGGGATGTCGGTAGACTCGCTAGTGGGTTGGGCGAACTCCTTGATGATGCTGAAGAGTTCCTTGCTGTTGTGCGCGTGGGTGGAGATTCTGTCTTCAATCGCTTTTTCCTCGTTTCTCTGATGAGTTGATGGTGGGCGTTGGTGGCGGCTCTGAAGTTGTCGTGGGCTTCTGTGGATTTGGTGTTCCTCCAGGCCTTTTCGAGGCGGCGGCATGTGCTTCTGGACTCTCGAGTTCGGTGGTAAACCATCTGGCTTTCTTGGCGCGGGTATTGTTGTTTTTCTTGAGGGGGCTATGGTGTTGGTGCTGTCCGAGATCCATCTATGCAGGGTTCGGGCTGCGGTGTTGGGGTCGTCGTTTTCCGCGATGGTTGGGGTGGAGTTGTTGAGTGAGGAGGTGAGCTGGTCGTCAGTGATTTTGGTCCAGTTTCTTCGTGGAAGCAGGTGCTGGTGTCTGTGGATGGTGGGTGTTCTGAAGGTGAAGTGGACGCAACGATGGTCGGTCCATGGGAGTTCGGTGGTGTGGCTGAAGGTGATGGAGTTTCCTGTAGTGAAGAGGGGGTCAAGGGTGTGTCCTGCTGAGTGCATGGGCTCGGTCACGATCTGGCGCAGTCCAATGTTGTGGAGGATGTCCAGGAGGGATGTGGTGTTGGGGTCCAGTTGGTTGTTGAGGTCTCCCAGCAGGGTGTAGTTGGTGGATGCGATGGCCTGCAGGGAGATAATGTCCGTGATGGAGTTGGCGAAGGGTCCGCGGGGTCCAGGGGGTCGGTAGATGAGGGTTCCTCGGAGGGTGGCGGTGGGGCTGGCCAGTATCTTGAAGTGAAGGTGTTCCATCAGTTCTGTGGGCTCGTCAGGGAGTGTGCTCAGGCGGAGGCTGGATTTGTGGACGATGGCGATTCCTCCTCCTGGGCGGGTGGGGCGGTCCTTCCTGGAGATCTTGTATCCTTGGGGGATGGCGATGGCGATGGCCGGTCCCGAGGTGGTGTTGGTCCAGGTTTCGGTGAAGAACGCTACGTCCGGGGTGGTGCTGTCGAGGAGGTCCCAGATTTCTGTGGCGTGTTTGTGGAGGGATCGGACGTTGAGGAGGATGCATTGCAGGGTCTTCGGTTCGGTTGTGTTCTTGTGGGCGGGTTGTGCTGGATCCGTGTTCTTGGCGGTGCTGCAGGTGTGCCGGCAGCGGTGACAGCTGAAGGGTCCGTGGGAGTCGGCTGGTGAAGCTAGCTTGCAGTTGTTGTTGCGGCCTGGGTTGAGTGCGTGGAGTGCTGCTGGGTCGTAGCGTTGGCGGGGTGGAGGTCCAGGGTTCCTGGCGCTGGTCGCGGTCGGGTCACGGACGGGCGCAGACAAGCTTGCCTTTGACGCGCCTTCGGCGCGCCAGCGGCGCACCCGCGGCCAGCGGCCGCCATTAAGTAGGGGTCGGGGAGGGCTGGACAGCTGGGAGGCGGGAGCGGGGAGGGGAGCTGGATTGGGCCGGTCGCGCTGGGGGGGAGGGGCCACGGGGGCAGCAGCGGCGGGGAAAGGTAAAGGGAGGAAATACGGGATAAAGAAAAAAGGGAAAATAGGCAGAAATAAGGCACAAAAGAGCAGAGATGCAGAAAGGTGAAAGATAAAAGAGGGTAGAAAAACGAGTGAAAACTAGTGAAAGGGCAGAGCGAGAGGAAGGGAAAATGAGCAGAAATAAGGCACAAAAGAGCAGAGATGCAGAAAAGTGCAGAAAGGTGAAAGATAAAAGAGTGTAGAAAAACGAGTGAAAACAAGTGAAAGGGCAGAGCGAGAGGAAGGGAAAATGAGCAGAAATAAGGCACAAAAGAGCAGAGATGCAGAAAAGTGCAGAAAGGTGAAAGATAAAAAGGGTAGAAAAACGAGTGAAAGAGCAGAGTTAGAGGAAGGAGACAGAGGTCCACTGGACCACCAGGGATGAGGCGCAGGGAAACCTGCGGGTGGAGTAGGGCCTCGATCACCAACACTCGAGAGTGCAGGGGCAGGCCTCACTTAATGGTGGAGCTGCGAGGGTGGGAGAGCAATTTCACTGACAATGAGTCAGTGGTCTTGCTCCCCTGTCCCCGCAGTGGCCGCCATTAAGTAGGGGTCGGGAGGGCTGGACAGCTGGGAGGCGGGAGCGGGAGGGGAGCTGGATTGGGCCGGTCGCGCTGGGGGAGCGGCCGCGGGGCAGCAGCGGTGGGGAAAGGTAAAGGGAGGAAATAAGGGATAAAGAAAAAAGGGAAAATAGGCAGAAATAAGGCACAAAAGAGCAGAGATGCAGAAAGGTGAAAGATAAAAGAGGGTAGGAAAACTAGTGAAAGGGCAGAGCGAGAGGAAGGGAAAATGAGCAGAAATAAGGCACAAAAGAGCAGAGATGCAGAAAAGTGCAGAAAGGTGAAAGATAAAAGAGGGTAGAAAAACGAGTGAAAACAAGTGAAAGGGCAGAGCGAGAGGAAGGGAAAATGAGCAGAAATTAGGTACAAAAAGCAGAGATGCAGAAAAGTGCAGAAAGGTTTAAGATAAAAAAGGGTAGAAAAACGAGTGAAAGAGCAGAGTTAGAGGAAGGAGACAGAGGTCCACTGGACCACCAGGGATGAGGCGCAGGGAAACCTGCGGGTGGAGGAGGGCCTCGATCACCAACACTCGAGAGTGCAGGGGCAGGGGCAGGCCTCACTTAATGGTGGAGCTGCGAGGGTGGGAGAGCAACTTCACTGACAATGAGTCAGTGGTCTTGCTCGCCTGTCCCCGCAGTGGCCGCCATTAAGTAGGGGTCGGGTAGGGCTGGACAGCTGGGAGGCGGGAGCGGGGAGGGGAGGGGAGCTGGATTGGCCGGTCGCGCTGGGGGAGGGGCCGCGGGGCAGCAGCGGCGGGGAAAGGTAAAGGGAGGAAATAAGGGATAAAGAAAAAAGGGAAAATAGGCAGAAATAAGGCACAAAAGAGCAGGGATGCAGAAAGGTGAAAGATAAAGGAGGGTAGAAAAACGAGTGAAAACTAGTGAAAGGGCAGAGCGAGAGGAAGGGAAAATGAGCAGAAATAAGGCACAAAAGAGCAGAGATGCAGAAAAGTGCAGAAAGGTGAAAGATAAAAGAGGGTAGAAAAACGAGTGAAAACAAGTGAAAGGGCAGAGCGAGAGGAAGGGAAAATGAGCAGAAATGAGGCACAAAAGAGCAAAGATGCAGAAAAGTGCAGAAAGGTGAAAGATAAAAAAGGGTAGAAAAACGAGTGAAAGAGCAGAGTTAGAGGAAGGAGACAGAGGTCCACTGGACCACCAGGGATGAGGCGCAGGGAAACCAGCGGGTGGAGGAGGGCCTCGATCACCAACACTCGAGAGTGCAGGGGCAGGCCTCACTTAATGGTGGAGCTGCGAGGGTGGGAGAGCAATTTCACTGACAAACACAACTCAATACCAGGGCACTCCATTTAACTGTTAAAGTCACCCAATTAAATGCATTTTATTTTGTTTGTTGTGAATATGTCCAACTGGAGATTGCAAGGAAAATCTTTTAATCTAAATTTTCACGTTATGTTTTAGGTGCACACAGATACAGTTTTCTATCAGAGTGATTTATGGCAATTTGTAAATAAATATAGTTATCCATTTAAACACAGTACATGTGGCTGACGTCTGTTTAGTGGGCTATACACAAGAGATGTCAAAAAGCAAAACATTGGGTGCAACGATGCAAAAAATGCATTTCCTTACAGAGATCAAACAGTAGGAAACCACACATACATAATTTTAAATACATTTTTAAAACAAAATCAGCGAGTACCCAATGGAAAGAATAAAGGACACAATGCAGGACGGAGCTGAGCTAGGATCAGAGACAGATGGTAGGTAATACAGCAGGCACGGTAAATGGAAAAAAAGTCAAAATAATTGTGCATGGGAAGGAACCACAAATGTATCTTAAATTATGTATGTCACTAACATGGTTTGATGACTTCTGATGTTGGAGCCTCCACCCTTCTACCAAAAATACCACAAAATATGGTTAGACAGGGTAAGTAGCTAAAGTCTGTGCTGGGAACAATGCAGCAAATGTCTTCATCTAAAATAAACACATGTTTGCAAGATGGTGGATGCGGCTTATCAAGAGTTTTGAAGAAAAGTGTGTGACTTTTCATGGCTAATGCTAAAAATAAAACCAGCAATACGCTGTTTCTTGCTACATCGAATTTAACACATCCCACAAGATTGTGAGTTTGTCATGTTTCAGAAAGCTAAACCAGCAATCCTGTGCCACTGTGCAACAATGGGTGGTGGCAACCACTTCAGGGAGGGTCAACCCCTAATTCTAGCTACCTGGAAACAATTCACTTCTTCACACACACCCAATAACTAATAGTTCCCTCTAGAGGTAGAGGTTTGTAATGTTAATATTATGCTATAGTGACACTGTGTGGCATCTGTGTTGCTCCTCAAGCTTCTGTTAATAGAGGCCCTGGCAACCAGCAGACCTGCTATTTCTTTATACTTCTCACTCTTTCAATAACAGGAAGTCGTGTAGCTGTACCAGGCTAAGAAGAGGGATTTAAGGTAGAGTGCAGACAGTGCACTTGCTTATGGGTTTATCCCTAAATTGTAGTTTGGATGTGTGATAAATTACTTGGCTCGTCTTACATATGCTTTGGCGATGCAGCAGTTATCTTTGTTGCCCTTTGAAAGTTAGTCAGATGATGATACTAACTACAGTGCGGGTTTCTTCTGGGTGAATACCTGCTTATCTTCTGTAAGTTCTGAAAGGCCTTCAATTAACCGCTCTTTCACGAAATATAACCTTTGTGTGTATATAGATATAAGTATATAGATATACCTTAATCCCTTTTTACACAACCAAAACAAGAAGTAGGCATGGAGTATAATCAATAGCCAAGATTTTAATTTCTCACATTTTTCATTTTTGACATACTCCTGAATTGTATTATAATTTTTGACAGCTATCACAAATAATTGTACAGTCTGCGACGGCGATGGGACGCCAACATCCCCCACACACCCCTGGGAAAAAGTAAGGGGGGCTGCAGTGACCCAGAGGTTAGGTCTTTCTAGAGGTGGAGAAACATCCACAACTGGCCATCTGCTGGCTGCTGACCACACATTATCCAAACTCCCTTCAAGTCCACCCCCCTTCAATTCCTGCCAAACAGCAATATTAACACTAGCCCCCATTTCTTTTTAACTCAGGAGGGCTGTCACCCGAAGTGCAGTCATGTATTTTCTCCCCTATTACATTTGAAACGCAATGCGTATGAGCGTTTTGGAATTCTTGTGGGGGGATGGACTGCTACTGGATTTGTCAAATCCATCAACTCTTCGCATATCTTCATAATGACCTTTCCCTTCTGTGCCATCAACAAACCCTCATCTGAAAGAGCTGATTGTAGGGAAACCGAGTTCCTTGTGACAAACATGTTTGCCTTCTCCGTAACATGATTTGTTAGTTTTATACTCGCCTCGGGCATCATGTGATTCTGTGTAAATAGTAATACATTCCTAGTGTGCACAACAAATCTGTAATAAGAGTTCAGCGTAAACCGCTGTGTGTGTAAGGACTTCATATTTGTACAACTAGGACATAAGAGCAGCTGCCTGATTTTGTGCAGATGTGGACAACTTTAAAAGCGTATAGGAGTGATGGAGCAGGATTTTCGCAAATTAAACCTGCTCGGATTAAACCTCCTTCTGTGTGAAAATTATTAACAAGAGTCGTGAAATTAACTGAGAAAAATATTAACATGGGGTATTTGGAAAGGGAATCGAGAAATGTGCAGGAGAAAATGACAAGTGATTTCTGTAGGCCGCAAATGATTTCTGCACAAAAGATAGCAGAGAAAAAATGAGCTTTACGTGAGTGATATTAATTCCATAGAATACTTGTTGAGAATATTTGCGTTTATATTAGAATAATAGAAGACTAAAATGAATAATGTAATGGAGCTTTTTATGTGAACAAATAACTAATTTGGTTTATTTCTGCTAGAGAAAATGGCATGCATTACAGAGAAGGCCTCAAACCACTGTTAGGATTAAGTTGCTTTTTAAATGTAGGCTGCAAAGAGTTGTATTTTGTCCTTTGTAATGATTGTTATGTTATTTTCTTGTTGACGGCTATGCGGAAGAGATATCAATGGAACTTCCTTACTGTCCGAGGAAATGTTTAGTTTGAGGGTAACTGTTCTAGTAAAATGTTGCAAATGTTTAGAAAATGTGCGCGAGCCTAGGAAGAAGAATATTGTGATTTCCTCTGCTGAAGGACAATGACGACAGCCTGGCTCTAACAAAGAACTTTTGAAAGTTAGGTGCGATGGAAGTGGTGTGACTGAACACCCTTTGCTCCTGAACCAATAAGAACTGTGAAATGCCTGGACTTTTGATACAAATTAGGGATGGGCTTTAACATTTAGGGTATAACTACTAGTGTTAAAATTTACTCTGGAGAGAGCATCTTGGGGAGAGAGCATTTTCTTTAGAGCAAGCATCGTTGTGCATCGAGGCGAGAGTGAAGCTGTTCCTGTGAGGAGAGAGCTGTGTTGCTGTTTCCTTAAGCTTCTCTCTTGGCTGCTGTTGTCTGATCCTGACTCTTTAACTTTGCTCCTCATACCTTCGTGAGGTTGCCCCAGCTTTCCCTTCTGGCTGGAGGGTTGGCTCTTCAGACTATTAGCACGCTGTGCTATAGTTTCCTCTAGGTTCATATGTTACTCTGTAATTGCATTGATCTTATTATAATGCTCTTTTGTCTCTTCTCCTATCCACTCACTCATGCTCGTTAAATGAGATGTTATTGTGAATTTCTTACTTTCTCTTGTGTGATAATCTGTGATTCAATGCTGTATCGTTTGATTGACCATTCATATACTTAAGAAATAGATAAAGCAAAGTGATAATTAAATCAGAGTCTGTCGTTATACATGATTATGGTAAATGTGATTTGTGCCCTGTGATATTTAGCTTGTTCGTAGAATATTCCCTTTGTTGTAGGTCCTCATAAGGGGGGTATTATCCGTCTCGACAATAGTCAGTCCCTAACAACTCTCAAAAGGGGAGCGGCCCCTTGGGCAAGGGCTTTTGCTCCCCCCAATTTTTTTTGGTGCGATTTAGACTTTTTACCCCCCCTGGGGGGCAGATGGGGGCAGTAGCCCCCAATCTGCCCCCCCCCCGGGGGGGCAAAAGCCCACTAGACCCCAGGGATATTTTTGTTTGCCCCATAATTTATTAGGGTGGGTGCTGCCCATAAAGGGCATGTCCATGCCCCCACCCCGCAAAATTTACAGCCTTTCTGCCTCCGGGAGCAAAAAGCCCACTATACGCCAGGGATTTTTTTTTATTATACTTTGTGGTGGGGGCTGCCCAATATGGGCATGCCCATGCCCCCACCCACCCCCGCAAAATGACAGCCTTTCTGCCCCCTGGGGGCAGCTGGGGGCATTAGCCCCAAATCTGCCCCCGGAGGGGCAAAAAGCCCAGTAGACGCCAGGGATTTTATGGGCAAATTTTAATTAGGGTGGGGGCATTGGTATGCTCATTTTGGGCAGCCCCCACCCTAATTAAAATTTGCCCAAAAAACTCCCTGGCGTCTAGTGGACTTTCTGCCCACCCTGGGGGCAGATGGGGCATTAGCCCCCAATCTGCCCCGCCGGGGGGCAAAAGCCCACTAGTCGCCAGGGATTTTTGGGGCAAATTTGAATTAGGGTGGGGGCTGCCCAAAATGGGCATGCCCATGCCCCCACCCCCTCCCCGCAAAAATTACAGCCTTTCTGCCCCCTGGGGGCAGATGGGGCAGTAGCCCCCAATCTGCCCCCTGGGGGCAAAAGCCCACTAGACGCCAGGGATTTTGTTGGGCAAATTTTAATTAGGGTGGGGGCATTGGCATGCCCGTTTGGGCAGCCCCACCCTAATTAAAATTTGCCCCAAACTCCCTGGCATCTAGTGGGCTTTTGCCTCCTGGGGGCAGATGGGGGCATTAGCTCCCAATCTGCCCTGCCGGGGGGGCAAAAAGCCCACTAGACGCCAGGGAGTTTTTGGGGCAAATTTGAATTAGGGTGGGGGCTCTCAAAGCGGGCATGCCCATGCCCCCAACCCCTCCCCGCAAAAATAACAGCCTTCCTGCCCCCCTGGGGGCAGATGGGCCAGTAGCCCCCAATCTGCCCCACCGGGGGGCAAAAGCCCACTAGACGCCAGGGATTTTTTGGGCAAATTTTAATTAGGGTGGGGGCATTGGCATGCCCGTTTGGGCAGCCCCACCTAATTAAAATTTGCCTGTGACTCTCTGGCGTCTAGTGGACTTTCTGCCCCCGGGGGCAGATGGGGGCATTAGCCCCCAATCTGCCCTGCCGGGAGGCAAAAAGCCCACTAGTCGCCAGGGATTTGTTTTGGGCAAATTTGAATTAGGTGGGGGCTGCCCAAAATAGGCATGCCCATGCCCCCACCCCCTCCCCGCAAAATTACAGCCTTCCTGCCCCCTGGGGGCAGATGGGGCAGAAGCCCCCAATCTGCCCCCGGGGGCAAAAGCCCACTAGATGCCAGGGATTTTTGGGGAAAATTTTAATTAGGGTGGGGGCATTGGCATGCCCGTTTTGGGCAGCCCCCACCCTAATTAAAATTTGCCCAAAAAACTCCCTGGCGTCTAGTGGACTCCTGGGGGGCAGATGGGGGCATTAGCCCCCAAACTGCCCCGCCGGGGGGGGGGCAAAAAGCCCACTAGATGCCAGGGATTTTTTTTGCGGCAAATTTGAATTAGGGTGGGGGCTGCCCAAAACAGGCATGCCCATGCCCCCATCCCCTCCCCGCAAAAAATTACAGCCTTCCTGCCCCCTGGGGGCAGATGGGGCAGTAGCCCCCAATCTGCCCCGAGGGCAAAAAGCCCACTAGACGCCTAGGGATTTTTTGGGCAAATTTTAATTATGGTGGGGGCATTGGCATGCCCGTTTGGGCAGCCCCCACCCTAATTAGAGTTTGCCTAAAACTCCCAGGCATCTAGTGGCCTTTGCCCCCCTGGGGGCAGATGGGGTCATTAGCTCCCAATCTGCCCCGCCGGGAGGGCAAAAAGCCCACTAGATGCCAGGGAGTTTTTGGGGCAAATTTGAATTAGGGTGGGGGCTGCCCAAAACGGGCATGCCCATGCCCCCATCCCCTCCCCGCAAAAATTACAGCCTTCCTGCCCCCCCTGGCTGGCAGATGGGGCAGTAGCCCCCAATCTGCCCCCCCCCAGGGGGGCAAAAAGCCCACTAGACGCCAACGATTACGCTGGCTTTTTTATGTGTGGGGGTGGGGGCTGGCCAGAATGGGCATACCAATGCCCCTACCCCCCCAAAAAATAGCCACAGTGTTTCTGCCCCCCTTGGGGGCATATCGTGGCAACCCCACCCCCCGATATCCCCCCCAGGGCGGCAGAAAGCCGACTAGGAATGGATTTGTTTTTAGCAATATGCCTACCTGTGTATTTTGGGCCCTAGCGCAGCCGGCACATAGGGAAACCTAGCAAACCTGTACATTTTTGAAAACTAGACACCCAGGGGAATCCAGGATGGGGTGACTTGACTGGCTCTCACCAGGTTCTGTTACCCAGAATCCCTTGCAAACCTCAAAATGTGTATAAAAAACACATTTTCCTCACATTTCTGTGGTGGAAAGTTCTGGAATCTGTGTGGATCCACAAAATTCCATTCACCCCGCATTCCCCAAAGTCTTCCGAGAAAAATGGTACCTCACTTGTGTGGGTGGGTCAAGTACCCGCGACAGGCAAGGGCCCAAAACCTAGTGAGGCGACATCAAAATTTCCTATCACAAACCAACCTGGTTTTGCACGGGGGTTACCTGGGTTTTTGGCCCCGGGGTCGGCAGCCATCTAGGGAAACCTACAAAACCCACACATTTCTGAAAACTATGTGTGTGGGAAAGTTGTGGCATCACCGGCTGACACAAATTTCCTACCACCCAGCGTTCCCCTTGTTCTCCCGAGTAAAATGATACCTCACTTGTGTGGGTGGGCCAAAGGCCTGTGGCTAGGAAGAGCCCAAAACATAGGGATTTATAGTATAGCACCGAGAATTCTAAGCGCTACATTTTTTTAAAAATACGTTTTTAGCCAATTCTGCTTTGGACACCCACACAAGTGAGGTATCATTTTACTCGGGAGAACAAGGGGAACGCTGGGTGGTAGGACATTTGTGCTGGCACGCTGATTCCACACAAAAATATGTGGAAAATGTGGTTTTTTCAGCTAAATTTAAGGTTTGCATTGCATTCTGGGTAGGAAACGTTGGGGATCCAGGCAAGCCATACCTCATTGGACTCCCCGGGTGTCTAGTTTTCAGAAATGTTTGGGTTTGGTACTTTCCCAAGATGGCCGCCGAGCCCGGGGCCAAAATCTCAGGTGCCCCCAAAACCAGGTAGTTTTGCTATAGGTAATTTTGAAGTCTCCAGAGTACGATTTGGGCCATTTCCTGTTGCAGCCACTGTGCCTACCCACACAAGTGAGGTACCATTTTTATCGGGAGACCTGGGGGAACGCTGGGTGGGAGGAAATTTGTGGATCCACGCAGATTCCAGAACTTTCCACCACAGAAATGTGAGAAAAAAGTGAATTTTTCAGCGAAATTTGAGGTTTGCAGGGGATTCTGGGTAGGAGAATGATGGGGGACCCACGCAAGCCATACCTCGCTGGACTCCCCGGGTGTCTAGTTTCCAGAAATGTGTGGGTTAGGTAGGTTTCCCTAGATAGCTGCCGAGCCCCGGGCCAAAAACTCATGGGACCCCCCATGCAAAACCAGGTTGGTTTGTGATAGGTAATTTTGATGTCGCCTCAATAGCTTTTGGGCCCTTGCCTGTCGCGGGTCCTTGACCCATCCACGCAAGTGAGGTACCATTTTTATTGGGAGACCTGGGGGAACGCTGGGTGGGAGGAAAATTGTGGATCCACGCAGATTCCAGAACTTTCCACCACAGAAATGTGAGAAAAAGTGAATTTTTCAGCAAAATTTGAGGTTTGCAGGGGATTCTGGGTAGGAGAATGATGGGGGACCCACGCAAGCCATACCTCGCTGGACTCCCCCGGGTGTCTAGTTTCCAGAAATGTGTGGGTTAGGTAGGTTTCCCTAGATGGCTGCCGAGCCCCGGGCCAAAAACTCATGGGACCCTCCATGCAAAACCAGGTTGGTTTGTGATAGGTAATTTTGATGTCGCCTCAATAGCTTTTGGGCCCTTGCCTGTCGCGGGTCCTTGACCCACCCACGCAAGTGAGGTACCATTTTTATCGGGAGACCTGGGGGAACGCTGGGTGGGAGGAAATTTCTGGATCCACGCAGATTCCAGAACTTTCCACCACAGAAATGTGAGAAAAAGTGAATTTTTCAGCAAAATTTGAGGTTTGCAGGGGATTCTGGGTAGGGGAATGATGGGGGACCCACGCAAGCCATACCTCGCTGGACTCCCCGGGTGTCTAGTTTCCAGAAATGTGTGGGTTAGGTAGGTTTCCCTAGATGGCTGCCGAGCCCCGGGCCAAAACTCATGGGACCCCCATGCAAAACCAGGTTGGATTGTGATAGGTAATTTTGATGTCGCCTCAATAGCTTTTGGGCCCTTGCCTGTCGCGGATCCCTGACCCACCCACGCAAGTGAGGTACCATTTTTATCGGGAGACCTGGTTGAACGCTGGGTGGGAGGAAATTTGTGGATCCACGCAGATTGCAGAACTTTCCACCACAGAAATGTGGGGAAAATGTGGGTTTTTTGACAATGTTTTAGGTTTGCAAGGGATTCTGGGTAACAGAACCTGGTGGGAGGCAGTCAAGTCACCCCATCCTGGATTCCCCTGGGTGTCTAGTTTTCAAAAATGTATAGGTTTGCTAGGTTTCCCTAGGTGCCGGCAGAGCTATGGTTCAAAAACTACAGCTAGGCACTTTGCCAAAAAAGGGTCATTTTTCACTGCGAAATTGAGGTGTGTCCACATTGCGTTTTGCGCCGTTTCCTGTCGCGGGCACTAGGCCGACCCACACAAGTGAGGTACCATTTTTCTCGGAAGACTTTGGGGAACGCGGGGTGGGTGGAAATTTGTGGATCCACGCAGATTCCAGAACTTTCCACCACAGAAATGTGGGGAAAATGTGGGTTTTTTGACAATGTTTTAGGTTTGCAAGGGATTCTGGGTAACAGAACCTGATGGGAGCCAGTCAAGTCACCCCATCCTGGATTCCGCTGGGTATCTAGTTTTCAAAAATGTATAGGTTTGCTAGGTTTCCCTAGGTGCCGGCAGAGCTATGGTTAAAAAACTACAGCTAGGCACTTTGCCAAAAAAGGGTCATTTTTCACTGCGAAATTGAGGTGTGTCCACGTTGCGTTTTGCGCCGTTTCCTGTCGCGGGCACTAGGCCGACCCACACAAGTGAGGTACCATTTTTCTCGGAAGACTTTGGGGAACGCGGGCTGCATGGAAATTTGTGGATCCACGCAGATTCCAGAACTTTCCACCACAGAAATGTGGGGAAAATGTGTTTTTTTTGACAATTGTTTAGGTTTGCAAGGGATTCTGGGTAACAGAACCTGGTGGGAGGCAGTCAAGTCACCCCATCCTGGATTCCCCTGGGTGTCTAGTTTTCAAAAATGTATAGGTTTGCTAGGTTTCCCTAGGTGCCGGCAGAGCTATGGTTCAAAAACTACAGCTAGGCACTTTGCCAAAAAAGGGTCATTTTTCACTGCGAAATTGAGGTGTGTCCACGTTGCGTTTTGTGCCGTTTCCTGTCGCGGGCACTAGGCCGACTCACACAAGTGAGGTACCATTTTTCTCGGAAGACTTTGGGGAACGCGGGGTGGGTGCAAATTTGTGGATCCACGCAGTTTCCAGAACTTTCCACCACAGAAATGTGGGGAAAATGTGTTTTTTTTGACAATTGTTTACGTTTGCAAGGGATTCTGGGTAACAGAACCTGGTGAGAGGCAGTCAAGTCACCCCATCCTGGATTCCCCTGAGTGTCTAGTTTTCAAAAATGTATAGGTTTGCTAGGTTTCCCTAGGTGCCGGCAGAGCTATGGTTCAAAAACTAAAGCTAGGCACTTTGCCAAAAAAGGGTCATTATTCACTGCAAAATTGAGGTGTGTCCACGTTGCGGTTTGCGCCGTTTCCTGTCGCGGGCACTGGGCCGACCCACACAAGTGAGGTATCATTTTTCTCGGAAGACTTTGGGGAACGCGGGGTGGGTGGAAATTTGTGGATCCACGCAGATTCCAGAACTTTCCACCACAGAAATGTGGGGAAAATGTGGGTTTTTTGACAATTGTTTAGGTTTGCAAGGGATTCTGGGTAACAGAATCTGGTTGGAGGCAGTCAAGTCACCCCATCCTGGATTCCCCTGAGTGTCTATTTTTCAAAAATGTATAGGTTTGCTAGGTTTCCCTAGGTGCCGGCAGAGCTATGGTTCAAAAACTACAGCTAGGCACTTTGCCAAAAAAGGGTCATTTTTCACTGCGAAATTGAGGTGTGTCCACGTTGCGTTTTGCACCGTTTCCTGTTGCGGGCACTAGGCCGACCCACACAAGTGAGGTATCATTTTTCTCGGAAGACTTTGGGGAACGTGGGGTGGGTGGAAATTAGTGGATCCACGCAGATTCCAGAACTTTCCACCACAGAAATGTGGGGAAAATGTGTTTTTTGGACAATTTTTTAGGTTTGCAAGGGATTCTGGGTAACAGAACCTGGTGAGAGGCAGTCAAGTCACCCCATCCTGGATTCCCCTGGGTGTCTAGTTTTCAAAAATGTATAGGTTTGCTAGGTTTCCCTAGGTGCCGGCAGAGCTAGGGTTCAAAAACTACAGCTAGGCACTTTGTCAAAAAAGGGTCATTTTTCACTGTGAAATTGGGGTGTGTTCATGTTGCGTTTTGCGCCGTTTCCTGTCGCGGGCACTAGGCCTACCCACACAAGTGAGCTACCATTTTTCTCAGAAGACTTTGGGGAACGTGTGGTGGGTGGAAATTTGTGGATCCACGCAGATTCCAGAACCTTCCACCACAGAAATGTGAGGAAAATGTGTTTTTTGGACAATTTTTTAGGTTTGCAAGGGATTCTGGGTAACAGAACCTGGTGGGAGCCAGTCAAGTCACCCCATCCTGGATTCCCTGGGTGTCTAGTTTTCAAAAATGTATAGGTTTGCTAGGTTTCCCGAGGTGCCGGCAGAGCTAGGGTTCAAAAACTACAGCTAGGCACTTTGTCAAAAAAGGGTCATTTTTCACTGTGAAATTGGGGTGTGTCCACGTTGCGTTTTGCGCCGTTTCCTGTCGTGTGCACTATGCCTACCCACACAAGTGAGGTACCATTTTTCTCGGAAGACTTTGGGGAACGCAGGTGGGTGGAAATTCGTGGATCCACGCAAATTCCAGAACTTTCCACCACAGAAATGTGAGGAAAATTTGGTTTTTTGGACAAAATGTTAGGTTTGCAAGGGATTCTGGGTAACAGAACCTGGTGTGAGGCAGTCAAGTCACCCCATCCTGGATTCTCCTGGGTGTCTAGTTTTCAAAAATGTATAGGTTTGCTAGGTTTCCCTAGGTGCCGGCAGAGCTAGGGTTCAAAAACTACAGCTGGGCACTTTGCAAAAAAAGGGTAATTTTTCATTTTGAAAATGTGGTGTGTTCACGTTGGGTTTTGAGCCATTTCCTGTCGTGGGCACTATGCCTACCCACACAAGTGAGGTACCATTTTTATCTGGGAGACTTGGGGTAATTCAGATTTGTAAAGCAACTGTTATTACCTATTGACTTTCGATGCATTCTGCCTTCCAAATGAAAGACATTGTGTAAAAAGAAGTCATTTTAAAAATGACCGATAATTCTCATGCTAGTATGAGTATTCCCAATTTCGGAAATGTGCAAATATCTACTGTTTCTAAACTCTATATTTTGTTCCCATTTCAGAAATACATAGGTGTCTTTCATACCGATTTTTCCATATATACATTTTCCCACAATAATTGCTATATACCCGGTACATAATAAAAAACCATTGCAAGACGCTGCTCAGTTATTGGCTCTGGGTTCGTCGGGTTCTTTGTGAACCTACAAGTCCTATATATCCCCACAACCAGTAAGGTCCAGCGGATGTAATGGTATATTGCTTTCAAAGAGCTGTCATAATTAGAAGAAGTTACAGGTGAAAACGTTGACACAAAAGGCTGTTTTTTTCAACTAATTTTCAATTTTTCCTATATTTAACTGTTAGTTTCTATAAAGAAACCTTGATGGATCTACACAAATGACCCCTTGCTGAATTCAGAATTTTGTCTAGGTTTCTAAAATGTATAGCTGTCTAGGATCCATTATTGCTTTCATACCCATTTCTACCATTAACTGGAAGGAGGTTGAAAGCACAAATAATAGCAAAATAGGCTATGTCCCAGAAAAATGCCAAAACTGTGTAAAAAATGTTGGTTTTCTGACAAAAGTCTGTCATTCCCTAAAATCTGGGAAAATGGTGATTTCAGCCCCACAAACCCTTTTTTGATACCATTTGCAGGGAAAAACCCAGATGCTTTCATTTGCAGCCCTTTTTTCGCATTTTTCCCAAAAACCCCAAAATTTTGCTGTATTTTGACTAATTTCTGGGACCCCTCCAGGGGAATCCACAAACCCTGGGTACCTTTACAATCCCCATGATGTTGGAAGAAAAGGACGCAAATTTGGCGTGGATACCTTATGTGGTCAAAAAGTTACAGGGGCCTAAGCGCGCACTACCCCAAATAGCCAAAAAAAGGCTTAGCACAGGGGGGGGAAAAGGCCTAGCAGCGAAGGGGTTAAAAACTTATTTAAAAATTGTTGCCGTTAATTTTGTAAAGGAAGGGTCAGTCGCAGGAGTTATACTGACGTCATAAAGAGCCACGCTGACATTGGTCAGTTAGTGTGAATCGTCACAAAAGTGTTGTGTTGTTATTGGTTGGTTGGTGTGAGTCGCGCTGGTATTGGTCAGGGTGAACGAATCAGATTTGTTAGAAGTACGGAAGGAGTTTTAGCGAACAAGACAATATGAAGTTATTAAAATTGTTGAAAACTTTGTTTAGAAAGGATGAGCCTATATCCATTAGAGAGGGAATCCCTGTGGCTCCTGAGGGTACGCCTGCTTCTTATATGTCATTGGAAAGGGGTTACCATACGTGTACATGGTTGGAAAATTGGGTAAGGTATACAGAAGGAGATGGTATTTTAGCATTTCCAGAGTATGGTACTTTTAACACTAGAATTTTAGAGAATCTGAGATATCAGATGAATGAGTTGAGACCAAGTCCTAGACCTATGCATTATGAAGCACTTGAAGAATGGGAACATGAGGCATACGAAAGGGATAGAGACAGGACTAGGAATAGATACAGAAACACTATGAGTAGATACTCAGAAGCGAAATGGGATACACAGATGAAAAAATGGAGAAGGGATATAGTGGCAAAGGGTGAAGGAATGTATCCAGTTGTGATAGTGGAGAATCAGGAAGGAGGAAAGTGTAAAGAGAAAAAGAAGAATGTTGTGGAACTAGAATCAGACCCGAATGAGGTAGATGATGATTTATTGGATGAATTAATATTAAATAGACCACTACAGTATCAGGAAGATCAAGAGAGACTTTAACCAAGTGCTCCATTGATACAGATATAAAGTGCTCCATTGATACAGATATAAGTTCCTCAAGGGAAAAATGCAAATGCAGTGAGTCAGGCAAAAGGAGATTTAACAAAAAGAATTACTCAGTTGAATTTAAATGCAGATGCTTTGTCAGTTCCCGTGACTATTGGTTCTATAGTTCGACTATACAGTGATGGACAAAGTATTTCACAGGTACATGCTCTAACAGTGCCTGCAGTTTTAGATAAGACTTTTGTTCCCGTAGCGAATGATAGGACTAATAATGGCGCAAGTGAAACAGAGTCATTGACTGATATTTTAGAGAGATCAGTGGAAACCCCAAAACGTGGTGTACAAATAGATCCAAGTAGATTGTTGCAGAATACAAAGGGAGTGACACCTACATCAGGAGGGTTGTTAGGGCCTTCGCCGGAGGAATTGGATGAGTGGATTAGAGGAATGGAGTCTAATAAAGTTAGCACCAACATGGATGTGGGTAAATTAAAAGCGGATTTGGAGGAAATGATTTTGGGTATGATCAGTCAAGAGAGATTGAGTAGGTATCAGGAAGAGGAGTTGTTATTCTTGTGTAAGAACATTACGATGAGAGCGAGAAATCTTCATGAGAAGTTTGCTGAAGTTGCACAGGCATTTGGTGTGGATGTAGAAAAATCGAAGGCTTTACAAAAATCATACAGATTGGATTTCAGTGATAAAGGTTTGGAGAGTTTAAATGCTTCTGGGAAGCGATTGCAAATTAAGGAGTTAATTAGTACATTGAGACGATGGAGTGAGTTGGATCGTTGGAAAGGCAGATGGGCTAAAAAGAAGGAAGAAACAGTTGTGAATACAGGGGCTTTACCAATGTTACGAGAGAAACAGGTGCAGGGGCAACTGAAATGATATACCAGATGAGAGAAGTACCAGGAGGTGGGTATGTTCATGTCCCTTGGTCGAGGCAGGATATATTGTCATTTACAAATGAATTTCCAGGATTGAGAGAGAAGCCAGTGGAGTGGTACGAACAGGTAGAAAGGTTTGTGAAAATTTCAAAGGTCTTGTGGAAAGACTTAGATGGTTTGTTTGATATTGTAGTTCCAGCTGATTTGTGGGTCGAGTGTAAAATTGCTGTAGATTGGCCAAAAGAAGAATATCCAAGAGATGCAAAAACTGGAGCACCATCTGATGAAGTGATGAAAAAATATAACCAGTTCATTACTTATTTGAAAGGAAAGATTTCACCTAAAGAGACAGATTGGGTCAAAATAGATAGAACTACTCAGGAATCGAAAGAAACAATGCATGCTTATTATGAAAGGCTTCTCTAAGTGTTTAAACAGTATAGTGGTATTGAAAACATTACTGACAAAATATGGGTCATTTTGTATATAGGTTTGTGTTTGGTTTAAGACCAGAGATTAGTGTTATGATTCAGCAGCATTTGATTTGTTGGCAAAGTAAGACAATTGATGAGATATTGCGTTATGCAAAGTATTGTAGTGATGAAATTGAGACGAGACGCAAAAAGCTGAAAGAAAAGTTAATGTGGGCTCAGATGAAAGCGGCACAGAAAGGTGGTTTTGTAGATTTCCCTCAGACAGGTATTCAGGGAAAGGGTCAGAATGTTGAAGATGCTCAGACTACTACTGCTATGAGAGGTGTTGTGGTAAATGTGGTGTTTCTGTACAAGGAAAAGGTAGAAGAAACAGAGAGGATTTAAAGAAGAAATATCCGAGTCATGCGTGTGGCAAGCTGGGGCATTGGAGACACGAGTGTAGGATTCTGGTGGTAAATAAAGGTGATACAAGCGTAAATGATATGAATCAAATGAATCAGATGCAAAATCAGAGTTCTCAAGTTGCAGTTGGGAGAGGACAGGGTTTACAAATACCTCAAGCTTCTATGCCAAATCAGAATATGAATGGTCAAGTGCAGAGATACAGTGCAAATATGGGTTTTCACACGGATGAATCGGCTAATTCAAATGTACAAGTGGCTTCACAATATTGGTTGCAGTGCCAAGAGAGTGATTCAGATACATCTCAATGACGGTGCCTGAGGGGGGAGGAGGAATGCGTGCTTGACGCATCCCTTGTGGTAGATCAGTGTGGTCCTTTGGTGGATGGTGAAGTAGAAGGTAATGTGATTACATTCCTTGTAGACACTGGTGCTACCCGTTCTACTGTGAGAACTGGGAAATTCCTAACCTACCCCGCTCCGGAGATAGTATTCAAGTTGTAGGTGTTTCAAATCAATTGACTAAAACTCCATGAAAGTGCAGATTGGAGATTTCTGAGATTTGCATTGTTTTGTGGTGTGTGATACAAGTCCAGTTAACCTATTGGGTAGAGACTTGTTGTGTAAAATGAATTGCACCATCTATTGTACACCAGATGGAATAGCATTTCATACAAAAGATGAGGACGTGGTGTTCAAAATGGCAAGGCAAGGGACAGAAGTGAATGATTTGTATCCTTTATTTACAGCAAAGGATTTGCCTGTTGAATTGAGAGATGCTGTGTTGACTGATGTGTTGGATTTCTCAGAGAAAGATATTGGATTAATGAAAGGAGTTGATCCTATTCAAACTTCAGTTAAATAAGGTGCGAAATTTCCAAAACGCCACCTTACAAAATGAGTCCTGAGACGATTGCAGGAGTAACATCTGTGATTGAAATGATGGTTGTACAAGGTATTCGAAAAGAGATATTAGGTAGCCCTTGTAATTCACCTATAATGTGAATTAAAAAAACAAGCGGAAAATATAGAATTGTCCAAGATTTGAGAAAAATTTATCAGATAGTAGTACCTTGTTGTCCAATAGTGCCAAATCCAGCAGTAATTCTTTATCAAATTCCATGTGATTTGGAGCGGTTCACGGTGATTGATTTGTGTCAAGCGTTTTTCTCGAGACCTTTGCATCTGTATAGCCGATATTTATTTGCGTTCCGGTTCAGAGACCGTGTTTTGGCATGGTGCCGAGTTCCTCAAGGGTATACAGAGAGCCCCTCAATCTTCAATCAAATACTGAAGAGGTGCTTAGAGTCACTGGTAATGCCCAATGACTCAGTCTTGGTGCAGTATATTGATGATTTGCTTGTTGCATCAAAGACGAGAGAAGCTTGTGTGACAGATACTATTGCTCTACTGAATCATTTGGCAGTAGGTGGGCATAAGGTGTCACCAGCAAAACTGCAATTTTGCCAGAAAGAAGTTCTTTATTTGCGAGACAAAATTGAGAAAGGATTCAGGAAAGTGTCACAAGATCGAATAAATGCGATCTTGCAAATGAATCCACACAAGACACAGAAAGAGATTCAAATGTTTTTGGGTATGTTTGGATACTGCAGACAGTGAATCAATGGTTTTTCATTGACAGCCACGCCATTACAAAGATTGACTCACAAAGATGTGTCAGATCCGATTCAATTGAATTAGGAATGCATGAAGGCATTTGTTGAGTTGCGAAACAGCCTTTGTCGAGCACCAGCATAGGGAATGCCAGATTTCTACAAGGACTTTGCATTGTTCTGTTGTGAAAGAGACGGATGTGCATTTTCAGTTCTAACGCAAATGCATGGAACAGCACGTCGTCCTGTGGCACACTTCTCTGCCACATTAGATTCCTTAGCTGCAGCTTTGCCAGGATGTTTAAAAGCAGTTGCTGCTACTTGTGTGAGTTTGGAACAGAGTGAAGCGATTGTGATGGGACATCCATTGAAAGTGTATGTACCACATTCTGTTGAGATTTTGTTGACACGTACTCGAACACAGCACCTTACAAGCAGTCGATTGACAAAATATGAACGAGTAATACTGGGAGCTAAGAATGTGACTGTGACGAGATGCACAAATTTGAATCCAGCTACCTTGTTGCCTAATCCGAATTGGGAAGTGGTGATGGATGAAGCCGATCATGATTGTCTGGATGTGACTGAGTTGTGTACAAAGCCAAGACCTGATATTAAAGATACTCCATTGCCTGAATCAGATTGTGTGATGTTTGTGGATGGATCTTGTTTGAGAGATGAAATGGGTACCTGGCGAGCTTCCTATGCAATCTGTACGGTGGCTATTGTCATCGAAGCTTCATGCTTGAGGTGAGTAAAATCTGCACAAATATCAGAGTTGGTAGCATTAAAAAGGGCGTGTCACTTTGGAAGGAACATGAGAATAACCATATTTACTGATAGTCAATATGGTTTTGGGGTGGTGCATGACTTTGGACAATTGTGGTCTCAACATGGTTATTTGACCTCATCAGGCTCACCAATTCGAAATGGAGAATATATAAGAGACCTATTGGTGGCACTACAATTGCCCAAAGAAATTGGGGTAGTGAAATGTTCAGCACACAAATCTGGCAGTGATTATATCACTGTAGGAAATAGATATTCTGATGAAGTTGCGCGTTATTGGGCACTAAATTCAGTTTCAATCAATAAAGAGATACAGAAATCTGATGAAAAAATGTGCAATCTGATGTTCTCATCTGTTGAGACTTGGGAAGAAATTAGGCAAATATAGGAAGAAGCAAGTGTTGAAGAAAAGGAAAATTGGATCAAGGCAGGTTGTTCACTTAGGGCAGAAGATGAAGTGTGAATCTACACTGATGGAAGACCAATCATGCCAGACAGTTTGTTGTCCCAGATGGGCAGATTTTATCATGGTCCTAAACATATAGGTAGAGACACTATGATTAGATTGTTCAAACAGATGTGGTTCAATCCCAAGTTCAGAGTCATTGCAGAAAGTCTTTGCCAGAGGTGTGTCACTTGTCAGCAGTAAAATACAGGGAGGAAGACAGTTGTTAGTTGGGGACGAATTGGAAAAGCAGCTGGTCCATTTACACGATTGCAGGCTGATTTCATAGAACTACCACCATGTAATGGACTAAAATATGTACTGGTGATTGTTTGTTTGTTTTCTCATTGGATGGAAGCTTATCCAACATGATGCAATGATAGCCTAACTGTTGTTAAATTGCTTCTTAGAGAGATTATCCCAATATTCGGATTTCCAGTCTCTTTAGAATCTGATAGAGGGACACATTTTAATAATGAAATAATTTGGATGATTTGTGCGGCATTACAAATTGAACAAAAATTACACTGTGCCTATCGACCAGAAGCATCAGGTGTATAGTTGAACAGGTTAATGGAACAATTAAGTCAAGACTTGCAAAAATGTGTGCATCCACTACACTGAAATGGCCAGATGCATTGCCATTAGTCCTGATGAGTCTAAGAAGTATCCCTGATAGAAGAATTGGATTGTCGCCATATGAAATTGTCATGGGCAGAGCAATGAGACAGCCAATAGTTCCAGCGAATCAACTGATTAATATAACTGATGATTTAGTGCTCGATTATTGCAAAGGATTGGCTGATGTGGTGCGTTCTGTGTTTCATCAGGTTGGAGAATTTGCAACCACAACACAGCAAGAACAAGCACATGACTTGAGTCCTGGAGAGTGGGTTCTTGTCAAGGAGCACGTGAGAAAGTCGTGTTTGGAACCTCGTTGGCATGGGCCATATCAAGTGATATTGGTAACGTCAACAGCAGTGAAGTGTGGAGGCTTGCCAAATTGGTTACATGCTAGTCACACATAAAGAGTTCCAAGTCCACTTGAAAGTAAAGAATCGGTTGAAGGTGATCAAGAAAGAAGAATAGAAACTGATCAAAGAGAACCTGAACAGACTGAGAGTCGAGTAAAGTGGGCACCAGCTACTTGGTCTTGTGAAACTGTCAATGTCGATACAGTAAAGAAATCGATTAAAGAACGAAACAGAATAGAGGAGAAAAGGGAATCAACTAAAAGGAGTTTTGAGACAAGTCTTGAATCAAATGAGACTGAAAGTGTTCAAAAGAAAAGAGCAAGAAAAGGAGATAAATGGCCAAAAGGAGTCAAAAGACTGAGATATACCTTGAATAAAAGTGTTCCCAATACAATAATAGAAATATCGAGCCAATCTGAGCAAAGTGATTCTGAAGAAGATACAGTTCGAAGAACAAAAAGAGCAAGAGTTCCAAACAAGAAATATACAGCACCTGAATGGACGTATTTGGTTGCTGAAACAGTTGTTCCAACAGACAATTGTGGAAAAGAAATTGTTGAGTCAAGTCACAGAAATTGCTATGAGCCACCCTAAATGAACTGAGTTAAAAATTGGGGTGCAGAAGATTGGGAACTGTTCTAAAAAGTGCAGAAAAAAAGAAACTGAAATCGAGACTGGAACTGTGCTAAAAGACTAAAAGAAGAATTAAATAAAAAAAAAATAAAAAAAAAGAGGGGATTTGGATTCGAAGGTCCTGGAAAGTTCTGAGAAGGTCTGAGGCTTAAAAGTGCTTGGACGCACATACTTTATCAAGTTTTAGTTTAAATGTTTTTTTTTTTAGTTTTTATATAATTTTTGATTATAGAATTTTAAAATGGCTAGGATTCAGGAGACTGGTAATCAGAATCAGGGATCAACCAGGTGTACCTGCATGGCACCAGGAGGGACCAAATTGGAGGCGGCGTACCACCCTTGATGAATGTGTGACTACAGAGGGTCGCCCTCTGCTCCCGTGCCATTTCTAGCGATCGTTTCAATAAATAAGAGTAAGTGTACTGGACTACACCACACAAAACAGGTGGAGTAATACTGAGTATTTTGAGATACTAGGGGTATTTGTACAGAAAGGAAATTTAGCATAGGGATCCGATAGTCCTGATGAATGCCGGTAGAGACACAGATTAGTATTAGTGTCCATGTTAGTAGAGAGTATAAAGACGAAGGCCTCTTGGCCCTTTGATAGGAACTCTCCTGGGAGTGGACGCACTGCCCAGAGCTTTTGTGCCCGGTTGAGACCTCCTGCCTGAGACTGTCAATTGGTTCCCCAGTCGTGCTGGCAAGGTGATGCTATACAGACAGCCGGTGAAGTATTTCAAGTTCAAATCATTTACTCTTGTGTGCATGCAGTTATTTTTCTATGCATTTATTCTTGTGTATATACGTTCACTATTTGCATTTATTTTACTTGTGCATTATTGCCATTTGATATATGGGAATTTGCGGCAATAAATATTCTCCTTTACTTTGCAAACGAGTGTTGAGCTTTGTCCAGGTTGTATTTTGGTGGTATTCTAAAGTGTGTAGAGCCCTATTTTAAAGTGTTTTCACCGTGTCCTGGTATTTTGAAGTCTTATATATATACATTTACATATAGATATAGATATTTATACATAAAGTTATATATATATATATATATTGCAGGCTCAGGGTAAATAAACACCAGCACTCACGGGAACGTAGTCTCCCAAATTTATTGGGGCTCTTCAACACGACCAGACGCGTTTCGGCTGCCGCCTTTTTCAATAGTGGCCGGCGCCGACATAAAGCAGACTTTAAATAACAAAACTTGCTAAACATAAACAAAGGACACCGGTCTTACTTCAGACCAAGGTGTCAGCCATTTGTAAACGTGCAATCGATAAATGAAACATAAAGATACAGAATTTATACCACATCTGTCTCGCCCTGAATGGGCACTTCTTGTGTTATAATACCTCTTGTTTCATATTTGTATAGTTGTGTTATTCAGCCCTGAATGGGCTTTTTTTTAACAATTCTCGTCATTTAACTCATTGTAATATCACACCCGTGGGTGCTGGTGTTTATTTACCCTGAGCCTGCAATATTTGCGTGGTGTCCGTCACCACGTTACAAAGCACCCGGCCGTGAGTGAAGGAAGGAAGACGGAAAGTGAGCGCGAATATATATATATATATACTTGTATATAGAAATTCTCCGAAACTGGAGAGAAATGGAGCACACTCACGGACTAACCGTGACCAAGAGCTCAGGGAGCTCGAAACGCGTTGGTGTTTATGCTGTAATACTGAAATTCGCCCGTTTACTTGTGGATTAAAAAGAACTGTTATGAAAAACGCTCCATTGAGTGCGCTCCATTTCTCTCCCTTTTGGGAGAATTTCTAAAGGATTTAACACGGCTTGGCTCAGCCGAGGAGAACTGCACCCTCAACAATTGTATGCGCCACATAGCCAGCAAAAACGAGCCCTGCTTTGAAGTATATATATATATATATATATATATATATATATTTCGCTCCCAACTCCATCGGGTAATCGTACCCGTAACAGATGACAGCACTCGCGGGGAAGAGTTCCGAAAAGTTTATTCATAAACTCGGACTCAGGGCACACAAGACGTGTTTCGGCACATAGCCTTTGTCAATATTTGCACGAAACGCCGCAGCCATCATTATTTTTTATACACAAACACATCATTGGTTTCCGGTACAGAAACTAAAAAGGACAATTCGGCAAGGATAGCAACAACACTACTAAAAGTTCCGCCATCTTTAAATAGCCAAAGCAGAACTATAATGCAGTAAATACGACATTTTAGTAATCATAAACATTCGGTTTACTTTCATATAAGATCATAAAGCCCTGAATGAGCTAAATCAATTTAAGGCAAATGTCCGAAGTTAATTAATGAATCCCTAGTGAATTACAAACTATAGCCTTTTGTCATTGATAGTACACAATCTCGCCCACAAATGAGCCAATATCTTTTCATTATACCGGAATCTCCATACGTAAACATCTTACAATTCATTAAATCACTTGAATCAACAAGCATCAGCATTAGCGCAAAATATTCATCATTGTAAAAATACATTATTAATGCAAATCAAGCGAATAAGAAGAAATACTTAGTTGACCAAATGGTCTTAACACTATCCAGGTACCTTCAAAATGACTCATAAAGCAGTATTAACCTAAGTGTACAGCAAGCTCCTCACTGCTATTCAGACCCAAAGGACTCTTACGATGCAGGTCTATTATGTAACGCAATTCCAAGCGTCTTAATCTCTGTATCCTGTCACCTCCCCTAGAATTAGCTGGCACATGATCCAAACAAAAGTATGTCAATAGTTCCCTGTTCCGACAATGTACTTTGTTATAATGTCTCGCTACACGGTACGACTCATCAACATTATTAATCGCCCGCATGTGTTCTAATATCCGTATCTTAACCGGATGAATAGTGCTTCCGATATATCGGAGCCCACATGGACAGACCAGACAATATATGGCATATGGGGTGGTGCAAGTAAGAAACTTGGCGATCTTTTTAGGTCTATTAAGTCCAGGGACATCATAAGACAAGAATGGAAGGAGGGTTTTTGTTTAATAGTACTTGACATTACTAGTCTTTATACCTGTATTGCACACACTGATGGGTTGAAAGCTGTTCAATTTTTTTTTGAGTCCCGCGCTTTGAAGTATTATGTACATAGTAGCATGATACTTGAATTCGTAGGTTTTTGTCTGACTCACAACATATTTATGTTTCAGAATCAGCTATTCAGACAAAAGACTGGGACCGCGATGGGCACCTGCTTCGCCCCCAGCTACGCGAATCTCTTCGTGGGCTGGTGGGAGGAGCAGGTGGCTGGCGGGACCCAATCGAGATTGGAACAAAAGGATAATGGCATGGCATCGCTATATCGATGACCTTTTTATTGTGTTTGATGGTTCCCCAGACTTGGCAAGGTCATATATAGAAACATTAAACTGTAATCATGTTAACCTGAGATTTACTGGTGAAGTGAGTACTGAGGAGGTCAATTACTTAGATCTGACAGTCTATATATCAGGGGGACAATTGCAAACCAAACTCTACAGAAAAACAACTGCGGGCAATTCTACGCTTTTTGCAGCCAGTAGTCATCCCAAGAAACTTATTAACAGTATCCCATATGGGGAGCTGTTAAGACTTAAGAGGAATAATACCAGTGATTTAGAATTCCAGAAGGCAGCTAAAACAAGTCTGCAACGCTTTAGAGTGAGAGGCTATAGCGAAGCGGTGTTGTCACGTGCACTATCTAGGGTCAATAGCATCCGAAGAGGAGATTTATTGCTGGATAAGGATATCCAAAAGTCTGATAATGGGGCTTTTCGGATGATTACTACTTTCTCTGAGAATTCTAACCAGTTGAAGAGGATATTGCGTAAGAATTGGCACATTCTTCTCACTGATAATATTATAAGGGATGATTTACCATCTAACCCTTTAGTTACATTTAGGAAAGCAAGGTCATTGAGAGATCACCTGGTTCACAGTTATCACGATGTAGAGCCCCCTAGAACATCTTTTAAAGCACTAAATGGATTTTATCCGTGTGGGAAGTGCAAAGCCTGCAAGAAGAGTAAACGGATTTTGTCTTATGATGTCCCTGGACTTAATAGACTTAAAAAGATCGCCAAGTTTCTTACTTGCACCACCCCATATGCCATATATTGTCTGGTCTGTCCATGTGGGCTCCAATATATCGGAAGCACTATTCATCCGGTTAAGATACGGATATTAGAACACATGTGGGCGATTAATAATGTTGATGAGTCGTACCCTGTAGTGAGACATTATAACAAAGTACATTGTCGGAACAGGGAACTATTGACATACTTTTGTTTGGATCATGTGCCAGCTAATTCTAGGGGAGGTGACAGGATACAGAGATTAAGACGCTTGGAATCGCGTTACATAATAGACCTGCAGAGTAAGAGTCCTTTGGGTCTGAATAGCAGTGAGGAGCTTGCTGTACACTTAGGTTAATACTGATTTATGAGTCATTTTGAAGGTACCTTGATAGTGTTAAGACCATTTGGTCAACTAAGTATTTCTTCTTATTCGCTTGATTTGCATTAATAATGTATTTTTACAATGATGAATATTTTGCGCTAATGCTGATGCTTGTTGATTCAAGTGATTTAATGAATTGTAAGATGTTTACGTATGGAGATTCCGGTATAATGAAAAGATATTGGCTCATTTGTGGGCGAGATTGTGTACTATCAATGACAAAAGGCTATAGTTTGTAATTCACTAGGGATTCATTAATTAACTTCGGACATTTGCCTTAAATTGATTTAGCTCATTCAGGGCTTTATGATCTTATATGAAAGTAAACCTCAGTCAGCAAATAACTATGGCAACACATAATAAAGGACACATATTGGACCAGGTGTGGACAGCTAATATCACGCTATCTGCACTGACTATCTCTCCTTGCATTTGGTCTGATCATTTTTTAATCCAGTTTACCATTAACGATGTTGCTAAAGTAAAACCTTTAAGTATAAAATCATCAGTAGCTAGGAACTGGAATAATATTAACAAAACGCACTTCTATGCCACATTAGCAAATACAGTTCCTACACATCAGACGTCTATTAATTTAAGTGAGGAAAATCTCACAGCATGGCTCACTATGGCCAGCAATGAACATGCTCCATTAAAAACAATACGCTCAGTAAGACGTCATGAGGCACAAAGATGGTTCTCTTCCGACTTACAAAATCAAAAGCTAGCACTTCGTCAATCAGAAAGGAAATGGAGAACCAGTTACTCTCTAAACAACAAAGAGAGTTACTTGACCCAAATGAAAGAGTATAAAAAGTCAATCTCTTCCGCGAAGGCTGCTTATTTCTCCTCAAAAATTATGAGCTCTACTAACAAGTCTAAAGAAATATTTACCATTGTGAACGAATTATCCAATCCAGATAGAGTTACACTAAAATCTACACCCAGTCAAGTCTTTTGTAACTCCCTTAATTCGTTCTTTATTGACAAAATCGTCACTATAAAATCCAGCATCCCTCATTGCCCTGCCCCTGAGGGCTCACCTTTAGCGCTGGAAAACTCATGCTCCCTTGAACAATTCCCAGCTATAGATAGTACAATTTTTTGGACCTTTTATCCAAAGTAAAGTCGGGATCACCTATCGATAGTTGTCCGCCTCATATCTTAAAAGATGTTTTTACCATCTTCCCCGGCCCTGCCTTGGCACTTCTTAATGACTCTCTGGCACAGGGCTGTGTTCCTAAAGCATTTAAAGCAGCAACTGTGGTTCCCTTACTAAAAATCAGGTGCGGACCCTAGGGTTCCGACCAACTATCGGCCCATTTCCTTGCTCCCTTATTTGGCAAAAATACTGGAATCTCATGTGGCCAAAAGCCTTTGTACTTTTATTGAACAGTCTGGCTATCTTGATCCAAATCAAGCAGGGTTTCGCCCAGCCCATTCCACTGAGGCAGTGATACTTACTGTTCTGGACACGCTTCGGAAAGAAGTTGACAAGGGCTCCCCCAGGTCCTGGTGCTACTAGATCTATCTGCGGCATTTGACACGGTCGATCATGGTATCCTGGTCGACCGTGTCAGGACTGCCGGCATCAAGGGGAGGGCATCTAACTGGATTGAGTCATTTCTAGAGGAACGCACTCAGTCAGTGCGTCTCTCCCAGTTCTCTGCACCTAAAATGGCAACGACATGTGGAGTTCCACAGGGCTCCTCGTTGTCTCCCCATCTATTCAACCTTTATCTCCTTCCCTTACTTCACTCCCTTAGAAACAGGAAAGTATGCACGTACAATTACGCAGATGATATGCAACTGGTGTTTTCTATCGACAACCTACCTGAGTCGATATCTGAATTCCAGGCAACAATGTTGCACATTCGCGACTGGATGAATAACAACCAGCTAAAATTGAATCCAGACAAAACAGAAGTGATTCTGCTGGGTGGTCCCCTGAACCCTTGGAATGCACAGTTTTGGCCGAGTGAACTGGGTTCCCCACCCAATCCTTCTCCCTCAGCCAAAAGTCTGGGAGTGATCATTAATAGTGATCTCTCCATGAAAGCTCAGATAGGAGCAGTAACTTCCACTTGTTTTTTTCAATTGAGGAAAATAAGAAAGATCAGGAGATTGCTCACACGGGAAGCCTTAATTCAGGTGGTCCTAGCTATGGTGATATCACATCTAGACTATGCCAATTCTTTATATTTTGGCATTCCACTTTATCTCACCAAGAGACTGCAAATGGTACAGAACCAGGCAGCCAGACTGATATCCCAACAACCTAGATGGGAACACATCACTCCCACCATGAAAGAACTACACTGGCTTCCCATCCCACAAAGATGTGCTTTTAAGGTTGGTTGCCTTATCTTTAAAACTCTGTATGGTGCTAGCCCTAAATTTATATCCAAACTCGTTCAGAAATATGTACCTGCACGTAGTCTACGCTCTGCCCATAAGAACCTCTTAGCCATTCCTCCCTATAGACGGAAACGAATGGGAGGCTGCAGGTTTGCAGTATTAGCACCCAGTTTCTGGAACACTCTTCCTTTGGACATAAGAACTTGCACTGAATTTACAAGGTTTCGTAGGCTTCTTAAGACTTGGCTATTCACTCAAGCGTACAACTAGTTCTTCAGACAATTGAATACAGGGGGTCCTAACAGTTCCTTAAGTTAGCGCCAAGAAACCAATTGGTGTACGTGCGCTTTACAAGAAATTTTAACATAACATAACATAACATAAACCGAATGTTTATGATTACTAAAATGTCGTATTTACTGCATTATAGTTCTGCTTTGGCTATTTAAAGATGGCAGAACTTTTAGTAGTGTTGTTGCTATCCTTGCCGAATTGTCCTTTTTAGTTTCTGTACCGGAAACCAATGATGTGTTTGTGTATAAAAAATAATGATGGCTGCGGCGTTTCGTGCAAATATTGACAAAGGCTATGTGCCGAAACGCGTCTTGTGTGCCCTGAGTCCGAGTTTATGAATAAACTTTTCGTAACTCTTCCCCGCGAGTGCTGTCATCTGTTACGGGTACGATTACCCGATGGAGTTGGGAGCGAAATGTTAAAGGCGGGAACACCCCTGCTTGTCGTGCACCCGTTCATGAGTGCAACTGGCTGGTGTTTTGGAGCTGGAGTTACGTATTTCCAGTTGCACCGTGGTTGCGGAGATTACTAAAGATTGGTGGCTGGAGCATCTCTTACACCTGAATGTACCGGGGATTTGCTGCCTGATACCGATGGTAGATGGTGTATGCGACGACAGAGGATCCCGGTAAGGTGCCAGTGGCACAGTGAACCGCATTATCACAGAACGAGGGGAATAAGGGGCACGGACATTTTAGCTGTGTTTCACAGCCATTATTAACTTTTAACATGTTTTGCGAATCGGAACGAAGAGAAGCAGCCCAGAACATCTTCAAAAAGCATGATGGTACCAACAAAGCTGCAAATAAAAACGGGGCTCCGGCGACTCCTAACTTGGTATCTAAATTCTCCACTCTAGAACGTCTCTATGAGCGGGAGATTAGAAAATGGTGGGAGGCAACTTCTTTGCAAAATTATATAGAGGGTGCAGAGTCCCGAGAGGCCTTCGGATTTACACGGTGCCGGCCTACGAGAATCCGGATCCCTTGCTGTTGGATGCGTGGGCGGAACACACAGCCCAGTCCTGCAAGGGAATGCTGGAAATACTCGTTAGATTTGCGTGGCGTGATCGTGAGAAGGCTTTGGTGCTAATCAAGGAATTAGAAGAGGAATTACTTAAGGAAGATGACCAAACCAAAATGGAAGAAAAAAGGGAACAGATGAAAAAAAGATTGAAAGCTTATGAAAATAAGATTAAGCAGCGCAAAGAAGAAAAATTTGATCGGGACGAGAGAGATTACAGTCAAGGCAGAATACTGACTTTTGCCAGGAAATATGACAGTCCCAGAAAAGAGCTACGGCGAAAAACAACGCAACCATTGGTGGCCGGCACAGATACCTCAGAGTCGGAGGTAACGGGAGATGAGTCTTCAAGTGAAGATGGTGGTAGTGGACCATCGACGGATGTACCTCCTTTTTACGAGGAATTCAGATTGATCAGGAAACAGCAATTACAGGGAGGCAGAGGCAAGCCTCCGGAACAAAATGTAAGAGGAAGAGGAAGACGAGGCGGGGGCCAAAAAAACTGAAGGCTCGCCACCCGTAACTCGCAGCAGGAAGTTCTTCAACAAAAGGAACTGAAAGAAGATGACAACCTGACAATAATCAATTTGACTCCAAAAGTTCTGACTAAAGAGGAGGAATCGATTTTAAAATTAGGTCTTTCATTTTGTCCACAGAAGAGTATGGAATTCACTCAAACAAGGATAGATTTGTTTAAGTTTATTCGTAAATTGAAATTACATACATTTTTCAAATTGAAACCATCCATAACTAAACTGAAACATTCAGGTCTTTTAAGAACTGAGACGGACAATTTAACTGGTAAAGACATTACGTCTTTGAAAACTTTGGAAAGTTTGAGGACAGAGACCACTGATATTGAAGATCAGAGTATTGGTACTATACAATTATTGACTCAATTAGAAATCCCACAAAGTGGAGGGATGAGTCCATTTAAACCTGCATCAGTATTTCTTCCTCAAATGGCCAATGATGCTATTGATACTTTTTCAGAAGACGTGATCAAAGATCTTACACACTTACGGAATGATAACAAATACAACAAAGGGTCTACTAATTTTTCTAAATCGCAACAATTGGCATTGAATGAACTATGTCAAGATACCTCTATGATCTGTAAGCCTTCTGATAAAGGCGGTAATATTGTTCTGCTCACTAAAGATCAGTATGAAAAAGAGGCATATCGCCAATTAAATGATGCCTTTTGTTATGAAAAAACTAATGAACAGACGTACAATCAAAGTATCACTGATTTTCATTTGTTGATTTCCTCTTGGTATAAAAGGGATATGTTGGACTCTGAAGAATATTTATTTTTACGATGTTTAAATCCCACTATTCCTACATTTTATTACCTGCCAAAGGTTCATAAGGACATCAGGAACCCCCAGGGAGACCTATTGTTGCCTCACAAGGCAGCTTAACGGAACATTTATCTATGTATATAAATTTCTTTATTTTCCAACATGTGATCAAATTGAAATCTTATTTAAAAGATACGAAGGAATTTCTTACACACATATATAAAATTGAATGGAAGGAGGGTTTTTGTTTAATAGTACTTGACATTACTAGTCTTTATACCTGTATGTATTGCACACACTGATGGGTTGAAAGCTGTTCAATTTTTTTTTTGAGTCCTGCGCTTTGAAGTATTATGTACATAGTAGCATGATACTTGAATTCGTAGGTTTTTGTCTGACTCACAACATATTTATGTTTCAGAATCAGCTATTCAGACAAAAGACTGGGACCGCGATGGGCACCTGCTTCGCCCCCAGCTACGCGAATCTCTTCGTGGGCTGGTGGGAGGAGCAGGTGGCCTGAGCGAGACCCAATCGAGATTGGAACAAAAGGATAATGGCATGGCATCGCTATATCGATGACCTTTTTATTGTGTTTGATGGTTCCCCAGACTTGGCAAGGTCATATATAGAAACATTAAACTGTAATGATGTTAACCTGAGATTTACTGGTGAAGTGAGTACTGAGGAGGTCAATTACTTAGATCTGACAGTCTATATATCAGGGGGACAATTGCAAACCAAACTCTACAGAAAAACAACTGCGGGCAATTCTACGCTTTTCGCAGCCAGTAGTCATCCCAAGAAACTTATTAACAGTATCCCCTATGGGGAGCTGTTAAGACTTAAGAGGAATAATACCAGTGATTTAGAATTCCAGAAGGCAGCTAAAACAAGTCTGCAACGCTTTAGAGTGAGAGGCTATAGCGAAGCGGTGTTGTCACGTGCACTATCTAGGGTCAATAGCATCCGAAGAGGGATTTATTGCTGGATAAGGATATCCAAAAGTCTGATAATGGGGCTTTTCGGATGATTACTACTTTCTCTGAGAATTCTAACCAGTTGAAGAGGATATTGCGTAAGAATTGGCACATTCTTCTCACTGATAATATTATAAGGGATGATTTACCATCTAACCCTTTAGTTACATTTAGGAAAGCAAGGTCATTGAGAGATCACCTGGTTCACAGTTATCACAATGTAGAGCCCCCTAGACCATCTTTTAAAGCACTAAATGGATTTTATCCGTGTGGGAAGTGCAAAGCCTGCAAGAAGAGTAAACGGATTTTGTCTTATGATGTCCCTGGACTTAATAGACCTAAAAAGATCGCCAAGTTTCTTACTTGCACCACCCCATATGCCATATATTGTCTGGTCTGTCCATGTGGGTTCCGATATATCGGAAGCTCTATTCATCCGGTTAAGATACGGATATTAGAACACATGCGGGCGATTAATAATGTTGATGAGTCGTACCCTGTAGCGAGACATTATAACAAAGTACATTGTCGGAACAGGGAACTATTGACATACTTTTGTTTGGATCATGTGCCAGCTAATTCTAGGGGAGGTGACAGGATACAGAGATTAAGACCCTTGGAATCGCGTTACATAATAGACCTGCAGAGTAAGAGTCCTTTGGGTCTGAATAGCAGTGAGGAGCTTGCTGTACACTTAGGTTAATACTGCTTTATGAGTCATTTTGAAGGTACCTTGATAGTGTTAAGACCATTTGGTCAACTAAGTATTTCTTCTTATTCGCTTGATTTGCATTAATAATGTATTTTTACAATGATGAATATTTTGTGCTAATGCTGATGCTTGTTGATTCAAGTGATTTAATGAATTGTAAGATGTTTACGTATGGAGATTCCGGTATAATGAAAAGATATTGGCTCATTTGTGGGCGAGATTGTGTACTATCAATGACAAAAGGCTATAGTTTGTAATTCACTAGGGATTCATTAATTAACTTCGGACATTTGCCTTAAATTGATTTAGCTCATTCAGGGCTTTATGATCTTATATGAAAGTAAACCGAATGTTTATGATTACTAAAATGTCGTATTTACTGCATTATAGTTCTGCTTTGGCTATTTAAAGATGGCTGAACTTTTAGTAGTGTTGTTTCTATCCTTGCCGAATTGTCCTTTTTAGTTTCTGTACCGGAAACCAATGATGTGTTTGTGTATAAAAAATAATGATGGCTGCGGCGTTTCGTGCAAATATTGACAAAAGCTATGTGCCGAAACGCGTCTTGTGTGCCCTGAGTCCGAGTTTATGAATAAACTTTTCAGAACTCTTCCCCGCGAGTGCTGTCATCTGTTACGGGTACGATTACCCGATGGAGTTGGGAGCGAAATGTTAAAGGCGGGAACACCCCCGCTTGTCGTGCACCCGTTCATGAGTGCAACTGGCTGGTGTTTTGGAGCTGGAGATATATATATATATATATATTCACATGATTCCACCAGGACTGCCGAACTCACGGAGGGTGCATCCGTGTGAACGGGGTGGGAACCGTTCTTTGTTATACAACAACTGAAAAACGATTCGGAGCACTCACAGGGTAATTTTAATGACTTTATTTGCAGACGCGTTTCGGCGTTATGCCTTCTTCCGTGCAGTCATGTCATTTTAAAACAAGCACAGTGTGTGGTTCTTTTCAAACCTCCATCTGTTGTTCCCATTGGTGGAGCTCAGCCAATGAGCAAGCGGCAAAGCCCTGATTGTTCCTGTAATACACACGGGTGAGTACGACTGCGGCCGCAATAATGATGTATATTGATATTTTGATCTTAATGTCCAATATGCGTATTATTCTCCGATGAACAATGATATGCCGCTCACAGTCCCCAAATTAAAATTTCCGCTTTATTGTGTTGCTGATCTTGCCATTCGAGCCCAATCACTGTGCCCGTGCCCCTCGCCTGCCGCTGGATATTGTTTGTCCACAGAATCTCCGCCGATGTCCGTCACATAACTGGGCACCCTGGATTTGTATAATCCATGGCCTTCCTTGGCCGACAGAGTCTGGCATTGGCGGTTCAGGCGGTCCAAAATAGATTCATTCACACGATCCCACCAGGACTGCCGAACTCACGGCGGGTGCATCCGTGAACGGGGTGGGAACTGCTCTTTGTTATACAACAACTGAAAAACGATTCAGAGCACTCACGGGGTAATTTTAATGACTTCATTTGCAGACGCGTTTCGGCGTTATGTCTTCTTCCGTGCAGTCATGTCATTTTAAAACAAGCACAGTGTGTGGTTCTTTTCAAACCTCCATCTGTTGTTCCCATTGGTGGAGCTCAGCCAATGAGCAAGCGGCAAAACCCTGATTGTTCCTGTAATACACACGGGTGAGTACGACTGTGGCCTCAATAATGATGTATATTGATATTTTGACCTTAATGTCCAATATGCGTATTATTCTCCGATGAACAATGATATGCCGCTCACAGTCCCCAAATTAAAATTTCCGCTTTGTTGTGTTGCCGATCTTGCCATTCGAGCCCAATCACTGTGCCTGTGCCCCTCGCCTGCCGCTGGATATTGTTTGTCCACAGAATCTCCGCAGATGTCCGTCACATAACTGGGCACCCTGGATTTGTATAATCCACGGCCTTCCTTGGCCAACAGAGTCTGGCATCGGCAGTTCAGGCGGTCCAAAATAGATTCATTCACACGATCCCACCAGGACTGCCGAACTCACGGCGGGTGCATCCGTGAACGGGGTGGGAACCGTTCTTTGTTAAACAACAACTGAAAAACTATTTGGAGCACTCATGGGGTAATTTTAATGACTTTATTTGCAGACGCGTTTCGGCGTTATGTCTTCTTCCGTGCAGTCATGTCATTTTAAAACAAGCACAGTGTGTGGTTCTTTTCAAACCTCCATCTGTTGTTCCCATTGGTGGAGCTCAGCCAATGAGCAAGCGGCAAAACCCTGATTGTTCCTGTAATACACACGGGTGAGTACGACTGCGGCCTCAATAATGATGTATATTGATATTTTGACCTTAATGTCCAATATGCGTATTATTCTCCGATGAACAATGATATGCCGCTCACAGTCCCCAAATTAAAATTTCCGCTTTGTTGTGTTGCCGATCTCGCATCACAGAATCTACTAAAGAGAAAAATTAAACTGTAAGGAACTACAAATCCCAGCAGACAATGCAGTTATTACACCTGCGAGAACCTACTAAAGGAAATGGTAATAATGAAATGCAAAACGTTATGTCTTTTCAGTGAATCTGTGAGCTTCGTGAAGAGCCTGTGATCAAGGAGCGAGCCTCCGAAACGCGTAAGGCAAGAAAAAGACTCCAAAAGTGAAATGCCGGTTGCTGTGAATAAAAAGAATTCCGTGAATTCGTCTAAAGTGGAGTGCGTTTTCGAATTTGGGGCACTTTTGATGGACAATTTATATATATATATATATATATATATATATATATATATATATATATATATATATATATATTTATATATACTGAGTGATAACGGGAGGCCCGCCCGTTTGAAGTAACTTTGGAAAGTCTTTGTAACAGCCGGGTTCGCAGGGTAAATTACCCGTGCACTGTCCGGAGTAACACCAATATTTTTAAATAACAGAGTGCTGATATGAAATTTTGATGTGAAACATTTTATGAAGCAAAGTTGTGGCCTTTCATTTTTATGCAGCATATTATGTGACTTTGCCATATACGAAATTGGTTTTGTAAAGGCAATGATGAGAATATATACTTACCGCATGGAAGGGAACGTTTGTTTGTCTGCAGAGGGTCGTTATGAAGAAGAACCTAATGGCTGGTACTTTGGTGCAATTGCAATGTATTATGGGCAATGTAGTCCGTGAGAGAAAAAAGTTGACATTATTAAAACAATAAACCCATTGCAGGGTCAAAGATGAAAATCAGTACGCACTGAAAACTCAAATTATTGTGATGTTTGAAAACATGCCATTTTTAATCGTGAAATGTAACTGACCTCATTTGAAGTTCTTTGTTTATGTTCACACAGTGTTTAAAATCTGAGCAATCAACAACCTTGCTATCCATATGATTAAGACCCCTGGGGGTCGAAACGCGTCCTTGAGGACACTCTGTAATAAAGAACTGTGGATTATACTCCGTCTGGTGGGCTCGTTATTCTGCTGGAGTTGGGAGAATTGTTCATATGCAATATGGAGTGGTGACACCCGCTAGCGAGCCCCGGCCCGAGAGGCTGGGCATCTGGACGTAAGCGTCAAATGTTCTTTTGGAATTTATATTGAAGGATGCCCGCCGGCTGTGCCTTGGAGAAAGGAAGAAGTAAACCAACGAGGTGAGGCCACTGTGTGATAACGGGAGGCCCGCACGTTTGAAGTAACTTTGGAAAGTCTTTGTAACAGCCAGGGTTCACAGGGGAAATTACCCTTGTGCTGTCCGGAGTAACAACAATATTTTTAAATTACAGAGTGCTGATACGAAAATTTGATGTGAAACATTTTATGAAGCAGAGTTGTGGCTTTTCATTTTTATGCAGCATAGTATGTGACTCTGCCATATACGAAATTGGTTTATTTAAAGGCAATGATGAGAATACATACTTACGCCATGGAAGGGAAAGTTTGTTTGTCTGCGGAGGGTCGTTATGTAGAAGAGCCTAATGGCTGGAACTTTTGTGCAATTGCAATGTATTATGGGCAATGTAGTCCGTGAGAGAAAAAAGTTGACATTATTAAAACAACAAACCCATTGCAGGGACAACGATGAAAATCAGTACGCACTGAAAACTCAAATTATTGTGATATCTGAAAACATGCAATTTTTAATCATGAAATGTAACTGACCTCATTTGAAGTCCTTTGCCTATGTTCACACTGTGTTTAAAATCTGAGCAATCAACAGCCTTGCTATCCATATGATTAAGACCCATGGGGGTCGAAACGCGTCATGGAGGAAACTCTGTAATAAAGAACTGTGGATTATACTCTGTCTGGTGGGCTCGTTATTCTGCCGGGAGTTGGGAGAATTGTTCATATGCAATATGGAGCGGTGAAGCCCGCTAGCGAGCCCCAAACCGAGAGGCTGGGCGTCTGGATATAAGCATCAAATGTTCTTTTGGGACCCGCTATATAGATGACCTCTTCATTATTTGGAAGGGGACACGAGAGGAGGCAGGAATCTATATAGCGGCTCTCAATGACAATACATGCAATCTGACATTCACAGAATGCATCAGTGACACACAAGTACCCTATTTAGACTTATTAGTTTATATAGAAGATAACAACATACAGACAACACTCTATCGGAAGCCGACAGCTGGAAACAGCACGTTGCACGCTGAGAGTTTCCATCCCGATAGCGTGATTAAGGGGGTCCCTTATGGAGAACTTGTGAGAATAAAAAGGAATTGTACAACAGATAAAGAATTCCAAAAATCCAAGGCTGAAACATTTAACAGACTCAGGGAGAGAGGATACAAAGAAAGAGTGTTGAAAGGAGCAGAGAGAAAAGCGGAACATCTAGAAAGAAAGAATCTGATACTAGGAGAGAGAGAAACCTCAGGAAAGGAACAGGAGAAAAAAGGCGAGATAAGGATGATAACTGAATACTCAGCCCAATCGTCAGAGGTTTTCCAAATCTTTCGGAAAAATTGGAAGGTTCTTAAATCAGATATCATTGTAGGGCCACACATATCAAAGAACCCCCTGATAACCTACAGGAGAGGTTCGGCTCTGAAAGACCAACTAGTAAGGAGCCACTTTCCCAAGAATCCAGTAAGGAAGGACATGGTAACAGGATTTTACCCTTGCATGAACTGTAAGGCATGCAAAAACTGTAAAAAGGTCAAGGAGTTTACCATCCCGGGCAGAATAATAAAGAAAAAAAATCAACAAACTTATGAATTGCAACACAGATTTTGCGGTATATTGTTTGACCTGCCCATGTGAGCTTAACTATGTGGGGAGTACCATCCACGCAACTAAAAAGCGAGTTCTCGAGCACATGCGTGCCATAAAGAACCGAGATACTGCGTACCCAGTGGCACGCCACTTTCAGGAGCATCACAAGTCTAACCAGAACCTCTTAAAGTTTTTCTGTGTCGATCACATCCCAAAAGATGAAAGGGGTGGGGACAGAGTAAGGAAACTGAGGAAGTTAGAATCCAAATATATAATTGAGATGCAAACTAAAAGTCCGTCAGGCTTGAACAACGAGGAAGAGCTATGGATACATATTCCATGAGAATAAGATATGGAATTCTTTGTAAATACTGATAAGGTTATTGAGTAAAGATTGTCGTGTGGTTTGTGGCCTCCTGGTCTGCCTTGCTACGTTGGCTTAGGCCTAGCTGCCATGAGGCCTTTTTGCACACGTTACTTTGTGCCGTTGTTTATCAAGCCTCTGCTTCTGCCCGGCTAGTTTAGCACTGTCTGCATTTCTATCTTTCACCTTTTCTCCTGTTCCCTTTTGGGCTACGTCTGCACACCATGTACAAGGTCAAAAAACAACGTCCCTTGTTCCTGCTGATTTGGCCAGTCCCTCGCACTTAGACATAACACTCTATGTACAGCTGCCCTGGAGAAATTCGTGTGCTTTTAATATTGTGTTTTTTCACTGTTAGAGGCACCTGGAGAACAACCTTTCCAGAGAGAAGAGCTGTTTGTATCTGATGATGTAAACTTTGCATCTAGATATTGAGGCATGGGGGTTCGCTAGTCAAAGCCCAGAGGTCTTCTATTTTTATAATAAACTAGCTACTAGCACAGGGAGGGTGGTAAGGTCATTTAGCCTTATATCCACTGCTTTATGAAATGCTTTCCCCGTTTGTATTCTATGGAGTTGTAACTATGCTGCTTATGTTATCATTATGCATTATGCTGATAGTACTGGCACGTGTACTGTATCTTAGAGCACGTTAGTTGAAATAAACAGTTTAAACTATACAGTGTCTCTTCTTACGCGCATTGTGGACAGGTATGAGTGAGTTATGAAAGGGTGTTCTTGCTACTGCGAGTCCTGAGAGAGAGAGATACCGTGTTCTGGGTTGTCTAATCATTGGTGGCATTGTTGCTAATGAGACGCTACAGCTAGTCGGGTTGGGGTTTTAGGTGCTAAGGTTTATGGTAGGCTCACCACTATATTCCGAGGTCCTATTATCCTGTGCATAGCTCTGTGTATGTGCAGAATCCCTACAACAAGATACATAATTTGCACTGAATCACACGTGTATATAGGGAAGGAAGCGCACTATTCATTTCAATGACAGGTAAACACTTGTGGACACGACTTATATGTAGAACCTTTACATAATTTACAGTACACTGAAATGTTGATGGGTGGTGATTGGAATGTAACTTTGATTGAAGAACTAGTGGAGATAGCCCATTCAGGGCATGATAACCAAAATAGTAACACTTCGGTCTATACAATTGTCGATAAAGAATATATGATCACCTAACAGACAACACCCATTGCCCATTCAGGGCGGTATTTTCTTATATGTATATATACAAAATGGTCAATCAGTTGTACAGAATGTAAATAGCTGTATATAGTTTGTATAAAGGAAATGTCCACAATACAATGACAAATAGGGTGTAGCGGGCAATACGTATGCGTTAATGAATTGCATGATTAACAAAACATCACAAGATGGCCGCCGCTAAAACCTATGTCCTGCTATGGAACACAGCTAACCGTTCCTTTATTTCCATAACGAAAATGAACTACTGCTCCTTTCTATCTCTATGATTTTAATTTTAAAAATGAATGCAATTGTTGACCCTACCGACATAGACAAAGGCGTGTAGCCGAAATGCGTCTGTCGGGTGTTTTTTTGTTTGTGGCTGAAATAAACTGAAAAGAATACAATCCCTAGTGTGCGCCTCATTTGCGGCCCGTGGAGAAGGGTCATCGAAGAGGAATATATATATATATATATATATATATATATATATATATATATATATATATATATATATGGAGAGAGAGAGAGAGATTTGTAATTTACTTTGCAAAATAATCTTGTTTTATTTGTGTTAGAAAACCTTGTGAATACTGTGGCATTCTCTTTTCTCCTATGTCTCAACAAGAGTATCAGTAGTTAAAATTACAAAAGTTCACTGACTGTCCGTGCAAGTGGAGTTCACAGGAGATCGGGAGAGCAACTGTTAGGGAGATGCTGGCGACCTGAGTTGATGAATACTCACTAGGCCTGGAGGATGGGGAGCTGTACCTTGATCTGAAGGAAATGAAACCAGTTAGCCATCATCTTCTACAGGACTTTGGCCCCTCAGAGACTGTAAACTAAAGAAGTGTGCAATAACCATATGCAACCCCTTCTTTGGGAAATTTCCTCAAAGGGCTTTATATATTTCCAGTTGCATGAAGTAATGTGAACTGTACCCTCCTTTCTGAAGTACAAAAAACCTACATTTCGCACCCGTCTCCTATGATTTCTGTGGTGAATGCGAGTATCATGACAGTGACACTGACCTGAGACTGATTGCATCAGGGGAACGGCTTGTCCGGCTCGAGCTCCAGCCCCCAGGAGGCATTGGGGCTTTCCCGCTTGACTCTTGCGCCAAGAGGCACACGAAACCAACGGCGGGCTCCCGCGGCGCGGGACGCCCCTATCCAGTGCCGTGAGGGGAACGGCTTGACCGGCTCGAACTCCAGCCCCCAGGAGGCATTGGGGCTTTCCCGCTTGACTCTCGCGCCAGGAGGCGCACAAAATCGACGGCGGGCTCCCGCAGCAAAGCCCGGGCCAAGGGTGGGCCCGTCTGCGCCAGGCTGAGGCAGGGCAGGGCAGGGCCTACTCTCTTTCGCCGTTCTCCCGGGTGATTGAGTTTCTGCGGTTCACTTCAGCCTGCAAGGTCTTTTCTGACTGATATGGTGAGAGCCATATGGGGACCTGGTGTTTGACAATTTTTTATTGATTTTCCCCCTTGGTTTTCTCAGCTGCTTCCCGTTAAATTGATATCCGGCGCTGGGCCCCATCTTTGTTCCCTGCACTACGAGCGTAGTACTCTTTCAAAAGTAGGGTTTGTTTTTTACCTGGACTATAACTTTTGTTTTTTTTATATATTGATTGCACTTGGTTTTATCCTTAGTTTCATGCAGTTTTATGCAGTCTGATTCCTGTGGTCCATTTTAACTTTCTCGCTTACCTTCACATGCACTTTACTGTTTGAACTTAACTTGTCTTACCTACCTCAGCATACACATTGCACTTTGGATCTTTTATAGTGTGGGACCAGTTTTTAGATCTTATTGTACTCTGCACCTTTTGCACTATTGGCACTTTGTACCATCTTGCACTGTATAGATGATATAGATTATATTGGCACTTGCACTTTATTAGATCCAAATAAAGTCCAGCTCATTCCCTAATTTACCAACAGCATGGGGAAGAGGAAAGCGAAGGCCCAATCTTCGGTCCCAGACCAGCTAGCAAATGCTGCATGCCATGAAACTATGAATAGGATTGAATTGATTTTAGCAGATTGCCACACCATTGCAAATTCAGATACTACCATCTCCTTGTCCCCTGGTGGTATTCAAACTGGTAATGATAATGTTATGGGTCCACAGTCCTCTTGCTCCCCCCAACCAACCCAGGCAAAAAAGGTTATGAAACAGATCCCTCTGATGTTTAGATCTAATAAGAGGCGCAAAGAATTACTTGATGACAAACTTTCGGGCGAGACCTCCTCTGATTCCTCGCCTGTAAAAAAATCTGCTAGATTGTCTTTGCGAGCACCTAAAAAGCACCGCTCGGGGCAAAGGAAGGACAAGGGTAAGGCGCCCGACGTATGCGCCCATACTAATAATCAGGGACCAATTTCCGAACCTACCACGAGTTATGCACTATTTTCTAGTATTGAATGTTCCAACAGATTCGACCCTCTCTGCCCACTAGTAGCAGAGGGCCGAGAGGAGGCAGGGAGGTCTGATATTGTAGACACCAGGGGGGCAAAGAGTGATACCGGTGGGTCACAGCCACTTATAGACCTAATAGAAGCACTGAGAGCAGAGGTTCGCTCCCTCAAAGATGTAGTCACTTTTCTCCTGGGAAAGGTCGGCCATGCTAAAGGCGAAGTCCCTGAGCCTCAATACAAGAAGATCTCAGGTTTGAGGGACCCAGTAAGCCCAAAAGAGTGTAGCGCAGGCATTAGATCAGGAAGGTGTCCTATAGATCCTACTCACACTAGACTGTTAAATCCTTTATTGCCTATGAGTGTTCCCTATCAGCAGTCGTCTACTAGCAAGGCATTACAGGACCCTCCCCTAGCTTCAACATCGGGCAGGGATGTCCATAGAGGTGAAGCCGCTCGTAATGCAGATCTATCCCACATGCGGGCTCAGGGGGGAGGGACCAACTAGAGGGTTTTTGCGGGAGGGTGTATATGTGAGACCTGAAGTGGAAGAAAGCCCCTCTCGGATTTTCCTTATGGAAGTCCCCAAATACAATGGCAGAACCCCTGAAAATCAGGAGTCCCTTACAAATAAGATCATACACTGGTTTAGACACACACGCCAATGCTACTCTATAATCAGGGATGACATCAGAATGGCTAAAAGATCATCATTGCCAAATACTCCTTGGGACATGATTGAGGTCATTTTCTATGATGCCGCCATTACCACTGGGTTGCTTTCCATGGAGGCCCGCAGGATCCCTCCCAAGAATTCCAGTATAACTATCAGGTATAGACCACTTTGTGGTGGGTCACCTTGTAGGCCCCCCCTGACGAATAGGGCTGATGGAAATAGTTCCAGTTGACCCCAGGGTTCGAAAATGTCATTGTACATGGGTAGGAAAATCCCCTATTGTCCCCCAAAACAAACCAACCAGAGTAATTACGTGGGAAATAGCTCTAGTGTACCCAGATCTCCAACTATAAATTCTCCTTCCCCAGTGTGCGTCTTGGTTCCGGACGTGGCTACAAACAATGATTGTGCCCCGGTCACTGAACCTGGGCCTGAGTTGGGCTTAAATGTAGGGGAGCCAAGTAGCAATGAGGATAGGTTAGCAGTGACACTGCAGCCCTCTCCTCTCAAGGTCCTGGTTTGGAACGTGGCAGGGATTAACAAGTTATTGGCAGACCTAGAGTGGTGTACATTCATAGATTCCTTTGATATCATTTTATTCCAAGAAACGTGGAGTCTCTCTTGCCCGTACCGATCAGGTTATGCAACCTATGCAAAAGAAGCCACCAGGAGAGTGAGAGGGAGACCGTCAGGAGGCCTAGCAGTCTGGGTGAACATAGAGCTGGGGTGGAAAGTTAGACAGTTGCAGGTGGAGTCAGAAGACATTGTAGCTCTTGAAGTTAACAACAACAGTGGTATAAGAACGAGAATTTTCAATGTATACAACAGGGTAAAGAAAGGCATGGCTGAAACAGATACACTGCGCATCCTTGACAATGCATTAACCCAGTATTCCCACAATTCCCAGCTATTGGTCTGGGGGGATTTTAATTGCACATTTGAGCCTCTGGCTTCAGTCCCCGACGACCTAACCAATGAATGGGACTGCGAATGGCAGGTTCCCCAGCTTGATTTGCCTTTGGTTAGGTGGAGTGCAAGAGGAGCGCAGTTGCCGGCACTTACTCTGCAGCATGATCTTAGAGCAACAAATGGCAGGACGCCCTCAGATTTAAAAGGGGACCCCACCTTTAACAGGTTCGCCCAGGAAAGCAGAATTGATTATTGCCTTGTTTCCCTTAACCACTGGCATCTTGTCTTGGACATGGCCGTGGTCAAAAGGGTTGATAGCGACCACAATGCTCTAGCTCTGACCCTCGCAAACCAAGCACCTGGGTGCACTGTAGATCGGGGTTGCCCGGATATTGGTCTCCTCTCAGTTGCCAACAATCAGAGGAGAATCAAGTGGAGCTGGGTTGAGACTCACCCGGAGGCTCTGGGTTTAGTTAAGGGGAAGGTCTCCGCACTCCTTGAAAAAGCCACTAGTTCAACCATGGAGCAGGTTGACGATGAGATAGGCACGAGCCATGACCTCCTCTATAGAGAAATCAGGGATTTACTGGGCAGCCAGGGGAAGCCGCAGACAGTCAAAACCAACATACAAAATAAGCAGGGAGTTTGGTATACAAAAGAATGCAGGCTGTCAAAACAGGAACTTCTAAAGGCAGTCAAGCTTAAATCTCGCCCTAATATAATGCTTTGCCGTACTAAGTACAAACGAACCATTGAAAAAGCCAAAAAGGAATGGGAGGCTAGCGTCTGGTCATCGCTAAGGAGTGCTCTGTTAGCAAGGGACTCGAAAAAGCTTTGGAGTGTGGCTGCATACTGGCTAAAGGACAATAAGTGCCAGTTGGAACTTACGGTCCAACCGGAAGCCTGGGAAACCCACTTTGGTACCCTATATGCATCAAGAGACGAGATACTTGTGGGACAAGACGTAAGCCTGGCCCCTGAGGCCCTGGACGCAAATGCCCTTCACATCTCGCTTGAGGAGACTCTAGCAGCAATTGCCTCTTGCACTTTAGCACGTGCGCCTGGGCCCGATCGTATCTCCAATGATCTCTATAAGGAGGACGTGGTCTTATGGGGCAGGTATATTAATGTTTTAACAAACTCCATTTTAAGGGGTAGCCCCATACCCACCTCCTGGAAAAATGCCGAGATCGTTCCAATATACAAAAAAGGGGACAGAACTAAGCCTTCTAGTTTTAGGCCGATAAGCCTCATCGATTCTTTGCAAAAGATTTTTTGTAAACAGATATTATCCCGACTCCAGGATTAGATTGTAGAGGCTGAAATCCTAAGCGATCTCCAGGCAAGTTTTCGTGTTAAAATTAGTACCCTTGATCAAACGTTCCGCTTGTCATGCCTATATTGGAAAGAAGTGCACATTAAAGGGGGGAACTCTATGTGGCCTTCGTAGACTTGCGGTCCGCCTTTTACCTAGTTCCCCGGGCTAAACTATGGAGGGTCCTCAAAGATTTAGGTATGCCACACAACCTTTTAGATATTTTAATCAGACTGCATGCATCTAACACAGCACAGGTTAGGTGGGGGGGGAACAACCAAGTCACGAACACTTTCCCTGTGGACTGTGGTGTGAGACAGGGATGTGTCCTTGCCCCCACACTTTTTATTCTTTTTATAAACGATGTTATAAAATGGCTGGACAGGGATGGGTGCGATGCACCGAAGGTGGGTAGTCGAAGAGTTCTGGCCCTCCTCTTCGCTGATGACACTCTCCTGATTGCAAAATCTCCCCAAGGTCTCCAGCAGCTTTTAAATGATTTTATTTTGTTTTGTGAGGAACAAGGTCTGGTGCTAAATGAAACCAAAACAAAATACATGATTTTTAGGAAGGGCAGGGCCAATCGAAACAAAAGACAGGTCCTTGCAGGCAGCAGCAAGTTAGAGCGTGTGGAATTCTTTGATTATTTGGGCATTCGCTTAACTCCAACTTTGAGGTGGGACCAACATATTGACAAGGTAAAGCTGCAACTTATTTTCCAAACTGCAAACCTGGCGAACATACACAGAAATACCTTCACTAGGCAGTTGGCGCCAGCATTGGAAATCTACAACATGAAAATCTTAGGGGGTGCACTATATGGAGCAGAACTCTGGGGCTCTGGTAAAATAGCACCGTTGACATTGGTCGAAAATCGATTCCTTAGATCTCTGACTAATCTCCCAGCAAGTACCCTGTTAGTTCCACTTTGTTTTGATTTGGCACATAGACAGTTGGTCCATAAAATCCATTACAAAGTCTTGATGTTTTGGTACAGATTGTGGACCGTGGAGGAATTGTCCCCATACCGGGAGCTTCTTTGCGAGCTCACGAAATCATCTACCATCAAATCAGTTCCATGGTTTAGAGCTCTGAGGGCAATTTTAGAGAAGCTAGGGATGTTGAGGTTCTGGTCTGACCCAGGAAGCATGATCACTGTCTCAAGAACAGCACTGAAGGAACAGTACTGGGAAGCCACATCCTTACAAATTGCACTTGACGCTCAGGGCAGTCTGACTATCAATTTCCTAGACTTCAAGTGTGTACCCTGTTTTGAAGACACAGTTGATGAAATTGTTCCTCCCTTGGCCCGGAAGCTGTTTTTCCAGTTTCGCTATAAAACGCTTCCGCTTAAAACTTTTTGCAAAAACTGGAGGTCAGGCTTTGAAAATAGCGTTCTTTGCCCCACTTGCAATGCGAGTCCTGAGTCCATCACCCACCTCCTATTTTTCTGCCCATTCTATAAATCACTGAGGGCCAAGTGGATCATCCCGCTCTGCAAAATCATTGGCCCCGGTCACTATCTGGAGGTGCTCAGACTGTTAAGCACGGACACTAGTAGACTCGTGGTCTTTGGTCTATCCAGATTCTGGCACGCGGTATGGCTGAAAAGGTTCAAATGCTTGAAGTGATGACCATTGCCCAGCACTGGATCAATCTCAATGCACTTAGTCTGGACATCATTTATGATTCTAAAGCTGATTTACTTGATGCTTTGTTTTGATTTCCTCGCTCCCTCAATTACATTGATTGCCGCCTTTATTTTTGTAATTTTATTCCCTTTTAATTGTATTATATCTAATTATGTATTTTATATGTGTACTCTATACATGTCTTCTTTACTGTGCTGTGTATACTTTTATGACCCTGTGGTCGAAATAAAGTAAAGAAATGCAAAATTACAAAATTCTATTGCGGTCGGAGAAAGGAACAGTAAACACATTTCTCCATGTAAAAAAAACTCAAGCACTGTCTGAAATACAGTTGCATGCCATGTGAAAGTTTACACTTGAAGCGTTAATTTTCCATCAGAACTTTATCAAGGATATCTAGGATTGCTGCAGCACCCTTGCCTCCTTACATCCAGTGCCTCTGTCCCAGAGAAATACAATTCCTTCTCAGTTGCCATGTTTCTGCAGATATTCCTGCTCCCAGTACCCAATTAAACATTGTATTCCACTTATGAAATGTACCCACTCCGAATGAAGTGGCTGACAGAATAACTTTTCCACTGCGTCAATAATTCATATTTAAAAATTAAAATGTGGTTACAATTTCCAAATACAATATACCTGCAATACATAGCTTTTAAATTGTAATTTTAAAAGCAATTATGAGAGCCGACCCGAAAGTTACTCTCAACCTTCGTGTACTCAGAAGTAGGTGTGCGATTCCCGAGTAAAGAGAATACATTGGAACCAATTCACAAAGGTAAAGTTAGACTAAAAGTTCGCATTCGGGCAGACCACAACACAATGAAATAACAGGGCAAAAATAGGTGTATGCCGCAACACATATGCCCAGATTCACACATCATGCGATATACTACATTTAGTTGTACAACCAACATGTATAAAATGCTTCACTTAAAAATGGAAACAGCTATCTGTAGGCACTGGCTGTTACATAATGTCAATGTGTAGGACGTGTGCATGTAGGTAAGAGTAGAGTATGGCAACATGCTACTAAACATTGAATTTCACAATGTTACTTGGAGGTGAAAAAACAAAAGTTGTTGAACAAATTTGATGGGAGTAGAACCAGTTAGCTATAAAGGGAGTGTACCGGAGGGGTAATTGTGATGGTCAACACACACCTCTCCAAGAGTATATATATTTCAAGTAAGATACAATACCATAAACATATTCATATGACCCTTCTAGTTGCAACAAGAACATCACAAGTATATTTGTAACACATCTGTTCTTCAATTGCACACTTAACAATTACATATCTGTCATACAATCAATGTTTTCCACAATCAGTTCAAATGTGAAGGTTTGACACAAGTCAAAACCTCTAATCAAACCTTAGATTTCCAAGTTTCTTCCAAACATTATACACACACCTGTGTCTGTGCTTACCATCCCCTCACCTAGCTCCACCAGAATGTCCTTAGCCCAACACCCAATCACGGCTTGGCTGCATACATAAAATATGAGCAGCCACAAGCAAACCCTTTCAGACCTTACAACATGTCACTAAACATGTTTGTTGGTTTGCCCCTTTTAATGAGACAGAATGATTTGAGGAGGAGGAAGAGGAGGAGAGCTGAGAGGATCTTCAGAGAAAGGATCAACCTCTTTGGGATGTCCATCCAAGATGTTACCTCCAGGTTCCGTTTTCCACCTGATGTCATCTTGGACATGGTTTCTGAGTGGAAGCAAGATCTTGATTTTGCTACATGCCACTCCCATGCCATCCGAGCATATGTCATAATCCTACCAGCTCTACATTTCTTTGCTATTGGGCTTTTCCAGAGGTTGTCCAGTGACATTGTGAGCATTTCTCAGGCAGGCCAGTCCCGATGCTTGCATCAGGTGCTGAGCTGCATAAATAGGAGAGTGCATCTCTCCATAAATATGCCCCATACACTGACAGGAAGGCAAAGGGATGCTAGGGTTGTTTACCTCTTTTCCTGCTTTCCATGTGTGGTAGGGGCAATTGAATGCACTCATGTGGCACTTCAGACACCTCACCACAATGCACACATCTTCCACAACAGACACCGCTGGTACTCCATCAACGTGCATGGTGTGTTTGATGCCCGTGGCTGCTTTACTGATGTGTATGCAGTGTTTCCAGACAGTACAAATGACAGCTTCATATTCCACAGGTCACCCTTGTCCAGCTGTACGAGAATTTGACAACATGTGGCTTCTGGGTAAGTACTCAAGCACCATACAAGTCTGATATGGATAAATGTTGTTTGATTATACAGAACCATTACAAATGACTAATTTTCATGACACATGAACGACCCTAACAGACACTACCACTACTTGTACCATTCCATACATTCTAAACTTGTCAGAGGAAAAAAGGGACATGTACACATATTTCATAATTTTCCTCCTCAGGTGATGCTGCATATGCACTCTATCCTCATCTCCTCACACCATACAGACGTGTAATCACTGTACCTCAGTGTAGGTACATTAGGACACACATTCGTACATGAACCATCATAAAGCGCACTTTTGGTCTCCTAAAGTCGTGATTCAGATGTCTTGAATGTATGGGGAGGGGAATGTTGCTGTACTCCCCTAAAGTTTTGTGCAAGATAATAGTAGCCTGTTGTGTTTTGCACAGCATTGCAGTACGTCAAATCTTACAGATACCTCTGAAACCTCACCAAAGTTTGAATCCAGGCAACCGGGGCATTTTCTCACACAGAGGGCAGGGTATGCTGATGCCTGACCTGCTGGTTAACAATTTTTTCTCTTGAGCCACCAGTTGTGTTACAGCCGTTATGTGGTTTCACAATCTGTTGTCAATGATGATTGGTGAACATTTAAAACTCTGTCCATAAATTCCATCTTGAGACTGCTCTGTAAGCTATACATAATGTATTCAAGCAACAGCTGTTGTCAAGAGTCAAAAGATAGGCCATGTAGCACATTTCTTGCATATTATAGTTATTAGTGTGGGTAAATTCTCAAAGTGCTCCATTGCCTTAGGGTAGTAAATGCCACTGCATGTGTGAGATCTACCCGGACAGTGGACATCTGAAAATGTGTCTGCACCAAGGGGGTGATTACGATGGTGGAAGGCCCGCCACCGCCAGCCGTGCAATTTCCCCCCGCCAAATTAGGATGGCGGGGGGAATCAGACCGCGACTGTGGCGGGCGCAAAAACCGCCCGCCATGGATCCGCCACAAGCAATCGTACCGATTGCCTGGTGGAGCAGTCAGCATCTGTAAAATGGTGGCGGTGCCTAACAGACACCGTCCGCCAAATTACAATGCTGGACGCAGCCAGCCTTTCTGTGGCGGGTAAACCGCCATTGACAGTCTGGCGGGGATTGGTTTCGGGTGCCTGTTGCGGGCCCCCCTTGGGTTGGGGGGAGGTGGTGGTGCACTGTAGGGGTACCCATGGTACCCCCTACATTTCCCTGCACTACGTGGCAGGCACCGCGTGGTGCCAGCCACGTAGTGCAGGGAAACGCACTTCATGCATTTTTCACATTGCGGCGGTTGCTGCAGCCAGCAGCACCCGCCGCAATGGTAAAGATGCAAGATGCGACCGCCACGGTGACGATCGCATCGTGATTCTACGTGCGGGACCGCCGCCATACCGGCGGGCGGTCCCAAGCACCACCACGATGGCGGGCGGACTCAAGTACGCCCGCCATCGTAATGACCCCCCAAGTGTCACACTGAGTCATGTATATACATGGAGTGCGTGAGGATTGGCATTGTGTGCAAGATAGAAAGCTACAGGTATATGTGAAATAGATGAGGTTACAAATATCGATAAGAGGTGTAATCTTTTGAATTTTGGGTTACACATACCACAAACAATCATGCCTTCCCCATGGTTTATAAGTGCCATGCTGGGTGGCACGTTGTACCTTTTACAATAGCCCTTACTAACATATGTTACATGGGGTTGACAGGCAGTGATGAAAACTTCCTGGTCCTCTCACTATATATTTTAGGGACAACTAATGATAAAAAATGTAACAAACTACATACTGTTAATTACATTTTGAAGTTAATGTCAGCGTTTGAGACACAGGGGTCAATGGTGCAGACCATATGAGGCTAGGAATGTTTAGAAATGTAGTGGTTATGATCTACTATTTACCAATCTTGCATCATGATGGGTAGGATGATGCTATAGTGAGATACTACACACCCATTAAATGCACATATGGGATGTTTTCAGATAGAACTGAATGCATTATGGTAAGTATCTGTGTGGTTTGTGTTTAGGAATCGTAAAATTAAACACATGATTGTACACGTAAAGAAATATATATTGTATCTGTGTGTGCTGCTTCTCATGTGGCAGGGTAGCTAAATGTCTGTCATACATACGCCATGGTGCAAGTGTACCTGTGTAAATAACCCATATTGTCTCTGGTCAGAAAAGGACTCCTTCATGCACACCACTAAAACGTAAAAGGTTGATTGGATTTGTGTGTGTGATGCTGAAAGCATCACACATACTAATAAAGTCTACTGTGCATCTATTACTATATGTAACTATCGCATGGACAGTGGCGGCTCGTACAGGTAACGCTGTGGGGCGGGGCTGGGTGGGGGGTAGTGGAGTGTGACATACGACGGGAAAGTGTAGAGTAAGGAAATAAATAAATTAAAGCACTTACATTGCGCTCGCAGCATCGCAGACTCAGCCACAAATGGGTAGATTTTCATTACAATTGCATTTTTAAGATAAGATGCACTGGCATAATCATGACTAGTGATGACTAGTGAACTAAGGACCTTATAACTGTTGTATGCTAGAGTGAATTATTGGATTTGACAATGTCCATTGTTGGTATGTTAGTATATGTGTGTTGTATGTTGTATCATGCAAGCTTTTGTGTGTGTGTTGTTTGACATAATTACTAACATTTGTTGTAAAATAAAGTAAAGGCTGACATTGTGTCACTTGTCTCACTCAAAATGACACATACATATCCAATATGTACTAAATGCGCACATATTCTCAACAGTGGCATCTATGTCATTTCCAATAAATATGTAGCTGTACTGAGTAAGCACATATGATTTGCACTGTACAGCGCAAATGAAGCAGTCGTGCAATGCAAAATGTGGCTCTTGCCAAATGCTGAGTCTGATGTTTCCAAGGAATATACAAACATTTTGGATCACATCTTCGCAAAGGTTATCTGCAAGGCCTTTGTTGCATAGGTACAACACAATTGGCATGTATGGTGTGTTTCACTATCCTACACAACAGATGACAGCTGATATTAAGTGTAAGACTGTTGAGACTGCGAGTTCGGGGCTGAGAACTCCACACATAAAAGGATAAACTTGAATCCATGTTTAGGTGTGGAGATCTCCATCCTGACTGTGTACTATGTCCACTTATAAAATAACATTGGAAGATTACTATGTGAAAATATGAGGAACCTTACATTGCACTAAAGCTGGTAGATACTGAAGATTATACTTACCTAATTTGCGTACATTTTTTTTTCTAATTAGTTTCTTGACATTAAAGTGATGTCACTCCTACTTTTTAATTCAAACCACATATTATTGGTTAGTGAGATCAAGGAACTACAATGTCAGTACTTGCTTTATGCTGTCTTTACCTTAATTAGAAATTGTACACCACCTACATAATCGTTTGTTTTCATTTTCAGTGGGACGGGCTGGCCAGGGATCATCTGAACAGGACCAGGGGCAGACGAGGACATCCTCGGCTCATCAGCGGGCACATCCTCTGAATACCACCAGCGAGGAAGAGGAGGAGGGAGACTAAGCAGGGGTAGTGAGCAACCGGACAGAGGCATTGCGATCTACTTCAACAGCCCAGGTGGAGGGTGAGGAGCCTGAAGGGGGGGGGATATTGAGAGAGACAGCACCAGCCAGGGGAATGATGAATTTGGGTCTCGCTCTAGCACACAAGAACTAGAAATGGAGGTGGTGGGTGTACCCTGAGTAGGCTCCAAAACTATCTGGGCTTGCCACCAATTCCTCCCTAACTCCTGAAGCCCCCATTCCATAGGGTCCCCTAGCTGCACCCCCTGCCACTACTCCCCCTCCAAGTGCTTGCCCAGAAGAGCTGATGGAGACATCTGCCCCTCACTCTCTTCATGTTCGACCCAAATGCCTCCATGTTTGTTTGCTCCTGTGGCTGCACCCCAGGGGCTGATGGGGACAGATGATGATGCCTGGACTGTGCAGGAGCGGCCCGTTCAGGTAAGAGCAGTGGGGCGGTGTGGCGGGGGACTCGACAAATGACAAGGGAAAATTAAATAAATAATTAATTTTCCCTCGTCTCCTGTCGAGCTCCCCCCCACAACGCCCCACCGCCATCCTGATCTTACCTGCACCAGCCGCTCCTGGGACTGCGATCTCTCAAGGCTTACAGGAGATTAGAGATGAGATATGTTTGTTCTTAGAATCACAATCCAGGCTTTTTGAGAACATCAATGCCTCCATCACTTCCTTGGGTTCTGCCATATTGTCTGTGTTGTCCCAAAGACCCACGCAGACCACTGTTATTGGGTCTTTCCTCTCTGTTTCCCCTGCTACCTCTTGACTCTTACCCCATGGGGTTTTATTATTCCCATGGGGTGTCTGCTCTTGCATCGGCCAGACACAGTGCAAAGGATCTCAATATTGTCATCAAAGAGGACAGTGAGGATGACTAGTGACTGTGTCCCCCCCCAAGCCTGAACAGTCATAGGAAAACTACATGTGGCTTGGGGCGGTGGACATTTTTGTTTTTTAAGTTAACCATGGACTATTATGTTAAGACAATGTTTTGAATGTGGACCACATTTTATTTATGCCCTTGTACATAGACTGGTTGCCATGACGCTTCCTGAGGTGTTTTTTATTACATTGCCCAACCCCTCCAAGTTCCCTTGCCCATTATGCTTGAAGAATCTTTTTCCTTTCTTCCTTTCCATTGGACAGTATTTATTAAAATTTATTTTTGAAGATTTCCTTTTCACCTAAGAATTTGAGGTAAATATAAAATATTATTATAAACCATTTCTCTGTCTTGTGTTTTCCATTATATATGTTGGATTCAAAGTGGTTAAGTCTACATCTGTAGGTGTTTTGCTATACTTTCAACATGATACCTTGTAACATGGATGGTCCTATAAATCAACATGTAGTACTCACACACATTTATAGTCACAAAAACGTCCTTCAACCAGAGTAACCATTTAAACCTAATCAATTATAAATCAACACAGGATACAGGCATTAATTGGTGCACATTATAAAGTTTATTTACATATCTTTTGAGTTCATACATATTTACATTGGTCACGGGGTATATCTCTTGCTACTTCACAAATGTGGTGGTGAGGATCTCTGTGAGTTAGTGCACATTCTGGGTCGGTGCCGATGTGTGGGTGAGTGCGCAGCATCTGCCTGTGCAGGTGGGTTAGTTGGCTTAGCTTAGGAGGGTGGACCTGTACAGATGGGGGTGCCTTTACAGGCGGGTGTTGTCTTTACAGGTGGGGGGTGCCTGTACAGGTGGTGGATTGCCTGTACAGTTGAGGGGGGACCTGACAAGTGGAGGGATGCCTGTACAGCTGGGGGACGTGCCTGTGCAGGTGGGAGATGTGCCTGTGCAGGTGGGGAACATGCCTGTGCAGTTGGGGGAAGTGCCCGTGCAGGTGGTGGTACAGGGTCTGGAAGGGGTGGGGTACAGGTAGGTGTGCTGGGTCCTCTCCATGTTTTGACCGTGAAGGAAGACTTTTAAACATTTTCAACATGCCCTCTATCATTTTCCTGGCCAAAGCATGATGTCTTGCACTCTCTTCCCTATGCATTTTTATTTAGTCATGGTCCATCTTCGGCATGTCTTGGCAACATTAAACAATACTGGCCAAGACAAGGGCATGCATGTCAATCATCTGAGGGATTTCCTGTAGTGAGTCTGAAATGTCAGACAGAGTAGCCCATATTGCATGAATGTCCTGCCTCAAATCAGATTGTTGTTGGAAGCAATCATCCTCCCAGTGGCCAATATGAGCATCTGCCATCCCCCTCCGCAATGGACGCCCTCTGATATGACCGTCAGGTCCACCAGTACGGTGAGGGGTGGCACGTGGGAGGCAGTGGGGAGGAGATTCATGCCTAGGGATACAGGCTCCTCACCAGTGGTGTAATGTCCTTCAGATGCTTGACAGTAGGCCTGGGATGCACTGTCATGGGAGGAGTGTGTAGGAGATGCAACACATTGACCTTGGATGTGATGGCTGTAAGGAGGTGATGGTTGTGTTGGGGGAGGTGAACTCTGTGGCTGGTTGGCTAACTGCTGGCAACGGGCAATCCTCAGAAGAGAAGTGGGAGGTTCAGTGCTGGCTGGACCTGATGTAGCCTTCAGTCTTTTGGCCAGTGGGTCAACAATGCGTTGCCCGTCATCCATGTCCTCCTCCACGACCAGCACCTGCTCATCTTTTTCGTCCTCATCCTCGTCTTGTTGAGCAGCACTGGCCATTGATATTGCTGCTTAGTGGAGGATTGGGTTCTCTTCTCAGATTGCCTGCTACCCTCCGCTGGTGGATGGTTCAATTCCATCAGTGCAGGAACTTCTGCTCTAGTGGGTAGATTTACTCTGGCTGTATGTGGAAATTAAATGAAGAAGTCAACAGACAAATACAGCAAATGATGATTTTGTACAACTTTTAACATAGCTACTTGATTACATTTACAATGCAACTATGACGTTTACAAATTCATGCAGAATTTCATGTGCCAGTTACCAACCTTCATTGAAATCACCAGCAGAGATGGTCAACAATTTCTGAACAAGAAATTGGAAGATAAAATTTGCAGTACTTAGGATTCTGGGACTTTTAGTGTGATAGACTAGATGAAACACATGAGAACAGAACTCACAATGAATATTTGCACAAACTTGAAGTGACATCCATAGTCACAATTGCACTTCATATTAAACATGTTACTAATAAAGTTATTGGACCCGATTCTCAAAGAGCCTCCGCAGTCATGGTAGAATATTGGCACCACAGTTTCTGACTGTGGAAATTCCACCACAAGTGCGGAGCATCCGCCTACAACTACAGGAGGACCTTTGACAATCGGGTCCATTGTTTAAAATCACATCTTACCTAACACCGCAATAAGGTCATCAGTCACAGGCAGCCCATGCAGCAGGTCGGGGTGCATGGGGGGGAGGATGCCCTTCTCAAGTGGTGTGAGACATAGATGGGTTGAACTTTGTCTAGCAGGGAGAGCTCTGGCCACCTCTATCCCAGTGAGCTTCTCCTTCACACGTCTCCACTCATCCTGCCACTTTGTTTTGATGTCAGTGATGGTCCAGATATCCTCCCCCAATGCACTGACTTCATAAGGCAACTGCTGCCATAGGGTAGCCTTCTGTGTTGCACTGGTGAAGTATGGAGATGGACCATGGAGCTTTTCGCAGTTCTCCACTACACATTTTACTATCATTTGGGTCTCCTCCTCTGTGAAGTTTTTCTTCCTCCTGACATTCCACCTGCTGCCACTTGGCAGATGGGCAGGGTGCAGAGTAGGAAGATGAAGAATGTGTTTGGAAGAAACAGAGCCATGGATGTGCGCTGCTTTTATGTGGTTTGCAGTGCACGGCTTGCAGGTGGCATTAATTGTCTGCATGTGTTTGTAATTACACTTTTCCTGCCTCAATTGCGGAGGTTCCGCCCTAAGTACGGAGAATTCGCCCCATGTGCGAATATTCGGCACTCGGAGCGGAGCCTCGAGTGCAGAACTCCACAGGCGTAAAGATGCTACTCATATGTCCTTTCGTGAATACCGAAAAGAAGTAAAGTTAGACTTTTGGTCTAACTTTACCTTTGTGAATTGGGCACGCATTAAGGATTTCTGATGATTCTTCATGGGAAACCAAGTCATGAAAGAGCAACACTTAAAACTTTCCAGGTATGGTGAATTCTAGTGACTCCAGAGCGCCACACATCCAGCTCCATATGAGGTGCACAATGTTCACCTGGAGGCTTGATGCACACTCAGCTCTGTCCCAGATCAATTAGAATATCCTCAGTCTAGAAAGAAATGCTGTCAGAGGCTCCGTGAGCATGAGATTACACTTCTAGCCCTTCCACGTGGGACCTCCAGAGCCCCCATCACCACAAAGAGAACATCACTCCAGGCAGTACAGATCACCTGTATCAACGCATGTCTCCATAGACACACAATGTAGAAAAAGAAAGCTTCCACTTCCACTACCCTCCACTTACAGTCCCACCTTCTAGGCTCTCACATTCTACAGTCCATCCTCGAGTTCCATCCTCAGTCCAGGATGTAAAATGCACTGTGTGTATACAGCTATATATGTTCACGCTTCGCGGATAAGGTCTGATGAAGAATCTGTGTAGATTGCAGCCACATTTTGACTCTCGTCTCGATCACTTTAAACAGCTGTAAAAATGCACGTTCACTAATGAATAAACATATAGTTGATTATCAGCTGCTATTTATTGAGGTCTGATAAATATGGGCATTTCATGACATGCCAAATCTTGACATTTTCATTTCTTTCTATGAGTATTCCTTGTTACAAGGTAACATTAATTACAGATATCTATTCAGTTTTGTGTTGTTACCATAACTACAAGACAGTTGTTTGTCCTTATGGTGTACTCTGCCACATGCTTTATTTTTCTGGCAACATAAAATCTAGGTCAGTATTGACAAAAAACCCATTATCCTCAATCCTGGAAAGATTTAAAACATTTACCTCTGCTTTAAGGCAGTGTATTACAAAAAAAACGATGTATCGTGAAAAGAAAAACATTTTTAGGTGAACACGTTTGTTTATTGAAATATGTAAAACATGAGCATTAGAAGCACATAATAGGGGACCCAAAGCATCATTTTGACTGATTGCCTTGAACTTTATTTTAATATCCTGTATCTTCTCTTAGGACGATCACCACCAATGGGCTGGCAGTAGATGTGCATCGGGATGTTTTTGAAGTAACTGGAAACCCAGGGCCTGTGAGAAAAGAGATTTGTTAGTAGTGTCTTTTGATTGATCTGGGAAACAAATGTGACAAGGTACTGTACTTAATTTCATCTCTCAACAAATTAAAATAAGTATTGGTAAAGCCGATTGGTCTGACCTTGACAACATGGTGCGGTTTACATTTTTAATCTTTTTTTTATTGCAAGCATTTGCCACAGCATTAAACATCAGAAAAAATAAACTTGCTGCTGCTTAAAAGGGGTGGCCATAAAAATATTAAGATACAAAGAAAGAAATTCTTTTGAAAAACATGGGGCCATATTATCAAGAACGGGTGATAACATTATCGCCGCTTTAGCGGCAGGAAACTGCCGCTAAACGGCGATAATGGGCTTGCTAATATGCGTTATGGAATTCCAATAGAAGCCCAGGTTAGATGTCCTGCACATCTAACCTGGGCTTCTATTGAATTCCATAACGCATATTAGCAAGCCCATTATCGCCGTTTTAGCGGCAGTTTCCTGCCGCTAAAACGGCGATAATTTTATCGCCGGTCTTGCTAATATGCCCCATGATATGATAAACATTACACCATGTTATAGAGTATAGATATTGGTGTTTGTTTCTGCATTACAAGAAATGCTTAGCATTTCTATTTACTTTTCAACTAAAGTTGACAAATTTCAGACTGCTATGGGTGATTACCCATGATGTCCTAAATCTAAATGCAATGATGTGTCATGATCCATAGCTGCACTTAGTAGTGTATTTCGGTGTAGTCTTGGAGACACACGCCTCCAAAATTCAATGGTGCGCGAGTCTTCCACTCGAGAGGAGGTCAGCAGTACATCCATAATGATGGAACCTCTTGGTGTGAGGCTTTCGGGCTGCAAGGCTTGCACCACACCAGATATGTAGATGAAATCAAGACAAACTACAGATCCCAGAGCACCACAGAACTCTGTTAAGATTTGCAATGGTGGCAGCAATCATGGATCCATCAAGCATAGGTTCCTCATGGTTCAGAGCAGTCCTTTCAAGGCAAACGTTATACCTAGTTTCTGCTGCCCAAATCTTGTTGCCAGGAGATTGGAAATCATTGCATCAAGAGTTATTAAGGACCTTGTTCTCAGAGAAGTATTTTGGATAAATATTAGAGACCAAGGATTTAAAATTTGATTTTTACTTTAGCATTGGAGTCATCAATTCAAGTATTACAGGCTTTGTACACCAGTCATCCTTTCTAGGTTTTCAAACTCTATTACATCTATTCACGGAGAGCTAGCAAATCCTCAATATTGTTCAGACTTGTTTATGCCACTTGAATCACTTATGTTATGAAGCTATTGCCTGTGGTTAGATTGTGAATGTATCTATTATGTTACAGATGATGTACTATGTGTCTTGAGAATCATAAATATCACAAACTTACCTAATTACAATGTAGGGCGAACTGCCCGACCATCATCCCTTCGGTCCGACCGCCGCATTATGATGCAGGCGGTTGGGCCCTTGTCGGACGGGGAACAGACTGCCTCCTCCGACAGGATCTACTGATCCCGATGGGGCGGGAGTCAGAATTGCAATTCCTAATGATGGTGGTGCCGAGGCATGCACCCCTGTCGGTATTACGATGTCCCTTTCCGACATCATTTTCATGGCGGTCGGACCGCCATAAAAAGGCTGTCGGAAACTGATTTTGGGGGCCCCAAACAGGGTCCCGTCCCTTGTGGGCCACTGAAAAATGGCCCTGGGGGCACATGTAGTGCCCACCCACGTCACATCCATGCACCATATGGTGCATGGCACAAGGTGCATGGATGAGCACAAAGTGCTCTTTTACACTGCGGCTTGAGCTGCAGTCCTTTTCCAGGGCTGCAGCACAAACTGCATTGTTAAAGACCACCTTTTCCGACCGTCATCCCTGCGGTCCCATCATAACTGGGCGGTCGGTCTCCTGACTGACGTGATAGCGAGTGGTGGTCCGACGTCCGTTATCATAATCAGGGCCTTAATTTCTAACTCACTGAAGGTAGTTATAGATATAAGAATTTCCAGAATGTTCCATACGGTATTGTTCCATACATTATTTACACAGGTTGTTTATAGCTTTCAGCTCTAGAAAGTCACTAAGCGATCACCAGTCACAGACAGTGGTTTAAATAGAAATTATAATGAGGCATATCAGATGTCATTGTAGAAATAGTAAACTGAAATATCACTGTCCATATATTAAAGGAATAGTGGGAATAGTAATTGTTGCTCCTCCGAAGTCCAACACTTTCCCTACTGTTCCACAGACTGGAGTGCAAATAGTAAATTTTACCCCTTCAGAGTCCAACGCTTTCCCTACTGCTGCACAGACTGGATTGGGAATAGTAAAGGTTTCCCCTCAGAAGTCCAACACTTTCCCTACTGTGCACAGACTGGAATAGTAAATCTTACCCATCCGAAGTCCAACACTTTCATGACTGTTGCACAGGCTGAAGTGGGATTAGTGCATTTTACCCCACCGAAGTCCAACGCTTTCCCTACTGTTGCACAGGCTGGAGTGGGAATAGTAAAGGTTAACCCTCCGAAGTCGAACACTTGCCCTACTGTTGCACAGTCTGGAATAGTAAATCTTACCCATCTGAAGTCCCACGCGATCATGACTGTTGCACAGACTGAAGTGGGAGTAGTACATTTTACCTCATCGAAGTCCAACGCTTTCCCTACTGTTGCACAGACTGGAGTGGGAACAGTAAATTTAACCCCTCCAAAGTCCAACACTTTCCTTACAGTTGCACAGACTGCAATGGGAATAGTAAAGTTGACCTTTCCGAAGTCCAACAATTTCCCTACTGTTGCACAGACTGGAGTGGGAATAGTATATCTATCATTCCCAGACTTCAATACTTTTTAAATATTGTTTAAATATATCTAATATTATTATTTGTTTATTTGTTTCATGATATATTATTTGTATATATATATATAGATATATATATATAGATATATATAGATATCTATATATATATATATATACACACATTTATATGAATGGTCTTTTTTTATTCTTATTTAATTAGTTTGGTAATTTATTTAATGTTTTGCATTTGATTTGTTAATATTTTTATGTAATTTACATATATATATATATATATATATATATATATATATATATAGATTTTACAGCCTCATGTTGTTACCTTACCATCCTTTGTAAAAGACACTTCTGACTTCCTGAGAAAAGTCAAAGATGTAGTTTGGCAACCGAATTTATTGCTTGTAGTTATGGACATAGAATCTTTGTACACAAGCATAAATCATTCTGATGGACTGGCAGCAGTTAAATACTATTTGGACAATAGAGCTATCTGTATGAAAGAACATAACTGCATGTTCAATAACTACTTTTTGTTTAATAAGGAAGCGTATCAACAGTTGAGAGGTGTTGCGATGGGGGCATGCTTCTCCCCAAGCTATGCATGTCTTCATGTTGGCTGGTGGGAGGAGCATGTCCTCAAGAACAAGCACAGGATGGAGTGGGGATCATATATTAAGCATTATTGGCGTTATATTGATGACATTTGTCTAATTTGGGATGGTAGTAGAGAGGCAGCAACAAAATTTGTGACATCTATCAATTCCAACTCACAAAATCTGAGATTAACGGCCACTATCAGTGACACGAGTGTTGAATTTTTAGACGTTCTCCTTTATGTAAGTGAGGGTCGGATCCATACAAAGCTGCACCGCAAACAAACTGCGGGCAATTCAATTCTGCATGCTGAGAGTTCGCATCCCCACCACTTAATCCAGAGCATACCGTACGGCGAGTTCGTGAGAATTCCCCGTATCTGTAGTCTGCAAACTAATTCACAGGAATGTAAGCATGATGCGTTTTGCCGCTTTTTAAGTCGGAGCTATCATAGGTCTATTTTGGTTCGGGCGTTGAATAAAGCAAACGAACACACAAGGGAGGAGCTATTAATACCTAAAAGAGATCGTGTCATAGCTCCGACCCCTCTAATTGAAGTAGCTGATAGTGACAAATGCAACATCAGACTTATCACTACATTTAGCCATCAAGAGCGTAAAATCTGCAAAATAATATATTCTCAATGGCCCATAGTAATCCGCAAAATAATATATTCTCAATGGCCCATAGTTTTAACGGATGTAACGCTAAAACCCATATTGCCAACATTGCCTGCTATTACATTCAGGAGGGCACCCTCTATGAGGGATGCCTTAGTTAAATCTAGTCCTGAGATTACATCAAAGAATACATGGTTGGTAAAACCGGTTTCTTCAAATGCAACTCATGTCGCGCGTGCACTTTTGCGACTAATGCATCACATTATGTGACAGCATTCAGTGACTAAATTATCCCGATCAAGGAACATCTAACATGTCGCACTGAGTTTGCCATTTACAAGTTACGGTGCACTTGTGGCCTGGAATATATAGGGAGCACTAAGCTCTCTGTACATAAACGGATCTTACAACACATCAGGGCAATTGTTAATTCAGACCCGAACTATCCTGTCGCCAGACACTTCAAATTGGTACACCAGAACAAACTCAAGGATTTGGAGTATTCTGTGTTAGGGGCAGTTCCTATTCCCGGCCGGGGTGGAAACCGAGAGAAAAGCCTGCGCCAATTAGAAACCCATTTTATTCTGGCCCTAGATACCAAGATGCCCAACGGCCTCATTACAAGTGAGGACATGCACAATTTCCTCTAGGTGGTGTCCAGTTAGTTGAACCTGTATCAGTAAGCTCATACTCTTCAATGATTTAGATATGGCTCTGAGGTTTCTCAAGTTCTTGTAAATAATGAGCAAATCATGTCTTGTGTTTATGAACAGCAAGCTTTTGTATAACTTTCTCTCTATTTATATTCTAATATCAGCATTTGCACTTTATTAGTATTATTCAGGCTTGCCTTACTAAGTAATGTCTATGCTGCTAAAGAAACTATGAATTGCACAACACTTTTTTAGGCACCGGTTTTTGCACTTAGCACAGCACTTTATAAACACAGACTGTTCTAGAGAGAAAAATTATGAATTATGGTTATACTCCTGTGAACAAAATCAATTTGATGTGTACTATTATTATGTGTACTCGCTGCTTCATACATCTATTTGGGTGCATTAATAATTTGGCACCGAATGAAAGTGTAGGTATTGGCTATTTCAGTCAGAAAGATCTATTAGAATGTGGTATTTAGCACTAGCACTTATATCATGTGAGACGAACAGAAAGATCAATTGTAAATAATGAGCAAATCATGTCTTGTGTTTATGAACAGCAAGCTTTTGTATAACTTTCTCTCTATTTATATTCTAATATCAGCATTTGCACTTTATTAGTATTATTCAGGCTTGCCTTACTAAGTAATGTCTATGCTGCTATAGAAACTATGAATTGCACAACACTTTTTTAGGCACCGGTTTTTGCACTTAGCACAGCACTTTATAAACACAGACTGTTCTAGAGAGAAAAATTATGAATTATGGTTATACTCCTGTGAACAAAATCAATTTGATGTGTACTATTATTATGTGTACTCGCTGCTTCATACATCTATTTGGGTGCATTAATAATTTGGCACCGAATGAAAGTGTAGGTATTGGCTATTTCAGTCAGAAAGATCTATTAGAATGTGGTATTTAGCACTAGCACTTATATCATGTGAGACGAACAGAAAGATCAATTGGATATGTTATTGTGCACTTGCACTTTATTTTTGACATAGTTCAGGTAATTATAAATTAGGATACCTCTTCTTTTCATTACAAATTATGTATTATACGCAAATTGAATGAGGTATGTCACAAGAAAATAGTGAAACAAAGTGTAAAATGAAGAAAAGGGGGCAGGGTAGAAACACCCTGACCCCCTAGGCCTGCTCAGGGGCTCCCACAAGGACCCCCAGGGCCAAAAAAAGCCTTTTAAAAAAAATAATTTTGGCGGAATTCGCGTTGGGGTCGCAAATCCCGCCGAAAAAAAGAAAAGAAAAATGAAGCGCGGACTCTTGCGCTTTATTTTAATGAGGCCCCCGGGTGGGCCAGGTCCCGGGGGCATTGCCAAAAAAATAATAGTGGGGGCCCATGGGGCCCCCGCAGCCCCGGGGACCGCCACCTCCCCGGGGCTATGCTGATTATGTGCGGGGGGCACGTGGCCCCCCCGCAGCCCCGGGGACCACCACCTCCCCGGGGCTTTCACAGCTGTATGCGGGGGCACGTGGCCCCCCGCAGCCCGAGGACCGCCACCTCTCCGGGGCTGTGTTAATTTTTTTTTTTAAATTGTGGGGGGGCAAAAGCCCCCCACATGCCCCGGGGACCACCACCTCCCCGGGGCAATCTTTATTTAAATGCGGGAGTCCATTACGGACCCCCAAGACCCGGGGACCACCACCTCCCTGGGGCTTTAAACGTTGGGAGGGGGGCCGCGTGGCCCCCTCCTGGAGCCCTTGATGGCCCTGGGGACCGCCACCCCCAGGGGCCGGCTCCTGCAGTGTCCCGGGTGCCCACCCCGGGACACTGCTGTTTGCTATGGCAGGGCGGGAGCACGGCTCCGCCCTGTCATAGCAAACCCTGGTTTGCTTCATTGAAGCGAGAGCAGGAAAACCTTTTACACCTCTCTGCAACGCAGCTCTGTGGCGCTTAATGGAGGTACCTGGTGGCCTAGTTGGCCCCCAGGGACCCTCAGGATTCAAGGGGACTTAATCCCCCAACTTAGAACGCACCAGGGGGCGCGTTTGCAGAGTGCTGCAGGGAGGGGGTGGGGCCTAATATAACAAGTTAGCAATCCTGCTGTGTGGGACTTACTGGAGGTAATAAAAGGGGTAGTTGGCCCCCAAGGTTGACGTTGGGGGCTAACTATCACTCCTGTTACGTCCGCTAAATCCCACACAGTGGGATTGCTAAAAGGTGTTTGAAGGCCACGCTCACCTTTCTCCACCACTCTGCAAACGCGACTGCTATGTTATAGTTAGAAATTAGCATTTAAAAAACCTTTGAAATTCACTGAAAGAACCATAGGTTTCAGGCACGTTATAGTTAGAAATTAGCATTTAAAAAACCTTAGAAATTCACTGAAAAAACCATAGGTTTCAGGGACGCTATAGTTAGTTGGACATTTCACTCGTACAAAACCAGAGAAATTCCACTGTTATAGTTAGTTCAGCTAACTATAACTCGCGCCCATAATGCACTGCTGATGACGTCACATATTACATCATTCATGACATGGTTAGTGACATCACTGATGACATCACTGATGACATCTCAAATTTTTATGGTAGTAAATTTAAAAAAAACAATTAATATAATGTAATATATATATTTTCATAATAGTTTTATATTATATATATAAACATATATAAACATACATACATATATATATTCATATGTGTATATTTATATAAGTATATGTTTATATATAGAATTAAATATTGCATTTATTTAATTTACATTATATTAATGTTATGTATTAAAATAATTACGATTTACTATTTTAAACTATATACATATTACAAAAAGGTTTTTTGTATGTTTTTAACGATATTAGCGTGAAATGATTTTTTTTCCCTCATTATTTTTGTACTTACCATTATAAGTATATGGAAATGATTCTCCGGAGCCCCCACCAGTCACGACCTAGCAATGCTCGATGCTCAACTGGGCATGAGCAGAAAGTGTAGCTCTGCATAGAGAAGATGCACCTGGACTGCGAAAGTACCCTATTGCTACTTACTGGGACGCTATTTTATCCGATTTATGGCCTACTTACTCACCCGCTGCGGGCAGTAGTCCTGCCACAGTGGTAGGGGCACTGGATGTGCAGACAGGAAAATTTGACTGATGTTGCTTACAGTGCTCATTACGGCACCCCTCATGCACATTCTCGCTGTGGTCACTAGTGGGGCATATTCCATACAGCATCTATTGGAGATGAAAGTTAGGGGAGCGGTGGAGGGTGGCTCAGTCGTGGGGTCTGTTATGATGTTTTGTTTGGTTTTTATTGCTCAATGTTTATCAAAATGTGTGAATCCGTCGTTATCGTCCGCTATGTTCCCACAGGATCTCCGCCTTTCCTACTCTTCATTGCAGGGGTTGCCGTACAGACACCCTATTAATTGTACAAGTATACACATGTTGGCCATATGTCCTAGTCTGGAGCTAAGCTCTAGTATTTCTCATTTTGAACGGGCGCATTGGTGTACACTTGCCATTGTGATTTCACTGTATTGTTGGCATTACGTGATTATCACACTGATTTGTAACATTTATATACCGTCATGTATTCCTATGTACACTGTGTCACCAGTCTCTTGCTATGCAATTGTGTTGTATAATTGGAAAACTTCAATAAACACATTCAAACAAAAAATTAGTATATGGAAAGAATATTTTTGTAATCAATATTTTTGCCATGATATTTCTATATCACAATATTTTTGTGAACCATATTATGTCAGTGATCCAACAGAAACAAAATGTTCATATTATATGGCTAATCGAAACATGATTATCTATTTGGAAGACAATTATTCCTCCTGCTACGGCTGTAAATTATGCATAAACGGGTGACAAAGAGGCAGTCTGACCCCAAAATCTCAGGACTGATGATTCCCCATGCCCAGCCAGGAGTGGAAGACAAAGGTGAAAGGAATTGCCTAAGGGCCTAATTACGAGTCTGGGGGTGCGAGGGCCGTCAGACTCATGGTTGCATGGCAGTGGTGGTCCAGCCACCGCCCCACCGGCGGGTCCGACCGCCCCTGATGAGTTGGGCAGTCGGACCGCCCTGGGACTGCCAATGCCGCCAGGGAACTGCCATTCCCTGGCAGTGGCGCGGCGGTCCTGAGGCTGCAATAGGCTTGGCGGAACCACCGCGTCCCGCCAAGCATATTACGAGTTTCCTCTCCTCCACGGTTTTCATGGTGGTTCCCCCACCATGAAAACTGTAGCAGAGAGGAAACAGAGGGGGTCTCCCAGGGCCCCCTGGTGCCTCACACCATGTGGATGCACAAAGGGGAGCATAACATGTGCCCCCCTGTGTGCATGCACACCAGTTCCTGCACGGGATGGACTTTGCAGTCCATGCAGTGCAGGAACCTTGTGTGGCATTCCCATTGCAGTGCCTTTTTCAAAGGCACCGCCACCTTTGAAAGAGGCACCGCCACAGGACTCACACGCCACCAGACCACTTTTAAGACGTAATCTGGCGGGCGTGTGGGGGTGAGTCTCGGCGGTGCGGGGGCATGGTGGTGACCCGCCGGCTCCCGCACCTTCGAAATTCACAATTAGGCCCTTAGTCTGACCTACAAATATCCTGGATGGACTCTCCACTATCCTCTACCCATGAAACAGCTATGCCACGAGTGGACTGCCCCTAGCAATGAGGTCCCCTATGAACTATAATTAAGAGACACTACAGTCTTGATGCATCAATTCAGAGAGGAAGCAGAGGCCTTATAACCCCTATGGAAGAATCCAGAAAATGATTTGCAGTGGAGGGAGAATGAGCTAGTCAGTCACACTGAGGAGAAGAGTCACCAATGTGGCTTACACCTTGATAAATACCCTCATTGCTGATAGGAAGCACTGGAAACTGCCAACCACACACCAGTACACTGAAAGGTATAATCATTTGGTGCTCTGGGAATCACACGAACATGCAGGAATGCATTCAGTAGATCTGTGGCTGGCATAGACTCTGCTAAGAGACCATAAGTCCCTTAAACGTGTCCAGCTTGAAGTATAAACCAGGAGGAAGTGATCCTGAAATTGCTGGAAAACACCCACATTTGTGCTGGGCAACTCTTGTCTTGGTAGTTGGAAATGTTCAACGGTATAATTAATGACAACAGAACATTGCACAAACTTTCTTTATAGAGAGGGCTAAAGATCAGAAACTTCATTATCATACTCTGGAGAAGGACAGGATGAAACTTTGAGAGGGAAAAAAGGGACATCCCATGATGAAATAGAAGAAGCAGAAAATGGAACAGAAACTTCAGTCTTTAAATGGTCTCTGACATCCTCTCGTCTCGCTGAAGGGCCTCAGTGAGTGATGGAATCAGAGCCTGGAACTGATCAAAATGTATTGGGTGCCCAGGCTCTGCTCTGTGGCGTTGATCACCAGCATCATCCCGAGCCTTCTGGGAAGTACAGTGCTGTGTGGAATTGTGTTTCTGATGCTCATCTGACACAAAAACACACAAGGACATCCAGACCATTAAATATTCTACTCCAAGAGCCCCCAGACATATAAAGCAATTCCTGAAACTGGGGTGGGAGTAGAAAAGAAGCAGCCGCCCTACCACCTCTCTACCCAGCAGAAAGGTTGAGGTCCTGCCCCTAAAGGTATGCACCTCTTAATGATGTATGAACAAAGGGGAGGATAGAGGGCAAGATTCTGATTAGCTGCCCCACCCCCAGACCGCTTTCCTTTCATGAAATTTCCATTCTGTGTCTAATGTTCCATCCAGTTTAAGAGGTTCTCCGACCTGAAGGCACCCAATACCTTTATGGCCCTTATGGAGAGTCGTTGACTGCTGAAAATAAAAAGCTGCTTATTTTCTGTTTCTGAGTTCCTAGCAGCTGTCCATTGTTCCATCCACCACTAGCAGAAGAGGAAACCTAGCCTCTGAAGACTGAAAAAAAACTAGCGCCACTCCAACGTTGCCAGCGTCCAGCGCAAACTGCATTGCCGGGAAGGAGATGGAGGGTGGGCAGCAACAGCCCAAACTCTTCTATGGTGTCTCTCTTTTGTGCTCAGCCCGGTCGCTTCAGTTAATCTTGCCTGAGGCTGGTACTTTTGAAGAAACATGATAAACATATTGGTTCTATATTGAGTCTATATTGGACCATTTAACCAGGGAGTAGGATCTGGCTCAGCCAGTTCTCCAAAGTAACGTCTGAGGTTACAGAGTGGAAAACACAGGATACCGGATGGGTGCACTTGTCCTTATGGTTCCATTTATGAGTGTGGGGCCAAAGTGGGAGAATGGAAAAGGGAAAGGAAGGTAAGACTGTTTCATTTGTTGGCTTACTCATGTGAAGCTAGGGGAAGATGGGCTCACCTCATAGTTGTAAGTACTTTGAGGACGGAAGGGTTGATGAGGTAATACATAATCTCCCTCACTAATGTGCATGGAGGTGTAAATGTTATTGAAGACACAAAGGCAAATAATGTGACTTAGAACCTGTTAACTACTCAGCGATCAACAGAGGTAATTACAAAGTTCCATATTCCTGAAACGAGCTAACCCCCTAGGCAAACAGTATCTTTTGCACTAATCTGCATGCAGGCTTTGCCTGTCAACCCCCAGCCATCCTTGGTCCATCCTGACACTCTTTGAGGCTTCAAGGAGGCACCTGCCTCTGCCGCAAAATAGAAGCCGATAAATCTACATCCAGAAGGCATTCATTCTCGACCCCTTGGGGATCCTATTCTTGATGTCTGCAATCATATTGAACATATAATCATGTAAGGGAGAGAGAAGGGTTGGTAACATCCAGACATGTTAGTGAGGGAAGTGCTTCATTCTATCCTGAGTCCAGGGGCTCTATTATGCAAGACTAAATAAAGCACACAAGTTACACATACTATTTACAGAAGTCCCTGATTTATGAAATAAAGTTCTCACTTGGCACTCATAATATCAGATGTCAAAGAGACCTTGACACCCTCTCCCTACAGTTAAAACACAACTGCACCAGGATCATTGTACCAAACATAAAAAGAAATGAGTAAAATCTGGATGCATATCAATAGAATAGAGTCTACTGGGTGCATGAGTTCTAGTTTTCGTTGATTACATTTATGCCAGTTTTTGCTTCCCGACATTTATGCTATTCGACCAATCCCAGCTCCTGTTGTTTGCGAAATGTAGATAAATGGTAGCAGCAGGGCTAGTTTAGTGTATGCAGACGATCGGCTGTCCTGCTCCCGACTGAGGAGCCTCGGCTGGCTCCGCCATCAGTGCCTCCTTGACCGTGGCTCATTCTGCCCGAGCGTCTGAAGGATTGTCCTGAACATAGAAGGCCTTCTCATACCTGCCAAGAGGGTCTCTGATGCCTTTTGTTCTTGTTTACGAGTGCCACGGTTCACAAAGCCCTCTCAAAAAATTGAAGAAATGACACTCACGTGCTGGGACAAAACTGCGAGTGCGTCAGGGTCTTTAACTTTTGATTTTCATAAACAACTTCCTGCTACATTTTTGCCGAAACTACACCTGCGTGGCGTGGGGAGCACCTTTGGGGGATAGATCCCTGACATGCCAGCAGGGAACTGCGAATATGGTGAGTCATTCACCAGTGAGCCGCCATACCCAGAATGACCTCCTAAGTTTTCAAACATCTTGCAACTTAAAAAGAAACCAAATAAACTCTGTCAACGTCTAAAACTCTCACATTCAACATCCTTCAAAGGGAAATAAGGCACACCAATATAATCAACTTAAATGATAATTGTATCGGAGCGGCGAGCATTAAAACATTTTTTTTGTATATTTTATTTATTAAGAAAGCATGGGATGGGACACATGCAATTCTGCAGGCCACAGTTCCAAACATGCCACATAGAAAGGCATATTGCAAGTATAGACATGAACATGTCTATCAAAGAATCAGCATGTTGAGCAAAAGAACGATGGAGTTAAGCCAGAACTCTTGACTGGGGGTGAATGTTTTGATTTGCTCTGCATTCCGTCCATCATCTGTGTGTCTTTTGCTTTCTCGCCCTAAGTGCGCCGGGTATGCCCAGACGTGGGTCCTGGGCTCACTGTGCCACTGGATTCAAGCTAGCCTGGCTGATGAGGGGTGATGCCTCGAAACCGGTCCCAGGATGCTTGTTTCTGGTCCAGGGAGACCTGGCTTGGCAGTTCGGTCTGGCCTGTTCCCATGAGGCACAGGGTCAAGACTGATTTGCATATGGCTAAGTCTAAACTGGGGTGGCATGTTGAGCAAAAGTACAATGGATTTAACCCAGATCTCTTGACTGGGTGTGAATGTTTGATATGTCTGCATTCCGTCCCTCATCTGTGTGTCTTTTGCTATCAAAGAATCAGTACTTGAATGAAAACCATTTGATCCATAATAACAACAGAAAGCCTTTCATTTTCATCCGTTGAACACCCTGCCCCTCCCAATCCGTCATACCACAATAAACACCATAGTAACATACAAGACACAACAAATGCAACAATGTTGTGATCACATGAGGGTAGAAAGCAAGTGAAATACCTATCTAACCATAGTCTTCTCGTAAAGTTGTAGGACTTTAACTGTCTTATCTTTGAGACAGCTTTAGCGCTCTCTTCAGTCTTTTTCTTTTTTTAAATACATATAATATATTTAGATGAAGGGGCTTTTGATCATTCACTGGTCTGCGAATTTCACACATTGCTCCCTCCCACCCTGCAGTGGCAGGAGGTTAGCCAACTTGAGTCATTAGCTCGTCTCTGGGTTAGGGACGACATTTTGCCTGTGCACTGAGGAGCTGAATTTAATTTGCTGTGAAGCAGTGCCAGTGTATATATGTTTTTTAAAACTTTTATTGTGTTTAATTGGGGCTGAAGCTATTGTGTCTGCTATAGTTATTGGACGGAGTCACGTACTTGTGTGTGCTAAATTATAGTCACGGTATTAAATTGTACATTACCCAGCTGTTCTAATTCAACCTCTAGTGTGTGCTGGGTTCCCCATACTTTGTCCTCGTTTGTTAAGCCTCCCACATATCGGCGGCTTTGAACTGACTTGGATTATAGGCGGAGATTGTACCGCAATGAATGTGTGCTATGCAAAATGCTAGATCTAAGCGCTGTGCAGGATAAATGTTTTCCTTACATTCATTTTTCAGTCCATTTAGCGACTTTTAAAAAAGCTCAGCCTCTCTGGAATCGCCCGTTATCTATTCCGACTCTTCAAAGACATCTTTTTGTGCCTTTGTTCCCTAAAAGAATGTTTCCTTAAGCCATCAATGGATTCTCTGCTGAAGAAACATTCCTCATCACAATCCTTACATTGCATCCTTTTAAATCCCTCTATAAGTTATACCACAGTTTTGCCTTTGTATCTTAATGCGATTTGGTTGTAGGTGGAGGGCCCTCTCTACCAGAGGAGGGCACAAGTGATGCTGCACAGCCTTCTAAATACAATAAAAAGAAGAAGATGATTTATGCAAAGGGAAAAACAGGTTGTTAGGGGCAGGAATGTCCGTCTCCAGGTGAGACTTCACCCCATTTTGTAATGACTGTGATGACAAAGACATGGGCTCAGAGTATTGAAGTTTACTGGCAAGTAATAGGTCCAACAATGACGATGGGAACCATTGTTCCAGTTTATCCTGATGTTTCAAGAGAGAACAGGTATGTGGCATGGGCATACTATGATTAATTCTTTAGCATCATGTACTCCGTTTTGCTGCATCCTCTTCTGGAGTGCATAAAACCGTCATTTAGAATACTACCCAGGAGGCAGAAGGACATTCACAGTGAAGTACTTTAAAATACTCCCAACCTCTTTATACTCTTTTTCTTGTTTTAATTTAGTGTTCTTCATTGTACTTGCACATATCACGCTTTTAAACACAAGAATCTGACAATTTTATATAGACAAATTTGGTCGTTTTAAGAAAATGCAAATAAACTTAAACTTTAAACTTAAAAACTTTAAACTGTCATTAAAATACTCCAAAGCAAAGAGCCACAGTGTCTCCTGAGTGGACAAAAACAGGCCTGCATCTCTCGACTACAGTTTGACTGCGGGTTCTCTCACATCCGGTAGAGCAGATTCCCTTTACAAGTGAATCATTTGGGACAGAAGGGGCCAAGGGCTGAGATTTTAGCCTTAACTCCATACATTTCGAGGGAACTGTCTTCACATCAGCAATACATCCCAATACTTTGCTCTGCACCCTTGTCTGCAGGCACCTTATCCGCGCTCTCGCAATTCAGGGATTTTATAGTTTGAATTCGACCAATGTCTAAATCTTTTCATGATATTGAATAAGTACATGGTAGCCAACTCTGGTACCATTTTTTTGGCCTTTATGGACCTGTCTTCCGCATTCGATTGCGTGAATAGAGGTAAATTGTGGCAGATCCTTTCTACTTTAGGGGTGGATAGGGATATAGTCTCCTTCCTATACGACCTCCATCGAGACACCAAGGCGGACGTACGTTTTTCGGCCGGCTTGAAGGTATCACGCTCGTTCCCCGTTAGGGGTGGAGTCCGTCAGGGTTGTATCTTGGCTCTGTTTTTATTTAACCTTCACATTAACAACCTGGAGAAAACCCTCTTGGAGACCAAGGCAGACTTCCCTCAGGCAGGACGGTGGGGACTCCTGGTCCTGTTGTATGCAGATGACGCCGTCCTGATGGCTAGGACTGAACGGGGTCTGCAAACCCTTATAACCTCTTTCGCACATTTTATGGGAGACTTGGATCTGACGATTAATAACTCCAAATCTTACATTATGCAAGTAGGGGCTCGGCCCAGCAGACCATACACCTTCAAGGTAGGGCTTACCCCAATTCCTAAGTCGAGTGTGTACTCCTATTTGGGGGTACTCCTGGATGAAAAAATGAAATGGGGGCCTCAACTCACACGCAAGAGAAATGACCTCAACAGGGAGACCGCAGCAATTTTTAATTTTGCCGCCAGACTAGGGAAAAGACCTGTGGGGGCCCTTCTTGAACTCTGTAGGGCTAAGTGTATCTCAAAGGCCCTCTATGGCAGTAAAATCTGGGGATATGTCGACACAAACGATATTCAAATCGCAGAAAACAAATTCCTGAGACGTCTGTTATCAGTTCCCCAGGGCATCCCTCTTTCACTGCCCACGAGGAGCTAGGTATGCCCTTCATTTCTGACTTGATAGCCTTTCGCCCGGTGTCTCTCTGGCTAAAAATCTGGGTCGGGGAGGGGACCTCGCTAAGCAAAGCAATCCTTAAAGATTGTTTGGCTCTTGATCACGCATCCAGGGTACCATGGCTCAAATATATTGAAAGGAACCTCATGAGTCTGGGAAGAGGAGATCTTTTTTCAAACCCCGATGCAACGTGCAAGGAAGATTTAGCCCTCATTAGGATGGCGTTTTTCACACGCCAGACCATGGTAAGGGAGGAGAGGTAGCTTCTGAAGCCCAGCGTACGTCGCTTCATCATGTTAAGGACAACCGTGACGCTGGAGCCGTACCTGCTGGGGTTCACAAACTCATACAATCTCTTCCTCCTGACCAGGTTCTGGTATGATCTCTTTCATCTTCTCCTTGCCCATTCCAGGGGTCAGAATAAAGGGCAATCTCTCCCGTCTTGCGGCTGCAATTGTATATCTCCGCAGGACATGGTTCATTTCACGATGTTTTGCCCATTTTATGATACACCCAGGAACAGGGCCGGACTGGGAACCAAATCTGGCCCTGGCAAAGTGCTCGGACGGCCCCCCGGGGAGTTGGGGGTGCGGCCGAGCTGTTTGCCCGGGCCGGTTTCGGCTGATTTTGTTACAGGGGCCGATTTTGCAGCTATGCTGCAAAAACGGCCCCCAGGGGTCCAAAATCGGCCCCCACCCTGGCGGCCCACCGGGGAAACGCCCAGTGCCCGCTACGGCCAGTCCGGCCCTGCCCAGGAAATCCTTCTTAATCCCCATCCTGAAACAGGCCAATTTTAGACAAGTACGGCCCGCTTTTATATTTCTTCAGATGTTGATGGGTAACACCGTTTTTTATGTTTAAATTTTTTTAAATCTGCCATGAGGCTTAGGGCGAGTTGTGACTAATTCGCCTGACTCTAGTCACTATCTCCGGCACTTCGCACTTAACCCGTCCAAATAGCCTGTTTAATTAACAACTTGATGAAGTATAAGGTTTTATTGTATCACTTATAGTGTTTTTTGGCAGGTATTTAAGTTTGGCTCAGGTGACCAGGTAGCTAGATACATTTAAGTGTATACAAAATAAATTGTGTATGAGATGTTTTTACAGGGTATGTTCCCGTTTGGATTGTACGTATTGTATCATATTTTATCCTGCGTTTTACCTTGTGCTTTTATGGTTTTATCATATGAAACCGAAAAAAGATATTTGACTTGACTTGACTAGTTTGAATTCTGGAAGAATTTCGTATGTTTTACAACTGTTATGTTGAGTGTATGTACAGAAGGACCCATTACATGCTTAATTTCCAGGACGTCAATGTAAGATATAGTTACATATAATGAATCTAAACAGAATTAATTGATGACGTTGGTGGGTACATCTGAAACTGGCACAGATCTGCACATGACACCGAAGTTTCACATGAATGTTTGAGGTTGTGCTACCTGGAAAATGTTGGCCTTTCTTTGATAATAAAAAACATGTTTTATTTAGTGTATGAAATCGCAGTTTTACTGCTGCTATGTGCTGTAAATTCCAGGTTTTACCAGCATCTGTGTATGTTAGCTCCCGATTCACAGAATCATCATCTACAGAAATATATGGATGCAGATGAAATTTAAAACTGCGAATACCCTGGCAGGTAGCCAGACCTTCCATAGTGGTAAGAAGTTTGAAGACGTGGTAAACCGGTCGCACCATATGAGGGTATTTCCAATAAAGATATTTGGAACAACTAAAAAGCCTGAATTTTATGGGTATTCACACACCTTTGCACCCGAAATATGCACGTAAATTCCTCCAAAAAACTGAAAACATATGCTTTTAGAGTGTGAAAGAGCCCCAAATACCCCCTCCCCCACTTTAGAGGGGGGGGGGAATGGGAAAGGATTTGAAATAGGTAGAATTATTTTCCTTGCGGAGAGAAAAGAAGGATGGGGTGCTGAGTTGGAACATGCACAACTGCACAATTCCCTTAATTCCAAATCTCTGCAATGTCTGCATATGGACATTCGTCCTGGTCATGACCTAGGGCAACAAAAGTACACCTGGAAATCTATGGTTTTCATATATTTCCGAATTTACTCCATGAGATTTTATGAATACCAACAAAATTAGTAAATCTATAGGTATTAGTCTACGATGCTTAGACATAAACATGTTTTTTGGGAATCAGATTCAGATGATCTCCATAGTAACAGTATGTAATTTTGCTCTGTTATGAAAGACAGGACCATGTGTGTTGTGCTGTGCAGCAGGCGTGATGTGTTTTTTCAATTGAATGCAATGTTTATGATCTTTAAAACGCAAACTAGCCCTTAGTGCTGTTGAGGCTCTGAGACACACAAACTCTTGGTAGCCTAGGCATGAAAACTTAAGACTGTGGTGGTGCATCAGGTTTGTCATTGTCCCTATTCAGACAGTAGTATTGTATTAAATAGTTTAGGATCAGTACTGTTGGCATCCTTGGCATGGTTTTCCCCCAACATTTTGCCTTCAATACACCTGTTTTTGCTGACTTCGTTTTGGCTGGCCTTAGGTCTCTGCACACTTTACCACTGCTGACTTGTGCTAAAGTACTTGTGTTCTCTCCCTAAAACATGGTAACATTGGCTTACACCCAATTGGCACATTTAATTTACGTGTAAGTCCCTAGTATCCCTAGTAAAGTGAGGGAGCATGGCCGAGTGGCACGCAAGACGGCTGCATACTTCTGAGCTCTGGCTCTGCCATCGATCATTTCTTGGCATCCTGCTGACTAGGGGGTGGAGCTGCGCCCATACTGCACCCATCTGGCTTCCCAATTGCAGCCGGACCGGACGTGGCGAGCTGCGGGACCTGATGCCAGAGACAACAAGGGTGGCTGGCACTCATGGCCTTGGCTCCAAAATGGCGGGCATGGTGGTGCTTCGGGTCTGAAGGAGGCAACAGCAGTGACGGGGAAAACATAGACAGACGCCAGTGAGTATCGCTCCTTAGCTGCTTGTGGACTGGACCGCGAGAGCGCGTCGGCGCTGCACTTGTGCTACTTCTGCCTGTGCCAGGCTTCTTTATTGAACACAATGAGGGGAGCATCAGCTGGGCGCCTCCTGATGGCAGTGTTTGTGGCTGACTGCGATGCCCCCCTTCGTGGGGGCTGGGCTCAGAGGGGCTGCTAGAGGAGATGGCCAAGTAGCTGGAACAGTCCCACCCTGGATGCGGCTGAGACCGTCATTGGGAGAAATGCAGCGTAACTGATAAGCAGCACTGAGCTCCCAGATGCACCTCGGGGCTGATTGCCTCCTGCAGGCAAGGAAGTTGGTGATGCCCTGTGATGGCACTGCTGTGGATGGCACTGAGTCTATAGCTACTCGAGGCGCTAACTGATGGTGACTCCTCTGGCAGAGACCTTTCTTAGGCTGGTTGAGGACGGTCCTGGACATGGACACTGACCCCGGTTGCATTTCGTATTGGGGCACCCTGGGAACCAAGACCCTAACCTTGTGGTGCTGGTTGCTGAAAGAACAGGCAGAGCCTCCTTGAGAGTCGCTGCAGGGCTGCAAGGTGTGGTGATTTCCCCGGGGATGGGAATGGTGGAGACTGCAGAGGTCGGTGAGCTTGGGGGCTGCTGGGGAGACTGGTTGTGTCCAGGGCTAGATTGACGGGCACCCTATCATACATGGATTGAGCTCTTGAGTGGATGGGCCCGCTGAAGCTCGCGGGTGAAAGAGACTGCCTCCACTCCCACATAGCGAAAGCAGTGGGAAGGCCATAAATGATTTGGGGTGAGTTTAGACCACCCGCCCTTGTGGAAGGACTGTTGCAGCGGAGGAGAAAGGCTTGTGATGGGGGGGTTCCCCACTGGCGAGCGAAGGACTGTGAGGGAGACCGCTTGCCTAGTGGAAGGTCCCCTCAATTCTGATTTTGGGAGATCACAGGGACTTTGACCGCATTTGCTTCACTGCTGGGTGCCTGGGACCGATGTTTATTGCCCCCACGGACAGCTGTGAACAGTTGTGGAGTGGCTGCCATGGGGTGCACTAAAGGAAGTAAGGACAATGTGGCAGGTCAGCGTCCAGAAATCTCCAGCATAGGGAGCGGAGTGCCAGCAGAATCTTGGCTCCACAGACAAATTGGACCTGCTCCTGAGTGCAGTGAATGCCTCCCCAGAAGTGCTAGAGGGAAAAATTTATAAAGTCTCTATTGACATGGGCATACTACAGGATGAATAAGGCAAGCTAGCGGACAAGATGAAACATAACGCTGATGCCCTAGATGAGGTGGGCCCACTGTTAAAGGCGTATATGCCAAGCTGGCAGACCTGCTGCATTGAGTGGATCTGCTGGATTGTCGAGCTGAGGATGCAGAGGATTGCAGCCGCCACAATAATGTGTGGATAGTGGGGCTACCCGAGAAGACGAAAGGGACGGACATGGTGGTATTGCTTGAGAACTGGCTGATGAAGGAGGTAGCGCCACAGAGACTGTTAACGGTCTATGCCCTGGAGAGGGCACATAGAGTCCCAGTGAGACCCCCCCATCTGGGGCTCCTCCCTTACCCCTGCCTCGACGTCTGAACTACCAAGACAGAGACCTGACACTACAGAAGACTTGGTAGGTGCACAGCTTTCAAATCAGGCAGGCCTCATAGGCTAATTTCCCGGATTAAACCATGCTTGTCCAGCAACGATCTGCCTCATTACTTGCTGTTAAAAACGAGATGAGAGAAGCTGGAATTCAGAACATACTTTTGTTCCCTGCCCGCCTTAAGGATATGCTGGATGACAAAACACTGTTCTTTAACGACCAACAGATGACATGGGACTGGCTACAGTCGTATAAAGCTAGATTGGATGGAGAGCAGGTAAGGGGTTGAGGCAATGCCACCATGGACACCAGGCAGCTGCCAGGAGCTCACGCCTGGACTGGAAGCAGACCGAGAGGGAGAGGGCGGCAGCGCTTCATGCGGCCTCTTCTCTGGGGATGTCGCGAGGCGATCCCCAGAGGACAGCAGCACTACTGCTTTCTCTGAACACCTGGAGTCTGATGCTCTACCAGAGGAGCTCACTGAGAGACCTCATATTACCACTAGAATAGCAGATGACCTCTATTGTTCGGGTCTCCCAACCTGCGTACACTGTTACCCACACCTGCTCTTTGCTTGCTTGGAGTGGGCCCCCAGCACGGATGGATCTCCTGGCAAAATGTTACTTACTGGTGCCCTTTGAGCAGCTGCAAGGAGAATTGCCCTCTGATCTACTGGTGTGGACCGGCTCTAGATACATATTAATATACACTGCACTTATATAGGGAGGTCGATGGTGGAGTAACTTCCCTGTAAGGACGGAATGACAGCGCCCGTCACTGGAAACCTCTTTACAGTATAATGGTATTGGGGGTTTGGGTTTTACAACTAAGTTTGATTCTTTGTTTTGGCCGGAGGGCCATTGCTACTTTGACCTGCAGGTGGGGAGTTGGAAAAAGGTTTGCTGTTTTTGATCAGTAAGCGCGAATGACTGCGCTATTATCTCCCAACTCAGGTGGCCGGAGGGGAAGAAGGGACCTCAAAACTTAGCTCCAACATGGCTGAGAAGACAATGCACTAGTTCCTCACATGGAATGTCCATGGGATGGGTTCCATTAGCAAACAATATAAAATCGTTTCTTTCCTGAAACGCCAGAACTTCGATGTGGCCATCCTCCAGGAGACCCGCTTAATGGGGCCTAAGATACTCAAATTGCAAAGACGGTGGAGGGGACAGATCTTTGCGACAGGGTATTCTGCTTTTTCTAGAGGAGTGCTGGTCTGGGTAAATACTGGAACCCCCCCTGGAGCCTGAACAGACGTACATTGACAAGGAGGGTCGCTTTGCGATTGTAGTGGAGAGGCTTAATTGGCTCCAAATATTGATTGGTAGCATCTATGCCCCGAATGTGAGTCACACACAGTATTTTACAGCGCTACCCCAAGTCCGTTCATATGACTCTGATGCATCGATGTTGCTGGGGGTGACTACAACTGTATGGCGGATATGGTACTCAACACATCTACTCCCCGCCTTGCAGACTCCCCTGTGGAGAGGCTTCTGGAGAGTATCCGAACGTGGCAGGAAAATTGGGCTCTCAGAGATGTGTGGCGAGATTGCAACCCAGGAATAAGTACTCTTTTTACTCCCCTGTGCACGTCTTACACGTGCTATTACATACTGTATTGTGTATGTTGGGACACGCAGTCCAGATTGGGTGAGCTGAATATCTGGGACGCTCACTGTCTAATCACAACCCCCTCTGGGTTGAGTTGTACTGGGGGAGGCCCATATCACCTAAACCCACCTGGCGGCTTAACCCTAGTTACCTTTGCGAGCCCACCTTTAGGGACCCCCTGGCTGATGTAATTGCGGTCTACTTTGCCACTAACGTGCATATGGCCTCCCAGGGCAGCATTGAATGGGATACCCTTAAGGTAGTTGTCCGGGTGCACTGCCTTAGTCAGTCGCGGGGGTGGACCACTCGCTGCAGGTATAACTGACTATGATGGAGAAAACACTACGGCGCATAGAGAATGAGATGGCGCGTCACCTTGGGACCCTTCAGGCCCTGATGGAGTAGCGTAAGAAACACTCAGAGGAGCAGGGTAAACTCCACTCCCTAAAGCAGAGGGAGAACCTAAACACCGCACATGTGGAGGGGCGAAACCCGGTCGGATGCTAGCGTGGCTCATTCAGATGGAGGATGGGGAAGACCCATTACAAAACTAACTGCCTCGACAGGGGAGAGAGTATACTCCCAAAAAGAAATCCATGCGCTATTCACAACGCATTATAAGAAACTATACAGGGTCAGGAGAGATGCTCCATGACTTCCCGAGCTGGGTTAACCTCCTGCAGCTTTCGCTTGAGAAGTGAGAGGCGCTTTGTGCCCCCCACTGCAGAGCTTGAAATCAAAGCCGCCATAAAGGACTTAGCCTGCTGTAAAATGCCTGGGATGGATGGCCTCCCTGCCGAAATTTATCAGACTTATACTACCCTCTTGGTCCCATGACTGGCTGAAATGTATGCTAAAACATTGGACTGTGTGTGTCGTCCAGATACAACTAGGGAGGCTCTCATAGTCTCTATCCCTAAACCCTCTGGGATGCCCTGGATGCAACAGCATATCATCTCTTATTGATGCTGAACCTGGATTATAAGATCCTTAGCAAGGTCATGGTGACAGGAGGACAAAAACGTGTTTATCCCTAACCACAACACCTCACACAACATCAGGCATTTGTACTGAGTTCTTGACGAAATTGTTGAAGAACAGTTCCTAGAGGCATTGGTATTCTTGGTAGACATAAGGAAAGCCTTTGATTAATTACAGTGAAATTATCTTCAAGTGGTTATGACCCTGATGGCCCTGGGGAAGGGATGGGCTACATGGATTGCGCTATTATAGGTGGATGCGAGAGCATGTGTGTGCACTGGCTCGTGCATCCCGGATCCATTTGAGGTCCACCATGCTATGCAGTAGGGCTCCCTCTCTCCGCCATGCTGTTCGTGCCAGCGGTCGAGCTTGATGTGGGCGAAGGGCTGGGTAGGGGGTTCCCATATCATGACAGAGAACATGTGGTTTCACCCTGTGTAGACAATGTGCTCCTCTTCTTGAGAGATGCAGATACGGGCATTCTGTAGAGAATGGCTTTTTTTGAGGATTTCAGGTGAGTCTCTTGTCTTCAACCAAATTGGCAGAAGTTGTGCACTTTCTCCGTGTCCCCTGGACTTGCGGAGTCCCCAGAGGAGGTGTTATACATTGGACTCCAGCGGGAATAGAGACTCCTTAAGTATTTGGGGGTGAGGATTCATCATACTGACAAAGACATTTGAGAGGGCAACCTTGGGAGAGCGCTCTGTGCTCTTCAGGGTACTGTAGCGTTCTGGAGGACACTGGGCCTTCCTGTCATGGCTAGTGTGGCCCTTACTGAAATGGTCATGCTGCCCAGAGTTCTTTATTATTTTGCAAATCAGCCCATTTGGTTGCCAAAGTATGCTTTAAAGACATCAATAGCTTGTTTTGGGATCTGATTTGGGAGGGGCAGCATACTTGATTGTCCCTGTGTATGCTCCAGAGACCGACTACTAGGGGTGGCCTTGGGGTCCTGGACTTTGAGCTTTACTACTTGGCAGTGCAGCTGCAATGGGGAGCTGGCGGGCTGGTGGGGCTTCATGTGGCTGAGCTGGGAGACTTTGTGACAGTCTGTAAAGAGGGGGCATTGCTGGCCATGATGCTGGGAGTCAAACTGGCCTTGAACTCTGGGCCTGGCTTCGCATAGCCCTTAGTGCTGGAGAGGGGCCTGGTACTATGCCAGGTCGGTTTCACTTTATGTCCCAGCAATACCGCTGGTGGAGTTCCCGATGGGCAGGGAAGGATATTTTACCACCCGGCGACAGGATGTGTGGACGGAGGCAAGCGTGGAGACCCTTGGAGACAATTACTCTTACAGCTCCTATATGACAATGGAGGAGCTGGAGACTGACAGTTGCTTACCAGGTGCCCGATTTTGGACTTAAGGAGCTCTGATTATAGCAGTGCAGCAAATCTATGGGGTGCTGGAACTGGAACTCCCTGTCCGTGAATTACTGCAGACTCCCCTGACCTTTGGTAGAGGATGCCACCTGATCTCCTGGCTATATAAAATGGCACTCTCCATGAGGGTTGATTACCTGTCAGTCTTGCAGAACAAATGGTAGAACCTGCTTGATAAGACTTTTACAGGGAAGGATTGAGACCAAACATTAGAATGCTCCTACACATTGACTCGTAACACAAGTTTTAAATTTACACAATTTGATTACTTACACTATACGTATCTCGCACCATATAGAATGAATGTTATTCTACACGTCACTGACTTTAGCTGCCCTAGGTGTGCTCTGGTTGATGCTGAGTTTTTCCACATGGTGTGGAGTTGCCCAATAATAGAGTGTATCTGCATGCCAGTTGTAACAGACCTTGAGTAGAACTTAAATTGTCGTCATCTCTGTACAGCTGAGATAAACCTTCTTGGCTTGTACAAAATGTGGCTACAAAAAAAGTAGACAATAAATTCCTGGCCCCGCACAGATATAGCGTGTCACTGGAAGTCACTGCATGGCCCCCCAGCAGAAAGTGCTGCCTTACGTGCTGAAGAATCTAGAGGATTGTGCCGAAACTTACTAGGAGACCTATGGCAGGAGGTGTTGGCCAGCGATTTGGATTGTGACCCTTAGGACAAGACAAAGAAGGGTACTACCGTGGTGTAGCGATGCACGTCAATCACGGCGAGCTCCCTACTAACCTGAGGCCTCCTGGTTTTCCTTGCACCCCCCTTAACATACCATGCCCTTGGAGGGAGTTAAGACAGTACTGCATTTGATATATCCATTTGTAGCCGTGGAGATCTTCAATGAGCAAACTTTTTGTTGTTGTTGTTATATTCCTGTTAATGGCACCTGTTAGATTACATGCTTCCTTTTCTTTACTTGGGGAGCACGAATGACAGGAAAGACTAACTGTCGCCATCTAGATTGAGAATAAGTTATAACCAAAGCGAAAGATATACAGGTTGCATTATAACTCATAATCCAATACCAATACCAATACCATACAAGGTTGATAGATGTATGATTGATCTTTACTGAGGTCCAGGTAACATAATTACTTAAAATGATGGAGAATTTGATTGATACAGAAAAATGAATTTCCGTAAACATTGAGGTGTGCCATGTGTGAAAAGTGAAAGAAAGTGCTTGTGCAATGCATCAAGAGAAATAGTGCTCAAACATTCAAATTCATAGTCAGTCACTGGTAGGCCAAGTGCATCAGTACATAAATTGCCCAAGGCCCCTAATTAATTGGTACAGGCTGAGTGTAAAACCATCAACATTTCCACCCCCTTAGGAACCGTGTGCTTTCTCTATATCATAGCGGTTCTTTATCAGGACTGTACATGGAACAACCTGGAGTCTGAAGAGGGGCTGAGTGCAACCTTATTTTCAATAAAGAGACCCCTTGTTGATAAGGGGACAATTCCTCACAATATTAGGGGAAAAGGCATAAATTGCTCATCCAGCATATCACCACGAGAGCTTCCGATCCGGTAGGATTGCGTGCCCAACTTATTACATTGCATCAAATAGCATGTAACTTGCTTCACAGAGAACAGCTGCCGCTCAAGGCATTCGGAAGCTCTCATGGTGATACCTGAACTGAACAATTGGCAGACAGAAAGAGGACCCTCCGGGGAGAAGTTCTGCAAAGCACAGAAGGAGTGCCCTACTCTGGAGGACCTACGGCGGAAGGCGAGGCCCAGGCAGCTGGTGACACCTCTGGGGATCACCTGATTTACTGAGAGAATGGCCTCCCGTACACAAGCCTAAGATTCCTACGCCTGTTGTAACCCATGTGTTGGTGGTCCTCCAGTGCTACGGGGCATTCCTATTGAAGCTGGCTCATGATGTTCCCCTGACGTTGGTCCCGATTCTCCCCGACAGCTAATCAAATTAAGAATATCATTAATTCTAATCTTAAAATACTCAACATCTTTAACATCCCAAAGCCTTTATTTGCATTCAAAAAGGACAAAAATTTACCCCATCACCTGGTCAAAGCAGCCAGGAAAACAGAAGATATATCCTTACCACAAATGTTGGGATTGACACCCATAGTTGGATACTATAAGTGTAGTAACTGCGCAGCTTGTAACTTCACCAAAAACAGCAAAAGTGTAACGATTGATGGACAAGTATGACATCAAAATGCGTTTTCCAATTGCAACACCAAAAATGTAGTATACTACATCAAGTGTCCGTGCATTAAAGTGTACATTGGCCAAACAATCCAACCTGTAAAAAACAGGATATTGCAACACAGGTCGAGAGTGAGATGTAGGACACAGGGAGCTCCTTTGGTTTATCAATATGAAATAGTAGGGCATACTGAAAATGACACTGAATGGTGAGTGTTGTATGTAATTCCAAAGGAAGCGAGGGGAGGTTAGATAGAAAGGTTGTTATTGAGATAGAATACAATAGCTATCATACTGCTACACAAGGGCTAAATGAACATGATGAGATGCAGGCATTGATCAGCGTTCAATACCTTCTCCAAAGATGTACGTCAAGAAGACTGTGATTATGCGAATAAAGTAGTAAGCCAAAAGAATTGAGGCGAATGTGATGATAATCTGTTTGTTTGAGTTTCCTTTGAGTGCTTTTTGAGTTGTTTAAAATGATATTATCTATGGGGTCGACCTGGGAGTTTGATCTGCTCTGTTTTAGCACAAGTACACTTGGTTCTTAACATAAGTGTGCACACTGTACATAAATAGATTAATATGATTAGGGCAGCAATCAATCAATCAATCAATCAATCACAGAATTTGTAAAGCGCACTACTTACCCGCGAGGGTCTCAAGGCGCTGGGGAAAAAAAAGGGGGGGGGTGCTGCTACTGGTCGAACAACCAGGTCTTGAGTAGCCTCCTGAAGGTCAGCAGGTCTTGGGTCTGTCGTAGGCTTAGTGGAAGGGTGTTCCAGGTCTTGGCGGCGAGGTGGGAGAAGGATCTGCCGCCGGTGGTAGTTCTTCGAATGCGAGGGACGGTGGCGAGGGAGAGGTCGGCGGAGCGGAGTTGGCGGTTGGGGACGTAGAAGAGGAGTCGTCTGTTGAGGTAGGCTGGGCCAGTCTTGTGGAGTGCCTTGTGTGCGTGGATGAGGAGTTTGAAGGAGATTCTCCTGTCGACGGGGAGCCAGTGCAGGTTCCTCAGGTGGGGGGTGATGTGGCTGTGGCGTGGTACATCGAGGATCAGGCGTGCGGAGGCGTTTTGTATGCGTTGCAGTCGCTTGATGAGCTTGGCCGGGGCTCCCGCGTGAGGGCGTTTCCATAGTCAAGTCTGCTACTGACGAGGGCCTGGGTGACTGTTCTTCTTGTGTCTGTCGGGATTCACCTGTAGATCTTGCGAAGCATGCGGAGGGTGTTGAAGCAGGAGGATGAGACTGCGTTGACTTGCTTGGCCATGGAGAGCGTTGAGTCGAGGATGACTCCCAGGTTGCGTGCGTGGTCGGTGGGTGTCGGGGCTGCTCCTAGCGTTGTTGGCCACCAGGAGTTGTCCCAGGCTGAGGGGTTGGAGCCAAGGATGAGGACCTCTGTCTTCTCCGTGTTCAGTTTTAGTCGGCTGATCTTCATCCAATCGGCGACGGCCTTCATTCCTTCATGGAGGTTGGATTTGGCGGCGAGGGGTCCTTGGTGAGGGAGAGGATCAGTTGAGTGTCGTCGGCGTAGGAGATTATGTTGAGGTCGTGCTGTCTGGCGATGCGTGCGAGCGGGGCCATGTAGATGTTGAACAGTGTTGGGCTGAGGGACGATCCCTGGGGTATGCCGCAGATGATCTCGGAGGCTTCGGATCGGAATGGTGGGAGGCGGACTCTCTGGGTTCTGCCGGCGAGGAAGGAGGTGGCCCATTCCAGGGCCTTGTCTCGGATCCCTGCGTCGTGGAGGCGTGCGCGTAGAGTGCGGTGGCAGACAGTGTCGAAGGTGGCGGAGAGGTCCAGCAGGATGAGGGCTGCGGTCTCATCCTATGCAGCCTTGGTGTCAATCTGCTTCAATGAGGAAAAACATAGCCTACACATTAGTATGAATGACCCTAAGATTTCCCACTTACACAGGGGCCCGCACCCTAGATGTGAGTGTTACCTTCAGTTTAAAGGTGCAGCTGGGCTGAGTGACTATATGCAAAGACTCACTACATTCAGAGTTGAGTCCGCATAGATGCAATGTACTGCTACTGCAAACCCTGTAATTTTACATGTCCCCCACACTGGAAACTTCATAAAGTCCCCGGTTTTTGATTATATCCCAAATATAGCGATATTATGTGCTACTACTTTGTACATGAAGTCTGCAATCCGCAAGCTACTAAGGCATTCTAGGCGGTCTAGTTGTGTCCGAACTGCATCGGAGAATAGTGAGTGTCACTTCCAGAACGCTGCACTTCAGAAAACTGCCAAGCGTCAGATGGACGCTAACACACCAAATGGATATGCCGCAAGGTTCGGATTGACTAGAGCCGCCCAACACGAGCCCGTGGACGGACTGACACTTATCATTGTAATTACCTTTTGATGGTCTCAAGACCGAGAGCTTTTGACCTTGATGATACACATTTGGACAACTACATGGCATCTGGGGGACGGTAGAGCTGAGTTTTAGGCCCTTTTTGTTTCGGATATAGGATAGTCAAGGTTTGCGGTTGAGAGCGGTGATTCTCTCACCCCCATTTACAACCTTGCTAAGGTGAATGTGTGATACATCGCCTCTTCGTCTGAAGAGCTGGAAGGTATGTTACATACCGTTGCACCTTCTTCTTTGATGAACCCACATGTAGTGAATTAGCTGGTGGTGCCAGCACAGACAGGTTGCACATGACACACACGATATTGCACGGTATAAGCTAAGCAGAGGACACAAGGTGTCTCACTTCACTAATGCGTACATAAGGGGCTAAGAGTGGAGACCGCTTGTGTATGAGGGCTCGACAGCCTGTATCCTCATTGGTGACATGACACTAATGGCTAAATATTATTTTATGGATTTGAAATGTTTACGTTATGTGCACCCCTTATATAATTTTTGTCACCTCTAGTTGTGGTAATGTGGCTCTGGACACCGCACTGGCACTGTATGTTTGCACATACAATAAGTTCTCACTGTGTAAATTTACATGTGCGCTTTTTCTAAGAATACCCATATTTATAGACAATTATTTTATTTTCTTACATTGAAGGATTCACACTCCTTATACAGTCCTGAGGAGGTCGGAAGTCACCTGGCCAAACCACGTTGACAATCTTCTAAAGGAGCCCACAACACATTAAAAGAATCGCTGGTACAAGGTGCATCAGCCTAATCACATCACATGTGTAATATATGGAAATTAGGCAATTGGTTCATTGCATTCATAAGTGATACCTGAAACACAGATGTAGGAAAGTAGGATCTGCCTCTTATGGTTACCCCCACTTTTTGCTTGATGTTACACTGTTTTGACTAGCCTGACTGGGATCCTGATAATCAGGACACCAGTCTATCTGCTTTCTTCTTTAAATTGTTATGCATGTACTTTGGTACACCCCAGATTGGATACTGGGGTACCCTTATAAGTCCCTAGTATATGGTACCCATGTACCCAGGGCATAGGTACCCCAGAGGCCTCCCATGGGATGAAGCATGTATTATGCCACCCATGAGAGGCCATGCAAAATGGAACTACAGGTCTGCTACTGCAACCTGTGTAAGCTGGTGCTTGCACCACTTACTTTAGATATAGGTTCACCCTATCTATAGGTCACTACACTTAAAACTTACAAGTCACCCCTATAGCAGGCCTTAACAATCCTGAAGGCAGGGTGCTGGATTTTACGTGAGAGGGTGCCCCTGCATAAGCAGAGCCCCTCTGCAGCCTTCGGAGACCATTCTCCCAGGTTGTCTGTGACTCAGCCGGGCATATATGTAGAGGTGCATTATAACCTCGCGGTAAATGCTATCTCGAAAACGGCTGCATAGAAACATATCGTGTTTGGTATCAAACACCTTGGTATCATACCTCCACACCGGTAGCTGGTGTGGGAGGTATGATTCCACCCGTCTGAAGCGAGCTTCGTGGGGTCACTGGTCTATCCGGTGCCAGCCTTCTCGACCCTGTCAGCACAAAATTGATGCTGCCGACCAGAGACACATTTCTGCCCTCCTGCTGCTGAGCCAAGCTCGAGCAGAGGAAGGTAGCACAATAGGCATCCTGTCACCTCCCAGACAGGATTTAGTGTATTGGGGCTGGGTGGGTGCACTCTGAGAGTGCCTGAAAGTCTGCACCTGGGGCACATTTGGTGTCCCTGTGCATAGTCCAGCTCAAACCAGTTCTGGGAGCCGTTGGCTCCTGCTCTGGAGCGAAACTGGACAAAGGACATGGGTGTAACCACCCCTCTGTCCTGACCCTCCCCTAGGAGGGTCCCCCAAATCTGTCCAACCCTATCCCGTGGGTACAAAAGGGCTTACCTGACTGTAGCTCCTTAGATTTTACGTGGACGAGATTCTACAAGAAGAAACCTCTGATCTTCGACCGTTTGGACACTCTGGACTTCGCTGGACTTCGACAGGGCCTGACTTCGTCTCCCTCTCCTTCCAAAGCTCTGTCTGTGCCATTGCTCCATACAGGCTCCATGCAGGACCTGTGGTGCACTAAGGACAACTGAAGAATCTCCCTTGGGGTGAAGGAGTCTGTTATATCCTGTATATTGTAATTACATGTTAAACAGCCTAGGTCCTCCTAGCTGCTCAGCCAGAGTGTGAGTTGGTTACGGAACGTTGGTGTGACTGTGATACGTGGAATGCCTGGGTGCCTGAGTGGATGAGTGGTGACAGTTAGAGATGGGCTGAGCAGCTAGGCAGGCTGCTCCTGGTGGGGCTGGTACTTGACCAGAGCTGGCTGGACTAAGAAAGATGTTTACTGGACATGGAACCAATAAAGAAGACTTGGAAATGCTACATGGCTACCTGTGTCTACTTGTACAGGGTACAACAGAGTCACTCCCCTGCATTCGCAGGCACCATAAGGCAACTGACCAGTCTGCTGATCCTGAGCTCCTGCGGACTCCGAAGGCTCCAGCAACACAGGAGGTGGGTTCTGAAATTCCTTGAGGTTGAGCTGCCCTCTCACCAAGTTTGAGGCCAGTATCCCTCGTGGGGACCGCATAACCCGAACCCCTGTGCACCGCGTACATTTGCAAGTGCATATGCTTGTTGGCAATTCCTGAGCTTGTGCATTGGACTCCGTGTAGTCCTGACCCCGAGCACTATTTCCACCAAAGAACTCCGGCCTCCTCACACTGAGTGCTCCGTGGGCTGGTACTTTGTGATCTTGCTCAAGGTCCCCTCATGACTCCTGGTCATTCGGCCTGTGGGTCCTCCTGAGGGCCATCTTGAATTCTCTTGGGCTTTCCTGGTTGCTTAAGACGTGCCCTGACTCTCCATTGATTGGGGAGTCCCCAGGACCTTGCTGGTCCTCACCGTAACCTGCTTGACTTTCCTGGGTGGGTTGCTTTTGCCAAGGCTTGTTGGTACTCCAGCCGCACACCGACCCCCTCAGCACTCGACATCCTTCGTGGGACAGCTCGCATCTGGCTTCTGGTCGTCCTCAACATCTCCTGGTCCGGTTACGGGCAACGGCGGACGCTGTGACCGCACTCCCCTGCTGTGTTCCCTTCGTGTTTGTTTCAACAGTCAATCCAGTTGAGTGTGCACAAGCTACTCCAGCACCTGCCGTCGTTGGGTGCCAACTGCGATGCAGATAATGGATGAACCCAAACTTTTGGAGTGGTGCACCGCTCGATATTAAAAAGGTTGTTGGTCAAATAAGTCACTAATTCATATGGTCTTGTTAGAGTTGTCTTAATCAATCCTTTATTTTCATAAGTGTCCAAATACAAAATACCAGCCAACGCGTTTCGTTCATAAGAATGAACTTCTTCAGGGCTGTAAGTATCAATATAAAACACATAAATATATGTGCACAAACAAACATTCATATGTACATGACACAAGGCATTTGTGACAAAGCGGTGGGCAAGGAAAAGGAACAGTGATGCGGAAGGGGAGACGTGAGGGGTGATGAAAAAAGAGATCGTGGATGCAGAGTCAAGCATCCCTTCTTCGCACCTGAAGCACCCGACATCGGTGGGCATTCGGCTCCTGAGCCCCTGGTCACTCTGAAGTGACCCAAACTCTGTCCCCTCTGTTTTCAGGTTCAAGAACCCATCCTTGGATTCCACTGGACCCTTTTTCACCTTCACGGCAGCAGCTCTTCTTCGCAGCCCTCCATTGGGAACGACGGCGATTTCCGACTCCACTCCAGGCCTATGCACCTATGGTATCCACGGGTGGGGTGGCTCTCCAACCACCTAAGTTCCAAAGGGTTTCCTCGAAGTCCTCCTAGAAGGGTCCTTAAACTGTGAAATTGCAACTGCGACTTCCCCATAGAATTGTACGGAGCCTGCGGTCGTGTTAGCACACTGCACCCGTCCTCCGTGGGGTCCCTATCTACTCACTTTGGGTGGTTCCTTGGGGTTCCAACGATTCTACGTGCGCCAGACCTTGTTTTGACCCTAGTCGTGGTTGTTATACCACTATTTTAGTATATGGTTTGGTCTCCCCCTGGAGCCCACTGTGTATTGTGCTATTTACAACTGTTCTATTGATCTCGTATTGTGTGCTTTGTGTTCTATCCTCGGGTAGAGGATACTACAGAGTGTTATATTAATAAATACATATTTTTATATAACTACTGTGTGGTTCTCCTTTCATTTAGTTAATGCAGGGCGTGATATTCTGGTAAAACAAGCTGCTTTACATTCCTTCAAGATTAAGCCTGAAGCCTGCTCTCCACAGCTACCACTAGGATAGCTTTCTAAAGGTTATCTTTGACCTCATACATCATAAGGGTCGTTTGGACTGGTGCAAGGTGCCCACTTTAATTAGTGAACAGCATATACCAGGCCAACTTCTCACAACAGACTCAATACAAAAGGAAATATTTAGGCCATCGCTGTTTTTTGTAAAAACCATATATTAGGAAAGTGTGTTTTGTACTGAAAGATGGAGTTGTATCTCCATGGAATTTATTTAAAAAATGTGAAGTAAAGAATTGATTTACAGCTATCCTTAGTAGTGTTTGAAACAATCATCTCAACAAAATATACGTGTTTAGAAAAATACTTACTGAAGTCCAATAGCAATTAATAGACTATTGTCGCTAAATATTGTTAGCATTTACCCCTCAAAGATCAATTTTGTTTTCATTAAGTTTGCACAAGCTTAAGACCTGAGAGGGTCACGTGGGCCACCCCATGTTATATATAGTCATGATGTTCCCATAGCAGGCCATCTGGGGCAGGACAAAACCTTTGGCAGGCTTGTCACCCACTTTTATTGGCCCCTGATGAAGGTGACCTCAGATTCATTCTGCAGGTCATGTCCCACCTGCCAGGCCAGTGGGAAGTCAACAGTAAAGCGCTAGGATCCCCTGGTACCCCTTCCAGTCATTGGCACCCCCTTTGAAAGGATCCGCATCGACATTGTTGGGCCTCTGTACCTCAAGACAGCCCTAGGTAACAAGTTCGTCCTGGTCTAGGTGGACAATGCCACTTCGTACCTGTAGGCTATGCCTCTGGAGAACAGTGATTGCTCCTGCAGTGGCCAGGACACTGATGGGGATATTTACCTGAGTGGGGTACTCCAAGGAGGTAGTATCTGACCAGGGTACCAACTTCATATCCGCATACATGAAGTTCATGTGGCACGAGTGTGGGGTAACATACAAGTTCTCCACACCCTATCATCCCCAAAACAATGGGCTTGTTGAAAGGTTCAACAAGACGCTCAAAGACACGATCATCGGCCTGTCAGAGTCCATTAGACGGAAGTGGGATGTCCTCTTGCATGCCTGTTGTTTGCTTAAAGGGAGGTACCACAAAATGGGGTTGGATTTAGCCCCTTTGAACTTCTGTATGGTAATCCAGCAAGAATGCTTGAAGCTTGGTAAAGGAGGGTTGGGAGCAAACTCCCAAGAAAGGCCCTCAGGATGTGGTCAACTACATGCTGGCCCTCCGCACCCAGATGAAGCACATCTGGAAGAAGACAAAAGAGAATCTGAAAGCCAGCCAGGAGGTTATGAAGCTCTGGTATGACCAGAAGGCCATCCTGGTCGAGTCCACTCTGGCCAATACGTGTGGGTGATAGAGTCCATGGAGCCCAGCACCCTACAAGACCAATGGTCTGGCCCCTAAAAGATGAAGGCGCGCAAGGGCGATGTCACCTACCTGGTGGACCTAGGAACCCCTTATGGGTCTTGCATGTCTATTGCATCAAACCCCACTTTGAGAGGTCTAAAACTACCATGCTCCTGGTGACGGATGATGGAGCAGAGGAGAAGAATGAACCTCTCCCCAACCTCATTTCTTCCAAGGAGCAGGATAGGTCAGTGGAGGGTGTCACCCTGTTCCTGTCCCTGACCCTAGAGCAATAGACGGACTCCTGCCAGTTGTTGGGGTAGTTTGTCTCCCTCTTCTCCCTAAGCTCAGGGCTCACTACATGTTGTACCCATGACATTAACACTGAGGACAGTATGCCTAGGAAGAATAATATCTACAGGCTATCTGGCAAGGTTAGAATCAGCATAAACGAGTCTCCAAAATGCTGGAGCTAGGTGTAATTGAGCACTCAGGCAGCCCAGCAGCCTGCGGTCCAGCCCAGAGGTGCTGGTCCCAAAGGCAGCCCCCATGACCCACCCCCAAACTCTGATTCTGTGTTTATTATGGGGGCTCAATTAATTCACTAAGACTGACTCTCACCTCTTCCCCCAAGCTGATGAGCTCTTTGATCAGTTGGGGCTGCTAAGTTCCTCAGAGCATTTGGTCTGACGTTTGGGTGCTGGCAGATTGCCTTAAATAAGTGGGCCAAGAGAGGTCTGCGTTCTCTACCGCAGAAAGCCCTGCCACCTTCCAGAAGTTGTTCCTGGCTGGGTTGGAGAACTTCAGTGCAGTCTACCTCGATGACATTGTGGTCTTCATTTCCAGCTGGGAGGACCACCTGTGCCACCTCAGAGAAGTGTTCCAAGTTCTGCAGAGAGCAGGCCTAACTATCAAGGCCAGCAAGTGCCAGATAGGGCAGGGTTCTGTGGTCTACTTGGGTCTCCAAGTTGGAGGGGGCAAGGTACAGCCCTTCAGGCTAAGATTCAAACCATTCCAAACCCCACAAGACCCAGACAGAGGTGAGGTACTTCTTGGGCAACACCAGTTACTACAGGAGATACGTCAAGCGGTAAGGCACCATTGTTGCTCCCTTGACAGAGCTGACTTCTTTGAAGTAGCCCAGACAGGTGATCTGGGCAGAGGCACGCCAGAACGCTTTTGACACCCTGAAGAAGGCCATGTGCATGGTACCGCTGCTCAAGGCCCCTGATTTCTCCCCGAGTACATCATGCAGACAGATGCTTCAGAGCAAGGCATAGGGGCCATGCTCTCAGAGCTAAACAAAGTGGAACTAGATCACCTAGTAGCCTTAACCGGCAGGAGGTTCCTTCCCAGGGAACAGAGGTGGAATGCAATTGAAATGGAAGCATTTACACTGGTCTGGACACTGAAGAATTTGAGACCATACCTGTTTGGGGCTCACTTCCTGGTTCAGGCAGATGACAGAACCCTCAGATGGCTTATGCAGATTAGGAGTGAGAATCCCACACTATTGACGTAGTCCATCTCTCTACAGTGAATGGACTTTATGGTGGCGCATCGCCCTGGAAATGACCACGCCGATGCTGATGGTCTCTCCAAGATCTTTCGCCATATCGACAAGAGCTCCGATGAGTGTGGGTAGTTCTTTCTGCTTTCAGCTGAGGGGGGGGAGAGACACATGTTGGACTTTACATCCTTTGTGTGGTTCCCCCCAACCTTTTGACTTCAATCCTCCTGTTTTTACTGACTTCCTTTTTGCTGGCCTTAGGACTCTGCACACTTTACTACTGCTGACTATTGCTAAAGTGCTTCTGCTCTCTTCCTTAAACATGATAACATTACACCCAAATGAAACATTTCATTTACTTGTAAGTCCCTAGTAAAGTGGTACACATGTGTCTAGGGCCTGTAAATTAAACGCTACTAGTGGACCTGCAGCACAGAATGTGCTAGTCACCTATGTAGCCCTTTAATCCTGTCTAAGGCCTGCCATTGCAGCCTGTGTGTACAGTTTTAAACTGACATTTCGACATGACATAACAAACCTTTTGTAAGGTCTAAGCCTTCCTTTTTAATACATATAAGTTACCTCCAGGGTAGGCCCTAAACAGCAAATAGGGCACGGTGTAATGTATTTAAAAAGTTGGACATGTACTTTTAACTTTTACATGTCCTGGTAATGAAAAACTCCTAAATTCGGTTTTCACTACTGCATGGCCTGCCTCTCCCATAGGATAGCATTGGCTTACTTTTTTCGCATTTAAGAAGTGATATCTTTCAATTGGGAGCAAAATGGATGGTTGAGCTTGGGGGATAAAGAATTCTAGTTTAAAACCCTCTTTAATGGTAAACTTGGATTTTAAGTCACAATTCTGAACATGCCACTTCAGCAAAGGGTCGTTATTTTGTTTTTACGTACTGGTCAGTTATGTTGTTCTTTCCATTTTGCCATAGAAACCCCTGACGAAGAGCCTTGAAGGCTCGAAATGCATTGGGTCTGCAAACGCTGTGTTTACTCCATTATTGATGCATCTGTAATAAACGAGCCGTTGTACAAAGCCGGAATAGGCATACAGCTGGTGGATGAAAAGTTTAATAAAAAGTACAGATGGAATCTCACTGTCTCCGTAGTGATGAATCGAGTTGAATAAGGAAAAGTTAAACAATAAGGAACAGCATTATTTAAAAGTATCAATGGATTATTTGACGAGTACCGGGATGAATTGGTTATATACGGGGATCAATCCCATTTCTCGCAGTGCAACAGTGAGGAGCGCGAGACAAGTGCCCTGGTTTTACTATTGTTACAATTACTGTGGTAGAGGCGATCCACGGTTCACTGCTTGCACGCACACTCAATTGGAGACTTTCAAGAATGGTTTCAACTTAAGGAAAGGAGTGCACTCTCACACTTGTTAGTTTGACTTTTAGAAAGTTGGCATTTTCTTGTCCTAATCATTTAGTGCCTATAGTCTTGGTCACATGACTAGGTGAAGCTGGCAGTTGGTCTTTGTGTATTACTCAAAGACAGTGAGACAAAAGGGGAATAGTTGTTGGCAGAATGGGCCATATCTGACTTAATTGGGACGGCAGAGTTGTCACCTATCACACTTGCAATCTGCCTTCAGCACACTCACAAAGGGTTTCACACTAGTGTTTTGTGTCCCCAGAGATGGTGGTGTCAGGGCAAGGAGGAAGGATGTCCAAACACCTCTGGGGTGTGGAAGCCTCTAGAATCTTCTCCTACTTCAAAGCTGGCATCAAGGATAAATAGTAGACCCTGAAACCCAACTCTACAGTACACCTCCTGACCTGTGGAAGACTCAGAAGGACTGCTGTGACGATCTGCTGCAAGAGGGACTGCTACTCTGCTGCCCTGCTACCCGACCAAGTGAAGGACTGGACCTGCATGTTGAACTGAGGACCAGCAGAGTGACTCCAAGGGCTAGTTCACTGACTTCCTGATAAAAGCCTCAGGGACAGAAAGGGCTCCAACTCTCTTGAACCCTGCAGCTGGACTCTGCCTGCTCTGAGTCCTAACACCCATGTGGTGCGCCTCCAGTCCTGAACCCTTGGAAGTGGGAATAGAGGTGCCTTACCAGCCCAGCTATGGTCTTCACCAAATCTGGTGTGAAGCAACGCAAAGCCCCACAAAACTTCGCCGCACAGCTGCAAGCTTCATCAGAACCAAAACCGAGCAGCAAGGAGTCCCTCAGAGCCTCACCGCTCAGCTACCAGACTCAATGGAATCAACGCCAAGGTGAAGCAAAGCCTTGCTCATCCTCGCCACCCAGCTGGCAGCTTCTTCAGAACTGATGCGACTTGACACAAAACCTCGCAGCACAGCTTCATCGAAACCAATGCGGCGTGACACAACTCGACACAGGACCTCACATCACAGCCCTCGCTGCCCCTTGGAACTGATGCCGGACAATGCAAAGCCAAGCAAAGCAACACATGCAGTCCGTGCACCAAGGACATCAGGTACTTTATTCAGCAGGCCTGACTGAGTCCCTAAAGCCAGCCCACGCTCCATCGTGGTTGGCCTGAACTTGGAACTTTGTCCCGGTCCAGTGCGACCAGATAACCTCAGTTGGCACTTTGTGACTTTATGCACTATTTTTACTTACATTTTGTAAATTGCATATCTCCAGTTCTACTAACTGGATTTTTGTTGTTTTGGTCTCAAATAATTTATTACGTTTTACTCTGTCTAAATTGGTTTGGGAATTTTCTTCTGTTTTGTTTTCACTTGATTACTGTTTGAAGTGCTGCATAAATATTTTACACATTGCTTCTAAGTTAAGCCTGACTGCTTTGTGCCAAGCTACCAGAGGGTTAAGCACAGGTTCATTCGGAGTTCGCTTGTGTTTCACCCCGAGAAGGATTGTGGTTGCTGCTTGAGTAGGGTTTCATTCCCCTCAACCAATAACCCAATTTCCTACAAGTATCCAAAAAAAAAAGTTTGGTTAAACAAGTAGCCTAATCTGAATCTCAAAATACCACCACCCCAACTTGTCTTGAGAGATGTTTTGAATACTGCCAGCATCTAGGATAAAGAGGCTCCAGAAGTAAGGTGCTCCAAAAATAGAGACCATCAGAGATTAAAGCACTCCCCACTTTAAATAAAAATCGAATGCATGGGATGATAAATATGGTTAGTTCTCTGCTTCTATGGTTTCATGGTGGGAAGTGACCATAAATTTTCTTCATGAGTTAGTTGGATTAAAATAAGAAGGTCGGTTTTAAATAGAATTATCTCCCATAGTGGAAGCTAGGGAAGAACTTTTCTGGATAAAGAGGTGTTTTCTTTCCAGCCAATTCTGAAGGCTCTTTGTAGTATGGCAACTTTGTAAGAAGGATTACCAGCGTACAATGTATTACAACACTCAAGCCATTGGTTGGTAGCTTCACCCACCACTGAAGCCCTGTTGAAAGTGGAGACAATTACCTGTCTGCTAAAGACAGGCTTCCAAGCAAAATAGCAGGATGAAATGCACAAAGGCTGCTCGTGTAGCCATATCTGAAGCTAAGCCTTGGAGTCAAGACATAGATTGAATCTTTAAGGCAGGTCATATATTAATTTGTACATAAAACTGAAGCAGGGCTACAATACGGTTTACAAGTTTCTGAAATAGCAGTGGAAAAATAATTGTAAGCTATGACAAATTCACCGTAAGATCTAATATTGATTCCATTAATAATGGGGATACTGAGTCCATTAATGTGGAGAGTCGTTAGAAGACATTGTCATTCATCACATACAAGGTGCTGGAAATCAGTTTCAACCAAGGGAGTCTTTAACACAGAGTGCTTTTCTGTGGCACCAATGCCAAGCTCTATAAAAGCAACATTTACAAGTCAAAAGACTGTCAGGCTATGATGACACAGATCTTAAGAATGATTAAGTGTAATCAAACAAATGCATGGCTTATTTTGTTCTTAACCATGTGCTATGTTATGAAGTTATTAAATCATACAGCAGTCACTGATGTCTTAGCCTCTTGGTGCAATTTGGACCTATTGGTGCCAGGCTGTTGCCTGCAGGTAATATTTTTACATGCATCTCTATGTGGGAGTTCGGGCTTGAAACCTAGTAATAAATTAGCTGCCCTTTTAGGCCTCAGAGAGCCCGACTTACAAAGGGATATTTGGTCGCAAACACATGTTCATTTATTTATTTTTCCACCTGATAGGAACCCACAAAGAGATTCCTGGTTGGCGTAAAAGCTTTTATGAGTGCAGACATCGCTGCTAAGAGTGGGGAGAAATAAAAAACTCCACTCAATTGTTGAGAAGTGGGTGTTGCAAAGTGTGGTTTACCTTGGAAGTTTGGGAACGCCCACAAACACTGAAGCAAACATAGTGGCACTAGAGCACAGAATTGAGGGGCCTACTGCTCCCTAATTATGTTTTTTTTAAATTACAAAACCAGTGGTTGGCGGCCCCCTTTCATTTTTTTGCCCTTGTCAGTGAGATCTCCACACTTATCCAGCCATTGACGCTCATCAGGAATCCATCTGAGGTTAGGTACGAGGTAATTTCATTAATTATTCACATAGTTCTATATCTGGTTATTATCTTGCAAAACGAAAACAAAGGCAAACTGACTCCACACAATTCTAAAACCAGTATCCAAAATGAGCACGTGCTCCAACAGGAAACAAGATGAGAAGTTGAGCTACTCTGTGATCAAACTGCAAATCTGTTGGCTCGCATTAGTACATTTTTTAATCTTACAAATGAATACCCTTATTTTCTTCAAATTTATTGTGAGATTTTTAAGTGATAACAAGAGCTGATTATTTAATCCACCCTCCCACATACTGATGGCACCCACTAGCGGCTGTCCGAGGCTCTTACTTGCTGATGCGCTGACTCATAGTTAAGTCATGCAAGTTCATCCATCGGTCTCTGTTCTCCTCTTTTTTCAGCTCCTCTTGCTCCTTCTGGTGCTCCAACTCACTTTGTGTTCTTTCCCGAATTTCTTCTTCCAATCGAGCGAGCTGCATCAGAAACGGCACATAAGTTGAAAACAAGCCGAAAATTCGACTAAACGTTTTGTAATATTAAAAAGAATGTAGAACCGGCGGTAGAGCTTCATTATCTGAAAAAGTGGGAGAAAGAGGGCAAAACAGGGAACCCAAGCTAAGTCAAGGTAAAAAGAGAGGCCAACAGCCACCAACCAAGAGAATCAGAAGGAAGAGAGAGAGTGAGGCGACAGAGGGAGCAACAACAGTAGCAAAGAACAGAAGGAAAAGAAGGGTAGTATGTCTGAATATTGTTAGTAAAAATATCTAGTGACAGAAATATTGTGCCCTAAATATCATTTCTAACAGCATCTTCACATTTTGTGTGGATTTCTACTATTAAATCCTACAGAGCAATATTTTTGTAAACAATATTTAGGACACAATATGTGATATTTTAGTTACAATATTCTGGTACCATACAAAATAAAAACTTCTAAAGAGATAACTTCGTGACAGAGAGCAGCACAGGTGACAGTAGGGGAACCAGAGTATAGATGGCAAATGCCTTGGTCATGGGCTTCCTGGGCTACTGATAATATCTACAGTATTTTCCTTGAGAAACTCATTACCAGGCAAGAAAGGTTACATAACCAGGCAGTACACATTTGGGTTTACCTCCACAAGAGTGTCCATATCAAATGTCCTGAAAGCTCTCCACTAACCCCCCCGATAGAGGCCAGGATGAAATGTAAGGTTCCTAGGACAGTTCTTATGGCCCGCTGGGACAAAGTCGCTGCCCTTCCCTAAAGCCTAAACACTCCGTATTACCCCTAAACACTACCCATTCCTGAACCCTAGACACTGCTTAGTACCGATAAACACTACCTATCCCTGAAACCTAAAAACTCTTTATTACCCCTATACGCTACCCTTCCCTGAACCCTAAAAGTTCCTGACCACCCCAAAATGCTGCCCATACCTGAATCCTAAAACGCTCTTACAACCCCTAAATACTTATGAAACGTAAATCAATAAAGCCATATGTTAAAATATATTTGCTAACATTTTAACATATATGCATATTTTACAAGTAGTAAGTTTAGAAGTGTATTTTGTGAATTGAATTTGTTGTACTTTTTTGCGGGTGTATGGTTTGTGTTAGCATGTCCCACCCAAACCCCCCTTAAATTTTAATAAACCCCTCCCATTTAGTAGTAAGTTTTTCCGATTTTCCAGCCACTGCCCCTTGTACCTTCCACATTTACTACCAAAACATATATCTCCATGTATAGAAATCTCCACACCTGTAGTGGCGCTCTCCCCACAGAAAAGATAGAAGTGGTGGAGACAGAGGTTTGTGAAGTGCATTTTGTAGTACTTTATGGAAGGGATAAGGATAAGGAGTTTTCATAAAAGTAGAACGTGTTGTTAAACACACTATAGATAAAACATTAATTATAACACATCTTCCTATAATGAAATGGAGACACTTGGAATCCAACAAGCAGTGTAAAACACAGTTAAGAGAAAAAAAGTTATAACATATGTATTACTAGAATAAGACTATGGCATTACACAGTCCTGGTGCCAGTTGGGGCTGTTTAGTTCTTAGAATGTGTTTACTCTCCTCTCTGTGACTTCCTGGGCACTTTTGGGCCAGATTGATCAATTCCTAACCCCTGGTACTGTTGGACATTTAGAGAGCCTATCCATGCTTTATGGTTTCCCATCTTCCTGAACTATAATGCTCCCCTTGACCTTAGCTATTATTAATGATTTGGAAAAGACACTTTGTTTACCTTTGTGTGGAATGGGTAACTTAACTACTGCAAGGTCTCCTGTCACCCACTCTTGTTATTTCATTCCGTGCTTCAGGTCTTTTTATGATTTGATAAGGAATTACTCGTTCATTCACTTTGTCTCTTTGTACCCAAACCAGTTCCTCTTCATTCAACTAACTGGGAGAGAGTTTTGTTCTGGAGGTCTACCTTTGAGAGACATGAAAGGGGACACCCCGGTAATGGCATTGGGTGCAGTGTGGTACGACCATAAAATGTTCTGAAGTGATTTGTCCCCTGGTTCACCTGAAACACAAGAAAGTTGCACACATTCTTTAATCATCCTATTCACACGTTCCACAAGTCCATTAGCTCTTGGAGAGTACAATGCTGTTCTCAAATGCTTTATTGACATCTTGGTTAGGAAATCTCACATCTCTTCAGAGGTGAATTGCACATCGTCAGTTACAGGTGTGCCAGGTATACCTTCCACCATAAAGGTGTCAGTCAAAAACTCTATTAGGTGTTTAGTGGTGATGAAGTTTACTACTTTGGTCAGTATCAAATGGGAGTGGTAATCTACCAACACTAACATATACTTGCCCGCCCATTTAAAGAATGTCTGAAGGGTCCAATTATATCAAGGGCAAATTTGTCCCATGGTTTGCTAGGGACCCTTATTGGAGACAGAGGGGATTTCCTTGTGGTTCTGGTTTTATCACTCATAGCACAACTCACACAGTCTCTTACTCTGTCCACCAGAATTGAATCCATACCAAAAAACAAATAATTTGCTCTTACCTTACTCTTAGTGATGTTTCTGCCTAGGTGTCCCTCTTGAGCAAGATTGGCATTTCTACCCCACAATTCCTTGGGTGGCCCCAATTTTTCCCCTCTCTTCACAAGATTGTCTTCAATATTCTGTTCATGTCTCACATCCCAGAAACTTTCAATCTCATCCTTTAATTTACTTGGTTTATCTGGCCTACCTTGAACTATTTGCTCTTTCACAAGTGTCAAGGTTTCGTCATCTCTTGTACATCTTTCCCATTCATCTTTAGTAATACCAACAATTGCAACAGATAGTACGTGTTCATCAATATCACATTCTTCATGCTCGTCACCTACCAAGGGCAATCTGGAATGGCATACTGCTGCTATATTTCTCTTGTATCCTTTCAGACCAAGTGGCCATCTGGCATTGTGGGGTGGCGTGCGTTCCATCCCTTTAGATGTAAAAATGAAAGTGAGTGTTTTGTGATCTATGCGTAATGTAAAAGGTAATTTCCACAGGAAAAATGCAAAGTGATGTTTGGCCTAATAATAGGCTAAAGCTTCCCGCTCTTTAGTAGAATAGTTATGTTCTGAATCTTTGAGAGCATGAGATACAAATGCAACTATTATCTTTCTGCCTTCGTCCATTTGTGTAAGTGTGGCCCCACTTCCTTTAGTGCTTGCATCAGTGGTCAGAATGTTTTGCAGTAGGGTGGGGGCAGTCGATACAGATTGTTTAATTTTGTCAAATGTGTTTTGATTAGTGGAATTCCAATTAAACTGAATACCTTTCTTTAAAAGATCCCTCAATGGAAATGCTAAATCAGCAAAATGTTTTAATTAATTTTGACATATATTCAGCCAGCCCCAGGAAACATTTGAGTTCTTCTTTGGAAGTCAGCCGTGGAATCTCTTTTACTGCCTCAATCAAGTGAATCTTCAGTTTAACCCCATCTTTGGATATGGTGTGGCCTAAATAATCAACTGAACCCACCCCAATGTGACATTTTTCTAATTTGATAGTTAAACCTGCCTTTTTAAGTGCTGCAAAAACTTTACGTAGAGTGTCATTGTGTTCTACCTCAGAGATTCCATAGACTAGAATGTTGTCCTGGAAACATTACACTTTGCTTAAATTTCCTTAAATTTGCTGCATAATTCTTTGAAATGCCTCAGCAGCAGAAGCTAGGCCAAAGGGCATCCTGCAATACCTGAAGGCACCAAAAGGGGTGATAAAAGATGTAAGGGACTTAGAATCAGGGTGGAGCTATACTTGGTGATAAGAAGACGACAGGGCAATAACACTAAAATAATTTGCACCTCTGATAAGGCTCAATATGTTGTTAATCCTGGGCAACCGGAATCTGTCGACCCATATGTGTGCATTAAGGTCTCTTAAGTCGACAGACAAATTCCTTATTTCCCACCTTTTTCGCCACTACTATGGGAGTGAGCCACTCTGAGCTCTCAATTGGTTTGATGACGCCCAGTGCCACTAACCTATTGATTTCTTCCTTTAATGGCTCTTTCATTAGATGGGGAACAGGCCTGACTTCATGCATTACTTGTACTGCATTATTTTTCTATTTCATTTTGTGTTGAAATTGCACAAGGAGACCTAATCTGTCTTCAAATAACTCAGGGAATTCCTTACAAACTTCCTTACCTGTTATTGTCCTTTCTACCAGGAGAACTTGTTCAGTATTGTTGGGATCCAATTTCATTCCAAGTTCCTTTTGGTGCCCCAACCCCAACAAATTGGAACCTTGCTCAGCAATGTATACTTTGCCTATGGTAGAACGACCCTTGAAGGAAATGTGCATGGGTAACAGGCCTGCCAGAGGAATAGGATCTTTGTTATACCTAACCCCGGGCAGAGCTTGCGGAGTGCAGCTACGTGGAGTTCCACGGAGTTGGGGGGAAACTCCGTGGAACACCGCGTAGCTCCGCTCCGCCCCGCCACCCGCCTCCACCCGCATAAATTAAAATAAGGTACTACATAATTTAAAAAGAATAAAAGTAACTTACCTTATTGCGGCGTCCCTGGGCTGCCCTCCTCCTCCTCGCGTACATCTTGCACATACTGCGCATGCACGCGCATTTCTCACAAAGAAATGCACATGCGCGCATGCACAGTTCGTGCAAGATGTATGCGAGGAGGAGGAGTGCAGCCTGGGGACGCCGCAACAAGGTAAGTTACTTTTATACTTTTTAGATTATGTTGTACATTATTTTAATTTATGCGGGGTGGAGGCGGGGGCCCAAATTAGCGGGGGGTGGGCTGGCTAACTCCGCTCCGTTCTCAGCGGAGCGCGGAGTAGGGAAATCTCCGCAGACTCCGCTAGCGGAGCGGAGGTCTCCGCCCGTGTCTAGTTATACCCCCGCAGGTTTACATCCACTTGCTGTGGAACATACCCCTTCCCAGCAAACATTTCTAAGAGTGGATTATTTTCTATAAGGGTTTAAGGTGAACAAGAGGCGGCAAAGACTTTGATCACCACCTCATCAAGCATTAAATCACATGTGATAGTTGGTGCCAGATCCTTCCTTTAACTTCTCAATTTAAAACACATATTTTGTTTTCTTCAACATTAAGAACATCATGTACTTGTTTGGGATCAACATTTTACAACCTCTAGCATAATGTCCTCTCTTGCTACATTTCCTGCATAAACTGGAGTGGGCAGGTCAGCTGGGATTATTAGCCAAGTGGTTGCATTCCCACATCTGAAGTACTTGAATTTAGAATTGTCCGTATTTGCAATAGATTTGCTTTTTGGTTGTGCTTCGTGAATTGCCTGATGTATCTCTTCAACTTTGCTAGTTTCATCCTACTTTTGATGCTCCTTAGCTTCATGTACGACATCCTCCGACATGGATTGTTTTATTTCTTTAGTGCATTAAGCCATGTGTTCCACACTTTAGCAATCTCTATTGCCTCTCTGAGATCAGGATAATGGAGGAGAAGTTTGTCCTGAATCCTCAAATTGTTTGTGCACCTTATAAGTTGGTCCCTGATTAACAAGACACATAGAGTTCCAAATTCACATATATTTGAAAGGCCTCTTAAAACTGTGATGTAACTGGTCACTTTTTCATTTTTTCCTTGTATCCTACTGAAAAATGTGTGCCTTCTAGAACCACATTAATCTTTTGCCTGAAGTGCTCTTCCTATTCGCTATACATAAGTTGGTGTGCGTTGACTTCTTCACTTTCTTCGTCTATAGTGGGATCTATTAAGCTTTCAAAAACTTTCCTGTCCTGTATGCCTAAATTATGCAATAGTATATGTTGTTTTGTAAGCGGAGAACATTTTCCCCACCTATAGTGATCAGGTATGGCTCAAAGAGCTTCACCCACTCCTTCCTTTTCTAAAAAGGACCCCAAACGTCATTCAAAAATGGAGGGGGTTTAGTCATACTTACTGCCGCCATGGTACTACAAGTGAATAAACAGAATTGAAGATAGTACTGCACACTTTATTAGACGCTTCACTCAGATAATAACTGGTTGATTGTAATTTACACTTCTTATTCAAGGTACTGCAGTTTCGGATGTAGTTACTGGGGTCCTCTTTTTATGCTCATTAAGTTATTTTTCCTTTTCTATCCCTTGTTTTAGGAGAGTCCTGTTTCAATGCCTCCTGATTCCCATCAGGAGGAGGAGCTGTCAGGCAGTCACAAGGAGAGGGTGGAGTTAGAGGCATCGACCGAGTGCTGCAGGAAATCCCCGACCAAGTGCTGCAGGAAATCTTTAACCTCCCCTGACAACAACGCTTCCTGTCTTGAGGCTGACTACCACATGCTGTGGGGAATCATCACTAAACTCTCCTCACCATGAGGCCAACCTCCGTCACGTGGAGGATCACAGCCTACACGCTCCAGTGAACTGTCCGCTTCAGCGCTGACGAGTGCGAATTAATTATGAGAGTAACCACCGACAATGCAGGATTCCTCCACCTGCTCACCGTACAGATCGTCTCCTGCACGGCAAGCATACAAAGAAAGTCCTGGCAACTGTGCTAAGGGTAAGGTGGCAGAAATGCTAACCAGAGACTCGCAGTTTCAAGGGGACTCAGGGATTTTCAAACAGTGTCCGAGCCTCCAACACTGCCGAATTTCCGCAGATTTTCTTGCATGACCCCTCATCAGCGTGCTAACAATGATGTCACACCACTTCAGCCACAATGCGGGATTAGGGATCGGTACTAAGAGTTTATCTCCATGTCCTGTCCCACCTCCGGAACATACAAAGTCACTTCACCAAATTTCAGCTCCATTCCTGCGTCAGTTTCACTTTGGAACAACACTTTCAGTAATTCATACATACACCTCACCAGCCCACGCAAACTTGCACTGCATGTAAGTACTAATACATTCAACTTACAGTGTGCGAGGTTGTAGACATAGATCCACGGCGTGTCTGTCCCTATGTGCAATACGCTGAATTTCTGTGACATGCTGTCCTTTATTCAAGAGTGATGAGAATTAGCAAGGGTAGAAGTGTTGCAAGCTGTCCCCTTCACATCTGAGCAATCCCATCGTCCTCGCTAGTGTTAAGAAGAGTGCACTTCCCCATAAGATATGAAGATTTTCCTATGGGCAACTACATGTGTATGTATGTTTTCTCAACTTAATTTGTATACCTTTCTGAATACACTTGTGCCCTTTTTAACTTAATTTGTATACCTTTCTGAATAGACTTATGCCTCTTTGACCTCAAACTCCTCTTAAATCTCGGCTCACACCTAACTGATTTCCAATGTACGGAAATCCTGCTCCCCCCATTTCCGCCCTTACCCCGGACCTCACACTGCGTTTCCACCCAATCACGGGCTACCCCGAAATGCAGACTAGTCGGGAACTCATAACAAAAATCAATAATTAAAATTAAAATAAAAAACATTAAAAACGTTTACCCCGTCTGTAGTTGAGGGGCTACCTGGGCAATGCAGTAAATCAATAGCTGATCGCTCTGAAGCATATCCGATGTCAGGAAGTCTGGCAGTTGGACCCTCCTGTGATCAGCTGCTAACTGCGACCGCAAGTACTCAAAAGCTATTTTTACACCAAAAACCTCACTTTACAGTGAAGGAGCATAAAATGTAAAAGACCTGCTGTAACAAAGCCTTAATTTACATAAGCTCCTCTAACAAAGCCTTAATTTATATAAGCTCCTCTGAACCTTACTAATAAGTCAGGTTGCCTGCCTTCTAAGCCATCTATATAGATTACTAAGTACTACAACCCGTAAAGGAGTATAAAATCTAACATATCTGATGTAGAATCAGATGGTCTTGAGGTACCTACCCCTAACATCAATAATGAAGAAATGAAAAAGATTATTCAACAAGAAATGCTCTCCTGCATGCGCAAAACACTCAATCAGGTCATGTCAACCAAAAAACCCTTAATTGAGGAAGAAGATGGCACTATTGAAACCCAGAAAGGCCAAAACGGGGAATGCAATAAAAAAAAAGGGGGCAAAAGATTAAATAGAAAGAACAACATTGAAAGAACAAGCCCCATGAGCACATTGGGAGGTCTAAGCACCTCAAATAATTTGGGAGGCCTACGCACCTCATCATATAAAGGAGGTCTAAGCACCTCAAACTATAAGGGTGGTCTACGCACCTCAAAAGTATCAGGTGTCCTTAGCAACACAACCTATCAAGGTGTCCAAAGCGGCACACAATATCTAAGTGCTCGTCATGATACACAAGATCTTGAAATTGAACCACAAGGGGACCAAAACATGAACCCGTTGGAAGAATATATCCTTGACCTAACCAGGATGATTTAGACTTCGAGAGTCCCCTATCAGAGGCAGAGCTCCCTTCATCCTCTAAAGAAATTATAACCAACCCACTGGGTGAGGAGATGTTCTCTCCACATAATATCAAACACCTGAGGAGCTCAGAATGGTGGCCCCAAGATCACGTAGCCGCATTCATAAAAAGATGGATTAGGACATCCCCTAGAAAGAGAAACACGAAATATCCTAAGGGCAGAATGTCCCAGACCAGTGGTTCAAGAAAAGGTATGCCTGACACCCAACCTCGACCCAGAATTAATCAAATTCCTATTCAAACTGGGTAGAGACCCCAGGAAGGGCATGAAAAGGTCACTGAAGGCCTGCCAGGATCACATGCCTGATATTTTAGGCCCGCTGACTAGAATAATTGATATGGCGAAAGACAGCCACATTAACAGTACACCGTTAGACTTAGATCTACTAAGCTAAGAGTATGGAGTCAGAAAACCCTGATCCTATTAGGGAACGCGAATGCAGGGATAAATGCAAGCGACGAAGAGTAGTCCTTACCAAGATCAACCCTAAGCTGAGTGACATGGCTGACAAAGAACCCTCAGCAAACCCCAAAGGACTCCTATTTGGAGAGGACATGATCAAGATCTTAGGCAAATATGTCGCAACCTTCACAGCCCTTGACAAAGCTCAGAACAGCATGTGTCGAGTATTCAACCCTTTCGCCAGGGCCGGCAGAAGGGGCCACTCTACCGGCCGTGCCTACCAAAGGCCCTACTACAGACAATGAGGATTAGGTCGACTCAGATTTTTTTTTACAGACTTGGAAAACAATTACACAAGACACCTGGGTTTTAGAAACCATTCAAGGCTTCAAAATAGAATTTTTGAAAACACCGACACAATCCTCACCCCCAAAAAACCTAGTACTGATCACAGTACAACAGAAAATAGTAGAGAAAGAGGTCATGTCCATGATGGAGATAGGAGCAATTATATAAGTACCATGGGATCGAATGAAATTCGTAAGCACTCTCTTTCTGGTAGAGAAAAAAGACAAGGGTTGAAGACCAGTCATAAACCTGAGAGAATTGAACAAATCTCTCATCTACAGACACTTCAAAGTGGAGGGTATCTGCCTTCTGAGAGACATGCTTCTAGAAAAGGACTGGCTAGTGAAGTTGGACTTGAAAGATGCCTACTTCACAATCCCCATGGCCTCAGAGTTCCAACCATACTTCCAATTCACATGGAACTGTTGTCTATTCCAATTCCAAGCTCTCCCCTTTGGGCTATCTTCTGCTCCCTGGTGTTTCACCAAGGTAATGAGAGCTATAGCATCCTTCTTGAGAGAAAGAGGGATACGACTGATTGTCTTTCTCGACGACACAGAAAAATCTATCATGACCCCCTCAAAATCTCTGGAATTATTGGGATTCACTGTAGACACAGTAAAATCACTTTTGCTACTACCCAAGAAGAAAATCACGAAAATATGCAAAGAAATACGACTTGTATTAAAACGAGACCTCTTGTCCCTAAGAGAACTAGCCAGACTCCTGGGCCTCCTATCTTCCTCTATCCAAGCTATCTTTCCGGGTCCTTTACATTATCTCGCCCTTCAAAGAGTGAAGGCAAAAGCCCTCCGATTATGGTACGGAGACAAAGTAACCCTAGACCACAAAGCAAAATCAGAACTGAACTGGTGGTTAGAGAATCTAGATGCCTGGAACGGCAAAGCCATTTTCGGAAACTCCCCAGAATTCATTCTAGAGTCAGATGCGAGCCTTCATGGCTGGGGAGCGTGCTTACAGAATCAGAACACGGGAGTTCTATGGTCCTATACAGAGAGCTCACACCACATAAACTACCTAGAGTTAACTACTGGCCTTTACGCTCTGATGAGCTTCAAACAATCCCTACAAGGCAGATTGGTTATTCTAAAAATGGACAACATATCAGCTGTGGCATACATAAATTGCTTAGGGGTACAAAATCCTCAGACCTATCGAATCTAGCCAAAAAACTCTGGATGTTCTGTCTAGAACACAAGATAGCCCTAAAAGCAGCATATTTACTGGGAAAAAGCAACATCACTGCTGACTGAAATTCAAGATTCCTCCTAGACCACAGCAACTGGAAACTCAACGTGAAAGCCTTCAGAGCTTTAAATCAGTTCTGGGGCCCTCTGGAAGTAGATCTTTTCGAAAGCAGACTGACATTCCAACTGCACAAATATTTCATCTGGATGCCAGACCCCGGTGCTCAAGCAGTCAATGCCTTTTTCCAGCCATGGAAAAGAATTTGAGCATATGCATTTCCCCCATTTGCAATGATCCAGAGAGTCATCCAGAACGTGAGACAAGACCAATGCTCCTTATTACTAATAACCCCTTTCTGGCCCTCCCAGGCGTGGTTTCCGATGAGCTTGGAATTAGCCTTCGAAATACCCTTTCTACTTCCAGCCGCGAAAGGCCTTTTAAGAGACATAGATGGAAGGGGAACATCCCCTAGTCCAGACAGGGACTTTGAACCTTCTTGCCTGGAAAGTGTCAGGAAATATAATGAAATCACAGGTCTTTTGAGACAAGCTACTACACTCCTCCAAGAGTCATGGACTTCTGGAACCCACTATAGAAGCAATAGCATCTGGAGAACTTGGGTACGCTGGTGCCTGGAGAGGAACCTGGATTCCGTGGAGGCTCCTATCGTACACGTAGCAAACTTTTTAGTTTAACAATATGAGAGAGGGCTTACTTACAGATCAATTAATTGCTACAGATCAGCTATTTCAGCAGGCCACACTCTAATAAATGGCAAGAACATAGGGAAAAAATGCCATAATATGCAGAATTATGAAAAGTATCAAACTAAGGAGACCACCTAAACCTAAATACGAAACCCTATGGGATGTTAAGTTACTACTATACCCTTTCACTACCTGGCCTGAGAACAGCTACCTAGATAAGAAGAGATTTTCCATAAATCTAGCGTTTCTTCTCTGCCTAATCTCCTGCCGTAGAGTATCAGACGTTAAAGCACTAGAAGTAACTCAGAGTCTATGACGCCTTTGGTGTCAATTTCGAGAATATTAAGAGAACTAAGACTATGTCAGATTAAATTTTCAACACAAAGTTTAACGCATGCAAAAAACCTTGTGTGGTAGATTGTAAGAAAGAATATGATGCAAGAATGAGCGAACATCATGCGAATGGTGTTAACCAATTACTTATCTCTTTTGTGAAACCCTTCAAACCCATTACATCAGCTTCTATAGCAAGATGGGTTAAATATGCAATGCAATCAGCTGATATTGACCTAAAAAGGTTCCAGGCACACTTAATAAGGGGCGCTATGGCTAGCGAATCATTTTGGAAAGGGGGTAAACTAGATAACATTCTTAAAGTAGCTTATTGGTCAAATTCTAACACTTTTGCTAAACACTATTGTAAACCTATTAAACATATGGCAGATGTAGTGTTACTAAACTAGAAACTACCAACATGCATAATGGTAGCCTCCGGTCTTGTAATGAAATTGTGATTCTCCTAATAACATGACAAGAGAATCTGGATTTCATTAAAGACACGGAGGCTAACATTATCCCACCCTTCCCCTCCCGTGGGTGGATACATGAATGACTGAACAATAGATGCATAATTTATGATACAACCTTTATTCAATGTATTGTTGAAAATTTCATACAACCTTTATTCAATGTATTGTTGAAAGTTTCATACAACCTATTTTCAATGGATTGTTAAAAATGTCATATAACTTGCCCGCTTTGATATTACACCTTTCTCAGTTACATGACAACAGAGCACTTATACTCTTTCTTATTTCAGATAACTCAACATAACTGATTCATCTATACTGCTGTTTCCGCAAGGAAGATGTTCAGAAAGAATTAACTCTGTGTCCCCTTCATTCAAACTTCATTGTTTCTATCCGTTTGGAATGCACACAAAAAAAAAAAAAGAAAGAAAATGTTATACAGAAGAAGACTTACCTTATTACCTCGCATTTAAAAGAGGCAGACTATCCTATGTGCCTGGCTATTGTACATCTGGAAGATTCTATTCTAGATCTGTTTCACTTTATGATGTGTTGCTTCTAAGTGGCTGCTTGGAGTTAGCATTAAAAGAAATATGCATAATGTTAGCCTCTGTGTCTTTAATGAAATCCAGATTCTCTTGTCATGTTATTAGGAGAATCGCAATTTTCCTATATTCAGATTACATGTCACAAGTGCAATCCTCCAACCTCACTCTTCGTCAGCACAATCCGATAACAAGGTTCCAACTGTCAATCCAGGGATTGAATGTACTAACGGAAGGATAACAGGAGTAAATGGGGCAAAGGAGCTCACTAATAGGAAATGGATAATGGGTTTTCTTAAAAGTAGAACATGTTGTTAAACACATACTATAGATAAAAGATTAATTATAACAACAATCAACAACCATCCATCAGTGAACACGCTACTCCTATAAGTACATCTCATGAACTAGAGAAGTCAGGAATATATAACTGTGTACATATAAAAACACCTAGGCACTTTCTAAAGACACATTAGATGGTCACAGAGAAAACTGATGCACATAAATACAACATATTGGGCATCTCGAAGACCTGCTTTGTTGTCACGAAAATTCTTCCTCAGGCAGAAATTCACCTGCAAGAACAGAATCTAGGAATGGAGGCATTGTTGCTCTGATATTCACTGAAGGTAGTTTTTTTTTATTCTGGATGCTTTTGTCATTGTTCTCACTCTGAAATGCTTAATTTCATGTCCTTTTCAGCAATGAAAACAGAGCCGTGAGTTACATCTGATGTAGCCTAACATCTAGGAAGTAAGTCTATAACTTGTGGGTCATACTGATTTTAAGTAATGATTGTCAGACTGGGTTCAGTTTAAATATTGATTTGGTTTTAATTTGTGTTTTAAATTTGAAACTAATTTTCTTGCTATATGAAATTTTCTTCACCCTTCAAGTGAATCAGAATACATTTGATGAGTCAAATTTAATACACCATTTGAATGCTCCAATGTTTGTGCTTTGATCAGATCATGTAACAGGATTGCTGTTGGCAACAGATGGAAAATTAATGTTGCATGATTAAGGGTCGTTGGTTGTTACTTAAATTACTTCATTCAAAGGCCTATGTATACAACTGTCATACTTTTTCAACAACAGATACAGAATTGCTATTCCAGTCATGAGGGATTTCATATGGCAGACAAAGAAATATTTTGGGGGCTCCTGTTTGGAGCAACTTTGAATTTTATTACCCATTTTCTGTTAATTCAAGCCTACATAATGCCCAAAAAACTTTCAGAAATCGGCACATACAATTGAAATGTGTTTTTCTGTGGGACACAAAAATCCTTAAGATGACAATAGGCAAAGAGAGACAGAGGTAGGCACAACGAGGTTGAGATACAGAAATAGACAAAGGTAAGATAGGGAGAAAGACAGATCACTTTCTAAGGGTGCCCCTTTGAATATGTGGGCCCTGCTCAATTGTTTCAAAATTAATATTCAAACCTTAAACAAAAACTATGTTCAAAGTGAATTTCGTTACTTATAATGAGTGTGACTCCCAAGTCATAGACTTACTTTCACTGAAAGGATCAGTTGTATGAAGAATTCAGGTACAGCTTATGCTCAGTTAGGGATTGCTCCAGACCTGCATGATTAATGTAAATGCCTCTTTAATCTTGCGTTTCTATATCGCATGATTAATGTAAATGCCTCTTTAATCTTGCGTTTCTATAGTAATTATAGCCCAGTGCATGGAAAATTCTGAATATGGTTGACCACCTTCAAACCACAGATTTCACAGGCAACTTAGGGGGGGTTAGGGTCCTATTACCTTGCTAGTACTCCCAAACACAATCATCAACATATTCTGGATCTGGTCTTCTCACACAACGTCAACACAGTCCTGCTCCAAATCCACTCAGGTCCAACAGAAAAGAAAGCAGGCGGACAGGGTGCTTGTTACAAACCAGGGATTAAAACCACTAACAAATGGCACAATCTTTAGTTGACCAACATGGCCAACCTGAAAAGAAATACCTGGAATTTAGAATGTCCATTGAGTAAAAACACTCAGAACAGGCTATGAGCCTAAGCAAGATAGACTGGACCAGATGCCACAGTGCACATAGCGTGCCAAAATGACACCATGGCACTCTATCTAAATGAGGAAGCAGACAAATCAAACAATCTTTTCAAGTTCTACTTTGAAATCTCCAACTTGGAGTAAAAACTCTCTCTGCATCAAATAACAGCATTGCAAATCCCTCTCACGCTTATTTAATAAGATAGGAAACAGGTTGAGAAGCTTGAAGTTGTTGGTAGAACCATATTCGAGACAAGGACCAACTTGTGGAATTGATCACATTCTCTGACCTGCTAAGTTACCAAACCCTACCCATGCAAAAATAGATGGAAGTACCTGAACCATCTTGAAATGGATCTGATACTTTCCTATGAGCAAGAGTCAAGAAAGCAGAAAATGGAGCCTTCCAAATGGCTATGAAAATGGTTTAAAGTGGCCAATCGGAGAGTTGCGGCCATAGCTCTACTTCCGAATGAAATGAAAGAAGGATAGGAATGGAGCTATAATGGAGGTATTGATGGTAGGCAGTGAAAACAAAAACACCCTACTCATCATGTTGTTATTGGTCCTGGGAGAGTTCTGGACCTTGTCATAAAAATACAAAAGTACATTGAAGTCTTCTATGATTTGAATCTATTGTTCTACGCCCAGATACACATTGTAGTCAAGTAAAAGAAAAAACCTACAATATAACATACAAAGGAAAGTAGTCACAGAAGTCCATTTAAGTCATGTTGTACCAAGAGGTTCTGGTGATGGACTACTTGAACAAATGCAAACTTAAAAACCCTGCCCCCTACAAAAACAGCCAGGATGGGCCTAAACCTCAAATGACAGGAGCAGATGATGCCCACCTTAAATCATTTCACGGAGTCCTGGTGGAACAAAGGATAAATCTAAGATATTGTGCAGCATATGGTACTCCCAGAAACTTCTTCGGGTACTAGCACGTCACAGTGGAATCCCATCTTAGCTACCCCTCATTGAGAATCTTTTCAAGAGAAAGACACTACAGCGCTACGTCTCATACTGCTTTGATGCTGTGGTCTGTTTCGTACTTGTGACAATTGCAAGCCTCCTTCCAGCCTGAGCTCAGCAGCAGCTCTCCCTCTGTCCTGCTGCCCACCGGACTGCCTTCAGCCAAGATGCTGCAGTGCTGTCTTTCTCCAGTCTGCCACACAAATGCATTTTTCTGACCCCCCATCAGCCAGTTGCAATCTCTTGATTTCACTGTTCATCTCATAGCCCTCTTTTAGCACTGCCTTTCTATCTCAAGTTTTTCTTTTTTTTCTCTTGCTCATTCCTCTTTTTTTCTTCCCTTTTCCCTCTCTCTGTAGATTTTAGAAGCAACTCTCCTCCCTTCTCTACCGGGACCCTCAGGATTCAGATGCATACCCATGGTCAGCCTCAGGCTACTCTCCTCTTACTGATCTCCCTTGAGTGTACAGTGGGCAGGAGGCTGTTGGCTGATGCTACCTGCCCTTCAGCCCAACTTATGGAAGGAATGATGTAAACCTCCCATGCCCATCATGTCGCTTCAGGATCACTAGTGGAGATTCAAGAACAGCGACTGCACTGCGACTTCTGCTCTGGGAACATTAACAGCCTTCCCCACTCCATGCCCAATGCCATCCTGAATCCCATTAGCTCCAAGATATTCCCGTGTCCCAGCATGCGGTGCTTAACTGCCTGCCTGTCCCAGCGTTGCTAAATCAAGTGAATTTTATTGAAATGGAGCTCTTAAGAGGGAAATCAGATTTTAGTAGGATTACAAGGATTTAAATAAGAGAACAAAGGCTCCCATTATAAAGAGTCCATGAAACAAAGCGATTGTCAGTCCTATGACAATGACTGAAGCCTCCTTCAAGAAAAGCAGCCCGGTGGATGGAGCACAGATCAGGCAGACGAGGAGACTGCTCAGGGGTTGGAGCAGTGACACTGCACATATTTATAGCCGGTGAGTGCTCACAGACCAGGAATTACGCCTCAGAAAGGAGCAAACAGTCACTTTTACCTGTGTTTACAGCTGGGAAAAGTCCTTATAGCAGGAATTATTTCCACTAAACTACATGCTGACATGTATGTTTACATGCGTGGAACGTTCTTTTGACAGGATTGATCCATGAGAGAAATATGCTCATACACATGTATTAATATTTCGAGGGTCATAGTAGTGGCTATGCTGCATTGGAGTGAGGGGGAGGACAATTTAGAGGAGGAGGGTCTGGTGAGTGAAGATTTTGGCATGGTCAAGGAAACCTCTCTTATCGGGGTGGGCCCTCGGGGGAGGGGAGGCTTTTGGGGCTCATTTGGGTAGCGCGGGGCTGCGGGGAAAAGGGGGAAGGACTTGTTGGGGCTCTGGAGAGGTGGGGAGCAGGGCGCAGGGCGCCAGCACACCAGTCCTGTCTTCTTTCTTTCAGGGGCAGGAAAGGCGCAACGTTCCGGACTCAGTAGAGCTGGGGGCAGCTCGACAGCACCAAGGGGAAGAGAGGGCTGGGCCCAGGCGGTTCACCTGACGCCGGCGGGAGATCCCACAGTCAACGCACAAAGGTCCAGAACATCCTCGTTGGCCCCAGCACCTGGTAGGTCTCAAACGGCCTCTGGTACTTTAGAATTCACGAGTGTGTGAGGGGCGGCGGTGAACCGGCAGTGGCATTAAAGAGGATTTGAGGATGTGGTGCATCTTCTTGCAGGACTGCAACGGTATTTCTTTGGCGAGACAAGTGGATATTGACTGGGATGTGCAGATCTTTTCGAATGGGGCGGTAGGACGGGGTTTCGGTTTGTATTGGCAGGGGAGATGTGGGCGGAGCAATGGCCGGCCACATGGGCTAATGGGGGTAGGAGCATTGCCTTCTTGGAGCTCTTTCCTTTGGTGGTAGCGGTGACTCTCTGGGATGCGGAGTTGGCACAAAGAAGGGTGTTATTTCGGGTGGACAACATGGCTGTAGTGGTGGTGGTGAATAGACAGTCTTCCAAGGACATGCAGGTGCTGAAGTTGTTACAGGTTTTTGTGCTGGGAAGCTTGCGCTATGACATAACTTTCAGAGTGCGCCATGTTCCAGGTGTGGACAATGACATTGCGGATGCTTTGTCTCATTCACAGTGGGGGAGATTCCGTCGGTTAGCCAAGGATGTGGACAAGGACCCGACGCCCATGTTGGAGAATTTGTGGTCTGTAGGTAACGCCGGGTGATACAACTGGTGGTAGGGCCATTAGCTGATTCAATGTGCAGGGCATATGTACAGGCTTGGAGGGAATTCTTGGCATCGGGGGCACTGCGCCGGGCAGCTGGACAGGCACGGAGTGAAGACATGGTACAATATATCTTGGGGCTGATTGAAAAAGGTCTGTCGCGGGTGACTATTTCTAGGAGGTTGAATGGTTTAGCTTTCATAGGTAAGTTGTTGTGGGGATACCCCCCATCTGCCGGGGAACTGGGTTGTAGGATATTGGAGGGTTGAGCACGGGAGCAGGTTCAGCTGGGGAGGGTTAGGAACCCTTTATCTTTGAATCTGTTACACCAAGTGTTTTAACAATTACCTGAAGTTTGCTAAGACACATGGGAAACTTGTCTTTTTTAAACAGTAATGGTCTGGATGTTTTATGGGGCTTTTAGAGTATCAGAATAACTGGGGGATAGGGGCAGGAGAGGACTCTTCTGAGAGGAAGTGATACAGGCATAGGGGAGATGGGAGGTGTGGATTCGTCAATTCAAAACAGATCAGAGGGCCCAAGGGATGCGAGTCATCTTGAATGCAATGGTTACTACTGGAGCGTGCTCGGTAGCAAGGGGCAGGCGCTGGGTGGAGTGTTGCGGGAAGACTAGCGGGATGGTTTTCCTCCATATGCAGGGAGGCAAGGTGACAGCGTACCAGTTATTGGTGATACTCCGGGCAGCATTGGCCCGGCTTGGGGTGCAAGCAGCTGACTATGGCACGCATTCTTTCCGCATTGGGGGCGGCATCAGAAGCAGCAAACGGGTTGGGCACAGGAGGACATCATGCGCTTGGGTCGCTGGTCGTCGGGATGCTATAAGCACTATGTGCGGGGACTGGAGGATGAGAGTAGTGCATCGGATGCGACTTGGTGAAACGCTTACTGCTTGTTTGTTTCTTTCCAGGTGCAGTAGAGGGCCCTGCGTCTGAGGAAGTGGTGATTTGGATAGCGGGCCACTCGCTCATCAAATAGGCAGCGATACAAGAAGTACAGAAGGGGGTGGGGGGCAATTTGGGATTTAATGAACACCTTTTTCAAGTCACCTGGAAAGGAAAAGGAGGTATGCGGTGGACCGATTTTTGCACATGTTAAATGGTAGGATGGTCGAGTCTCGGTGCCCAGTTGTGTTGCTTCTTCACCTGGGGGAGAATGACTTGGTCAGAGAGAAGGGGGTAGTGTTGTTGAGAACTATGAAGAGAGATTTGTTCAAAATTAATGAGCAGTGGCCAGTGTGTTTGTGTTGTGGACCGAATTCATGCTGTGGTGGTCTTGGAGCGGTGCAACCAAGCTGGGGGCAATAGACAGGGAGATGGTGTGCTTTTGCAGGGAGATGGGCTTTGGCAAGTTTTGTCACTCTGATATTAAATTTGAGGCCACAGAGTTTTTTAGAGGTGATGGAGTACATTTGGCTCATATAGGCATGGATTTGTATTTATTGGAAATCAGGGAAGTTTAGGTAAAGTTTTGAACTTGAAACGTTAAGGAGTTTGCCCGACAGTGGAGCCGATACCTGGGGGGGCTGAAAAGGGGGTTAGTTTCACAACCCTCCTTGTCTGGGTGGCTGGGGGCATGAAACGTTTGACAGGAGTTTGCAGAAGTTGCTTGGCCTTGCCAGTTGGGGAACCATGTGCAAGGGGAGGGTAGGCAGGTAGTTAAAGGTTCAATTTAGGACATTTGGTTACTTACAGGTTCATATAGGTACTCATAGGATGTAGGGGGAATTGAAAGTTGGAAATGTTGTAATGCAATACAGTTAATGAGTTAGCTGCAGGGTGGGTATGTTTGGGTGGATCGTAGGGGTGGGTGTGGTATAGGGGCTAGCTCACTGGCTGTATAGAGAGGTTTTAGTTTTGTAAGGCAGTTGCCCAGGAAATGTTGTGATGTGCACCCGTTGCAAGAAAGCGGCCTTTTCCAGACACAAAAGTGGTCAGTGTTTGTACTGCACCCCTCCCTCCCAACTTGATTGTTTTACTTACATTTATGTTTGTTGAAAATTGCCTCTTAGCCTAGCAGGCTGGCATAGACTGGTTACCGAGGACCTACCCGAGTTTTCACATGTTTCCTGAATATACTTCGGGCGTGACACGAGACGAGAACGCAGAAGAGGGATTTCCAGCACCCGGCACACCTTGACCACAGTCACTGGATGTGCAACCTCCATCACAGCAACAGACATGACACTTAAAATGCTTCTGGCACTTGACATACTGTCAGTATGTACTGAACAGCCGTATACACACATTGAAACACAGTGCGTGCATGCTCAGTCCGTGAAAGAACCACACACATGCTGTTCTCTGTCTCTCTCTCATGCACCTAAACACACACATATACATGCACACATACATTGCACTTCTATACCCCAGCACCAGTACTGTCTCAGATAGGTTTAACCTATGTTTATGCATGCATGTGTTCACTCGTCTATTCATCCAGCCATCTATTCATCACTCATGTATTCAACTATTCATTAGTGCATTCACTCACCTATTAATTGCACTCACTCTTCTGTCCAACCAATTACTCATTCTCCATTCATTTGTTCAACCATCAGCACATCTGTGGACGCAGCCAGGCCTATGAGCTTAACCAATACACTGGAGACCACATGTTAAAAAGCGGGCTCATTGTGTACCTGGCAGATGGCTCTCCACCCCCACCGCGCAGCAGAGGTCAAATCCTCCGCAACCCTGGCAGATGACTGTCCTCCCTGTTTAGAGATTCCAATCTGCGTGACAGGGACCTCCTTGCTGAGAAGGAAACTGTCCTGCCAAGACGGTTCCCTTCACAGCATTGAAGGTTTGCTGAGTGGGTGCCATGTTTAAAGCGTCTGCTCTTCTAACTATTTTGTTCATTAAGAACAAACTCCCAAAGCGGGAGTTTATTTTCTCTGAACCAAAACTAAATGGCCCCTGATGCACAGGGAGCTTTTGTCCTGCACGTGGGTACTATTTACCATTTTCCATGCTTGTGTCTACCATGCTTCGATGAGTGACGGTAGTCCCACCCTCACTACAGCAGGATGGCTGTCACTGTGGCCCAGCAGTCCTATGGCAGACAGACCTCTGGGTCAGGGGTTACCGATGGCAGAGAGCAGAGTGGAGTCTCCACAGGTTTGGTGGACAGAGGGCCTGCCCATTTATGGGTTTCCCCTGCACCGCTAGAGCCTAAATAAGGGCTGAAGGTTTTACTGGAACATGAAAACTAATTTAGGACTATGATATAACTAAAGAAAAACATAAATGCACACCTCTAACGTTTTATGTATATCAGCAAACTTGGCCTAAAATTATATGTGTCAAGACTTGCATACTTATTCATGTATACTGAGTGCTCTGTAGAAGGAAACCTGTTACCTATAAGTCTCCAGAGAGGGGCTTGCTAAGTTCCTAGTTGTAGGAAAGTAGGATCTGCTTCTTATGGTTACCCCCACTTTTTTGCTTATGTGATGCTGTTTTTGACTAGTCTGACTGGGATCCTGCTAATCAGGACCCCAGTCTATCTGCTTTCTCCCTAAACTGTTGTGTTAGTACCTAGGTACAATCCCAGATTGGATACTGGGGTACCCTTATCAGTCCCTAGTATATGGTACCCATGTACCCAGGGCATAGGTACCCCAGAGGTCTCCCATGTGCTGAAGCATGCATTATGCCACCCATGAGAGACCATGCAAAATGGAACTACAGGCCTGCCATTGCAGCCTGTGTAAGTTGGTGCATGCACCACTTACTAAAGATATAGGTTTACTATATCTAAGGGTCACTGCACTTAAAACCTATAAGTCACCCCTATAGCAGGCCTTTACAATCCTGAGGGCAGGGTGCTTGGTTCTAAGTGAGAGAGTTCCCCTGCATGAGCAGGACACCCCTGCAGCCTATGGAGTCCATTCTCCCGGGTTGGCAGTGAAGCAGCCATGTACTATATAGAGGGGCACCGCGTAATTACGTGATGACCATCTCGAAACTGGCTGCAACGAATCCTATCATGTTTGGTATCAAACAAGTTGCAATCATACCCCCACACCGTAAACTGTGTGGGAGGTATGATTCCAAGCACACAATAAACGGTGTGGGAGGTATGATTCCAAGCACTGGGAGAGCCCTCCGTTAGGCTCTCAGTGTCCCCGGTACCAGCCTTCTTGACCCAGGCAGCACAAAATGGTTGCTGCCGACCAGAGACACATTTCTGTCCTCCTGCTGCTGAGCCAAGCTCGAGCAGAAGAAGGTGAAACAATAGGCATCCTGTCACAGGGAGGTGTGACCACCTCCCAGACAGGATTTAGTGTATTAGGGCTGGGTGGGTGCTCTTGCCAGCACCAGAAAGTCTGCATGAGGGGCACATTTGGTGTCCCTGTGCATAGTCCAGTTCAAACCAGTGCTGGGAGCCGTTGGCTCCCGCTCTGGTGCGAAACTGGACAAAGTACATGGGAGTAACCTCCCCCCTGTCCAGACCCTCCCCTGGGAGGGTCCCCTGAATCTTCCCAACCCTTTCCCTAGGGTACTTTATGGCTTACCTGGGTGTAGGTCCCTACATTCATCGTGGGATAAGATTCAGATCAGACATCACTGCACTTCTACCGCCTGGACTTCGCTGGACTTCGTTTGGGCCTGACTTCATCTCCCTTCCAGTCTGCTGCATCATCTGTGCCTGTGCATCATACAGGAACCTTCCAAGACCTGTGAAGCATCAAGGACAACCGAAGTAAACTCCCTTGGAGTGAAGGAGTCACTCCCCTGCATTCGCAGGGACCGCAACTAAGTCGACCTGTCTGCAGATCCTGAACTCCTCCGGACTCTGTGGGCTCTGCAATCCAGGTGGTGGTTTTCCACAGCTCCCGAGGACTGCTCTACCCTCTCACCAAGTTTGAGGCCAGTAGTCCTCGAGGGGGTTGCAATTACCGAACCCCTGGATACCGCGTCCCCTTTGCAGTTGCAAAGGCTTGTTGTCATCTTTGCAAGAAGATCTTCGGGCTCCAAGTAGCCCCAACCTCGAGCATCTCCAGTGACCAGAATCTTCAGCCACACCGCATCGTGTGCATCGTGACTTGCATCTTTTGGTGAGCTGCTTGAGGTCCTCTCGTTACTCCAGTGCCTCCGGCCTGTGGGTTCACTTGAGGGTCACTTTTGTTTTTTTCAGGCTCCCCTGCTTGCTCGGGGCCTACCAAGGCTTCTTGGTGCTCCCGCTGGACACCGACCTCTCAGCACTCGACATCCTTCATGGGACAGCTCGTATATGACTCCTGGTTGTCCTCAGCGTCGCCTGGTCCCCGCAGCTGCAGAGTCAAAGTCATCGATATCTCTCTTGAAGCACCCTACATCGGTGGGCATTCGTCTACCAAGCTCCTGGTCACTCCTAAGTGACCCAGACTCTCTCCCCTTTGCTTTCAGGTACTTCTCTTCAAGAATCCACGTTTGGATTCCTACGGACACTTTCTCCTCATCCAGCAGCGGTACTTTCCTAAAGTCCTCGATTGGGTTCGACGGCGGTTTCCGACACCTCCTCACACCTATGCACCCGGCTTCCCTGGGATAGGTAACTTGGGTACCACGGTATCCACGGGTGGGGTGGCTCTCCAACCTTCTGTCTTCCATGGGGTTTCTTCAGGGTCCACTGGGAAGGGTCCTTAATTTTTAAAACTCCAACACGTAGAGTTGTACGGAGCAAGCGGTCGTGTTCCCACACTGCACGCGCCCTCCGTGGGGTCCCTATCTACTCACCTTGGGTGGTTCCTTGGGGTCCCAGCAATTCTACGTCCTCTCGACAGTGTCTTGACTCGAGTCGTGTTTCTTATACCACTTTCTTAGTATATAGTTTGGTCCCCCCCTGGGGCCCACTGTGTATTAGTGCTATTTACTGCGATTTCTTTGCTGAAGTATTGTGTGCTTTGTGTCTATCTCCGTGTAGGAGATACTGTAACGTACTGGATAGGGTTATATAATAAATACATATTTTTATAAATACTTTGTGTGGTTATTTTTCATTTAATCTATACTATAAGATTGCATTCTGGTGAAACAAGTTGCTTTACACTCCTTCAAGACTAAGGGGCCGATTCCGATTTGGGCCAGAAATCTCTCCGACCGAGCCGGACCCGGAGAGATTTCCGACCGAATCGGACTCGTGCAGCCCAACCGAACGAGTACGATGCGTCCGTATGCTATCGTACTCGAGTCGGTCGGACTCCCATTGAAGTCAATGGGAGCCGGTCGGTACAACACGTACTGCGGCTCCCATTGCCTCAATGGGTGCGAGGCGAACAAGGGCGCCCCTACAGCGGGTACGCGGAGAAGCGACTCACGCCGTACACGCACAGGTAGGGGGACCCATGGGTCCCCCTGTGTGCGACTCGCGCGGCTACGCATACAGGGGGTCCGACACGGACCCCCGAAGTACGGCTCCAACTGCTCTTTCGAGCCGGACGGCGCGTGTCGGTCGGACTGCTCGCGGCGCGCATCGTACTTACCCGGCCGGGGAACGTCTCCATTGCGCGGTGCGATTCGTGTCCGAGCGAGTCGGTCGGTGCGGTTAGACCCGGGAACGAGTCGGTCGGAGCGGTTGGGATGCCCGAACGAGTCGGTCGGCGAATTCGCATCGTACTCACTCGTCCGGACGCGCGTACGAATCGGTCGGTAAATAGGGCTCCGAATCGGATCCGGTTATGCCGAATCCGATTCGGAGCCCTACCGGCCGAGATCGGAATCGGCCCCTAAGCCTGAAGGTTGCTCTCCACAGCTACCACTTAGAGAACTTTCTGTGGTTGTCTAAGACCTCCTAAATCACCATAAGGGTTGTCTGGACTGGTGCAAGGTGCCCACTTACATTAGTGGATATCATATACCAGGCCAGCTTTTCACATTGGTGTGCAGCGGTTGGTATTCAAGCCTGCATTGTTTTACCAGATAAATCTTTGTATTGATTAACTGAAAAAACACTAGTACTAGGCACATATAAATACAAGCTTAGAATAGTAAGTTCTACTGAACTTAGGGTTGGGTAAGTCAAGGGTCTAGCACACCCTTTCTCCAGCCTCAGAGAGTTTAGTTCTCACTAGGTTAGGTAGGTGCAACACCACACCACACTTAGTATGTCTACTAAAGGAGATGCCAGTATCTCTGCCTTCTAGATACAGTGAACTTTCGTTCCAAGAACTGAAAGCACTGTGTGCATCTAGGAAGCTGAAGACAGGGAGAAGTGCCAACACTCAACGTCTGGTAGAGGTGTTACTGTTAGATGACCTGAGGAAAGAAAGCCTCTGGGTCAGATGAACAGGACAAAGTGAGTGGGCAGGGGAATGAGGATAGGACAGGAGGGGGACCCCTCTTTGACCTAGAATCTAACCCTGACCAGGTGGAGCCTGATGACTTCCACCTGGACAATTCAGACCTCCCAGAGGAGGATCCAGAGGGCCAAGAGGATGCCCCCTTTGAAACTTCTGGGAAGGTACAGAGTAGACCCAGGAGGTCCAGATCCTCCTCTGTAGAATCCAATGCCTCTAGACAGTCAGTAGGGACCTCCATTTCTAGTAAAGGAGGGAACTCTTTGGATAGGGAGTACCAACTGCTTGAACTTGAGAAAGCTAGGCTTAGGCTCAGGAAAGAACAGTTGGCCCTTGACAGAGAGTCCCTAGAAGTCCAGAAGGCTAGGAAGAAATTGGGACTAGAGTCCCATGGTGGCAGCAACAGTGTCCCTAGAATTAAGGAACATTCCTTTGAACATAGGAACCTGAGCAAGATTGTCCCTCACTACCATGTTTGGGATGATATCCACAAATGGATAACTGCTTTAGAGAGGTAAAGTGCAGAAGGTCCCTCAAGAGCAGTGGGCAGCTGTCTTGTGGCTCTCCTTTGCTGACAAAGGTAGAGATAAGCTCCTCACTGTTAGAGAAGAGGATGCTGACAGTTATTCAGTCTTGAAGAGTGGTCTCATTGATGGGTTTGGCTTAAACACTGAACAATGCAGGATTAAGTTCAGAGACACCCAGAAGGCACAGAATCAGGACTGGGTAGACCTTGTGGATAGTGCTATTAAGGCTCTGGAAGGTTGGTTGCTTGGCAGCAAAGTGCATGATTTTGATGGATTGTACAATTTGATTATGAGGGAGCAGATCCTTAATAATTGCCAAAATCAGCTATTGCATCAGTACCTGGTGGACTCAGATCTGTCTTCTCCCCAAGAATTTGGAAAGAAGGCAGATAAGTGGGTCAGGACCAGGGTGAAGCAGAAAAACCAGAACAATAGTGGTGACCAGAAGAAGCAAGATTCTTCTAAAGCTCAAGATAAGGGTGGGGACAAGGGTAAAGACAAAGAAGAGTCTTCACCAGGGCCCCAAAAATCTGCATCTGGGGGGAGTCACAATCCACCAAGGGAAAAGGCAAAAATAAACCTTGGTGTTATCTCTGTAAACAGCAGACCCATTGGACAAGGGATACTGATTGTCCAAAGGCCAAGGAAACTACAACTACTACCACTGCCCCTAAGGAAACTGCACCCCCTAGCTCCAGTACAAGTGGTACTACAGCAAACAAGGGAATAGTAGGGTTAACCTTGGGATCTGAGTTGGGTTCTGGGTTAGTCAGAACTCCAGCTCAGGCTGTCCTAGTCTGTGATGGTGGCATAGATCTTACCACCTTACTTGTCAGTCTCTGTAACCGGGGCAAGTACAGACAACAGCCTTTGATTAATGGAACAGAGTCTATGGCCTACAGGGACACAGGGGCCAGGGTCACAATGGTGACAGAGAAACTTGTGTCTCCTGGACAAATCATACTTGGCAGAAATGTACCAAGTGACCAATGCAAACAATGTCAGGACTGACCATTCCTTGGCAGTTGTTAATTTCAGCTGGGGAGGGGTAACTTGCCCTAAAAAGGTTATGGTAAGTTCAGACCTACCAGTAGATTGTTTATTGGGCAATGATTTGGAGACTTCAGCCTGGGCTGAGTTGAATTTAGGACTCATGCAACAATGTTGGGCATCTCTGCAGATGTGGATCCTGGAACAATGGACCAGGTGCCTTCCAAGAGAAGGAGCAGGAGGGGTAAGGCTGTGTCTTCCACCCAGACTCAGAGTGAGGATCAGTCTCTGGAAGAAGATGATCTTGGTCCCTGTGAAGGAACTGTCCCAGATGAACTTGAGCCTGATCAGGTTGAGTTCTTGGGGACACGGGGCCCTTCCAGGGCAGACTTGAGTTTGGAGCAACAAACCTGCCCCTTTCTTGAATCCCTCAAACAGCAAGCTGCTGCTGAGGCTGCTGGGAATGTCAGTGTGTCCCACAGGATCTACTGGGATGAGGGACTCCTTTATTCAGGGGGTAGAGACCCCAAGCCTGGTACCACCAGGAGGTTGGTTATACCTCTGAAGTTTAGGGGCTTCCTACTCACCCTAGCACATGACATTCCCCTGGCAGGACACTTAGGCCAAAGTAAAACTTGGGACAGGCTTGTCCCTCACTTTCACTGGCCTCACATGTCTGAGGACACAAAGGAGTTTTGTCGCTCCTGTGCCACTTGCCAAGCCAGTGGTAAGGCAGGTGGCACCACAAAGGCCCCCCTGATACCACTTCCAGTGGTGGGGGTTCCCTTTGAGAGGGTTGGGATTTGGGATTGATATCATTGGTCCCATGAACCCTCCTACAGCATCTGGGCACAGTTATATTCTAGTGGTGGTGGACCATGCCACTAGGTACCCAGAAGCAATTCCCCTTAGGACCACTACAGCTCCTGTGGTGGCAAGGGCCCTCTTGGGAATTTTTTCCTGGGTGGGCTTCCCTAAGGAGGTTTTACCTGACAGAGGTACAAACTTCATGTCAAGTTATATCACTGCAATGTGGAAGGAGTGTGGTGTAAATTACAAATTCACCACCCCTATCATCCTCAATGCAATGGGTTACTTGAGAGATTCAACAAAGCCCTCAAGGGCACTGTTAGACCTGGCATCCTTGGCGTGGGTCTCCCTTCCATTTTGTTATGATGCCTCCTATGTTATTGATCTGTTTTTGCTGGTGTTAGATGCTTTGGGCACTGTGCCACTGCTATTCAGTGCCACAGTGCAAGTGCTCCCTATGATAAATTATGTGATGGATTAGTGACTCCATGATTGGATGATTGGTTTACTTGTCAGTCCCTAGTACAGTGCACTGAGTGTGCCCAGGGCTTGTAAATCCAGTGCCGCTGGTGGGCTTGCAGCACTGGTTGTGCCACCCACAGAAGCGGCTTGTAAAATGTGCCTCAGGCCTGCCATTGCAGAGCCTGGGTGCAGCCTAGGGCTGCCATGTCGACTTGGTGAGTACACCCACTTACCAGTCCCTAAACCTTCCCTTTACTGCATGTTGGTCACCCCTAAAGTAGGCCCTAGGGCAGGGTGCATTGTAAGTATAAGGTAGGACATGCCCTGGTGTGTGTGGCATGTCCTAATAGTGAATTACAGCCATTTTCGTTTTTCACTATTGCAAGGCTACCTGCTCCCCATAGGCCAGAATGGGCAGACTGACTATTACACCTTATAGTCAGAACTGACCCAGGGAACATGGTAGAAAAACGAATTTAGTATGCCTGAACTCAGAATGATAAAATACATCTTTTAGTGAAGTTGGTTTTAACATTCTGTGTTTGAAAATACCACTTTAGAAAGTGGGTATTTTCTTGCCTAAACTTCCAAGCCTGCCTCTGCTAGGTTGTGTATTCCTTGTCTGGAGATTGAGTGACAGGGGCTGGGGGTGGCTACAGGAGACAGGGTGAGTCAGCACAGGGCTGAATAGAAAGATCTGCATCCAGAGTGGAGGGAGGAGTTGCACCTGGGTCTGAATAGGGCTGTGCCTGCCTTCCACAATGCTGGCTCCACCTCCTGCCGGGCGGCTGAGCACTCTGCCCCACATTCTGAAAGGAAAGAAGGAGTCAGAAAAACAAAGTGCTCCAGGACTGACCAGAACTGGTTTTGGACTAGGCAGAGGCCTCTCTGCCTTCAGAGAACAAAGAGAAACTGTGTATAAAAAGGGGACCCAGACCCCTAGGAAATTAGATCACTTTGGGAAACAAGAAGAAACCTTTGCTGAGGAGCGGAACCAAGAAGAAACTGAGGAGAAGACTATCCCTAAGCTAGAGGGATCTGCCTGCAGTGGTTGCCTGACTGCCAAAGGAAGGAGAAAGGACTTTGTGTGCACTTTTATTCAACTTGTGAAGGATCTCCAAGGGCTTGAGAAAAGAGCTTGCCTCCTGCTGAAGTCTCAGGGACAACAGACTTCAACCACCAGCTCCCCAAGAATCCTTTGGAAGTGCCTGCTGCTGTTTTGGGCCTTCTGAAGGGACTGCGTGTCGCAAGGAGCTGGAAGCGCGACTCAAGAGGGAGAAGCGTGTCACCGTCGCATCCGCTGCCGTCGCATCACGGAGATGACGCCGCTGTAGCTGTCGCATTGCACCGCATCTCGAGAAACGTCCCGCAACCCCGAAGAAGCGTGTCGCCGTCGCAGCCGCTGCCGTCGCATCGTAGATGTCGCCGCTGTAGCTGTCGCATTGCACCGCATCGAGAGAAGCGCCTCGCATCCACGGAGAAGCGTGCCGCCGTCGGAGCTGCTGCCGTCGCATCACGAAACAAGGGTGTCGCCGCTGCAGTTGTCGCATCGAGCGGAAGCGTCTCGCAACGTCGGAGAAGAGTGTCGCCGCTAAAGCCGCTGTCGTCGCATCACGGAACAAGGGTGTCGCCGCTGCAGCTGACGCATCGAGCCGAGACTTCTCGCAACATCGGAGAAGCGTGCCGCATCAGGAAGAACTTGACGTCTTTATTTCTTTGCACCAGAACTTTGTCGCATCTCCATCTCTGCAACACTTTCGTTGTAGAAACGTGACGCATCGTAAGGTACATTGACTCAAAGTGTCGCATTTTAAGACCTGAAGAGAACTAAGCTAAACCTACCATTTTAAGTACAGTATTGTGGATTTTTGTCGTTTATGGTCTTGTGTTAAATCTATATAAAGAATACTTATTTTTGATATAAAACTTGTGTGGTGTCCATCTGTAGTGTTGTCACTGGATTACTGTATGTGTTCACAAATGCTTAACACACTGCCTCTGAGATAAGCCTGTCTGCTCGTGCCAAGCTACCAAGGGGGTGAGCAGGGGTTATTTTAGGAGTGTACCCCCCTACCCTGACTAGAGGCGAGGGTCCGTATTTGTCACAAGTACCTACCTGTGCCAACTAGAGACCCCCAAATCTAACATTGGTGGTCAGCGGTGAGGATTCTGGACTTGCATTTGTGACTCATGTACAGTGATTGGTGAACACTACTAGTGAGTGCAGACCAAAACGCGACCACATACTTTTGGTAGATTTTTTTTTCTAGGACTTTCCATTTTTAGCCAAGTTCAGCCATCATGAAACCAGCATCCATAGCATCTGTTGATTTTGATTGGGAAGAGGAGAAACTAGAATGCTACAATGCAAAGCAGCTGAAGCACTTCTGCAAAAGATTTAAGGTTGCAATTACCGGGCTCACCAAGAGGGATGAGTTCTATAAGGCGCTGAGGGCCTGGGTAGAAGCAAGGAAAACCCCTGAGAATGAGGAAGGGGATAATGATGCAGATGTGCAGCTGGAAGGGCCATTGGGTCCAGGGGAAAGGAAGGCACCTTCCCCAGCAGGTAGCAGTGTTTCTGCCAAAGGTCTGTCCACAGAAGAACTGGAGGACAGGGAGAGAAATAGGATGCATGAGTTGGAGCTGGCCAGAATGAATGGGCAATTGGAAATTAGGAAACTGGCCCTGGAAGAAAAGAGGATGCAGCTTGAGCATGATAGAAGTTTGAGGGAGTTGGATTTGAAAGCTAGGAGCTTAGAAATTACTCCCTCTGGTGGCAGCACACCGTCAATGCCTGTGGAATCTAGAGTGTATATTCCTAAGGATGTGGTCAGAGAGTTTTTTAAAAATGATGACATTGGGCAGTGGTTCAAGGCCTATGAGGTAGCCATGTCTTCCCACCGGGTCCCTGAGAAGGATTGGGGAGCAGGGTTGTGGGGACGGTTCCTGAGTGAGGGGCGGGACACACTGCTAGATTTGCCTTCTGATGTCCATAATTCATATTGCCACATGAAGGATGCTTTAATGTCTAGGTATGGTTTAACTCCTGAATTGTATAGGCAGAGGTTCAGGGGTTGCAAGAAGATAGAGAACAGTACCTGGGTTGAATATGTCACTTTTTCTGCAGAGCATTGGATGGTTGGGTGAAGGGTAGCAAAGTTGATGATTTTCAGGGGCTCCTTGATTTGATTGCCTGGGAGCACTTGTCAAGTAACTGTTTTCCAGAGCTACGCCAGCACCTGATAGATAGCAGGCTGACTATCCCTAGGAAGCTTGCTGAGGAGGCGGACCGCTGGGTCAGTACCAGGGTCCACAAGGGTCACGTGGGAGACTCAGCCAAGGGTGGGCAGGGTCCCCAGCAGAAGAGTGGGGGGGACAAGGGTAAACAGAGGGAGTTCCAAAGAAGGCCCCAAAGTAGTCCCCAGGGGAACCAAGGGAAAGGTTCCCAGCCTCCCCCCCAGAAACCCTCAGGGGCCCCGACAGGTCCACCTGTTCAAAGGGGACCCCTGAGATGCTACAAATGTGGGGACCTGGGTCATATAGCGAATGATCCCAGGTGCCCCCAGTTTGGAAAGACAGCACCCCCTGGTGCAGCCCCCTGGCAGATGGCTAGTGTAGCCCTGGGTGAGGAGATGGGTGCCCAAGATGGGTGGGGTCCCGCACAGATGTCCCTTGTCTCATTAGGAGACTGTGAGGTGGTCCCCAGGACCCCGCTGCCTGACAACACTAAGAAATACATGCAGTGGGTGACCATCAATGGCCATAGGGTGGAGGCTCTTAGGGATACAGGAGCCAGTGTGACAGCTGTCAAGTGTCACATGGTGTCTCAAGAGCAGGTTGTCCCCCATGCATTCTATCCAGTTGTTGCCGCTGACAACACAGAGAGTCACTGCAAGGTGGCTCAGGTTCCCTTTGAGTGGGGGGGGTCTCTGGTACTCTTCAGGTAGCTGTGAGGCCCGCCATGCCTGTTGACTGTTTGTTAGGGAACGACTTGGAGAGCTCACCTTTGGCGAAGGTGGAGCGAAGTGCTCATTTAGAGATGTTGGGTTTGCCTGACTGGGCGTGTGTGACCACCCGGTCCATGGCAGCAAGTAAAGGTGCTCAAGAGGACCTGGAGCCTGAGAGGGAGGCCCAGGTACCTGCCATCGCGAGAAGAGGCAGGGGGCGCGGGAAACCGGCCCCCGAAGTTCCCACGGTCCAGGAGGAGGCAGACCTTGAGGGGGATGCCCTGGAGCCTACAGGGGAACAGGTAGCTAAACTGGGGGACCTGCCTGAGCTGACCCATTGGCAGCAAGAAGGAGGACCCTCCAGGGAAGAATTCTGCAAGGAGCAGAAAGAATGCCCTTCTCTGGTGGGTCTGCGGCAACAGGCTGCAGACCAGGCAACAGGTGATCAGTCTGGGTCACATTGGGTCTATTGGGAGAATGGTCTCCTGTATAGTGAGCCTAAGGTTGCTGAGCCTGGGTCAGCCCGTGTGCTGGTGGTACCCCAGTGCCTCAGAGCCTTCCTACTGGGGCTGGCTCATGTTGTTCCATTGGCAGGACATTTGGGGCAGGACAAGACCTTTGAGAGGCTTGTCACCCACTTTTATTGGCCCCAAATGCGCAGGAGTTCAGACACTCACTGCAGGACATGTCAGACTTGCCAGGCAAGTGGAAAGAGTGGGAGGAAGCGCAAGGCTCCTCTCCAGCCATTCCCTGTAGTCAGCACCCCCTTTGAACGGGTGGGTATTGATATTGTGGGGCCACTGGACCCCAAGACAGCCATGGGCAACAGGTTCATCCTGGTCTTGGTGGACCATGCCACCCGGTACCCGGAAGCCAAACCTCTGAGGACAGTGACGGCCCCCGTGGTGGGACGAGCACTGATGGGAATTTTCTCCCGAGTGGGATTCCCTAGAGAGGTAGTGTCTGACCGGGGGACCAACTTCATTTCCAAGTATATGAAGTCCCTGTGGCAGGAGTGTGGGGTAACCTACAAGTTTACCACTCCTTACCACCCCCAAGGAAATGGATTGGTTGAAAGGTTCAACCAAACCCTCAAAGGCATGATTATGGGTCTTGAGGAACCTATGAGGCGTAAGTGGGACGTCCTCTTACCATGCCTGCTCTTTGCTTACCGTGAGGTGCCACAGAAATCTCTAGGGTTCAGTCCCTTTGAGCTTCTCTATGGACACCCAGTAAGAGGACCTCTAAGTTTGGTCAAAGAAGGCTGGGAGCAATCTCCCAGGAAACCTCCCCAGGATGTATACAGTTACATGCTGGCCTTTAGGAACCAAACTAGGCGTTTCAGGCAACTCGCTGAGGCGAATCTGGAAGCCAGCCAGGAGGAGATGAAGCGGTGGTACGACCAGAATGCCACTCTGGTAGAGCTTCAGCCTGGTCAGAAAGTGTGGGTCATGGCCCCAGTGGAGCCCTGCGCGCTCCAGGATAAGTGGACCGGACCCTTTGAGGTTGTAGAGCGCAAAAGTCCGGTTACCTACTTGGTGGACTTGCGGTCTCCCAGGAACCCCTTGAGGGTCCTGCATGTCAACCGCCTGAAGCCCCACTTGGAGAGGTCCCAAGTGGGCATGCTCTTAGCGACAGATGCTGGGATGGAGGAGGAGACCGAGCCTCTTCCTGACCTCCTGTCAGCAACAGAGCAAGATGGGTCAGTGGATGGTGTCAACCTCTCTTCCACCCTGACCCCTGAGCAACAGAATGACTGCCGCCAGTTGCTGGGACAGTTTTCTGATCTGTTCTCCCTGGTTCCCGGTGTCACAGATTGGTGCATCCATGATGTGGACACTGGGGACAGTACACCTGTGAAGCACAAATCTTACAGGGTGACTGACAGGGTGAGAGCTTGCATCAAGGAGGAGGTCTCCAAAATGCTTGCGTTAGGGGTGATTGAGTCCTCTAACAGTCCTTGGGCCAGCCCAGTGGTCTTGGTCCCAAAGGCTGCCGCACCGGGTACCACACCAGAACTCCGGTTCTGTGTGGACTACCGAGGACTCAATTCAGTCACCAGGACTGACGCGCACCCCATCCCCAGAGCTGATGAGCTCATAGATCGGCTAGGGGCTGCCCGGTACCTCAGCACGTTTGACTTGACGTCTGGGTACTGGCAGATCGCCTTGACTGATGGGGCAAGAGAGAGGTCAGCATTCTCCACACCAGATGGGCACTACCACTTCCGGGTGATGCCCTTTGGGATGAAGAATGCCCCTGCCACCTTCCAGAGGTTGGTCAACCAGGTGTTGGCTGGACTGGACTCGTTCAGTGCCGCCTACCTGGATGACATCGCAGTGTTCAGCGCCAGTTGGGAAGAACATCTGCGCCACCTCTGGGAAGTGTTGATGGCACTGCGGAGAGCAGGCCTCACGATCAAGGCGAGTAAGTGCCAGATCGGGCAGGGTTCCGTGGTGTACTTGGGACACCAGGTGGGGAGCGGCCAGGTGGCGCCCCTACAACCCAAAATTGAAACCATCCTGAATTGGGAACCCCCAAAACCCAGACAGAGGTGAGAGCCTTCTTAGGACTCACGGGTTACTACAGGATGTTTGTCAAGGGGTATGGCAGCATTGTTGCACCCCTGACAGAGCTGACTTCCAAGAAGCAGCCCAAGAAAGTGATTTGGACTGACACCTGTCAGAAAGCTTTTGAGGCCCTGAAAACTGCCATGTGCATGGCGCCCGTGCTCCTAGCACCCAACTTCTCCAAAGAGTTCGTAGTACAAACAGACGCTTCAGAGCATGGTGTGGGGGCTGTTCTGTCACAGATGAATGAGGAGGGCCTAGATCAACCCGTAGCCTTCATCAGTAGGAGGTTACTACCACGGGAACAGAGGTGGAGTGCTATTGAGCGTGAGGCATTTGCTGTGGTCTGGGCACTGAAGAAGCTGAGACCATACCTGTTTGGGACTCACTTCCGGGTTCAGACAGACCACAGGCCCCTCAGATGGTTGATGCAGATGAGGGGTGAGAATACAAAGCTGTTGAGGTGGTCCATTTCCCTACAGGGGATGGATTTCACGGTGGAACACCGCCCTGGTACAGAACACGCCAATGCTGATGGTCTGTCCAGATTTTTCCGCCTTAGTGAAGAGAACTCCCCTGAGGTAGGGTAGTTCTCCCCACATTTCAGCTGGAGGGGACACGTGTTAGACCTGGCATCCTTGGCGTGGGTCTCCCTTCCATTTTGTTATGATGCCTCCTATGTTATTGATCTGTTTTTGCTGGTGTTAGATGCTTTGGGCACTGTGCCACTGCTATTCAGTGCCACAGTGCAAGTGCTCCCTATGATAAATTATGTGATGGATTAGTGACTCCATGATTGGATGATTGGTTTACTTGTCAGTCCCTAGTACAGTGCACTGAGTGTGCCCAGGGCTTGTAAATCCAATGCCGCTGGTGGGCTTGCAGCACTGGTTGTGCCACCCACAGAAGCGGCTTGTAAAATGTGCCTCAGGCCTGCCATTGCAGAGCCTGTGTGCAGCCATGGGCTGCCATGTCGACTTGGTGAGTACACCCACTTACCAGTCCCTAAACCTTCCCTTTACTGCATATTGGTCACCCCTAAAGCAGGCCCTAGGGCAGGGTGCATTGTAAGTATAAGGTAGGACATGCCCTGGTGTGTGTGGCATGTCCTAATAGTGAATTACAGCCATTTTCGTTTTTCACTATTGCAAGGCTACCTGCTCCCCATAGGCCAGAATGGGCAGACTGACTATTACACCTTATAGTCAGAACTGACCCAGGGAACATGGTAGAAAAACGAATTTAGTATGCCTGAACTCAGAATGATAAAATACATCTTTTAGTGAAGTTGGTTTTAACATTCTGTGTTTGAAAATACCACTTTTAGAAAGTGGGTATTTTCTTGCCTAAACTTCCAAGCCTGCCTCTGCTAGGTTGTGTATTCCTTGTCTGGAGATTGAGTGACAGGGGCTGGGGGTGGCTACAGGAGACAGGGTGAGTCAGCACAGGGCTGAATAGAAAGATCTGCATCCAGAGTGGAGGGAGGAGTTGCACCTGGGTCTGAATAGGGCTGTGCCTGCCTTCCACAATGCTGGCTCCACCTCCTACCGGGCGGCTGAGCACTCTGCCCCACATTCTGAAAGGAAAGAAGGAGTCAGAAAAACAAAGTGCTCCAGGACTGACCAGAACTGGTTTTGGACTAGGCAGAGGCCTCTCTGCCTTCAGAGAACAAAGAGAAACTGTGTATAAAAGGGGACCCAGACCCCTAGGAAATTAGATCACTTTGGGAAACAAGAAGAAACCTTTGCTGAGGAGCGGAACCAAGAAGAAACTGAGGAGAAGACTATCCCTAAGCTAGAGGGATCTGCCTGCAGTGGTTGCCTGACTGCCAAAGGAAGGAGAAAGGACTTTGTGTGCACTTTTATTCAACTTGTGAAGGATCTCCAAGGGCTTGAGAAAAGAGCTTGCCTCCTGCTGAAGTCTCAGGGACAACAGACTTCAACCACCAGCTCCCCAAGAATCCTTTGGAAGTGCCTGCTGCTGTTTTGGGCCTTCTGAGGGGACTGCGTGTCGCAAGGAGCTGGAAGCGCGACTCAAGAGGGAGAAGCTTGTCACAGCCGCTGCCGTCGCATCACGGAGATGACGCCGCTGTAGCTGTCGCATTGCACCGCATCTCGAGAAACGTCCCGCAACCCCGAAGAAGCGTGTTGCCGTCGCAGCCGCTGCCATCGCATCGTAGATGTCGCCGCTGTAGCTGTCGCATTGCACCGCATCAAGAGAAGAGTCTCGCAACGAGGAAGAAGCGTGTCGCCGTCGCAGCCGCTGCCGTCGCATCGTAGATGTCACCGCTGTAGCTGTCGCATTGCACCGCATCGAGAGAAGCGCCTCGCATCCACGGAGAAGCATGCCGCCGTCGGAGCTGCTGCCGTCGCATCACGAAACAAGGGTGTCGCCGCTACAGTTGTCGCATCGAGCGGAAGCGTCTCGCAACGTCGGAGAAGAGTGTCGCCGCCAAAGCCGCTGTCGTCGCATCACGGAACAAGGGTGTCGCCGCTGCAGCTGACGCATCGAGCCGAGACTTCTCGCAACATCGGAGAAGCGTGCCGCATCAGGAAGAACTTGACGTCTTTATTTCTTTGCACCAGAACTTTGTCGCATCTCCATCTCTGCAACACTTTCGTTGTAGAAACGTGACGCATCGTAAGGTACATTGACTCAAAGTGTCGCATTTTAAGAACTGAAGAGAACTAAGCTAAACCTACCATTTTAAGTACAGTATTGTGGATTTTTGTCGTTTATGGTCTTGTGTTAAATCTATATAAAGAATACTTATTTTTGATATAAAACTTGTGTGGTGTCCATCTGTAGTGTTGTCACTGGATTACTGTATGTGTTCACAAATGCTTAACACACTGCCTCTGAGATAAGCCTGTCTGCTCGTGCCAAGCTACCAAGGGGGTGAGCAGGGGTTATTTTAGGAGTGTACCCCCTACCCTGACTAGAGGCGAGGGTCCCTATTTGTCACAAGTACCTACCTGTGCCAACTAGAGACCCCCAAATCTAACAGGCATGATCATGGGCCTCCCAGAAAAACGTAGGCGAAAATGGGATGTTCTTCTGCCCTGCCTTCTCTTTGCCTACAGAGAGGTCCTTTAGAAGGGGGTTGGCTACAGCCCTTTTGAACTTCTGTTTGGGCATCCAGTTAGGGGTCCCTTGTGTTTGGTGAAGGAGGGATGGGAGTTACCTCTCAAACCTCCCAAACAAGACATAGTGGACTATGTACTTGGTCTCTGCTCCAGGATGGCTGCGTACACGAAGAAGGCCTGCAAAAACCTAAAGGCCAGGCAAGAATTGCAAAAAGCTTGGAATGACCAAAAGGCTGTCCTGACGGTTTACCTGCCAGGTCAGAAGGTGTGGGTGTTAGAGCCTGTGGCCCCAGCAGCTCTCCAAGATAAATGGAGTGGACCTCACACTATCATTGAGTAAAAAGTTGAGGTCACCTACCTGGTGGACTTTGGCACTCCCAGGAGCCCCTATAAGGTGCTCCATGTGAACAGGCTCAACCCTTTTGTGGACAGGGCTGACATGGGCTTGCTAATGGCAACTGATGAGGTACAGGAGGAAGAGAGTGACCATCTCCCTGATCTCCTCTCACAAAACCCTGATGATGGGTCAGTTGATGGTGTATCCTTAGCAGGCAGCCTCACTGACCAACAGCAGATTGATTGCAGGAAGGTCCTCAATCAATATAGGGATAAGTTTTCTTTGACACCCAGTCAAACCACCTGATGTGCCCATGAAGTGGACACAGGTGAGAGTCTACCTGTTAATAATAAGATTTACAGGCAGCCTGACCATGTCAGAGATTGCATCAGGACAGAGGTCCAAAAGATGCTGGAGTTGGGAGTAATTGAGCCCGCAGATAGCCCTTGGGCTAGTCCAGTGGTCCTGGTACCAAACCCTCACACCCAGGGTGGTAAGAGAGAGATGAGGTTTTGTGTTGACTACAGGGGACTTAATGTAGTCACTAGGACTGATGCTCATCCAATTCCTAGGGCAGATGAGCTTATTGACACTTTGGCCTCAGCCAAGTTCTTGGGCACATTTGACCTCACTGCTGGCTACTGGCAAATCAGACTAGCTGAGGATGCCAAACCAAAAACAGCATTTTCAACCCCTAGTGGGCATTATCAACTTATTGTGATGCCCTTTGGTTTGAAGAATGCACCTGCCACATTCCAAAGGCTGGTGAACAAAATTCTCACAGGTCTGGAAGCCTATAGTGCAGCATATCTTGATGATATAGCTGTCTTTAGCTTCACCTGGGAGGATCACCTGGTCCACCTGAAGAATGTTTTGGAGGCTCTGCAGAAGGCAGGCCTCAATATCAAGGCTACTAAGTGCCAGATAGGGCAGAGCGAAGTTGTGTACCTGGGCCACTTTGTGGGTGGAGGCCAGGTTCAACCACTTCAGAGCAAAATCCAGACCATAATGGACTGGGTTGCTCCAACTACCCAGACTCAGGTCAGAGCTTTCTTGGGCCTGACTAGGTATTACAGGATATTTGTAAAAGGATATGGGTCCATAATGACACCCTTGAATGATCTCGCCTCAAAGAAAATGCCCAAGAAAGTTCAGTGGACAGTTAGCTGTCAGAAGGCATTTGATGATCTCAAGCAGGCCATGTGCACTGCTCCCATTCTGCAGAGTCCTGACTACTCTAAACAATTAATTGTTCAAACAGATGCATCTGAGTTGGGGGTAGGGGCTGTGTTGTCACGACTTAATACAGAGGGCATGGATCAACCAGTAGCTTTTATTAGCAGAAGGTTGACCCCCAGAGAGAAACGTTGGTCAGCCATAGCGAGGAGGCCTTTGCTGTGGTGTGGGCCCTGAAGAAGTTGAGGCCATACTTATTTGGCACTCACTTCATTGTTCAGACAGACCAAAAGCCCCTCTTATGACTAAAACAGATGAAGGGTTAAAACCCCAAACTTTTGAGGTGGTCAATTTCCCTACAGGGGATGGACTATACAGTGGAACATAGACCTGGGAGTAACCATGCCAATGCAGATGGACTCTCCAGATATTTCCACTTAGAAAATGAAGACTCAACTGGGCAAGGTTAGTCTCATCTCCTTATGTTTGGGGGTGGGGTGGTGTAGGAAAGTAGGATCTGCTTCTTATGGTTACCCCCACTTTCCATGCTTGTGTCTACCATGCTTCGATAAGTGACAGTAGTCCCACCCTCATTACAGCAGGATGGCTGTCACTGTGGCCCAGCAGTCCTATGGCAGACAGACCTCTGGGTTAGGGGTTACTGGTGGCAGAGAGCAGAGCAGAGTCTCCACAGATTTGGTGGACAGAGGGCCTGCCCATTTATGGGTTTCCCCAGCACCGCTAGAGCCTAAATGAGGGCTAAAGGTTTTACTGGAACATGAAAACTAATTTAGGACTATGATATAACTAAAGAAAAACATAAATGCACACCTCTAACGTTTTATGTATATCAGCAAACTTGGCCTAAAATTATATGCGTCAAGACTTGCATACTTAATCATGTATACTGAGTGCTCTGTAGAAGGAAACCTGTTACCTATAAGTCTCCAGAGAGGGGCTTGCTAAGTTCCTAGTTGTAGGATAGTAGGATCTGCTTCTTATGGTTACCCCCACTTTTTTGCTTATGTGATGCTGTTTTGACTAGTCTGACTGGGATCCTGCTAATCAGGACCCCAGTCTATCTGCTTTCTCCCTAAACTGTTGTGTTAGTGCCTATGTACAATCCCAGATTGGATACTGGGGTACCCTTATCAGTCCCTAGTATATGGTACCCATGTACCCAAGGCATAGGTATCCCAGAGGTCTCCCATGGGCTGAAGCATGCATTATGACACCCATGAGAGACCATGCAAAATGCTACTACAGGCCTGCCATTGCAGCCTGTGTAAGTTGGTGCATGCACCACTTACTAAAGATATAGGTTTACTATATCTAAGGGTCACTGCACTTAAAACCTATAAGTCACCCCATAGCAGGCCTTTACAATTATGAGGGCAGCGGGCTTGGTTCTAAGTGAGAGGGTGCCCCTGCATGAGCAAGACACCCCTGCAGCCTATGGAGTCCATTCTCCTAGGTTGTCAGTGAAGCAACCATATACTAAATAGAGGGTCACCGCGTAAATACGCGATGACCATCTCAAAACTGGCTGCACCGAATCCTATCATGTTTGGTATCAAACATGTGGAAATCATACCCCCACACCATAAACGGTGTGGGAGGTATGATTCCAAGCACTGGGAGAGCCCTCCGTTAGGCTCTCAGTGTTCCTGGTATCTGCCTTCTTGACCTGGGCAGCACAAAATGGTTGCTGCCGACCAGAGGCACATTTCTGACCTCCTGCTGCTGAGCCAAGCTCGAGCAGAGGAAGGTGGAACAATAGGCATCCTGTCACAGGGAGGTGTGACTACCTCCCAGACAGGATTTAGTGTATTAGGGCTGGGTGGGTGCGCTTGCCAGCGCCAGAAAGTCTGCATGAGGGGCACATTTGGTGTCCATGTGCAAAGTCCAGTTCAAACCAGTCCTGGGAGCTGTTGGCTCCCGCTCTGGCGCGAAACTGGACAAAGCACATAGGAGTAACCTCCCCCCTGTCCAGACCCTCCCCTGGGAGGGTCCCCTGAATCTTCCCAACCCATTCCCTAGGGTACTTAAGGGCTTACCTTGGTGTAGGTTCCTAGATTCGTCATGGGATAAGATTCATATCAGACACCATTGCACTTCTACCGTCTGGGCAGTCTGGACTTCGCTGGACTTCGTTTGGGCCTGACTTCGTCTCCCTTCCAGTCTGCTGCATTGTCCGTGCCTGTGCATCATACAACAACCTTCCAAGACCTGTGAAGCATCAAGGACAGCCGAAGTAATCTCCCTTGGAATGAAGGAGTCACTCCCCTGCATTCGCAGGCACCACAACTAAGTCGACCGGTCTGCAAATCCTGAGCTCCTCCGGACTCCGTGGGCTCTGCAATCCAGGTGGTGGTTTTCCACAGCTCCTGAGGCCTGCTCTACTCTCTCACCAAGTTTGAGGCCAGTAGTTCTCGAGGGGGTTGCAATTACTGAACCCCTGGGTACCGCATCCCCTTTGCAGTTGCAAAGTCTTGTTGTCGTCTTTGCAAGAAGATCTTCGGGCTCCAAGTAGCCCCGACCTCGAGCATCTCCAGTGACCAGAATCATCAGCCACACTGCATTGTGTGCATCGTGGCTTGCAGCTTTTGGTGAGCTGCTTGAGGCCCTCTCGCGACTCCAGTGCCTCCGGCCTGTGGGTCCACTTGAGGGTCACTTTTGTTTTCTTCAGGCTCCCCTGCTTGCTCGAGGCCTGCTCCAACTCCCCTTCTTGTGGTGAGTCTCCTGGACCTTGCTGGTCCTCACCGTGTACATTCTTGACCTTCTGCGGGGGTTGCATTTGCCAAGGCTTGTTGGTGCTCCCGCAGGACATTGACCCCTCAGCACTCGACATCCTTCGTGGGATAGCTCGTACCCGGCTCCTGGTCATCCTCAGCATCGCCTGGTCCCCGCAGCTGCAGAGTCGAGGTCATCGACATCTCTCCTGGAGCACCGGACATCGATGGACATTCGTCTACCAAACTTCTGGTCACTCCTAAGTGACCCAGACTCTGTCCCCTCTGCTTTCAGGTACTTCTCTTCAAGAATCTACATTTGGATTCCTACAGACACATTCTCCTCTTCCAGCAGCAGCACTTTCCTGAAGTCCTCCATTGGGTTCGACGGCGGTTTCAGATGCCACTTCACACCTAAGCACCCAGCTTCCCTGGTATAGGTAACTTGGGTACCATGGTATCCACGGGTGGGGTGGCTCCCCAACCTTGTGTCTTCCACTGGGTTTCTTCAGGGTCCACTGGGAAGGGTCCTTAATTTTTAAACTCCAACAACGACTTACACGTAGAGTTGTACGGAGCCCGCGGTCGTGTTCCCACACTGCACGCGCCCTCCTTGGGGTCCCTATCTACTCACCTTGGGTGGTTCCTTGGGGTCCCAGCAATTCTACGTCCTCTCGACAGTGTCCTGACTCGAGTCGTGGTTCTTATACCAGTAGTAGTGCTATTTACTGTGATTTCTTTGCTGAAGTATTGTGTGCTTTGTGTCTATCTCCGTGTAGGAGATACTGTAACGTACTAGATAGGGTTATATAATAAATACATATTTTTATAAATACTTTGTGTGGTTCTTTTTCATTTAATCTATACTATAAGATTGCATTCTGGTGAAACAAGCTGCTTTACACTCCTTCAAGACTAAGCCTGAAGGCTGCTCTCTACAGCTACCACTTAGAGAGCTTCCTGTGGTTGTTTAAGACCTCCTAAATCACCATAAGGGTTGTCTGGACTGGTGCAAGGTGCCCACTTACATTAGAAGACGCGCTAGTGTTTACGCTCTCTGCGAGCCTTTTGAAGAGTCCACGGAAACTAATTAGTTCCGGGACCCAAGCGGTTGTAAATACATGGAGGAGATGAGCCCCTGCTGAGTCTGTCATTCAAGTGATAACTCCGAGCGCTTGACGCCGGAGATGGTTCATGAGCACTACATGCCTGTCTTTCACCTCTAACAGACCGTTAAAGACGTACGGAGGCAGATTGCCCCTACAATTGTCTGCAATTCCTTGATGTCTTTGAGCGCATGACGCCAGAGGTGGTCTGAGAGCACAGTATGCCCGCCCCGTATTTTTCTTTCTTAATAATCGGGAGCTACCTAGGAGCCCCAGGAGGAAGCCATTTAATAGCCCTCTAATTATCTGCTGGAATCCATCTGGGGCCAAACTCACAAGGCTATACACAGATTATCTTTTACTTGTCCTGAGGAAGACCCTAGTTTGATGCTTTCATATTTGCACATTAATATAAGGGTCGAAACGTCGACGCATAATCAGAAGCACTATAATCCGATTTGACCATTACAAATAAGAAGGAATATATCTCCAGGTCATCCTGAGATTAACATCATGTTTTCACGCTGTGCTTATATTTAGTTGTTGTCTTTGTAAATATTTTTATGTGCTTATTGTTTTACGTTGTGATATATGTATAAATACACTCCACTTCCCCTTGTTTCACTTTGTGTGTATATGACCTGCTTTACATTGATACATGTTTTTTGTTATATAAAATTTGAATTTATTTCAAAACAATACAATCAGTTTGTACTCTTTCCTTCCAATATGTGTGTAGGCAGTTTTATTTATAACATTGAATGAAATCCCACGGTAGAAGGGGATAAAAAAGTTAAACATTTTGATAAGTGTGTTGTGGCAGAACCACTGTTCGTTTAATGATATAGTCCCCAGGTTCTGTGCATTACTGGGTATCCCCATTGGTTAATACTGACACTTACATTAGTGGACATCATATACCAGGCCAGCTTCTCACACTAGTTAAAACCCCAAATCATATGCTTGCACACCACGAAGAGTCTTAATTTTCTTAATTCCTGTACAAGTTTAAACACTCAAAGTTAGCATAACTCGATTAAGTCAATCCTCAATCGTTAATAGAGTATTGAATCAAAAATCTTCACCCAAGCATGTATTCCTTCAAAATCCCCATACATAAACAATGGTATACTTTTTCTATGATTTGCTTCTTGCCACGCCAACGCATTTCATCAACTGGGCCAGTTGTCCTATGAATTTCTCAGGGCCAGTAGTAGTATATTTGTGTTTCACTCCTCTGTCAGATAGAAAACAATAGTATGGTAGGCAGCTTTAATGTGAAATGTTACCATGGTTACTGCAATCATTGACAGTCCATAGAGACGGGTAATTCTTACACAAACAACCTCATGATTAACACTAAATACTGAAACTTTTGAACAGAGAGAGAGAGAAAAGGGCACTCATATAGTCCAAATATTAATAAGAAAAAATCAAAAGCATCAATAAACCACAGCTCGTCAAAATGGGTAGATCTTCAATCAGTTCATAGAAATACGAGGGCCATGAGGATGAGTCTTCAACAGATTTTATTTTTCAAGTACAAAACATCCAGCCCAGCCAACGCGATTCATCCTAGAAAAGGACTTCATCAGGGAAAAAACTTTTATTCCTGCCATCAATCTCAATGTAGCTCATCCACAAATGTGGATAAGTGTATATCCGTAACCACGCAGTGAACCATCCGTAAAAGATGTTTCCTCTTCGCATTTAACGGCATTCTATCTCGTCAGGAGCTTATTAATATTTGGACTATATGAGTGCCATTTTTCAATTTTGGCAGCTCTCCCTGCTCTTGTATCCTTCCAGACCAAGTGCCCATCTGGCAATGTGGGGTGGCGTGCGTTCCTTCCCTTTAGATGTAAAAATGAAAGTGAGTGGTTTGTGATCTATGCGTAATGTAAATGGTAATTTCCACAGGAAAAATGCAAAGTGATGTTTGGCCTAATAATAGGCTAGAGCTTCCCGCTCTTTAGTAGAATAGTTATGTTCTGAATCTTTGAGAGCATGAGATACAAATGCAACTATTATCTTTCTGCGTTCTACCATTTGTGTAAGTGTGGCCCCACTTCCTTTGGTGCTTGCATCAGTGGTCAGAATGTTTTGCAGTAGGGTGGGGGCAGTCGATACAGATTGTTTAATTTTGTCAAATGTGTTTTGATTAGTGGAATTCCAATTAAACTGAATACCTTTCTTTAAAAGATCCCTCGATGGAAATCCTAAATCAGCAAAATGTTTAAAGAATTTTGACATATATTCAGCCAGCACCAGGAAACATTTGAGTTCTTCCTTGGAAGTCAGCCGTGGAATCTCTTTTACTGCCTCAATCAAGTGAATCTTCAGTTTAACCCCATCTTTGGAGATGGTGTGGCCTAAATAATCAACTGAACCCACCCCAATTTGACATTTTTCTAATTTGATAGTTAAACCTGCCTTTTTAAGTGCTGCGAAAACTTTACGTAGAGAATCATTGTGTTCTACCTCAGAGATTCCATAGACTAGAATGTTGTCCTGGAAACATTACACTTTGCTTAAATGTCCTTAAATTTGCTGCATAATTCTTTGAAATGCCTCAGCAGCAGAAGCTAGGCCGAAGGGCATCCTGCAATACCTGAAGGCACCAAAAGGGGTGATAAAAGATGTGAGGGACTTAGAATCATGGTGGAGTTATACCTGGTAATAAGCAGACGACAGGCCAATAACACTAAAATAATTTGCACCTCTGATAAGGCTCAACATTTTGTTAATCCTGGGCAACGGGAATCTGTCTACCCATATGTGTGCATTAAGGTCTCTTAAGTCGACAAACAGACGAATTCCTTATTTCCCACCTTTCACGCCACTACTATGGGAGTGAGCCACTCTGAGCTCTCAATTGGTGTGATGACGCCCAGTGCCACTAACCTATTGATTTCTTCCTTTAATGGCTCTTTCATTAGATGGGGAACAGGCCTGACTTTATGAATTACTGGTACTGCATTATTTTTCTATTTCATTTTGTGTTGAAATTGCACAAGGAGACCCAATCTGTCTTCAAATATCTCAGGGAATTCCTTACAAACTTCCTTACCTGTTATTATCCTTTCTACCAGGAGAATTTGTTCAGTATTGTTGGGATCCAATTTCACTTCCAAGTTCCTTTTGGTGCCTCAACCCCAGCAAATTGGACCCTTGCTCAGCAATGTATACTTTGCGTATGGTAGAATGACCCTTGAAGGAAATGTGCATGGGTAACAGGCCTGCCAGAGGAATAGAATCTTTGTTATACCCCCTCGGGTTTACATCCACTTGCTGTGGAACATACCCCTTCCCAGCAAACATTTCTAAGACTGGATTCTTTTCTATAAGGGTTCAAGGTGAACAAGAGGCGGCAAACACTTTGATCACCACCTCATCAAGCATTAAATCACATGTGATAGCTGGTGCCAGATCCTTCCTTTAACTTCTCAATTTAAAACACATATTTTGTTTGGGATCAACATTTTACTACCTCTAGCATAATTTCCTCTCTTGCTACATTTCCTGCATAAACTGGAGTGGGCAGGCCAGCTGGGATTATTAGCCAAGTGGTTGCATTCCCACATCTGAAGTACTTGAATTTAGAATTGTCCGTATTTGCAATAGATTTGCTTTTTGGTTGTACTTCGTGAATTGCCTGATGTATCTCTTCAACTTTGCTAGTTTCATCCTACTTTTGATGCTCCTTAACTTCATGTACGACATCCTCCGACATGGATTGTTTTATTTCTTTAATGCATTCAGCCATGTGTTCCACACTTTAGCAATCTCTATTGCCTCTCTGAGATCAGGATAATGAAGGAGAAATTTTTCCTGAATCCTCAATTTTTTTGTGAACCTTTCAAGTTGGTCCCTGATTAACGAGTGACATAGAGTTCCAAATTCACAAGTATTTGAAAGGCCTCTTAAAACTGTGATGTAACTGGTCACTTTTTCATTTTTTCTTTGTATCCTACTGAAAAATGTGTGCCTTCTAGAATCGCATTAATCTTTTGCCTAAAGTGCTCTTCCTATTTGCTATACATAAGTTGGTGTGCGTTGACTTCTTCACTTTCTTTGACTATAGTGGGATCTATTAAGCTTTCAAAGACTTTACTGCCCTGTATGGCTAAATTATGCAATAGTATATTCCGTCGGTTAGCCAAGGACGTGGACAAAGACCCGACACCCATGTCGGAGAATTTGTGGTCTGTAGGTAACGCCGGATGATACAACTGGTGGTAGGATCTTTAGCTGATTCAACGCGCAGGGCATATGTACAGGCTTGGAGGGAATTCTTGGCATTGGAGGCGCGGCGCTGGGCAGCTGGACAGGCACAGAGTGAAGACATGGTACAATATATCTTGGGGCTGATTGAGAAAGGTCTTTCCTGGGTGACTATTTCTAGGAGGTTGACTGGTTTAGCTTTCATCGGTAAGTTGTTGTGGGAATACCCCCCATCTGCCGGGTAACTGGGTCGTAGGATATTGGAGGGTTGGGCACGGGAGCAGGCTCAGCTGGGTTAGGTTAGGAACCCTTTATCTTTGAATCTGTTACACCAGGTGTTGTAACAATTACCTGAAGTTTGCCGAGACACATGGGAAAATTGTCTTTTTTCATCCGTAATGGTCTGGATGTTTTATGGGGCTTTTAGAGTATCAGAATTACTGGGGGATAGGGGCAGGAGAGGACTCTTCTGGGAGGAAGTGATACAGGCATGGGGGAGATGGGAGGTGTGGATCCGTCAATTCAAAACAGATCAGAGGACCCAATGGATGCGGGTCATCTTGAATACAATGGTTACTTCTGGAGCGTGCTTGGTAGCAAGGGGCAGGTGCTGGGCGGAGTGTTGCGGGAAGACTAGCGGGATGGTTTTCCTCCATATGCAGGGAGGCAAGGTGACAGCGCACCAGTTATTGGTGATACTCCGGGCAGCATTGGCCAGGCTCGGGGTGCAAGCAGCTGACTATGGCACACATTCTTTCCGCATTGGGGGCGGCATCAGAAGCAGCAAACGGGTTGGGCACAGGACATCATGCGCTTGGGTCGCTGGTCGTTGTAATGCTATAAGCACTATGTGCGGGGACTGGGGGATGAGAGTAGCGCATCGGATGCGACTTGGTGAAATGCTTACTGCTTGTTTGTTTCTTTCCAGGTGCAGTAGAGGGTCCTGCGTCTGAGGAAGTGGTGATTTGGATAGCGGGCCACTCGTTCATCAAATATGCAGCAACACAAGAAGGACAGAAGGGGTTGGGGGGCAATTTGGGTTTTAATGAACACCTTTTTCAAGTCACCTGGAAAGGAAAAGGAGGTATGCTCTGTAGCGATCTTTTGCACACGTTAAATGGTAGAATGGTCGAGTCTCGGTGCCCAGATGTGTTGCTTCTTCACCTGGGGGAGAATGACTTGGTCAGAGAGAAGGGGGCAGTGTTGTTGAGAACTATGAAGAGAGATTTGTTCGAAATTAATGAGCAGTGGCCAGTGTGTTTGTGTTGTGGACCGAATTCGCGCCATGGTGGTCTTGGAGAGGTGCAGCCAAGCTGGGGGCAATAGCTACAGTTCCCAGTGAAAGTCATCGAGAAAGCCATCAACAGCCAACTCGCCACCTTCATCGAAGAGCACAACATCCTCGACTCCTCCCAATCCTGCTTCAGAAAAAACCACAGCACAGGCTGCAGACCAGGCAACAGGTGATCAGTCTGGGTCACATTGGGTCTATTGGGAGAATGGTCTCCTGTATAGTGAGCCTAAGGTTGCTGAGCCTGGGTCAGCCCGTGTGCTGGTGGTACCCCAGTGCCTCAGAGCCTTCCTACTGGGGCTGGCTCATGATGTTCCATTGGCAGGACATTTGGGGCAGGACAAGACCTTTGAGAGGCTTGTCACCCACTTTTATTGGCCCCAAATGCGCAGGAGTTCAGACACTCACTGCAGGACATGTCAGACTTGCCAGGCAAGTGGAAAGAGTGGGAGGAAGCGCAAGGCTCCTCTCCAGCCATTCCCTGTAGTCAGCACCCCCTTTGAACGGGTGGGTATTGACATTGTGGGGCCACTGGACCCCAAGACAGCCATGGGCAACAGGTTCATCCTGGTCTTGGTGGACCATGCCACCCGGTACCCGGAAGCCAAACCTCTGAGGACAGTGACGGCCCCCTTGTGGGGCGAGCACTGATGGGAATTTTCTCCCGAGTGGGATTCCCTAGAGAGGTAGTGTCTGACCGGGGGACCAACTTCATTTCCAAGTATATGAAGTCCCTGTGGCAGGAGTGTGGGGTAACCTACAAGTTTACCACTCCTTACCACCCCCAAGGAATGGATTGGTTGAAAGGTTCAACCAAACCCTCAAAGGCATGATTATGGGTCTTGAGGAACCTATGAGGCGTAAGTGGGACGTCCTCTTACCATGCCTGCTCTTTGCTTACCGTGAGGTGCCACAGAAATCTCTAGGGTTCAGTCCCTTTGAGCTTCTCTATGGACACCCAGTAAGAGGACCTCTAAGTTTGGTCAAAGAAGGCTGGGAGCAATCTCCCAGGAAACCTCCCCAGGATGTATACAGTTACATGCTGGCCTTTAGGAACCAAACTAGGCGTTTCAGGCAACTCGCTGAGGCGAATCTGGAAGCCAGCCAGGAGGAGATGAAGCGGTGGTACGACCAGAATGCCACTGTGGTAGAGCTTCAGCCTGGTCAGAAAGTGTGGGTCATGGCCCCAGTGGAGCCCTGCACGCTCCAGGATAAGTGGACCGGACCCTTTGAGGTTGTAGAGCGCAAAAGTCCGGTTACCTACTTGGTGGACTTGCGGTCTCCCAGGAACCCCTTGAGGGTCCTGCATGTCAACCGCCTGAAGCCCCACTTGGAGAGGTCCCAAGTGGGCATGCTCTTAGCGACAGATGCTGGGATGGAGGAGGAGACCGAGCCTCTTCCTGACCTGTCAGCAACAGAGCAAGATGGGTCAGTGGATGGTGTCAACCTCTCTTCCACCCTGACCCCTGAGCAACAGAATGACTGCCACCAGTTGCTGGGACAGTTTTCTGATCTGTTCTCCCTGGTTCCCGGTGTCACAGATTGGTGCATCCATGATGTGGACACTGGGGACAGTACACCTGTGAAGCACAAATCTTACAGGGTGACTGACAGGGTGAGAGCTTGCATCAAGGAGGAGGTCTCCAAAATGCTTGCGTTAGGGGTGATTGAGTCCTCTAACAGTCCTTGGGCCAGCCCAGTGGTCTTGGTCCCAAAGGCTGCCGCACCGGGTACCACACCAGAACTCCGGTTCTGAGTGGACTACCGAGGACTCAATTCAGTCACCAGGACTGACGCGCACCCCATCCCCAGAGCTGATGAGCTCATAGATCGGCTAGGGGCTGCCCGGTACCTCAGCACGTTTGACTTGACGTCTGGGTACTGGCAGATCGCCTTGACTGATGGGGCAAGAGAGAAGTCAGCATTCTCCACACCAGATGGGCACTACCACTTCCGGGTGATGCCCTTTGGGATGAAGAATGCCCCTGCCACCTTCCAGAGGTTGGTCAACCAGGTGTTGGCTGGACTGGACTCGTTCAGTGCCGCCTACCTGGATGACATCGCAGTGTTCAGCGCCAGTTGGGAAGAACATCTGCGCCACCTCTGGGAAGTGTTGATGGCACTGCGGAGAGCAGGCCTCACGATCAAGGCGAGTAAGTGCCAGATCGGGCAGGGTTCCGTGGTGTACTTGGGACACCAGGTGGGGAGCGGCCAGGTGGCGCCCCTACAACCCAAAATTGAAACCATCCTGAATTGGGAACCCCCCAAAACCCAGACAGAGGTGAGAGCCTTCTTAGGACTCACGGGTTACTACAGGAGGTTTGTCAAGGGGTATGGCAGCATTGTTGCACCCCTGACAGAGCTGACTTCCAAGAAGCAGCCCAAGAAAGTGATTTGGACTGACACCTGTCAGAAAGCTTTTGAGGCCCTGAAAACTGCCATGTGCATGGTGCCCGTGCTCCTGGCACCCAACTTCTCCAAAGAGTTCGTAGTACAAACAGACGCTTCAGAGCATGGTGTGGGGGCTGTTCTGTCACAGATGAATGAGGAGGGCCTAGATCAACCCGTAGCCTTCATCAGTAGGAGGTTACTACCACGGGAACAGAGGTGGAGTGCTATTGAGCGTGAGGCATTTGCTGTGGTCTGGGCACTGAAGAAGCTGAGACCATACCTGTTTGGGACTCACTTCCGGGTTCAGACAGACCACAGGCCCCTCAGATGGTTGATGCAGATGAGGGTGAGAATCCAAAGCTGTTGAGGTGGTCCATTTCCCTACAGGGGATGGATTTCACGGTGGAACACCGCCCTGGTACAGAACACGCCAATGCTGATGGTCTGTCCAGATTTTTCCGCCTTAGTGAAGAGAACTCCCCTGAGGTAGGGTAGTTCTCCCCACATTTCAGCTGGAGGGGACACGTGTTAGACCTGGCATCCTTGGCGTGGGTCTCCCTTCCATTTTGTTATGATGCCTCCTATGTTATTGATCTGTTTTTGCTGGTGTTAGATGCTTTGGGCACTGTGCCACTGCTATTCAGTGCCACAGTGCAAGTGCTCCCTATGATAAATTATGTGATGGATTAGTGACTCCATGATTGGATGATTGGTTTACTTGTCAGTCCCTAGTACAGTGCACTGAGTGTGCCCAGGGCTTGTAAATCCAATGCCGCTGGTGGGCTTGCAGCACTGGTTGTGCCACCCACAGAAGCGGCTTGTAAAATGTGCCTCAGGCCTGCCATTGCAGAGCCTGTGTGCAGCCTAGGGCTGCCATGTCGACTTGGTGAGTACACCCACTTACCATTCCCTAAACCTTCCCTTTACTGCATGTTGGTCACCCCTAAAGTAGGCCCTAGGGCAGGGTGCATTGTAAGTATAAGGTAGGACATGCCCTGGTGTGTGTGGCATGTCCTAATAGTGAATTACAGCCATTTTCATTTTTCACTATTGCAAGGCTACCTGCTCCCCATAGGCCAGAATGGGCAGACTGACTATTACACCTTATAGTCAGAACTGACCCAGGGAACATGGTAGAAAAACGAATTTAGTATGCCTGAACTCAGAATGATAAAAAACATCTTTTAGTGAAGTTGGTTTTAACATTCTGTGTTTGAAAATACCACTTTTAGAAAGTGGGTATTTTCTTGCCTAAACTTCCAAGCCTGCCTCTGCTAGGTTGTGTATTCCTTGTCTGGAGATTGAGTGACAGGGGCTGGGGGTGGCTACAGGAGACAGGGTGAGTCAGCACAGGGCTGAATAGAAAGATCTGCATCCAGAGTGGATGGAGGAGTTGCACCTGGGTCTGAATAGGGCTGTGCCTGCCTCCCACAATGCTGGCTCCACCTCCTGCCGGGCGGCTGAGCACTCTGCCCCACATTCTGAAAGGAAAGAAGGAGTCAGAAAAACAAAGTGCTCCAGGACTGACCAGAACTGGTTTTGGACTAGGCAGAGGCCTCTCTGCCTTCAGAGAACAAAGAGAAACTGTGTATAAAAAGGGGACCCAGACCCCTAGGAAATTAGATCACTTTGGGAAACAAGAAGAAACCTTTGCTGAGGAGCGGAACCAAGAAGAAACTGAGGAGAAGACTATCCCTAAGCTAGAGGGATCTGCCTGCAGTGGTTGCCTGACTGCCAAAGGAAGGAGAAAGGACTTTGTGTGCACTTTTATTCAACTTGTGAAGGATCTCCAAGGGCTTGAGAAAAGAGCTTGCCTCCTGCTGAAGTCTCAGGGACAACAGACTTCAACCACCAGCTCCCCAAGAATCCTTTGGAAGTGCCTGCTGCTGTTTTGGGCCTTCTGAAGGGACTGCGTGTCGCAAGGAGCTGGAAGCGCGACTCAAGAGGGAGAAGCGTGTCGCAGCCGCTGCCGTCGCATCACGGAGATGACGCCGCTGTAGCTGTCGCATTGCACCGCATCTCGAGAAACGTCCCGCAACCCCGAAGAAGCGTGTCGCCGTTGCAGCCGCTGCCGTCGCATCGTAGATGTCGCCGCTGTAGCTGTCGCATTGCACCGCATCAAGAGAAGAGTCTCGCAACGAGGAAGCAGCGTGTCGCCGTCGCAGCCGCTGCCGTCGCATCGTAGATGTCGCCGCTGTAGCTGTCGCATTGCACCGCATCGAGAGAAGCGCCTCGCATCCACGGAGAAGCGTGCCGCCGTCGGAGCTGCTGCCGTCGCATCACGAAACAAGGGTGTTGCCGCTGCAGTTGTCGCATCGAGCGGAAGCGTCTCGCAACGTCGGAGAAGAGTGTCGCCGCCAAAGCCGCTGTCGTTGCATCACGGAACAAGGGTGTCGCCGATGCAGCTGACGCATCGAGCCGAGACTTCTCGCAACATCGGAGAAGCGGGCCGCATCAGGAAGAACTTGACGTCTTTATTTCTTTGCACCAGAACTTTGTCGCATCTCCATCTCTGCAACACTTTCGTTGTAGAAACGTGACGCATCGTAAGGTACATTGACTCAAAGTGTCGCATTTTAAGAACTGAAGAGAACTAAGCTAAACCTACCATTTTAAGTACAGTATTGTGGATTTTTGTCGTTTATGGTCTTGTGTTAAATCTATATAAAGAATACTTATTTTTGATATAAAACTTGTGTGGTGTCCATCTGTAGTGTTGTCACTGGATTACTGTATGTGTTCACAAATGCTTAACACACTGCCTCTGAGATAAGCCTGTCTGCTCGTGCCAAGCTACCAAGGGGGTGAGCAGGGGTTATTTTAGGAGTGTACCCCCCTACCCTGACTAGAGGCGAGGGTCCCTATTTGTCACAAGTACCTACCTGTGCCAACTAGAGACCCCCAAATCTAACAGGCACGATCATGGGCCTCCCAGAAAAACATAGGCGAAAATGGGATGTTCTTCTGCCCTGCCTTCTCTTTGCCTACAGAGAGGTCCTTTAGAAGGGGGTTGGCTACAGCCCTTTTGAACTTCTGTTTGGGCATCCAGTTAGGGGTCCATTGTGTTTGGTGAAGGAGGGATGGGAGTTACCTCTCAAACCTCCCAAACAAGACATAGTGGACTATGTACTTGGTCTCTGCTCCAGGATGGCTGCGTACACGAAGAAGGCCAGCAAAAACCTAAAGGCCAGGCAAGAATTGCAAAAAGCTTGGAATGACCAAAAGGCTGTCCTGACGGTTTACCTGCCAGGTCAGAAGGTGTGGGTGTTAGAGCCTGTGGCCCCAGCAGCTCTCCAAGATAAATGGAGTGGACCTCACACTATCATTGAGTAAAAAGTTGAGGTCACCTACCTGGTGGACTTTGGCACTCCCAGGAGCCCCTATAAGGTGCTCCATGTGAACAGGCTCAACCCTTTTGTGGACAGGGCTGACATGGGCTTGCTAATGGCAACTGATGAGGGACAGGAGGAAGAGAGTGACCATCTCCCTGATCTCCTCTCACAAAACCCTGATGATGGGTCAGTTGATGGTGTATCCTTAGCAGGCAGCCTCACTGACCAACAGCAGATTGATTGCAGGAAGGTCCTCAATCAATATAGGGATAAGTTTTCTTTGACACCCAGTCAAACCACCTGATGTGCCCATGAAGTGGACACAGGTGAGAGTCTACCTGTTAATAATAAGATTTACAGGCAGCCTGACCATGTCAGAGATTGCATCAGGACAGAGGTCCAAAAGATGCTGGAGTTGGGAGTAATTGAGCCCGCAGATAGCCCTTGGGCTAGTCCAGTGGTCCTGGTACCAAACCCTCCCAACCAGGGTGGTAAGAGAGAGATGAGGTTTTGTGTTGACTACAGGGGACTTAATGTAGTCACTAGGACTGATGCTCATCCAATTCCTAGGGCAGATGAGCTTATTGACACTTTGGCCTCAGCCAAGTTCTTGGGCACATTTGACCTCACTGCTGGCTACTGGCAAATCAGACTAGCTGAGGATGCCAAACCAAAAACAGCATTTTCAACCCCTAGTGGGCATTATCAACTTATTGTGATGCCCTTTGGTTTGAAGAATGCACCTGCCACATTCCAAAGGCTGGTGAACAAAATTCTCACAGGTCTGGAAGCCTATAGTGCAGCATATCTTGATGATATAGCTGTCTTTAGCTTCACCTGGGAGGATCACCTGGTCCACCTGAAGAATGTTTTGGAGGCTCTGCAGAAGGCAGGCCTCAATATCAAGGCTACTAAGTGCCAGATAGGGCAGAGCGAAGTTGTGTACCTGGGCCACTTTGTGGGTGGAGGCCAGGTTCAACCACTTCAGAGCAAAATCCAGACCATAATGGACTGGGTTGCTCCAACTACCCAGACTCAGGTCAGAGCTTTCTTGGGCCTGACTAGGTATTACAGGATATTTGTAAAAGGATATGGGTCCATAATGACACCCTTGAATGATCTCGCCTCAAAGAAAATGCCCAAGAAAGTTCAGTGGACAGTTAGCTGTCAGAAGGCATTTGATGATCTCAAGCAGGCCATGTGCACTGCTCCCATTCTGCAGAGTCCTGACTACTCTAAACAATTTATTGTTCAAACAGATGCATCTGAGTTGGGGGTAGGGGCTGTGTTGTCACGACTTAATACAGAGGGCATGGATCAACCAGTAGCTTTTATTAGCAGAAGGTTGACCCCCAGAGAGAAACGTTGGTCAGCCATAGCGAGGGAGGCCTTTGCTGTGGTGTGGGCCCTGAAGAAGTTGAGGCCATACTTATTTGGCACTCACTTCATTGTTCAGACAGACCAAAAGCCCCTCTTATGACTAAAACAGATGAAGGGTTAAAACCCCAAACTTTTGAGGTGGTCAATTTCCCTACAGGGGATGGACTATACAGTGGAACATAGACCTGGGAGTAACCATGCCAATGCAGATGGACTCTCCAGATATTTCCACTTAGAAAATGAAGACTCAACTGGGCAAGGTTAGTCTCATCTCCTTATGTTTGGGGGTGGGGTGGTGTAGGAAAGTAGGATCTGCTTCTTATGGTTACCCCCACTTTCCATGCTTGTGTCTACCATGCTTCGATAAGTGACAGTAGTCCCACCCTCATTACAGCAGGATGGCTGTCACTGTGGCCCAGCAGTCCTATGGCAGACAGACCTCTGGGTTAGGGGTTACTGGTGGCAGAGAGCAGAGCAGAGTCTCCACAGATTTGGTGGACAGAGGGCCTGCCCATTTATGGGTTTCCCCAGCACCGCTAGAGCCTAAATGAGGGCTAAAGGTTTTACTGGAACATGAAAACTAATTTAGGACTATGATATAACTAAAGAAAAACATAAATGCACACCTCTAACGTTTTATGTATATCAGCAAACTTGGCCTAAAATTATATGCGTCAAGACTTGCATACTTAATCATGTATACTGAGTGCTCTGTAGAAGGAAACCTGTTACCTATAAGTCTCCAGAGAGGGGCTTGCTAAGTTCCTAGTTGTAGGATAGTAGGATCTGCTTCTTATGGTTACCCCCACTTTTTTGCTTATGTGATGCTGTTTTTGACTAGTCTGACTGGGATCCTGCTAATCAGGACCCCAGTCTATCTGCTTTCTCCCTAAACTGTTGTGTTAGTGCCTATGTACAATCCCAGATTGGATACTGGGGTACCCTTATCAGTCCCTAGTATATGGTACCCAGGTACCCAAGGCATAGGTATCCCAGAGGTCTCCCATGGGCTGAAGCATGCATTATGCCACCCATGAGAGACCATGCAAAATGCTACTACAGGCCTGCCATTGCAGCCTGTGTAAGTTGGTGCATGCACCACTTACTAAAGATATAGGTTTACTATATCTAAGGGTCACTGCACTTAAAACCTATAAGTCACCCCATAGCAGGCCTTTACAATTATGAGGGCAGCGTGCTTGGTTCTAAGTGAGAGGGTGCCCCTGCATGAGCAAGACACCCCTGCAGCCTACGGAGTCCATTCTCCTAGGTTGTCAGTGAAGCAACCATATACTAAATAGAGGGGCACCGCGTAATTACGCGATGACCATCTCAAAACTGGCTGCACCGAATCCTATCATGTTTGGTATCAAACATGTGGAAATCATACCCCACACCGTAAACGGTGTGGGAGGTATGATTCCAAGCACTGGGAGAGCCCTCCGTTAGGCTCTCAGTGTTCCTGGTATCAGCCTTCTTGACCTGGGCAGCACAAAATGGTTGCTGCCGACCAGAGGCACATTTCTGACCTCCTGCTGCTGAGCCAAGCTCGAGCAGAGGAAGGTGGAACAATAGGCATCCTGTCACAGTGAGGTGTGACCACCTCCCAGACAGGATTTAGTGTATTAGGGCTGGGTGGGTGCGCTTGCCAGCGCCAGAAAGTCTGCATGAGGGGCACATTTGGTGTCCATGTGCAAAGTCCAGTTCAAACCAGTCCTGGGAGCTGTTGGCTCCCGCTCTGGCGCGAAACTGGACAAAGCACATAGGAGTAACCTCCCCCTGTCCAGACCCTCCCCTGAATCTTCCCAACCCATTCCCTAGGGTACTTAAGGGCTTACCTTGGTGTAGGTTCCTAGATTCGTCATGGGATAAGATTCATATCAGACACCATTGCACTTCTACCGTCTGGGCAGTCTGGACTTCGCTGGACTTCGTTTGGGTCTGACTTCGTCTCCCTTCCAGTCTGCTGCATTGTCCGTGCCTGTGCATCATACAGCAACCTTCCAAGACCTGTGAAGCATCAAGGACAGCCGAAGTAATCTCCCTTGGAATGAAGGAGTCACTCCCCTGCATTCGCAGGCACCACAACTAAGTCGACCGGTCTGCAAATCCTGAGCTCCTCCGGACTCCGTGGGCTCTGCAATCCAGGTGGTGGTTTTCCACAGCTCCTGAGGCCTGCTCTACTCTCTCACCAAGTTTGAGGCCAGTAGTTCTCGAGGGGGCTGCAATTACTGAACCCCTGGGTACCGCATCCCCTTTGCAGTTGCAAAGTCTTGTTGTCGTCTTTGCAACAAGATCTTCGGGCTCCAAGTAGCCCCGACCTCGAGCATCTCCAGTGACCAGAATCATCAGCCACACTGCATTGTGTGCATCGTGGCTTGCAGCTTTTGGTGAGCTGCTTGAGGTCCTCTCGCGACTCCAGTGCCTCCGGCCTGTGGGTCCACTTGAGGGTCACTTTTGTTTTCTTCAGGCTCCCCTGCTTGCTCGAGGCCTGCTCCAACTCCCCTTCTTGTGGTGAGTCTCCTGGACCTTGCTGGTCCTCACCGTGTACATTCTTGACCTTCTGCGGGGGTTGCCTTTGCCAAGGCTTGTTGGTGCTCCCGCAGGACATTGACCCCTCAGCACTCGACATCCTTTGTGGGATAGCTCGTACCCGGCTCCTGGTCATCCTCAGCATCGCCTGGTCCCCGCAGCTGCAGAGTCGAGGTCATCGACATCTCTCCTGAAGCACCGGACATCGATGGACATTCGTCTACCAAACTTCTGGTCACTCCTAAGTGACCCAGACTCTGTCCCCTCTGCTTTCAGGTACTTCTCTTCAAGAATCTACATTTGGATTCCTACAGACACTTTCTCCTCTTCCAGCAGCAGCACTTTCCTGAAGTCCTCCATTGGGTTCGACGGCGGTTTCAGACGCCACTTCACACCTAAGCACCCAGCTTCCCTGGTATAGGTAACTTGGGTACCATGGTATCCACGGGTGGGGTGGCTCCCCAACCTTCTGTCTTCCACTGGGTTTCTTCAGGGTCCACTGGGAAGGGTCCTTAATCTTTAAACTCCAACAACGACTTACACGTAGAGTTGTACGGAGCCCGCGGTCGTGTTCCCACACTGCACGCGCCCTCCTTGGGGTCCCTATCTACTCACCTTGGGTGGTTCCTTGGGGTCCCAGCAATTCTACGTCCTCTCGACAGTGTCCTGACTCGAGTTGTGGTTCTTATACCAGTAGTAGTGCTATTTACTGTGATTTCTTTGCTGAAGTATTGTGTGCTTTGTGTCTATCTCCGTGTAGGAGATACTGTAACGTACTAGATAGGGTTATATAATAAATACATATTTTTATAAATACTTTGTGTGGTTCTTTTTCATTTAATCTATACTATAAGATTGCATTCTGGTGAAACAAGCTGCTTTACACTCCTTCAAGACTAAGCCTGAAGGCTGCTCTCCACAGCTACCACTTAGAGAGCTTCCTGTGGTTGTTTAAGACCTCCTAAATCACCATAAGGGTTGTCTGGACTGGTGCAAGGTGCCCACTTACATTAGAAGACGCGCTAGTGTTTACGCTCTCTGCGAGCCTTTTGAAGAGTCCACGGAAACTAATTAGTTCCGGGACCCAAGCGGTTGTAAATACATGGAGGAGATGAGCCCCTGCTGAGTCTGTCATTCAAGTGACAACTCCGAGCGCTTGACGCCGGAGATGGTTCATGAGCACTACATGCCTGTCTTTCACCTCTAACAGACCGTTAAAGATGTACGGAGGCAGATTGCCCCTACAATTGTCTGCAATTCCTTGATGTCTTTGAGCGCATGACGCCAGAGGTGGTCTGAGAGCACAGTATGCCCGCCCGTATTTTTTTTTCTAAATAATCGGGAGCTACCTAGGAGCCCCAGGAGGAAGCCATTTAATAGCCCTCTAATTATCTGCTGGAATCCATCTGGGGCCAAACTCACAAGGCTATACACAGATTATCTTTTACTTGTCCTGAGGAAGACCCTAGTTTGATGCTTTCATATTTGCACATTAATATAAGGGTCGAAACGTCGACGCATAATCAGAAGCACTATAATCCGATTTGACCATTACAAATAAGAAGGAATATATCTCCAGGTCATCCTGAGATTAACATCATGTTTTCACGCTGTGCTTCTATTTAGTTGTTGTCTTTGTAAATATTTTTATGTGCTTATTGTTTTACGTTGTGATATATGTATAAATACACTCCACTTCCCCTTGTTTCACTTTGTGTGTATATGACCTGCTTTACATTGATACATGTTTTTTGTTATATAAAATTTGAATTTATTTCAAAACAATACAATCAGTTTGTACTCTTTCCTTCCAATATGTGTTTAGGCAGTTTTATTTATAACATTGAATGAAATCCCACGGTAGAAGGGGATAAAAAAGTTAAACATTTTGATAAGTGTGTTGTGGCAGAACCACTGTTCGTTTAATGATATAGTCCCCAGGTTCTGTGCATTACTGGGTATCCCCATTGGTTAATACTGACACTTACATTAGTGGACATCATATACCAGGCCAGCTTCTCACACTAGTTAAAACCCCAAATCATATGCTTGCACACCACGAAGAGTCTTAATTTTCTTAATTCCTGTACAAGTTTAAACACTCAAAGTTATCATAACTCGATTAAGTCAATCCTCAATCGTTAATAGAGTATTGAATCAAAAATCTTCGCCCAAGCATGTATTCCTTCAAAATCCCCATACATAAACAATGGTATACTTTTTCTATGATTTGCTTCTTGCCACGCCAACGCATTTCATCAACTGGGCCAGTTGTCCTATGAATTTCTCAGGGCCAGTAGTAGTATATTTGTGTTTCACTCCTCTGTCAGATAGAAAACAATAGTATGGTAGGCAGCTTTAATGTGAAATGTTACCATGGTTACTGCAATCATTGGCAGTCCATAGAGACGGGTAATTCTTACACAAACAACCTCATGATTAACACTAAATACTGAAACTTTTGAACAGAGAAGAGAGAGCTACCAAAATTGAAAAAGGGCACTCATATAGTCCAAATATTAATAAGAAAAAATCAAAAGCATCAATAAACCACAGCTCGTCAAAATGGGTAGATCTTCAATCAGTTCATAGAAATACGAGGGCCATGAGGATGAGTCTTCAACAGATTTTATTTTTCAAGTACAAAACATCCAGCCCAGCCAACGCGATTCATCCTAGAAAAGGACTTCATCAGGGAAAAAACTTTTATTCCTGCCATCAATCTCAATGTAGCTCATCCACAAATGTGGATAAGTGTATATCCGTAACCACGCAGTGAACCATCCGTAAAAGATGTTTCCTCTTCGCATTTAACGGCATTCTATCTCGTCAGGAGCTTATTAATATTTGGACTATATGAGTGCCATTTTTCAATTTTGGCAGCTCTCCCTGCTCTTGTATCCTTCCAGACCAAGTGCCCATCTGGCAATGTGGGGTGGCGTGCGTTCCTTCCCTTTAGATGTAAAAATGAAAGTGAGTGGTTTGTGATCTATGCGTAATGTAAATGGTAATTTCCACAGGAAAAATGCAAAGTGATGTTTGGCCTAATAATAGGCTACAGCTTCCCGCTCTTTAGTGGAATAGTTATGTTCTGAATCTTTGAGAGCATGAGATACAAATGCAACTATTATCTTTCTGCGTTCTACCATTTGTGTAAGTGTGGCCCCACTTCCTTTGGTGCTTGCATCAGTGGTCAGAATGTTTTGCAGTAGGGTGGGGGCAGTCGATACAGATTGTTTAATTTTGTCAAATGTATTTTGATTAGTGGAATTCCAATTAAACTGAATACCTTTCTTTAAAAGATCCCTCGATGGAAATCCTAAATCAGCAAAATGTTTAAAGAATTTTGACATATATTCAGCCAGCACCAGGAAACATTTGAGTTCTTCCTTGGAAGTCAGCCGTGGAATCTCTTTTACTGCCTCAATCAAGTGAATCTTCAGTTTAACCCCATCTTTGGAGATGGTGTGGCCTAAATAATCAACTGAACCCACCCCAATTTGACATTTTTCTAATTTGATAGTTAAACCTGCCTTTTTAAGTGCTGCGAAAACTTTACGTAGAGAATCATTGTGTTCTACCTCAGAGATTCCATAGACTAGAATGTTGTCCTGGAAACATTACACTTTGCTTAAATGTCCTTAAATTTGCTGCATAATTCTTTGAAATGCCTCAGCAGCAGAAGCTAGGCCGAAGGGCATCCTGCAATACCTGAAGGCACCAAAAGGGGTGATAAAAGATGTGAGGGACTTAGAATCATGGTGGAGTTATACCTGGTAATAAGCAGACGACAGGCCAATAACACTAAAATAATTTGCACCTCTGATAAGGCTCAACATTTTGTTAATCCTGGGCAACGGGAATCTGTCTACCCATATGTGTGCATTAAGGTCTCTTAAGTCGACAAACAGACAAATTCCTTATTTCCCACCTTTCACGCCACTACTATGGGAGTGAGCCACTCTGAGCTCTCAATTGGTGTGATGACGCCCAGTGCCACTAACCTATTGATTTCTTCCTTTAATGGCTCTTTCATTAGATGGGGAACAGGCCTGACTTTATGAATTACTGGTACTGCATTATTTTTCTATTTCATTTTGTGTTGAAATTGCACAAGGAGACCCAATCTGTCTTCAAATATCTCAGGGAATTCCTTACAAACTTCCTTACCTGTTATTATCCTTTCTACCAGGAGAATTTGTTCAGTATTGTTGGGATCCAATTTCACTTCCAAGTTCCTTTTGGTGTCTCAACCCCAGCAAATTGGACCCTTGCTCAGCAATGTATACTTTGCTTATGGTAGAATGACCCTTGAAGGAAATGTGCATGGGTAACAGGCCTGCCAGAGGAATAGAATCTTTGTTATACCCCCTCGGGTTTACATCCACTTGCTGTGGAACATACCCCTTCCCAGCAAACATTTCTAAGACTGGATTCTTTTCTATAAGGGTTCAAGGTGAACAAGAGGCGGCAAACACTTTGATCACCACCTCATCAAGCATTAAATCACATGTGATAGCTGGTGCCAGATCTTTCCTTTAACTTCTCAATTTAAAACACATATTTTGTTTTATTCAACATTAAGAACATCATGTACTTGTTTGGGATCAACATTTTACTACCTCTAGCATAATTTCCTCTCTTGCTACATTTCCTGCATAAACTGGAGTGGGCAGGCCAGCTGGGATTATTAGCCAAGTGGTTGCATTCCCACATCTGAAGTACTTGAATTTAGAATTGTCCGTATTTGCAATAGATTTGCTTTTTGGTTGTACTTCGTGAATTGCCTGATGTATCTCTTCAACTTTGCTAGTTTCATCCTACTTTTGATGCTCCTTAACTTCATGTACGACATCCTCCGACATGGATTGTTTTATTTCTTTAATGCATTCAGCCATGTGTTCCACACTTTAGCAATCTCTATTGCCTCTCTGAGATCAGGATAATGAAGGAGAAATTTTTCCTGAATCCTCAATTTTTTGTGAACCTTTCAAGTTGGTCCCTGATTAACGAGTGACATAGAGTTCCAAATTCACAAGTATTTGAAAGGCCTCTTAAAAACTGTGATGTAACTGGTCACTTTTTCATTTTTTCTTTGTATCCTACTGAAAAATGTGTGCCTTCTAGAATCGCATTAATCTTTTGCCTAAAGTGCTCTTCCTATTTGCTATACATAAGTTGGTGTGCGTTGACTTCTTCACTTTCTTTGTCTATAGTGGGATCTATTAAGCTTTCAAAGACTTTACTGCCCTGTATGGCTAAATTATGCAATAGTATATTCCGTCGGTTAGCCAAGGACGTGGACAAAGACCCGACACCCATGTCGGAGAATTTGTGGTCTGTAGGTAACGCCGGATGATACAACTGGTGATAGGGTCATTAGCTGATTCAACGCGCAGGGCATATGTACAGGCTTGGAGGGAATTCTTGGCATCGGGGGCGCGGCGCTGGGCAGCTGGACAGGCACAGAGTGAAGACATGGTACAATATATCTTGGGGCTGATTGAGAAAGGTCTTTCCTGGGTGACTATTTCTAGGAGGTTGACTGGTTTAGCTTTCATAGGTAAGTTGTTGTGGGAATACCCCCCATCTGCCGGGTAACTGGGTCGTAGGATATTGGAGGGTTGGGCACGGGAGCAGGCTCAGCTGGGTTAGGTTAGGAACCCTTTATCTTTGAATCTGTTACACCAGGTGTTGTAACAATTACCTGAAGTTTGCCGAGACACATGGGAAAATTGTCTTTTTTCAACCGTAATGGTCTGGATGTTTTATGGGGCTTTTAGAGTATCAGAATTACTGGGGGATAGGGGCAGGAGAGGACTTTTCTGGGAGGAAGTGATACAGGCATGGGGGAGATGGGAGGTGTGGATCCGTCAATTCAAAACAGATCAGAGGACCCAATGGATGCGGGTCATCTTGAATACAATGGTTACTTCTGGAGCGTGCTTGGTAGCAAGGGGCAGGTGCTGGGCGGAGTGTTGCGGGAAGACTAGCGGGATGGTTTTCCTCCATATGCAGGGAGGCAAGGTGACAGCGCACCAGTTATTGGTGATACCCCGGGCAGCATTGGCCCGGCTCGGGGTGCAAGCAGCTGACTATGGCACACATTCTTTCCGCATTGGGGGCGGCATCAGAAGCAGCAAACGGGTTGGGCACAGGACATCATGCGCTTGGGTCGCTGGTCGTTAGAATGCTATAAGCACTATGTGCGGGGACTGGGGGATGAGAGTAGCGCATCGGATGCGACTTGGTGAAATGCTTACTGCTTGTTTGTTTCTTTCCAGGTGCAGTAGAGGGTCCTGCGTCTGAGGAAGTGGTGATTTGGATAGCGGGCCACTCGGTCTTCAAATATGCAGCGACACAAGAAGGACAGAAGGGGTTGGGTGGCAATTTGGGTTTTAATGAACACCTTTTTCAAGTCACCTGGAAAGGAAAAGGAGGTATGCTCTGTAGCGATCTTTTGCACATGTTAAATGGTAGGATGGTCGAGTCTCGGTGCCCAGATCACCTGGGGGAGAATGACTTGGTCAGAGAGAAGGGGGCAGTGTTGTTGAGAACTATGAAGAGAGATTTGTTCGAAATTAATGAGCAGTGGCCAGTGTGTTTGTGTTGTGGACCGAATTCGCGCCATGGTGGTGTTGGAGAGGTGCAGCCAAGCTGGGGGCAATAGCTACAGTTCCCAGTGAAAGTCAACGAGAAAGCCATCAACAGCCAACTCGCCACCTTCATCGAAGAGCACAACATCCTCGACTCCTCCCAATCCTGCTTCAGAAAAAACCACAGCACAGAAACCGCCGTCCTCGCCGCAACAGACGACATCCGCTCCCTCCTGGACAGAGGAGAAATAGTAGCCCTCATCCTCCTCGACCTCTCAGCGGCCTTCGACACAGTCTCCCACCGCACCCTAACACGCAGACTCCACGACGCAGGGATCCGGGACAAGGCCCTCGACTGGATCCACTCTTTCCTCTCCGGCAGAACGCAGCGAGTCAGACTCCCTCCTTTCCTCTTGGACCCTACACCAACCACCTGCGGAGTCCCCCAGGGGTCCTCCCTCACCCACGCTCTTCAACGTCTACATGGCTCCGCTCGCCCCCATCGTCAGAACCCACGGACTCAACATTGTTTCATACGCAGACGACACCCAACTCATCCTCTCCCCATCCAACGAACCCAACGCAGCAAAACACAACTTTCAAAAAGGCATGGAAGCCGTCACCAAATGGATGAAAAGCAGCTGCCTACAACTCAAAACTGACAAAACAGAAGTACTCATCATGGGCCCACACCCTGATGCCTGGAACGACACCTGGTGGCCCCCCGCCCTCGGAAGCCCACCCACCCCCACGGACCACGCACGCAACCTTGGAATCATCCTGGACTCCGACCTCAAAATGGACCGCCAGATCAACTCCGTCGAATCCTCCTGCTTCCACACCCTCCGCCTCCTACGTAAGACCTTCAAATGGATCCCCCTTGAGCACAGAAAGACCGTCACTCATGCCCTCGTCACCAGCAGACTCGACTACGGCAACGCGCTCTACGCTGGAATAAACAAAAACCTCACCCGCAAGCTACAAAACATCCAGAACGCCGCCGCAATACTGGTCCTCAACCTGCCAAGACACTGCCATATCTCCCAGCACCTGCGCACACTCCACTGGCTCCCCATCGAGGCTAGAATCACCTTCAAGATTCTCTCCCATGCACACAAAGCCCTCCACAACACCGGACCGGCATACCTGAACAGCTTACTCAGATTCCACGCACCCCAAAGGACCCTACCATCAGCCCAGCTCTCCTACGCGAATCACTGACAAAATATCGACCTAAAAAATATCGAGGTACAAAAATATCGTGACAAAAATATCGAAGTCAAGAATATCGACATCCTATCTACATCATGGTAAGTACAAAAATATCGAAAATTAAATATCGATGTCAAAAATATCGTTGTAAAAAATATCGTTTAAATGTTAAAAAAATAATCTAAAATAAAGTAAATAATACATATAATTAAAAGAAACAGTTAAAATTATTTAAAAATGTTTAAAAATAAAAACTGATACATATAATGTTAAAATAAATTAAACATATACATATAAAATATAATATATATACTTAATAATATTCATAAATAATTATTTTAATAACTTATAAATTGTTAAAAATATTTTATAAATACAGACATACACATACAAAAATATTATTATTAAAAATATATTTAACAAATTAAAAAATTACAATATTTTTAATTTTTGTAAAATAAATTATACACAACATTAAGTAAAACAATACAGAAAAGTGTTGGATAGCGTAGGGGTAAAAATTACTATTCCCACTCCAAAGAGTGCAACAGTAGGGAAAGTATTGGATAGCGTAGGGGTAAAAATTACTATTCCAACTCCAGAGGGTGAAACAGTAGGGAAAGTGTTGGATAGCGTAGGGGTAAAATTGCTATTCCCACTCCAGAGAGTGCAACAGTAGGGAAAGTGTTGGATAGCGTAGGCCTAAAAATTACTATTCCCACTCCAGAGAGTGCAACAGTAGGGAAAGTGTTGGATAGCGAAAGGATTAAAATTACTATTCCCACTCCAGTGAGTGCAACAGTAGGGAAAGTGTTGGATAGCGTAATGGTAAAAATTACTATTCCCACTCCAGTGAGTGCAACAGTAGGGAAAGTGTTGGATAGCGTAGGGGTAAAAATTACTATTCCCACTCCAGAGAGTGCAACAGTAGGGAAAGTGTTGGATAGCGAAAGGGTTAAAATTACTATTCCCACTCCAGTAATTGCAACAGTAGGGAAAGTGTTGGATAGCGTAGGGGTTAAAAATAACATACTTATCAATTAAATAATTGTTTTAATTAAATAATGATTTATTAATAAATTAACAATACATTATTTATAAATACCAATAAATGAAAATTAATAGTTACTTTAATAACATTAAATTTCTTCCCACCCTATTCCCCAATAAACACAAAACCCACTCCACATAAAATTTAACACAATTAATATAATTATCAATTAATCAATTAATCAATTAATAAAAAGTAATTAACAATTAATAATTAATTAACAATAAAATAATTATCAATACCAATAAATAATAATTAATAAAAATTAATTACCAGTTAATAATTAATGAACGATAAATTAATTATCAATACCAATAATTATTAATAAATAATTACTTAATTATAATAAATTACTTCCCACTCTATTCCCCTATAAACACACAACCCACTCCTAAACTAAATTAACACAATTAATATATTTATCAATTAATTAATTAATACAAATTAATTACCAATTAATAATTAATAAGCAATAAATTATCAATGCCAAAAAATAATAATTATTAATTACTTAATTATAATTAATTTACTTCCCACCCTATTCCCCTATAAACCCACAACCCGCTCCACTAAAAAATGTATACAATTATTATAATTATCAATTAATCAATTAATAAAAATTAATTACCAATTAATAATTAATTAACAATAAATTAAATGTCAATAACAATAAATAAAAATTAATAATTACTTAATTACAATTAAATTACTTCCCACCCTATTCCCCTATAAACCCACAACCCGCTACAGAACTAAAATGCAAAATGTAATTAAAAATAATTAATAATTTCTAAAAATTATTAATTCATTTACTATAATTAAATTACTTCCCACCCTATTCCCCTATAAACCCACAACCCGCCACGGTACTAAAACACAAAATGTACTTTAAAAAAATTTACTAACATAAACAATTAATACATATATTTAAAAAAATAATACAAAACATAACAAAACATGTGGAACACATACATATAAAATACATACTAAAATACATAACACTAACATAAACATCGATATTATTAACATCGATATTTTTACTATCGATATTAACAACTTCGATATTAACAAAAACGATATTTCTTACCTTCAGATCGATATTCTGGTCACCGATATTCTTGATGTCGCTATTCTGTCCCTACGATATTTAAAACTCGATATTAATGTAGGTCGATATTTAAAAGTCGATATTTTGACTGTGCACCCTCCTACGCCGTGGTCCCCCGCGCCAGAAAGACCAGATCGGGAGGCCGCTCCTTCTCCTTCCTCGCGGCCAGAGCATGGAACGCCCTACCGCTCCACCTCAGACAGACAACATCACTCCCCATCTTCACGAGAAACCTCAAAACTTGGCTCTTCGACAGACCCCCTCCTTGATGGACTGGAACCTGCACCTCCCCTCCTCCCCAGCGCCTTGAGACCCTTACGGGTGAGTAGTCGCGCTTTAACAAACACTTGATTGATTGATTGATGGTGCGCTTTTGCAGGGAGATCGGCTTTGGCAAGATTTGTCACTATGATATTAAATTTGAGGCCACAGAGTTTTTTAGAGGTGATGGAGTACATTTGTCTCATATAGGCATGGATTTGTATTTGTTGGAAATCAGGGCAGTTTTAGGTAAAGGTTTGAACTTGAAACGTTAAGGAGTTTGCTCGACAGTGGAGCCGATACCTGGGCGGACAGAAAAGGGGGGTAGTTTCACAACCCTCCTTGTCTGGGTGGCAGGGGGCATGAAAAGTTTGACTGGAGTTTGCAGAAGTTTCTTGGCCTTGCCAGTTGGGGAACCATGTGCAAGGGGAGGGTAGGCAGGCAGTTAAAGGTTCAGTTTAGGACATTTGGTTACTTACAGGTTCATATAGATACTCATAGGATGTAGGGGGAATTGAAAGTTGGAAATGCTGAAATGCAGTACAGTTAATGAGTTAGCTACAGGGTGGGTATGTTTGGGGGGGATCGTAGGGGTGGGGGTGGGATAGGGGATAGTTTACTGGCTGTATAGAGAGGTTTTAGTTTCGTAAGGCAGCTGCCCAGGAAATGTTGTGATGTGCACCCGTTGCAATAAAGCAGCCTTTTCCAGACACAGAAGTGGCCAGTGTTCGTACTGCACCCCTCCCTCCAAATGTTATTGTTTTACTTACATTTATGTTTGTTGAAAATTGCCTCTAAGCCTAGCAGTCTGGCATAGACTGGTTACCGAGGACCTACCCGAGATTTCACATGTTTCCTGAATATACTTCGGGCGTGAAACGAGACAGGAACGCAGAAGAGGGATCTCCAGCACCAGGCACACCTTGACCACAGTCACTGGATGTGCAACCTCCATCACAGCAACAGACATGACACTTAAAATGCATCTGGCACTTGACATACTGTCAGTATGTACTGAACAGCCGTATACACACATTGAAACACAGTGCGTGCATGCTCAGTCCGTGAACGAACCACACACATGCCGTTCTCGGTCTCTCTCTCACGCACCTAAACACACACATATACATGCACACATACATTCCACTTCTATACCCCAGCACCAGTACTGTCTCAGATAGGTTTAACCTATGTTTATGCATGCATGCGTTCACTCGTCTATTCATCCAGCCATCTATTCATCACACACGTATTCAACTATTCATTAGTGCATTCACTCACCTATTAATTGCACTCACTCTTCTCTCCAACAATATTACTCATTCTCCTATTCATCTGTTCAACCATCAGCACATCTGTGGACGCAGCCAGGCCTATGAGCTTAACCAATACACTGGAGGCCACATGTTAACAAGTGGGCTCATTGTGTCCCTGGCAGATGGTTCTCCACCCCCACTGCGCAGTAGAGGTCAAATCCTCCGCAACCCTGGCAGATGACTGTCCTCCCCGTTTAGAGATTCCCATCTACGTGATGGGGACCTCCTTGCTGAGAAGGAAACTGTAATGTCAAGACGGTTCCCTTCACAACATTGAAGGTTAGCTGAGTGGGTGCCATGTTTAAAGCGTCTGCTCTGCTAACTATTTTGTTCATTGAGAACAAACTCCCAAAGCGGGAGTTTATTTTCTCTGAACCAAAAGTAAATGGCCCCTGATGCACAGGGAGCGTTCGTAATGCACGTGGGTACTATTTACCATTTTCCATGCTTGTGTCTACCATGCTTCGATGAGTGACGGTAGTCCCACCCTCATTAGAGCAGGATGGCTGCCACTGTGGCCCTGCAGTTGTATGGCAGACAGACCTCAGGGCCAGGGGTTACCGGTGGCAGAGAGCAGAGCGGAGTCTCCACAGGTGTGGTGGACAGAGGGCCTGCCCAATTATGGGTTTCCCCAGCACCGCCAGAGCCTAAATAAGGGCTAAAGTTTTTACTGGAACATGAAAACTAATTTAGGACTATGGTATAACTAAAGAAAAACATAAATGCACACCTCTAAAGTTTTATGTATATCAGCAAACTTGGCCTAAAATTATACGTGTCAAGACTTGCATACTCAAACATGTATACTGAGAGCTCTGTAGAAGGAAACCTGTTACCTATAAGTCTCCAGAGAGGGGCTTGCTAAGTTCCTAGTTGAAACCCCAAATCATATGCTTGCACACCACGAAGAGTCTTAATTGTTTGAATTCCTGTACAAGTTTAAGCTCTCAAAGTTATCATAACTCGATTAAGTCAATCCTCAATCGTTTATAAAGTATTGAATCAAAAATCTTTGCACAAGCATGTAGTCCTTCAAAATCCCCATACATAAACAATGGTATATGTTTTCTCTGTTTTGCCTCTTGCCACGCCAACACGTTTCATCAACTGGGCCAGTTGCCCTATGAATTTCTCAGGGCCAGTAGTAGTATAATTGTGTTTCACTCCTCTGTCAGATAGAAAACAATAGTATGGTAGGCAGTTTTTAATGTGAAATGTTACCATGGTTACTGCAATCATTGACAGTCCATGGAGACGGTTGATTCTTACACAAACAACCTCACGATGAACTCTAAATACTGACAATTTTGAACAGAGCAGGGAGAGCTACCAAAATTGAAAAAGGGCACTCATATGGTCGAAATATTAATAAGAAAAAATCAATAGCATCAAAAAACAACAGCTCGTCAAAATGGGTAGATCGTCAATCAGTTCATAGAAATACAAGGGCCATGAGGATGAGTCTTCAGCAGATTTTATTCTTCAAGTACAAAATATCCAGCCCAGCCAACGCGTTTCATCCTAGAAAAGGAGCTTATTAATATTTGGACTATATGAGTGCTGTTTTTCAATTTTGGTAGCTCTCCCTGCTCTGTTGAAAATTGTTTGGTGGGACAATTGGGGCCTCTGAGCAGTATGGCTTATTGGAAGGTGTAGCACTGTGTATCAAGATATATATACTAACACTTGTGCAGTCGTGGCAAGCCCATTATTGCTCTTTTTGGCCTTTCTGATTAAATACTGACATTTAGGAGCTATCTGTCTCCCTGGACTGTCCATGATTACGGTACTTGTGATTAATTTTCATTGTATAACTCCCTAACCTGAATGCAGATGTCATGTGAAGCACCAAATATGAACCTTTAGGGGTTACCCGTGATGGAGCGTGATTATCTTATTATCATTTTCCTTGATCAATTCCTGCTCATTGGATAGTGTGATACTAATACGTACTTAAGGAGCATGACTAACAGTGTGACTCGAAAACCACGTGAGAGTTAAACCTGCATCGTAAAAGCATGCAGAATGGTTGCAAACCAGATAAAGATGAGAATTATTCATGAGAGAGAGAGAAACTAATAATGTTAATGAATTCACGGTCAATAACGTGCTATGAACACCTATAAATGCTATAATGTGTGACGTAATGATGTAGCTTTTAACAAAATATCATTATGAAAATGCTAAAATAAGTGAAGTCGACGATGAATAAAATGATTTCTGCTCATGTAGCAGCACTAACATGGAAAACCTGCAATTTTCAAATGTCGAGAGAAATGTGCTTGGTTCATTTATAAATGGTTTGCAAATGAGCTGATGCTTGATAGAATGCAAAATGGTGTTCACATATTAATTTCTATGAAAGTATACTCACAAATGAAGAAGATTTATCTTTCGTTCCTTAAAATGTTTGAAAAGCTAGTACCTTTCAGTAGGAAATAATGTTTAGTAGGTTTTCGTGTAGGCCTTAAAATGCATTTTTCCTTTATTATTCCCTTCGAATAAGGCTAGAATACGCTGACATGACCTCACTATTAGCTGTGAGAACTTTCGCTGAAGTTTCTTTTCTCTAGTTTTGAATAAAGGACACCCTTTCTGCTAGTACAAAATAGTGTCGACTTTGTTGCAAGCTCAGAAGGGAGCGCTTGGGAACGGACATGATAAGATACAAATGAACTTCTTATTTCGGAGGAGAAATGAAATTGAACTTTTAGTAAAATAATGAATATTGGACAATGGCATTACGTATAATTTCTGGATCATTTGGTCAGGTAACGATCACCCCGTGAACAGACCACAGATTTTGACCAATGGAAATCATGCAAACTGCGCAAAAGTTACTTTGTGGAGAGGAACTATGGGGCCGATTACGATGGTGGACGGACTGGAGTCCGTCCGCCATCGTGGTGGTGATCGGGACCGTCCGCAATGCATGCGGCGGTTCCGCACACCAAATTAGGATGTGACCGCCACCATGACGGTCGCATCTTGCATTTTAACATTGCGGTGGGTGCTGCTGACAGCAGCACCCGCCGCAACGTTGAAAATGCATGTTGTGCATTTCACTGCACTACGTGGCAGGCACCACACGGTGCCTGCCACTTAGTGCACTGAAATGTAGGGGGGCACCATGGGTACCCCCCCAGTGCACAAACACCTCCCCCCCAACACATAGGGGGCCCCGAAACCAATCCTCGCTAGCCTTTCCATGACGGTTTCGCCGTCATTGAAAGGCTGGATTTTGCCTGCATCGTAATTTGGTGGACGGTGCCTGCTAGGCACCGCCACCATTTTGCGCATGCAGACAGCTCCGCCAGGCAATCGGTACGATTGCCTGTGGCGGTTCCGTGGCGGATGGTCTTTGTGTCCGCCACGGTCGCAGTGTGGATCCGCCCGCCATCCTAATCTGGCGAGCGGTAAATCCACGTAAATCCATGTTCGATGGCGGACGGATCGCCACCGCACGGCTGGCGGTGGCAGTCCTTCCGCCATCGTAATCAGCCCCTAAGAACGATTGGAAGTATAACTGCCCCGTGGGAAAAGGACTGTGGGGGCTTTTCTTGAAAAATGTCCTATAGGCCTGACATACTGTCGGTCTGAACTCTGACTTTCCCATAACTGAGCTCTCCTGTGTTTCCCTGCGCTTTGCTAGCTGGTGAATTTGAGCAGGCCAAACCTTTTGGCTGAAGGGTTGAAAGACTCCGGCTATTGCACGCTGTGCTCTAACGTCCATCTGGGCTCACCTTGAGTCCCTGTTCCTGATAATCTGCAACCAAATCTTTGGTTTGTGTGATTCTTGATTGTATTCTGAAATTTGCGTTGTGCTCTTTTTTCCCCTCTCTTTCTCTCTCTCTCTCTCTCTCTCTCTCACCAGGCATTGTTTTTGAGATGTATATTGCTCTGAACTATGATGTGTTGTGATTTACCTGTATTCAATTGATAACTAATATTAAATGAATCAAACGTTTTTTGTGCCTTGACCAATCAACTAGAAGTCTACATAAAGATTTGCTTGTTATAACTATTCATGCGCATGCCATTTTCTTAGTGTTGAGTCATTTGATATTTATGTGTATATTGGTTGTTAGAAAGGCGCTTCTTTATTCCAGGTCCTTATGAAGGAGTGGCCGTCCTTCTCTGATTATCTGAGTCCTTATTAGCTCGATTAAAAGAGCCATCGGAGGACCTTTATAGTCTATGGTTGATGTAGAGTTTATATGGGCCAAACTCTGTGATATCGAAGTTTGTGGTAGCTGAGTAAGAGTATAAGGTGTGGTTGTTAAACTTATCTCAGCTAAAATCTTATGTAGAGAAACATAGGGAAATCCCCCTAGCTGCCCACACACACCCTTCTGCTCCATCAGTTTTCTGGTAGCATTATCGGATGGTTGTCTAAATTTGACTAACTATACTCGGTAATGAAGAGACAGAGTTAAAAGTAAAGGCTAGTAACGTTTTTCACTGAAGGGTTTTAAACAATGGCAAGGGTTGATAAATCGGAACGTTAAAAAAGGGACTTTTGACCAATTACAGAAAAGTTTGTTTATTTGTCTTTCATGTTGTGGTCCGTCGTTGACCTTAATGGAAGTAAACGGGTCTGTCGGTGACCTTAGATCCCGGGATAAAGACTGAGGGCGGTCTTAGTGTGGCATACACTGAGTGTTCTGCTGTGGAAGTAAGTACTGTGCATAGGCCTTGCCAGTGCTAACATAGGGAAACTTGAAGCATGACAAGTGAAAATATTTGAGGTTTCTTCAGAAAGTCCATTTGGGGAAATCTTGAAGATTCTGACTTAGTGAGGGCGAAATAGCGCTGGCCGAGATTTTGCTGGAAGCGAAAGAAAAATTCTCAGATTGTATGGTTCTATCGTTTTCTTTTAGATGAGCAGAAAAAGTGGTTTTATGTTGTTTGTTTTGTTAAAAGACTTTGTAAAAGACGACAACGACATTGTAAAAGGAGGGTCAGTCGCAGTGAGGAGTTAGACTGATGTCATCAGGTGCTGCGCTGGTATTGGTCGGTTGGTGAGGACCTGGGCTGGTATTGGTAGACATGAACGACCTTTGATTGGTGGTAGAGAATCATAATACAGAAAATACACTGTTGAAGATTTTCTCATGAAGATTTTGATTTAGTGTAGAAGAATAGTGATGTTTTTTAAACTGTTGAAAACTTTGTTTCGTAAAGATGAGCCAATACCAATTAGGAAGGAATTCCCGTGGCTCCGGAAGGAACCCCTGCTTCGTTTATGTCATTAGAGAAAGGACATCAAACGTGTACTTGGTTGGAGAAGTGGATGAAATACACTGAGCGAGATGGTAACTTAGCATTTCCAGAATTTGGAACCTTTAATACCCAAGTTTTGGAAAATCTAAGGAAACAAATGAATGATTTGAGACCAAATCCTAGACCTATGCAGTATGAAGCCCTGGAGGAGTGGGAACATGAAGCCTATAAGAGAGAAAAGGAGAAAAGTCAGAGTAGGTACAGGAATACTGTAAGTCGATATGCTGAAGCAAAATGGGATGCACAGAAAAAAATGTGGAGAAAGGATGTAGCTGAAGGGGAACGAAGGTATCCAGTAATGGTAGCCGAGACCAAAGTAGGAGAGAAAGGCAAAGAGAAGAAGAAACATGTTGAGGAGTTAAAGTCTAGAGACACTGACTTAACTGGTAAAGGAGTTGAAGATGTAGATGATGAAATTTTGAGTGAGATATTACTGAATAGACCTCCACCTTATCATGAAGAGCAAAACGATGTAGAGACAAGACCCCTTGTAGGATTACAAACAAATGCCCCAATAGTAAGTTTAGATCCTGCACATAAGAAGACATTTGTGGACCAGAATCAGACCCCAGATAGAGAAGGATTGCCAAGAATAATAATACCAACTAACCCAGATGCTTTATCTGTCCAAGTAACTATAGGTCCCATTGTTCTGTTATATAATGATGGACAAGGAGTTCCACAAGTTCACGCTATAACAGTCCCCAATAGATGTTAAGGTGAAACTCACACTGTTTCAGAGAGAACTGTGGGTGCGAGAGATCAGGGAATGGCAGAAAGGAATGGAAAGGAGTGGGTCAAGTGGGAATAGTAGAAGAAATTCAACGATGGAAGGAGGGTTGGAGCCATTGGTTCCAATTTCAGACAAGTCAGTTGAAACCCCGAAAAGAGGTTCACAAATGGATTCGATAAGGATGTTACAGATGGAAAGATGGTTGTCACCATTATCGGGAGAGTCAAAGACAGGTGGAAATAGTGAGGAATTGCAAAGATCAGAACAGGGTACATCATTAGGACCTTCTCCAGAAGAACTTGATGAATGGATAAAGGAGATTGCAGCAGGTTGTAGCAAACAGAGTAATTTTACTCGAGATTTAGGCATAGATGTGAGCAAATTAAAAGTGGAAATAGAAGAAATGATACTGGGAACCATAAGCCCAGAGAGATTAACTAAATATCGGGATGAAGAACTACTCCTTATGTGTAAGGATATTACCCAGAAAGCGAAAAACACACACTAGAGATTTGCTGAGATTGCACAAAATTATGGAGTTGACATAGAAAAGTCTAAAGCTTTACAAAAGACATATCAGTTGGATTTTAGTGACAAGGATTTAGAGAGTTTAAATGTCTCAGGAAAACGATTACAAATCAAAGAGTTGATTAACACTCTAAGGCGTTGGGGTGAAGTGGACCGATGGGAAGGCAGATGGGCTAAAAAGAAGGAGGATACAACAGTACCTTTACCTCTGTATGCTGTGAAGGAGGCAGAAAAGGGGGGAAGCAAATGCAACAATATATCCTATCAGAGAGGTACCAGGAGGAGGGTTTGTTCATGTTCCATGTTCTAGACAGGATATATTGTCATTTACAAATGATTTCCCCAGGTTGAGAGAAAAATCCGTTGAGTGGTACAAGCAAGTGGAAAGGTTTGTTAAAGTTTCGAACGTTTCGTTGAAAGATCTAGATGCTTTGTTTGATATTGTTGTGCCGACTGATTTGTGGGTCGAATGCAAAATTGCTGTAGATTGGCTGAAAGAAGAGTATCCGAGAGATCCAAAAACAGGAGCCCCGTCAGATGAAAAAATATAATCAATTTATTACCTATCTGAAAGGAAAAATTTCGCCAAAAGAGACCGATTCGGTGAAAATAGATAGGACTACTCAAAAGTTGAAGGAGTAAGTTCATGCATATTATAAGAAGCTTTTACAGACATTCAAACAGTATAGTGGGATTGAGAATGTCTCTGAGAAAGATATGGGACATTTTGTGTATCGGTTTGTGTACAGTTTGAGGCCAGAAATAAACACCATGATTCAGCAACATTTGATTTGTTGGCAGAGTAAAACAATTTATGAGATACTTCGTTATGCAAAATACTGTGGAGATTACATTGATTCGCATCACAAAAAGATAAAAGAGAAACTGATGTTGGCACAGATGAAAGCAGCAAAGAAAGGGGTTATATGAGTATGAATACAGATTTTTCAGGAACATTTCAGGGAAATGGTCAGACTACTACTGGAATGAGAGGTGCTGTGATAAATCCTGTGCCAAATTTGATGCCACAGGGAGAGGTCGAGGAGGTAATCTAGAAGAAATGAAGAAGAAGTTTGCGTGGCATGGGTGCGGCAAGTCCGGGCATTGGAGGCGCGAGTGTAGAAATATTCTGACAAATACAGGAGGTGTACAGACGATAGACCCAGGAATAGATGGATTGAGGCAGTCGCAATTGGGTACTGAAATAATGAATCAGCAGAAACAGAATCAGCAGATGTCGGTAGATAGAGGACAGGGTCAGAGAATGCCTCAAGCTCCTATGCAAAATATGAATGGTCAAGTGCAAAGATACAATACGAATATGGGTTTCCATACAAATGATCAACTGAATTCAAATATGCAGTGCAGGTGTCTTCACAATATTTGTTACAGATGGATGGGAGCGATTCTGATGCATCTCCATGACGGTGCCTGAGGGGTGAGGAGCAGTGCGTGCTTGGTGCATCCTTAGAGGTAGACCAGAGTGGTCCCTATGTGGATGGCGAGGTAAACGGAAAGGCTATTTCGTCCCTTGTAGACACTGGTGCTACGCGTTCCACTGTGAAAACTGTGGAAATTCCCAACCTACCCCTCTCGGGAGAAAGTATCCAAGTTGTAGGAGTATCAAATAAATTGATCTCAACCCCAGTGACCAAACCTATGAAAGTACAAATTGGAAGTTTTAAAGATTTGCACAAATTTGTGGTGTGTGACACCAGTCCAGTTAACCTGTTCGGACGATATTTGTTGTGCAAAATGAACTGTTCCATATATGGTACACCAGATGGAATAGAATTCCATATGAAAGATGAAAATGTGGTGTTTAAAATGGCTCGACAAGAGTTGGAAGTGAATAGCTTATATCCTCTATTTACAGCGAATGATTTGCCAGTTGAATTGAAAGATGCAGTTTGGCCTGATGTGTGGCATTTTACAGGTAAAGACATCGGTCTGATGAGAGGAGTAGCTCCAATTCAAATTACTGTAAAACCAATGCAGAATTCCCGAGAACTCCAGCATATAATTTGGGTCCTGAGACAGTTGCTGGAATAACCCCTTGGATTGAAACATTGATTGAACAAGATATTCTGAGAGAAATATTAGGGAGTCCATGCAATTCGCCTATCATGGGCATACACAAACCAAACAGGAAAGATAGAATAGTTCAGGACCTTCGAAAAACTAATCAGATTGTGATACCTTGTTGTCCAGTAGTGCCGAACCCAGCTGTGATTCTTTATCAGATTCCATGTGAAGCAGAATGGTTCTCAGTTATTGATTTATGTCAAGCATTTTTCTCAATTCGTTTGCATCCAGATAGCCAATATTTATTTGCATTACGGTTCGGAAACCATGTCTTGGCATGGTGCAGAGGTTCACAAGGGTATACTGAAAGCCCCTCAATCTTCAATCAGATTTTGAAAAGAAATTTGGAGTCATTGGTAATGCCTAATCACTCTGTGCTAGTACAGTACATTGACGATTGGTTGGTTGCATCAGGAACCAAAGAGGCTTGTGTTACTGATACGATTGCTCTACTGAACCATTTGGCAGTAAGTGGGCATAAAGTGTCGTGAGCAAAATTACAATTTTGTCAGAGAGAGGTTCTTTATTTGGGACATCACATTAAAAAAGGAGTCAGAAAATTGTCTCAAGATCGGATCAATGCCATATTGCAGATGAATCCGCCGAGTATACAAAAGGAAGTTCGAATGTTCTTGGGAATGGTTGGATATTGCAGGCAGTGGATCCCAAGTTTTTCACTGATAGCCACGCCCTTACAAAGGCTGACACACAAAGACGTGTCAGATCCTGTACATATGGATGAAGAATGCATGCGTTCATTTCTTGAACTGCAAGACAGCTTGTGTCGAGCACCAGCATTGGGAGTGCCCGACTTTAACAAGAGTTTTACTCTATTTTGCAGTGAATGATATGGTTGTGCACTTTCAGTCCTGACGCAAATGCACGGAACAGCACGGAGGCATATTTTTCAGCCACATTGGATCCTGTGGCTGCTGCCTTACCTGGATGTTTGAAAGCTGTTGCTGCAACATGTGTGAGTTTGGAACAGTGTGAGACGATTGTAATGAGCCATCCATTGAAAGTGTATGTGCCACATTCAGTTGAAATTTTGTTAACGCGAACCACACACAGCATCTTGCGAGCAGTCGCATAACAAAATATGAGCAAGTGATACTGGATGCGGAAAATGTGACTGTAACAAGATGCACAAGTCTGAATCCAGCTACTTTGATGCTGCTTCCAAGTTGTGAAGTGGTGTTGGAAGAAGCAGACCATGATTGCCTTGACGTGACTGATTTGTGTACAAAGCCGAGACCTGATATACAGGATACTCCATTGCCAGAATCTGACCATGTTTTGTTTGTGGATGGATCATGCTTGAGAGACTCTGGAGGTACCTTACGAGCTGCATATGCGATCTGTACAGTAATGGGTGTTGTGGAAGCATCATGGTTGAAAGGAGTAAAATCGGCACAAGTGGCAGAATTGATTGCGCTCACTAGGGTGTGTTGCATTACGGAGCAGATGCGAGTCACCATATTTACAGACAGCCAATATGGTTTTGGGGTGGTGCATGATTTTGGGCAATTGTGGTCCCAGGATGGGTTCATGACCTCTTCGGGTTCACCTATACGAAACGGAGAGTGTGTGAAGAACCTATTGATGGCACTACAACTGCAAGCTCAAATTGCAGTGGTAAAATGTTCTGCTCATCAATCTGGACATGATAATGTGACAGTTGGCAATAGATGTGCTGACGAAAGGGAAGGGTGGATTAAAGCAGGATGTACACGCAGACCAGAAGATGAAGTGTGGGTTTATACAGATGGAAGGCCTGTATTGCCAGATAGTCTGCTGTCACCGATGGCAAGAGTCTGTGACGGACCAACTCATGTAGGCAGGGATGCTATGGTGCGACTTTTTAGACAGACATGGTATAACACCAAATTCAGAGCCATTGCAGAGAGTCTGTGCCAAAGATGTATAACATGTCAGCAACAAAATGCAGGAAGGAAAACAGTGGTTAGCATGGGTCAAATTGGAAGATCGGGAGGTCCTTTTACCCGCATGCAGTTGGATTTCATAGAAATGCTTCCTTGTAATGGATTAAAATATGTCATTGTAATTGGGTGTTTGTTCTCACGTTGGGTTGAAGCATACCCTACGCAACGAAATGACAGCTTAACCATTGCTAAACTGTTGCTTAGAGAATTAATTCCTAGATTTGGATTTCCAGTCTCGCTTGAATCAGATAGAGGAACTCACTTCAATAATGAAGTGGTGCGGATGCTTTGTGCCGCCTTACAGATTGAGCAAAAGTTGCACTGTGCTTATCTACCTGAGGCGTCAGGTGTGGTCGAGCAAATGAACGGCACAATAAAATCATGATTGGCAAAGGTATGTGCGTCTACGTCACTAAAATGGCCTGATGCATTGTCTCGGGTGTTGATGAGTTTGAGAAGCATCCCAGATAAAAGAACAGGACTGTCCCCATACAAGATAATTATGGGAGGGCTATGAGACAGCCTACAGTCCCAGCGAATCAGCTTGTGAACATATCTGATGATTTGGTACTCAATTATTGTAAAGGATTGGCTGATGTAGTGTGTTCTGTGTCTCACCAGGTTGGAGAAGTCGCCACTACTGTCCAACAGGAGCAAACACACGACTTGTGCCCGGGTGATTGGGTGCTTGACAAGAAACATGTGAGAAAGTCCTGTTAGGAACATCGTTGCCGTGGGCCTTTACAAGTGATTCTTGTAACAACAACTGTGGTTAAATGTGATGGTCCACCTAATTGGGTTCATGCAGCCCACACTTGTCGAGTCCCATGTCCACTTGAAGTTGCAGAGTCGGTTGCAGGTGAACCGGTGGTAGCAGTGAGACAGCCTGAACAGACTGAGCACAAAGCAGGGTGGGCGCCAGCTACTGGGTCTCAAAACACTGTTGAAAGTGAAAGAGAGCTGATCCCTGTAGGTAACGAGGGTCAGAAAGAAAGGGATTCAGCCAAGTGAAGTATTGATACAAGTGAAATAAACACTGTGCCAGAAAAATGAGTGCGAAAAGGTGACCGATGGCCCAGAAGAACTGAACGATTGAAAGACATTCTGACTGTGGGAAGAATCCCATCATCTGTAATCGAAGTCTCCAGTCAGTCTGAACAAAGTGATACAGATGGAGAAGAAAAAACTGTGCGCAGAACAAAAAGAGCACGAGTCCCAAATCAAACATACGCAGCACCTGAATGGACATATCTAGATTAAGCCAGTGATTGGGAGAAAGAGTTCATCACATTTTGTTCCAAAGACAATACTCCGTATAAACCACCCTAATCGGACTGTATGGGAGAAAAGGAAGATGCTGAAAAGAAAAGCCTGAAGAAATGAGGCTGTGACCAGACGCTGGTAAAGTATTCGAGCGAAAATGCAAACCCTGCTGAAATCTTAGTATTAATAAAATATATATATATTTTTTTTAAATGGATATCACTGGTTCCAAGACTGAAGATCTGAATAAGGTTGCTTCGCCTGGGCGAAAGTGTATAAGTGCTTGCTTTATGTGTATTCTTATCCTAATGCTTGTTTTGTTGGTGACCATTCTAACTCTACCTCATTATGTTTATTGCGTTTAAACTACTAAGGAATACGTGAGTACGACTGCTGAAATAACAAAAGTCCTTGAAGAAGATATAGACATTAAAGAGCTAATAAGTAGTGACTTACACCAAGATAATTCAATTAATGATTTTTCGTTAAATGTATTTGCTAAACTCTTGTATAAGTACGTAGACACAATGGATGCAAGAGACTGTTATGTGTGCATGCAATTACCCATGTCTGTGTCTGAAGGGGTAACTTACCATCATCTTCCTTTAACTTATGGTATCTCTTGTAGTGTACTAACAAGTTTATTCTATGGCAAGGAGCAGTTTCAGTATTATCATTCTAATTTTGACCTAGCGTTTTCTGAAATTCCTATTAAGAAAAATATGAATATTGTGGCAAATGCGAAAAATGCTGAGGTAATGGGAGAATTCTTTCATACTATAAAGCCTATAGATACTGTACATACGCAGAGAAAATTTGACGTGCATTTTACATAGTGTAGAAATAGAATTTATTAACATTGTGCAAGATAGATGAGAAGAAATAAAAAGTAAGGCTGTTGAACAGAAAGTTAGAACACCTCCATGGGCTCATAGTGAAGGTGATTACAAAAAGGGTGAGACTTACCCTGAAATGACTCTGGATTGGCATCACAAGGGAAAGCTTTGCATACTAAGTCAAAAGACTGAATATAATAATAAATTCATTGGTTCCAATGAGTGTGAACACACTTTCCTAATAACAGGAGGTTGGGGAGTAAAGGGTGGTTCGGACTCAGTATTTCCGGGAGTGTATTTTGTGTGTGGAAGAAATGCTTATTATAAATTGCCTAAATATTGGTATGGATGCTGTTTCATGGGTATTGTCTTACCTAAGATATACCATGTAAATGATCATCATGGACCCAATGAAAAGAAATTAACACGTAACAAATGGGGAATAAGTGCTGCAGAAATTATTGGTGATATATTTGGTGCAATAATACCCTCAGAAGGGGTAATATTGAACTCGCATAAAATTAGAAAACTGCCTACAGTGGTTGATCGATTATCGACAGATACCGCTGGTGGTTTCTTGGTGACTGATACTGAAATGGTTGCTATTAGATCTATGGTTTTGCAAAATAGACTTGCTTTAGATGTATTATTGGCAAAGGAGGGCGGAGTCTGTCGCATGCTGAAAATTCAACAATGTTGCACTTATATCCCTGATAAAAGCAAGGACTTACAGGGATATATAAGTAACATTACTAACTTAAGCAATGATTTAACAGAACTAAAAGTTGATGGTGCATGGGAGATACTTGGGAGAGGATTTTCCTTAGTGGGAAATTGGTTTGCAGCATTGGGGAGTAGCTTGGTAGGACAAATACTAACACCATTAATAGCAATTGCTATTGGCATATTGATTGTAGTACTGATATATAGATGCTGTAAACGCAAAGTACCTGTCCTAAAAGAAAAAGTACTGAAATAGAATTAGAAGATAGAAAAGGTACTTATTATGAAGTCATGAAAGACATGGAAGGTGTTAGACTGAAACAATTGAAAACAAGTGCATTCTAAGAGTTATCAGATTGTTATCAGATTATCAAACAAGATTGTGTGATGGCTTAATTCGCCATCAGAGGAGGGATTGATGAAGCGTGATTATCTTATTATCATTTTCCTCAATCAATTCCTGCTCATTGGATAGTGTGATACTAATACATACTTAAGGAGCATGACTAACAGTGTGACCCGTAAACCAAGTGGGAGTTAAACCTGAATCGTAAAAGCATGCAGTACGGTCGCAAACCAGATCATGATGAGAATTATTCATGAGAAAGAGAGAAACTAATAATGTTAATGAATTCACGATCAATAACGTGCTATGAAAACCTATAAATGCAATAATGTGTGACGTAATGATGTGGCTTTTAACAAAATATGATTATGAAAATGCTAAAATAAGTGAAGTCGAAGATGAATAAAATGATGTCTGCTCATGTAGCAGCACTAACATGGAAAACCTGCAATTTTCAAATGTTGAGAGAAATGTGCTTGGTTCATTTATAAATGGTTTGCAAATGAGTTGATGCTTGATAGAATACAAAATAGTGTTCATATATTAATTTCTATGAAAGTATACTCACAAATGAAGAAAATGTATCTTTATTTCCTTAAAATGTTTGAAAAGGTAGTACCATTCAGTAGGAAATAATGTTTAGTAGGTTTTCGTGTAGGCATTTTTCCTTCATTATTCCCTTTGAATAAGACTAGAATATGCTGACATGACTTCACTATTAGCTGTGAGAACTTTCGCTGAAGTTTCTTTTCTCCAGTTTTGAATAAAGGACACCCTCTCTGCTAGTACAAAATAGTGTCGACTTTGTTGCAAGCTCAGAAGGGAGCGGTTGGGAACGGACATGATAAGATACAAATGAACTTCTTGTTTCCGAGGAGAAATTAAATTGAACTTTTAGTAAAATAATGAATATTGGACAATGGCATTACATATAATTTCCGAATCATTTTGGTAAGGTAATGATCACCCCATGAACAGACCACGGATTTTGACCAATGAAAATCATGCAAGCTGTGCAAAAGTTACTTTGTGGGGAGGAACTATGAACGATTGGAAGTATAACTGCCCTGTGGGAAAAGGACTGCTGGGGCTTTTCTTGAAAAATGTCCTATATGCCTGACATGCTGTCGGTCTGAACTCTGACTTTCCCTGAACTGAGCTCTCCTGTATTTCCCTACGCTTTGCTAGCTGGTGAAGTTGAGCAGGCCAAACCTTTCGGCTGAAGGGTTGAAAGACCCCGGCTATTGCATGCTGTGCTCTAGCATCCTTCTTGGCTCACCTTGAGTCCCCGTTCCTGATAATTTGCAACCAAATCTTTGGTTTGTATGATTCTTGATTGTATTCTGAAATTTGCGTTGTGCTCTTTTTTCCCTATCTTTCTCTCTCTCTCTCTCTCTCTCTCTCTCTCCCTCTCTCTCGCTCTCTCTCTCTCTCTCTCACCAGGCATTGTTTTTGAGATGTATATTGCTCTGAACTATGATGTGTTGTGATTTACCTGTATTCAATTGATAACTAATATTAAATAAATCAAATGTATTTTTGTGCCTTGACCAATCAACTAGAAGTCTAGATAAAGATTTGCTTGTTATAATTATTCATGCGTATGCCATTTTCTTAGTGTTGAGTCATTTGATATTTATGTGTATATAGGTTGTTAGAAAGGCACTTCTTTATTCCAGGTCCTCATGAAGGAGTGGCCATCCATCTCTGATTATCCGAGTCCCTATTAACTCGATTAAAAGATCGATCGGAGGACCTTTATAGTCTATGATTGATGTCGAGTTTATATGGGCCAAACTCTGTGATTTCGAAGTTTGTGGTAGCTGAGTATGAGTATAAGGTGTGGTGGTAAAACTTATCTCAGGTAAAAATGTATGTAGAGAAACATAGGGAAATCCCCCTAGCCGCCCACACACACAGATTGTCCATGATTATGGTAAATGTGATTCATTTTCACGTTAAAAGAGGTGTTGAGGCTGGAGCACAATCATACTGCTATTAGTCCTGAGGAAGTCATAGGGCAACTGAACCATTGATGAAACATGTTTGCCTGGCAAGAAGGAAACATACATGATTGTTTAGGACTGTAGAGGAACACTCTCATTCTTCTGTGAAGATTTTGGATTCAACACTTAATTAGTAAATGATAATGGACTTATTTCAGATATGATGAGATTGATTGATTGAACTCCTATAAGGAATAAAATAGTTACTCTTCATGGTGTGCTAACATACGGTTTAGAATGACAAATAGTTTATTGGTAAAATAAGTAATCAAAAGAATGTTTTATAACTTGAAGGCATTAATCCATGTTTTCAAAGACAAGTGCTTTTTCTGGCTTCCTATTCCCACATGCAGTAATGGAGAAAGATACAGTGACCTGAGCAGATGAAATTTGCAGGAGTAAAAGCACAAAAATAGAAAGCAGGGCACGGATAAATGGAGGCTTTAGAACACGACGTAACAGAGCATTGTACCTCACAATGACCTGATTTTTATAATCTTTCAAAACATGTTTGTTCGGAAGAATCTTTTCATTGCTGGTTTGTTCACTGTAATATCGGTGATTCTGTGTTCCACCTGACATTAGTTTACTAATAGCTTGTTGCTTTTTTATCATGCTGCACTGAATCTATTTCTTGATAGACAACTACTTGTAGGCACTGTTTTATATTATACATTTTCCCTGAACAATAAGAGCCAATGCTTTTTGACGCATATACATGAGGACGGCGCATAGCACATGGTATCGCAACTAAATTTAGTCCAGATAGCAGTTCTGTTTCTGGTTTGTAATCAGTCAAGGATGGTTTGCAATTGTATTTCACTTACTTTAACTACTAATGTGTTTCTTTCCTTTGGCGTTAATTTTCCCTTTTCATGGACTATGAAAAGGCCTCATTTAGGGTATGGCAGTAGGGATATTCCATCAAAATATGGAGGATAAAGTGGTTGCCATATTAAAATTGCAATAGGCTATAATGAACTTGTAATACAGTATTACGGTATGGAACTAGTAATACGGCGGCCGAGTTATCCACCACGTTTGTCTCGTATTATGCTGCCCACCAAATTCTAAATAAGGCCTTCAGACTCAAGTTTAGAAATATCCCTCTATAAACCATATATATTTAGAGGATTTGTCTTGTGGTCATACACCAGCAGGATGGCACTGTAAGGTCCCTTGGACCATAGGTTGAGAAATGATAGGGGGTGTGGAAGATGAGAATACAGGAGCCTGCAGGATTACAGGTAATGTAATGTAAAAGGCATTTCTAAGGCGCAACTGCTACTCTGAAGAGTGTCCTGGCACTCTGCACTGTCAGTGGAAAAGCAGAGAGATCATATAGAAACCAAATCAATCAGGCAGGAGAAGCCAGGTTTTCAGCTTGTTCCAGAATGGGGAGGTGGAAGCGATGCATCTTAATTCCAGGGGAAGCTTATTCCATAGAGAAGGTCCCAAAAAGAGAAGGACTCACCCCCATTCTGGCCCTACGAATCTGAGGAATTTTAGCCAGAAAGAGGTTGGTTGAGCGCAGACATCTGGAGAGAGCAAAAAAAAAATTCTCGCTCTCAGGTACCCTGCGCCTGACTGACGTGTGGATTAACAACAAGGTCTTAAAGGCAATCCTCTTCCTGACAGCAAGCCAATGCAGATCTCTGGGATATGGGGACACCTGAGTTCTCAGAGGCAGGCTGAGTATCGTTCAGGCAGCTGCACTTTGGAACACCTGCAACCTACTGATCAACTACTCAGGTAGGCCCAGGTATAGTGCATTGGCATAGTCAAGTCTAGATGTTATCAGTGCTTGAACTACCAGTTTCCTAGCCGAAAGGGACAGAAAATGGAGGAAATTCCTGATCATTCGCAGGAGACCAAAGCAAGTCCCTACTACTACATTGACCTGTGCTAAAAAGAAAAGCCCACCATCAAACTTGATGCCCAGATTTTTAACCGAGTTAGTGCGATTTAGAAGTGGGGGAGCATCCTTTGGCCAAAAGGACTGCCAGGACTCCTCCGATCTTAAACCGAAGAAAAGTAACTCCATTTTGCCCGCATTACACTTAAGCTGTTGATGAGATAGCCATTGGAAAACTTCTGACAGACAAGTTCAGATTTTTTCGCCGGGGAATGTTTCATCCCTGCTCACGGAGAAAAGGAACTGGGTATCATCAGCATGTGAGACTATTTTAGCACCCAGTGTCTCCGCCAAGCGTGCCGGCAGAGTGAGGTATATATTGAATAACGTGGGGCTCAAAGCAAAGCCCTGTGGCACCTGAAGATCCAGAGGCCCGACGCAAATGGAGGACACCACACCTCTTGATCTCTAACTTCAAGAAAAGAAGCCAGCCATTTCCACGCCTCCCCCTGATCCTGAAAGACAGGAGGCGTGCCAGGATGGTGGAGTTGGGTATTGTGCCGAATGCTGCTGACAGATGCAACATGATCAGCACAGCCCTGCCTGCAACATCTAGGGTACCCCTGATATAATCAGCCACCTCTACCAGCGTGGTGATCACAGATTGTTATTACATTTTTGGGGACAGTGTTCCAAAAGAGATCTTTTCAGCCTAAAGGGTCACTGAACTCCATTAAAAGTGACTGAACTAGGGTTGTTTGCATGAGAGTTCGAGGGCCTGTTCCAAAGTTGTGATTTTGATGCTTCACTTCTGATTGTTCATTTTGCTTTTGTTCTTAAGATGGTTTGGGCTGCGTCCTTGGAAGGATCAATGAACCAAGTTCAAGGCTGTGAAATGTGCGTGTTCTTTGGTGGGAAGCCACTGTGAAGATCTGAGCGCAAAATAGATGTATTTGTTCGTTGCCATTTGAGGTTAGTGGTAGCAGCTGATTCTAAAGATGGTTAATGGGTGACATAAGGAGACCATCATACAGATTGTTACAGTGGTCCGGCCAGTCATGACAGCGAAGGTACCAGCGGTCATAATGTTTGTGTAGAAGAGGATGCAAATCTGTTGACTTGAGTGTATAGGTTTAGTTGCTCATGCTGTAAACAGGAAAATGAAAGTTTTGAGTTCTGCAAAGGGATCGGACAGAGATGGGGACTGTGACGTTGTACAGATGAAGTATTATGGCTTATATGTATTGAGAGAAGGTCATTATTTCTCCTCTAGCCATCGAGGAGGCCCCCATCACTAGGGTGTAGTTGGACATATAGTTAGACATAATCACCATTCAATTGCCTGTTGAGTTGTAACCCCATGCTCACAGAGACTAGTCTAGGGAAGGCCCCTGGGATGTGATAGACAAGAATGAAAGGAAAAACACCCCAGCTTTGCCGTAGACTAAAGAGGGCTGGTTGTCCAAGTGATGGGCCATAGGAGTGAGTGCCAGGGGCTTGCTGAGTCTGCTCATGTTTTTAGTACTTCATTTTCACTATACCAATACATGCACTACACATACTATACTCCTAGCTGCCCTATCCTACCCCTCTAACCGAAACTGTACCTTTTTCTAGACAGCAGTGTTCAACCCCTCAAAACCCAACCAACTCTTCACTCAACTATCACTACCTCCAACCAACTATGCTACCTACTCTATGTAAGTACATCTACTTACATTTGTACACAGGGTGTCTTTTACGTCCCAGGGTGCTGGGCTTCAACGAAAGATAGGCTGCAATGTCAGAACTCCAAGAGGCCTACCAAGGGACACTCACTGTGAAAAGTGCAAGAGGGAAGAGGTTGAGTGAGAGAGTGTTTACTCATATTGCCATCCATTGGCAGGTGCTGTGTGTGGCTGCCAGGCATCCATCATTCAGTTAATTTCCTAGAGTAGGGTCAGTTGACCATGCGTTTGCCTAGACATGTTCTGTTTGGACCGGTAGATCTGCCACTGCAACCTTCACTTTACTAGATCTGCTTTAGGCCTCATCACCAGATCAAACTGTACTGCTCGTCAAGGTTTTTTTTTTACATAGTTTATTATTTTAAACATAGCCATCACTGATGGAGAACATTCCTCAGTCATCATATACCACAATCCTGCCCGGCAGGTGTTGCCTATCATTATAATCATTGACATTACAAGTAGCAATAGGGGAGACGAAAGCAAGATGGCGATCGCGTAGGATCACCACGTCCAAGCTCCTGCTTCAGCCCCCTCTATCTCCCTCTGGACGGCTTACCTGCTTGCGGTGTGTTGACGCCGGGTGGCGTAGCTGTCTTCAGAGCCGCCGAGTTTTCGGACAGGCCGGGCGGACTTTATTGACGGCACTTTCGGTGCGGTATTTTGGATGTGCCCGTGCTGTGTTGTGAAGGGGGCGTCTTGGAGCGCTCTCGACTCTTGTCGGGAGGTTGGCTCAATCATGAGCTTCGTCCTGAGCGGGTAGGCGGGACCTGCGGCTGGAAACTTCGGATCAGCCCGGAAGGCAGCATCAGGCTTTTCCTCTGGGGTAGCTTCCACAGAGCTTTGCATTATGCCTCTCAAAACGGCGAAACAACCCAGGGAGACTACTTTACGGGCTACTGCACAGCTGCAGGGGTTAAGACAGGAGTCTTCCCCAGCTAACACTGAGGAGAGTGCAGGTAAGCCAAATGAGTTCCGCACTGCTAAGAATCAGTTGGAAAGCATGGGGACAGGGAGGAGGAGGAATCTACCAGACCGTATGCAAGCTGGGACTAAAAAACTGGGGGTGACTTAGGCATCTGAAGAGGGGGTCTTGGGCCCTGGTAAAGACAATCTTGTCCCACCTCTTGCATCACCTCAGCCAGCTATCACTGACTTCTTTAAGATCAGGGATGGAGGAGGTTTCCAAATCACCCAGGAAACTCTTAAGGAGCTGGAATTTGATAAGTCAGACCAGAGTGCGTCCTTTGTATCTGATGACCGGTCTGGGCTGGCTCCAGCACAATTGGAAAATATTGAGGTGGTAGCTGAGGCAGCAGCTGATGGAGGCTCTCTGTCTTGTGTATCCGGGTTTCCTTCACTAGGTGGAACTAGTGAACAGGGGGAGATGGTCAGTACCCCCAGAGAGATGATCCAGGGGGGCCTAGGAAGAGAACACAGGGTCACGAATGATCTTCGACCTAACTATCAGCCTGTTTCTCTTAGCGGTGCTATTGGGGGCTCGATTTGCAACATAGAGACTAACGGGGTAGTAGCAGCTGATCTCACATCCGATGGGGCGGATAAGTTCTTCTCGCTCACTGATGATTCTCATTCAGAAGTCTCTAATTCTGGCCACAGCGAAGCAGGGGACAGCTCATCAACTTCGGGTTCTAGCACACTTGAAGCACCTGAGACAGCCCTTAAGCGCCAAAAGCATCGGAGGAGCACTAAGGGCTCTAAGGGCTATACAGACCCACGGAAGAACAGGGAGAGACACACTACTGGCAGTGGGTTGAAATAAGATTATTCCCATACGAGAATACTGGGAACGACAGAGATGGCGCCCACTCAGGCAGAGACTCCTCCTTGCGTACTGCAGGCTGAAGGTACAGCAACTACAAACCCCGCTCTGGCCTTGATTCTAGAGTCGATTAAGGAACACCGCGCGGAGACTCGTGTGGACAGCAGAAAAGCCAGGAGGGCTACAAAAAAGCTGGAAAGTGAGGTTCGGAAGGTAGGGAAGGCTTGTTTGGAGATCGGCGAGCGGCTTAACAGCATAGAGGAGAGAACAACTGTCGTAGAGACTGAGCTGGCAGCTGTGAGAGAGCAGACTAAGTCCCACAATGCCCAACTAACTGACGCCATGTGAGAATTGGAAGACCTGGAAAACCGCCAGAGATTAAATAATCTCAGTTTTCTTGGGATCGGGGAAGGCCTAGAAAGGGATGACATTCGATCTTTTATGCTGGACCTTCTCAAGGAAGCCTTTCCCGAACTCGTAGGTTGGGACTGGGAACGCAAGGTTCAGAGGGTCCACCGGTTTCCATTTACTCGCCACAAATCCATGCAGCCCAGCAGAGATCAAAGGCAGCCAATGGCTATCTTAGTCTTTTTTGGTAATTTCCTGCTGCGTCAAGCTATTTTCGAGAAGGCTCTCCTGAAGGTGAGAAGGAAATATAAAGAGTCATCTTTTTTTGGGCGCCCTGACTTCTGCCATATAACAGTGGAACACAGATGACGTTGGCAGTAGGTTATCAAGACTTATCAAGATGCTGGATTTGAGACTTTTTTGTTGGCGCCAGCCAGGCTGAAAACAATAGTAAGAGGGACTGTAATAATCTTTCTCCTCTGAAATACAGGCAAGAGACTATCTCGAACAGGCTTTGGCAGAAAGAAGAAATGTATAGATTTTGGGTGTATTAGCTTCAGAAATTATGAGCTGTGCTTAATATAGGTGGGTTTCTCTTTATTAAGGCATGGCTTTTTTTGGTATAATGAGGGCGTTTGTGTATGTGGTTGCCCTCTCACTTTATTTTTGCAGGTATTATTTTTCAATCACATCAGTGTGTGGGGGGGTGGAGGAGGGTCCAGGGGTGGGAGCTTGCGATGTCTCTTGCCGTCTCTATCACACAGACCGAGCAGGTCTGGCTGCTTTCTTTGGCAGGGGGGGGTTGGCTGGGGGAGGCGGGCTGTGGGGGGATGGGAGGGGGGACTTGTCGAAAATTTGATATTCAAATTGCAGCAAAGCATTTTTAACTTGTTGTTTCTTTTGGCAGCACTGAAGGCTAGGGTATGGCTTTAATATAAGATCGGATGGGGGAATTTGTTCTGGCATTATATTGCTTCTATTAGTTTTGGTGGGGCATTTGAGATGGCTAGAATAATGTGCTGGGAGGATGGCTGAGCTTCGTATTGCCACTATTAACATCTGCGGGCTAAATGACAGATCTTAAAGGAGAAGGGTCCAAGAAGATCTAAAAATTTTAAAAGCGGATGTGTATTGCCTTCAGGAAACCCATATAGCACGGAGTGATAGCACCATGCTGAATTCCCAGGATGTTAGGACTAAGGGGGTAGCCATTTTAGTTAAAGGGAATGCTGTTATACCTGGGCGAAATGCAGCGGATAAGCATGGCAGATGGGCAATAATGGAGTGCAAAGCAGGCAATGGTTCCTTTAGGTTGTGTTCAATCTATGCTCCAGTTTTAGATGACCCTGGATTATTGAATTTTTTAGCTATGGAATTACCTTCTTGGCCGGCACCATATGTAGTCTGTGGGGACTTAAATATAAACAGGTCTAGAAGAGCTCCTGGGGATAGTAGTGCTTCCAGTTTGGGGCGCAAACCGCAAACTTTGAGTTCTTTTAAAAACCTTCTGAGAGTTATTGGTTTATTGGATGTTTGGCCCAGTTTGAAAGCCCAGGACCCTGGATATACCTATTATTCAGCTCCCCATGGTAAATTTGCTAGATTAGATTATTTTCTAGTGTCACCAGTCTTACTTAAGGCGGCTCAGGTGGAACTTTTCCCCAGAGTAATGTCGGATCACAATCCCGTTGTTCTGGAATTTCCTATTGAAGGATTAAGAAAGGAGGTTAGAAAGTGGACCTTTAGAGAGGGCACTTTTATCTGACCTAGAATATGTGAATTATATGAAGGGCTGGATTGTGGGATATTTTAATATTAATAAGGATAGTGCCTCCCCTGTAATGGTTTGGGATGCTTTTAAGGCCATGGCAAGGGGAGAAACTCTGCGGTATATTCTAACTAGGCAAAAGAGGGGACAGGGACAGATTAAAGAACTGTACCAAAAACGTGGCCTCCTAGAGACAGAACTGATCAGTACGGTGGCTGGGGGGTGATCTGTCCCCTGTGCTGAATTCAATAGCCATCACGAAGGCATGTCTGAATGATTTTACTGCAGAGAAAACCACTGGGAGGTTCTTGGGCAAGAGCCAGGAATGTTATGAATATAGTGAACGCATTGGTCGGCTCCTTGTAGTTAGGGCAAGACAGCAGCAAGCCGCAGGGCATATCTGGCAGATTAGGAGCATGCAAGGTGTGGTAGTCCCAGACCCCACTGAGGTTAGGGAGGCTTTCAGGGAATTTTATATGGATCTCTATAAAGTCTCACCTGTAGGGGGTTCTCGGGTATCTGATGCACAGGTGGAGTTCGTACCAAGTGTGAGGGTCTCCCAGGACGAGAGACTCTTACTGGGGGTGGATATCTCCCTGGAAGAGTTCCAGGCTTCCCTCAGGAAAAGCCACAGGAACAGATTGTATCCCTTTAGAATTTTATAAAGTTTTCTATAAGGAAATCAGGGACGGGGTATCACCGCCAGGCTCCTGGGGCACCGCTAATATAGTTACTTGTTTTAAAGAAAGGTAAGGATCCTACAGCCCTGGGCACTTATAGGCAAATCACACTTTTAAATAGTGATGCTAAGCTGTATTCCCAAATTTTTGCAAGTCGGTTAAGAAGCGTAATACAGCACCTTGTCTCAGCACGGTTTTATCCAGGGGAGGGGAACTGTAGACCACGTGCGGCGAGTAATTTCATTATTTTATGCCACTGAGGTTCTTGCGAAGCCAATGGGGGTCACTCTGCTTGATGCCGAGAAGGCTTTCAACAGGATGTCGTGGGACTATCTATGGATGATCATGGAGGCTAATGGCCTGGGGACATCCTTCATTGATGCAATGCGGGTAATGCACATTAATCCCACCGCTCGATTACGAATAATGGGAGAAGAGTCTGAGCCATTCTTGGTCAAAAAGGGAACAAGGCAGGGCTGTCCCTCCTCTCCTTTGTTATTCGCATTTTATATAGATCCCTTTCTCAGGCGGTTGGAAGCCTCCATGAATATCCCCCCTGTCACCCTTCAGGGCTGGGACACTAAAATGTTGGCCTATGCCGACAATGTGGCTATAATTACTACTGACCCTGCGCTGCGCTCTGTGGAAACGATAGCGGAAACGTTCGGGAATCAGTCAGGGCTCTTGTTGAATAGGGCTAAAACCCAGGTTCTGATAAATAGATTTACCTCAGCTTTCGATAGCAGGATTGTTGATGAAGCAATATATCTGGGAATAAACATCACAGCAAGGGTAGAAGGATTTTAGTCGATGGGATAATCTGAAGCTCTCAATAATGGGGAGGTGAAACCTTTTTAAAATGATGATATTGCCAAAATTATTGTATATCTTTTGTTCGATTCCCCTGGAGATACACAACGACTGGTTCAAGCTAATCAAGAGGTCGGTTGCTAGATTTATCTGGTCCTATGGGAGGACTAGAAGGGCTAATGCATTTTTGTGCCTTCCTAGAGATAGGGGGGGTGGGGCCTTCCCAATTTCAAGCTATATGATCCAGCGGCAGTGTTTCAATATTATGGCCCTTTATTTAATAATAAGCCAAGGGAGGGGGACGGGCCAGGCTATGTCCCCTCAATTTTGGAGCTTTTGATCGGGGCAAATGCTAATGGTTGTCTGCTGAAGCTCTAAGAGCCGAGCTATTTCAAAAGAACTCGGTTTAAGACCCTGATTACTGCATCCCGGAACTGGGCTGGTGTTCGGAAGAAACTGGGGGTGGGTAGATATAGCAGGTATACTCCTTTGTTTAGGAATGATCAGCTCCCTAGGATTTTTCAAGATGATTGTTTAGCCAGATGGGAAAGGGGGGGGGGGGTCTTTTGTAGGATTGGGGATCTTTTGGCCAGGGTTTATATTACGTCTTTCGAAGTGGTCAGGGGTAGGTTTAACATTGGCCCTCAGGACTTTTTAAAATATCTACAGTTGAGGTACTTTCTTCTTAGGAAAGCTGGTGGTGTTGCAGGCTTCGCACAGATTCCTTTAATGGAACTGTTAACAAAGGGTACAGGCCCCTCAATTTCGTAACTATATGGCTGTTTGTTGGAGGGGGTCCTGGACGATCTGGATAAGCATAGGCTGAGGTGGCAGGGCAGGCTTGAGCTTCCGGACTCTTGCTTTTGAAAATACTCGAGCTTGGGGGTTCAATACTGTGCCCAGCAAATTTGCAGTCACAACATTATAAAACACTCTTTGGGGGATATGTACAATGAAGTGGCGGAGCGTGTGGTTAGCATCCTGGGCTTAATGACACGCTCCGCCACTTCGGAAACGCAAGGCTGCACCATACTTACAAGAATGTGGTGCAGCCTTGCGTTTTCCCCTGCGATGGCGCTAAGTTTTACAACTTAGCGCCAACGCATGCACCCTTGCACCAGAGTGCAAGGGTGTCTGTGTGCAGGGGAGGATTGGTTATGTGTAGGAAGGTGTCCCTTCCTGCACATAAACAATCCTAAAATGCCATTTTGTAACTTTCATGTGTGCTGCTTCATGCAGCACACATGAAAGTTACAAAATGTCATTTTTTTAAAAGGTTTGTTTATGTACAGGAAGGGAGCCCTTGCCACAGAACCCTTGCACCAGCACTTTAGCCTCTCTCCCTGCCGTCCCCACCGAGGAGGAGTCACGAGCGCAGGAGCGCTATAAGAACGTTGAGAGAGCCGGCGGAGCGGGAGCCCTTGCCGCAGAACCCTTGCACCAGCACTTTAGCCTCTCTCCCTGCCGTCCCCACCGAGGAGGAGTCACGAGCGCAGGAGCGCTACAAGAACGTTGAGCGAGCCGGCGGAGCGGGAGCCCTTGCCGCAGAACCCTTGCACCAGCACTTTAGCCTCTCTCCCTGCCGTCCCCACCGAGGAGGAGTCACGAGCGCAGGAGCGCTACAAGAACGTTGAGAGAGCCGGCGGAGCGGGAGCCCTTGCCGCAGAACCCTTGCACCAGCACTTTAGCCTCTCTCCCTGCCGTCCCCACCGAGGAGGAGTCACGAGCGCAGGAGCACTACAAGAACGTTGAGAGAGCCGGCGGAGCGGGAGCCCTTGCCGCAGAACCCTTGCACCAGCACTTTAGCCTCTCTCCCTGCCGTCCCCACCGAGGAAGAGTCACGAGCGCAGGAGCGCTACAAGAATGTTGAGAGAGCCGGCGATGCGGGAGCCCTTGCCGCAGAACCCTTGCACCAGCACTTTAGCCTCTCTCCCTGCCGTCCCCACCGAGGAGGAGTCACGAGCGCAGGAGCGCTACAAGAACGTTGAGAGAGCCGGCGGAGCGGGAGCCCTTGCCGCAGAACCCTTGCACCAGCACTTTAGCCTCTCTCCCTGCCGTCCCCACCGAGGAGGAGTCACGAGCGCAGGAGCGCTACAAGAACGTTGAGAGAGCCCGCAGCGTGGGACGCACGCGGGGACGCAGCTCGGGGCAAAGACCGGGCCAAGACGGGCCCGTCTGAGCCCGTCCGAGGACGAACGAGGCCGGGCTGGGCCCCCCCCCCCTGGTTCCGTGTTTTGCCTGTCAGAGACTGGGAATCGGTAATAAGGACGGTAAAGGTAAAGGGGGGTGTGCCTTCTAGTGCCCCCTTCGTAACCTGTTGATTAATGAATTGTGAAAGAGTATGAAAGTGTATGTTGTATAGGTTTTTGTAAAAAAACTAGTATTGTGACCGTATGCTAATTATTAAATTTTGGGCCACCGTCTGGAGAAGAAACAGTGTGTAACATAGTTTTTGTATTAAGAAATGGGGAAGCGGAGTACGACTGGTACTATAGGTACCTCAGTAAGTTCTGTAGGCACAATAGTTACGATGGATTCATTTTTAAAACGGGCAGCTTCCGTATTAGATAAAGAAATCGAATTAGTAAATAGGCGTTTATCAAGATCACCAACAAACGGCCATATTTTGGAGCCTCCAGCTGTACAAATATTGGATGAAAACTTGTCAAATGTTTTAGAATGCCCCAGGATAGTGGTACAATCTGAACAAGGAAGTTCAGAAGGAAATACAGCTGAGATAAAAGTGTCTAGTAATCATTTACTAATAAACAAAAAGATCCACCTAAAGGAGATTGTAATTCATGAAGTCTGATCATAGGTCAAGTGTGTTTCCTACATTGGTGGGAAGCACATCGTGTTTCTTAAATACCCCTCACACACCAAAAGGGCCCTTGGTGTCATGCTTCATCATGGGGGTCTTCGCATCCTTCTACGGAACGCGGCGTGTTATTACCAACGAATGCGCGGGAGCACTAATGTAATCTCTATGTGTGGTGCGAGAGAGGTAGTGAGAGGTAGGGTCAGGAGTGAGTGGTAAGTGAATGTTAAAAAATACCTAGCATCATAGGAGTAAAAAAACTTTTTAATAAGCCTTGGTGCCGGTATTATTAAAAAATGTGTGAGGTGGAGGTATGTTGTGTTAATGTACAAAACCTCCTACGTGTGTCAACATGTTTCGAAGCGTGCTGCTTCTTCTTCAGGACGGGTACACAGATCCCTACCCTACTCACATGGATGGTGTGACAATGTCAACAGTTTCAGTACTATGTGTAGACAGATGGTAATTGCTACAAAAAGAGACACAATGGTCTCAATATTATGTGAAAAAAGGAAATTCCTTAGTTTCAGTCTGAAAAAGAACACAATATATAGAGAAAATCAGGCATACAAATTATATTCCAGAAGTAGCGTTCGTGACCTGTATAAGTGATAAATACAGTGTCTATAAATGGAGAGAACTATTAAATATTGGTGCCAGTGCAGTGTCCTGTAAAAAAAGGACTTTACTTTACTTTATTTGAGTTTTATATAGCGCTGGCTAGACCCGGAGGTATCAGAGCGCTTTACATAAGGACATAGCGAGTTACAGTTGCAAAAGTATCACAATAGTTACATAATGGATAAATAAACAAAACTGGAGTAGATTAGTGAACACGAAAGTCAGGATAGGAAAGATCAGGGACAGCAGGTAATCCACAGGAAGGAGACAGCAGCGGGGAAGAAAACGAGACAAATGTCAGAGATCCGGCTGGGTAGGTGACGGCCATAGCGGTGTGCCAGTGCCAGTCTCCCCTATAGCTGTCGGTGCAGCTCCACCGGGAAGTGGCCATGTATGCGTTTAGGGCTCCGCCGGGGTAGGGTAAAAGGGGGAGGTGGGAGAAAACGGCAGGCGAGACGAAGGAAGGTCTGCCCAATGACCGGCTGGGTAGGAGATGGCCGGGGAGGGAATCCACAGCCCATCTCCCCTATAGCTATCGAGGTAGCTCCACCGGGCATCGGTCAGGTAGCAAGGTCTCAGCGGTCAAGGGAAAGTTCACATGGTAAATGTCCTGAAGGGTGAGCAGGATCCAGGTCGGATGAGGGCTATGAACAAGGTCTGGTCGATGACCAGTTGTTTAATTGTCCAGGAGTAGAAGTACATCGTGGTGAGGTCCACTGTGGCGGCCATCTTGTGGTCAGGCAAGGAGCTTAAGTCTTTGCTGTTCCAATCCATGCCCCTCATTACAGACCTGGCCTTGGGGAGCAATCGTAGAAAACCAAAAGTATGTAGCAGCAGCTCAGCTTGTGAAAACACAGACACGCTCGAAATATGTAAATTAGATGAAGAGCCATCGCTATTTCAGGATCGGCAATTATGGAGAGGCAACCTCCACACTGGCGTACACAGCCACAAGCAACCTCAGCTATTTAACAAAAATCGGCATTGGGCTGGAGATCAAGCAACAATGGGCACTCTTCAAGGCATACTCGGTTCGCCGCGCACAAAATCAAAGGCTCGGGGTGCCCCGTAGACTCAGTTAAAGGCGCCATTCCAGGGTCAGGCAGCTCGTGGTGTAACTCCGCTGTGGAACAATAACGTCCCAAGCAAAGATACAATTACAGATTCTACTGTCCGATGGACGGCACTGCTTGCCACCTGCCTAGCGCCCCAGCATATTGGCACATCAGAGAAAGTGCAGCGTCTCCACGTCGCAGCCAGGGATCCTGCCTCGCCACATTGTTGGGACGCCTCTCTCAGATCGCGTCAGGATCAGGACCGATCATCTGATCAATAAGATGCCTCCCGCTGCCGGTGATCGAATAGCCGATACCGCACCGCTTTAGCCCAATATTCAGCAGGTTCACTTCCTCCTCACTCGCCGCAACCTCGCAGATAGTCTGAGCAGGAGCCCTGGATGGCACAGCTCTCATCCCACGGTCTTCGGCAGTAGTCTCGGCTTGCCTCAAGCGCCATCCTGGGTCATGGGCACTCGAAATCGTTGCGGCTGATTTCTCGGTTTTCCGCCATCCCAGAACAGCGGAACCGAGCTCTAGAAAGGCTGCAGGTGTTCCGGCTGCGGAATTCGCTCTCCAGGTGGGTCCCTGATGCGGCGAAACACCGCCACGGATGTTGAAGCGCGGGTTCACCACGGAGCATCGGCCTCAGACGACCATCATGGCCGTTGGCTCCTCCTCCTCCAAGGACAAATACAAGACGTACACACATGTAACAGAAGGCCAAACTCTCCCATCGGAATTATCCCGTCCGAATCATTGATGGAGCAATGAATAGGGCCCGGAATAATAATAGGGAGGCTTTACTAGAAGATAAGACACACAAGGATCAAGAGGCCAGACCCATCTGTGTGACCACCTATAACACTCATTCAAACAAAATAACAAAAATTGTCAATAAACATTGGAGGATCCTTAACAGCGGCAAACTGAGCCTTGAGAAACCACTGTTCGCTCACAAAAGGGGCAAAAACTTGAAGGACATGCTTGTTCACACACGACCACGCTTAGACATAGTCACAACCAATGAGAACCCCACTCTTCAACCCATCCAAGGCCATCACCCGTGTGGCAACTGTAGCACTTGCCACCTCACTAAGAAGAGCAAACGAATTAAGTTTAGGAATGGCAGTGAATGGGAACAAAGGAAATTTACTAATTGTAACAGCCGGAACGTCATATATATGATCACATGCCCCTGCGGTTTAGAGTACGTTGGAATGACATCACGACCAGCCAAAATCCGTATTGGGGAACACAAAAGTAATGTCAGGTGTAAAAAAAGCACAACGAAAATGGCGACACACTTTCTGACTGAAACACACACAGTGAATGACCTCCAATGGACAATCATAGAACAAATACAATCTGAAAGCGGGCTGCTGGAAAAAGAACAACGCTGGGTGTTCCGTCTGGGCACCAACGTAACGGGCCTCATCGATAATATACCATGGAGCCATTTCTCTTGAGTTAAGAATTGATATTGGTTGCCACCCTGCACATTCATCCACCTATGAGATGGGGTGTACAATCTCATATTTATAATTTTTGGCAGGCATTCTAAAGTAGGTTATGAAGACTATGAACTATAAACCCTCCCTGTTTTGATTTATTACTTCTACCTCGAGTTTTTTTCAATCTGCCCCTACCACAAGGGTTTCTAACTATGTATATCCATGGCCCTTGAATACGGGAGGATCCTTTCCCCCTCTCTTTCAAAACAATCAACCCCCCTTTTTAAATAATCAGTTTGATATTTTTGTATATATATATTTCTTTCCTATACCACTATTAATAATCCCGGGCATTTCAATGACTTCAACACGAGCGCTAACCAAGAGCAGCGATGTTCTATTTTTATTGCAAAGTGAGCGCTCTAGTTTGAAACGCATCGCGTCCCTCACGCACATCAACACGAGCGCTAATCAAGAGCAGCGCTGTTCTATTTTAATTCCCTCGAGCGCTCTAGTTTATAACGCATCGCGTCCCTCATTTCCGGGTGAAGCTACCCGAAACCACTTCCGGGGCAATGACAGTCTCCGCGACCCTCCCAACAACGCAGGGATAGAAGCGCTCACTGAACACACGTACACGCCGATAATGGCGGGAACAATATGGGCAATTAGGTACAGTATAAATAAACGCTCCAGTCGGCATGACCATATCGACGGAGCCGCGAGGGGACGATTTTGCGAGGCAGCACCTTGGTATATGTGAGTACGGCATAGCCGCTTCAGAGAGGACAGTTTTGTTCCCATGGTTTCCTTGTTTGGACACCGACCTAATACAGCAATTCTGAATCTTTATTTACAGAGTGCAATTAGCACAGGGTCCCTTTCGTTCTAAGGCTCATGATGGCATTGGCTTCAAATCAACAAGTATGTGATCGTTTTTTCCTTACTAGGCTGTTTTCTCTCAGATTTCTGATTTCAAGAACTCGCTAGTCACTGCAAAATTACCCTGGGACAAGATTCCTTTAGTGTGTGTTTTCTGTTACATGTGTGTACGTCTTGCATTTGTCCTTTTTTTACAGGACACTGCACTGGCACCAATATTTAATAGTTCTCTTCATTTATAGACACTGTATTTATCACTTAAACAGGTCACGAACGCTACTTCTGGAATATAATTTGTATGCCTGATTTTCTCTATATATTGTGTTCTTTTTCAGACTGAAACTAAGGAATTTCCTTTTTTCACATAATATTGAGACCATTGTGTCTCTTTTTGTAGCAATTACCATCTGTCTACACATAGTACTGAAACTGTTGACATTGTCACACCATCCATGTGAGTAGGGTAGGGATCTGTGTACCCGTCCTGAAGAAGAAGCAGCACGCTTCGAAACATGTTGACACACGTAGGAGGTTTTGTACATTAACACAACATACCTCCACCTCACACATTTTTTAATAATACCGGCACCAAGGCTTATTAAAACGTTTTTTTACTCCTATGATGCTAGGTATTTTTTAACATTCACTTACCACTCACTCCTGACCCTACCTCTCACTACCTCTCTCGCACCACACATAGAGATTACATTAGTGCTCCCGCGCATTCGTTGGTAGTAGCACGCCGCGTTCCGTAGAGGGATGCGAAGACCCCCATGATGAAGCATGACACCAATGGCCCTTTTGGTGTGTGAGGGGTATTTAAGAAACACGATGTGCTTCCCACCAATGTAGGAAACACACTTGACCTATGATCAGACTTCATGAATTACAATCTCCTTTAGGTGGATCTTTTTGTTTATTAATAATTGTAAGGGGAGGCTGAATCCACCCCAGGTGTTCGTGTAGGACACCGACTCTCCACTCCCTCCTTTGGTTTTTTCTAGTAATCATTTACCACTTACCCCCACAATTTGTGTAACAAAGGGAGGAGGTATTGACGCAGCTATCGAGTTAAATACGGATAAAGGGAATGAAATTACACCCTTTAATAGACCAGTCACTCGTGGTTGTTTGGGTGGGGCGGAGAGTCTTAAACAGGGGACAGGGACAGGGACAAAAAGGAAAAGTCACCTAACAGGGGTAAAGCCAAAAGGCAAAAAGCAGATCATACCCCTAGGATTATACAGACAAACATTAAAACAACGAGTCAGGATGGGAGCCCATTACATGAGCTAATACGGTCAGTCCTAAACGAAGTTATGGATATGAAGTTAAGTCCTATTATCGAGAGACTAACTTCAATTGAGCAAAATTTTATTGAATATAATAAAAATATCAAGAAAGGACTTGAGGGAAGTACCCCTGCCATTATGACACAAAGAAATACGAAGCAGGGACAGGCACCAACAACCAGAAACGGGAAACCACCACTAGAACTTTCGATGGGTTCTCCTTCCCATCCCACGAAACAAAAGTCCATATCGAATCTAACTAACTCCCAAGGAAATTTTGCATCTTCATCTATAAAGCCCCCTGCAAGAGAGCCCTATACCATTTTAAGGCAAGAGAATAGTGTATGCAGTAATAATCATGGTGAAAAAGGTCCTCAGCAGACACAGAAACCACAATCCAACATATTAAATGCAACCACTGTGTATTCTGGATTAAATTTACCAGATATACATCTACCCCCAGAATCTACCCCTTATGTGGTGATTTTGGGAAATGTCCCGCCCTTACAAAGGGGAATACTGAGGACTATTCCCAACTGAAAAATAAGGTGTTACACTGGCTAGTAGGCAATACAGACTTGGCGATAGGAGTAGACAGATATATAAATATGGTCCGAAGGGTTAGTTGGGTGGGAAGTCAGAGGAAATCCTTCTCTGGGGATTGTGTTATAATTAATTTCAATCAATCCCACCTTATCGAAAGAATTCTTTTTGCATCAAGAAATTGCTATCATAAGTCAAAAGTGGTGGCACTCCCTCTGGGTTTTTTCTATAAGCCCGACAACGGAGCAGGAAAATGTCTGGTGAATTCTTCTAATGCCCATGATAGTACACTGTTTAGATCATCAAGGCTCCAAGAGGCATCCGGACCACAAATTATACCTCTGGTAGAAAATGATACCTACATGACCCAGGTCATTTTTCCATCTGCCCCCTTAAATTCAGAGTTATCAAATCGTTTTGCCCCACTTACAAATTTGGATGATTGCGATTGACTCACACGGAGTAGCCCTCCAAATGAGAAAGCCTGCACGCAAAATTTAAACCTGGTTTCCTGGAATATTGCTGGTATTAAGGCAAAATTAGATAATATATGGTTGGATTCTTTTATAAAACCGCATATAATATGTGTCCAAGAAACGTGGCTCACAGAATCATTCTATATTGATGGGTTTTCTATAATAGACAGAAAAGCAACACCATCAACTAATGGTAGGGATAAGGGTGGGCTAGCTACCCTTCTTTCCACCACTTCTCCCCTGACTCTAATAAGAAAATGTATCAATTCTCCTTATTTTCAATTGTTACACCTGTCAAGTGATTTAGAATGTTTTGTTATTATCAATTTTTACAATAATGTTTTTGATAGTACCAAGGACCAAGTAATTATAACATTAGATAATGAGCTCGGAAATTTTCTAGGAGTAATTAAATCTGAATACATGTTAATATGGGTAGGGGATTTTAATATTGGGAAATGTGATGATGATGAAGGGAAGTTCTGTGGATATGGTAATGGAGGGGCAAGTAACCACAGTTATTTTTACCATAATACTTATGGTGAATCAATTAACACATTGATGCATAAATATAACTTGGAGTTGGTTGATCAGGCAACAGTGGAGGGTAATCCAGTGCTGCCTACTTTTGTTAGACAAGGATCGGTATCCACTATAGACCATATTCTGATTTCGGGACAAGGTCAACAGCAAGTCGTGAAAATGGAGGTCAAAGAGAGTATTTTAAGTGACCATTATCCACTTCTTTTAACCTTTAGACTACATTCTATTAAACAGATTGGATTATGTCTAGCCCCCTCAATTGCGACGCAGGGAGAAAATGGTATATCTATCAAATGGACCGGAATAAATCCAGATGGTTTTACAGAAAAATTAATGGTTGATTGTAAAATGGATTTTGAAAGATGTATCAGTCAGGAGGTAGTAGACAGTGAGGTTTTAAAGGCTTTCCATAATATTACTATGGAAATCTCACATGGTTTAAGAAAGAAAAATAGTAAGAAGAGTAGACAGAAATCAGTGGGCTGGTTTGATGCTGAATGTACATTAGCAAATAAACTTCTAAGGGAGGCTGTTAATGCCAGTCCAAAAGACAGGGAGCTGGTTCAAAGTCGCAGGCAGATAAATAAGCATGTCATAACCAAGAGGAGGAGGGAGATCCAATCTGAGGCCTGGGAGAATTTGAAACGGGCCGCAGATACTAAAGACTCAACTCTTTTTTGGAAAGTTTTAAATCATGCTTATTTTAAAGAATGTGGCACTGCGAAAATAGAATGCTTAATACAGCCCCAGGACTGGATAAGCTATTTCTCTGAAGTTTTTAACCCCGGAAAGGAATTAAAAAATGATACATTGATTGGTGGTTTAAATCGCCTAAATGATAAAGTTGGTGATGGAAGAATTATAATAATAGAAAACCCCAATATGTCACCCATTAGTAGTGAAGAAGTAAAATCATCTTTGGAAAAGAGTGCAAATGGGAAAGCACCTGGGGTAGACGGGGTGCCCCTAGATATTTTTAAATTTAAATCAGATTTTTGGGTCCCGATTCTCCATAGAGTTTTTAACGCAAATATAAAGGGCATGATTCCAAGGTCCTGGACGGAAAGTATTATTGTTCCGATATTCAAGAAGGGAGATAGGGGCAATGCGAGATTCTACCGCCCGATCTCACTACTTGATACCACCTCCAAATTGCTGGGCAGAATATTGCTCGAGAGGATGGAATTATGGGTAGTGGAACAAAATGTTCTCACTGATCCACAATATGGGTTCCGTAAAGAAATTGGAACTATTGAACAGTGTATTAATCTACATGTTTTAATTTGTAAATATACTACTATAAAAAGTGGCCATTTGCACTTATGTTTCCTGGATCTAACGAGTGCTTTTGACTTAGTAAATCACTCTAAGTTGTGGCAGACATTATCTCTTATGGGTGCCCCAAAGGATATTGTCATACACCTTTCACAAATTTACAGGCATCTAAGTGCGAAAGTCCGCTATGGTATAGACGGAGAATGTACTGAAAGTTTTAAAGTAACTAGGGGGATTCGCCAGGGTTGCGTGTTGGCCCCGCTGCTTTTTTCTTTATATATAAACGGGGTCGACACGGAACTGCAGAAGCTGAAAGCCGATTCCCCAAAAGTGGGAAAGCGCAGTGTACCGATCTTATTGTATGCAGATGACGCGGTACTTTTATCAAGAACATCAAATGGTTTACAGCTTCTAATAGAAACATTTGCAGATTTTATGGTCAACAAAGATTTGGTTTTAAATTTGAAAAATTTTTTTACAATGGTGTGCGGGAATAGAAAAGTAAAAACAAAGACGCACTATGTGAAAAATGTTCCCCTTTAATTCGACAAAATCCTTTGTATATTTAGGGTTAGTTTTCGAGGCAAATGGAAGTTGGAGAGCCCACATTGAGCACTGTAGGAAAAAGCTCATTAAAACAACAGAGGCACTCTTTAGATTTTCTAAAAAAATGGGAAATAAACCTATAAGAGAAATTCTGACCTTATACAGAACCAAATGGATAGGAAGTACCTGTTATTGTTCTGCTTTGTGGGGGGGCGGAAATTGTACTAGTATTTTATCACAGGAAAATGTATTCCTTCGGAGACTCTTGGCAGTACCAAGCTCAACCCCCATTTATAGTATACATCGAGAACTGGGGGTTGCATATATGGGCGATTCTATTAGTATTGCAGGCCTAAACACTTGGTACGGCATATGGAGCAAGGAGGGTACAAAATTCACACAGGATGTAATTAGAGACGTAATTGCATTAGATTATGGGAAGAATATTCCCTGGTTAATATACATAAAAAATCTACTAAAAGAATGTGGTTTAAATTTTGACTTAGAAGACCCGTCCCAAATACAGTGGTGTGGAAAAAGGAAAATCAAGACTGACTTGATCGAACTACGCACACAGCGGCGCGAAGTAGAAGCCATCTCAAAACCACTTACTAGGGAATACTTGGATATAACTATAGGGCTGGGTACTCAATCTTATTTATTACAAGTCACCAATATTACACATAGATTTTATCTTACTAGAGTGCGCATGGGCTTGGCTCATTTTCTAATAGCTTTCCCGATTGCAGGAAAGTGGAATCGAAACCTGCCAAAATGCCCATAAAACGGCATTATGAAACAATCATCCTTGCATTTTATTCTTTTTTGCGATTTTTATAAACAGATTAGGAAACATTTTTTACGCCCTCTGTTTCAAAAAGAAAGGCTATACTCTTATAAATCTGCCTTTGAATACATATGCGCGTTGAAGGATGTGAAAGTCTGTAATGCAGTGGCACTTTATATCCAAAAAGCTATTAAAGTACGAAAGAGCCTGTCGCATTTAGAGGCCCTCTTATATGAAGAAACCGAATTGTAATAAGACGGCTCGTCTACGGATAGTAAAACGATATCTTGAGCCTTCGTACAATGATTATGGAAGTTGTTAATTGTAACTGATACTGCCACTGCTCTGGCACTGTATTCTTTTTATAGCTGATCGATAAGATTTCTTTTTAGATGCTTTTTAAAGTTTTATATGGTTTTATGGAATTGAAACTTTTGTATGTTTTTAAGGTTCTCTTGTCTGCAAACCGACAAAAGCTGTGAAATTTGAATCTGATTTATACAACGTGCAAATAATTGTATTATGGAGATCTTTGTAGTTTTGCACATTATGCATTAATTTTGCACATGTGATATTTTTTTGCACAACAGTTTTAAGTTATTTTGTCTGTATTGATAATAATGAGAGTATGAATAACTTTGCCATTTTTATTAGGTGTGTTGATTTTATTGTGTCATAGTATGCTTTTATGGATGTAAATACTACACCGAATAAAGCTGGTTTTGATTTGATTTTTGATTTGACACCTTCCTGTACATAAACAAACCAAGGCATTTTACTTTTTCCATGTGTGCTGCACAAGGCAGCACACATGGAAAAAGCAAAAACGAGGAGAAATAATGCATTTCTCCTCGTTTCGCCAATTTAAGACCAGGATTTTCCTGGTCTTAATTTTGGCGCTGCCTCCTATGTACGCCACCCTTGTACATAGGGGGCAGCGTCAACATACAATGGGTGTTGCGGTGGAACGCCCACCACAACACCTACTGCATGCCCCTTTCACGCTAAACATAGCGTGAAAGGGTGCCTTATCTACAAGGCAGCGTTAAGCCACGTTAAGTGGCTTAACGCTGCCTTGTATATAAGGCAAGGCCCCTATCGCCACGGGAACGTCACAAAAAGTGACGTTCCCGTGGTGATAGGGGCTTGTACATATGCCCCTTTGACCTATATATAACACCTGCAAAAATTGCTAAATGGGGTGGAGATAAGGGGACCTGTTGTTTTAGATGCCAGGCATCTGGTGTGGATCTGGTACACATGTTTTCCACCTGCCCCAGTATAAAATCAATTGGCCTGGAAATAATTGGCTTTTTGGGTAATGTACTTAAAGTTGACATCTCTCTGTCACCCCAGCTTATGCTATTGGGGATAGATGAATCTGAAAGAGAGATTGGGCAAGACTTAATTTTTATAGCAATGTCGGTTTTTAGGCTCTGTGTAGCTTCAGCTTGGCTTGACCTTCTACCCCCGACCTTTCAGCAATGGAAGGGGTGCTTCTTGCATATCTATAAATTGGAGACAGCACTTTATGAACGGAAAGGTAAAAAGGAAGGATTAAAGGAAAGAGGATTTGGGGGCCAGTCTCAGCCTGGGTTTCCTTGTCTACATAAACCTCCGGGTGCCTAGCCGGAGGAGACAGCATTGGTGTTGCTCCCGGAATGAATGAATGAACTCCTTTTTGATTTGGTTCTGATCTATTGTTGTTTTATATTTATGGCTAATTTAATTAAATCTGCTCTTTTGTATTGTATTTACGTTAAATTTGTTGCTACAATTTATGTCATCAATAAAAAATAAAAATCATTAAAAAAAACAAAAAAGACATTACAAGTAGCAGTTATGTTGGGATACTTAGCATGCCTAATATTCATCAGGAAGATCTGCAACTGCTTTTGGAACACCTACAAAACAAACTTGCAAACTAATGATCATTACTTAGGTCAAGCTCGCAATAGGCAAGCTATAGTCCTCTGTGGGGGTGGGTTGCTTCATCCAGATGAAAGAAATCATTCCCAAGTCAATCCTAGGCAGGAAGGTGGAGGAGACGTGGAAGGAGGCCGCATCCATCAACACTATATGGGGGTTTAGTGTATCTTTATTCACGCTATGGGGCAGTGTTAATTTGAGTTTGTTCCTGGCATTGGCATCAAAACCTCTCTATGCAGCGTGGTACTTTTCACACTCTGCCCACTTAATAAACTCCTTGTACTACTTCAGTAACTAGGGTCTCTCTTACCTTCTTCCACGACATAGCAAATTGTCGTTTGTCGAGGACATAGGATAAGTCAGTGAATCTACTGGTCAGTATACTATGTTTCAGTTTTGGAACCAGTCCTAGGAGGCAAGCTTCAGGTATGTTGTGTATGGCTCTGTCGTTCCTGTGCTGGTTAACTCAACCACTCATGCACAGTAGTCCTGCTCTGAGGGCATCCCCATACTATCTGCTAAAAACTCATAAATGTCCCACGTCCTTCCTTCATATAAATCAATGACTCTCTCCAGGCCAAGTTCCACCCATTTAAAGGTGACGTGCCAAGTTCCTAAATGTGGAAGGGTCAATAGGCCCGCCATTGGGAACTATGGGACATAAGGGGTTTGTGTGCATGTTCTCTGTAGTGTCCTTCCACAGCTGTACCTAAATGCCCTCATGAACATATCAAACACACAAAAGGTGATGGGAGGAATGCTTGCAATAAGTCTAACCTCTGGCAATTCTAGGGGTAACATTCCAGGCCTTCATTCTTTTGACCAACATGCCACCTCAGTTTGGACCCGGCCATATGCAAATCAGTCTTGACATTGCTCCAGTTCGAACAGTACAACCCGAACTGCCAGACCAGGCCCTCCCTGAACAGGAACACAAGTAACACAGACTGGTTTCGCCCTGATTGGGGCTCTTCAGTTGGGTATAGCTTTGTTTCAGTGGCACAGTGAGCAAAGGACCGCATTTGGGCATACCCTTGGCCACCAAGACGTATGCATCAAATACGCAAAAGGTGATGGGAGTAATGCTTGCAATAAGTCTAACCACTGACAAATGCTTGGGGTAGCATTCCAGCCTATCATTCTTTTTCCCACCATGCCACCTCAATTTCAACCCAGCCATATGCAAATCAGTGCTGACCCTGCTCTAATAGGAACTGTCCAGCCCGAACTACCAGGCCATGTCCTCCCTCAACCGGAACACAAGCAACCCAAGACTGTTTTGCCCTGACTGGGGCTCTTCAGTTAGATATAGCTAAGGTCTGGTGGTGTTGTATTCCTCTTAGGGTGTCCATAAACGGGCTTTCCAGTATCATGTCCTTATATAGGCACAATTTGCCCTGCCCTTATATAGGCATTAAATCCCAGCCCTTATTTAGGCATTAAACCGTGCACTCCAAATACAGGCATGGTTTCTGACATCCGTCCACCCTAACGTCACAACGAGTTCATGACGAACAGACCCTTAGGCTGCGGGAGTTTCCCTAGCCCAGGACTATTGATTTCTTCAAGGACTCATATATTATGCATGAATCATTATTCCTTAGGGGTTCATTCATGACGTCTTCCGCTGTCCGACTCACGTCAATACTAACATTCTTAGGTACTTCTCAGGTAAAAATATACCTTCCCTAGCCCCTGTAAATCAGAGGAGACCTCGACTTCAGAGGAGCCCGTTTCCCGGCCTGACGCACTGAGAAGACGCTGTCATCCCTGCACGCAGAGAGTCCAGCTTCCAGTGATCTGACTTCCTTGCGGGGTGTTGGAGTTCGAGTCTGGCAAAGAGATTCCTACCTCTCTCATTCTTCAGGTATGGAGCTGACAAGAACCTAGAGGGACTCTTGGCATACTAGGCTTAACATACTCTTAGTATACCATAGTAAGGAATACTTCACCTACTTCATACCTCTCCCTACACCTAGGTTAGGTTAGGTACATAGGGGTAGAACTAGATTAGAAACGCATCGTATGAGTACTCGCATTTTTAGTCTGTGTTATTTATGTAAAGGCATATGTACTAAAAGATAATGCTATCGCAGTATTATTTATTTCTACTGCTCACACTGTACATTATTTATCTTGCATACTGTCTTGTGATCGTAACAGCACATTTTACTTACACCAGAAACAAGACTGTTCAATAAATCTTTTATTGAAACGCCCGTCTGTTCTTTCTGTGTAACTTGGAGAAAACTAAGCATGCACGATTGAGCTGAGTGAAATAGTTATCTATTGTTTCCACGACTCTGGGACACGTTCTGATTCTAAAGGGAAACAAAGTGGTCATGTTTTGCGGCTGCCAGAAACTACTCCCTTCTTGTTATCCAAGGAGTTTCTAGTGGCCTCTGAGCTAGCTGGCACAAGTAATTAAGTTTAATATACTCGATAGGGACATACTGACCTTAGTCCTATGTCAAACCTATAGGATATATTATTCCAATGCGCAGAGCCTATTAGGGAAATAGGAGCTACACTACAGTGGCACAGTGAGCAAGGAACCCACGTCTGGGCATACCCTTGGCCACTCAGGGGGTTTACATCAAACACACAAAAGGTGATGGGAGGAATGCTTGCAATAAGTCTAACCACTGGCAATCGCTTGGGGGAGCATTACAGCCCATCATTCTTTTGCCCACCATACCACCTCAGTTTGGATTCCGCCATATGCAAATCAGTCTTGACCCTGCTCCAGTAGGGACAGCACAGCCCAAATTGCCCGTGTCAAGCCCTCTATGAACTAGAACACAAGCAACCCAGGACCGTTTTCAACCATATCAGGGCTCTTCTGTCAGGTGTAGCTTGATTCCAGTGGCACAGTAAGCAAGGGGTCCACGTCTGGCATATCTTTGGCCACTCAGGGCATACACATCGAACACACAAAAGCTGACGGGAGCAATGCTTGCAATAAGTCTAGCCACTAGCAATCACTCTGGGTATGGCTGGGCTGAAGACAACCGATAACTACTCCACCTACAAGGACGCCATGACGGACTACCACAACCAAATTAGAACAACCAAAAGGAACTTCATCCACAACAAAATCCTCGCCAACTCCAAGGAACTCTTCAGTGTCATTCAGGATTTCACCAAACCACGCAGCGAAGCTACAGACATCACCCCGTCCAAGACCTCTGCAACAAACTTGGAACCTACTTCCACCTCAAGATCAGGACACTCTACGACAACTTTGTCAACCACCCACAAGACGCCACAGCAGGCCCCCCGCCCGCCAGAGACACCAGCCAGCCCACCATCTCAAACTGGACACCAATCATGACCGAGGACACCGCCATGACCATGAAAGTCATCCACTCGGGGGCCCCCACCGACCCCTGCCCCCCGCACATCTACCACAGGGACGCGGACACCATTGCACCCAAACTACAACGGACCATCAACACCACCTTCACAACAGGCACTTTCCCAGACGACTGGAAGCGCGCGGACGTCAGGCCCCTGCTCAAGAAGCCCACGGCCGACCCCTCTGATCTCAAGAACTACCGGCCCATCTCGCTCCTCCCCTTCACAGCCAAGGTGGCAGTCAATAGGGAACTGACACGATTCATCGAAGAGAATGCCGTCCTCGACCCGTCCCAATCCGGATTCCGAAGCAGCCACAGCACCGAGACCGCCCTACTCGCCACCACAGACGACATCCGCACCCTCCTGGACCAAGGCCACTCTGCAGCCCTCATCCTCCTCGACCTGTCTGCAGCCTTCGACACCATCTCCCACTGCACACTAGTCGACAGACTACACAACGCCGGAATACAAGGAACTGCCCTGGACTGGATCCGATAGTTCCTCACCGGAAGAAGCCAAAGGATCAGACTACCACCCTTCCTCTCCGCCCCCATGGAAATCACCTGCAGAGTCCCACAGGGATCATCACTGAGCCCAACCCTCTTCAACATCTACATGGCCCCCCTCGCAGTCATCGTCCGGCAACACGGCCTCAACATCGTATCCTACGCCGACGACACCCAGCTCATCCTCTCCCTCACCAGAGACCCCACCACCGCAAAACTTCAACTTCCAGAGAGGAATGCAAGACGTCGCAGTCTGGATGACCAACAGCTGCCTAAAACTCAACGCCGAAAAGACAGAAGTCCTCGTCCTTGGAACCACCCCCTCAGCATGGGACAACACCTGGTGGCCCACCGCCCTCGGAAGCCCACCTACCCCCTCAGACCACGCCAAAAACCTCGGCATCGTACTCGATTCATCACTCGCCATGAACCGACAGGTCAACGCCGTCACCTCCTGCTGCTTCAACACCCTCCGAATCCTTCGAAAGACCTTCAAATGAATCCCCCCGGAGTCAAGAAAAACAGTCACCCACGCACTCATCACCAGCAAGCTGGACTATGGAAACGCTCTCTACGCCGGCATCAACAAGTCCCTACTCCGCAAACTCCAGACAATACAGAACCCCGTGGCCAGACTCGTCCTCGGCATCCCCCGGCACGAACACATCAGCCAACACCTGCGGAGACTCCACTGGCTCCCCGTGGAGAAGAGAGTCACTTTCAAAATCCTCACTCATGCCTACAAATGCCTACACAACAACGGACCCAAATACCTCAACGATAGAATAAACTTCCACGCACCCAAAAGAAACCTCCGATCTGCCAACCTCGCACTAGCCGAAACCCCGCGCATCCATATAACCAGAGCAGGCGGAAGATCGTTCTCTCACATTGCAGCCAAAACCTGGAATGAGCTACCGACAGACATCAGACGCGCCCCCTCCCTAAACACCTTCAGGAAGACCCTCAAGACCTGGCTCTTCGGCTGAACGGATCTGCGTAACCCCCTCCCCCCCCCCTCAGCGCCTTGAGACCCTCACGGGTGAGTAGCACGCTTACAATACCCTGATTGATTGATTGAATGGTAGTATTCCAGCCTATCATTCTTTTGCCCACCATTCCACCAAAGTTTGGACCCAGCCATATGCAAATCAGTCTTCACTCTGCTTCAGTAGGAATAGTCCATCATGAACTACCATGTCAGTTCGTCCCTGAACCAAAACACAAGCGACCCAATAGCAGTTTCACCCTGATTGGGGCTTTTCAGTTTGGTGTAGCTTGGTTTCAGTGGCATAGTGAACAAGGGACAAACATCTCGGCATACACTTTGCCACTCAGAGACTGTCCATCAAACACATAAAAGGTGATGAGAGGAATGCTTACACTAAGTCTAACCACTGGCAATGGATTGGAGTAGAATTCCTCCCAACCATTCTTTTGCCCACCATGCCACCTTAGATTGGACGCAGCTATATGTAAATCTGTCTTGATCCTGCTCCAATAGGAACTGGAATACAAGCACTTCAGTCAGGTGTAGCTTGGTTCCAGTGGCACAGTGAGCAAGGGACCCATGTCTGGGCATAAGTTTGGACACTCAGGGCATATACATCAAACATACAAAAGCTGATGGGAGCAATGCTTGCAATAAGTCTAACCACTAGCAATCTCTTGGGGTAGTATTCCAGCCCATCATTCTTATGCCCACCATTCCAACTCAGTGTGTACCCAGACATACGCAAATCAGTCTTGACCCTGCTCAAATTGGAATAGTCCAGCCCAAACTGCAGTGCTACATCTAAATCTGTCTTGATCCTGCTCCAATAGGATCTGTACCAGCCGAACTGCCAGGCCAGGTCTTTCCTTAACTGGAACACAAGCAACCCAAGACCGTTTTTGTCCTGTTTCAGACGCTTCAGTCAGGTGGTTCCAGTGGCACAGTTAGCCAGGGATCCGCGTCTGGGCATAGGGCATACCTTTCACCACTCAGGGTGTATACAGCAAACACACAAAGGAGGATGGGAGGAATGCTTGCAATATGTCTAAGCACTGGCAATTGTTTGGGTAGCATTCCAGCCCATCATTCTTTTGCCCACCATGCCACCTCAGTTTGGACCCTACCATATGCAAATCAATCTTGACCCTGCTCCAGTAGGAACAGCCCAGCTTGAACTGCCAGGTCAGGTCCTCCCTGAAGCGGAACACAGGCAACACAAGACTGGTTCTACCCTGATTGGGGCTTTTTAGTTGGGTGTAGATTGGTTCCAGTAGCACAGTGAGCAAGGATCCAGCATCTTGGCATACACTTGGCCACTCAGGGAGTATACACCAAACACACAAAAGGTGATGTGAGGAATGTCTTCAATAAGTCTAACCATTGCCTTCAATAAGTCTAAGCAATTGCTCAGGAAGGATTTCAGCCCAACATTCTTTTGCCCACCATGCCACCTCAGTTTGGACCCAGCCATATGCAAATTAGTCTTGACCTTGCTCCAATAGGAACAGCCCAACCCGAACTACCAGGCCAGGTCCTCCCTGAACTGGAACACAAGCAACCCAGGACTAGTTTTGCCTTGATTGCCAGTGGCTGAGATTGATTCAAGCATTCCATTGATCCCTTTTTTGTATACTTCAGTGTGACGCCCTAAGGTGGACAGGTATGCCCAGAAGTGGATCCCATGCACACTGTGCCACTGGAACCAAGCTAAACCCGACTCCCTTTCACACAGACCCAATCGCTATTTTGGCATTTCCATCCAGCAAGTATAACTCTGTTCTATAAGTGCAGACTCCTAAGTATCTCTTGGTGGCCTTTCCCATTCAGGTTCATGAGTGACATGCAGGGTTACGGAATGCATTGGATTTTCTCCAGCTGAACCTATGCCCCAACAATGCACAAATTGCTTCAAGGCCTCTGTTGGACTTGGCCCTCTATGCATGGTCACCCCCAAACCTTTTGCTTTCACCCCTCCTATTTTTGCTGAATTCACTTTAGTTGGCCTTAGGACGCTGTTAACCAGTGCTATAGTGCTTTGCTATCTCCTTTAAACATAGTGAAATTGTCTTACACCCAATTGTTTTATTTAATTTACTTGCAATTCCCTGGTATCCTAGTAAAGTGGTACTATATGTACCCAAGGCCTGTAAGTTAAATGCTACTAGTGGGCCTGCACTACCTATTGTGCCACACACTTAAGTCATCTTTTTAAACATGTCTCTGGCCTGCCACTGTAGCCTGTGCGTGCAGTATTAAACTGCCATTTCAACCTTGCAAAATAACCCTTTTGCTAGTCCTAAACCTTCCACTTTAATACATATAAGTCACCCCTAGGGTAAGCCCTAAACAGCCTTTAGGACAGGGTGCACTGTATTTAAAGAGTTGGACATGTCCTAGTAGTGAAAAACTCCTAAATTCGGTTTTTACTATTGAAAGGCCTACCTCCCCCATATTATAACATTGGGTTACTTTATTGCACTAAATAAGTGATAACTTTTGATTGGGAGCAGGTAGGAAAGTTATGTTTGGTGCCTGAGGAATTATAAATTTAAAACCCTCTTTTATGGTAAAGTCAGTATTTAAGTCACAATTCTGAAAATGCCACTTTTAGAAAGTTAACGTATAAGGGGGTCGGTCCCTTTTAGAAAGTTGGCATTTTCTTGTCCTAACCATTTAGTGCCTGCAGCCTGTTCCTGGGTCACATGACTAGGTGTAGTTGGCAGTTGACCTTTGTGCATTTCTCCCAGACAGCAACACAATGGAGGGTCTGGGTGTTGGCAGTATGGGCCATCCTGGCTTAATGGGGGAGCAGAGCTATACTCTACCATACTTGCACTTCAGAGGGACTGGCCCAGCTCACACACAAAGGACTTCACATTAGCCTATTGTGCCCCCCAGACAGACTGGGACCACGGCAGGGAGGGAGGAAATTCCAGACACCTCTGTAAGGAGAAACTACAGAAGCTTCTCCCACTTCAAAGTGGGCACCCAGTATAAAAAGAGGACCCTCAGACCCACTCCTCAGTATACTCCTGGACCCATGGATACTAGTGAAGAAGGACGGCTTGCTGCTCTGCTGCTTTAGGCCTGCCCTGCTTGCTGAGAAGGAAGATTGGACCTGCACCCTTCGTCCCAGGATGAAGTGACTTCAAGGGTCAGCTGACCAGCCTCCTGTTAGAGCTACAGGGACATAACAAGCTCCAGAGGCCTCCCTGCATCTGCCCATCTGACTGCTTCGACTGGACCTGCCTGAGTCCTGCTGGCATCTGCTGGAGAGAGTTCCTGATCCCCAAGAGGTGCTCCTCAGGTCCTGGACCCTTAGTGTGACATCAGTTGAACTCCTTGAAGAAAAAAAAGACATCCTGAAATTTTGGGCTCTTCGCGACCGTATATGGACCTGTTCATGGCAAGATCTTGCCGCAAGTGCTGACCGCCACCGCGAAGATCCGGTGAGCGCGACTATTCGCGCTGCTGCGACCGTCAGCAATGACCAGCAACGGGAGATCTGCACTTCGCGCTACAGCTTCAACAGCCCGATGTGACTCCCAACGCAAATCTCCAGCAACGACTGTCTGCGATGCCCGACAGGATCTTCGCACTACAGGGATGACCATCTGCGATGCCTGGCCTGGTCTTCGTGCTACAGTGACGAACATCCACAATGCTCTCCCTGCTCCACACGGCCTCCTCCACTGCAAACAGAACTCTTTGCGCTGGATTCTAGAAGGTAACTCTTTCAGTGGGACTAACGTGGTCCCTGTATCTGGCCCATGCTCCATCATGTTCGGCCTGAACTTGTGACTTTCACCCCATCTCGCACAACCAGATAGCTGCAAGTGACGCTTTGTGTTTTTAGGTGCCATACTTACCTGAAATCTTTAAAATTGCATATCTCTGGATCTGCTGAGTGAATTTTTGTGTTGAATAATTTATTACATTTTGCTCTATTTTTTTTCTAAATTGGTGTGGATTTTTCTTGAGTCATGTTTTCACTTTATAACTGATAACTGCTGCATAAATACTTTACACATTGCCTCTAAGTTAAGACTGACTGCTTTCTTGCCAAGCTACCAGAGGGTTAAGCACAGACTGATTTAGTGACTTTTGTGGTTCACCCTGACAAGGATTGTGGCTGTAGCTTGAAAAGGGCTCACACCCCCTCAATCAACAACCCAATTTCTCACAGCTTCAATGGCGCCTAACATGTCTGCCTGATCTGCAGCATATTGTCTGCATAGAGTGAAAAATTGTACGTTATACCAACTGTCACAAGAACTTCCCCTACCTTTTCTGGCTAGTGGATCTATAAGTATAACAAACAGGATGGGGGAAAGTGGATAGCCATGCCGTGTGCCTCTTCCTACATAGCTTATCCTCCTTATTCTCATAATGTTGTTGCTGCTTCAAGATATAGTGCAATGATGATCGAGCCTTCTGCCATGACTGAACCATGACTTTGAACCTCACTAAATCCCAGATGAAGAGTAGCAGGAATGGTTTTGGTGGATAAGCTGTTGGTTGTTGTGGCGGCAACACTAACAAGAACCGCAGTAGCTGAGGTGGTTGTAGCATTGGCAATGGTGGGGATGGCCACCGTCACAGCTGTAGTGGAGGCAGTGGTGGCAGCAGGTGCAGATGCTTGTATCCTTGTGGTGGTGATAGTAAGCTGCACATGGTTCATTTACTTTGTCCGTGTCGGCAGTGGTGTATGGCAACAACATTTGTGCACGGGGGAGTGTGCACTGGACAGTGTTCTATGTACTAGTAGCAGGTGATGTGGTTAGTGATATAAGGTCAGGAATGTCGCAGGATTCTGCTACTGGAATTAGAAGTGACATTCTTCTTGTGCAGGATCCATGTAGAGAACGGTAGGTTGACAACATTTGTACAGTGCCCTCAAAGCGTTTCACTAAATGCCTAATTTTCCACCCACATTTGCAAATGTCTTGTCCATCCTGGCAGGCGGAGTGCGTGCTGTATGGTACAATACATGATCACCTACATAAATGGGAATCTTTAGGAAATGGGGGACATGCCAGCAGAATGCATACAATGCCCCCGTCTGGGACTCTGTGTGGACACGAGGACGTAGGCTGCAATAGGCGTGTCAGTACCAATTCAGCAGGTCCTTACTCATTTCTGATGTGTCCATCAGGGCCAGAATCATACATTCATGCACTGCTCCTTGCAGCATAATATAATTCAATATAGGTGACTTGGGGGGCTTATACTGGTGATGAATTCTGGCAGGTCATCGTGAAGATTGGAGGTGTTGATGCTGTAGTGATTTACCTACTTCATGTGGATGTCCAGTCACTACACTTCCAGCGATGCCTTTACTGCTAAAGAGTTTGATAATCTCACGCTCAGTCTCCCCCCACAGCTGCAGGCTGAGCTCTGTGGCCAGCCTCTCCTTCTTGTGTTTAGACTGGAGCTTTTCCATCCTTCTTATTAAATTGTTAAAAAAAATTATTATCTGAGACGTTGTGTGGGTGGGAGGAGACACTGTTTACTTTGGTGATCTCTTGTGAGAGGTGTGAGGGACCTTAGTTGGCATCCATTAGTCTGGCCTTCTCTGCTTTTTCCACCTACACAGCAAGCCCTTATAGCTTCTGTGTAGAAAGCTTTTGCTTGTGCATTCTCTTGGCAACCACGACATGCAGATGTGGGGGTACTGTACTTCGATGGCAGTCGGAAGAAGAATCATATGGATTGTTGAGGTGTTCTTTTCCAGGCCTTTTCCACAATGGCTGCCCATTGGAGTACTGTGGATCTTCTTTTTCAAGATGCTGTGTAATAGGCTAGTAAGTAGTGATTTGTGATACATTTCATGAGTGTCATGTATTTTTATATCACAAGATGCATATGCACAGTAATATGGGTTCGGCATTACTATAGTGGTCATACCACACTAGGTAATATTGCTTGCGGTAACACTGGGTGTAGATCCCTACCCAGAAATACTGATGCCTTCATGGCTTAACTCATAATCACATGACTCCTGCATGGGTTTCAGGCAGGGTATTATATTTCCGTTTGTGGTATTACCGCATGCGCTGCTAGAAAAACTCATGGGAACCTTAGAGAGTATACTAAAAATATCAAGGCAAATAGATGGATACCTAAAATTGTTTAAACACCTTATTGTTATATTACATTTTTTATTATATGTGCATGCCTATAGAAATGTGATTTAGGCGATATTTTATATTGTATTTGGATGTTATAAAGTGTTCTACCACTGCAAGGCATCTTGGTGCTAAATATAACAGACAACATTAATAAGAGAGAGAGGAGTTTAGTTTATTGTGACTGGACAAGCCAAGTTTGTAAGGGCTTCAGGAAAGTACTGTCAGCAAACTGTCCAATAGCTGCGGGCAGATGCTTCCATTTTACAGCCATAGCCACTAAAAAGACTCCACCTCCAATTTTTCAACTTTTAGTTTAAGGCATTCACAGGCGACATTGTTGGGATAGTCTGAGGAAGCGGATAGGATGGTAGCATCGAAATCGAAAAGAAAGGGGAGTCAGATGTTCATGAAACATGACCTTATGGACAAGGCACACGGATTTCGACAAATTTCTCTGTTTGATGGGGAACCAGTATAGTGATGCTAGTACAGGTCTTATGTGGTCGTGCTTTGATAGTTCCAGGGACCTCCCGGCTGCATTCAACACCATCTCCCACTGCACCCTAGCCACCAGACTCCAGGACGCCGGCATCCGCAACAAGGCCCTCAACTGGATACATTCCTTCCTCACCGGCAGAACTCAGCGGGTCAGACTCCCTCCCTACCTCTCGGGACCAACAGAGCCCAACTGTGGAGCACCCAGGGCTCCTCCCTCAGCCCCACCCTCTTCAACATCTACATGGCCCCCGCACAATCAGGTAACCACAGGCTCAACATCGTCTCTTATGCCAACGACAACCAGCTGATCCTCTATCTCACCAACGAACCCAACATCACCAAACACAACTTCCAAGAAGGGATGAAAGCCGTTGCCACCTGGATGAAGAACAGCTGCCAGAAACTCAACTCAGAAAAGACAGAAATCCTCATCCTTGGCTCCCCCCCCTCCGCATTGGAACGACTCCTGGTGACCCTCCGCCCTCGGAAATCCCCTCACCCCAATGGACCACACACGAAACCTCGGCATCATACTAGACTCATTGCTCACAATGAACTCTCTGGTCAACGCCGTATCACGACCTGCTTCAGCACCCTCTGCATGCTCCGAAAGACTTTCAGATGGATCCCAACCGAATCCAGAAAAACCGTCACGCATGCTCTCATCAGCAGCAGACTGGACTACGGCAACACTCTCTATTCCGGAATCAATAAGAAACTCCTCCGCAAACTACAGACTGTCCAGAACACCGCAGCCAGACTGCTCCTCGACATCCCCCACCGCAGTCACATTACCCAACACCTGCGTGATCTCCACTGGCTTCCAGTCGAAAGAAGAATAACCTTCAAACTCCTCACCCATGCATACAAGGCCCTTCAGAACACCGGACCTGCATAATCGTACAGTGGCCTCTCCTTCCACGCACACAAAAGACACCTCCGATCAGCCCAGCTCTCTCTGGCCACCTTCTCTCATATCAACAAGACTAGAACCGGAGGAAAGTCCTTCTCCTACCTCGCAGCCAAAGCTTGGAACACCCTACCCATCCACCTCCGGCAGTCTTCCAGATTGCCGCTGTTCAGGAAGGACCTCATGACCTGGCTCTTTGGATGACTCTACAGAGCCACCCCCCACCTCATCCCCCAGCGCCTTCAGACCCTCACAGGTCAGTAGTTGCGCTTCACCAACCCTGATTGATTGATTGATTTTGGCTGCCTCATTCTGAATTAGCTGGAATCTAAACCTACTCGAAGATGTACATAAAGTGCATTACAGTAGTTAATGCGCACTCAGACCATGGAAATAGAGAAAGATAAAAGATGAAAAAAATGTCATACTGCACAAAGATGAAGAAAAAAAGCTTTGCAGTCACTGCTGCATTAATCTGGGCTCTAAGTTTGGTTTGACTCCCAGATTCTTCACTCATGGGCCTGGTTTAGGAAATGTCCCTGTCTCTGGGGGCCTGAATGGATATTGACAAAATGTTGTTGTAACAAAAGTAGATAATATTTTGGTTTTATCCCCATTGGGCTTTGCATGGTTGCTGCTCATGTAGGAGAAGAACAGTGGAAAAACATAAATGTGAAAGAGTATCATAGACAAATTCATCCCCTGGGGTACACCATAAGTAATCTGCCATGACGTAGATGTAAAATAGGATGCAGCAACTTTATAAATATGAGATTTTAAACATTTCTAAACCTAAGCCACCACAGAGATCTGTCCATTGAGATCATTCAGCTGGGCAAGCAGAGTCTGGTCAAATGCTGCTGAGAGATCCAATAATATGAGAGCTGCAGCACACCAGTATCTGACCTCAAGTGGAGCCCATCAGGTGCAGCTACCACCACTGTGCTACATCCCGATCTAAGACTGGCCTGAAAAGGGTGGAAAAGAGAATTTGTCTCATATAATCCTGTAGCACAATAGTTTTCTCTAAAGGTTTTCATATATATGGCACTTTGGATTGTTGGGAGTACCGTAGTTTCTACCATGGTTTTCTTTATACTAGGAGTAAGAATTGGGGATTTAAATTCATTAGGCACTTGCTCTGTGCGTAGTGATGCATTAGTCAACAATCGTATATACTTATATATGTATAGACTTGTCTATTAATAAGAGTTCTTTATAAAACTTGGCTGGCAGTTCGTCTTCTTGGAATCATGATGCTCTGCAAGTTCTCATTTCTGAAGAAGGATTTTCATTGTTAAGTAAAGAGAACAGTGAAAGGCACAAAGTAAAAGGTGATATTTTCTCATCATATTATTTAATTCAGTGTTAAGTTAAACCAAATATTATTGCTGTTTCTCCTTTTTGATAATCAAGTTTAATTAATCAGCTTTTTAAGCCATTTTGCTCTGCAATGGTTGTTCTGATTTTTAATTTAGTATTGTTCATTTTCCTTCATGTCATTCAAGTTTGTTATGCTCGGTGGAAGGCCTCAAGTATTAATCAATCTACTTTGTTGGCTGTGTTTGGAGCATTAGGGATGGAAGTGAGGCTCTCACCATCCCTCTTCAAAATTCTTTATTTCGTTTTAACAAACCATAAAAGAAGCAACCATACAAATCACGAGTGTGTCATTTTAGGTTGGAAGAGCATTCCTGAAAGCAAATGTACAAATGGGGAATAAAAACGCTCAAGTTGTCACAATAAAATGACAATCACATCATATGAGTAAAACAATTCCACATGATTCATGACTTCGGTCTCTCTAACATGATTATGGGAATAAAGTGCAAGTGCATCATCAAGATTTGTACAAATCAATTTCCGGGTTGGTAGCCCGCACAAAAAAAAAAAAAAAAAAAAGGGGGTATTGCCCCTAGTTTAAGAACAAGGCTCTAGCACTAGTCACAAGACAGAATAAAATACATAAAATACAACGATAAAAACAATTATTTAAAATTATAAAATAGCAGCATTAACTGGTCAATGTAATCTTGGTTGGTCAGCATAATCTATTTTAACTGTTCATACCAATCGGCCCTGGCAGCTGTGCCCTCCTTCTAATCGCCCAAGAATGGCCCAGAAATTTCGCAGTGGCACAGGCGAAAAGGGGTCTAGCGTCTGATTTTAGTATCCGTAGGGCATCTTTAAAGCTTCGTGTCCCTAATTGTCTGCACACAGGAGCTAACCATTTGCTTCTTGGCTTGGAGTATGCTTTACAGGCAAAAAGTACATGTCCGATAGTTTCATGTGGCCATGGGCAAGAAGGACAGCCCTTGGGTTGAAGTTTATTGTTCTGCCAAGAATTAGTAAAAGCATTAATTGGTAAGCTGCCATGTCTAAACTGTGTATACAGCTTCCTATCGGCTGGCACCTTAATGATGTCGAGGTAACTTTCTAAATAACAATTCGATTTCAGATCAGTAAAAGCATCTGTTAGGCTGCCAGGTTGAATTTTCCGAAAGTTGTTCTCTTCGAACCAAGCCCAATACAGATGTTTTACTTGACTTCTTGAGTATGAAGGTGGATGGCCGATAGCCTGAGTTGGCAAGCCAATACTAGACCGTAGGGCGTTTACCTGTTTAATCCAGCCAATTTTATTAGCGGTGTCCAAGTAGGAGACCTCGCAAAAAGCCGCTACATAGTGTGCCAAATCAGAAGTGGAGGCCAATCTATGCCAAAACAACAGTGGGCGGAGCCTCGCTAGATCATTGATGGACTTGACACCCAGATCAAGCTTAAGAGGGAGAAGGGGTGTACTTAGGGGGAGGGATATCAGGCTCCTAAGCAACTTGTTTTCCACAGCTACGAGCTCATTGGAGGGTGCTATGCCCCACAGCTCCGCCCCATAAAGGGCGCTAGTCACAGCCTTACAGTTGTACAGTTTAAGGGCAGGGGCTACGGGCTTGGTGTACGACAAGCAATGCTCCCTCCTCAAAGCCCCGGTAAGCTGGGTGAACTTCAAGGAGACCTTCTCTAAATGTCTCTTCCAAGCCATTCCCTCCGATAATTTAATACCCAAGTAATCAAAGGAGCTAACCCTCTCAAGCGGGACATTGTCCAGGAGTATGTTTCCCTTGAAAGATTTGTGCGGGTTGAACATCATTAGCTTGGTTTTCGTGGTGTTAATGACCAAGCCCCTCTCATCGCAAAATGCCTTGAAGTGGTTTAGAAGCTTTTGGAAACCCATGGGAGTTTTGGAAATTAGAAGGGTATCGTCGGCGAATAACAGTGTAGCAATTTTTTGGTTCGCCAAAGATGGTGCATCAGCAGATTGGGAGCACAAAAGGTCTGCTACCTGGTTGACGTACAGGGAGAAAAGGGTTGGAGCCAATACACATCCCTGGCGGACCCCCGTTGGATTGTGATTGGCTCAGTAAGTTGTCCCTGGTTTCCCCACCTCACCCGGGCATAGTTTCCATCATGCAGCCTAACTAATATTTCCAGGATCTCCAAAGGCATTCCCATATCCCTAAGTAACCGCCATAGTAAGTCCCTGGGCACAAGGTCGAATGCAGTTTTTAAATCAATGAAGGCGAGGTATAGGCTTCCCTTGCCCAAGACAACAACCTTCCAGTATAACATAACTAAATGAAATACTTGATCCATTGTGCCGGTCTTCCGCCGGAATTCTGCTTGGAGTGGAGAGAGGATGTCATTCTCATCCATCCAGTCCTGGATTTTGGCCAGGACGGAACGGCAGAAGAACTTTGGGCACAATCGATCAAGCTGATCGGGCGATAGTTGGAGGGCATTGACATGTCCCCTTTCTTAAAGATGGGTACTACTTCAGCCCCTTTCCACGAATCGGGGATCCTCCCCCCACCAGCTATATCATTGGCCAACATCGTAAAATAAGTAGCCCAATTTTCCCTATCTCCACTAAAAAGGTCGCCTAGGATGCCATCCGGGCCAGGGGCCTTCGCAGGTACAATTGCGTCCAGTGAGGATAGGATTTCCTCTCTAGAAAATGAAAGGGTATGCGCTGGGTAGCCCATCTCCTGGAACAACTGGTTTATATCATATGTTCCAATGAGAGAATAGAGGTCGCTAAAATGTTTATGCCACTCTACAGCTGGAATATTGTTGGCCAAAGGGGGCGATCTTTCAAAGTTGCCCTTGGTCAAGAGGGTCCAAAACTTCCTGCTATCTGGGTGATGGGTGGCCTCCCCAAGATCTTCCCACCTCCTTTCTTCCCATTCTCTCTTCGCTTTGACCTGTGCTTGTTTGTATTTCTTCCTGGCGTCACGAATACTTAATGCATCCCTATTTCTAATGGCTATGGACAGTCTCCCTCTTAACCCTCTACATTCCCTATTAAACCATAAATTGGTGCCTAATGGTCTACCCTGCTTTGGTCCGATCTTATGGCCATGGACAAGAAAGAAACTGGTCAGATGGTCAAAAAAGTCTTTATGTGAGCTGCTGCAGGCAAATGTTTTGGAAGAGTCGTCGGGCTCAGCGCCCAAGGTCTCTAGGTGCTTTTCTAAGTTATTTGTAATCAATCTAGCCTTAGTTTCATCTGCCATGACAGCAGACCATTTGAGCCGATGTTTGTTATTGGAGGGGATTACCTCCTTAGTGCTCAACGGAATCAATCTGGCCTTCACCCTCTCTCCCCATGGATGTTTGACAGTCAAGCTAAGGGACTTATGGTCACTGTCACAGGACGGGATGATGACCATGTCCTGTACCAGGGGCCATAATGCAAGGTCTACTAGGAGATAATCAATCCTACTCGCCCCATTTGGTCCGCTAAAAGTCATCCCTCCTCCTTTGTCGGAACTCGTTCTCCCATTTGCGGCTCTTAGCCTATGTTCTAAAGTAATGGCATTCAGCTGTAGTGCTGCTTTCGACCATTTTTTAATAGGGGTAAGCTCCAGAGGTGGCACCATCCATGCTTTATCCTCCTTGCTCACATCATGGGACTCTGCCCAGTCTAATGGTTCAAATGTCACATTAAAATCACCACCGACTATTAGGGAATGGCCATCCTGTCTAACTTCCAATAATTGGTCCAGGACATGCAAGGTTGGAGAGCTACCTCCTCTGGTACGTCTGGCATACACGTTAAAGATGTCAATGGACTTGCCCTTGTCATTGTTTAGTCTTACCCCTAAAATGTCAGGGCTGTTAGTGTCCAATTCCTTAGCACCCAGTTTAGTGAGATGTTGATTAGGATGAGCAGCCCACCTGACGGCCGGCCATGTTTGGATGGGATGGCCGGTCTATGAAAAGTCATGAACCCAGGTATAAATGTGAGGGTCAGACTCCATGTTTCCTGAATTAAACAAATCTTATGGTGATTGATAAGTTCAATCCAGTGCGGGTGGTCGATTTTCCCCGCCACATTCCATGACACTATCTTCAGCGCCCTACCAGAGAATATTAGGGAGTGGATCTGGGAAGACAGTGAGGTATGCGGGGTATTTGTCTTTATTGAAGAGTGGCCAAATGTATCCGGAATATTAGCCTGCGCACGGTCACTTAATGCAGAGACTGGAGCAATATCTAGAACTGGTTGTGTATTGCAGGGCATGCTCTCAAGCTCTGAAGATGGATCTTCTCGGTGCATATGGGCTGTAAAAGGAGTGTGCTTATGAGTTATACTAGGAGTGCAATTAGGATCCTTTACCCCAGGTGCAAAAAGTCAATCATTCTGGGAGAGTGATGAAATGAGTGAGCCCCCAAGAAGCTGGGGTAAAGTATTAGTTTGTTCCAGAGCATAAGGGATGTTTAATTTTTAGCCTAATCTTGGTAGGGGTTGGGGAATGCGATCTCAATTCCATGTCGACTAGATTCTGGACCAGTAGGTCATTTACTAGAATAAGTTCTAGGACATCAGTTGGACTATTTTTAAGGGTACATCTTTTTGCCTGTACAATATCGTCCCTTATTATGGATCTACAACCCCTCGTATACCTCAACCAATGTATGGCCTTGTTTTTAAGGGTTTCTGTGTTCTCATGTTTGGAACTATTGTTGTCCACTTTGGGAATGTTGATCATGTATATTGATTTCGACTGGGGTGCGGAGTGCATAGGGCGAGCTAGTCGAGGAGGTTGAGGAGATGGAAATGCCCTGCTAAGTCCTCTACATAGTCTCTGCGGCATCTGCTTGGACCATGGCCTGTGCCCTGCTGGATCCCATGGTACATCCCAGTGTTTCTCGCCCAGGACCTTCTGAGACCTATCGTGGACAATCGATGCAGTAACTGGTGCCCTCCCACTAGAAGCAAGTGGGCCGGACTCGAGGGTAGAATTCCTAGTTGGGGCATTCTGGTCAGTTTGCTTCAGGGGGGGCAAACCAAGTCCTGTCCTCGAATTAGCATAATTGTGTGAGGTGGGCACTGGTGAAGGGGACTGAGGTCTAACACATTCTTCCAGTTTGCGATAGATTTTGGTCACCATCCCATTCTATATTCTGGCAGGGAACGAAGTCAGGGCCGACTGATTCCAGAGGTAAGACTTAGCAAGGAGACAAGGCAAGGTATTACACAGGTACTTAAAGTATAACTGAGGCCACTACACAACACAGGACAGGAGACAGACAAGAGCAAAGTATGATCAAAGTAGCAGGGTGTACTGGTATATGAACAAGAGGTCTGTTTGTAGCTAAGAGAAGCCCTTTGGACTGACTGACACCAGCAAATTACTCATAACTAAAGTCATACAGCAAAATCATAGTGGGCCCTGCTGTATAGAGACTGCTGTACTCAGTGCAAGGTGGACCAAGACAAACAATAGCACAGAGACAGGTAGGGCTCCAAAGGAACTGGGCGTAACAACAGACATCTTTCCTTACCTGATCGGAATGGAGACCAAGCCAAAGGTCACACTGTAAACGAATATGGACTGCAACAGACAGTGGGCCAAATTTGGAGTGAAACAGAAAACCAGAGTGTAAAGAATAACCAGAAGACAGATAAGACAGCAATCAGAAAAGGAGAAAAAAAATAAGGAATTATGAACAGTCATCTAGGAATACAGGAATCAAGGGCAGGCTGTACCCAACAGGCACTGAAACAAGTAATGCCCTGCTGGTACATGGAAACTGGAACTAGGATTCAGAACAAGGAATTCAAGAATATACCCAACAGGCATGGGAAAAAGCTATGCCCTGCTGGTACATGGGATAGACACAGAAATTCAGAACAAGGACAGAATAGAAGTTTTAAACAAGGAAATAAATGGAATTGCTGCCAACTCAGCAAATATGTGGTCAGAAGCCCAACATGGAAATCACAGAAATCAGGATATCAGGTTAGAAAGGAAGGTGAGACTGAGAAACAAGGGAAACACATACGCACAATGCTGCCCAGGGCAGCCACAGGAAAGCTGGGCACTGCAAAAAACAGTAGGAGGAATCAGGAACTCCTTTCAAGGTTTCAAAGATTCAGCAGTGCATGCAACTGAAGAAGAAAGCTCCCAGCAACAGCAGTTGAAGCATGAGTTTTTAAAGCAGAAGCCATGCTTAAATCCCTCTTTCTAGCTCACAGCCACACAGGGTGATTGGAATTTAGAACAGATGTGAGCAGGCTGCAGCACAGTGCAGGTGAGAGCAGTCAAAGTCCCTCCTCCAGCTCTATTCCTGAAGGAGTGCACAGAGGTTCTATGAAGCAACCAGTAGGAAGAACGAAAACCCGGAGTCGAATATGGATCAAACCTAGTTTCGTGCAAGGGAGCACATGGGCATGCTGGAAGAGGTAAGACTAAGTTCCAAGTATACTATGATTCCCCAAAATGTCTCCTCTCCAGCTCTCATGGTAAGGTAAGGCAGACAAGTAACAGAATGCATCACTGGTTGATAAATAAACCCTGTAAAGGAATCTGGAGTGAATCTGATTTCCAAGTGTGTTTGAATACTGAACTTCAGCACAGGTTCCAAACTAGTATTCGTGATGGCAGCAGACTCACAGAAGGACTTCAAGTAGCACCACCCGAAGGCAGGATAGCAGGATCCTGACATAGTCATTCTTTCTGTTCCTCATACTTTCAGTTACGGCTTCTTGGCTCTTGACTATCTCTCATTTTCCCTACCTGTCTCCATTTTCTTTCCATGTCATTTACATTTTCCTTTTCCTGCCTCTTCCCTCTTCTTAGTGCCAATCTATTTTTCATGTATTTTGTATTGTTATACATCATGATTTTTGTTGTATTTTAGGTTTTACTATATGTCTTACTTGTTGAAATAGCAAAACATTGTTTTTCAATTTGCATTTGTATTTTTAAGGTTTAGATTTGTGTTTTGGAATGTGAAGCGACTATGTAACCTCATCAAGAGGCACAGAGTTCTGTCTCATTTGGCTAAGTTTGAAGCTAACATTTGATTCAAGAAACCCATTTGTCTTTTTATGAGGCGATAACATTAAGCCGAAAGTGGGAGGGTCGTGTTTTTACTTCAGAAGCATTTCAAAAGAAACATGAGGTTATGGTTTTATGTCATAGATCTTTTAATAATGGGATTTTTCTGCCCAAGAAAAGGATTTCTTGGATCTTAAGATAGATAAAATACCTATTTGTATTTTAAACATGTATGGCCTGACAAATTGTGATGCTTTTGTTAGGTATGGTATTAATAATTTCTTGTATATTTGTCCCAATGATAACTTATTAACTGGAGGGTATTGGAATCAATTGTTATATCCACTTCTTGATATAACAGATCAGTTCAAATAATTTCTAATTAAAATGCAAAATATTTTCAAGAGTTATTTCACAAACATAGTTTCTGATTTGTGGAGACTATGCAATCTGGAAAAGTATAGATGTTCTTTTTTCCCCAGTGCATGGTTCTAATTGAGAACCAGATTATATTTTTGCCTGTCAATGGTTTGCAGCTGCATTTGCAGTCACAAAGCATCAATACATTGCACAGTGAAGAGGAAGAAGGAAGGGGATTCCGCTTTCACATCCCATCCACCTTCTGATTCGCAATGAGTCACAAAAGAAAGATATTTCAGACTTGTAAATTACCTTTTGTACACTGAGACTTGCTGTTTTGCAGTTGTGATGTTTTGACTTGTAGGCTTTGTGACAATAATACAGTTTAATAAATTTTGCCTTGAGATTTCTGGTCAATATTTAGGAAAACAGACAGTGAAGTTGTACTCACTGACAAGTCAGCAAGAGATGCACTTTAATCACTTACAGCCCAAGCAGAGTAGGCTCTGGCTTCTTCATGAAACTAGCCTACATCGTAACAACCTTTCCTGAAAATTGAGGGGCTTTTCTTCATCCCTGTGATTAGGTCAGAAGTGGATATGAGTAATGGAAAAAGGGCCCTTGCTACAACAAAGTGCTACTAACATTAGGCCTGTTATTGCAGCAAATAGATGTAGATAACACATGGATACTAAAACATACTGAAACTAAAAAAGTGACTGTGCATACATCTCAGCACATAACATACAAAACAGAATAGGCACAGTAATTCTGTACAGGACAGACACACTGATGTGTAAAAACGCAAATAATAGCAAAGGTGTTAACAGATCATGAACCACTGAGCAGCAGCATGTTATACAACTACTTTAAATCTCATGGAAGGGGATCTACCTGTGTTCCATGAAATTAATGGTAGGCTTTGCTCTTCGCATTAGGATCCCCAACACCACAGTCAAGGACCTGATTAAGAGTTTGGTGATCATGGAACTCCTATGGTTTTAGTAGTATGTTCTACATTCTATGTTCATTCATCACAGTCCCTTCAAGGGTTGATGTTCTTTCTTCTCTTCCTGTCTATGTGATCCGTTGTTAATGTCTCATTCGTTGCCATATATGGGCACAGAGGTCACCCAGTGCGCAGGCAGACATCTGCACCACAAACAGCCCGGGGAAGAACAGCACTGAGGAGTGGTGAGAATCAATTAAAGTTTGTCTGCTATGCTCCTGTCCAGTCATTAACAAGAGGCTGCTTGTTGACATCCTCTCAGAACATCTTCTCTCAGTGCAGCAGATCTACCCTGTACATCGGTGTCTATTTCACTTGAGTCCTGGGTTGCGCTGACACACTAACAAGTGACCATGCTTCATATACCCACTAAACTGCAGGCAACAGTACTGCACGCCTGCACTGAACTCATTGCACATTTCACTGCATATTCTATGTTCTCTCTGGGGCATGTGGCTGAAGATTTCACCCTCAAATGCTCTTACTTAGTTTTCTTTAACTTGATAATTGGTAAAGTGCACTGCCATCTTTAGTTCTTCAGAAGCAAGCAGTGTGGAGAGGTCAGTTAGTAAAGGCAGTCATCAGCAGAAAAGCAAGATTTTAAGAGCTCTCCTAAAGGCAAGATGATTAGATATCAATTGTATTTCCTTGAGAAGATTGGTCCAAAGAGTAGGGATGCAGACTGAAAAAGATCTACCACCAAGACAAGCCTTATGAAACCTTGAAACATGAAGAACAATTAAGTTGGAGTGTCCTGTTTGAAGCATATCTCTACAGTTGATTGGAAATAAACTGTGGTACCTTTTCATAGACTTCATGGTGGACTGTACATAGTGTTTTAAAAATACCTAATTGTTGGATGGAGAACCAGTGGAGGGATTGCAGTGTGGCAGTGATCGAACTAAAATGATGGGATCCCACTACCATATGGCAGATTCGTTTTAAATGTATTGCCTCAGTTGGGTTACGGAAGATTACATGTTTAGACTATTGCAGTAGTCTAGTCTGGGTCCAACAAACGCTGTAATTGCAAGATGCTTGCTTTCCAGCAATAGAAGAAGAAGAATGGGTCAGAGATGTTTCATACAAAAAGTACAAGAAGAAATGACAGAGCTTCCTAGCAATCCATTTGAGGTGTAGAATCTATTTTTAGACCTCAACTTTTAACAGGTTGCAAGAGCCAAAGTTAGATGACTAAAAAGAACTAGGAGACTGAATCAAGCCAGGTATAAAAACCTCTGACTTGTCCGTATTCAATTTAAGCCAGTGTAGACTCATCTAGGATTGAACTGCTCTAAGGCAGTCCTGAAGAACAAGAGAATCTCTGGCATGAGAGCTCAGTTAGAGTAATAATTGTGCATCATCTGCATATGCACAAAGGATAAAGACAAAAGATCTAATGAGAACTGTGTGAAGCCTCATGTAAATATTAAATAGATAAATGGCAGTGTCGAACCCTGAGGGACTCAGCAAGTGATACTGCTGATAGAAGAGAGGAAATGACCCATCATTACCAGTTAACTCCTATCTGTAAGGAAGGAAATGAATCAGTTCCATGCAGTACCATGGATTATTATAATCTGCAGCTGACTTCTAAGAATTGCATGATCTACTGTGTCAAATGCAACTGACAGATCAAGTAAAATTAGAGCGCTAGCACAGTTATCGTCAGCTGCTAGTCGGAGGTCATCAATCATGGCCAATGTGAGTTTGGGACTTTGATTAGGATGGAAACCTACTTGTGAGTCATCCATAATGTTGTTAAGGTCAAGAAAATTTGGAAGTTGCAAGGGCACCAGGATCTTGACCACAGCAGGCAATATCATAATAAGGACTATAATTAGAAGGAGAAAGGGGATATAGGTGGACCTTTTTCAGCAGCGGGATTACAGTGTCCTTTTTTGGGGGGCGTGGGAGGTGGACTGAGCCACTGCATAAGGAAGAGCTAATAATGTTTAAAATGGAAGTGGTATCAAAATTTCCTAATTTATGCACAAATTGAACAGGGATCGGGTCAGATGGTGAGGCAAATCTACATGGAGCGATAAGTAAAACAAATGTAGACCTGTCCAGTTATAGTTAGACCAAACTGCTGAAGTATGGGGCGCATAATCTATTATGCAGTGGTCTTTCAGAATGTCTTTAGGGATAGAATCTCTAATTTTGTTGATTTTGATCCCAAACAAAATCCACTAACTCCGTGCAAAAGAAAGAAAAATTAGTGTGTGAAACAAGAGGCAAGATATTAGGCATGAGGTCAGTGATGATTCAAAAGATTTGTTTTTGCTTATTGGGCACCTTTAAGATTCTATCTGAGGAATAGGGTGCAATGTTTTGATTGCAAGCTTGTATTTACAAAGAGAGGATTTATAAGCATCTTTATGAAAGAAATCATCAGTGCACCTCCATAATCATGCAGCCCAATTAGTGGATTTCTTTAATGTCTGAAAGTCATCATACCCTATATCATCTGACTGCTGGGCTGAGGCAGCACCACAAGTCCCACATTTGTTGAACTAAATCACTGAGTTCCCTAAAGAAACGCCCATTTTGGTCCCTAGCCAGACAAAGTTCTCCTGAATGGCATTATTGTGCTATCTAATCCCACTCTGCTCCTTCTGTAAGAAACACTGGCAGGCAGCAAACCATCCTTATAGGGGGAGATTGGATTATAATGCACTGACATCCACAGTAGCAAAGATTACTTGGGTTGTAGTTGTTCTATTTATCGTTTATAGAAGAAGTCAGTGATGGTTTTGGCACAGCTTTTGTGTTTGCAACCAGTGATTGTAGAGCACTTTCAATAAAGCCAGGATTTGTTCTATGAGAGTTTTATCAATGGGGCAGCCTCCCAAAGGTTGATAATTTGATGACTCTTGCAATAGTAGACATGTGCTTAATTGTGATTGGTATAAGATATAGATGCTGGGCGGTATGAAGTAGAATGTCTAGAGTATGCATGGGATAACACACTCTCTCTCGCTAGTTTTAACTACTAAGAACAACAAGAGGGCAGTGAGTTAGAAGCAGGGAAATGCAGCACAGACGAAGATAAGATATAGGATCATGCCACATCCTGACCTGTCTGATCACTCAATTGCCCCAAAAGAGGAGCACAAAAAATAGTAGGAACACTGGAAGCACATAGCTAACTAGTTAGGATGTTAAGATAATGTGTGCTCCATGGCAAACAGGCATTGAGTGGGAAGAAAAGCAAAAACAGCACAATATATTTCTAGTTAAAATTCTCTTCACCAAGGGCTGAGATTATTTTGATAAAAATCAATGTACCATTTACACCTGCATTTGTGCTATACTACTACAGAGTTTTATTCCCTTTCCTAATGTGCACATTTATTAAACTCCACCAGTATGATTTTAGAGCATAGTGCTCCTTCACCTTGTATTGCACTAAGTATGATTTGAAAATAATTGATTATGATAGCACCTCTTCCAGCAGCTTGAATTCTGTATCATGTCCTTCCTTCAATACCAGCTCCTCCTCAGTCCTAGAAAAAGATTAAAATAATAGATCAATACACTTTTCATAAATGTACCTTTACTAAGCAGGCATTATACACATTTTCAAGTTAGCCTGGTAAGAAAATTTTCATGGTTCAGGATGTTGCCATTAATTATTATATACACAAGAGAAGGTGTTCATGCCAATTGATGGGCAGAGAGTGACATTATTGCCACTTAAGTGTCTGAGGTTATGTTCTTTTTTTCATGTCTATCATACATGCTGCTCCTATCTTCTTCTTCCACTTGCTGCTGACATTGGTGGTCACCCACAGAGCATGTCCAACCAGCATGCCAACCAAGCCGGGAAGAGAATCTCGGAGGTGAGAATCAAGTGCCAGTTGCCTGGATCTTATTCAATTGTTAACAAGGATCTACTCATTGACAGTTGCCCTGTATGGTCATGTACCTCATATTGCAATTCTTAGCACCTCCACAGTACCTCTTTGATGCCTGATTCTTTCTTAAAAAGCTCACACCCCTTGTGATTTTATTGTATAGGAGAGCATATCTTTTGTATTCTTTCTGCTTCAGTGTGCAACAGGCTTCCACATTCCCCCTGCAACAATTTTCATATTTTCAGAGATGTTTGAAAACATGTTTTGTCACCCAGTAATGCACAAGGTTCTCACAGAACCTTTTGTGTAGTTGGCACCAACAGACCATTCAAGGCAAGAATAGACATGTTAGGACCAGGAGAGCCAACTCTGAGTCAGATTTTCAAGTTATACACTGCCTATGTCCACGAGGTCCATTTAAGTTCACTGCATTGTAGTGTATCTTATGTAACTGTCCTCACAATCTAACAAGGATTCAGCTGTGTTGGAAATCTCTGAATTAAAGGGCAAGGTAATCAGAGCAATCTTATTCTGTGATTCAGTGTCGAGTAAACCAACCTGACTAACCTTCTCTAATGCAATGGAGGGTAGGGTAATTTGAGCAATATGCTTCTGGAATGTAATGTTGGGTACAATAATAAGAATAAACTATTTCTGTCATCTAATGCATAGGTAACTAATCATAGTAATCACTTTTATCTAATACAGTATAATCTTCTGTATCTGATGCACAGTACACTAAATAGAGTAATTAGTGTTACATATTTCCTTCTGTAAAATAACACAAAGTAACATAATCAGCTTGCACTGCCTGTGTAATCCAAAGAAAGGTTAACTAATGAGAGTAATTTTCTTCTTTAGTGGAATACATGGTAAATGATTGAAGTAATGGCATTATGTGATTTTGAAGGGGTTGGGGAATGCAGGCATATCAATTAAAGTAACCTTCATCTTTAATCATTGCTAGAGCAACGTGGTGAAAATATTCCCCTTCTATTCAAGGTAAGTAATCAGTGTTATCTGCTTAATGCAATGTAAAGTACTCTGAGTCATCTCATTGCTTAATCTCATACAGGGAAAAAAATAAAAGCAATCTTGTTCTGATATCTAACTGTAAGAAATTGGAATATTAGTTGAAAGGGGTGAGACCTACTTTAAATAATAATCACAACCTTTGTCACTGTGAACCACTAAAGTCACTAAATAAACCTGTGAGTAACCTAACATGGCACAAAGCAGACAGGCTTAACTTGAGGCAATGTGTAAAATACTTATATAGTAGCCAAATGGTAAAAACGTATAAACACAACACAAGAAAAATCACAAACCAATTAAGAAAAATATGGAATATTTTAATAAGTCCCAGGACCCTTTGTCCATTGTCTGGGAGCAATACACATCCCACCCCAGGACAGTGGACATTGGCATGAAATCCTTTCGGTTTTAGGCAGGGAAATGACAAATTTCTCAAAAGTGCAAATTCCAAAATAGTAATATAAAATCTAACTTGACCATTAGGTTGGAGTTTAAATTACTATTAAAATGAGTCCTTGACCCATTTTCTAGCTACACCCAAACTGAATGCTTCACTTATTAAACAGGGGAGGCAGACCTAGGTATGAGCTTGATCTTCCAGTGACTAGGTAAGGATGCTTTGAGGGTCAGGATGGGGCTGGGAACAGCCCCTAGGCCATCCTGTCAAAGGAAGAGTCCCCCTCACCACTCCCAGGACCCTTTGTCCACTGTCTGAGAGCAATACACATCTCACCCCAGGACAGTGGACATGAAATCCCTTTGGTCTTAGACAGGAAAATGACTCATCTCTCAAAAGTGTAATTGCCAAAATAGTAATATAAAATCTAATTTGACCATTAAGGGGTCGATTACGATGGAGTTCGGAAAGGCTCTGAACGGGATTTGGATTCGGCGAATCCGATTCTGAAGTTATGTTTCCGACCTATTCGGATACATGTCCAAACGACCGATTACGATGCAAGGAAACTGTTTGGGCTGTCCGAATCGATTCCGATCGGCATTCGGACAGACCAAGTCATTCGGAGCTGAATCGGACAGCTCTATGGATACTGTTTCCGAGCGATTACGATGTCCGAATCTGAAAGCCATTCCGATTCGGTTTGTCCGTCATGAAACGGCTGTCGGAATCTGACTTTGGGGGCCCGTAGCAGGCCCCCCTTCACCTGGGAGTCTCCGAATGGGCCCTGCGGGGGTACCCATGGGACCACTCTTTACAACCATGCACAGTGTGGCAGGCACCTTGGGTTGCCCTCCACAGGGTGCAAGGTTTTCCCCAGCCACCCCATTTTTCAATGGGAGCTTGTGTTCTCATTCGCAACACAGGCTCACATTGAAGTCGATGCGAGTCCGACCGACGAGGTTCAGAGGCATCGTAATCAGTCGGTTGGACTCGCAGAACCCGATTCGGTCCGAAACCATTCCGAAACCGATTCGGTCGGAAGAGTTTCTGAACGACATCGTAATCGGCCCCTATGTTGGAGTTTAAATTACTATTAAAATGAGTCCTTGACCCATTTTTCTAGCTACTCCCAAACTGAATATAGCACTTATTAAAGGCAATAATGTAAACCAGTGTTAACCTATGGGAGAGCCAGTCTTGCCACACTGAAAAACAACTTTGTAGTGTTTTCACTCGCAGGACATGTAAATCATAAATTATATACCTCCTATACTTTAAATAGCATGCACCCTGATCCATGGGCATTTAGTGCCTAACTTAGGGGGTGAACTATAAGTATTAAAAAGGAAGGGTTAGGCCTGGCAAAAGGTTTATTTTGCTGTGTTGAATTGGCAGTTTAAAACTGCTCACCCAGCCTGTAGTGGCAGGCTTGGAGACGCTTTTATAGTGCTACCTTAGTGGATGGCACAATCAATACTGCAGCTCACTAGTAGCATTACATTTACTGGCCCCATGAACAGGTAGTACCACATACTAGGGACATATAAGTACATCAAATGTGTTAATTAGGTGGATGCCAATTTTAATATGTTTGGAAGGGAGAGAACAAACAATTACTTTACCAGTGGTTGGCAGGGTTAAAGTGCACAGAGTTCTATGGGCAGAAAAAAATGGGTTTAGCAACAGAAAGAAAAAATCTGGGGTAACACAGCCAGAATGGCAAATTTCCAACTCTAACACTGGGTAAAACAATCTGAATAATTGACTTCTGCAATTTAGTAAAGGGTAAAGTAAGAGAAATGGCTACCTTCTGCAGTCAATTGCAGGACAACGTAATCAGAGACATTTCTTCAATGCAATGAAAGTAGGTAAAGTAAGAGGAACAATCTACTCTACCTACGTTACCCTGCTTTAGAATACACAGTAAAGAAAACAAAGTAATCTCCTGTGGTCTAATATATAGTAAAATATTCAGCATAATTCTCTTTAATCTCATGTAATGTAAAATCATGAATGTGATCTGCTTCTGAAACTTCATGAAAGCACATTAAGTTTATTTTCCAATCTATGATGCAGAGTAAAGTAATCAGAGTACCATTACCTAACACAGGTCACAATAATAATACTAATCTATTTCAATGTTCTAATTTAGAGGTACTATAATTTGTTTTGTAAACCAACTGTAATATAAAGTTATAAGCACAATCAATGTCTGTAGTCTAATGGATGGTAAAGTAGGCAAAGTGATTTTGTTCTGAACACTAATGCACCCTAAGGCCCCATAAGGCACCCAGGGGCATATTATCAAGATCAGTATCGCCACTTTAGCGGCACTTTTTGCCGATAAAGCAGCGATATTTTTATCGCCCTATTAGCAAGCTGTCGCTAACAGCTGTTAGCGACAGCTTAATGGCGATAGCGGCCGTTTTGTTGCCGCTTTGCATGTCAGCGATAATTATCGCTAATGACATGCAAAGTAGGCGTTCCCAACTAAAAGCGACTGGAAACAGTCGCAAACAGAACTTCCCCCTATTATCAATGCCCGCGAAGCGATAAAAAAAGTCGCGCTAACCGCGATTATCGCTTGAATTTAACACCTTATAAAAACTTGACTTAACCATCTTGTCAATGGGAGGTGGATTGTAAGGTTAAGTCCTCACCTGCCTATTAGCAAGCTTTCCATTAGCGCAGTGAATTTATCGCTGGATTTCTCGCGCTATTGCTGGGTTTCGCCGCTATCGCTGGATTTTTTAAGGCCTTGGAGATAAGCGTTGATAATAACGCGTTATCTCCGCGATGAAATCCAGCGATAGCCGGCAATAAAAAAAACAGCGCTAAGCGCGCTTTGAGATAATTATCGCAAATCCTTGGTAATATGCCCCCCAGAGTAATCTTGTAAAGGATAAAGACAGTGTAGTAATCTTCCACAATCAAATACAAGATAATGTAATCAGAGTATTCCTTTAGCCGAAAGCACAATAATCAAGTTTGAAATTGTAATGCAATGCAAAATAAACTGAGTATTTCCTTTCTGTAACCTATTGGAGATTAAAGAAATCTAAAACATTTTGTAATTCAGCAAAAGGATACAGTAACTAGAATAATCACATTATGTTATTCAATGAAGGAGAAGAAGGGTACAGAAATAATCAGCGTAATCTCCCTCTTGAATTTACTAGACAGTAAAGTAATCAGAATAATCACCTTTTATCTAATGTAGGGCAAAGTGGTCAATGGAATGCTCTGTGATCTAATGCAGGGTAAAGTAATCACACTTATCTTCTTCTGTACTCCATGGTTGGGTAATGCAATCCGAATAGTGTCCTTCTTTAATCTAATCCAGTGTAGAGCGATTCAAGTCACCTCCATCTGCAAGGTATATATTTGGGATTTTGGTACATCGCTATTAACCAACTTACAACAGCAGCAGAGCTTTCGGCACTAGGGATTAAATACTAGAGGGTGGTGATTGCCACAAGGAAAAACAGTTAATAGTTCTGCTGAAGAATGGAATTTTCTAGTGGGAGCCCTCATATTAACAATAATGGAGAATACACAAATCAAAGTACTCTGCTTCTGAGCACTATTTGTTTTATGTCTGAGAGACGCTTGCACTGCAGCTGGCATGTTGTACCTCTTGTACCTCTTCTGTGTTTTCTAAGGAAGATTGCACTATTGCTGCCACCTATGCTATGCATATTCTGCATGTCTTAGTGAAACTATGCAGAATCAAAACGTTTGACCATACTAATGTGTGTTCTATTTTATCAGTAGTTACACCTCATTAGCATCCTGACTTCTGGAGAACTTAAGCATAGGAAATGGTGTTTTGAATCACTGCTTCTTTCTACCTTCTAATATTGAGGAAAAAATTATTGAGTAATATTATTACATAGATGTTTTTGCTCCTTTTACTTTTGAAATATTCACTGTATACATTATTTACGAAGAGGCGCAGGGGATAATGCTGTGAGGGCTTTATGGAAAGTGAACCCAATTTTTGACAGAGCTATCTCTATTAATCACTTTTAATTTCTGAATCACTCAAATCAGATATACACAGGTGCTATACGACAAATAAAACCAACAGAGCATAAAAAAGGCATCCCAGGTCTTGAGTCACTACGTAGCAGAAACAACTCCTGAAACTTCGCATGCTGACTATTTCTCCAGCTTTTTGGAGCAATCTAGAATGTTATAGACAGAATGAAGGGATCAAGTTAAACTGTTTTATGTTATAAAAGAGGCACCTCTTTCAACTATGGGGTCGATTATGATGCCGTCTGGAAAGCATTCCCACCGAATCGGGTTACGAATGCTTTCCGAATGATTCGTATTTGGGGAGTCCTACCGACCGATTACGATGTGTCTGGATGCTTAAGTACTCGGTTCGGTCAGACTCCCATTGACTTCAATGGGAGCCTGTGTCCCAAACGAGAACACAGGCTCCCATTGAAAAAATGGTTGGCTGGGGAAAGCAAAGAAGCATAAATCTTGCTTTCAAGCTTCTGCAAATATTTGCACCTAATCAGAGAGCATTCTTGGAGCATTATACATAGCCTCCTATTGTTAAACTTTGAAAATGTCTGTACACATTTTTATACTGGAACAACTGTCAGTAGTGCAGTCCGATCTTACAACATTTACTTAAAGCGAGAGCGCTCACCCTAATAATAAAGGCTTTGCATTAATGAACCATAAATACAAGTTTGAACAGCATTAACACATGTGCACAAATATTACCTTAATTGCAGATATTACCCTTCCCTTATCTATAATGTGGTACTGTAAACTGGCAGCCAAAGGGTTTGTGCTGTAGGGGGTTGGGCCTACTTGTCCCAAGGACAAAACACACATGAAAACTTGTTGCCCTTGACCCCAAACAATATGTCCTGGGCGTCGGGCTATAGGAATTCCACATCCCTGGTTCTATGTACCTTTTGTTAAGATTTGTTGGTTACTGTGTAGGTAGTTTGGTATTTTATAATAGGGATTTTTTATTGAGTCTAAGTAGTTTACTCCTTTGTTGCTAATAAAGATTCTAACTTTATATTGTAGCATGTTGTACATTCTACTGGTTTGCGTGCTTATTTTAGGTTTAATTTGGGTTACTGATTGCTCGATTCTTAGTTGTTGGTAGCTTTATTATATTTGTAAGGCTTCTATGAATTTGTAAAGTGTTGATTGGGTTCTCCCTAGTAAGGCTTGGAAAGCATTGTGCTACCCTTCTACTTTGTTGTTTATTTTGGCTTCTTGAGCCATGGTGCTGTTGTAGACATTCCACCATGGTATCTGGAATTTAGGTTGGCGTCTGTGTTCGCAGCGGTGCAGTTTGCCAACCCAAGTGTCTTCCGATTAGCCCATTAGGGAACTTAATCAATCAGTATTTGTATAGCGTGGCTAATCACCCCGAGGGGTATCGAGGTGCTGTGCTGCAGGTATCACTCGAAGAGCCAGGTCTTGAGTCCCTTCCTGAAGTGGGCCAGTGAGGGTGCAGTGCAGAGGGGGAGAGTGTTCCAGGCTTTGGTAGCAATGTGGGAGAAGGAGCGCCGTCCGGAGTGATGGCATTTGTGTTAGTTTTGTTGGTAGAATGGACTTATAAGTAGGTTGTAGTGATTAGCTACCTCTGTTACTGGAACATAGGCTAGTGCAATCAATTTTTTCATTTCAAAAGCAAATTGTCTGTTGTTGCACATTCAACACTTAGGGCCTCATTACGTTCTGTTGCATTTACTTGATTCAATTTATATTTATTTCTACTGTTGTGTTTTGTGGTTGGTGATGTGTTGACTTTTAATTAGTTAATAAACATATTGGGTCTCATTATGATGGCGGTCCGCGGGCAGGTGACCATCCGACAATGGGTCGGCGGTCCCACCCATCCTACTACGATACAACCGCCGTGCAGGCGGTCGTAAAATGCCTTTTACTACTGCGGCTTCTGCTGTGGCCCGGAAAAGGACAGCAGCACAAGCTGCAGTAGAAAAAGTCACTTGTCAAACATCCATGAACTGTGTGGCAGGCACCATGTGGTGCCTGGCACACGGCACATGGATGTGTGTGGGGGCACCACATGTGCCCCCCCTGGCCACTTAGCAGTAGCCCACAGGGTACGGGGGCCCTGCTTGGGGCCCCCAAAGTCCATTTCCATCTGCCTTTTCATGGCGATGGGACCACCATGAAAAGGCAGTCGGAAAGGGACATCCTAATCCCTACGGCATTGCCTGCGCAGGCGCCGCCTCCATTGTAGGGATTAGAGTCTGACTGCTGCCCCGACCGACTCCTTGAGCCTGTCGAAGGCGATGGTATTCCCTACGACATAATCGCGCCGACCGCTGTTATTGTAATCTGGTGGTCGGACCGGTGCCCTGGATGTCGGTGGCAGTCCGCCAGACATCATAATGAAGGCCTTAGTGCAGGAGGTTGGAGATGTCTCCAAGTGCTTTGGTTAAAATGTAACAGTCCTGTATGGCGTATAGTTTAAGTATTGTTTGTATCATGGTTTGTTCAAAGTCGATTATTATGGTATGCAGGGGTAGTTGTTTGTTTTAATTTAATGTAGGTTAGTAGTAAGTGTTATTTTGTTTATTAGGCAGCAAGACGTATATGAGGAGTAAATTCATGTTTTTATATTCATTATGTATGGTGTATATCTAGGGGAATGGTTTAGGGCACATTTTTAATGTTCCATCCATCATCCATGTTCGATATTGGCATGGTCTTAATAAGAGTCCTTGGCAGTTTCCTTCAGGAAGGGGGCCATACCAGATCACAAGCCCCAACCAGCACAGCGGCAGGAGCCGTGTCATTGCCGCACCCTCGCCCGGAGGCGCTGTTTAAATTGCTTGTCAGGTTCCCGCAGCACGGAGGTCCTTGGCAGTTTCCTTCAGGAAGGGGGCCAGACCAGACCACAAGCCCCATCCAGCACAGTGGCAGGAGCCGCGTCATTGCCGCACCCGGAGGTGCAGTTTAAATTGCTTGTTGGGCTCTTGCAGTGCAGGAGTCCTTGGCAGTTTCTTTCAGGAAGGGGGCCAGACCAGACCACAAGCCCCAACTAGCACCGCGGCAGGAGGCGTGTCATTGCCGCACCCGTGCCTGGAGGTGCAGTTTAAATTGCTTGTCGGGCTCCCGCAGTGCGGCAGTCCTTGGCCGTTTCCTTCAGGAAGGGGGCCAGACCAGACCACAAGCCCCAACCAGCACCGCGGCAGGAGCCGCATCATTGCCGCACCCGCGCCCAGAGGCGAAGTTTAAATTGCTTGTCGGGTTCCCCCAGCACAGGACGCGTGCGGGACATGCCCGGGTGCCTGCCCGGGCGAAGACCGGGCCAAGAGCGGGCCCGTCTTCGCCCGTCATCACGTGGAAGAGGCTGGGCTGGACCCCCCTCATGCAGCTGAGAATCCTGAAGATTAAGGTGGGTGAGTACCAATACATTTTATTTACTCTTTATATGCCATACTCTTTATGCCATATATCTCGTTCCTTAGACAAGTTGGCCTCAGTGACCAGGTTTCACTCTTTCTCTACTAGGCTAAGGTGGCCTCTGGTTCAAAATGGTGAAGCGCAAAGTACTGGGTCCACAAGAGTCCACCATTAAATCTAAAATAGTACCACTTTGGATTGTTTCCTGTCCCAAGCTGTAGGGGTCATCACCACTGAAATTGACTTGGCCGTAAACAGATTATCGATGGAGGTGGCGGGGCGGTCCCGGGCACTTCACTCGGGGCGTGGCTATGCAGGACCAATAGTCTTCCCCTCAAGGTCATCCAGCGGCCCAGGCCAAGCAAAGCCTTTCCTGTGTCTCTCCCGTGGTTCATACCCATGACAATCCCTTTATGGAAACCCCAAATAACAGCATCTGCTCACCCTTGCCCAAATGGAAGCGGCAAACTAAACAACCAGTTAAAGCCAAGGGCTCGAAAGGATCTTCTAATACACGGGTACTCATAGTACGGCCCGCGGGCCGCCAGCGGCCCGGCAAGCCTTCCTTGGCGGCCCGCGGACCTTGCAGACATCGTACCTGTGTGTGTTTTTTTTTTTTTTAAAGAGTGCCGCCGGTTGCAGCAGCGCGGACTCAGAGAGACTCTGCTCTATGGGGGCCGGGCGATTCTTTAAAAAACCATTCACTTGTTAATGAGGCTTTCTTGTATTTCACCTCTTCTTAGCGCCCCTGCATCTCAACTCTTACTGAGTGGAGATGCAGGGGCGCTAAGAAGAGGTGAAATACAAGAAAGCCTCATTAACAAGTGAATGGTCTTTTAAAGCCCTGTGAAGTACTCGGGTGCGGCTGTGTGTGTTCCCGGGAAGCTGTCTCAGCCCGGGCTGACACACACGCGGGGTGAGGTGACAGAGGACAGCAGGGTGTGAGAGCCGGGTGAGGTGACGGAGGGCAGCAGGGAGTGAGAGCAGCGGGTGAGGTGACAGAGGGTAACAGGGAGTGAGAGCAGCGGGTGAGGTGACAGAGGGTAACAGGGAGTGAGAGCCGGGTGAGGTGACGGAGGGCAGCAGGGAGTGAGAGCCGGGTGAGGTGACAGAGGGCAGCAGGGAGTGAGAGCCGGGTGAGGTGACAGAGGGCAGCAGGAAGTGAGAGCCGGGTGAGGTGACGGAGGGCAGCAGGGAGTGAGAGGAGCGGGTGAGGTGGCAGAGGGTAGCAGGGAGTGAGAGCCGGGTGAGGTGACGGAGGGCAGCAGGGAGTGAGAGCCGGGTGAGGTGACAGAGGACAGCAGGGTGTGAGAGCCGGGTGAGGTGACGGAGGGCAGCAGGGAGGCAGAGGGAGACAGAGAGAGGGAGTCAGGGGGAGACAGAGGGAGGGAGAGGGAGACAGACAGAGGGAGACAGACAGAGGGAGATAGAGGGAGGGAGACAGAGGGAGACAGAGAGAGGGAGACAGACAGAGGGAAGGAGACAGAGAGAGAGGGAGACAGTGAGAGAGGGAGGGAGACAGAGGGAGACAGAGAGAGGGAGACAGACAGAGGGAGACAGACAGAGGGAGACAGAGGGAGACAGAGAGAGGGAGACAGACAGAGGGAGGGAGACAGAGAGGGAGACAGAGAGAGAGGGAGACAGAGAGAGGGAGACAGAGAGAGAGGGAGACAGAGGGAGGGAGACAGAGAGAGGGAGACAGACAGAGGGAGACAGACAGAGGGAGAGAGAGAGCGAGGGAGACAGAGGGAGGGAGACAGAGAGAGGGAGACAGAGAGAGAGGGAGACAGAGGGAGGGAAACAGAGAGAGGGAGACAGACAGAGGGAGACAGAGGGAGACAGACAGAGGGGGACAGAGGGAGAGAGAGAGAGAGGGAGACAGAGGGAGGGAGACAGAGAGAGGGAGACAGAGGGCAACAGACAGAGGGAGACAGACAGAGGGAGGGAGACAGACAGAGGGAGACAGACAGAGGGAGGAGGGCGACAGACAGAGGGAGGAGGGCGACAGACAGAGGGAGACAGACAGAGGGAGGAGGGCGACAGACAGAGGGAGGGAGACAGATAGAGGGAGGCAGACAGAGACAGACAGAGGGAGACAGAGGGAGAGAGAGGGGGAGACAGAGAGAGGGAGACAGAGAGAGAGAGGGAGAGTGAGAGAGAGAGGGAGGGAGACAGAGAGAGAGGGAGACAGACAGAGGGAGACAGAGAGAGGGAGGAGGGCGACAGACAGAGGGAGACAGACAGAGGGAGGAGGGTGACAGACAGAGGGAGACAGACAGAGGGAGGAGGGCGACAGAGGGAGACAGACAGAGACAGACAGAGGGAGACAGAGGGAGGGAGACCGAGGGAGAGAGAGGGGGGAGACAGAGAGAGGGAGGGAGACAGAGAGAGAGAGGGAGGGAGACAGAGAGAGAGAGAGGGAGACAGACAGAGGGAGACAGAGAGAGGGAGGAGGGCGACAGACAGAGGGAGACAGACAGAGGGAGGAGGGTGACAGACAGAGGGAGACAGACAGAGGGAGACAGACAGAGGGAGACAGAGGGAGGGAGAGGGAGGGAGACAGAGAGAGGGAGACAGAGAGAGAGGGAGGGAGACAGAGAGAAAGAGGGAGGGAGACAGAGAGAGAGAGAGAGGGAGACAAACAGAGTGAGTGAGACAGAGGGAGACAGAGGGAGACAGAGATAGAGAGAGGGAGAGAGATAGAGATAGAGAGAGGGAGGGAGACGGAGAGAGAGAAGGAGGGAGAGATAGAGAGAGGGAGGGAGAGATAGAGAGAGGGAGGGAGACAGAGCGAGAGAGAGAGAGAGAGATAGATAGAGAGAGAAAGAGATGTGTGTATGCCGGGTCTGGTGGCTCAGTGGACGAAGGCGTCCGCTGCAGGGGCCTGTGTTCAACCTCATGGTCATAGTTTTTTTTTTGCTCTAGCCCCGCCCTCTCCCCCACTGACCCCGCCCCCACCGGTGCGGCCCTCGGCCACAAACCACACTGTAAATTTGGCCCCCGAGAGAAAGTTTGTGAGTACCCATGTTCTAATACATCAACAAACCTGCCCAGCTCTAACTGCCCGGACTCAGGGAGCCCTGCAAACATGGACTGTTGTGCTCAGTAAACTTAAGGACGCGATCCAGCAAAGTATTGCCCCTTTGATTGAAAGATTATCTGCTTTGGAGTCAGCCATAACAAAACTGGCTGTAGGGATTGAACCAATAAAAGAAACCATGACCTCGATCCGTTCCACAGGAGTAAGGTTTACGGGCCCGGATCCGATCAATCTATATGGGCGAGACACTGAGGGGTCGATTCCGATTCGGGCCGGAAAAAGCACCGACCGACTCGGAGCCGGAAAAATTACCGACCGACACGTACCAGTGGCGCCCGACACGCCAAGTACGATGCAAGCCGCGATAAATCCGACCGACACGTCAGGAAACCAAGCCGACCGACCGAGCCGCTCGGAAAATAGCAATCCGGCCGGAAAAACACGCGAATCCAACCGACCGACACGCACCCGGAACAAATCCGACCGAATCGTACCCGCCAACTCCAACCCGCAAAGTACGATGCAAGGCGCGAAAACCCGACCGAGTCGGACGGAGGACAAGCCGTACGACCGACACGCATACAAAACCGAGCCGAAGCAACACAATACACCGCGACCGACGCGTACGCAGCATACAAAACTGCACAAACACAGCGTGAACGAAACGGAAAACACCGTACGAGACCAATGCAGGGTCCGACTCGGTCATAAGAACGTTTCCAACATACACAAACAGCACAAAGGAAAAATCAACCAAAAAAAGGCCAAACAAGCAATTACCAAGTCAATAAATACTGGGGGGGTGGGGACAGAGAACAAAGACACACCCACAACTCCACCTATATAAAGGACACAAATCACTACCATGAGCCTTTGCAAATGCCATTCCACTGCCAGCACCCAAGAGAAAGCAACCACACACCCACAGCTCATCCCTCACACAAGCCACACACCAGCAGCACACCAACAAATACCTACCTCACATACACCCAGCACAACACACACCCACACACCCTCACCTGCACACCAACACACACATCACCCACCATCACCACCCATCACCATGCCCCCCAAGAAGAATCACAAGTTCCTAGATTGTGAATTGGAAGTCCTGGTAGACGAGATCCTCAGGGTAGAGCCACAGCTGTTTGGCACATTGGTCCAACAGACCCCCATGTCGCAGAAAACCAAGATGTGGGAGAGGATCATCAACAGGGTGAACGCCCAATCACCATGTCGGCGCACAAAGAGCGACATCCAGAACAGGTGGTATGACGTGCGCAGGAGGGTACGGAAACTGCTGAAGCAAGACTACATCAACAGCCAACACACCGGCAGTGGCCCTCCTGCCAAGCCAATATACCTCAGGCCCTGGGAGGAGAAGGTGCGGGCCATCCTACCGCCAGTGAGCATATATGGACTAGAGGACATCCCAGAGCCTGGTGAGTACACAACAAATGTACACAATATACTGCCACAAAACACACACACATCACTGTCAAGGGGAGAGTCAAACCATGCACTCATAGCAATAACACAGCAACCAGAACAGAATCATCCCAAAATGTGTATGTCAGTCAGAGAAACACAACACATGCCATCAAAAAAGTCACATCCAACTGTGCCAACACATGTACAAACACAACCACAACTACAGCTAGGCAGTGGCACAAATAGAACTAACAAACACATCCACACATGTAGCCACCACAACAACACCAACACACAGTGAAGACCACTCAAAGGAAGGAATTCTGTGTATGCTGGCCAAGTCAGTGTAGCCAATAGCATCATGGGAGTCGCAGTCACACATATTGCCCCCCCACAACTGTCCCATCAACACCACCCTGAACCATGCCCACATCACAGGGAGTGGAGAAGGACTCACAAGATGGCTGACACTGGCTACTGCTGTGGGGAGCACAAGGCCCTGCTGCCAACTGTGCACCAACAAACAGCAGGACACCACTGACTGACATCCTGAGAGACAACTTACACTCCCTGCAATGCAAGCACGTTCCATGGTGGGATATCCGGCTAGCTGGGTGGGAAGGAGGACTTGCAGCACTGACCATAGTCACAAGCACCTCCCCTCACACCCCCCCCACACAAACTCCACAGTACCCACCTGGTAGAATGCAATGCCCTCCATCCTAACACAAGATCCCACAAAGCACCACCACCCTGGGTTATGTTGTGTGAAGCACAGGGACACTCTTGGGACTCTTAGCCAAACAACTGCCAGGACAACACTCCCAGCCATCCTGTCAGCACAGCCAGCCCACCCCACAGGGAAGCAGAGTCAAAAGGAAGGAAGCATGGGCATGCTGGGAAGGGGGTGGAGGCAATAGCATGATGGGAGTCGTAGTCACAGACATTGCTCAGCCTCACAACTGGCCCATCAACACCACCCTGAACCATGCTCACATCACAGGGAGTGGAGAAGGACTCACAAGATGGCTGACACTGGCTACTGCTGTGGGGAGCACAAGGCCCTGCTGCCAACTGTGCACCAACAAACAGCAGGACACCACTGACTGACATCCTGAGAGACAACTTACACTCCCTGCAATGCAAGCACGTTCCATGGTGGGATATCCGGCTAGCTGGGTGGGAAGGGGGACTTGCAGCACTGACCATAGTCACAAGCACCTCCCCTCACACCCCCCCCACACAAACTCCACAGTACCCACCTGGTAGAATGCAATGCCCTCCATCCTAACACAAGATCCCACAAAGCACCACCACCCTGGGTTATGTTGTGTGAAGCACAGGGACACTCTTGGGACTCTTAGCCAAACAACTGCCAGGACAACACTCCCAGCCATCCTGTCAGCACAGCCAGCCCACCCCACAGGGAAGCAGAGTCAAAAGGAAGGAAGCATGGGCATGCTGGGAAGGGGGTGGAGGCAATAGCATGATGGGAGTCGTAGTCACAGACATTGCTCAGCCTCACAACTGGCCCATCAACACCACCCTGAACCATGCTCACATCACAGGGAGTGGAGAAGGACTCACAAGATGGCTGACACTGGCTACTGCTGTGGGGAGCACAAGGCCCTGCTGCCAACTGTGCACCAACAAACAGCAGGACACCACTGACTGACATCCTGAGAGACAACTTACACTCCCTGCAATGCAAGCACGTTCCATGGTGGGATATCCGGCTAGCTGGGTGGGAAGGGGGACTTGCAGCACTGACCATAGTCACAAGCACCTCCCCTCACACCCCCCCACACAAACTCCACAGTACCCACCTGGTAGAATGCAATGCCCTCCATCCTAACACAAGATCCCACAAAGCACCACCACCCTGGGTTATGTTGTGTGAAGCACAGGGACACTCTTGGGACTCTTAGCCAAACAACTGCCAGGACAACACTCCCAGCCATCCTGTCAGCACAGCCAGCCCACCCCACAGGGAAGCAGAGTCAAAAGGAAGGAAGCATGGGCATGCTGGGAAGGGGGTGGAGGCAATAGCATGATGGGAGTCGTAGTCACAGACATTGCTCAGCCTCACAACTGGCCCATCAACACCACCCTGAACCATGCTCACATCACAGGGAGTGGAGAAGGACTCACAAGATGGCTGACACTGGCTACTGCTGTGGGGAGCACAAGGCCCTGCTGCCAACTGTGCACCAACAAACAGCAGGACACCACTGACTGACATCCTGAGAGACAACTTACACTCCCTGCAATGCAAGCACGTTCCATGGTGGGATATCTGGCTGGCTGGGTGGGAAGGGGGACTTGCAGCACTGACCATAGTCACCAGCACCTCCCCTCACACCCCCAACACAAACTCCACAGTACCCACCTGGTAGAATGCAATGCCCTCCATCCTAACACAAGATCCCACAAAGCACCACCACCCTGGGTTATGTTGTGTGAAGCACAGGGACACTCTTGGGACTCTTAGCCAAACAACTGCCAGGACAACACTCCCAGCCATCCTGTCAGCACAGCCAGCCCACCCCACAGGGAAGCAGAGTCAAAAGGAAGGAAGCATGGGCATGCTGGGAAGGGGGTGGAGGCAATAGCATGATGGGAGTCGTAGTCACTGATATTGGTCACCCCACAACTGTCCCATCAACACCACCCTGAACCATGCTCACATCACAGGGAGTGGAGAAGGACTCACAAGATGGCTGACACTGGCTACTGCTGTGGGGAGCACAAGGCCCTGCTGCCAACTGTGCACCAACAAACAGCAGGACACCACTGACTGACATCCTGAGAGACAACTTCCACTCCCTGCAATGCAAGCACAGTCCATGGTGGGATATCTGGCTGGCTGGGTGGGAAGGGGGACTTGCAGCACTGACCATAGTCACCAGCACCTCCCCTCACACCCCCCAACACAAACTCCACAGTACCCACCTGGTAGAATGCAATGCCCTCCATCCTAACACAAGATCCCACAAAGCACCACCACCCTGGGTTATGTTGTGTGAAGCACAGGGACACTCTTGGGACTCTTAGCCAAACAACTGCCAGGACAACACTCCCAGCCATCCTGTCAGCACAGCCAGCCCACCCCACAGGGAAGCAGAGTCAAAAGGAAGGAAGCATGGGCATGCTGGGAAGAGGGGTGGAGGCAATAGCATGATGGGAGTCGTAGTCACTGATATTGGTCACCCCCACAACTGTCCCATCAACACCACCCTGAACCATGCTCACATCACAGGGAGTGTAGAAGGACTCACAAGATGGCTGACACTGGCTACTGCTGTGGGGAGCACAAGGCCCTGCTGCCAACTGTGCACCAACAAACAGCAGGACACCACTGACTGACATCCTGAGAGACAACTTACACTCCCTGCAATGCAAGCACGTTCCATGGTGGGATAACTGACTGGGTGGGTGGGTGGGTGGGAAGGAGGTCTGGCTGTCAACCAAACACAATCAATGCAGACCATGTTCACACCCCAGAGAATACATAGAAATGCCCAAATAATGCAGGACAATGTGCCACACCAATATCAACCCCTGACTGTGACGACTTAGGACAATACAATGTACAGGCCCGCACCCCGAGGCACAGTCACAACTGTCAGGTGTGTCAACCACTGATGCCTGCAGAAACATGACATACATTGTTTGTGTCTCCCAAAAACAGGTGATGATAGGGACACAGCAGCAGACGCTGAGGAGTCCCAGTCCCAGGCTCAAGAGGATGCCGAGCTCACTGGCGTCGTACAGCCTCTGTCCTCCTCGGACGATGAAGAACAACCTGGCACATCCGGTGCAAGTCAACATGCTGCACCAGCAGGACCACCAGCTGCAGCACCAGCAGGTCCACCAGCTGCACCCCCTGCACCCACCCCTCCAACGACTGTCACCACGAATACCATCCCTGCCGACATGGACAGAATAAGGAACAACACCAGCGCAGTGACCCTGGACCAACCTGGGGCCATGGACACCACCACCACCACCAACCCCCAAGGTGGACCAGGGTTATCTGTGCGTGCAACTGCACACACTGCACATGTCAGCAGGGGTGGTGGGAGGGGTGGGAGACAGAGGTCGCTGCTTGCAGACGTTGCTGGTGTGCATGAAGACCCACAACTGGTACGCATAGCTGATGCGTACCAGTCCAGCACCGGAGAGCTCAGCCAGGTAGTGGGGCTCCTCAGAGACATCAAACAGCAGCAGGCTGCCCATCATGCCCGCTTGGACTCCCACATGTCCCACGTGGAGTCACACATGTCACGTGTGGACTCCCACATGTCCCGCGTGGAGTCCAAGTGGGATGTACTACATGAGATGACGGCGGTGCACAGGGACATTTTACAATGCCTCCGCCAGATGAACAGCAACCAGTCCACACCTCCCTGTGTGCCAACAACATCTGGTACCGAACAAACTGCAACTGCCACAGGGAGGGAGGAGGACTCTGGCGGAGAGTCCCCTGCACCGCAGCAGCCTGCACTTGAGGGCCCCCCCCAAGAAGAGGGGTCGTCCGAGGAGGGGAAAGTGAGAGGCTGATGGCCAAGCGCAACTCCCAGGAAGCCTGAACCTGTTCTGGATTTTCGCCTTTGTGCACAGACTGTTCACCCTGTTGATGGCAACACTACTCCCACACATTGCATGGGGAGTACAAGTTGGAACAATGTGTCAGACAACTGTGGCCCCGATACTGGGGATCCTGTCTACCTGGACTTTCTATTCATCTAGGAACTTGGGATTGCAAGATTAATGTACAGCACAATCCATCCTATGCACTATTATCACAGATGTATCACAATAAACACACTAATACACCATACTTGCCTCTGTCGTGATTCCAACGTGGGTGCTGTTATGGGGATGATGAACTGCAAAATTACACTGTGTATGCGAACTGCAACAGCAAGGACAACACAGGCATGTGAGTACAGGCAACGTGACACATATGAGGGAGACACACCACCAGGGCTACACAACACATACACACCTAGGCCATCTGACTCATTGCCTACACTGATGTTGCCAGGGAAGACGGTGCAATGCACAGACACCACACCCATTCCCAGTTGTAGTCAAGTAGCCCACAGGTGCAGTAAGCAAATGGCAGTCAAATGTGTGACCACAGACAACGCACATCACTAAGTGAAGCACAGGTTTATTACACAGTAGCAACATGCCGTAACCACTACAGATGCAAGGTAACCCCACCTGGTAGCGGGCACACAGTCAACAACTGTAGACAGAAGGAAGTCCATGGGTGTGGCGCACATCACCTGTAGGGACACAACAGCTACCAGCCTGGATGTGCAATCACGTCGTCGGTGGACACAGTTGACCAAACGAATCTGAAAGTACCCTGTGAAGGACAGAAATGACACACAGTCAAAAGCAATGGAGTACAGGACAGAACAGCAAAACTCATGCACAATACATGTTACAAGATACCCACCCAGAACCAAGTTAGCATGTCAACACTGTTGGGGAGTACAGCCCACCTGTCACCACACATCGCAACACACATCCTGTCAAGTAGCCCATGGACACACTCCAACAGCACCAGAGCACCACCCACACATCATGCCAACTCACATCATTCACATGACACCTCAGGATACTCACATTCAGCTAAAGAAGTTGGTGATGAGCTGTGTGCGGACATCACCATCACCATCATCATCATCATCGTCACTGGCATCGTGGTCCAGGCCAGGATCCTCCACAGGTGGCGGATGTTGGTCATCGTCATCCTGGATGAGAGGCAACTCCTTCCGCACTGCCAGGTTGTGGAGCATGCAGCAGACGATGATAATCTTGCACACTTTCGCAGGGGCATATGGGAGGGACCCTCCGGTCTTGTCCAGGCAGCGGAAGCGGCTCTTCAGGAGACCAAAGGTCCGCTCAATCACTCTCCTGGTCCGACCATGTGCCTCATTGTAGCGCATCTGGGCAGGTGTCACAGGGTTCCTGAGGGGTGTCAGCAACCACGGCATGTTGGGGTATCCCGAGTCACCTACGGACAGACAAGTGCACATCAGCTGACTTGGAAAAGTGGGCGGAATACTACAGATCAGATCACACACAATGGCACAAAGTCAGTACACACCGACAAGCCAGGCACGCTGGTTCTGCATCTGTGCCATCAACCTGGGGATGCGACTACTCCTCATCACAAAGGCATCGTGTGCTGAACCAGGGAAACGGGCACACACGTGTGTGATGGTCATGTCTGCAAGACACACCACCAGTGCATTGACCGAGTGGTAGTGCTTGCGGTTCCTGTAGGCCTGCTCCTGGGCCTGTGGTGGTACCAAAGCCACATGTGTCCCATCAATGGAGCCAATGACATGCGGCATCCTCCCCAGGGCATAAAAGTCACTCTTCACGTCAGTGAGTCGTCGCAGTCTAGGGAAATAGATGTACCGGTTCAGGAAGAGCAACATTGCCGCCAAAACATCGCGGAGCACATGGCTGAACATGGTCTGTGACATCCCACCAGCAGACGCCACAGTATGTTGGAAGGTACCGGTGGCAAAGAAGTGTAGGGCTGCCATCACCTTCACCTTGGGGGTCAGCGCTGTAGGATACGGCCGGCCAGGCTGCAAATGTGGGGACAACTGCACTGCAAAATCCTCAATCAGCTGCCTGGTGAAGCGGTACCGTCGGATGCTGTCCCGTTCCACCATCGTTGCCAGGTCTGGGAATGGCCGATGGACAGCAGGAGCCCTGCAGTGCAGAGGAGAAGTAAGCAAGATCGTCAGTCACCCCACATATGCGGCATTGAACACACTCAAGATCCCAACATACATCATCATGAGGCACAACTACATGAAGTGTGCAGTACCGGAACGACATGTATGGTACATACATGGCCAACATCTGTCAACACGGTCCTACAGGTGGCATCAATTTGTCCCAGGTTGGCCCATTGGATATCATGATGCTGTGTCACAGTCACCCCCCAGTGACATGTGAGGACAGATGTGCCCCAGGCACCACAGCTCAACGACAGGCACATTCCCAGGGACCCTGTAATGCCACATGGACACTGGCATCACCTGGAGTATCATGTGTACACCACAACAAAACAAACATGACCCCCACAGGTAGTGGCCACACTTGCCATGGCAGGAGAGCCATGGACGTCTGTGACACACACGCACAACATCAGAGTCCATGCACACACAACGTGGATGTGGAGACTGTCTCCCATTGTGCACATGAAATCAGAGACATTGTAAACACTACATGCACAAAGACTGTGGAGGGCCATCACTATTGTGCCACTGGGACACCCTGGCTCAAACATACCGTCCCACATGGGACTCACGGGGTATGTGACATGACATACACAAACACCACTGTGAAATGTGACCATGGCACATGCACAGATATGAACAGTTGCACATCACAGTGGTCACGTACACGTAACACCCAGGATCCTGTCCCCATTAACACGTGCACAGCCTGGGGGTGGCTGCCCACAGGTGACACCCACAGGACAACATGTACACCAACATACACACAATAGGAAATGCAGCCTTACATGCCTTATGATAAGGTTTGGACAGGCTGTCGTGATGTAGGTGTGCCCCTCACTCCCTGGGAGCTATCTGTGGCTGGCATATGTCCATCTGAGACAGGCATGCTGACATATGCCAGTCACATGTACAGTGATGCGTTGAACAGCAATGGACCGATCGGTGTCTCCGGCCGGCCCATTGCTTTCAATGTGTGCGGGTACGCGTTGTACCCCTGTGCGCGTTGAACAGCAATGGACCGATCGGTGCCTCCGGCCGGCCCATTGCTTTCAATGTGTGCGGGTACGCGTTGTACCCCTGTGCGCGTTGAACAGCAATGGACCGATCGGTGCCTCCGGCCGGCCCATTGCATTCAATGTGTGCGGGTACGCGTTGTACCCCTGTGCGCGTTGAACAGCAATGGACCGATCGGTGCCTCCGGCCGGCCCATTGCATTCAATGTGTGCGGGTACGCGTTGTACCCTGTGCGCGTTGAACAGCAATGGACCGATCGGTGCCTCCGGCCGGCCCATTGCTTTCAATGTGCGCGGTACGCGTTGTACCCTGTGCTGCGTTGAACAGCAATGGACCGATCGGTGCCTCCGGCCGGCCCATTGCTTTCAATGTGTGCGGGTACAGCGTTGTACCCCTGTGCGCGTTGAACAGCAATGGACCGATCGGTGCCTCCGGCCGGCCCATTGCATTCAATGTGTGCGGGTACGCGTTGTACCCCTGTGCGCGTTGAACAGCAATGGACCGATCGGTGCCTCCGGCCGGCCCATTGCATTCAATGTGTGCGGGTACGCGTTGTACCCCTGTGCGCGTTGAACAGCAATGGACCGATCGGTGCCTCCGGCCGGCCCATTGCATTCAATGTGTGCGGGTACGCGTTGTACCCCTGTGCGCGTTGAACAGCAATGGACCGATCGGTGCCTCCGGCCGGCCCATTGCATTCAATGTGTGCGGGTACGCGTTGTACCCCTGTGCGCGTTGAACAGCAATGGACCGATCGGTGCCTCCGGCCGGCCCATTGCTTTCAATGTGTCGGGTACGCGTTGTACCCCTGTGCGCGTTGAACAGCAATGGACCGATCGGTGCCTCCGGCCGGCCCATTGCTTTCAATGTGTGCGGGTACGCGTTGTACCCCTGTGCGCGTTGAACAGCAATGGACCGATCGGTGCCTCCGGCCGGCCCATTGCATTCAATGTGTGCGGGTACGCGTTGTACCCCTGTGCGCGTTGAACAGCAATGGACCGATCGGTGCCTCCGGCCGGCCCATTGCATTCAATGTGTGCGGGTACGCGTTGTACCCCTGTGCGCGTTGAACAGCAATGGACCGATCGGTGCCTCCGGCCGGCCCATTGCATTCAATGTGTGCGGGTACGCGTTGTACCCCTGTGCGCGTCGAACAGCAATGGACCGATCGGTGCGCACCCATTGACAATGGGCTTGCCTGGCAACGGACGCGTTTTCGAATATTCGAACGAGTCGGTTGCTGGAAAATCAGTTGGTCACCCACAACAATGTTGCAAAATCATGTATGTCATGAAGTTGAAATTTTGAAGGATGCTGTGGGCGTGTTTTGGTGCTGCTATTCCATGGATTGGCCAGATTCAGAAGATGCAGACGACTTGGACCTATCACTTTGGACACAAGGGACAGTATCTGCCTCTCCAGCACATATATATTGCTGCATGTTCCCCTGAGAGCCCACTTGCCTGCACTACATGCTCCAGGACGACATCTGCCACTGCACTGCTGCTGTCTCTGCCCCTCTGGACCCTGCAATGGCACGTACTGTGGAGAGAGCCCCAGCCTTCAGCCTTGAGGAGAACCAGGCCCTGCTGGACAGCCTACTTCCACAGTACAGCAAGCTGTATGGGACACCAGGGGAGCAGGTGAGTGTTCTGTGCACTGCCTTTCTGAATGTGCATTTTGTCTGACTAGCAAGGCTGAGAGTCAGCACACCACTGGCTAGCAGGCTCACTGAGTAGTTGTCACCCCCCATAGTGTGTAGTGACTTGCACTGGACAGGTATGGTGCAGTGACAGTGCTTCTGAACAGGGTTTTACTCCCCATGCAATGATACCATGTAGTGACTTCTGGAAAACTGTCCATGGGCAGCCGTGCACTGCCTGGGTACACCATGTGCCCCTGTGATTGCGACATGTATATGCAACTGTGTCATGCACGGATATGTTGCATGTGTAGTAATGGCCTTATCACTTTGTCATCCTGACTGGCTTCTGCCCATCGGAAGCATGAGATCTGGAAGGACATCGTCCGGGCTGTCCGGTCCGTGGGGGTCTACAAGCGCCGGATCCGCAACTGCCAAAAGAGGTGGCAGGACCTTCGGGGCTGGACCCGGAGGATTGCACGGGTCCAGCTGAAGCTGTCGCCTCCTCGCAGGAGGGGCGGAACACGGACCCTGACCCCCCACATGCTCAGGATCCTGGCGGTGGTCTTTCCAGACCTGGATGGGCAGCTGAAGGCCAGAGAGCAGCAAGGAGGGGTGAGTCAAAGACTGCACTGTGTACTCTGTCTAACATGCTATGTGCCCTCCTCGGGCCAGGTTGAACTGCCACAGTACAGCAGTCATGTTGTCCAGGAGCCATGTCCCTCTATTGTGCACTGCCCACTCCTCATCTGATACCCAGGTGTGGCCCTTACATGCAGGGAATTCTGTCACTTAGGACTGTGTCCTTGCAGTTTGCTTGACTCAAGGTGGGAGACAGCATCTGTTTCCCTGACTCTGTGGTGGGCATCATGGGTGGGTCCATTGCTTACACAATGCCTGTATTCTGACATGTATTCAGCGTGTTACTTTGATCTGTGGTCCAATTGCTGAGCTGATCCACCACATGTGGCTGGGGTACCTGGCACACACCCATGCTGCGGGTGGGAACAATGTTTGGGCCCCAGGAGTATGTATATGACGTGTGTCACACATACTTAGCCAGCTGCCTACAGTCCAGGGCTCATCCCTCATTCATGTGGGGCTGGACAGTCATGCCTACTCCAGGCCATACAATACACTCTGTACTCCCACTCCCGTGTATCAGCGGACACATTGTGCACAGTGATTTGACCCCTCAGGTGTCTGCCTCTGTGTCAGTGTGCTGTGGATTAGTCGCCAGGACTGCTGTGGAGTTTCTTGGTAGGGGCTCAGCATGCCACTGGAGATGTGACCATAGGAGACGATACTTGTGTGACACATAGGTGTCTGATCAGCTGCCCATGCAGACTGGGGCATGTAAATGTGAAGTTCAGGCAGCTGTTCCCCATGCACAGCAGAGTGTGAGGGGCTCAGGTTCAGAGGGTAGTGTCACAGGTCTCCCATATGTCCAATAGGTATGACCTGGACAGATGAGGGTTAAGAGGATGTGTTGTGGGGGGGATGTACATGTGCACTTGTGCAGCTCCAGGACTTGCATTCCCCATGACCTACTATTGTGACACAGTGCAGAGTGTTGTTGTCTGGCTGCAAAGTCATACATCACTGAGACAGTGATGTATGACTTTGCAGTCATGCCTCCGCCATGGCATGTGTCTACTGATTGGTGATCCTGCAGGGGAGTGACATGTGCTACATGCACACCATAGTGGCGCTGGCTATCAGGACATGGGTGCATCATGGTGTCTGTCGCTGGTATGCATCACATGCATTTCCTATTTGACTCTGGGCATCCCTTACATCCGTAAACCTGTACTGACTCAGTGGCAAGAGCTGTGATGTGTCCACACCGTGTCCTCTGCACTGTCCAACTACTGTGTACTTGGTGCATGTGTCAACACTGGGGTGTTGCAATCCAACAGACACCAGACAGATGGGTGCAAGGCCATGTGGGATGTGAGTGCCATGCTTGGCATCAGACTGACAATTGACTTCTCCTGTTCAATTAGTGCACTTTTAGCAATGTACAACTAATGATGCCAGGGCTTGCTCTGTGATGTGCTGTGCTCACAGTGGTGTGTGCGTTATGTGCAGGTGACTGATGTCTGTCTGTTTCCCCATTGTTTGCAGATACATCCACGGCCACGGAAGGGGACAGCTCCACGGACCAGGAGGAGCCGGAGAGCCAGACTGGGTCAGCAGCCGAGGAGTGGTCGGAGGGACCCAGTGGCACGGAGGGCGAGGGAGCCACACCGAGGAGTCCTCAGCAGCATCCACCTCAGCTGAGGACCAGAGCAACTCGGAGGATGACTCCCTTGTGGAGGCGGGTGTCAGCAGCCACCACACCCCAGCTAGTGTTGCTGTCCCCGCCACCACCAGCACCACCACCGCCCTCCCATCGGCTCCCATTCCCCAGGTCCGTGGAGGCTCCCATGTCCGGGAGCGTGTCTCCTTTGGGCCAGGCACCGCACCCCCTGCCCCTGTGTCCCCTGCTGCCCTGAGTGAGGAGTCTGTGTACCTCCTTCGCCAGCTCCATGTAGGGCAGACAGCCATGCTGAGTGTCCTCCATGCGCACACCGCGCTGTTGACTCAGCTGGTGTCGTTCATGGAGGGCATCTCATCGGGCATGTCTGACCTACAGAGGGGCAATAGGTCCATGGACTCCTCCCTGACGGCAGCAGTGTCCCTCCTCAAACGGTCCCTCACCCCTCCTGCCTCTGCTCCATCCACACTCCCCAGCACCTTACCCATCCCAGGCACACACACACTGGCACAGGCACACACCAGCACACACACATCCAGCACACTGACAAACACGCCAATGACAAAACGCACACGCACGCACATTCAGGGGACTGAAGCCAGACTCACAGGGGATGGGGCCCTGGAACACACACACGCATCCACATGCACTGCGCAGTCCTCAGTTCCCTCTCCCTCCAAAGCACCCTCCCTTGCCTCACCTGCAACCCCAAAGTCACAGCAGCTCTTCCTCTGTGACCTCGGCCTCTTCCCCACCGATGAAGCTGCTCCAGCATCCCGGGGGAAGAGGAAGCCCACCCACACGGAGCAGAGTGCCCCTCGCCCCCGGACACCCTCCCCCAGGCGCAGACGGACTGAGGCCCCCACCCGCAAGTCCCCCGGAGTGCTAAGAGCAAGACCCCGCCACCGCCCTGCAGCTCAGGCACAAGGTCTCCGTCCTCCATCCCTCAGGCCCCCACTGCACAGGTGCCCCCCCCACACCCTGCCCCAGGTTCCCCCACCCACAGATATACCATCCCCAAGATGCTCCGGCCTTCTCCCCCTGCCACTTGCTCTCCCAGCACCACACCCCCCGCTGCGCTTGTCTGTGCCACTGATGTGGTGAGGGTGTCCTCCCCCTCTGTCCAACCCACCTGGCCTGTTCCCCATTCTCCTCCCCTGGAGGTAGGCACTGCAGTGGAGTCCACTACCGCCCTGTCTGACTTGGGCACTGCAGTGGCGGACCTGTCCACCCCATCTGCAGGGTCCACTGCAGTTGTGCCGGCACCCACGACATCTGTGTCATGCCCCCAGTTGTGCCGGCACACACCATGTCAGACACCTCCACTGCAGTTGTCAGTGGCTCTCCAGCACCCACCACCCCTTCCCTGACTCCCCCTGGTGAGCCCTGATCCTGTCCCTGCGGTGCCTGGCCTGCCCCCGGTTGCCCCTCCTAGTGGATTGTCCCTGGTATTGTGCAGGCATGCGTAGGGTGACATCTGCCAGTGTCACCCTGTTTGAACTTTGACAATGGACTGGCCATTGGCCTTTGCTCTAATTTCTTCTGGACGTCGTTATCAAACAACACATATGCTGAATAAAGCAACTTTCTTTTCTCTAGTGCTCATGCTTCAGATGTACATGTTGTTGGTGCAGCTAACCATGCCCTTGCTGCAGTGATGGTGATATCTGGTCTCATGATTATGAAGTGTTACTGTGCAGGAACCCATGTGGTCCAGGGGGAATGTGTCCTATCATGTGGTGTATCCATGTCATCAATAGCAGCATCTGAGGGTGTCATGTGTTCAGTATTTGGCAATGGGTTTCCTACTTACATTGGCAATTTCATATCTGTGGCTTCCACCACTGCACATCTGTTGTGCCTGCCATCGTTGCATTTGTCTACTTCCCTGACCGTGTTGCCATCTCCAGTGGACATGCAGGTTTGGGCATCAATGGGGAGGGACTCATCCGTGTAGTCAGTGCAACATTGCTATACAAGTGTGTTGGATCTGTGCTGATGATTCCGTTGGCACATCCATGACCAGGCTGATGTGATGGGAGCCCTCATTTGGTGCTAATTGTTGATTGTGTGACCAAGTGCTCAGCTGACATGATGGGGCCCTACTGAGGCAACATATGGCACAGCTTTCCTCACACAGGAGTGGAGTCCCCTCATGGCAGTGTGTACACGTGTGACATTGCCTGCGCCCAAGGTGTGTGTTGTATGTGCATGTCTGTGTGTTCACTTCCATTCATCTGCGCATGCTGTGATCCCTAGTGTTGTACCTGTTTGTGATGCTTGCTGACTTGAGCTATGTTCCCCCAAAGTCTTCTCCCTGTGTTCTCTGTGATGTGGGTGCATGGCACATTACTGGTCATCAGGGTGTCACCCATAGGTGTGTTTGCTGTCAGGGCAGAGTTTGTGTGCTGACGCAGATGGGTCACAGTCAGGTTTCCCTTTGGCACTTGTTGTTTGCCCCTGTAATGTGATTTCCAGTTTGTGTTATCTTTCAGTGATTGTGACACGTTGTGTGTGTGACTGCTGGCACTCCTTAGGGTCCGGGCTGCAATGTTGGTTGTTGTCTATGTGTGTTCTTTGTGGGTGACCTTGGCTTCTTCATTGGTGTGTGACTGTGGCTGGGATCCCATTGGTCGGTGTGGTATTGCCGTCATGTCCATGTACAGCGTAGTGTGCAGTGTGTCAGACATTCAGGAGTCTTGTTGAGTGTCCATGTGTGATGTGTTTCTACACCTTGGTTCCCACCCACCACCCTGGAATAGTCATGGGTGCATGTGCAATGTCACCAGTGCATGTGTACTTCACTGCTGCACATTGTTGGAGGTCGAGGGGTGTGGTCTTGAGTGTGTGCAGATGAGAGTTGTTGCCCGGCTAGTCCCCTGCCTCCATGTTGGCCTTGGCTTACTGGCCATGCTGATTGATTTGTGCTTGTGTAGGTGTGATGGTAGTTTGTTGCTCAGGACACCTGACTGTGGTTCACAGTGTGAACGACATTTAGCTTTGTCATCACAGTGGTATTTTTATTCAGCCCAGGGTCACCACATTGTGGGGGCCCTGGGGAGTGGTGCTGTGGTGTGTCTGTGACTTGCTGTGTCAGTTGTTGTTCCTACGTGCCTGTGTGACATGTGTGTTTTGTGCTCCCTCTCACCTGTCAATGCCTGCTTGCCCACATAGGGGATTTGGATCCATGAGTTACCTTAGTGTGGCAGTGTATGCACATCTGTATGATTGGTATTCAGCTCTCCTCATGTGTTGTGTTGTTGCCTGGGGACACTGGCACCCCCACCCCTCACCTGCTGTGTATGATGACAGTGTTGGTCTGCCTGTTTGTGTTTGTGCATCTGCACCACTGCATTGGCATATCTTGGGTGTGCCATTGGCTGTATGTTGTTTGGTGTGTTTCCCCTGCTGTCCCTGGGACTCCTAGGTCATCGGTCAGCACAGTGATCATGGTTTGTGTGTCCCATTGCTGCCATGGTATGGTATCTGTTCACCTCACATCTGCTGTCTCCACAGGGTATCTGCATTTGTGTGCCCATTGGTGCAAATATGTGGTTCTGCATTCTGATGGTCACTTCTGTCATTGTGTCATTGATGACTGTTGACGGTCTCAGCCCCCATGGGTGTTGTTTGTCTGCACATGGCCAAAGGAATGTTTCATTTGCACTGCAGTATTTGGCTCCCCCAATTTATGTTGCAATGGGACACATACACTACTTTGCCACAGATGAGTTTTTGGTTCTGTGACTAGGAATGATCCATGCAGTTTGGCAGTTGCAGCTCTTTCTTTGTCAACAATTACCTTTTGGTCACTGTGATGATGAGGGTGTAGACCCCATTGCCACAATGGTCAAAATGTGCTTCAGCTATGGACCCCACACTTCCCTTTTGGTCACTGTGATGATGGGGGTTTAGACCCCATTGCCACAATGGTCAAATTGTGCTTCAGCTATGGACCCCACACTTACCTTTTGGTCACTGTGATGATGGGGGTTTAGACCCCATTGCCACAATGGTCAAAATGTGCTTCAGCTATGGACCCCACACTTGCCTTTTGGTCACTGTGATGATGGGGGTTTAGACCCCATTGCCACAATGGTCAAAATGTGCTTCAGCTATGGACCCCACACTTACCTTTTGGTCACTGTGATGATGGGGGTTTAGGCCCCATTGCCACAATGGTCATGGGCTGCTTGCATTGTGGGTGCCACACACATATATGTGTGGCACATGTGCTAGGGGGTCACATTGTATGTTCAAAGTCATGTTCGGTGTTGTAGGCATTTGACACAGCCTGCTCACACGCTTGTCATGGTGGTGGGGGGATGTCTTAATCTTGCATTCCCTAGGTTGTGGTGTGCTTGTTGTGTCATGCATTGTCCATCCTATGAGTGGGGGTGGTAGTAGTGGTAGGCATCCAGCCCCCTGGCTAAGGGTGGTAGTAGTGGTAGGCATCCTGCCCCCCGTGGGTGAGGGTGGTAGTAGTGGTAGGCTTCCTGCCCCCTGGCTAAGGGTGGTAGTAGTGGTGGGCATCCTGCCCCCCCTGGCTAAGGGTGGTAGTAGTGGTAGGCATCCTGCCCCCCGTGGGTGAGGGTGGTAGTAGTGGTAGGCTTCCTGCCCCCTGGCTAAGGGTGGTAGTAGTGGTGGGCATCCTGCCCCCTGGCTAAGGGTGGTAGTAGTGGTAGGCATCCTGCCCCCCTGGGTGAGGGTGGTAGTAGTGGTGGGCATCCTGCCCCCCTGGGTGAGGGTGGTAGTAGTGGTGGGCATCCTGCCCCCCTGGCTAAGGGTGGTAGTAGTGGTAGGCATCCTGCCCCCGTGGGTGAGGGTGGTAGTAGTGGTAGGCATCCTGCCCCCCGTGGGTGAGGGTGGTAGTAGTGGTAGGCTTCCTGCCCCCTGGCTAAGGGTGGTAGTAGTGGTGGGCATCCTGCCCCCTGGCTAAGGGTGGTAGTAGTGGTGGGCATCCTGCCCCCTGGCTAAGGGTGGTAGTAGTGGTGGGCATCCTGCCCCCCTGGGTGAGGGTGGTAGTAGTGGTGGGCATCCTGCCCCCCTGGCTAAGGGTGGTAGTAGTGGTGGGCATCCTGCCCCCTGGCTAAGGGTGGTAGTAGTGGTAGGCATCCTGCCCCCTGGCTAAGGGTGGTAGTAGTGGTAGGCTTCCTGCCCCCTGGCTAAGGGTGGTAGTAGTGGTAGGCATCCTGCCACCCTGGCTAAGGGTGGTAGTAGTGGTAGGCATCCTGCCCCCCTGGGTGAGGGTGGTAGTAGTGGTGGGCATCCTGCCCCCCTGGGTGAGGGTGGTAGTAGTGGTGGGCATCCTGCCCCCCTGGCTAAGGGTGGTAGTAGTGGTAGGCATCCTGCCCCCTGGCTAAGGGTGGTAGTAGTGGTAGGCATCCTGCCCCCGTGGGTGAGGGTGGTAGTAGTGGTAGGCATCCTGCCCCCTGGCTAAGGGTGGTAGTAGTGGTAGGCTTCCTGCCCCCCTGGCTAAGGGTGGTAGTAGTGGTGGGCATCCTGCCCCCCTGGGTGAGGGTGGTAGTAGTGGTGGGCATCCTGCCCCCTGGCTAAGGGTGGTAGTAGTGGTAGGCTTCCTGCCCCTCTGGCTAAGGGTGGTAGTAGTGGTGGGCATCCTGCCCCCCTGGGTGAGGGTGGTAGTAGTGGTGGGCATCCTGCCCCCTGGCTAAGGGTGGTAGTAGTGGTAGGCATCCTGCCCCCCGTGGGTGAGGGTGGTAGTAGTGGTAGGCATCCTGCCCCCTGGCTAAGGGTGTTAGTAGTGGTAGGCATCCAGCCCCCCCTGGGTTGGGGTGGTGGCACGCATTCAGGCCCCTGTGTGCATATGTGGCATTGGTGATGGGCATCCCGCCCCTATGGTGCTGCTGTTGCTGGTGTAAGTATATTCAGATTCCCAGTGTATGTGTGTGATGTGTCGTGTACGTGTTGTATGTGTTTTGTGGTTGGTGTCTGACTTACCTTCTGCGCCGTACGCGTCCGTGCCTGTTCCGGTAGTAGATGTAGAATATTGGTATGATCGGGACGAAGGGATTCATGGTTGGTTCGTGTCGTTCGTCCTTCTCGTTGCTTCGCGTCGTCCACGTCGCTTGGCTTCGTCCTCGTCGCTTCGCTTCGTCCTCGTCGCTTCGCGTCGTCCTCGTCGGTGCTGTGTTCGTCTCGTAGCCGTGGATCGTGTTGTGGCGCGATTCGGAGCTTATGTGCGCCTCTCCCGGATGCTTTGACGTGCCGTGCGTAGCGACGGGTTCGGCGCGTACGGAAAGCGCATCGTACTTGTCCGGCCGGACGGGGCTGCATTTTCCCTTCCGTGCGACTCGATTCGGCGTTTCCGGATTCGCCTCGGTCGGAGAACAGGACCTGGTTTGGGTGAGTACGGCTCGGCCGGAATTTTTGCTGTTGTGCGCATCGTACTTGCTCGTTCGGTGTGCTGTACGGATCGGTCGGGAAACTGGCTTTCGCATGGCTTTTTTCCCGACCGAATAGTATTGGGTGCGCCTCCGACCGAGATCGGAATCGGCCCCTGAGTCTCAAGGCCAAGCCGTGGAAGGATCAGTTACCTATGTTTCTAACCCACTCCAGCTGCTCCCCCAGCCTTTGGCCACCCGGCATCGCCCGCAGCAAGGAATCTACCAGAAAAGGATAGGATCCAAAATACCCAAACTGAACAACTGGTGCCAGGGGAAGGGGTGGGTGGAAGGGTCAGGCGGGATGCAGGGCTCCCATACCTAAACTTACCCCCGGATTGTTGCCCCTATGTAGCTGGCAGGGGTACCTAGTATCAACGTTAATACCACCGAAACCACCGGCCAACTCAAAAACAAAGTATGTAATTGGTTAGTAAATAATGCCCACTTTGATTGTAAGGACTATGACAATATTTTGTTTGTTAGAAGGGTTGTGTGGGTTGGTCCTATGCCCAAATTTGTAGAGGGAGATTGTGTTGTGATCAATTGCAGGTCTCCCGCTCTGGCCAAGCAATTACTTCAAAGCTCTGTTCCACTGTCCATCAAGGAAGCACGCATTAACATCCTCCCGCTTGGCTTTTTCTACCGTTGCTTACAGCCCTATTCCCCAACAAGGGTCAGCACAAATGACCACACTTTCAGGCAACCAGTTATCTCCTCTGAACGAATAGCTATTCCTGTCAGCAATAGATTTGATCCCCTGTCTGCTCTGGATCAAAATGATTGACTTCAGGATACTTTTTCTCGCCCACCCAGTTATAGCTCCCTTAGCTCGCCCATTGGTCACCCAAGCATACCACCTATAGAGCCTACATCTCTAAGTGTCCCAGGTTGTTCACTAAGAATTCTAAGATGGAATATAGCGGGTATCAGGGATAAGCTGGTGGACCCTGAATGGCATAATTTTTTATCTCCGATTTTGATGTTATCCTGCTGCAGGAGACCTGGGCCCTAGAACCGGTTGGTTGGGATGGATATGAAAGCATCCATGTGGCAGCAACTCCTTCCCCTGGTCATAGGCCGTGAGGTGTGTTAACCATTCTAGTCCGATTCTCAATTTCTGAGGGTATTCCCAATTCCCCTAAAGCATAGTGGAAATCAGATCCTATGGGTGATCATTTCTAAAGATTTCCACTTTTTTTTTGTGAACTTCTATAACTCTGTCAGTGACCCTGGGTGCCAGATCGAGGTGCTTTTTGAAGTAGTGTCACTCTTAGAGGCCAGATCATATGCTTATTTTAAATTCTTTAAAATAATTATAGGTGGGGATTTTAACGCTAAGCTAGCACACAATTCCAATGATGGCAACCCTTTTGTGGTAGAAGATCTTCTGTCTAGCGATTCAGGTTTGAACAGAGGGGCCGCAAGCTATTGGAGGTGCTTGGGCAGGCTGGTTTAAGAAATGCTATGTCAGTGGGCCCTAGCTTATCAAGGGAATTGCCCACTTTTGTGGGATGGGGGAAAAGGACCATCATCGATTAAAGTTCTATTTCTAGGTCGTTTGACGGCTATGTCAGTCCAGGGGTGGTACATGAAACTAACTTTAGCAACCATAACCCAATAGAAATTGGGTTAGGAGTTAAAGCTAGTCTGGGCGCAAATCCTGATCCAGACCTGACCGGCTTAACCGCGAAAGTTGGGGGACTTAGGGTAAAGTGGCGCAACCTCCCAATCCCAAAACTGAATAAACTGTAGTTAGTCTTAATGTTGGTATTATTATGGAGCCCTTATTAGCTCTCGAAACATCACCTGTATCAAGTGTGGAAGGATTCAACCAGTTAAAGAACTCTACTATTGCCATCATAAGGGATATGGCGAGTAAACCCAGAGGTACAAAACGGGGCTGGTTCAATAAAGCATGCAGGTCAGCGGGCAACCATCTGCGTGAGGCCCTTAACACCAAACCTCGTAACCACGATATCATCAAGGATGCTAGAAGGGCGTACAAATTAGCTTTAGGGAAGCGGAAAGCTGAGCTCAAAGAAGCCTCTTGGGATCGGTTGGTGTCCACCTGCTCCTCCAGAGATTCCAGGGGTTTTTGGGCGGTGGTTAATGGAAGACAGCCCAACGTGGCCGCCAAAAATGACATAGTTTCCTCCATCTCTCCAGCTCTCTGGGTCGCCCACTACCACAAGGTGTACGCAGTGGACAAAGACTTGCCCATAAACCAGGGTAATGCTGTTAACCTGTACCCACTCGAGATCAGGTTTGATTATGAGGAGGTTTATGAACCAATCATGGGAAGCCCGTCCAATAAAGCTCCTACCCCAGATGGGATACAATGGATCTATACATGGCAGAACCTCTGGGCTTCAGTCCAGACCAACGTTCTTAATGCTGTGACCCAGTTAGGTCTACCCCCGCCTTGGAAATCTGCTACTATAGTCCCAGTGTTTAAGAAGGGGAACTGGCAGGACCCCACCTGCTATAGACCAATGTCCCTGTTAAATTCAGTTGTAAAGGTGGTTGGTCGTATTGTCCTACAGCGAGTGGAAGCTTGGGCCCAGGCAAACCAAATTATCTGCCCCGTCCAATATGGATTTAGGGAAGGGATGGGTATGCTGGAACAATGCCTGAACCTCAACTTTATAATAGGGAAATATGTAGTGGCGAAACAGGGGTCCATTTTTCTCGCATTTATGGACCTCAGTAGCTCTTTTGACCGTGTAAACAGGTCTAAGCTCTGGGATATTCTTGGTGTATTGGAATTGCCAGCTCAGCTGATTGATTTCCTTAGGGCCCTACACACGGACGTAAACACTTGTGTCAGATACGGCATGGAGGGGGAGATAACCGAATCATTTAGCCTCCCACATGGGGTCAGGCAGGGATGTGTGGTGTCACCAATCTTGGTTTTGCTATATATAAATAGCCTGAACACCTGCTTGATAGAAAATGGTGTTGATCTGCCTAAGGTAAAGTCTGTCAGTGTGCCGACCCTGCTTTATGCCGATGACGCTGTATTGATGACCAGAACAGCAAATGGGTTAAAGCTTCTTGTTGATGGGCTTGTCAACTTCATGGATGATCTGGATCTAGACACAAATATCTCAAAGACCCATTATATGGTTTGTGAGAGGAAGGCTGCAAAAACTAGACCTATTGACATCAAGGGGCAAAAATTACTAGGGTTCCCACCTTTCCCTATTATGGTGCATCATTCGACCAACAGAACAACTGGCTTTCTTGTATTTCCAATCGTTGCTCCAAATTTACACAAGCCTGTTGTGCTCTGTTTAGATTCTCTCTGTCGGTGGGTAACAAGCCTATCTTGCCTCTGTTGCAAATCTACAGAATGAAATGTTTCCCAGTCTTGACATACGGTGCAGCCATTTGGGGGTACCGTAAGTGCAGGGTGATCCAGCAAGAAGAGGACCGATTCTGTAGAAAATTACTGGGGGTGGGTCCAACTAGTGCTTTTTTCTCCACCCATTAGGAATTGGGCCTAGATTATGTGGAGGATCAGGTCAAACTGGCTCCACTGTTACTTTGGATTTCAGTTTGGGTTGATGAGAGCCTGTGGTTCAACAGGAGAGTGATTGAGGACTGTTTGGAGTGCACCTATGGCCAAAAGATACCGTAGATAAATTAGATTAAAATCGCTGCCCATTCCCTAGACTGCATAGACATTTTTAACAGGCCACATCTTCTTAAAAAGGGTGACCGGGGTCTTTTTAAGGAACATATTTAAATAGATTTAAAGATGAGAGGGAAACTAGAGCGCTGGAGAAACACTCCAACAAATCCTACCTGCTCCTGAAATCCGTCGCTGGCGTTGAACCTTATCTCACAGTAGTTAAACATCGTAGGGACAGATCATTGCTCACAAAATTTCGTTTGGGCTCCATCCATACAATGTTCTGTTTCCCTCCGGGTCAGTTTGATCCCCATGCCCTTTTAACTTGTCCCTGTGATGATTGTTCCCCTCAAACTTTAATACACCTGGTTTTGTTCTGTAAATTTTATGAATTTTTGCGTAAAAGGTACCTATTACCACTTTTAAAAGCGAGGGGTTTTACCTAATTTCGACCTGCCTTTCTACATTTCCAGTTATTACCTGACCAGGCGGTGATGTTGGCGGTTACCGGTTATTTAAAAGGAGCCTTATGTTGGAATAAAATAATGTGTGTCTAAGAAATAATAATGTATATGTCAGGCTGGCCCACTACTTTTAAATTGTACCTGAAAGCTCATATATTGTGTTACCTGAATGAAATGTATTGGATTGTGTATAAGGTTTTTAATGTTTTTATGTGGCTTTTAAGTTTTTATCTTTTATGATTATGATGATGCATAATCGAATAAAGATTAATATACAACATACAACAACAAGTTATCTCTTATAGCAAAGATGATAATGGATTTGTCATTATTAAGGTTATCATGTAAGAGGAATGGTTCCTCATTGTGTGTGGAGATTCAGAAATTTCAATGCATTTGTTTCTTCTAGGGGCAGGTGGAGTATCATTGGTGGCTTTTTTAGTTTGTGCTTTTAACTGTTTCAAAGTGGAGATAGCTGATGGCTGACCTGTGATGTGTTCAGGTACTTTAGGGAGTATGGGGCATATTAGCAAGACCGGCGATAAAATTATCGCCGTTTTAGCGGCAGGAAACTGCCGCTAAAACGGCGATAATGGGCTTGCTAATATGCGCTATAGAATTCCAATAGAAGCCCAGGTTAGGTGTGCAGGACATCTAACCTGGGCTTCTATTGGAATTCTATAACGCATATTAGCAAGCCCATTATCGCCGTTTTAGCGGCAGTTTCCTGCCGCTAAAACGGCGAGAATTTTATCGCCGGTCTTGCTAATATGCCCCCAAATTTTTTAGAATTTTAGTAGTGGGCTCTTGGGATTAAGTGCTTGCCACTTTTAAATTTGTAGTACATGCCTTACTTCGATTCGGTGATATTTGGGGGATGGTTGTGTTGTATTTAGCCCTGGGCGTAGTTCGCGTAGTAGCGATACGCGTAGCTACGCGAAGTGCACTTCGCAGTACGCGAGCTACGCGTAGCACTACTCGAACTGCGTAGTGCGGTAGGAAATGCTGTTCGCAATGATTGCACAGTGCCGGATGCTTGTCCGCACTGTGCAATCATTGCAAACGGCATCTTGCACAGTGCAAGCGGTCGTTTTCTGCCGCTCGAGTAGATTTGTACTCGAGCAGCAGTTTTCTCAACGCGGACTGGTAGTTTCTCATCGTGAGCGGTCGCGAGCATACGCGACCACTCGCAATGAGAAACCTGACCTCCCCGCGTTGAGAATCTCGCCGGGAGGTTTATTTTCCACGCTCGCGATTGGCAACTTGATGTTGCTGATCGCGAACGAGGAAAAAGTCTCGCTGGGATGTCATTGTGCTCGCTCGCGGTCGCCAACTTGACGTTGAGGACCGCGAGCAAGCAAAAAATGCCCGCTACGCTACGCGTTTTTGCACTGTGCTACATGCAATTCGCGTAGCGCGTAGTTGCGCCAACTACGCAAACTACGAGAGCGTAGCGTAGTTTTCCGCCCAGGCCTAGTTGTATTACATTAATAAAAACGCCAATTTTTAGCAGCCCTCCCAAAACAAGCATTAGAATAATATTTTGTACATTTCCATTTGACATTTTCGGTGATTGTGCTTTCTTGGCTGTTAAGTGTAGCCCATGTGCAAGAGTAATTGTTTGCTTTTCTGTGATGTGATGCATCCTGCTCTTTCTGTCATTATGTCTGAAAATATAATAATAATATAGTTAAATACCTTGTAATAATTTGACTTTAGATTTAACATGCACATAAAACATTATGAACCTTTGTTTTGCATTTCATGTGTTCTTGATGGTAATTGCAGTTCTGTTTTTCTGTTCTCCATTGAAGGTGGTTCAGTGGAGATCAGGAGGCTTCTTTTCCGTTGGGTAAAAAAGTTGTTTTATTTTTAACGTTTGTTTGTTGGTAGTTTGTGGGGATTTATGGCTTTTATTTTTTTAAGTTTAAGGACTAGATGATATTCAAAGTGCTTTAAATGTACTTACTTTTTATGTGCCTTTCTCCAGGTATTTGATTGCTGCATTTTATTGGTGGATCTGTACTATGTCGATGATGCTGTAATTTTTCTGTAGTTGCTAAAGTTTGGTATATAATTGAAATAGAGTGTTTTGTTGGTTGTTTGTATATTTACCTTTTTTAATTTTTTTTAGGTATGCTTGAATGAATGTTTTACTTACTTCTGTAGGCACTTGTATGTTTTCTACCACTTTTCTTTTCTGTTTTTTTGTTGGCAATCGGACAGAGTCTTGTTGTTTTGTGGCTTTAGTCTTCTTGGTGTGGAAAGTGTTTAAATTTAGTGCTTCTTTGATATTGCATTTTTAATTAATTTAATTTTTTTGTTTAGTTTGCTTTACAGTTGTTTTTATTGGTTAGTGTTTGTTTTGTTTGATTTTATATCATTTATTGTCTTTTACGGTGGACATAAATTAGTGCTTCTGTTTTAATGTTAAATAAAAATATTTATTTGTGTTATTTTGGTTGTATGATTTATATTTATATTTTAATTTATTGTAAATTTTATATTACATTATGTAGTAAGTATTTTTAGTTTCTTAATTATTTGATGTGTTGAAGTGTATTTTATTTTTATGTGTTTAAAGTTTATTTTAGTGTTATAAAAGTAATGTTGTTAGATTATTTATTAATGTTTTTAGAGTTTAATTTTATTTTTTGTTTAAAGTTAAATAAAGGTAATATGGTACTTAATTTTTTGCTATATTAATGTAGTCGATATTGTGTGTTTCAATATTTTTGACATATTATATATTTATTTAAAGGTAACAAGATTTTTGTTTCCAACATTTATGTTATCGATAAAAGTAGAAATAGATATTTCTAATGATATTTAGGTTAGCGCTATTTGTGTTTTTGTTAGTTAAGTATATTTTTGTAAACGATAATTAATTTCCGATATTGTTGCGAATCAATATTATTTTCATTGATATTATGTCATTGATCCGTTGGGAGTCTATTACCACTCTTAGATCAGAGGCACAACAGAATAAAGGTAGTCAGTGACCACAAGTAGCATACCACAAAGAGAGTGGTCCCTCCAAGAACGAGATCAAGAACCAGCTCTATGAGGAATTAATGAAATCTGGAAGACTTAGGGTCTTACTATGAATTTGGCAGTGCGGGAGCGGTACCGCTCCACCCCCACACCTCCAAACCTGTGTAGGAACCACCTGCCAGATCAGGAGATAGGCCCCACAATGGGAACGTCAAAAGCAGTATCTGCATTGCATGGACTGCTGCAGTCCATGCCGTGCAGGTACTGGTGTACATGCACACAGGGGGGCACATTTTGTGCCACCCTGTGTGCATCCACATGGCATGTTGCACCAGGTTTACTCACCACCAAACTTTTCATGGCGGTCGCACGGCCATGAAAAGTGTGGCAGTGGGGAAACCCGTAATATGCTTTGCAGGACAGCAGCGGCCCTGCCAAGCAAATTGAGGCCACAGGACTGCCGCACAACTGCCAGGGATTGGCGGCTGCAGTGGTCCCAGGGCGGTCTGACCACCCTAGTTGTAATAGGGCAGTCGGGAGACCGCTACTATGAGTCTGGCGGTCCGTGGACTGCCAGACTCATAATAAGGCACAGAGTTATATTGTGAGAGCCAATATTTTAGAAAAATTTGACTTTTACATTGTATTTCTGCTTCTAATCAATCTTTCAGAGTACTTGGAGTTAGGTTTTCTGAGCACACTGTTCCAGCCTCACAGGAAGCAATATTGCTTGTTAACAGTAGTAGGAGAGGAGGGATAGACCATCAATGAAGATATTAATCAGGAGTATTATGTCATAGCATAGATACCTTTTCTCACACTTGAATTTAAATGCTTCTACTAAAGTCAGACAAGGTTACCAAATTGTGAACATTTTTTGGGGCAATAACTTATAGTTGAAAGTACTTTTTGGAGAAATGTTGAAAGACAGTTGATTAGAAAAAATACCAATAGCACATGTTGTTCAAGTGAATATCAATCTATCTACCTCCCCCCACACACAGATAGATAGATAGATAGATAGATAGATAGATAGATAGATAGATAGATAGATAGATATTGGATATTATTGAGTAGGCTGCATCAGCAACTCTGTAATTATAACGTTAGTTTGATGAATTTGCACAAAGTTTGCACTCTTAGCATGTTTAGATTGCTCTTGGTCTCCATGAAGTTGGGTCACAGCTAACAAGTGGGGGTTGGAGGGGGTCAAAAAGTTTTAACTTCTATTATTTGTGATATCCTTTGGCAAATTCACATAAAATTTGGCAAACTTTCAGCATGTATAGTCTTCTGTAGGGATGGCAAGTTTTGCACAGTTACATCAAGGGGTTCAAAATTAAAAGAGGGCAAAAACATTTTCATAAGGGGCTGTTTATGAAATATACATGAACTTTGGCAAGCTTCTACGCCAATAATTAAGAACACTTGACACCACATCTTTAAATTTTAACAAACATAGGTGATAATGCATTTGTAGTCATATTATTCATAATGTTAATGGCAAATTAATATGTCATATCGCTAGTGACATAATTTATGTCATTTGTGAAGCAATCTGTTACATGAAGTATGCGGTCATGATGAATGAATTTGGTTAAATTTGGTATGTGAGTTATGGTCTGCATGGAAGATGCACGAGCTGTGGTTTGAGGAACTAACCATAACTGGGAAATTCTGTTTTTTTTGTGGTTTTATTTCATAATTATTACTGATCTTTACTGTGCATTTTTAAGTGATATATACATTTATATGTCCATATGTATACAATAGAGATAAATACACATACATATACAAAGATATATATTCACTGAAAAAAACAGTTAAACTACCCCAGAGAAGATTGCTAGTTGGGCTCAGGGGGGTCGGGGGATCAAGGAGGGGACTGGAAAAAATGTCCCAAATGTGGGGTGTATGCTGCAAGTATAGTACATATGTTTGCTACCTGCCCAGAGTTAGAAACTTTTTGGCAGAAGATAGGCTAGGTGATGAGGCAACGATTAGAGATAGATTCCCCCCCTACAGTCATGGAAATCATGTTGGGCTGCAAAGAAGAGAGTCAAGGATTGAGACAGCTTATTGCAATCTTACTAGTTGCTGCCCGACTTACTATTGCTAGGGTTTGGGTCTCTCCTAAACCTCCCTCTGTAGGTGAATGGTGGGCTATAGTAAGGGAGACCTATGAAATGGAGAAAGCCCTGGCTAGGGCAAGTGGAACTCGCTCCCTGATGAAACTAGAGACTATATGGGGGCATTTGGCATTGGATACATAAGATTAATAGATCGAATTGGAATGGGGGACTGAGTAATATTTAATTTGAAGGGGTCCCCCGCAAGCAGGAATTTAGATGCTTGTCTTAAGTTTATGACTATTATTCTCAATAGTATTGTTATAGGAATGTTTGTATATGTGTAGCGATGTACCTCTAAATCTGTTTCTTTTTCTGTTCTTCTCTTTTTTGGATGGTATAAGATACTTCAGTATAACTTGTAATGAAGCTCCCTTGTTGACAATAAAAATATTTAAAAAAGAAAAAACAGTTAAACTTCAGTTATGTTTTTCTAACTGTTACCAAGCTTACAAAGCACCTTGATAAGAAACTCACCAACTCCAGCCAGTCATTTTGCAATGAGATTGCCAGCTTCTTTTTTAAGAGAGTCAACTCTATCTATAATGAACTGTCCAGTGCCCATAATCCATTGCAGGGTAATTACCCCTCTTCTAGCCTTCCTCAGGTAGTTTCTAGCTTTTTGACTTTCATCCCACCATCCATTGACACTTGCTAGAATGATCAAGTCAGCCAGATCTGGTTCCCCTAATGATTCTTGTCCTCCTAGGGTCGCCGCCTCTATTGCTGACACCTTGGCCCTGGTCCTCACAGAAATTTTCCAACTCATTTTTCACGATGGACGTTTACCAGATGGATAGAAGAAAGCTTCTGTTCTCCCTCTTCTCAAAAAACTTTCATTAGATCCACCCGATCCAAATAACTTTTGTCTGATTTCTTGTCTTCCTCTACTGGCCAAGATTGTTGAGAAAGAAATTCATTCTCAACTTACTGAATTCATTCAATTCCATAACTTACTAGATACCACTCAGTTTGGGTTCCGTTTAGACCACAGCATGGAAACAGACAATTAAGGCCAGCAAAGAGATTAGAATGGCCCTGGATGCTGGTGACACAGCTGCTCTGTTTCTCCTTGATCTGTCGGCGGCATTTGACACCATCCACCACAACAAACTGCTGTCCCGCCTTACTGAGATTGGTGTCACAAACTCTGCCTCGGACCTATTCAGATCATTCCTACAATCACGCGAACACGTGGTCTGTCTTGACAACTTTGTCTCCTTGCTGTTCTCCCTTCCTTGTGGGGTCCCACCAGAATCCTAACTCAGCCCCATGCTTTTCAATATTTATATCACTCCGTTAGCAGAACTCATCAAGTCTTTCGGCTTTGCCCTTACATCCTACGCTGATGACACCCAAATCGTGGTCTCTCTCTGTAGTAAGGGGCCTAATTTAAGCACCCGCTTCTGCAATTGTCTGCGGGCAGTCAGCATCTGGATGTCCAAGAACTGCCTTCGGCTAAATTCTAGCAAAACCGAGGTCTTGTTTTTTCACACTCAGCCCTCTTCCTGGACTCCCACCTGGTGGCCCCATGAATTGGGCACTCTTCCCTCGCTTGTTAGTATAACCAGCAATCTGGGAGTCATGATGAATGACAAACTTTCCTGCACAGACCAAATACTCTTAAACTGATAAAATAGATCCTTCCGTTCATCCCCCCTCAACTTCAGAAATCAGTTTTTTTATTTTTCGCAATACCCAGACTTGATATTTGCAACTCTCTTTACCTTAATGCACACAGGTTGGTTCTCAATAAGTTTCAAACACTACAGAACACAGCTGTGCATCTTCTTCTCAATATTCCAAAGTATCAATCTGTGTCTAAACACCTGAAAAGGCTTCACTTGCTGCCTATCAGACCCAGAGTTACGTTCAAAGCTCTCTGTATCGCCTTTAAAGCCTTACATGACCAAGGTCCCACATTTCTGAAAAACAGCTTTAGCTGGTGCACTCCCATTAGGACATTTAGGGGCACATTACGATACCCGGCGTAAATAATTCCGCCAGGCATGGAAGCGGCAAAAATCCGCCCGCACACACCGCCTGAACACCGACCACGCCATTACGATTACACAAACCGAATACCGCCATCGGCGGAAAAAGCACACAAAATACCGCCCGCCAACGTCCGAGTCGGAGACAAACCGCCCGCCACGGACGGAAACACGCACGACAACACAAAACCGCCCGCCCTCACGGCCGACACACCGCACGTGAAATTACGATCGCACCGACATGAGCGCGGAAAAACCACAAATATACCGCCCGCCAGCGCAAACAACGCCGATGAGAATCGACATGGCAGAAGCCATGGCGCCCACGTACCTGCACAGAAACCATCCGCACACAAAACCAATAGCACACAACATGGCCAACAAGTCCACACAGCAAGGCACGCACAAATACACAAGCACAGTACATATCCCGAAAACACCCCCCGGACAAACAAAAAATACAAAGGCCAGAACCCCAGACACAACACACCTGAAAACAACAGACCATGAGGACACACCCACATAGGTGTGTACAAAAGCAGCACTCCCACAGACCACAACCCCTTGCTACATTGCAAACCAGAGAGGAGAGGAGAGGACACAAAGACACAGCAAGGACAGCAGCACACCACAGAAACGCACACATCACAACCACCACCACCACCACCAAACACCGGCACCACAAACCCCCTGCACATTACACAACACACACTGCACCAGCACCACAAACACCATGGCACCACAAAGAATGCCCAAGTTCACGCCCATTGAGCTGACGGTCATGGTCGACGAGATCATCAAGGTGCACCCACAAATCTATGGGAACATGGTCCAACACACACCACTAGCCACCAGAAACAGAATGTGGAACCGGATCGTAGACCAGGTCAATGCAGTCGGGACCCTGCCCAGGAACAGAGTCGAAATTAACAAACGGTGGAATGACGTCAAGAGCCTGGTCAAGAAGAAGGAGGGCAAAAACAGAGAGCTGGCTGCCGTCACTGGCGGAGGGAATCCCGCGCTCTTCAAGACCTTCAAAGCGTGGGAGGAGAAGGTGCGAGTCATCATACATCCCGAGATCCTCGCCGGATTAGCAGGGGGAGTGGAGGCTGGTAAGTACAAACTAATGTATACCAGCACACCGCTATGTACTCACATGCACTACCACCATGCCACAGCTCCCAGGGACAAACACCCCCATGTCCAGCACACAATACACGACACACACATGCAACAGACACCACCACACACAGCCCAAACAGAACAACTGTAAGATGCGTGGGGACATGTGTACATTCAGCCAGCCACGTAACCACCAACAGGACCCCAAATATGCCAGAAGCGCCACAACGAGCACCCACCACACCCATGTGTCCGCCACAGCTGCACAAACCGACAAGTAACAGGTAAGTGGCAGGAACACAAAGTGCAGTGGGTGGGACGGTGGACAGCCCAAGTACAACACACACCAGGCCCCTAGTCCCACAGCACAGCAAGGAGGAGCATCCCCCACACCCCACAGCCACGTGTCAGCCACCGCAGTGCACAACGACAGCCGAAAGGCAGACATCACGGTCCACAGCAATCGGTGTCAGTGGGTGTCCAGCCACCCCCACGACCCACAACACCCCCCACCCCCACAGACCTGCAACATGGAGCACCCCCCGCTTAGAGCCATGTGGCATCCAGTACAGTGCACGCACGAACAACCTGCAGGTGGGAAACTGGACAGGGCTGGATTACTGGAGGCATGAGGACCGGCACACGACCAACACATGGGACATGTCACGTAGCAGACGGAAACGCAGCACCGCCCACCGTCACGAACAAGTGAACAATGTGCACACGGACATGAACAACAGACTCACACCCCACATGACCCATCACAGACATAGCAACACCCAAGGAGCCACGTCTGCATACACAAGCCACACTGAAAATAGTACCACACGGCAGCCACTGTGCAACTCATCACACACAACCGAAACACCATTGAAGTCCTGTCCATGTAGCCCCTACTGCCTGTCAACCACACACCCCACAACTATGCCTATGTAAGACAAACAACACTAGACGCAACAGAGCGGAACAACAGAAATGCACACGAACACCACTGAACCCATCAAACACACAGACACACCATGCACATACAACATACCATCCATCCCATCCGTCAGCCCCAGTCTCATGAAAGGCATGTCATCCGCACAGCTGCCACACATACAGCAGTCACGCTAAGATACATGCCCATGACCAACCATGTGCCAGAAGTCAATGAAGCGCACGACACACTGTGAGCAACAACACACAACATGGGCCACACCCCCCCACGAGCACTGCAGTGATGCACATGGCACAGGGCAGCACGCACACCAAGGAGATGGGACAACTGCAATACGTTGGCTTTCACACACAACCATCACTCACTCATAACGATGCGTCCAATGCCATGTCCAGTAATCACAACAGACAGCAAATATGCAGGCCATGTCAAGCATGCACACACCTCAAACCATGCACTGTCATGCTGCCACAACACATGTCACGTTCGGCACCTATGGCTCACAGCATGTACCCCAAAAGCATATTCCCTCCCAAATGCGAATCTGGGGCATGGCCCCCATGTTGCCATATGCGTTCCTAAGCGTTCCATTTGAACCCCAAAAGCATATTCCCTCCCAAATGCGAATCTGGGGCATGGCCCCCATGTTGCCATATGCGTTCCTAAGCGTTCCATTTGAACCCCAAAAGCATATTCCCTCCCAAATGCGAATCTGGGGCATGGCCCCCATGTTGCCATATGCGTTCCTAAGCGTTCCATTTGAACCCCAAAAGCAAAGTACAAACCAGACCCAGGATGGGCCAGGAGCCTGCATACACCAGAGTCACAATGAGTAGGGGCACAGCAACACACCCATCGGCATGGCCAATCCGTCCCATGCCACATGTGCACAGCACACAGTCCCATTGCCAAGCACACACAACTACAAATGCCACAGCCACACACACGCCTCCGGGAAACCCATGTACGAGATTGCACGAACTGCCAATGTCAGACGACAAATACATACTTCGCCAGGTGCAACACAATAACAAATCTCATTCTCTCCACAGGTGACGAACTGCCGGATGCTGGGGATGGAGACAGCAGCCAGCACAGCCAGCCCACAAGCCCCCAACGAGGACACACGGATGTGGAGGATCTCACCTCCTCTTCGGACACGGACCACCAAGCAGGCCCATCTGGTGTGGCAGGGCCCAGCCGCTCCCCAGGACCCCTCCTACCCACCAACCCATCATCCAGGGCTGCTGAACAGTCCCAGCCCCCTGCTGCCACTGTCGTTGCGGCCACACGCACGGTCATTGCGGCCACACCCACGGTCATTGCGGCCACTACCACTGCCGCAACCGCCACCATCGCCGCACCGACCACCACCGCCGCCACCACCACCACGTCTTCGCTGGCACCAGCCCCAGCGCAGGTGGTGGCCCGGCCGACTGGATCCACCCTGGGAGCCACAGCGAGGACCGTGGTGAGCAATGTGGCTAGTGGGCAGGCCGGTGGCAGCAGGACTGGTAGGAGGAGCAGGGTCAGGGAAACGCCAGCCTCCCCTGGGAGCCATGCCCTGCCTCAAATGGCCAGAGTCCTTGGGGCCTATGAGGAGGCCCAAGAACAATGGGTCAGGTCTGCTTCAGACACGCGGGAGGTGCTGGGGGTGCTGAGGTCCATGGACGCCCGTATAGGTCAACTCGTGGACCTCATGGGCCAGCTGGTGGTGGCGGTGAGGACACGGCCAGGGATGGCAGCTCCCCCTCCGCCACCACCTGCCGGGGCGCAGGGTCGAGCAGCAGTGTCCAGTTCCCCTGCGTCCACAGCCAGTGAGCACACCTCAACCACCAGCATGTCGCAAGCAGGCACCCCCCCTCGCAAACGTGGAAGGGGCCGCCCGAAGAGGAAACAGATCTCCCGGGAGGACTTCGCACGCTCCAGTCGCAAGTGAGGCAGCCAGCCAGCCTTCCGCCAGCCTTCCTTGACCAGCCACTGCATTGACTTGGACTATGATCCCACTCCACACAGCCATCTGGATGGCATGTGTGTGTTGGACTATGGACATAGAACCAGTGGGTACACCCTGAGCATCACGCAGCCATGACCGACAGCTCATTGTCACAGCACGCACCACTTTTGTCATCACCTTACACACAATCACATGTCACAGTTTGTAATAAATGCACCTTTTTCACTAACTGCTGTTTGTGCCCTGTGTTTTATTTGTACGGAATACAACGGCCACCTTGGGCGGAAAGGCACCTGATGCGTGGCATGGCAATGGAATCCGGAGGGCCTGTAGGGACCTAGGGGTGGGAGACAGAACAGGAGCACATTCAATGAGTGTGTCACACACCCATCACACAGTACATGTCAACAACTACAAGCAATGTACACACATCGCACGGAGCAATAGGGCACAATGCCACAGTCACCAACAGTGGCATACTACCCTGGCCATGGAGCGTTGACACACAGCACGTAGTGAACAAACGGCCACCCTGACACAGCACACACACACCTGCACAGATACAGCCACATCAGCCGTCGTACATGGACACTCACCGTCAAGTGAAGTAGCGGGCGATGAGCTGCTGCCGCACATTCCCAGCTTCCTCCTCTCCGCTGTCCTCCTCACTCGAGCTGTCCTGGTCTGCAGGCTGGGGCCCTGGTTGATCTCCGTCATCCACAATGAGGGGGATCTGCTTCCGAATGGCCAGATTGTGCAGCATGCAGCACGCCACCACTATCTGGCACACCTTCTGTGGGGAGTACGCCAGTGCACCCCCGGTGCGGTCCAGGCACCTGAACCTGGACTTGAGGAGGCCAAAGGTACGCTCGACCACACGTCTGGTCCTCCCATGTGCCTCATTGTATCGATCGTCTGCTGGGGTGCGAGGATTCCTCAATGGACTGAGCAGCCATGCCCCATTCGGGTACGCAGAGTCACCTGGGTGTGAGGGACACAGAGAACCGTTGCTATTCCAACTGGACAGGGGACAGCATCGCACAACCAGCACGCTACACCACTCCACATACTCACCGACAATACAGCCACGATCCTGTTGCAGATTGGCCATCAGCCGTGGCAAGATGCTGTTGCGCATTATGTGTGCGTCATGGGCCGAGCCTGGGAACTTTGCACACACGTGGGTGATCACCATGTCCGCAAGGCACACCACTTGCACATTCAGGGAGTGCGTGTGCTTCCTGTTGCGGTACAGGTGCTCAGTGGCCTGTGGTGGAACAAGGCCAACATGTGTGCAGTCAATGGCTCCAACGACGTGTGGGATTCTGCCATGGGCATAGAATGCACCCTTCACTGCCGCCAATTCACGAGCCCTGGGGAAGCGGATGTACCTGTTTCGGTACAGCATCATGGCTGCCAGTACATCCCTCAGCACCTTGCTGAACATGGGCTGGGACATCCCTCCTCCACTGCCCACTGTGTGCTGGAATGACCCAGTGGCGAAGAAATGCAGGGCAGCCATCACCTTAGCCGTGGGGGTGAATGCTGTTGGATACACCCTGCGGGGACGGAGATGGGGTTCTAACATGGCACACAGTCGATGCAGGGTTGGCCTGTCCAGCCGAAACTTCCTAATAACCTCTGTATCGTCCATGTCCACCAGCAATTGGTATGGGCGGTCAATGTTCGGTCTCCGCCTAGGGAAATTGCAGAGGACACATGTCAAAGCAACACAACACATAGCAATTTCGCATACACATCACTGACATGACTGAGCAAGCACATGAGCCACAGCCCAGCTGTCAAGCTGGGACGGCACGGCCACAATACACTTACACAGGTCTCCCAACAATGGCAATGGCTAGTGAGACATACCACTGCCATGTGCATGCACATGGGGATCTAGGCCCCAATGACTTGCGGGGCGTGCTGATGGGGACTGACTGCATATTCGTCAAGTGGCAACGCCACGGCAACATGAGTGTCTGCTGAGCATGGAACTGCTTCCGAGGCTGGATGAGTATGGCACACGACGACGACGATGTGGGCACAGGCTGAGCGGCCAATACAAGTGGGACCTGTGGCACGAGGGGATATGAGACAGTAGTAGGTGTCAGCACTGCACCCTATGTACAGCACTGTACGGATCACACCTCCCGAAACATTGACAGGTGTCCACATTGACAGCCCCATGCCAAGACGGCTGTGTGCTTGCAGTCACACGTCACAGGTGAGAGGTTACATTGCACGTGCCAGGTGGCAGACGTACATAGTGGGAGCTGGCATGTGTGTGCATGTGTCTCCTGTTCAGGATCCACCAGATGGGCGCTGACTCTGTACTGACCATTGGACACAGCATGTTCCGTGGAAGGCTTGTGTGTGTGGGATGGTGGCACTGGATGTGCCTCCGTTGGGTGGGGGGCCATGCACAGGGCGGGTACGTCGATGATTGCGCATTGTTGGTCACGGTGGGTGCACCAACTAAGATGTGTTGCCCTGTGTTCAATTCCTATGTCCGCATGATGATGGACTGTGGATGTGGGCAGACTACACATTGGTCGATGTGCTGTCTATATGCATGTGCCTTCACACCAGGCACAGCTGCCGCTGCACATGTGACCCCTGCTGGACTCGCTGCTGGGTCTGTGGAGCTGATGCACCTTCTGTGCGTGGGGCGGACAGCTCTCCTCACTTCCCTCATTGCGCATGTCATGTCTTTGCCGCAGGTGACATGGATCATGGAGGGCCCACATGTACGCGTGGGTAGGCTACACATGATTGTTCACTGGTCGCCACCCCCAGTCAGTGTTTCGAATGGGAAGGTTGTCGTGCTGGTGGTATGTTCGATGTGGCGGATGGGCGGGCCTAGGTGCGGGCTTACATTCCGGACATGGGGGGTAGTTGGATTGGCGACTAGTTGCAGTACACACGGGACACGTCTCTTCCTTTCCACATCTGGGTCATCCCTTGTACTAACTGACAGTGATACAGTCATCTTCGCCCCAGCCCTCATGTCCTCCCCTCGCCCCCCAATATGCATGCTCACCTGCGAGGCTAGCGCTTGCACAGGCAGCCCCAAGCTCGCACCAGAGAGGGCAAGGAGTGTATGTGTGGGTCCAGTTGCACGAGTGGGCTGTCTCAGGGTATGATGTGTGGCGGGACGCCGTCCACCTGCGTGGTGCCCCAAATGGAGACCCGGCCTGCATGGACTATGCATCACAGTCTTCGCCTTCCGGATCCGCCACCTGCGACACCCAGTGGCTGTGGCTGCCCTTGCGGCCAGGCCACGTCCGTCTGTGGCTGATGGCCCACACATTCACTCTTTGGCCTCTCTGGGGAGGGCTCAGGGGTGGTGGCGCACGCGCTTGCACTTAGTCGCAATGGCATGTGGCGTGGTTGGTATGATGGGCAATGGATGGGATGGTGCGAGCCACCTCCCGTGACGTCAGTGCTGCTCGTGCTGTGGTGCGTCCCCCCTACACTTCCATTTGACTTTTTGCCATGCTAGACGTTGAGGTTCTATTGCCTGCGTGATATGACCAGGAGGAGCGCGAGGAGACCTCTCACACACCATGCTCCACTGCCATCCCGTGCCCTGTATCGCCTGTGCGGATTGACTATGTTGGGGTTACACCTGGTCGACTGGGGCTGTGTGTGCCTTGTCAAGGGGCATGGCGGGCGCACAACAGGATCCAGCTTGTCCACAGAGGGTGGGCTGAGGTGCGCCTGGTACCGCTTTGTACGTGTGCCCGGCTGCTGTGCACACACGTGTTCACTCCCCCCCCGACAGGTGTCCTCTCACGATGCCCAGGGAAGCGGTGGTGTACTGTTCATGACCCCTCCCAACACGGCGTGCTCCAACTTGGCATGTGCGCATCTACCCGTCGCACCCACCCACCTGAGCACTGCGTCCATACGACTTCACACGACACATGTGTGTCTTCCACAGTAGTGCTACTCATTTGCGTTGACATCCAATACCAGTGGACTACATGGTCATGTCACGACTGCCGTGTACTTCACATACTCTCATCCTCTCTCATTCGTACTTGTGAAATGAGTCAGCGGAGACAGTTTTGGTTTCAAACATTATATTGAGTCTTCTGTCCTCTGTGATGCAGTATAGTGGACACTACTGGCAGCGGAATACATGTTGAGGATATACTGAGCATGATTGCAAATGGGATAGGGTGTGGGGTTACATGTGATTGGCTGTTGCATGTGGGATGTGGGCTTCAGAGTGACATCTGCTTGGCCAAGGCTGTGCTAATGTACATTTACGTATAGCTGCGGAGCTGCGGACTTTGACACAGACGGTATACATGTAGCCTACCAGACCGCTTGGCATCATGGGCACAGTCCATCTCAGTTCCATGTGACAGGTTTGCTGCGGTTGTTCCTCATGCACGCGTGCATGTGAGATGACATCAGGGCATGGGCTTGCGTGCATGCAGCGGCGTGCCACTTGTTGTTGCACTGTGGTGGTTACTGGACATGTCACAGTCACTGGGGTCGTGTTGTTGTTGTATGCACTTGTCGTCCATGCAAAGGTCCTGGTATGGGATTCCCGGGGCGGGGGTGGGAGGGGTGCAGCACCCACAGACTCCAGGCGACCTATTCATGTCCACTGAGCGGTGTGTGTGTCCATGTGCGCTGGATCCATGTCGTGTCCTGGTTGTTCGTGCAGTTCCGTCCATGTGGGTGCGATACACAGAGCCCATGCCACTGCCTCCCACGATGCATGCGGTGTTCCTGGATGTGATGGGGAACAGTGTGCATGTCCCGGTCATATCCGATGTCATGGCGATGTCGTTGATGGTGTGGTTACAGTTGCCGGTCGTTTGGTATGGCTGTTGTGGTGGTGACTGGCCAGTCCGTGCGGAAGCTAAGCATGGGTGCGGGGTTGGACATCATAGGTCACTCGGGGAACCTGCGTTGTGGTCCGACGTATTTACAGGTTGTCAGGTATGCGATGCCGTCCAGCAGGGCTTCCATGTCATTGGTGGTGTACATGTTTGCCAGCCAATGAAGCGGATGGTGGCTGTCAAGGTGTTGTTCGTAGGTTGTCCCTTGGAGGACCATGATGGGGCATGCTGGGTGACATTCGATGTAGCTGTTATCGATGATCCGTCGTGTGGAGGCACAGTGGTCCCATTTCAGTGCGGGTGCGATGTTGGCCACATACGCCATGCCCCCATAGGCAGAGCAGGCCCTGTCGTGTGCGTCCAGAGGGAGGAGTAGTGGTAGCAGGTCCGCCTTCAGACATGCCGGGTTGGAGAGGCATATCTCGACGGGATGCTGGTAGGGACACCTCCGACAGTAGAAGACGGGCATGACGCAGCTGAACAATGTGATGCGGTAAGTCAGTCGGTAACTTACGTTCAGCAGGGACAGGAGATCGCATCCCAATGTATGGCACAGGTTGGTTTTGTACAGCTTGAGCTGTTCGGCGTAGTTGGGTAGGTGTGTTGCGGTTGCCATTTCGCAGCGGTTCGTTGAGGTGGCGTGCTCCGGCTGTGTGTGCAGTCTGCAATGTGCACGCTCCGGGGTTGCTGTGAGCTCTGTGTAGTCGTAGGGAGACAGGACTTGTGTTCTGTTGGCTTGTTTGGAGGACACGGGCCCTCTTCCCACATGCTTCTCAGACAGTTCAAGGTCAGTGCTGTGTGACTCCTTCCAATTAACTTGCATGTGGCCGACATGGGGGAGTGTTTTCTTCTTTCTTCCCCGTCCGTTGTGTGCTTCTGTGATATGCGCTATCTGCCGTGTGGTCGGTCTCCTCGGCATGCCTGTGTTGGTCTATTCTTGGACAATGGCTGTATTCACCGGCTTCTGTCGTAGGGCTGTGGTTTCGGAGTTGGAATGGAAGGTCATTCAGTGCTGTCTGCTCTCCCTTGTGTGGGCGGCAGGCTGCCTTTCCGCTCTGCGTTGGGCCTTGTGTGTGGATGTTATTCTTGGGCCACCTGTTGTCGGTCCCCGGGCTCTTTGGTGTTCCGTTTTATATGTCTTGTTCATATGTGCAGGGTGGTATGGGTGTTTCTGTGTGGTACTGGCGTTCCTCTTCCCGAAGGGGCCCTGCTTCTCCTAGTTGGTGTTGCCGCCGCTGTGTGCTACGCCATGTTTGTTACACTGGGGTGTGTCCTGCTGTTGCGTGTCTTCACTGACATGTGTGCGTCGGTTGTGTGGCGTTGGGTGTTGTCCGTGAATTGGGCGTTGGGGACATGTCTGTGGCCGGCCTGTCACGTGTCATGTGCGTTCGGGGTGGGGCTGATGTGTGTGCTGCTTGGTTGTGTCCCTGTGTCTGTGTGCGACGCATGCATGGCGCTGCGGTTGGCCTCTGCGTTGTGCGCATGTGTGGCGGCGTCATCGGCGCTTTGGGGCCGTGACGGGGTGGTTGGTTCCTAGTCCCAGGTGGTGTGTACACATGTGTTCTGCGATGTTACGATTTGGCCTGTGTGTCATATGTGGATGCGATGGTGGATGTGTTGTGTACACGCGCTGGTGGGGGGTTGTCCGCTTTTTCCGCCCTTGCACTGTGTGCGCTGTTTGCGTGCACTTGTTGTGTGTGTGCCTACCTGCGTCTCCGCGGTACGTTGCGTCCTTGGTGGTGCATCAGCAGGAGCATGGGGACGGCCTGCAGTGCTGGATTCATGCTCGGGGTGCCGCTTCTTTGTTGTCCGTGCTCTGCGTCCGTGTTACCGCCTCTCTTTCACGTGCGGTGTCTCTTAGCCGTGGGAGCCGTTTGTTTGCAGCATCGTAATTTATGCGCCGGGCGGGACGTGTTTCATCGGACGGTGTGTGTCAGTTGTGCTGCGCCGCTACGTGTGCGGGCGCACTTTGATGGCGGACGGTGTTGCTGGCTTGCCGGCGGTGTTTGGCCTGCTTTTCGCATCGTAATTGGGCGGGCGTGTGGACTGCTGCGTGCCGGCGGTAACTGGTGCTTTTTGCATCCGCCAGCACGGCGGTTGTGCTTCCGCCCGCCATCGTAATGGGCCCCTAAGATCGGTCTCGGCCAAATTTGTGACTATCCCTAAATTCAAACGCGTGGCTTGGGGTGGCTGCAGCTTTTTGTTGGAGCTTCCACTGCGTGAACAATCTTCCACTCTCTATCAAATGATATACTGACCTTCAGGAAAGCCCTCAAGACCTGATTATATAACACAGCTTAACTCTTCATTTTTTTGCACTCTGTAGCCAGCACCAAGACGCCCTCGGGTATTTGTGCGCTAAACAAATACATTTAACATAACATATGATTTTACAGGCCCATGTGCAAATACATCCCAGTACATTCTCATTGGTCCCTAGGCAAGTACAGGTTTGAACCAACTTACCAGGTTGAAGGGTAGAACCGGAAAGGCTGTGTCTCATGCATCTCCCATCATTTACCTGGGTAACAATCAGTCCTACCAGAGACTGTCAGTAAAACATTTTAAGTAGATGTGGGTTACTGGAATACCTTTTTCCAAAGGATGCATGCACACAGGAAATCCAGACGCTTATTTTAAAAGGGTTTGTAAATATGTTAAAAAACGGTTTTAGTAAATAATGTTTTAAAAAGTGTGAATGCAGATATAAGCATCATGGTAAGGAAAATAAAGACAAAATATGAAAATATATTGACAATTGCCAACATAGTAGTATAATAGAAGGCAATTTTTTTATGGAATCAATGATGGAATTCCTTCTTCTATAGCCCTTACTAATGTCCCCAAGAGAACCGACATCTTGCCAAAAATAGGAGCTTCCTAATGAATCGCAGCACACACCTGCTCATATTTCAGTGTTTTCAGTCTTCAGCTTGCTCAGAGAAGCAAGGCCAAACTTAGGGGCTGATTACGATGGTGGAGAGACTGCCACGGACAGGCTGTCGGTGGCGGTCCCTCCGCCATCGTAATGCAGTTTTCCTCCTGCCATATTACAATGGCGGGCGGAGTGTGGTGGTCGGAAAGACCTACTGCCACGGTCCAGAGGGGTGGATTCAATCTGACCGCCCGTCGGAACGACCGCTAGTCCCTGCATTGTGGCGGTGATTATGATATCCCTTTCCGTCTGTCGGTAAGGGATTTGGGGGCCTGTAGCGGGCCCCCCTTTATCCCTGGGGCTGGGACATGTGCCCTGGGGGGCACGTATGGTGCCCCCCTACATATTCCAGCTCCATGTGGCAGGCACCACATGGTGCCTGCCACGTAGTGCAGGGATATGTAACCTGTCTTTGTTTTGTACTGCGGCGGGTGCTGCAGACCGCAGCACCAGCCACAATACAAAACATAGGCAATGCGACCGCCTCGGTGGCGGTCGCATCATAATGCGTACTGTGGGACTGCCACCTTGTAGGCAAGCGGTCCCAAATAGGAAACGATGGCGGATGGACTGAAGTCCGTCCGCCATCGTAATCAGCCCCTTAGTTTATGTTATGTTGCTGAACTTCCCAGAGGCAGATATCTAGTGCCAGAAAACACCAGTGTTCAACCTTGATGCAGACTGGTCGCTCGGACTTTATATACTATTCCGGAGTATTATCATGAGAAAAATTATCCTTGTAGTTGGTGATGTGAGGTTAGAATAGAAACGTGTGGAATTTCTTGCACATTTGCCGAAGACTTCTATATTTCTCTCTAAAAATTCACAATACAAGGACTTTTTGATACACTAGCGACCGATAAGAAAATATTGTTATATTATGAGCATGTTGTAAATGAAATGATTCAAATGATCAACAAAATCAGGCATTATAAAGTATACGTAAATAATAATAAGAACACACATAAATGTATGCTTTGAGGGAGCTCTAAAGAAGAAATAAGGACAGGCACATGGCAGTTCAGCAAACAAACCTGAAAAAAAGCCCTAAATTTACGAGTTATGATCTGCAACGGACAATGCATACCATAATGCATGCTCCCACCGTGTTTTGCTATTTGTGGAAATGTTTTTACATGCTTTCAGCTAAAGGCTGTGCTGAATGTGACAGGAGGCGTGTGTTAGGGTCTGCATTGTATGTTGCTTACTTACAGGCTAATTTTTGGGTTTTTGTTTTGTTGAACCACAATTGATCTTTATTTGTTTTGTACTGAATTCTGATGTACCTCATTCACCTGCCATGTACCCATTCTGAGTTGAGACCACTTGCAGCCAAGTTCTATGCCGACCCGTTTTGGCTGTATACAGTGGAGGTTGGTCGTAGGGCCTGTCTGCCCTTGCACAGCTTACTTTGCTAGATGCCAGATGTCATGCAGATTCAGCAAACAGCACCAATGTTATTTGCGAAGAAAACTTTGACTGCCCCCTATTTATCTCTGCCCCCTTGATGGGTCTCCTCAAAATTTGACATAATGGAAAGCTAAACCTTTTAAATGTCAGCCACATTTTGTGTGGATTCATCAAACATTTGCAAATTTATTAGCAAAGGAACACTTCTTTGACCCCCCACCAAATGGGACTACATGAGAAAGCTAAGAGTAGGATGCATGCTAAGTCAAATTTCATGAAGATCCATCAAACTTTGCCAAAAACATTATTATATCAAAAATGTTTTGGCCTCCTTTTTTCCCCCCACATCCCTGTTGGATATGCACGAAATGTGAAATACGGGGACTGGACATAACTTGCTAACAGCCTGGCACATTTAATACAGGTTCATCAAAGAGCACTGGGGTTATAAGCAAATGGATATTTTATAGACCCCCTCAACTTTAACCCCTCCCTTGATGGAATGGCACACAATTTGACATATCAATAGAAAATTAATTCTTTCAATCTTCTCTCTAATTTTGTGCAACATTCATAGGGCCTCATTTCTGAGGACCCTTGATGCACTTTTGCGCTGCTGGAACGTCACTTTTTTTTACGTTCCGGTAGCGCAATGTGCCACAGAATTACAAGGCCATGCAAAGCCACTTTACATGGCTTTTCATGGCCATGTACTATGTGCCACTTTCACGCAGAACACTGCGTGAAAAGGGCGTTCTATGGGTGTTGCTGTGGGTGTTCCCATGCCACACCCATGGAATCTGAAGCATTTCCAGATATATGAGAAATTGAAAACCTAGGATTGCGACAGAATCTAACGCCACCCTAGGGATGGCGTTAGGCAGGCTCAACAAGGAGGCATTTTTAATTTCTCCTTGTTTTTTCCTTTTTCTATGTGCGCTGCAGCACACATAGACAGAGGAAATCGCCTGAAGTGATTGATTTTGCGGAGGAAGGAGTCCATTTCTGCGCAAAATCAATCAGCCCCGCAACGCAGGCACCCTTTCCCCATGGTGCAAGGGTGCCTGCGTTTGCGCATGGCAGCCCATTTTGCGCCAGTGCAGGGGAAAAGGGCAGGAATGCGCTGTATCTTGTAGATACAGATCTTTTTCTTTGGACGCAGGGCAGCGCAGCAATATTCCTTGCGCCGTTGCCCTGCGCCAAAACCTTATAAATGAGGCCCTAAGTGTCTAACAAATTTCATGCATATTCATCAAACCGTGTCAAGGTTATAAGCAAATCAACCAATGGTTATTCAACTGACTAGATATAGAAATGTATTAACCCTTTCAGGTCCATGCAGCACCTGTTCTAAATGTTAATATTTCAAAAACAACTGCATGGAATTACACAAACATAAGCACACTTTCTGAGGAAAGTTCTACATTCTTTTCAAGTTTGGTATAAATCCATTTCGTGGTTTTGGCTGTATGTGTGAGAACATTTTCTATGAGAACTAAAATGGGACAACACATCTTTTTTTACGCTCCCTCTTAACTTTTTTCCAACCTGCACGAAATTTGGCATGCTGGACCTTATCTGACCATGCTGAGCGAGTGCCAAATATGCTGCAACTTCACTGATGGGGAAAAAAGTTATATGCAAATGAAAATATGCCTTTTCAGTGGAAAGTGCAGAAAAACCACAGTTACACAGTGGTGGCTGCCACTGTGTAATATATCACTATATATACATACATATGGCCTACCATCAGGTTCATTGCCCAACCCCCTGTAGATGGCTAAATCTGGGGTCACAATGCAGAAAAGGCAGATTTCCTAAACCAAAGTTTCTGGAACATTCGCAGACTATCAGTCCAGATATCCAGATATCTTTTGCTTTTTTATCTTTTCAAACCCAAAATGACACTTAATTGTAATGCTAATTTTTGAATGGAATTATACCAACTCAAGCAAATGCACTTCCTTGAGAAAAGTTCTACTTCCGTGGTGTAATTCTATACCATTTTTTCTTTAATAGAGAGGACTGATTTACAAATTGCATTTTGTGGTACACACTCCATTAGTGATACTCACGTACAACAAAATGCAATTAACAAACCCACTGCCGGAGACCTCCAACTCTCCTATATTTTCTGTGTGGACATCTCCGACATAGTGGCACATATCCTTTCACATTTAGGTGTATGTTCTAGTAGTAAATGTGAGAGGGAACAGGGAAGTAGTGCGAAATTAGGAAATATTACTACTAAATGGAAGAGGTTTAGGGAAATTAAGGGATTAGAGAGGGACATGGGATTACTAACACACACCCACCAAAGAGTAAGATCATTGCTGGTGGGGGCGGAGCTTGCTCGCGACGAAGATGTCCGCTTGAGCAGATAGCTCCACGTTACCATCGCACAATTCATTAATTATCTGGCATCTCCATGATCAATACGGCTTACCTGGAGCCGATCCCGGTTCTGGTGAGGCTTGGGTGTGCAACGAGCTGCCTCCGATTCCTGTACTCCCCCGAACGGCTGAGCAGGCAACCTCTGCCGGTGAACGGCCTGCATGCGGCCGCGATCCCTGAGCTGGCGTGACGAGGTGAGGCGGCCCGGCGCCCTGCGGCTACGCTGTGTTAAGCGCTCCTGGGATTGTGGTGAGAGCCGGGTAGCCGGCCGGTGCTGGTGATGACTGCGGGGTGCCAGTCCCCTTGAACTGTGAAGCGACTGCTGCAGCCCGTGGCTTATGGGGCTGAGGAGCGTGAGAGGCCCAGACGCGCTGGCCGGGGAGACCACTGCGAGACTACCACCGGGAGCCGGTGAGGGCAGAGGCACCCTAACGCGACGACAACGTGGCGACGCGGCATGCCTGCTGCGATCCCCTGAGACGCCATCCAGACGAGAGTAGGCAGCCTACGTTTCCGAGGAGTGGAGGGCTGAACAACGGGCCTCTGAACATTGTGCGGTGCGGTGGGCGAGGTCCGCCATCTTGGAGCCTGAGGGAGCGGGGGTCTCCTGCTGAATAGCTTGGTTCCTACGGCACACCAGAGCCACTGCTGCCTGGCGGTGGTGTTTACCTTGAAAAGAGCGTGGGGTACCATGCTCTCCACTACTCCTGCAGCCCCAGGTGACAAGAGTGATAGAGCGAACGCCTGGAGGGGTCCTGATAATTAAACAGAGCAGGAGGTGAGCCTGCTGGGCCGCGACGCCATCTTGAGTGGAGATAAGCGGGCTGGTGCTCTCTGTGGTGGCGCCTGACGATGCCAACTGCGGAGCTGCCTCTGATGGCACCACCAGGTAGGCGCCACTGAATGTCAGCCGCACTGTACCCCCTGCTGCGTGCCACTGTATAAGGAGTGAACGCGGGACGCTTTCTCCCCGGAGTGAGCCACGGGGCAGTATCACCTGCGGCGAAGACTACTTGAAGGTGCCCTTTGAAGCGGGGTTTCTGCCCCTGGCAAGCTGAGGCAGGCAAACTCCCTGCGTGGCTGAAGAGAGGCGAACGCTTCAACAGCGTCATCGGTTTGGTGCCCTGAGGCGGCTCCTCTAAGGAGGGACGAGACTACGGATCCACCGAGCTAGGGTCTTGCTCTGGTCGTTCTTTGGGGCAGTGATCACTGGAGGATCCCCTACATATTCCCAGGAGTAAGCTGCGTGGCAGTGGATGCAGATCTGGGTGCTTGGTGATCTTGGACCTCAATTAACACTGCGGGCCTGCCGAGATGGGTAGAGTGGACAAGACTCAGCCGAAACTATCAATCACAGGAAATCTAAGGTGCGAGACACTACTACTGATGACGAGGACCCTGTGCAGGAGCTGCCCCAGGAGGAAGCGGACGGTGACATCCGCACCATGCTGGCTGCAATGGAAAAAGGCTTGCAGAGCAGCCTATCTGTTCTGGGCACTAAGATAGACTCCCTCTCATACCGGATGGACAGAATGTCCGAGAGAATGGACAAGCATGCAGAAAGGTTGGATATGACGGAGCGCTGAGTCACGGAGGTAGAGGAAGCACAGACGACGTTGGACGCCGAACATAAGCAACTGGGAAGCGTGATGCAGGCTTTACAGGATAAGACCGAGGATCTTGAAGTGCGTTCCCATCGCAACAACCTCAGGATCACGGGCCTTCCGGAGTCGAGCCAGACTGGCAATATGGAAAAATTTGTCGAGAAATTATTAGTAACGCTACTCGGAAGCGAAACGTTTTCTCCCATATTTGTGGTGGAGAGGGCACACCGCTCCCTGGGCCCCCGCACAGCCCCTGGTGCTCCCCCAAGACCGATAATCGCGAAGTTGCTGAACTACAGCGACAGAGATTCGGCATTGAAGGTGTCCAGGGATAAACAGATATTGCAGTATGAAGGATCCAATAAATCCTTGTACCCAGACTTCACGATTAGAGTCCAGGAGGCGCGCAGACAGTTTGCTCCACTGAAGAGGCAATTAAGAGAGCACAACATCGACTATGCCATGCTGTACCCGGCTAGACTCCGTGTCAATCGGCAGGGCCATTCGCGAATCTTCAGTGATCCAAAAGCCCTACAGAAAGCCCTGAAGGAATGGTCTAAAGAAAAGCGTCGCAGCCCTGAGCGGGGCTCCTTGGAGGGAGCGGTTGGTGGACGATTAGACGAACAGGACTGAACTCTGGCCTACACTAACTGCAGATAAGATCGCTACTTCTGGGGTGGTTCGGGGGGCCAACCATGAAAATGCTTGGGGTTGCAAAGATTGAGCCTGTTTGACTGAGTGATTGATAATTGAAGGGCAATGTGGGATCGATTGTGACATTGTATAAGCAGCGTAGGAGTTGGCCCTTGGTGAGGGCTCCGTTACGAGGGGTTTATTGGACTTAATAGATATGATGCTGTGGGGGGGTTGGGGATTCCCCTTTTTTTTTTGCAGATGCACTATATTGGTTTGATGGTGAGCGGAGAGGATACCTAATTAGGTTTAGAAGTTCTAGCTTGCTAGGCGAGCAACATCCGCCCACGAGTGAAGCACACAACTGGGGAATTGCTCAGTGGGGGGGGTGGATCTCTTGGTTTACTGTTAAGTTGTTTTCAATTGTTGATTTTTCAGATGGAACAAGGGGACTAATTGGTAATAACTCGCCGAGGCACTGTTGGGGACAGCCTGGCGTGGGTGGGGGGCGGGAGGGAATGGAGACTCGGACGACGTGACAATTTTCCTGATCAACACATTATCACGCAAAAAAGAGAAAAAAAAAAAAAGAAAGTAAGATCATTGCTATTCACAAACTACTTTCTAAAAGAAACTATAGCTCAAACAGTGCCAAAACAAGTGCAAATTTACTCCAGCTCAGCCTTGGAGTAATTCAAGTACCGCACATGGCCGGCCACTGAAAGTGCATCACACTCCCATAGAAATAAGGGAGTCAGTGAAGTAAAATAACATCACATAGGAAATTATGTTAAAGAGAATAGTTTGATATTAAAATGTTATATATATATTTATATATATATATTTACATATGATCAAGGCCCCTCGGGGCTGAAACGCGTAATGGCTGTTATTTGTTAATGGAAAATAAAGGAAATTTTACCAGTACTGAATTGATGGTCCGTGCTCCAGTCCTTGTGGAATTTCGGCAAGCGGTGGGTACTCCCGATATATATATATATATATATCTCCACTCTACACGTACAGACTCCACGCACAAGTTCTTGCTGCAGATCAATTCTTTATTCTGTCGTCATAACGCGTTTCGGCTTATAAACAAGCCATGGTCACATAGCGAGCGCCGCCATTACTAGCATACATATAATGTCCAGCAACATCATGTGATTGCGTGCCACAATTGAAAGTAAAAAACATACCGCACAACGTGTACGTTTTCTACCATTACCTTAGTATTCACCATTCGTTTAGAATTGCTTTTTTCCTTTTCGAATGTTCTTTTCTATGCGCACACTTTTGTTAATAAAATTCATTCATTTACATGAATTAAATCCATTTTGCTGACAAATCAAATTTAAATAATTTAAATGACAAAAATTCAGAAAATTGTAAGAAATCTTGCACAAGCTTATAAAGCGATTTAACAATTAATTTACATATGTAAAATTAATTGTTGTCCTTCAATTGTATCTTCGAATTGATTTGTTCGCAATTGTTCCCCAGTGGGCTTGTACCCTGTGCGAAATCTTTTATCAAATTTGTAATTCAATTGAAATCATCCCGAACATTGGAAAGGATTACTATGAGGTCATTGCTCTTCATGACGATGTGACAAGATAGTTCAGTATAATGTAGCGGCTAACCTGAAAAAAGCCAAAATCAATTTTGAGAAGAGAGAGATATACATCTTCTATAAATTAATAAAATAAAAATAAAAAGCCATTAGTGACTGATTGGAGGACATTCTCAATACTGTGTTTTTTTTTCCTTTTTACTTTTTCACATATGTGAATGCAATTCTTCATCCATGTTTAAACCTGTTGGGGCCTTGTTGTTAAATCTCAAAATGTAACTAGATTCTAGTTTTCGTAAAATCCTTTCTCGATCACCTCCTCTGACTGAACTAGGTACCCTGTCAATCACAAAGTAGCTCATGAGTTTATCTTCATTATTGTGTGTGGTTGAAAAATGTCAAGCTACTGCATAAGAGCTTTCCTGATTTTTTATGGCTCTTATGTGTTGCAATATGCGCTTGTGTACTGGGAGTTTGGTGCTACCTATGTACCAGAGTCCACATGGACATTCCAGAACATAGATAGCATGGTCAGTTTTGCAATTTAAGGCTTCTTTGATTTTGTGTGTCCAAGGCTCCAAAGGTGTTGTATATTGTGTCTTGCTGGTGCCGTAATCACATGCCTTGCATTTGTTGCAGTTGCGGAAGTCTTGACTAGCCCTCAGCCAATTGCCTGCATCTGGTTCTGTTAGAGTGTTTCTTACTAGGCCGTCTTTCTTAGACCTCACTCTTCTGTAGGCTATACCTAATTTTCTCTGTACCTGTTTGCCAATGATTGGATCATTGCACACTAAATGCCAGAATTTATTAAGCACCTTGCGGATAGTGTCATGTTGTGCGCTAAAATGAGTAATAAATCTCAATTTGGAGCTCTTCTGATTTGTGTCTTGCGAGTTTTAAATAGTACTGTTTCTTGCTTGAGGTTGCTTGTCTTATGTATTGCTCTATCAATTACTTCTTCAGAATACCCACATTCTTTGAATCTCCCAGACATTTCTTCTACAGCTCTTTTGAACTCTACATCATCACTGCAATTTCTTCATAATCTCAATGCCTCACCATAAGTTATACTAGCTTTTAAACTGTTTGGGTGAAAAATGTTACCATGTAGCTCCATGTTGCTGGCTGTGGGTATTCTGTATATTTTAGAGTGTAATTTGCCTCCCTTTTCAAAGATTAATAGACCAAGGAAGACTACTTCTTTACTGCTGATTGTGCTTGTGAAAGGAAGGTTCAATTGATTGTTATTGATGTCTTGAACACATTTTAGAGCACTCTCCTCAGAGCCCTTCCAAATTATAAATTTGATTACAAAACCTCGACCACAAAACCACATTATCATTCCAGTTCTCATGAAATTCTTGCCCAAGCACTTGCTCCTCCCACCAGCCCATATGCAAATTAGCATAACTGGGGCAAAGCAGGTGCCCAAGGCTGTACCCCTCATCTATTTTTCAATCAAATAGTTGTTTTCAAGACACGTCTTGACCATGTTGGTAAGGTCAGAAAAGCAAGTGGCCTCATTCCGAGAAAGTGTTCTAATGCCCTTAGGCCATTCTTGTGGCTAATGCTGGTGTAAAGCGACGGTACATCCATAGATAGTAATAGATAGTTTTTTTCCCCAGGATATATCAAAAATCAATTTAAAAAAATCGCCTGTACCCTGGATGTAGGATGGTAATTGTTTTACATGTTCTTGTAGCAAATAGTCCACATATTTTGAGGTGCTTTCCATTAGACTCCCTCTGTCAGAAATTATCGTACGACCAGGTGGTTTGGTAGGATTTTTATGTTTTTTCGGGATAAGATACATGACCGGTGTTATCGGATGATCATTTCTCAAAAAATTGTATTTATCTTGTGATAGCAGTCCCATGCCATGCGACTCTTTAAGTTTATTCAGAAAGAGATCTTGTGGACGTTTCACCTTCTGAGCATTTACTTTGCTGTAGCAATTGGTGTCATTTAATTGCAACATTGCTTCTTCGATGTACTGTTGTCTGGGCCATAAAACTACATTGCCGCCTTTGTCTGCACTGCACACCACCACATTGGCGTCTTTTTGTAACTTTTTCACCAATTTATCATAGGCTCTTGTTTTTGAGTTTTGATTCGTTCCTTTGTCATGTGTGGCTCTTTATAGTTTTTTTAATTCTTCTGTGATCAAATCTGAAAATATGTCCAGATTGTCCATAGGTAAATTTGGTATAAATGTTGAAGGAGGTTTAAATGGGCTGACTGCCTCTTCATCCACTTGTAGACCCATGTTGGAAATAAACTCTTCCTCTGAAATACTGTCACTTGTTCCTTCTGTCTTGAATTCTAATCTTCTCAAATCCAACAAGATTTGCATGTCTGATATTGTTAAATTAGTTTCTGCCATAGCTGTTGTCGTTGCTGCTGGTGATCTCCATCTCACTTGTGTGGCGTAGTATTTTTGTGGCTTGAGTTTCCTTAAGAATTTGTATAAATCGACCCTGGTTGTAACATATTTGAATTCTTTTTCTGGACAATATGACAAACCTAAATTGAGTATTTGAATTTCTTGCTCGTTCAAATTGATGTTCGAGAGATTCACTATTGATGGGCCCTGGCTTGTTGCTTGCGGTTGAATTTGCGTTTTTATTTTTGTTGTTGTGGAGCGTTTGTTGCGGTGCCTTCTTCTGTTCCTGTTTTTCTTTCTGGATTTTTCAATCTTGGTCTTAAATTTTGGAGTCTTTCGTGCATAACAAATTGAGTTTGTCCACTACAGACGGCACATCTTGTCTCATCTCTGGTTCATCTTGATCAGTTTCGACTTCTGAAATGACTATAGAGCTTGTTGCTGGTGCCGATACTGACTCATTTTGTTTTTGTTTTTGTTCCTGTCTTTGTCTATTGCTCTCCGATAGTCTCTGACGCCTGATGGTATCAAGCCTGCGAGCGAGCAAACGTGAAGATCTACCCCCTCTCATAATCATTCTTGAAGCGCTTGAATTTCTGCGCCTTGCGATTCACTATAATGCTCTCTTGTTTGTCAATGCGAGCTTTCAACTCTTCTTTGAAAGTGTTTATTTTCTCCTGCTCCGGTGTATATATATATATATATATATATATATATATATATATATATAGCAGTTCCTCGCTTTCATCTGTTGCTCCTTCAAACATACGAGAGTGGACCCAGGTATTGTGCATATTTTCTTGCCATTACGCGTTTCGGCAGTTGCCTGCCTTGATCACATGATATATATATAGATATGTTATGTTATTAATTTTGTAGAGCGCATAGCTGCCCCAGCAAAGGGGCGTCCCAGCGCTGATCTCAAACCGACATAGGGGCAGGCATATTGACGAGAAGAGGAGCGGATTTATAGCTTTACGGAATGACGCGTGATTTTGGATACTTCTGATGCTTCCAAGGAGGGAATTCCAAAGTTTAGGAGCAAGAACACAAAAGGAGCGCCCTCCTGCCCTTGCTCTCTTTACCCGAGGGACAACCGCCAGGTGCTGACTAATAGAGCACAGCTGGCGGGTGGGTGTGTAGGGCATGAGAAGATTAGCTAAAATGTCGGGGGATTGGGAATTCATAATTCTATGGGCGATACAAAGGGCTTTGAAATTGATATGTTTCTCCACCAGAAGCCAATGTAATCTACTGATGGAATTAGAAATAGAGCAGGTTCTCAGCAGACCGAGGAGCATCCAAACGGCAGCGTTTTGTGCCCTTTGTAGGTGGTGTATCTCTGCTCTATTGGCCCCTAGGTACAGGGAGCTTGCATAATCCAGCCTAGATAGTAGCGTGGCCTGGATAATAACCTGACGGGTGTTAGCATCGAAAAAACCCAGCAGGGGTTTAAGGCTGCGTAAGAGCCCAAAGCAGACTCCGGCTACCGCTTTTGTTTGAGCCTGAAAGGTTAGTGCAGAGTCGACCCATACGCCAAGATTTTTAACTGTCTGTTTGGGGGCAAGCAGGAGGCCAAGGGTGGATGGCCACCAGTGCTCACTCCACAGATGAGTATTTTTACCCACCAGCAGGATCTCAGATTTGCTGGCATTCAGTTGAAGACAGTTAGAAGTCATCCAATCTGCAATAGCTGTTAAATCATCTTTAAATTTGAGCACATCCTGTGCGGAGTTGTCAGATAACGCAACCACTAACTGTGTGTCATCCGCATAGGAGACCACAGTTAGGCCCCTGTCATTAGCGAATGCTGCCAGGGGTTGAATATAGATGTTAAATAGAGTAGGGCTCAAGGCAGAGCCCTGGGGAACCCCTTGGTGCACAGCGTGCGTCTGAGAACAAAAGGGGGGGGACAAACACTTGGAAGGATCTCTCAGATAGAAAGGAAATAAACCAACCCAGGGCCAAGCCACCGATGCCGATATCTTCCAAGCGCTGCAGAAGGATCTGATGGGACACTGTGTCAAATGCAGCGCTTAGGTCCAGAAGGATCAGTGCCGAGGTTCGTCCTACATCTAGTGAGCTCCGCAGATGTTCCATCACAACCAGAAGAGCAGTTTCGGTGCTGTGACGTGGGCCAAAGCTATTTTGGGATGGGTCCAGTAGGTTGTTAGCTTCAAGAAACTGGTGAGAATGGAGTTAATGTAAGCTTCAGTAACCTTAGATACCAGAGGGAGGAGAGAGATAGGGCGAAAATTCTCCGGCTTTGAATCATCCAACGTGGGTTTTTTGAGTAAAGGAACCACCTTAGCGTGTTTCCAGGCGATGAGGACTACAGCAGAGGATATAGGTAGATATATAAGATCGCAGAAGGGGGAAAGGAGCTGAGGTAGGAATTTCTGAAATTGATCCGGTTTGAGGGGATCTGCTGGGGATCCTGATTTAAGTTTATTGCAAATGGTGCGCATGACTTCTTGGGAGAGCGCAGGGAAAGCAGAGAGTGAAGGGGTGACGCGAGGCTGAAGTGAGGGACCTGTTTTAATCGCAGTGTGAGGAAAGGTTTTGTAAATGTCCTCGACCTTCTTAATAAAAAAAAGCAGCGAGTGCCTCAGATTGCTGATTAGAGGAAGCGGGGGATGTGTTAGGTTGCCCTGAAGATTTGAGATCCTTAAGCAAGGAGAAAATACATTTTGCAGGATTGCTGCTATTTTTAATTTTGTCTGCAAAATAATCGGCTTTTTCCTTCTGGATGGATTTATAATATTTTTTAAAGGCCACCCAATATTGTACTTTCAGAGATGGATCATATTGCCATCTCCAAAGCCGTTCCAGGGCTTTGCAGGTTTTCTGGGCCAGGGCTAGATTGTCGTTGAACCACGGGCTCGACTGAGTTCTACGACTCTGAGACCACTTGGCGGGGATAAGAGTATCAAGGGAGTGCGTGAGCCAATCAGACAAAATGCTGTCAGCCCTTTCAGGATTATCTGGAAGACTAGGTGTTTGGCTGAGGAGGAGGTCACGAAAGTGGTCAGCATCAAGTTTGGGCCAGGGGTGCTTTAAAACGGAGTTCCGAGGGACATCCTGAAGAGGACCTACTCCCTGTAATGTCATAGATACCAGATAGTGGTCAGACCAGCTCATTGGGAGGGGTGGACTAACTATAAGAGTAGGTAGATTGGAGAAAATAGGATCCAGCAGATGCCCAGCTGAGTGTGTACTGCTTGGGACGTGCTGCGTTAGTTGGAAGGCAGCAAGATCTGCCAGGAAATTGCCAATCTCACTGTCTTGGCTCGCTCCTAGGTGCAAGTTGAGGTCCCCAATGATGTTGAAATTAGCCGATCTGATGTCTAGTAGGCCAGACACAGCGATATATAGATATATACACATATATCTATATCTGTATATCCATATATATATATATATACATATATGTATATATATTTAAATATTTAAATTTTTTAATAAAAGTTAAAAGTTTCATGAAATGCATACCTATCATTCTCAATATACTTTAGTTATAAAATTTGGTTTGTATGTTTATTAATATATATATATATATATATATATATATATATATATATATATATATATATGTATATATATATATATATATATATATATATATGTTCAGAATTCCTCCGTTCTTCCGTTCCGCTGCTGGATTCGGCGAAGGATCACAGCACCACGTCCAGAAAGGTATTCCAAAGTGCTGTTATTAAACCATAGTGCAAATACAAATGGTTATATATATATAACTACCCTTACATTCGCATATGTATCTATACATTCATATGAAATTTAGTGGTAACATAATTATATATAATTCTTGATTATTTTAGTATTTTAATACATAATAACCCTAATTAAAAAAATTAAATGAACTTTAATTATAAAACTATATTTAAATGGATTTATTATTTAATTCACATATAATTGATGACTTACAGTCCTATAACAAGCTCTAACATGCTATAGCATTTTAGTTCATCAGGTCCAAATTATAAATATTTTACACTTATTTTATACATTATTTTTTTTCAAGGATAATAAACTTTAATAATTCCCCTGTTCTTTCCCATGCATCTCCACCTCCATGGTGGTGGCATACACCAACAGGTGAGCAGTTACTACTAGTAGGTTTACACTCTTAAATTCTGTTATAAGAAGCACCACTGGGTGGAGACATGTAGACCTACACTTTGGTATACATCTCCGCTCGGAAATGGCCAATAGCATATAAGTGGAGAATTACACCTAGATGTAGTAGTACAAATACACAAGAGTAAATATACACTGGTATCTGAATCGTAGTGGGTCCCAAAGGTTTATCTTCTTTACTAAATATTCAATTACAGGAAATGCCGCAAAGTCCCTAGACACAATCATATTGATACTGTGCTATTTTGTACCTGGTTACTGTCGGCTGTTGATATCCCCTCACAGGTTCTTCATTGATCTGATTCGGATGATTTTCAGATAATTCACATTGATTCACATATGGAGATATCCTCTGACTTCTGTCACTCAGTTTCTGAAAAAAATTAAATTTACTCCTTTAAAGTTTTTGAGTGAATATATTAAATGCCAGGTAAAATTACATTAACGACACCCATACAAAGGCAATATAGGTTCAGCATGAAAGAGAACTCCACAGCTATGCATGGCTTATCTTAGGAAAACCATAAATCAGAACAAAGTAACAAAGTTTCTGTGACCCTATAAACACATTACGCAAAGGATTGACACACTACTTTCTTTTAGAAAATGGAGCTAACTTGTTTGTCATATTCGGGTTAGAAGCAGTGACCAAAGAAGATGTGTTGTAAAACAGGATATTGTAGCACAAGTTGACAATTTATTTGGCACATTATTGTATTTTTGTGGATGTTAGAACTGTCAGCCTTGGGTTGATCTTCCCCCAAACTTTTTGCCTCTCCTCCTCCATTTTGCTGCACTTATTTTTGTTGGCCTTAGGCCTCTGTGAACTTTACTACTACTAACCAGTGTGAAAGTACTCGTGCTCACTCCCCTAAAACGTGGTGAAATTGGCTTATACCCAATTGGCATATTTAATTTACCTGTAAGTCTCCTGCAGAGTGGTATACCACATACCCAGGGCCTGTAAATTAAATACTACTGGTGGGACTGCAGAACTTATTGTGCCATCCACTTAAAAACATGTCCCAGGCCTGCCATTGCAGCCTGAAGGCTGTATTAAACTACCATGACAACTTGCCATTTAAATCCCCTTGCCAAGCCTTAAACTCCCCTTTTATTACATATGTCTGTGCTCCCGCTGCTGAAAGGGCCCCGTATCCAACTATCCTGAGCCCATGCATCAGCCACCAAGGAAGCAAGGGGTGAGAGCCCCTCGACTGAGGGGTGGGGCAGTTGCATGACCCCCGGGCAGTGGAATCATCCAAAACAGGAGAAAAATTATGGGGAGTGGCGCAGCACGGCTAACATGGCGGCCGGTGGATGTTAGAACTGTCAGCCTTGGGTTGATCTTCCCCCAAACTTTTTGCCTCTCCTCCTCCATTTTGCTGCACTTATTTTTGTTGGCCTTAGGCCTCTGTGAACTTTACTACTACTAACCAGTGTGAAAGTACTCGTGCTCACTCCCCTAAAACGTGGTGAAATTGGCTTATACCCAATTGGCATATTTAATTTACCTGTAAGTCTCCTGCAGAGTGGTATACCACATACCCAGGGCCTGTAAATTAAATACTACTGGTGGGACTGCAGAACTTATTGTGCCATCCACTTAAAAACATGTCCCAGGCCTGCCATTGCAGCCTGAAGGCTGTATTAAACTACCATGACAACTTGCCATTTAAATCCCCTTGCCAAGCCTTAAACTCCCCTTTTATTACATATGTCTGTGCTCCCGCTGCTGAAAGGGCCCCGTATCCAACTATCCTGAGCCCATGCATCAGCCACCAAGGAAGCAAGGGGTGAGAGCCCCTCGACTGAGGGGTGGGGCAGTTGCATGACCCCCGGGCAGTGGAATCATCCAAAACAGGAGAAAAATTATGGGGAGTGGCGCAGCACGGCTAACATGGCGGCCGGTGAGCCATAAAGCCGTTTGTGAGGCAGGTGGCTCATAAGAATGCACTGAAGCCCCGAGGAGAGTGACTCCAGAATCGAGCGTTGGGGTGACCACATTGCCTCCTTGGCCCCCCTGAGCAGCAAAGTGCCTAACTGCAGGGGGGCACCAGACATGGCCGCACCGAGGAACGCTATGAAAATGTCAGCCTGCACAGGGATAACGCTCGGCAGACCGGTGGATGGGGGAATGCACCGAAGCCCCCGAGGGGTCCTCCGCTAATGAGGTGCACCCCGTAGAACACTGTTCCGGTCTGGCAAGCTCGATGGCTGCGACAAACTTCCAGGGAGGCAGAGCTACCGCACTGCAACAGCTGCGAATTGCCAGGACCGATCCCAGGTGCTGCAGAGACAGGAGGGCACCCCACCCGCAAATCCCGAGGGAAAAGGCCCAAAGAAGGGGAGCCCAACGGGACATTAGCTGGGCCCAGTGCCTTACCTGGATACACTCCAGAGATGGAAATCAGCACTGGTGAGTGAATAGTGGGGAAGAGTGCACTGCTTACACAAATAATGGAGGGATTAGGTGTGCCTCAATGGGCCATCTGCTGTCAGGATGAGGGGGCGGAGCTGAACCCAGCCGCACTTGCAACTGAATAAGATGTGTTCTGCATCCACACAAAGGATCTACTGGCTCCACGTTGTCATTGCAGCCAGCTTGGGGCCAGGGTAGAGGAGTCAGGAAATTCCATGTACTTAAAAGCCATTGTCTAGAAGCTTCTCCCCCCTTCCAGAACCAGGGCACCAGGGTATAAAAGTAGGAACACAGACACCAACTCTTCAGTTCACTACTGGACCTGTGGAAGGACTCTCAGAAGCCTGCCTACTGCTGTGACCTGCTGTGCACTCTCCAAGACTGCTGCTGCACCTGGAAGGACGCTTTGCTGTCTGGAGCCTGCCTTGAACCCTCATAGGCCCGCCCTGCTGTTGAGCTCTGCATCTTCACCTGAACCCAGGACTGCCATAGGGACTACAAGGGCTAGTTTTCTGGCCTTCTGTTCAGAGCTCCTGGACCCAGCCTGAGTGAGTCCTGAACCCCCAAGAGGTGTCCCACCAGACCTGGACCCTTTGTCGTGGTGCTAAAGGTGCCCAGATGGACAAATCCCAAAACTAAGGACTTAAAAACATTTTGGCCAAAAACTGCTCTGAGAACCAGGAGGAGACTGATATCAACCTGCTTGCTTATCTGTCTTAGGTACATCGCTGGTAGGATTGACTTTGCCGCTGCACCCACTACATTCTTCTCCACTACAGCAAATCCTTTTCAGCTGTCCTTCACCAAAGGGGTATCTGACCTCGTGGAACTGTCTTCGTCTGCAGCCCTCTGCCTCGTCCCGCTAGAGATTTTCAACATCCATTTCAAAGACTAAGTCCAAACGTAGAAATCTTCACCGCGGCTTCAACCCAAGGCTGTCCGATGATGATGCTCCCTCCTCGGGCAACTCTGCAGCCATGCCACGTTAAACTTTACCTTCATCAACACTTTTTCTGTGAATTTCTTCTAAGTCTGACAGAAAGCGCTGAGCGTGCCCAATCCACTTCTTGTATCTGAACCGTGCTTTATCATGGTCAGCCACATTTTTCAACTTTGACTCAGTGTCGCATGAATAGGTGCCCACTGTTGCTGCTTTCATCTTCTAGGCGCTAGTTTCCACTGAAAACTTTTAAAAATCATAACTCCAGTTCAACTGATTGGATGTTTGTCATTTTAGTGCCAAATAATTTATTAAAATTTAATCTATTTTTCTAAATTGGTTTGAGGTTTTTCTTGTGTTGTGTTTTCACTTTATTACTGTTTGTGTGCTGCATAAATACTTCACACATTGCCTCTAAGTTAAACACGGCTGCTTTTTGTGCCAAGCTATCCAGGGTTCAGCACAGTTTAATTTAGTGACTTGTTGTGGTTCACCTTGCAAGGGAGTGTGATTGTTGCTTGACCAGGGATCACACCACAGTCAACCAACGACCGAATTTCTCATATTATCCAGTAACCGAATGTTGAAAGACAAGACTATTTTTGATTTGTCTATAATTGTTGCACTGACCCTATTGACCATCTGCTGAGATGTCATGTAATGGATGCAGATGGTATCAGAAGAAAGGTGTTTCCGAATGGAATAGGTGACGACTGAGGGCTTAAAAGTAACTAAGGTAATGTCCTACTAGAATACACATCACTGATGTGCAGAAGTCTTGGCAGAGTAACTCCGATGTAAATGCTGTTGTATTTGCTAAAACTATAGAGAAAAGATAGGCGGAATCAATAGGTGAGACGTTGGTGAGTAAAAATAACCTGAGAAGCCAGATTATATATACTAAGCATACGTACAAGGTTTATAGGCTTGCCAATTTACAAAGGGTCATCTCAAAAAAAGAAAATTAGTTGAGTTTCAGATAACTGGGCGGCAATAGCTTGCAACTGACTGGCTGCATTGAGGACACAGCACAACACAAAGAATAGGCATACTTCTTATCAATGGCCTACCACCCGGAGGCACACAAATCATCCTTCACCTTTCTGTTATGCAGACACTATACAGTCCTCCTTAATACATTTTCATCTGGTCAGTCCAAACACTGGCCATCTCCAACCTGTTTGACTGGGGTAATTGTTGGTACCTTCCGACCTTTATCAATGGAATGTAGTTGGTGGCACCCAATGGCCTTTATTAGTGGCATGCCAACCACAGAATAGGTTGCAGTTCCCTGTCCCAGTAGGAACAGCAAGAGGTGGTCTGGCCGGTTTAAAAGGACTGAAAAACAAAGGTGTGTGCGGTGTGAATCTATGGTGTCTATAATGTCTTTCTGCTGGGACAAATGCACAACCCTTAAATGTGGCTCCACTCTTTTTTACGAACAAAGAAACACTAGTCCATACAATAACCACTAAAGCCACTTTCACCTCTTTGGTGGATATATGGTGGACAGCCTGGATATACCGCCATAAGTAGATTCTTTATGAGGGATGAATCCCCGTAGGAAAACCCAAATCACATGACGTGAACAATGACACAGACTGGGTGGATGGTCATTTATAATCCCCTTCCACAGCAGGCCCTTGTGATGTCTTAGAATAATGTTGAGGATACATGGGTTCTAGGCGTGTCCCACCTATCAAGTAAGCGGCTACCCCACCTATATTTTATACTTCATTATTAATTGTAAACGCGGGCAAGCCTGTTGATAATCTGTATTAAAAACGTAGTTGAGATCAATGTAAACTGACTTCCACCATACTAATATATCTCTTCCCCGTGCATGGTAGAAGCAGGTGCACCAATGCACAATAAACAGCCTGGAAGAACTAGAGTTTAACAACACTTCACTATAAGCAAGCCTTCAGAGAAAAAGACAGCCAGGAGTTTTTCCGACCAACAACAAAGGCAGCATTTTACCCGGCTTTCTCATGGGTTATTCTCATTCATTCAGATCATGTCCTGAACCCTGCCTACTCAGAAATTATCTTACCAATGTCCATCTGGGAAAATAAGTTCTTCTCCTTAATTTGAACCCTTAGTCTGGCAGGTTGACAGAACATCGCCGACACCTCTATGTCCAACAGCGACCGCCTACCCACTTGCAGATCCTTCATCTTCAGTAAAATTTCGGGACTCAAATCTTGGAAAATGAGGACTCTTTTACACCTCAGTAGTTCACATCTTTCAATGTTGCCAGTTATAATCAAAATAATATCTTTCAAGGAAGCGTTCTGCAGCTCTGCCTTAAGAGTCCCAGGATCCAGCAGCAAGTGTTGGATTTTGACAAAAATGGCCTCAAAATCAGGCTCCACTGTTGCCTGGTTTGACGTTATCTGTGAGAATGTTTTATACTTTCATATCCAACTTCTGTATCCATCCAACTAAGAGGAACACGGTGTCCGAACGTACATTTTTTTTGCACTAAGGAATTCAACATGTTGTGCTTTGATGACGTTCACTGTTAGACCTGGCATCCTTGGCGTGGGTCTTCCTTCCATTTTGTTATGATGCCTCCTATGTTATTGATCTGTTTTTGCTGGTGTTAGGTGCTTTGGGCACTGTGCCACTGCTATTCAGTGCCACAGTGCAAGTGCTCCCTATGATAAATTGTGTGATGGATTAGTGACTCCATGATTGGATGATTGGTTTACTTGTCAGTCCCTAGTACAGTGCACTCAGTGTGCCCAGGGCTTGTAAATCCAATGCCGCTGGTGGGCTTGCAGCACTGGTTGTGCCACCCACAGAAGCGGCTTGTAAAATGTGTCTCAGGCCTGCCATTGCAGAGCCTGTGTGCAGCCTAGGGCTGCCATGTCGACTTGGTGAGTACACCCACTTACCAGTCCCCCAACCTTCCCTTTACTGCATGTTGGTCACCCCTAGAGTAGGCCCTAGGGCATGGTGCATTGTAAGTATAAGGTAGGACATGCCCTGGTGTGTGTGGCATGTCCTAATAGTGAATTACAGCCATTTTCGTTTTTCACTATTGCAAGGCTACCTGCTCCCCATAGGCCAGAATGGGCAGACTGACTATTACACCTTATAGTCAGAACTGACCCAGGGAACATGGTAGAAAAACGAATTTAGTATGCCTGAACTCAGAATGATAAAATACATCTTTTAGTGAAGTTGGTTTTAACATTCTGTGTTTGAAAATACCACTTTTAGAAAGTGGGTATTTTCTTGCCTAAACTTCCAAGCCTGCCTCTGCTAGGTTGTGTATTCCTTGTCTGGAGATTCAGTGACAGGGGCTGGGGGTGGCTACAGGAGACAGGGTGAGTCAGCACAGGGCTGAATAGAAAGATCTGCATCCAGAGTGAAGGGAGGAGTTGCACCTGGGTCTGAATAGGGCTGTGCCTGTCTTCCACAATGCTGGCTCCACCTCCTGCCGGGCGGCTGAGCACTCTGCCCCACATTCTGAAAGGAAAGAAGGAGTCAGAAAAACAAAGTGCTCCAGGACTGACCAGAACTGGTTTTGGACTAGGCAAAGGCCTCTCTGCCTTCAGAGAACAAAGAGAAACTGTGTATAAAAAGGGGACCCAGACCCCTAGGAAATTAGATCACTTTGGGAAACAAGAAGAAACCTTTGCTGAGGAGCGGAACCAAGAAGAAACTGAGGAGAAGACTATCCCTAAGCTAGAAGGATCTGCCTGCAGTGGTTGCCTGACTGCCAAAGGAAGGAGAAAGGACTTTGTGTGCACTTTTATTCAACTTGTGAAGGATCTCCAAGGGCTTGAGAAAAGAGCTTGCCTCCTGCTGAAGTCTCAGGGACAACAGACTTCAACCACCAGCTCCCCAAGAATCCTTTGGAAGTGCCTGCTGCTGTTTTGGGCCTTCTGAAGGGACTGCGTGTCGCAAGGAGCTGGAAGCGCGACTCAAGAGGGAGAAGCGTGTCGCCGTCGCAGCAGCTGCCGTCGCATCACGGAGATGACGCCGCTGTAGCTGTCGCATTGCACCGCATCTCGAGAAACGTCCCGCAACCCCGAAGAAGCGTGTCGCCGTCGCAGCCGCTGCCGTCGCATCGTAGATGTCGCCGCTGTAGCTGTCGCATTGCACCGCATCAGGAGAAGAGTCTCGCAACGAGGAAGAAGCGTGTCGCCGTCGTAGCCGCTGCCGTCGCATCGTAGATGTCGCCGCTGTAGCTGTCGCATTGCACCGCATCAAGAGAAGCGCCTCGCATCCACGGAGAAGCGTGCCGCCGTCGGAGCTGCTGCCGTCGCATCACGGAACAAGGGTGTCGCCGCTGCAGTTGTCACATCGAGCGGAAGCGTCTCGCAACGTCGGAGAAGAGTGTCGCCGCCAAAGCCGCTGTCGTCGCATCACGGAACAAGGGTGTCGCCGCTGCAGCTGATGCATCAAGCCGAGACTTCTCGCAACATCGGAGAAGCGTGCCGCATCAGGAAGAACTTGACGTCTTTATTTCTTTGCACCGGATCTTTGCCGCATCTCCATCTCTGCAACACTTTCGTTCTAGAAGCGTGACGCATCGTAAGGTACATTGACTCAAAGTGTCGCATTTAAGAACTGAAGAGAACTAAGCTAAACCTACCATTTTAAGTACGTTTATGGTCTTGTGTTAAATCTATATAAAGAATACTTATTTTTGATATAAAACTTGTGTGGTGTCCATCTGTAGTGTTGTCACTGGATTACTGTATGTGTTCACAAATGCTTAACACACTGCCTCTGAGATAAGCCTGTCTGCTCGTGCCAAGCTACCAAGGGGGTGAGCAGGGGTTATTTTAGGAGTGTACCCCCCCTACCCTGATTAGAGGCGAGGGTCCCTATTTGTCACAAGTACGTACCTGTGCCAACTAGAGACCCCCAAATCTAACATTGGTGGTCAGCGGTGAGGATTCTGGACTTGCATTTGTGACTCATGTACAGTGATTGGTGAACACTACTAGTGAGTGCAGACCAAAACGCGACCACATACTTTTGGTAGATTTGTTTTTCTAGGACGTTCCATTTTTTCCAAGTTCAGCCATCATGAAACCAGCATCCATAGCATCTGTTGATTTTGATTGGGAAGAGGAGAAACCAGAATGCTACAATGCGAAGCAGCTGAGGCACTTCTGCAAAAGATTTAATGTTGCAATTACCGGGCTCACCAAGAGGGATGAGTTCTATAAGGCGCTGAGGGCCTGGGTAGAAGCAAGGAAAACCCCTGAGAATGAGGAAGGGGATAATGATGCAGATGTGCAGCTGGAAGGGCCATTGGGTCCAGGGGAAAGGAAGGCACCTTCCCCAGCAGGTAGCAGTGTTTCTGCCAAAGGTCTGTCCACAGAAGAACTGGAGGACAGGGAGAGAAATAGGATGCATGAGTTGGAGCTGGCCAAAATGAATGGGCAATTGGAAATTAGGAAACTGGCCCTGGAAGAAAAGAGGATGCAGCTTGAGCATGATAGAAGTTTGAGGGAGTTGGATTTGAAAGCTAGGAGCTTAGAAATTACTCCCTCTGGTGGCAGCACACCGTCAATGCCTGTGGAATCTAGAGTGTATATTCCTAAGGATGTGGTCAGAGAGTTTTTTAAAAATGATGACATTGGGCAGTGGTTCAAGGCCTATGAGGTAGCCATGTCTTCCCACCGGGTCCCTGAGAAGGATTGGGGAGCAGGGTTGTGGGGACGGTTCCTTAGTGAGGGGCGGGACACACTGCTAGATTTGCCTTCTGATGTCCATAATTCATATTGCCACATGAAGGATGCTTTAATGTCTAGGTATGGTTTAACTCCTGAATTGTATAGGCAGAGGTTCAGGGGTTGCAAGAAGATAGAGAACAGTACCTGGGTTGAATATGTCACTTTTTTCTGCAGAGCATTGGATAGTTGGGTGAAGGGTAGCAAAGTTGATGATTTTCAGGGGCTCCTTGATTTGATTGCATGGGAGCACTTGTCAAGTAACTGTTTTCCAGAGCTACGCCAGCACCTGTTAGATAGCAGGCTGACTATCCCTAGGAAGCTTGCTGAGGAGGCGGACCGCTGGGTCAGTACCAGGGTCCACAAGGGTCACGTGGGAGACTCAGCCAAGGGTGGGCAGGGTCCCCAGCAGAAGAGTGGGGGGACAAGGATAAACAGAGGGAGTTCCAAAGAAGGCCCCAAAGTAGTCCCCAAGGGAACCAAGGGAAAGGTTCCCAGCCTCCCCCAGAAACCCTCAGGGGCCCCGACAGGTCCACCTGTTCAAAGGGGACCCCTGAGATGCTACAAATGTGGGGACCTGGGTCATATAGCGAATGATCCCAGGTGCCGCCAGTTTGGAAAGACCGCACCCCTGGTGCAGCCCCCGGCAGATGGCTAGTGTAGCCCTGGGTGAGGAGATGGATGCCCAAGATGGGTGGGGTCCCGCACAGATGTCCCTTGTCTCATTAGGAGACTGTGAGGTGGTCCCCAGGACCCCGCTGCCTGACAACACTAAGAAATACAGGCAGTGGGTGACCATCAATGGCCATAGGGTGGAGGCTCTTAGAGATACAAGAGCCAGTGTGACAGCTGTCAAGTGTCACCTGGTGTCTCAAGAGCAGGTTGTCCCCCATGCATTCTATCCCGTTGTTGCTGCTGACAACACAGAGTTCACTGCAAGGTGGCTCAGGTTCCCTTTGAGTGGGGGGGGTCTCTGGTACTCTTCAGGTAGCTGTGAGGCCCGCCATGCCTGTTGACTGTTTGTTAGGGAACGACTTGGATAGCTCACCTTGGGCGAAGGTGGAGCGAAGTGCTCATTTGGAGATGTTGGGTTTGCCTGACTGGGCGTGTGTGACCACCCGGTCCATGGCAGCAAGTAAAGGTGCTCAAGAGGACCTGGAGCCTGAGAGGGAGGCCCAGGTACCTGCCGTCACGAGAAGAGGCAGGGGGTGCGGGAAACCGGCCCCCGAAGTTCCCACGGTCCAGGATGAGGCAGACCTTGAGGGGGATGCCCTGGAGCCTACAGGGGAACAGGTAGCTGAACTGGGGGACCTGCCTGAGCTGACCCATTGGCAGCAAGAAGGAGGACCCTCCAGGGAAGAATTCTGCAGGGAGCAGAAAGAATGCCCTTCTCTTGTGGGTCTGCGGCAACAGGCTGCAGACCAGGCAACAGGTGATCAGTCTGGGTCACATTGGGTCTATTGGGAGAATGGTCTCCTGTATAGTGAGCCTAAGGTTGCTGAGCCTGGGTCAGCCCGTGTGCTGGTGGTACCCCAGCGCTTCAGAGCCTTCCTACTGGGGCTGGCTCATGATGTTCCATTGGCAGGACATTTGGGGCAAGACAAGACCTTTGAGAGGCTTGTCACCCACTTTTATTGGCCCCAAATGCGCAGGAGTTCAGACACTCACTGCAGGACATGTCAGACTTGCCAGGCAAGTGGAAAGAGTGGGACGAAGTGCAAGGCTCCTCTCCAGCCATTCCCTGTAGTCAGCACCCCCTTTGAACGGGTGGGTATTGACATTGTGGGGCCACTGGACCCCAAGACAGCCATGGGCAACAGGTTCATCCTGGTCTTGGTGGACCATGCCACCCGGTACCCGGAAGCCATACCTCTGAGGACAGTGACGGCCCCCGTGGTGGGACGAGCACTGATGGGAATTTTCTCCAGAGTGGGATTCCCTCGCGAGGTAGTGTCTGACCGGGGGACCAACTTCATTTCCAAATATATGAAGTCCCTGTGGCAGGAGTGTGGGGTAACCTACAAGTTTACCACTCCTTACCACCCCCAAGGAAATGGGTTGGTTGAAAGGTTTAACCGAACCCTCAAAGGCATGATTATGGGTCTTGAGGAACCTATGAGGCGTAAGTGGGACGTCCTCTTACCATGCCTGCTCTTTGCTTACCGTGAGGTGCCACAGAAATCTCTAGGGTTCAGCCCCTTTGAGCTTCTCTATGGACACCCCGTGAGAGGACCTCTAAGTTTGGTCAAAGAAGGCTGGGAGCAATCTCCCAGGAAACCTCCCCAGGATGTATACAGTTACATGCTGGCCTTTAGGAACCAAACTAGGCGTTTCAGGCAACTCGCTGAGGCGAATCTGGAAGCCAGCCAGGAGGAGATGAAGCGGTGGTACGACCAGAATGCCACTCTGGTAGAGCTTCAGCCTGGTCAGAAAGTGTGGGTCATGGCCCCAGTGGAGCCCTGCGCGCTCCAGGATAAGTGGACCGGACCCTTTGAGGTTGTAGAGCGCAAAAGTCCGGTTACCTACTTGGTGGACTTGCGGTCTCCCAGGAACCCCTTGAGGGTCCTGCATGTCAACCGCCTGAAGCCCACTTGGAGAGGTCCCAAGTGGGCATGCTCTTAGCGACAGATGCTGGGATGGAGGAGGAGACCGAGCCTCTTCCTGACCTCCTGTCAGCAACAGAGCAAGATGGGTCAGTGGATGGTGTCAACCTCTCTTCCACCCTGACCCCTGAGCAACAGAATGACTGCCGCCAGTTGCTGGGACAGTTTTCTGATCTGTTCTCCCTGGTTCCCGGTGTCACAGATTGGTGCATCCATGATGTGGACACTGGGGACAGTACACCTGTGAAGCACAAAACTTACAGGGTGACTGACAGGGTGAGAGCTTGCATCAAGGAGGAGGTCTCCAAAATGCTTGCGTTAGGGGTGATTGAGTCCTCTAACAGTCCTTGGGCCAGCCCAGTGGTCTTGGTCCCAAAGGCTGCCGCACCGGGTACCACACCAGAACTCCGGTTCTGTGTGGACTACCGAGGGCTCAATTCAGTCACCAGGACTGACGCGCACCCCATCCCCAGAGCTGATGAGCTCATAGATCGGCTAGGGGCTGCCCGGTACCTCAGCACGTTTGACTTGACGTCTGGGTACTGGCAGATCGCCTTGACTGATGGGGCAAGAGAGAGGTCAGCATTCTCCACACCAGATGGGCACTACCACTTCCGGGTGATGCCCTTTGGGATGAAGAATGCCCCTGCCACCTTCCAGAGGTTGGTCAACCAGGTGTTGGCTGGACTGGACTCGTTCAGTGCCGCCTACCTGGATGACATCGCAGTGTTCAGCGCCAGTTGGGAAGAACATCTGCGCCACCTCTGGGAAGTGTTGATGGCTCACGATCAAGGCGAGTAAGTGCCAGATCGGGCAGGGTTCCGTGGTGTACTTGGGACACCAGGTGGGGAGCGGCCAGGTGGCGCCCCTACAACCCAAAATTGAAACCATCCTGAATTGGGAACCCCCCAAAACCCAGACAGAGGTGAGAGCCTTCTTAGGACTCACGAGTTACTACAGGAGGTTTGTCAAGGGGTATGGCAGCATTGTTACACCCCTGACAGAGCTGACTTCCAAGAAGCAGCCCAAGAAAGTGATTTGGACTGACACCTGTCAGAAAGCTTTTGAGGCCCTGAAAACTGCCATGTGCACGGCGCCCGTGCTCCTGGCACCCAACTTCTCCAAAGAGTTCGTAGTACAAACAGACGCTTCATAGCATGGTGTGGGGGCTGTTCTGTCACAGATGAATGAGGAGGGCCTAGATCAACCCGTAGCCTTCATCAGTAGGAGGTTACTGCCACGGGAACAGAGGTGGAGTGCTATTGAGCGTGAGGCATTTGCTGTGGTCTGGGCACTGAAGAAGCTGAGACCATACCTGTTTGGGACTCACTTCCGGGTTCAGACAGACCACAGGCCCCTCAGATGGTTGATGCAGATGAGGGGTGAGAATCCAAAGCTGTTGAGGTGGTCCATTTCCCTACAGGGGATGGATTTCACGGTGGAACACCGCCCTGGTACAGAACACGCCAATGCTGACGGTCTGTCCAGATTTTTCCGCCTTAGTGAAGAGAACTCCCCTGAGGTAGGGTAGTTCTCCCCACATTTCAGCTGGAGGGGACACGTGTTAGACTTGGCATCCTTGGCGTGGGTCTCCCTTCCATTTTGTTATGATGCCTCCTATGTTATTGAACTGTTTTTGCTGGTGGTAGGTGCTTTGGGCACTGTGCCACTGCTATTCAGTGCCACAGGCAAGTGCTCCCTATGATAAATTGTGTGATGGATTAGTGACTCCATGATTGGATGATTGGTTTACTTGTCAGTCCCTAGTACAGTGCACTCAGTGTGCCCAGGGCTTGTAAATCCAATGCCGCTGGTGGGCTTGCAGCACTGGTTGTGCCACCCACAGAAGCGGCTTGTAAAATGTGTCTCAGGCCTGCCATTGCAGAGCCTGTGTGCAGCCTAGGGCTGCCATGTCGACTTGGTGAGTACACCCACTTACCAGTCCCCCAACCTTCCCTTTACTGCATGTTGGTCACCCCTAGAGTAGGCCCTAGGGCAGGGTGCATTGTAAGTATAAGGTAGGACATGCCCTGGTGTGTGTGGCATGTCCTAATAGTGAATTACAGCCATTTTCGTTTTTCACTATTGCAAGGCTACCTGCTCCCCATAGGCCAGAATGGGCAGACTGACTATTACACCTTATAGTCAGAACTGACCCAGGGAACATGGTAGAAAAACGAATTTAGTATGCCTGAACTCAGAATGATAAAATACATCTTTTAGTGAAGGTGGTTTTAACATTCTGTGTTTGAAAATACCACTTTTAGAAAGTGGGTATTTTCTTGCCTAAACTTCCAAGCCTGCCTCTGCTAGGTTGTGTATTCCTTGTCTGGAGATTCAGTGACAGGGGCTGGGGGTGGCTACAGGAGACAGGGTGAGTCAGCACAGGGCTGAATAGAAAGATCTGCATCCAGAGTGAAGGGAGGAGTTGCACCTGGGTCTGAATAGGGCTGTGCCTGTCTTCCACAATGCTGGCTCCACCTCCTGCTGGGCGGCTGAGCACTCTGCCCCACATTCTGAAAGGAAAGAAGGAGTCAGAAAAACAAAGTGCTCCAGGACTGACCAGAACTGGTTTTGGACTAGGCAAAGGCCTCTCTGCCTTCAGAGAACAAAGAGAAACTGTGTATAAAAAGGGGACCCAGACCCCTAGGAAATTAGATCACTTTGGGAAACAAGAAGAAACCTTTGCTGAGGAGCGGAACCAAGAAGAAACTGAGGAGAAGACTATCCCTAAGCTAGAGGGATCTGCCTGCAGTGGTTGCCTGACTGCCAAAGGAAGGAGAAAGGACTTTGTGTGCACTTTTATTCAACTTGTGAAGGATCTCCAAGGGCTTGAGAAAAGAGCTTGCCTCCTGCTGAAGTCTCAGGGACAACAGACTTCAACCACCAACTCCCCAAGAATCCTTTGGAAGTGCCTGCTGCTGTTTTGGGCCTTCTGAAGGGACTGCGTGTCGCAAGGAGCTGGAAGCGCGACTCAAGAGGGAGAAGCGTGTCGCCGTCGCTGCCGTCGCATCACGGAGATGACGCCGCTGTAGCTATCGCATTGCACCGCATCTCGAGAAACGTCCCGCAACCCCAAAGAAGCGTGTCGCCGTCGCAGCCGCTGCCGTTGCATCGTAGATGTCGCCGCTGTAGCTGTCGCATTGCACCGCATCAGGAGAAGAGTCTTGCAACGAGGAAGAAGCGTGTCGCCGTCGCAGCCGCTGCCGTCGCATCGTAGATGTCGCCGCTGTAGCTGTCGCATTGCACCGCATCAAGAGAAGCGCCTCGCATCCACGGAGAAGCGTGCCGCCGTCGGAGCTGCTGCCGTCGCATCACGGAACAAGGGTGTCGCCGCTGCAGTTGTCGCATCGAGCGGAAGCGTCTCGCAACGTCGGAGAAGAGTGTCGCCGCAGAAGCCGCTGTCGTCGCATCACGGAACAAGGGTGTCGCCGCTGCAGCTGACGCATCGAGCCGAGACTTCTCGCAACATCGGAGAAGCGTGCCGCATCAGGAAGAACTTGACGTCTTTATTTCTTTGCACCGGATCTTTGCCGCATCTCCATCTCTGCAACACTTTCGTTGTAGAAGCGTGACGCATCGTAAGGTACATTGACTCAAAGTGTCGCATTTTAAGAACTGAAGAGAACTAAGCTAAACCTACCATTTTAAGTACAGTATTGTGGATTTTTGTCGTTTATGGTCTTGTGTTAAATCTATATAAAGAATACTTATTTTTGATATAAAACTTGTGTGGTGTCCATCTGTAGTGTTGTCACTGGATTACTGTATGTGTTCACAAATGCTTAACACACTGCCTCTGAGATAAGCCTATTTGCAAAAGACAGCGGTCTAGGGTGAGGCCAATTGGGTCCTCGGGTAGCCAGAGCTACTATTATTTCAAGTGTTGTCTTAGTCTAGGTTTTAGTAGTGAACAGAGAGTCCCAACAGGACTGGGAAAACAAAATGTGCGGGGACGCTAAGGTTGTACGAATGATATCACATTTATTAACATCATAAAAGGAGTATCATTCACATTATAGGAGCTAGTCCTGGTGCTCACACAGGAGGTGAAAGGTGCGTGAAGTGATAAGTGCTAGTGACTTAAAATTTACATCGCATTGACAACACTGTACAAAACTCCGTAATTAATAAGATATGTTTGAAGGAGTTTCGGTTGTGGAAGTCGACGGCGTTTTGATCTCTTTAGTTAGAGATCATCATCAGGACGAGAAAGCGTGTGAGCAGGTAGGATCTAGATAACAAGAAAAACCATTGGTCCCGGGGACATGGACAAATAATTAAATAAACAAATTCTGAGAGGGCGATTGACTACACTAATAAATAAAGAGCATAGATAGCGGAATGCAGTTACAGAAAATTTACTTAGCTGGTAGTTAGTCAGTTACAAGAGGGAAAGGGTAACAGAAAAGGGAGAAGGAGCAGCTAATAATGAAAGGAGCTATAACAGCAGGGTGCAGGCACAAGGTGAGGTTGTGCAAGTAGGACGACATACATGGTTTGCCAGAAAAATTAATTAAGATAATTGCCATGTACAACATTTCAAGAAGACCGTGTAATTGGGCATGTGCAGAAAAGTTGAAGGCACATAACGCACGTAATGCCAGCATGCCTTGGCGTGTGGTAGCTATTTACCGTATGAAGGGGATTCAAGGCCAATAAGGTAATATTGGGCAGGGGAAGGCGAGTTGGGGGGGACTAATGGTACCTGGTAGTGGAACGATGCGTATAAGGATCGTCGTGGGGTCTAGATGACCATGCTGGTTCAAGCGAATCTATAAGGAAGGGGTAACCGATTAGGGTGAGCGAGGTACTAAGGGAATGCGAAGGCAAGAGAAATCGCAGCAGCTTACGTGGTAACTCGCAGCAGCTTACGTGGTAACTGTAGGAGGTCCAGCCAGTCAGCGAAATTCGTACTGGACGTAGGCAAGGGGGAGTCAATCACGGTGAACCAATGTAGCCCGCTGGGGCCAGCTGTGGGAAGAAGGAAGTAACCGGTCAACGTGGTACCAGTGTTGGTGGCCGCGGGGGAGCAGGACTCTGCGGTGGTGAGCGGGGGGAGGGCGGGAGGGGGGAGGCGAGGACTTACTTGAGATAGAAAAGGAGGGACTGGATCCTGCTACTTCCAATGCAGACAGCATACAGTGAATGGTGCCGGAGTCTGTTGGAGCGGGTTAGTCAGCGTGTTGGTAAAGCACCGGCAGTTCAATTAGATAAGGGGGAGAGCGTGCGTGCGTGATGACGTGTCACGGGTGGAGTCAGAGCGTCTAGGGCTGGCGGCCATATTGAATGAGGCACATGTGAAGCCAATAACCTGGGACATGAGCGTGGCTCAATATGAACCAAGCGGAATAGCAATAAGGAATTCAACAAAACAATGAATAAAGAAAATTAAAACAAGAAATTAAAATAACAGCTGACAATAGGTTAGCTGTATACAGGCATTATGTACAGAATGTTAGGAACACATAAAGTTACAATATCAGGTTCCATTCCTCAATGGTATTGAGTCCACTTTCGATTGAGCGGCATTTGAACATCCAAAGGCACTCAAGCCTGTTGAGGATAGCTTGAAGATCACCCCCTCTTGGGCTTGGGTGTACCATGTCAATGACTTGCCAACGCAGATCTTGTTCAGAGTGTCCTTTTTCAATAAAATGTTCTACCAGAGGCGCATTGATATTCTGGCAGCGAATTCTGCTTCTGTGCTGTCCTATGCGTGCTTTTATTTTCTGCGTGGTTTACCCAATATAAAGGAGGTTACACAGACATAGAATACAATAGATTGCGTTGACTGAATTGCAGTTTGAAAAGAAATCCAGTTTGTGAATAGTAGTGCCGAAAACAAATTCTTTAGTGTTTTTTGTGAGTGGGCATGCAACACAATTTCCACATTTAAAGTGCCCTGTCACTGGGGGGAGACCAAAAAATGAGCGCACAGTGTTGGCCTTCAGTGAGGGTTTATGTGCCCTAACCAAATGGTCTTTAATGTTGCGTCCCCTCTTGAAGGAGAACAAGGGGGCCTCATTTGTGATATCGATGGAGATAAGGAGGTGCCAGTGTTTTTTGATCAGTTTAGTTATTTTGTTACTGGCGGGCCCAAATGTGGTGACGCAGGGAATGCGTGTCATAGGTTTTTTGGGGTTTGGTTCCAGTAGGGTCTCCCTATGTGTGTACCAGGCCCTTTTCATAGATCTCCTAACCAGGCGCCGAGGGTAACCTCTACTTATGAGTTTCTCACATAGGGTATCCGCTTTCCTAAAATAATCCTCTTTAAATTTGCAATTCCTGCGTATCCTTAAGAATTGTCCGTATGGAAGACCATCACGTAGTGCTCTGGGATGGTTACTTTTGTAGTGGAGTAGGGTGTTACGTTCTGTGGGTTTGCGATATAAGGTGGTGTACAGACCACCCTCTGCTGGTGTGACGTTAACGTCTAGGTAGCTAATCCATGTGGTACTAGAGCCATATGTGAACTTAAGGTCAGGTTGGCAGTTGTTAAGCCATGTACAAAAGGAGTCAAGTTCCGTTGTGGAACCCTGCCAAGGTGCCTTTATCCTGCGGGATGTTAGTGTAAAGGGATTCTATATCTAATGTGACAAGAAGCTCAGATATGGGATCAAAATGTTCTTGCTCAATTTGTCTGATGAAGTGCGTTGTGTCCTTGACATAGGCTACGGTGTCTTGTACCATATCATGAATGAAAAAATCGATGTATCTGCCTAGAGGCTCGAGGATGGAGCCGCAGCCTGACAGGATAGGTCTACCCTGCTGAGGCTCCATCCTCGATTTTTTCATTCATGATATGGTACAAGACACCGTAGCCTATGTCAAGGACACAACGCACTTCATCAGACAAATTGAGCAAGAACATTTTGATCCCATATCTGAGCTTCTTGTCACATTAGATATAGAATCCCTTTACACTAACATCCCGCAGGATAAAGGCACCTTGGTTATCAAAGGACATCTGGATAACAGACCAAGACCTCACAAGGTTCCCAGTGAATTCATTATCTCACTCCTGGAGATAGCCCTGACAAAAAACTATTTCATGTTCCATGGCAAATACTACAGGCAGTGCAAGGGCACGTCTATGGGGGCAGTTTTTGCCCCAAATTTTGCCATACTCTTTGTTGACGATATGGAGAAAACATATGTCCTTAACCAAGTTAACCCCTATCGCGATAAAATCAGGAGCTGGCGTCGTTACATCGATGACGTGTTTATGATTTGGCAGGGTTCCACAACGGAACTTGACTCCTTTTGTACATGGCTTAACAACTGCCAACCTGACCTTAAGTTCACATATGGCTCTAGTACCACACGGATTAGCTACCTAGACGTTAACGTCACACCAGCAGAGGGTGGTCTGTACACCACCTTATATCGCAAACCCACAGAACGTAACACCCTACTCCACTACAAAAGTAACCATCCCAGAGCACTACGTGATGGTCTTCCATACGGACAATTCTTAAGGATACACAGGAATTGCTAATTTAAAGAGGATTATTTTAGGGAAGCGGATACCCTATGTGAGAAACTCATAAGTAGAGGTTACCCTCGGCGCCTGGTTAGGAGATCTATGAAAAGGGCCTGGTACACACATAGGGAGACCCTACTGGAACCAAACCCCAAAAAAACCTATGACACGCATTCCCTGCGTCACCACATTTGGGCCCGCCAGTAACAAAATAACTAAACTGATCAAAAAACACTGGCACCTCCTTATCTCCATCGATATCACAAATGAGGCCCCCTTGTTCTCCTTCAAGAGGGGACGCAACATTAAAGACCATTTGGTTAGGGCACATAAACCCTCACTGAAGGCCAACACTGTGCGCTCATTTTTTGGTCTCCCCCCAGTGACAGGGCACTTTAAATGTGGAAATTGTGTTGCATGCCCACTCACAAAAAACACTAAAGAATTTGTTTTCGGCACTACTATTCACAAACTGGATTTCTTTTCAAACTGCAATTCAGTCAACGTAATCTATTGTATTCTATGTCCGTGTAACCTCCTTTATATTGGGCAAACCACGCAGAAAATAAAAGCACGCATAGGACAGCACAGAAGCAGAATTCGCTGCCAGAATATCAATGCGACTCTGGTAGAACATTTTATTGAAAAAGGACACTCTGAACAAGATCTGCGTTGGCAAGTCATTGACATGGTACACCCAAGCCCAAGAGGGGGTGATCTTCAAGCTATCCTCAACAGGCTTGAGTGCCTTTGGATGTTCAAATGCCGCTCAATCGAAAGTGGACTCAATACCATTGAGGAATGGAACCTGATATTGTAACTTTATGTGTTCCTAACATTCTGTACATAATGCCTGTATACAGCTAACCTATTGTCAGCTGTTATTTTAATTTCTTGTTTTAATTTTCTTTATTCATTGTTTTGTTGAATTCCTTATTGCTATTCCGCTTGGTTCATATTGAGCCACGCTCATGTCCCAGGTTATTGGCTTCACATGTGCCTCATTCAATATGGCCGCCAGCCCTAGACGCTCTGACTCCACCCGTGACACGTCATCACGCACGCACGCTCTCCCCTTATCTAATTGAACTGCCGGTGCTTCCACCAACACGCTGACTAACCCGCTCCAACAGACTCCGGCACCATTCACTGTATGCTGTCTGCATTGGAAGTAGCAGGATCCAGTCCCTCCCTTTCTATCTCAAGTAAGTGAGATACTCACCCCCTCCCCCCGCTCACCACCGCAGAGTCCTGCTCCCCGCGGCCACCAACACTGGTACCGCGTTGACCGGTTACTTCCTTCTTCCCACAGCTGGCCCCAGCGGGCTACATTGGTTCACCGTGATTGACTCCCCCTTGCCTACGTCCAGTACGAACTTCGCTGACTGGCTGGACCTCCTACAGTTACCACGTAAGCTGCTGCGAGTTACCACGTAAGCTGCTGCGATTTCTCTTGCCTTCGCATTCCTTAGTACCTCGCTCACCCTAATCGGTTACCCCTTCCTTATAGATTCGCTTGAACCAGCACGGTCATCTAGACCCCACGACGATCCTTATACGCATCGTTCCACTACCAGGTACCATTAGTCCCCCCAACTCGCCTTCCCCTGCCCAATATTACCTTATTGGCCTTGAATCCCCTTCATACGGTAAATAGCTACCACACGCCAAGGCATGCTGGCATTACGTGCGTTATGTGCCTTCAACTTTTCTGCACATGCCCAATTACACGGTCTTCTTGAAATGTTGTACATGGCAATTATCTTAATTAATTTTTCTGGCAAACCATGTATGTCGTCCTACTTGCACAACCTCCCCTTGTGCCTGCACCCTGCTGTTATAGCTCCTTTCATTATTAGCTGCTCCTTCTCCCTTTTATGTTTCCCTTTCCCTCTTGTAACTGACTAACTACCAGCTAAGTAAATTTTCTGTAACTGCATTCCGCTATCTATGCTCTTTATTTATTAGTGTAGTCAATCGCCCTCTCAGAATTTGTTTATTTAATTATTTGTCCATGTCCCCGGGACCAATGGTTTTTCTTGTTATCTAGATCCTACCTGCTCACACGCTTTCTCGTCCTGATGATGATCTCTAACTAAAGAGATCAAAACGCCGTCGACTTCACAACCGAAACTCCTTCAAACATATCTTATTAATTACGGAGTTTTGTACAGTGTTGTCAATGCGATGTAAATTTTAAGTCACTAGCACTTATCACTTCACGCACCTTTCACCTCCTGTGTGAGCACCAGGACTAGCTCCTATAATGTGAATGATACTCCTTTTATGATGTTAATAAATGTGATATCATTCGTACAACCTTGCGTCCCCGCACATTTTGTTTTCCCAGGCCTGTTGGGACTCTCTGTTCACTACTAAAACCTAGACTAAGACAACACTTGAAATAATAGTAGCTCTGGCTACCCGAGGACCCAATTGGCCTCACCCTAGACCGCTGTCTTTTGCAAATACATATATTACCCCTGGTCTTACTACTGGGGTACCCTTGTTCTTTACATATATCTGAGATAAGCCTGTCTGCTCGTGCCAAGCTACCAAGGGGGTGAGCAGGGGTTATTTTAGGAGTGTACCCCCCTACCCTGACTAGAGGCGAGGGTCCCTATTTGTCACAAGTACCTACCTGTGCCAACTAGAGACCCCCAAATCTACCATTCACCTTATTGACTTTTTTCTCTAGGGAGTTACTGCTACATACAGCATCGTTTCTGTTTGCCTTACTCTCAATAAAGGGTCTCCAATTTCAATACTAATTCCCTAAGATTACCAAAACTCTCGTTTTATGAGGGTTCTTGCTGAGGACTACCATTTATGTGTGTGACCTATGTTCAGAACTCATATGTAGCTGGCAACTCATGAATAGCTGGACCGAACTGCAGTTATCAACAATGCCCGGGTGTCCTCCATTTCACACGTCTATGGTGTGCACGCCATCAGGGCAGTGCACTTTCTCCTCTGTGTACCACTCCCAGACAATTGTTTTCTAAACAACGCTAACTCAGATATATGGACAATCCCTATTGCCCAGCATTTACTCAAGATAAAAAAAGGTGCTATGCCAAGTACCATACCTTCCCATGGGTGTGACAGTCCTACATGGTGGCCCTTATAAGTCCCAAGGTAACTTTTCTTCTTCCCAGATCTCCTAATGTGTGCCACCTTCAAGGTGTAAGGGCACTTTAGATCTTTCAGAGTCAGGGAAGCTTAAACTGCCCTAAACGGACTTCCAGTAACCCAGAAGAGCATAGTGCCTCCCTGTCCCATTATTTGATGGCCTGGAGCCTGACTCATCCTGGAGCCTCCCTCCCTGTCCCAAACATTTGTCAGTCAGGGGGAAAAACATGGGTCCGCAACCCCTCTTCACGACTCTTCCATTGCTTATGAATGTTCTCTAATCTGGCAGAAGTAAGGCTCCCACCTTTAATCTTCTGACCTGTCACCCTCATTTAAAACACACACACACACGCACACACACTATATCTCTCTCTCTGCTCACACACACTATCAATCTCTCTGATAATCCAGTACTCCCAGGCAGTCACACCTGCTCCCTCTTGATGCTAGGGGATGCTTAATACACAAATACTCCAACCTGGCAGTGCCATACTACCCTGTGACCTATGGGGTTGAGCAGAAGACAAGCATGTATGGCACAACCACTGTCGAGCAGACCTACACCTGTGGTTTGGCACAGCTTGCATCCAATTATCAACACATTGCCATGCAAGGAGGGGCCCTTTCAATGGTGTTTGACATCCTGTACCTCTCACTACAATAAGGTGTTTTATCCCATATACTCAATACCTAAGTAATCTCAAAAAAGATCCTAAAATGACTTCTGACTCTAACAGACCTACTAGACCATCTGCCTAATTTAATTGACCCAGCATGACCGTGAAGGCCTATGCTGGACTGAGACTGTGCCTAGGCATGGTTCATGCGTCAATCATCTATAAACCCATCTACCCAGGTACCCTCATGTACTAAAAAAAATAAACAAAAAACAAATAGATTGTATGTTCAATGGGAGTGTTCTATATCAGCACCCTCCCACTATAACCCAGGCACATTTACTACTAATGCCCATACTTGACCTCAGGGAACTCAACCCCCCACTGCCACTTAGGGCCCCAGTATGAGTGCCTGGGTGATAAGGGTGTTAATTCTGCATCCCAGGAGCTAACTATACTTGGGATCCCTTTGCCCCAGGTGCAGAGCTGGATTAACCATAAAGCAAAATAAGCACGTGCTTAGGGCATGAAAGGAAAGGGGGCACCACAGAAATGTTCCATTGCCGGATTTACCACTGACCATATGGTGCAAAACTGAAAATGGTGCAGTTGAACATATAAATAAAGTGGAAGTATACAAAAAGAAACATTCTTTTCCATCTTATTGTAAGTTTGTTTCATTTCGAAAAATAACATTTTATTTTACCGTTTTTTGTTGTTTATATTTTGAATTAGATATATATGGGGGCACCAAAATCTTTTAAGTGCTTAGGGCCTCTAAAGGTCTTAATTCGGCCCTGCTCAGGGGGTGCTGAGTTAAGAGAGGTGACGGGCTGACCCTGAGAATCCTGTTGGGTGTTCGAATGTGTTCATGTTGGGAGTGTTGAACAGCAGTGCTGTACTAATGATGGATGTTTACAGAAAACTGATCCCTAGCTTAGCATAGAATACATCCTTTCTGACAAGCGTTAAATCAATGTTTTTAATGACGCATCATCAACAATTTCGTACTTTGGTTTTTGAGGGTGTTGCGATTACACGTGTTGTGATGATACTAAGGATGTGATTATAAAATAATAAACAATTTAGCTTTGCTTGTTCACTTTATAAATAATAAAGCTAAACAAGTATTAACCAAAGCAAAATGTCTCGACTGTGACTGACTGGAATTTATAAAAATAAAACAAAGTAACTTAAAGATGCCCACCACGAATGCATTCACATGCTCACACACACAGGCAGCCATCTTGACAACGTAAAGAAATGGAGGCTGGTGAACAATAAGAAGCTGCTAGCTGAGTGGGGAATGGGGCATGAGAAAGGGAAGGAAGGTTAAAAAAATGAAAACGGGAGGTAAAAACAAGGGAAGACGAAGCAGAGAGAGAGGGAGAGACAAAGCAGACTCCCACATGTACTGCAATGTGGGTTTTGAAGTCAGCAGTGGGAAAACACATCAACCAAAACACTGTGACACCGAAATGCTCCAAAAATAGTGAGGAAAGCCATTGAATCTGTAGCTGAGAAGTGAGATTTACAATAACACCATAAAATAATATTAATACAATTAAAAAGAGCCTATGTATGCATTTAATAAATGAAACCATAAGCTATGGGTTTGGCATTAGCCCTAGAACGATAATAATTCGAATTTAAATAATATGGATTGATGGTAAGGCATATTAATGTGGTTACAGTAAGTTGAAAACCCATTACAACTAATTAAAATAAAAAGGGAAGGGTTAAAGTGAGAGTAAAAGAAACACAATAATTAGCTTTAGGGTAAGTACAAAATTAGGCATAAGGGTATTAAAAAAGATACATTAGGAATTAGAAATAAACTGGTTACACTTAGAGTAAAGCAAGAAATAATTAAGAGAATTAAAACAGAAGTTAAGGTAATTGTAGAGATGATGTGATGAAAGTTGAGGTATTAGTAAATAACAATAAAACTTGCTTAGTGATGCATTGCCTCACATTGTAATGTCCCACGATGTAGTGAAGTAATATGTAGTAACACACAGCTATAGAAAAAGGTCTGTGAGGAGGAAGATGGGGAGGAAGAGTCTGGGGGCTTGGGAACATGTTGAACTGGGTCACAAAATACATTTCCCTATCCTAATTTTGGACGAAGAGAGTCATTTAAACACTGATGGGCCATACTCCATTCCCCCAGGACAGTGGAAGGATGTGCCTTGGCAGACTACAGCCCTGCCCGGGGTAGTTCTCTGTCTGCAGAAGAGCATGTGCCATGGCGGCTCCTCTGAAGGCACTGAAAGTTTGTTGAGTGTCTGCTATGTTTCATGCTGCCACCCAGCACACTGTTCTCTTTTACAAAAACAAACTCTCCAAGTGGGAGTTTATTTTGGTAAAACACATATCTAATGACACCACCACCACCCTGTGATGGGAGTAATTTCTTTTTATTTATGTATGTTTGGGACCACTAAGCTTTTCTTTGCTGTGTCAAACTAAAAAAAGTACATCAGAAAGTCAGGTCTAAATAGGGCAGATGGTCTCAGGTCTCATGACTACCCCAAGTCCGTTGGGTTGTTGGTGGTAACTTTTCGCTGGTGTAACTGGCAGGAGGACTTCCGATATCAAGGGGAAATTCTCCTTAAAATAGAAGTCACCCTCAACATCTGGCCTTCTGAGGGCTCAGGGATTGTATTTTGTTTACAGGGAGTCACTGAATGCAGCAAAAAGACTCCGGAAGGGAGCGTGGGTGCTGAATAACCAAGAATAAAGGGGCGACTGTATAGGACCTGGGTACCAACAGCAGGTGGTAAATGGACAGAATTGGTTTCCTTGTGGCCTTTCTTCCACTCACTTTTTTTGTTTCTCTGTTTAATGCCTCATTGACATACTGTACACGAGACACAGAAGAAAGCGAGACATTTCTCCTGTTCTCAAGCACTACACAGGTTTATATATTCTATGCACCATCGAGCTAAAGGACCAAGACACCACATGCGAACGTAACACCGCAAAGGAGCTGGGAGCTAATAAGTGAGTCTCACCTCAGTGGAGATATTGGTGTAAATAACTTAAAGTCAAGGGAGGGGACGGGGGGTCAAGTTACAGCGCTGGCTCATGCAGAAAATGAGGTTAGATTTAATTACACCAGACAAAGGCTGCAAAGGCAATGGAGCCGCTGTTGGTGCTCTATGTGCTAACAAGACCTGTGATCCTCTACATAAATAATGCATTTCACTGCTCATTGAGTAATAGGGAAATGTATACATGAGTCTTGATCATCAGTGATTGGGTGTTGATTTCAAAATAAAAACATCATAAATCGTTCTCTACCTGTTAGGTTAACTCTGTACTGCTGAGGCAACGGGTTGTAAGGGGGCGGGGGGCTATTTTTCGCTGCCTGTGATACTCTTCATGCCTCATGAAGAGGTTTTCTAACTTCATGACCCCTGATGCCAGGGGGAGCAAGATTAGTGGCACCAATACCAAAGGGAAAGCAAGGGGCAGTAGCTGCTACCTATGGTGATCGCTAAATGACGTCCTTCGAAGGGAGCATACAGCAGGTTGAGACCCTGAACACCGATAACCTCTACCATACACAGTGTTCTCATAAATGATGTCATTTGAAATGTCATGAGTGTTGTTATGAATGCTATGGGCCTCATTTAGGAGGCCCTAGCATCACGTTTGTGCCACCGGAGCGTCACTTTTTTGACGCTCCGGTGGAGCAATGTGCCGCAGCATATTTACAAGGCCACGCAAAGCCACTTTACGTGGCTTTTCATGGCCTTGTAAATATGTGCCCCTTTCACACAGAATACTGTCTGAAAGGGGCGTTCCATGGGTGTTGCTGTGGGTATTCCCATGCAACATCCATGGAATCTGAAGCATTTCCAGATTTTTGAGGAATTGTAAACCTGGGAATGCATCAGATTCTAACACCACCCCTGGGGTGGCGTTAGGGAGGCACAAGGAGGAGAAGTATCCTTATTTCTCCTAGTTTTTTCCTCTTTCAAAATTGTGCAAGGGTGCCTGCGTTGGCGCTAGGCTGCTTTTTAGGCGCCGGTGCAGGGGTCAGTACAAGAATAAGTTGGTTTTGCATACAAATAAATAATTATGTTTTCCTAAATATAACTTACCCTCAACCTTTGCTTTTTTCATTGAAAAACTTTTTTTTTTTTAAATTGCTTTCTAATCATATAATGATCTTTATTTTGGCATGAATGCTTTCATTGGTCGCAAATAGGTAGTTATAGTTAGGACCTAGTTTCCAAAGGAAAAGCTTTTTTTGAGTAGTGGTTGTAACTTTGGTGCTATTTGACGAATCTTCATGAACTTTTCCCAAAAAAGTGCTGTACTTTGTCTAGTTGTGCATGGAAAGTTTCGGGGTAATCAGTCAAGCGGGGGCCGAGAAAAAAGGGTCAAAAAAGCAAATATCCTGTGTTAATTTCCATAGAAAATTTAGACACGATTACGGCTTGAACCGCTGAACAGAATTACACCAAATTTAGTAGAAAGATAGATCTTGGTCCAGACAGCGAAATTTTTGTGTTTTGGTGAAAATCCGTTCAATAGTTTTAGCGTTATTAAAAAAAAAACAAATTTGTATATCTTGAGGCGTAAACCCTCCAGGAATCTTACCAATGTCATGCAGATAGCTGACTGGCTGCCAACACTTCAACCAAGAAGTGTTGGCAGCCATCTTGGGACTCAGCCTCATCCGAGACCTCCTCCAAAAAACATAAGAATAAACAAAAGGAGCCTGGGTAGGAATACCCTGACCCCCTAGGCCTGGTGGTGGGGATATCCCAGGGACCCCGCCAGGGCCCAAAAACTTTTGTCGTGATTTTATGAGGGATTCACAAATGTGCAACAAAACTGGAAAAAAAAACAAGCAAGGTCTTCCGCGCTTGTTCTTTTTTCAGCCCGTGAGTGGGCCATGTCCAAGGGGCATGGTTTAATTATTAAAGAAAAAAGGGAGGGGCCCATGCAACCCCCCTCCCCAAGGGCAGTTTTACTGCTTGGGACCACCACCTCTCAAGGGTTTATATGCATAATAGGAGGGGGGGCCCTTCCTCAAGCTTTCAAAGGCCCCGGGGACCACCACCTCCCCGTGGCTTGTACATTATAAAAGAGGGGGGGCTGCAAGGACCCCTCCTAGTTCCTAATTGCTCTGGGGACCACCACCTCCTGGGGGCAAAGCCAAATGTTAAGTGGGAGGGGGGGCCACATGGCCGTTTACAGCCCAGGGACCACAACCTTCCCGGGGCCGGCCTGTGCAAATTGAAAGGTGGGGCCTGTGCAGCCCTCCTCCTCGGGCCATTAATGGCCCTGGGGACCGCCACCCCCCAGGGCCGGCTCCCCATGTCCCGGGGTGCCCACCCTGAGACATAGCTGTTTGCTCTCGCTTGGTGGGAGCTTTGACAGCTCCTACCAAGCGAGAGCAAACAGTAAGTCTGCTCCCAGCTGGCGGGAGCAGAAAAAATGCTCCCGCTATGCTGGGAGCGGACTTTTCATCTGTTTAACAGCAGGCAGGAGAACAGATAAAAGAGTTACTCCTGCACACAGGGAGCTGCATTTTTGTGGCTTCGTGAGTGCAGGAGCAATGCTGGCTCCCGCTGGAGGTGGGGAGCTGGCAGGGACCTCAGGGGCATTGGAGCTTCCTCCGTGGTCCCGAACAATGCACATTGGGTGCCCCGGGTGGGCTCCAGGGCACCCAGAATCAAGTCGCCGGGCCCTGGGGGATGAAGTCCCCGGGGCCAAAATCGGCTGTGGAGGTGGGGCCACGCAGCCCCCTCCACTCTTTTGAAGCGAGGCAGTTCTTTCTTGCCCTCAACTGGTAAGAGCAGAGTCCATGGTTCTCCCTTTTAATTATTACGAGTGTGCAAATGTGCAAAATCACCTGGAAGCCTCACCCGTTTGGCCCCACCCCGTCCACCTTATGTTCTTCCCGCCTATTGCCAGGATGAAGGACAGCTTACCAGACATTTTTTTCAAAACTATGGACTCTTGTTGGATAAACGGACAGGTGAGTTTCCGTTCTGGCCCTGATGCTCATTTCGCAAAACACAAACATAACAGGAGCCCCAGTTGAAGCTCCACTTCTGTAAAGTGCAAATGATCCTAAACTTTCTGCGCTTTACGACAACAAAACAAGTTTGTTTTTTCGGCAGTTCCACATTGAAAAGTGATCTGAAATCCTTGGTGAAGGTGAATGCATCATTCATCTATTGGAGCGCAATCTGTAGTGAATGTGATGAGTAAGTTCTTTCTTGGCCTTTCTTGGTGAGAGCAGAGTCCATGGTTCTCCCTTTGAATGACTATGAGTATTCAAATGTGCAAAATCACGTGGGAGCTCTGCCCATTTGGCCCTGCCCTGTCCACCTTGGTAGGATGCAATGGTCTACCCGCCTTTTGCCAGGATGATGGACAGCTTACCAAAAAGTCCCCGAACGTGTTTCCTGCCGATTTTGGTGATGTGTTCTTGATGCTGAAGAAAATGAGGACATCTTCACCAAATAAAGAAGCACTTGTGCCATATAGCTAAGAGGAAGTACCCTTGTTTGGTGGAGATTCACCTCTTTGCAGTCTCGCTGTCTTCTCTATAAGCGGATTCATGTTATCATAGATGTCTGGATAAAGATGCACAAGGAACAATCACATTGCCGAAACAAAAACAAGGTCGCTGGAAACATTTCCTCGCGGTCCATAATGGAGCTATAGTATGAAATACGCACTAGACATTTACCCAACTAGGTAGCACTTACTAATTAACCAGTAGAAACTACTCCAGTTTGGTAGACTTTTTGTGCAAAACTATGGACTTTTGTTGGATAAATGGGGAGGTGAGGTTCCTTTCTGGTCCTGATGCTCATTTCACAGAAAATAAACCTCAACGGGAAGCACTTACAAATATAAACATAGCAGGTACCCCAGTTGTAGCTCCACTTCTGTAAAGGACAAATGATGTTAACTTTCTGAGCTTGACAAAGGTAAAGCAAGTGTGTTTTCTCGACAATTCCACATTGAAAAACGATCTGAAATCCTTAGTGAAGGTAAACGCATAGCTGATCTATCGAAGCACAATCTGTAGTGACTGTGACAAGTGGGTTCTTTCTTGGCCTCTGCTGGTGAGAGCAGAGTCAATGGTTCTCGTTTTAAATTACTATGAGTATGAAAAAGTGCAAAATCACCTTGAGGCATTGCCTGTTTGGCCCTGCCAGATCCACCTTAGTGGCATGTAACTCATAGATCCATACAACCACTCACACACCCACTAACACCCCCCGAAACCACTCACACACCCATACAACACTCATACACCCAGTCGCAGTCCCATACAACCACTCACAAACCCACTCCATACCCACACAGCTAATCACTCACCCACTCACAGACCCATACAGTCACTCACACCCACTCACCAACTCACAAATCCACTCACACACTCACTTACACACCCTTGAAACTGCTCACACACCCACTCATACACCCATACAGACACTCACACACCCACTCACAGACCCATATACCACTAACACACACCCACTCATTGACCTATACAGCCACTCACACACCCACTCTCAAAGGTTACAGGCTACAGTTAGGAATTAACATTTAAAAAACCTTTGAAATTCACTAAAAAAACAAATGTTACAGGGATGCTATAGTTAAAAAATAAAATTAAAAACCTTAGGAATTCACTGAAAACAAAACCAAAGGTTACAGGGACATTATAGTTAGGAAGTAGAATTTAAAAAAACTTAGAAATTCACTGAAAAAAACAATGGTTACAGGGATATTATAGTTAGGCTCAGATTTCGCTCAGATAAAACCAGGGAAAAACAGCAGTTATAGTTACCTGAGCTAACTATAACTTGCGCCCCTGTAATGCACTGCTTATGACCTCATATATTACATCACTCATGACATGTTCAGTAGCATCACTGATGACATCTCAAATGACATCACTGATGAAATCACTGATGACATCATCCACAGAACCACTCACACATCCACCTACACACCAGCACAAACTCTCATACACCCATTCACACGTTACAGCCACTATACACCTACTCACACACCCACTCACTCTCCCATAAACCACTGTAGGGAACTGGCTCTCTGTACAGTGTACTAAAATGAAGTACACTATGTAGAGAGTCTGGGGTATCCCCAATTGGTACACAGAGGTAAAAGCAGATCACTCTAATGCTCTTTTTTGTGGTAGTGTGGGCAAGCAATTAGGCTTATCAGAGGGTAGTGCTAAGCATTTGTTGTACTCACAGAGGCAATAAATGAGACACACACTCAAGAATAAATCAGAGACCAATTTATAAAAATAGCATTGATTTTATATAAATTTTAAGACTAAAAACACAGTTCTAAGGTAAGTTTGATAAATATGTCACTTCTATGCGCAATTATGCACCATAGGAAAAAATGGGGAAAAAGCAGAAAAATACATAGAAATTCAGGCAATGGTTTCACTGTGTCCATCTTCTCATTATAGGTCATTGTCTGGACCAGGTCCAAAGTTCCAGCAAGAGACATTCGGTAAACGTTCCAAACTGTGCTGAAGTCTTAGAAGCTGGTGGGCAAAGATGGAGGGGGCCACTTGAAAATACACTGCTGCATAAAGGGACTTACAGGTAAGCCTGGTGGGTCTCCTTGGAGGGAGGAGGTCGCCAGGGACTGGGGACCACAAGAGTACAGCTGGTTGGTGAGTGCTGGTGCCGGTGGTTCCGGGTGTAGAGCGAACAGGTCAGCCAGGCATCATGCGTCTTGAGGTGCTCGCGGTCAGGAGCAGGCTACTTGGAGAGGTGATCTCTAGCCTCTTGGGCCACTCAGGAAGTGAGTCTCATTGGTCTCAATGTCCCTTGATGGGGGCTTGCTTCTGGTGCTTTAAGAGTCCAGTGTGATTCTTCTTTTGGTGTTTGCCATTGGGGGTCCGGTACCTTGGGTATTGGTACACCGCGGCTCTGGTAGGTCCTGGTATCTCCAAACTTGTTGAGAAGACAGATATGACCCTCTGGAGCTGTTGTACTTTTTCTTGATTTGGTACTGCATCGAGGTTGTCAGGGAGCAGCAAGTAAACAAGCCGGACTAAAGGGGATCGTGCCTGCGGAGTGCAAGGAAGTGATACCTTCACTCCAAGGGAGCTTCTTGGTGATATCTGGGAGGCTGAAAGTGCTCCGGGGTTCTTGGAGTCCTTTCAGGTTTTATGACAACACAGCAGCAGCAATTGTCGAGTCCTTGGAACAGCAGGCAGGGTTTACCGCTGTTTTCTTCTGTAGCAAGGCTTCAGGTCTTGGAGTGACACCTAACTATTGAATTTAGGGGTGTTAAAAGGGGAAACAGGTAGTAGCCAATGAGCTACCTATCTTTAGGGTGTCTACACCCTCTAGTGACCACTTCCTGTGGGAAGGGGCACTACCCTAGCCCTGATAGGTATTTTTTCCACCACCTCAAGATGTTGGAATTTCATTAGAGGGGTTCACTGCCCTGCCATAGGGGTGGTGTAGGCTGAGTGGGGACCCTCCTCCTGATATAACTAATTTTCCAGCCTTACCTCCCGCAAAAGTGGAGCAGGAATGGGGGCTTGGCCTCCCCCCACTATCTAAAGGTTCCTGGGTTGGATTTCAAAGGTGGGAGCGCCATTGAAGCTTCCCGCTTAGGAAGGCCATCCTGCCCTGGAGGAGGTGTGAAGCACCGCCGCCCAAAGCAGGCTTTGTCTCTGTCCTCGGAGAGCGCTGGCTCTCACCCCATGAGGTCAGAAACATTTCTTGTGGTGGCAGACTGGTGAAAACAAGTCAGAGACCACACCAGTGCTTAAAAGGGCCTCCTGTGTGAATTTATTAATAAATCCAGCACTTGCATCAGAGAGGATTTATTAAGACAAGATGTTTGGTACCAAACATCTTAGAAACCAGTGACGCCATCATGGAGCTAGGAAACTCGTGTTCACAAGTATCCAGCCCATGCACTTTATATTGCTTCCCTGTTCACTTACAATAACACAGAATAGAATAAACATTGTAGGGGCATATCTGCTCATGCTGATATGCCCTCACATAGGATATTGTGCACCGGGCCTTATGGCTAAAGGCCTGCAGTAGGGGTGACTTACCTATATCTTATGCAGTGTAGGGGGGCATAGGATGCACAGCTGTGTACCATGTTGACTCTTCAGATTCCTCTGCACCAAGACATGCAGCCTTCGATGGCAGAGTACATAGCCTTGGTGAGGGGTCTCTGAGATGGCACTATCAGTGCTGCAGTCCCAGAGGACCTTCTTCAGTACCCATGCCCTAGGTACCAGAGGTACAACTTACTAGGGTCTTACAGGGGTATCTGAAGTTTTGCCAATCATGGTACCGTTTTTGGGAAAGAGATCTGGTACTGGGAGCCTGGTTATCAGGGAATCCAGTGCAATTACAGTTTGAGAACACATCAGACATCAGGCAAAAAGTGGGGGCTAACCATGTCAAAAGAGGCACTTTCCTACAGCCACTCACACACTGTCTCACTCACTCATACAGCCACTCATGCCCCTACTTACTCACTCATACCACCACTCACACAGCTACTCACCCACCCCTATAGGTACTCACACACCCACTCACTCACCCATACAACTACTCATGTATCCACTCACACACCCACACAACCAATTATATACTCATTGCCACATCCATAGAGGCACTCACACAACCACTCACACAGATATTCACTCTCCAATACAGCCACACACACCCCCACGCAGTTAACCAAACACCTTCTCAAACAGCTACTCACTCACCCATACACCAACTTACACACCCAGTCACTCACCCATACAGCTGCTCACACAGCCACTCACTCACCCTTACAGCCACTCACACAGCCACTCACTCACCAATACAGCCACTCACACAGGCACTCACTCCCCCATACAGCTACTCACACACCCACTTATTCACCCATACAGCTACTCACACACCTACTTATTCACCCATACAGCCACTCACACAACCACTCACACACCCACTCACACACAGATACAGACAGTCACACAATCACTCATATGACATATGTTACATACAGTATCACTTAATAGTAGTACAGAAAGAATAGTAATTTAACTTATGCAGTAGCTTAGCATTTATCTTTAAGTTTCAGAAACGTTTACGAAACACTTACACTCATTTCCACACAACCACTTACATACCCATTCACACATCCATACAACCACTCACATGTCTACTCAGTCACCCATATTGCTACTTAAACACCACTCACTCACTAGAACAGCCACTCACACACCCAGTCACTCACCAATACAGCTGCAGACTCACACACTCCCTCACCCATGCAGTCATGCAGACACCCACTCACTCACCTATACAACCACTCACGCATCCACTGACTCACCATACATCCACTAACACACTCACTCACACAGTCTCTCACAGAGCCACTACTCACTCATACCACCACTCATACACCCACAGTCACTCAGACACCTAGTCACACATGGATACACACAGTCACACAGCCACTCACATAATATATGTTAGAAATAGTATCACTGATTAGTAGTACACAAAGAATACTAATTTAACTTTTATAGTACCTTACTATGTATGTTTAACACTTTTAAACTTTTAAAAAACAGTCACTGGATGATGTCATCAGTGATGCCATTTGAGATGTCATCAGTGATGTCACTGACCATGTCATGAGTGAGGTAATATGTCAGGTCATAAGCAGTACATTGCGGGGGCGTAAGTTATAGTTATCTCAGGTAACTATAACTGCTGAATTTGTACCAGTGAAATCTGAGCCTGAACCTTCAGTTTTTTCAGTGAACAGATATATATATATATATATATATATGTTCACGGAAAAACTGAAGGTTCAGGCTCAGATTTCACTGGTACAAATTCAGCAGTTATAGTTACCTGAGATAACTATAACTTACGCCCCGCAATGTACTGCTTATATATATATGTACTGCTTATATATATATGTACACACACACACATATATATATTTACATTTCAATAGTACTGCACTACGTTTTCGATAATGTCTCTTGGAGTGGCATGGCATAGAGTGGTGTAGAGTGGGGCAGAGTGCAGTGGCATAGAGTAGAGTGGTGTGCAGTGCAGTGGTGGAGAATGCAGAGGCATACAGTGCAGTAGATGATGAACAGTAGAGTGGTGCAGAGTACAGTGGCATAGAGTGTACTGCGTTGAGTGCAGTGGCATAGAGTAGAGGGGCGTCAAGTGAAGTGGGGTTGAGTGAAGTGACATGGAGTGCAGTGGTGTAGAGTGCAGTAGTGCAGAGTAGAGTAGAGTGTCGTAGAGTACAGTGGCATAGAGTACAGGGTTGCAGAGAAGAGCAGAGTGGCATAGAGTTCAGGGGCAGAGAGTATAGTGGTGTAGTGTGTTGTCACCTCGCCAGCCAGACTAAATTAACTATAACTCGCCCCTCTACACTTCTGTTAGACGTGGCTTCCTTGGAGTGGTTTTCCCACTAACTTTTTGCCTTTAGACCTCCTGTTTTTGCTGACTTGTTTTTGCTGGCCTTAGGACTCTGCACACTTTACCACTGCTAACCAGTGCTAAAGTGCTTGTGCTCTCTCCTGAAAACATGTTAGATTGGCCGATACCCAATTGGTAAAGTGGCACTACCTGTGCCCAGGACCTGTAAACTAAATGCTACTAGTGGGCCTGCAGCACTGATTGTGCCACCCACTTAAGTAGCACTTTAAACATGTCTCAAGCCTGCCATTGCAGCCTGTATGTGTAGTTTTAAACTGCCACATCTTTTCCTAGGCCCAAACCTTCCTTTTTAATACAGATAAGTCATGCCTTGAGTAGGGCATGGTCAGCCAAATGACACTGTCTTAAATAATGTATGTTCCCAGTGATTTGGAATATGAAGATATTGAGTACAATTAGCTACATTGATATTAAGTTTGATGGCATCACATTAGACCGACTTGTGACCTCAGATTTGAAAATTACTAGCTCGCCATATACTACATGTTATTGTGAGAGGCTTACTGGTGGAGTTGTATCTCCTATTGACGTACTTCCTTGAAAATATCCATTGATATGATAGAATATTTTGTTACAAAATCTCAATTTTGGCATAAGCAAATTGTTGGTAAAGTCTAGGTAGCCAAGAGAGGTATATATAATCTTGAATGGTTATACCAGGCTAAATTTAATTCAGTACTTAGCTGTGGTACACAATCAACAAGTAATGCCATAATTTGTGTAGAAAATATTGCGAGAATGAATGCTCCTTGTCATAATAATGAATCCTATTCTTAGAATGCACTGTGTTTAGGATGTAGATCTATAGTGCATTAAAGTGCAGAAGAAACACAGCAAACCTTTTCCTAAATGTTAGGGAAAATCTGGGGGTGTACTGCGTTTGAGAAAAAAGCGAGTCGTGTTCCTGTGAAACACCAGTTAAGAAATGCACTGCTTTGTGTTTGAAAGGATCTCTCCAAAATGCAGCAAGCCATGTATTTTGACAGTCATTGAACCCATAGATTTGCCCTGTGGGTTTCGCCACTAGTCATAGAAAAAACAAAGATAGTGAACTCTGCTTGTATAATTCTGTTCAAGCCATCAAGGAAGCAATTTGGGTGGACAACCATCCTTTATCCGGCATTGAAAACCTTGTTAATGAACAGACTTACGCCCAAGTTTGAGCCAAACTCCCCTCATTTTACTGCTTTCTTTATGCCTGGTGGCCTTTTTCAGTTCTGCCATATGACTTATTAGCATGCCTCTGCCACATCTGTTTACCAGTGCAGCATAAGCATTCTGTTTAAAGATCTCAACGGCATAAAAGTCTTTCAGGATGACTTCTATTGTAAAGGGCTGTATTAGAAATTGAGTTACTGGTTGACTGGTTTATGAGCCCTAGTCAAGCAGCACCCACAATCCTAGGCAGGGTAAGAGGCAGACAGACCCTCATTTAAGCTGTGCTCACCCTTGGTAGCTTGGCACAGAACAGTCAGGGCAAACTTAGAGGCAATGTGTAAAGTATTTGTGCAACACTTCAAACAGTAAAGACAGATAACACCACACAAAAAGATTCCAACACCAGGTTAGGACAAGCATTGGTAAATGCATTAGGTTTTACCTATGTGATTAATAATAAGTTGTTTTTTGTTGTAGCTTGGTGCATAGTTGTGCAATATAAGTTACTGAAAGTTTGGGGAGGCAGGAGTCTATCACACTGTGCAGCCAAGCAGTGGAATCAGTTGCCTATCAGCATGAGACTACTATCTAATAGGCAGCCGTTTAGGAAATTGTTAAAATCTTGGCTGTTCCCCCCGATCTAAGGTATTGGTTTAGCTGATGCGCTCCCGCTATCTCACCTCTCGGCGCCAAGACGCCTCGGCATTCGAGCGCTTTAAAAAACCTTATCCTATCCTATCCTATCCTTGAACTGTTATGACTTGTTTTTATAAGAAAGGCACTACATTGCGTTGTTACTGGTGTTATTATAATGTGGGGAGATTAGGTCAACGGGGTAGTACTATGATAAAAAAGATGTACCTGATATGTAGGCTTGAAATTAGTGCAGCTATAGGGAGAATTGGTAAAGTGTGGATGAAAAAGAAAACACGGCCTGTGTAAGCACATTTAGAAAGAAACTGCCTACACAGAAATTTCCAAATAAAAATGAAAGAAAGGGTTGAAGATAAAGCAAAAAGATACAACGAACAAACGCATAAAATGGGTGCCGGGCACGGCAACATTTCTAAAAACGCGCCTTATAAACAGGAAAATGTGTTCAAAGGCGTCAGAGCCCAAAATAAAAAAATAAATAAGCATACAGCTGATAAGCACAGTAGAAATGCCTGCTAACTGGATGCAATTATATTTATAAGCATGCTGTAAATGCATGCAGCCAGGCGCTCCAAATGCAATTAAACCCGTGAAACAAAAGAGCAATCGGTAGCATCACGGAGTAGATAACAATATGGTTGCCCACTTCGCAAATCATAAGTATCACCACATCCTCTTTTAAACTAAAAGTGCGTAGAGTAGACAAATGTCAAAATAAAAAAACAGAAGGGTTGAAAACAAAGCAAAAATATGCTGCCAACAAACGCGTAAAATACGTGCTGGCACGATAATATCTCTGAAAATGCGTCGCATAAATGAGGCAATTAGTTCAGAGGCCCCGGAGGCAAAATGTTTTTAAAAAAACGCTAACAGCTAACAACAACATCAAAAATACGTGCTAAATAGCGTGCTGCACGTCATACGGAAAAAAAAATCCTTTTTTTAGTGTCTGCTTTACAAACGATCAAGTTTGAGACACGAGAGCTTACCAGCACACAGTACAAACTCATGTCTGTTTTAGGCATAATACCATTAGAAAAAAAGCCCCCAAAAGTTGCCCTTAAATATTTAAATATGTTCTCCGTGATTGCCCTTGCTTATTAATAAATGTTAACAATGCAACGCTGCATGCTGATTATTAAAATGTTATTAGTTGTGTGTATATGTATTTTTGTTTGTCTAAACGAAAGTCACGCTTTTAACTATTTCTTTGCTGTGTGCAACAACTATAGTATAAATATTTCACTATCCTACAAAAATCTATGGGCCATATTATCAAGAACGGCGATAAGGGGCTTGATAATATGCGCTTTAGAATTCCAATAAAAACCCAGGTTCTGGTGTGAAGGACATCAAACCTGGGCTTCTATTGGAATTCTATAGGGCATATTATCAAGCCCCTTATCGCCGCTTTAGCGGCAGTTTCCTGCCGCAAAAGCAGCGATAATGTTATCGCCCGTTCTTGATAATATGGCCCTATAACTTTAAATAAGCCCCAACAATCAAGTTTTAAAACTTGTGAATTATATTGCAAAACTAAGCATCTAGGGAAAAAAGTTCCAGTCTCTGTAGAAAGCTTCACAGAGGGTGATCTTGGGCAATTCCTTGCCTTACGGCTAGAGCTGCTGACCCTGGGGAACCAGGTTCGATCCTCGGCAGTCGGCTCAACATCCTGTGATTCTGGGCGAATCCACTTAATCTCCGAGGGGCAGATTTACAAGAAAGTGACGCATCTGAAGAGATGCGTCACTTTCCCTGCGCCACTCTGAGAAACCCTTGCGCCACCATGGATGCGCCGTATTTACAATACGGCGCACCATGGCGCAAAGATTGACAGATGCGTCAGAAATTCCGACGCATCTGTTGGGACTAAAGTCACGCATTGCTGGAGTCGTGTTGCCAGCACGACGCAACTCCTGCAATGGATTTTGAGGCCCATTCCCACAACACTGCCCCACTCCTTACGCCTGCTTCAAGCAGGCATAAGGTTTTGACGCACAACGTGCTGCATCTCCCTCTCTATCTAAATTCTGCAAAATAAATAAATAAATAATGTTAATGTGCCAACAACACACATGGAGTTGAACAAGAAACGTGAACTAAAACGTATTAATAAAACAGAAACCTCATATATTTTTGGCAAAATAACAAGTATTCTGTCTTTACATGCTAAAATGCATATAGTCATTTCACAAAAGTGAAAATGAAAATTTAGCAAGCAGTGAGAAAGGTGATCATTTTAGGATCCTCCCTAACCTAGGGAGAGAACCAAGCAGATGCCTTGAAAACAAAGAGCACATCTTGCTGAACGATTCGGTGGTGGTCCCATCCTCTTAGGACCACCCCAAGCACAGTTATGGGCAAAAATACAATCCCAACCAAAGGCCCTGCAAAGCATTAGGGGACGAGATTAGCAGTGTGCAGTTAATATTATAGTATCCAATATCAAAATAATTCTACAAAGAGCTGCAGTTCAACTAGTCGTTACTAGGTGTCCCTCACGAGTCAAATGCAAAAGCATTGAAATTATTACATCAAGCTGCAGTTCCACTAGCCGTTACGAGGTGTCCCTCACGAGTCGAATGCAAAAGCATTGAAACCCTTTCATAAAGCTGCAGTTCCACTAGTCGTTACTAGGTGTCCCTCATGAGTCAAATGCAAAAGCATTTGACTTGAGGGACACCTAGCAACGACTAGTTGAACTGCAGCTTGATGTAATAATTTCAATGCTTTTGCATTTGACTCGTGAGGGACACCTAGTAACGACTAGTTGAACTGCAGCTCTTTGTAGAATTATTTTGATATTGGATACTATAATATTCACTGCCCACTGCTAATCTCGTCCCATAATGCTTTGCAGGGCCTTTGGTTGGGATTGTATTTTTGCCCATAACTGTGCTTGGGGTGGTCCTAAGAGGATGGGACCACCACTGAATCGTTCAGCATGAAATGCTCTTTGTGTTCAAGGCATCTGCTTGGTCCTCCCCCTAGGTTAGGGGGACCCCAAAATCATCACCTCTCTCATTGCCTGATTTTTTCATTTTCAAAGATCACTTTTGTGAATTGGTTATATGCTTTTTAGCATGTAATGTTGCTTTATTAAAGCATTTGTGGGTGCAGTTTAGTAGCTGACTCCGCTGAGGATTTATCCCAACCAGCTATACTAATAACTGTAGGATGTGTTTGGGGGCCGTTCCCTATGCAGTGGCTATTAATGCTTATCACTTGGCTGAGTTCATATTTGCATTTACTTGTTAACAGCAGTGGCCTAGCTAAACACTTTGCCACCCGTGGTGGCCGCATGGAAGTGAAGGAGGGGTGGGTGGGTGGGGGTTTGGGGTCTCGCAGTAATAGTACCCCTTTTATTTATTTATTTGCAGCTTAGAAAGCGCCTGCTTACTCCAATTCGGAGATTCCCCGCAAGAAACTGACTAAACCAGAGTGAAAGAGACCAGGCAGCTGGGCTGAGTCTACCGTTGATTAGATTTCTTCTGAAATAGCAAGGTTTTTAGGTGTATACGGAAGGTCAGTTCAGACTGCTCTAATCTGAGATCTAAAGGGAGAGAGTTCCAAAGCTTTGCTGACAAGAAACTGAAGGAAGCGCCACCAAGGTGTTTTCTGTTATATGAGGGGACCTTAACCAATCCAGCTCCGGCTGATCTCAGACAGCTCCCCGGATGGTAAGGTTGAATCAACAAGCGCAGATATTGCGGGCCTTTGCCCTGAAGTATTTTATGAGAATAACATAAGGCTTTAAAATATATCCTTTCCTCCATGGGTAGCCAGTGGAGAGTTTCCAATGCCCTTCCAATGGGGGCAAATTTAGGGATATTCAGCAGCATGCGAGCTGCTGCTTTTTGAACCCGCTGTAGCCTGTGTATACTCTTCCTGGATGCCCCTAAATACAGGATGTTGCAATAATCTAGTCTGTAAGTTACAAGGGCCTGCACTGCTGTTTTCTTTGAGCAATCAGGAATAAGGCCGAGGATCTTTCTGATCCTTTTTAAGATCCCAAAACATAAGCCTGTAAGGGTGGATATTCGGTCCATGAGGAATAGAGTGGAGTCAAGCCAGGCTCCCAGATTTTTTACTTTGTAGCTTGGAGTTGGGGAGGGTCCCAGCTCGAGGACCAGATGGATGGTTGTTTGCCCACAACCAAGATGTCAGTTTTGCTGGCATTTAATTTAAGGCAGCTATTTGTCATCCAACTATCCAGATCGATTAGACATTGCCTAAAGTCCTCTGCTGCTTGACTGTTGTCCTGGGCCAAGGTAATTATCAGCTGTGTGTCATCAGCATATGACACGGTCTGCATTCCATGTTTTACCACAAGGTCCGCAAGCGGACGCATGTAGAGGTTGAACAGGGTCGGACTCAAGGCTGATCCTTGAGGTACGCCCTGTTTCAACTGTTGAGTGGAAGAAACAGACGACTGAAGAGTAACTTGAAAAGTACGGTCCTCTAAGAAATTGGCTAACCATGCCAAAGCAGAGCCTCCTATCCCTGCTTGGCATAACCTATCTAATAGTAGGCCATGAGAAACCGTGTTGAAAGCGGCACTCAGGTCAAGCAGAATCAGGGCCGTAGTATGGCCCTCGTCTGCTGTTTTAAGGATATGCTCTGTTGCAAATATCAGAGCCGACTCTGTGCTAAATGAGGGTCTGAAACCCAACTGTGTCTCATGAAGGAGATTCTTCTCCTCCATGAACTGCATAAGTTGTTGATTCACCCATTTCTCAGCAATTTTAGCAAAGAAAGGCAGTCACGATATGGGTCTCAGATTTTCCGGCATTGATGGATCTAAACTAGGTTTTTTTAATAGTGGGGTTACCATAGCATGTTTCCATTCTTTGGGAACTACTCCCGAACAGAAAGATAAGTTTAGTAGTTCTGTCAATACTGGTGCAATAGCTTCTCTACCCCGTATTAGGATGTACGGTGGCGCTGAATCTAGCGGGGATCCTGATTTAACTTTCAACATGAGGCTGTTAGTTTCATCCTCTGAAATTGGTCTCAAAGAAGGAAGCATATCTGAAGCATCTACAGAAGAACGGCCAGGACTCATCATTTTGTAAAGCCTAGCGCTCTCTGGAAACAATGAGTAAATGGTGGTAATTTTATCAGAGAAAGCTTGTGCAATCAGATTGCATTGATCAATAGATGCTGGAATAGATGGCGCTGTGCGCTCTAAAGAGGTTATAGATTTAATAATCTGAAAAAGCTCCCTGGACGAGTTTTTGAATATCTGATTCGTCTGCATTGTGATCTTAACTTCAATTAGACCGAGAAGTACAATATGTGATCATAATAAAATAACATGTCTAACATGTCTAAAGGGGGAACCAGGCAGCTACTTACATGAGCAGTCCGTAGATTCAGCCCAGCATCCTTTGTACGTTGTTGCTTTTTTTAACAGGTGATCCCATGACAACCAATCCCATATTCTATGGGTAATCTGTGAGCAGGCGGGCTCGTAATTTATAAGGCTGCCTAAGATAGGAGCACTGTCATCATCTCAACCAATCCTACTGCGTTACATAGAATTCTAAGGGGCTCTTTGGCTGAAAGTGTAGGTGTTGGCATTGCTTGACATGATTCAGTCTCAGGCATGGCAACTGAAATTTGAGCCGGCATGTGACAGCAGCTATTGTCCTGGTTCTGTCAGTGTGCAGGCAAAAGTAGACAAGCACAGTGCAAGCGCTGTGCAGGGGAGATGGTGTCACTGCTCCTTGCTTCCCTCTCCGTGGTGTGCAGACGTTGGACCAAAAAAATAATGGAGCCGACAAGCACGCTTGAAATGTGTGCAGCCAGGGACAGAATGATTAAGTAGACAAGCACAGCGCAAGCGCTGTGTAGGGGAGATTATATAAACAAGCACAGTGTAAGCAATGTGCATGTAAAACATTAGGGTAAAAATGTGCCCTAAAAGTGGATGGAAACAGTACTTTGGCACTCGGACGCTGATATTAGCACAGGTGGAACAAAATGAAGAACAACAGGAAACATTATGCTGCAGCCAATAGAAACGGAGAAAAGGTAAGTAGTAGCACAGGTAGCAATGAAAAGCAAGGGGGTGGGATGTAAGCCCCTTTTAAGATTTATATTGAATACAATAGATTTCACATGCACAGCGCAAGCGCTGTGGAGGTGTAACCTAAAAATGGATGACATTTTAATAAATAAAACAAGATCAAAACAACAACAATCCAATCAGGGAAATTAGAGTTATTGAATTTCAAAGTTTTAAGTTAAAATAGCGCCAAAAAGCACAAAGCACTAACAAAGGATGGAACTATATATTATTTACTACTTACCTATGTATCTTTGATATTGTGACTTTACTATGCTTGATTTCTATGGAACTATATGTTTACCATATGCCTTTGTTCTCTTCGATATTTACCCTGTAAAGCGCTCTGATACCCGCAAGGGTCTTGTTCGCGCTATATAAAACCTTCAAAATAAATAAATAAAGGATATCTGGTTGTGCCGAATGGGACAAAGTCACCAGTTCAAGCTGACCGCAATGGAGCACAGGCCAGCTACAGGGACCAGGTTAGGCCTGCTGAGTAAAGTACCTTAAATCCTGGTTGCGGAGCGTTGTGTGGATCCGTGGCAAGAAGCGTTGCACAGTCGAAGCGATCTATTGATTCCGAGATGCAGCGAGGCTGTGGTGTGAGGTCATGTGCATCGTTGTTGCGGATCCCATCAATGGGGCTTGCGATTCGAAGTCCGGGTGTTGAGGATGCAGCATGTAGATGAGGTCATGTGCCGGTTCTGAAGAGCTAAGAGGCTGCGATACGGAGGCTGGCGTCGAGCTGCCATCGACGAGGTATGAAGGACCTGGGTTGGGGATGCACTGCACTTTCGGTGATACATCGATTCCGAATATGCAAGGTTGATGTAGACCTTTTGTGCCGGACCCAATCCATGCAGCAGCAGAGATGTGTCGGTTCTGCTCGAGGATGCGCCGGTAAACCGAAGAGATGCATTGGTTTGGCTTGAGGATGCATGGCTCAGCCAAGAAGATACGTCGGTTCTGCTGGAAAGCGCCTTAGGCCTGATTACAAGGGTCCAGGACTGGGGTGGCACCACTTAGCAGGGTAGACTCACAGATGGCAGCGTGCAGGTGCAAGGTTTTTGGAAGCCTGTTAAGTTCCTGAGGCTTCAGATCAGGAGGCCAGCCAACTAGCCCTTGGAGTCACTCTGGGGTCACGAGATTGAGGCCCAGTCCTTCTCACCCAAGTAAGAGGGGCAGCAAGTCAGCATAGCAGGGCAGCAGTTCTTTCAGAGCAGCAGTCCAGCAGAGTGGCAGTCCTTCAGCAGCACAGCAGTCCTTCTTCCTGGCAGAGTATCCACAGGTACAGAAGTGTCCTGAAGTGGTGGTGTCCGAGGTCGAGTTCTTATACCCAGTGGTGCCTTTAACGTTGGGAGACTTAAAAGAAATGCCTTTGAAGTGCACAGATGCCTTCTCTTCCTGCCCTGGCTCCAGACTCACTACAGGGGGGTATGCAGCCCTTTGTGGGTGGACAGGACACAGCCTATTCAGGTGAAGGTGAGACTGCATCCAGTTCCTCCCTCCCATCCTGTCAGGATGGCTTCTCAGGTCACACCTAAGCTCCCACTGTGTGTGGCTGTCTAGATGGAATACACAAAGCCCAGCTGTCACAGACCCCAGACATGTGATCAGAGACAGGCTGCAGGCACCAAATGACTAAGGCAAGATAATGCCCACTTTCTAAAAGTATGGGCAATGAGTAACTAACTGACCTTGTCCTTTTAGGATAACAAACAGTCTCCCATTTCCTTGAAGGGATGCCCAAGACCAATTTGAGGTAGATATAATCTTGAAATATCTATGAGTGTTATAGAGGTGATAGAGAATGAGGAGTGTGTACTAAAACAATACACATGTGTTTATTGGTTTTGCAGAATCCAGTCACAGCCCTGAAGAGAGCCCCCAAAAATAGAGTGGGACTTGAAACGCGTTGCCACTTCTAACCAACAGGGGAAGATTTAAATCAGAATGTGTAGCAACTTAGGAAATATATGTATTGAATACTGTACCCCTTTGTTACCTAAAATGTTGTGTACCCCAGTTGTGTGGTAACCCCAGTGCTTCTTGAAAATTTGATTCATGGGTTACTTGTTTTTTCTGTTTTAGGACTGGAAACCATCTCAAAAAGGTTTTTGTTATTTGTTACTTGTCACTATGTCTCAATTTTGTTTTGTTTGATGTAATGTGAACGTTATGTGTATCTGACCTCTGTCTTGAGGATTTATAAAATAAAATGATTGAAAATGAATAAGTAAACGTAATAGACCAACTGATTTGTGAATTTGGTCTGAGTCTGTCTAAAAGTTAGCAGCCAACAAATGGTCAGCTAGATGTTTTGACTTTTCTAATATTTACTGGCCCAATCTAGCTGTGTGGTATAGGGCCCACCCCTTGCATTACTAACACTTTCTAAAAGTGACATTTTCAGAACTGTAATTTAAAATCTGACTTCACTATAAGTTAGGATTTTAGAATTAGGATTCTGGAGACACCAAACATGAAGCAGCTATATCTTCCCATCTGGAAAATGTAATAAGGTAATCCCAATGTTAACCTATGGAAGATATAGGCCTTGAAGTAGTGAAAAACGAATATAAGAGGTTTTCACTACCAGGGCATGTAAAACTGAAAAGTACATGTCGTGCATTTTACATACAATGCACCCTGCCCTCTGGGCTGTCCAGGGCCTGCCTTAGGGGTGACTTATATTTACTAAAAAGGACGGTTTGGGCCAGGCAATAGGTTTAACTTGCTAAGTCGACATGGCAGTTGAAAACTGCATGCACAGGCTCTGCAATGGCAGGCCTGAGACATGTTTTAAGGGCTACTTAAGTGGGCGGCGCAATCAGTGCTGCAAGCCCACTAGTAGCATTTAATTTACTTGCCCTGGGCACATGTAGTGCACTTTACTAGTAAATTAAATATGCCAACTTTAGCACTGGTTAGCAGCCAACAAAAACGATTCAGCATAAGTGGAGGAGGAAGGCAAAATGTTTGGGGGGGTGACCCTGCACAAAGGGCCATTTCCAACAGACTGTAAGAAATATTATAAGATCTTTGACAGTGTCTACACTTGCTAGGTAAACCGAGTACAACTCTTTGCAGAGATAAATTTCAATTTAGCGCCCGATTACGATGCCGTAGGAAACGGCTCCGACCCTCAGTCGGAGCCATTCCTACGGCATCGTAATCCCCTGTTTGGATTAATTTACAACCGACCCATTTCGATGGAGTCGGTCGGAAATTAATCCAGACAGATTTTCCGAATGGCTTACGACAGGCTCAGAGAGCCCGTCTGCCATTTGGAAAGGGGCCAGTAATCTCTCGGGCGACTCTTTCCGCCAGAGGGATTACGATGGCAGATTCCCACAGCCTTTCTGTGCCGGCCTTTCTGACACATAAAGGCTGTGGGCATTAGACTTTGGGGGCCCCCAGCAGGGCCCCCATGGGTGCAAGGCCTCTGGATGGCAGCCTAGGGGGCACCTATGGTGCCCCCCTGTTGATCCCTGCACCCGGTGGCAGGCACCTTGAGGTGCGGGGATGAACTGCACCTCAGCTCTTTACCATGAGAGCATGCATTTCATTTGGAATGCATGCTCCCATGGTAAAGAATAGGAGTGCGACCAAACAGTGTTCGGTTGCATCCTAATTCCTGGGTTGGGACCGACGACAGGAGGTCGTTCGGTCCCAGTTCCCAAACGATGTCGGACAGATTCAGGTCCGTCAGACATTGTAATCGGCCCCTAAGTTATAACAGCATGGAGTACTCTGAATATGTAATTACAACTCAATGGACTAAACCTTCCAGAGTTTAAAAGAGTCCATCACACAATCTCAACCTCCACTAACCCACATGAACGTACACCCTTATTAGGTGTATGTGAATTTTACACTAAGGGGCCCATTACGATGCCGGACGGAAAAGCCTTCCGTACCCCATGGTGTCGTACAAATACCTCCCGCATGACCCGCGGCATTTCCGTCGGGCAAATTACGATGCAATGTACGCAAAATCACACCGTGGCGGACGGATGCCACAAAAGACTGTCCACCACGGTTGGAAAACCTGCAAATCCGACCGCGGTGGACGGGGAAAGCTGGTCAACGGCCTGAAAAGGCCGCTCCTGCCACGGCATGACCGCGCGGCTAATTACGATGAGAATGCGGAGCTGGCGGACCGAGCACTGCGTCCGACCGCCGCGCACGCACATAGGCCAAATGAATGGCGGGAGGAACCAACTTCACAACAATGCCCGAAGTGTGCCTGTACTCCCTGCCACCCTCAATCACAACACACACGCCACAATGATACACCCCAACTTGCTCCTGATAAGGAAAGCCATGCGCAGCATGGAAGAGACATGTGGAGGTCATCACTCATGTGGACACACCCACATACCACAGTATAAAACCAAGCCCACCCTGGACCAGCATCCTTTGCACACCACAAGCCGAGACAGAGAGACAGGACACACCTCACACACTCCACATATCTCCACCACTACCTTGCACCCCTCATTCAATTGCACCATGCACCCCAAGACAATGCCCAAATCCACCGACTCAGAGTTGAGAGTGACGGTAGACGAGACAATCAAGGTAGAACCAAATTTGTCTGGGCACCTTGTCCAACACACCCTACTTGCGCGCAAGACTCAGATGTGTGCATGGACCCACAGCAAAGTCAATGCTGTAGGGACCACCCTACGCACTGTGCGTGACATCAGGAAGTGGTGGGGCGACCTCAAGGGCCGGGTCAAGCATCGGGCACAGAGGAATCACACGGCGGCCCAGAGAACTGGTGGCGGCCCTCCCATTCCACCACTAACCTACACCGAATGTGAGGAGAAGGTGCTTGCCACATTGCGGAGAGTTTCACAGGAATCGAGGGGGGAGTGGAGGCTGGTAAGTACTAACAAATGTCTCCCATCACACTGCAATGTACTGTTGTGCACAACAAGTGAGCCTCAATCGCCAGCCCACATCAAACTCATGTGGAATGCACGCTTTCAATATGAATGGATCACAAGGCGAGCATTCCCTCACCCAGCTTCACCTCACAGGTAGGTAGTCAACTCATGCACCATGGCCTCCCTCCCAAACAGCATGGCCCACCCTCCCCACCCCACACCCATGTGTCAGCTAACTCCGTCGACAGTGCTTCCTAACAGGTAGGTAGCCATCTCAATGGGGAGGGGGCCGTTGAGCACTGACAGATAGACCACAACTCCCACAAGTCCCTCTGTCTTCCCTCACAGACAGCATGGAGCCAAATGACCCCCATATTCCGCACCTGGTAGACAACTCTGGAACCCCCCCTAAGTTGTAGGCAGTGCACATACAGCCAATACCATCGAGAGGCCACATGATTCACAGTGTCGGTGATGAAGTCACATGTAACTGCAAAGCAAAATACAAGAACGCCATCACAAAAAGCCAATGTGATAGTCCCATTGCCTCAAAGCAAAGAGACTCAGGTCAACACAACACATGCATGGAAACCCTGTCAAACCTCACAAACCACAGGAGGCAAGTACAAAAAGCATAACACAAATCATGAAGTTGCGGCATAGTAGTCAGATAATCTTTGAGAAGACACAAATGTCCAAGCATAAACTGAATCGGATAAGCAACAGGTTGGTACCAGAGGACATGTACCTGGAAATACAAAACCTGTACATATGATTATGTTGCCCCAGCCATGACACATAGCCAGCGAGCAATGTATGTACCTCCACATCACGTTCGACTGCTGACAAACTGTTATGAATGCATAGTAATGCCAAGCTTAAAATTAAGGCCATCTCAAATCAAATGTGTCAAACATGAACATCAAAGTAGCGCTGTGTACTGAACATGCTGACAATGTAACCTCTCTTCAACAGGTGACTAGCCAGCAACAGCAGGCGCCCATGCCATGGATGAGCCCAGCCAGTCTCCCCCCCAGGAAGGAGAACCCTCGGATGCAGACTCCCTGGTCTTTCCGGGTGAGAAGGACCGACCTGGCCCCTCCGGCGGGCCCAGGACAGCTCAGTCTCTGGCCCTCACTGTCCCCACCACCACCACCACCACCAACACCACAACTCCCACAACAGCTGCACCGTCAACGCAGACCCCTGCAGCAACGACCAGGGTGGCAGCCACCTCCAACATCACCACCGCTGCCTCCAACACTGTCCCTTTGCCTGCAGTTGCGAATACCACCAGGCAGACCGGGGATGCTGGGGACGGTGTGCAGCTGCAGCGCCTGGCTCCGCCACAGGTCCGTGGCAGCAGAGCAGGTGGGAGGCCAACTGGGGGACAGCCACAGGAGGACAATGGGACTGAGGCCCTGGACACCGTGCTAACTGTCCTTGGTGCATACCAGCAGAACCATGGACAGATGGGCCAGGGCCATGAAGAACAGCGGGAACTCCGCCGGCTGCAGAGCTCCATGGACACTCGCTTGGGACAACATGTGGAGTACATGGGCCAGTATGTGGGTGTCCTGAGGGACATGCATGCGGCTCAAATCGCTGCCCACCCACCCCCCGGCCCAGCAGGATGATAGTCAAACCACCACAGCAGCGGCCACAGGGAGGGGTGAGTCACACCACAGCGAATCCTCAGACACCTCTGAGCATGCAGCAGGTGCCCTCCTGGCAAACGGCAGAGGGGCGTCCGGAAAAGACCCCGGGACGATCACGTGGCACAGCACCGTGCCGCACCAGTTCTCGGAGCAACCGCTGATGTCACCAGTGTAACACCGAGCATTGACTGTCGTTGTAAATACAAAACCACATTGCCACAAGGATGGGAGTGTTCGCTTGGACTTTGGAACTCTACCATTGCGTGTCCTACCCTAACTATCTGTGTACCATCACCTCCTACTTCACCCCTCACCTGTCACACATCGCAAAATTAACACAACTCACAACAGTATGCCTTCGTGTCAAGAGCATTCTCATCACAGTAAGTGGCGTGTTGACTCACATTGCAATGTATCCGATTATGTAAAAGCAAAAATTCCATTGAGAGAGTGGAGGTACCTGGAAAGACACAAGGAAACAACAGTGCCTTGCCATATTATGCAATAACCGCAAAAGCACACCACGAGGCAACACTGTACAATATGCATTACAGACAACACCGGCAAACACCAGCAACATGGACAGCAGGGGGACTGGAGCACACGACTGCACCTCCCAACACAGTTTCGCCCTTAGCATCCTGATGAATGCAGTCCAGTTGGAAAGCTTACTCCTGTTACCGTTGTCGTGTGTCACCTAGGTTGGTGCAGGTCAGTGCTGTGAATCTCTAGACACATGTGTGTCGCGTTATCCTCCCACATCAGTAGGGGTAAGATACATTGTGATCGGTGTCTGCTGAGGAAGCTGCCAGATTCTACTCGGGTCTCTGTACCTCTCCCTGTCCAACTCAGGTGAAACACCTCAGTCACATGACAAGTAAGCATCATGACTGAACTGCATATACCAGAATGCCAAGGGGTGAACTGTGCTGAGAGGTGAAGCAGTGTGCTCTCATCCCCCTAACGACATTATCAGGGACATGACGGAAGTTGTCAAGATCACACAGAGTAGAACAATGAAATCCTTAGCAGTGTGCCCACAAGAGCCAGCATCACAACACATCCTGTCATGTGGACGATGGCGACATTGTCGCATTCACACACTCAAGTACTGTTGCACAGGGATTTTCAAGTGACATGTACGGTCTATGCATGTTTACCCACATGTACACCAGTCCCTGACAACATACCCACGCTAAACCTGTTTTACAAACTAAGTCATCTTCTCCTGAATGGGCACAAGTGCTGCGGTCACAGGGCAGGCATCGCGTATATAGGAACTGTTGCACGCTGTGTTCCTTGCTGTAGCAATGTCCTCCTCACTCCCCCACATGTGATTGTGGATATCCATTTGTGGCCTCACATTCCCACAGCGAAAGCGGACTTCAATAAGGGTGCAGGCACAATGGGCTTCTGTTTCAACAAGTAGTCGCTCCCACACCAGCCCTGAGACCTTTGAATTCCAGGTGCCTTGACCGTCCCGCGCGATTCAGTCAGTGCTGAACACGGCACTCTCACTTTTTTCCGGGGGACTGACACAAGAATCATCGAAAGCCTCTAATATTGAAGGCCGTTGCACACTTTTTTCCAAACTCGTGGGCTCTGGCCTTGTACCTTTGTTTCATGCGATTTCTGAAATTCTACCGGGTGTCATTCCTCCAATTTACCGACTGCATTTAGCGGTTTGGTATCACTACTCGTGGCTGTACAGCTGAGCGCTGGCTCTAAGAGTGCTCTCACGCCATGCCTGCCCGTCCTGTAGTCCAGTCGAACCCCGGTCAGTTGCAACTGTACCGTGACCGCATGCAGCTCCTCTTTGGATGTGTCCCATTAGCTGTGCTACGCATCAGTTATAGGCTAACCTTCCGCTATGCCTATTTCACCTGCATGCAGCCTGTGTTCTAGTGCCGAAGATGCCCCTTTCAGTGGTCCCTGGATGTCTGCCTTTCCAACAAATCCCTTGCTGAACTGGATCGTGAGCTGTGGGTGAGTCCTTTATTGGTCCATGATCAGGACTGCTCCGGTGATACACGTTTGTGGGATGCCTTCCAATGTGTCAGACAGGCTGACAGCTGCGCCTGTGCATTTGCGCAAAGGCTCCTGTGCCATGCCTATATCAAGCCTGTCCCCGGGTGCCATGGGATGCTCCTTTCACCCTCGTGGTGCGAGGAGCACATCTGTTCCTTCATACTGCTGGATTGGATGGCGGTCCTTTTTGCTGGAGATGATTTGGATCGTCTTTTGGAACTGATTGCCTTCGAGGCTACCTGTGCCTTCTTGGATTCGTAACTACTTAACAGCAACAGGAACTGTTGGTGACTAATTCAATGTCCTTTTAACTTTTTCACGCCTACTAACAGGAATTGTCATTCAGCTCTCTGACTTTTGCCCTATCTGCATTTGCTTTGACTCTGCTGAACTCTGCGGTCTCTTTCGCTTGGTACCACAGACCTGAGCAAGGGGAGGCTGTCATCTGACCGTCATTGATATTGTCGACTGGCATGAGCCCGGCTTCCATCATGCAGCTGTAGCACATGAAATTCACATGGCGTAGTCGTTTTGCAAGTACATTAGTATTTGTCTGTCACATGAGAAGTGTCTGCAGAGCCTGTTCTCTGCGCGGTCCAGGAGCACTGCCTGTACATTCTGTCCTTGGTCGGAGGGGATTGTCCGTTGTCATTCTGTTCTGGTCAGGCCCTAGCACCCCCACTCAACAAGGTGTCACTGCTGCTAGGGGACACGGCTGCCTTTTAGATGTCATGGGGAGGCGGGCTGTTTGCACCACACTTGGAGAGTGATCCATCCAGTGATGTGAGCGACACAGCACATGGGATGTACATTTCACCATGTACTGGCTGGGCAATGGGTCTGCTGGCAAAGCCCATAGACCTGGGACATCTCATTCAACTCCTCCCAGCAAGGGGTGGGGGGATATGCTTGTGGGTCATCGTCCAGAGGGATTATTGATATGACGTCTTGCTTCATGTGTTATGGATGTGTCACTATGGAAACTGTATATGTACTCATGCATTCTCAACTTCTTGTGGCACGTATGTTGCCTGTATTGCAACTGTAGTAAAAAAAGCACATTCCAAAGCGTTTCTTGTCTGCAACTTAACGACTTGTGTACACGCGCTTGCAAACCTCTGAGTGAGTGGGAGAGCTAGTGAGGCACTATAGCAATTGGGTCCTGTGCTAATGGGTGTTTCTGGGTGCTCAGTCACTGCCTGCCCAAGTTCTCCAATCCCGCACATAGTCCTGAAGGAGTACAAAATGCCAGTGACAGATCTCAAAGTTTGTTAGATAACAGCAAGGCACGCAGACACAGTCATATTCGGTCATTGTTCACTTACACTCAACGGAAGTAGTTGACGATGAGCTGTTGTCGCTGGTAAAGGCCTTCTTCCTCACCACTGTCATCGTCACTGGGCATGTGTGGGTTGGGTGAGGGGGGCTGCTGCTGTTCATCGTCGTCCAGAATCAGGGGGATCCTTCTGCGCATGGCCAGGTTGTGTAGCATGCAGCAGGCGACTGACATCTGTCATACCTTCTGTGGTGAGTACTTGGGGCACCACCAGTCTGGTCCAGGCACCTAAATCTTGACTTCAGCAGTCCAAAAGCGCACACCAACACACGAAGTGTCCTCCCATATGCATCATTGTATTGGACTTCCCCCGGTGTTGTTGGATTCCGCAGTGGGGACAGCAACCACGGACGATTGGGATGCCCAGAGTCACCTAGTTGTGAGACAGACGGGCAAACAGTGTGATCTGAATGTGTGGGGAGAGCAGCATGTCACACATACATCACAGTCATTGACACAGCCCACTCACCGACAAGCCAGGCCCACTCGGGGTGCAGATTGGCCAACAATTGGTGTATGGTGCTGTTCCTCAAGATGTAGGAGTCATTTGCCGACCCAGGATACCTTGCACACACGTGTGAGATGATCTGATCCGCCTGGCATACCACATGCACGTTGATGGAGTGGTAGTGTTTGCAGTTCCTATAGATGTGTTCACTTGCCTGTGGTGGAACGAGGGCAATGTGGGTACCATCAATGGCTCCCACAACATTTGGAATGCCTCCCAGGTCATAGAACTCCCCCTTCACAGCTGCCAATTCATCCCTCCTCGGGAAGTGGACAGGTCTGTCCTGGTAAGGCATCTATGCTGACAGGACGTCACGCAACACCATGCTGAACATGGGCTGTGACATCCCCTCGGCGCTGGCCACAGTGTACTGGAAAGACCCAGTACCGGAGAAATGCAGTGCAGCCATACCCTTCACTGTAGCAGACAATGTAGCCGGATATTTTCTTTTGGGCTTCAAATGGGGCTCCAACTGGGCACATAGGTTTCGTAGTGTGCGGCGACCCAAACGGAATCCCCGGATGATTTCAATGTCCTCCATCGTCGTCAGGTCGGGGACAGGGTGAAAGATGGGTAGTCTCCTCCTACGTATGTCAGGGTACACAGGCATGGGCTGAGTTCTAGGTGAAATGTGGTACACAGCTTACCCAGAGACTCGCACAACCACAACATTGACAGGCCTCATGGTCACGTGAAATGCACAGGTGACCTGCATTCAGACGTTGTTTTTCTTCACTCACTCGACATACTGACACTACGACATCCAAAGAAGTCGATGTGTATGGCATGTAGTACAGTGCTACATCAAGGATGAGCTGCCCTGTGGTCAGGTGGCACGGCACTAGTGTTTCCCAGCATCAGTGCTGGGTTGCATGTTGCTGCTGTCACTGCACGAGCGCAAGCTTCAGTCCCACAATACGCAACACCATTACGGGATGGGGCAGTGAGTGTCATCTGGACAACGCTACATGGTTGTTCAGCACGGTGGACAGACACATGTGGACATTATGGGGTCAGTCCTGCGTGAGTGTGTGTGGCATTTGCGTAACAGACATTGCAATGTTCACCTGTATGAGGCACAAATGCACATGGATTGTGTATACATGCCCACATGGCTGCCAATGAGCGATGATGTCGGTCAGAGCTATGTTTGTTTGTTCCAGATGTGCACTCCTATGACGTGAGTGTGAACATTAACAGGTAATGGCAGCTGTGCACACTGCACGCCACACCAGTACGTGTGTTGGGAGTGCTAGGGGTTACATGTATGTCTGATTTGCAGACAGTGGACACCTCTGATTGTCTGCCTACGTCACTGGCCCTTCACAAGTCGACCCCTGGCCAAGGGACGCCAGTCAGTTGTCGAGGGATGTACAAGCGATGTTCACAGGTTGGATGTTTCATTCCACAACATTGGTACAGTGCGAGAGACCTTTGTCCTTTTAGACTCCTTCCCTCATTTCAGTCCAATCTGGCCACAAGGCATGACTATGTATGTACTTTCACTCTCCTTTTTTTGGACATGCCATGTGTGTGTAGACTTGACTCAAGGGTCACACTCTCTCATACCTTCACAGTGTAGTGAGCAGCTGGTCACTGTTCTAGTTGTTCTGATGTACCAGCCACTCCCAGAGGGCTGGCTTACCCCCCACCCCACAGCCACCCAGCACAGGCGTCACTGAACATGTGACCCTGCCAACAAATGGGGCCGGACGCACGTACCCTGGGCCAGTTCTCCTATACACGTGTCTGTGTGGTTACTTTCTATGCATGGAGGCCTCGTGCCCCACAACATTACACATGGGGTGCACCAATCACTTTAGGCATATGAGTTGTGATGGGTGATGTAATTCGCATGGCACCAATGCAAATGCAGTATGTGTTTGCATGCGCGGTAGCTGGCATCCGCGGCGATGACACGCATTGGCCCCAATTGGATGATGCAGGGTTGCGGTCGCAGCTTCCCGGCCGCCGCGGTGTGGCACGCACTATGCGAATGAGCCATCAGCCAATGGGAGCCTTCGGCGGCGTACATGTTTTGATGTTGCGGTGTGCGTGCTCTGCTACTCTGGGCTCGTCATTGGCCCCAATTGCCTTCAGGGGCACCGAGGGTCACTCATGAGGATTGGGTGGGCCTCGCACTTTGCATTTGGCAGGTTGCCACATTCCTTGTGGTGCCGCCACGCTTGCTGGGAGTTGTAGTTGTTCAGGGGTTGCATGCGTGGAGATGTTTGGTACGTACCTCTGCTGTTGGGCGCGGCGGCGTCTTGTCTGCGGGAGTTGCAGCAGGTAGTGCAGCGGGAAGGCCTGTTGTGTTTCCGCCATCCGCAACGTGGTGGGTTTTAAGCGGCGGTGGGAAGGGCTGTTTGCCGCATCGTAATCTGTTTGGCGGACGGAACGTGTTTCCGCACGCCGGTCCTGCTCTATTGGCTCCGTCCGCCACCCTTGCGTGCGCTAAAAACGTGCGGAGCCTGATGGACCGCGGCAGACGGTAAATGGCCTCTGTGGGACCATTGTAATTTGGTGGTCGCAATGACCGCACCTGGGCGGGAAAATGAACGATTTCCACCACCGGCACGGATGGGCTTCCATCCGAAATCCTAATGACCCCCTAAATTCATGCAAAGATTTGCCACCAAGACAGTTCCTTTGAATCAGAAACAATCCAAAATTGCTTTGAGTGGATTAAATCTTCCATACTATCAGCACCCACCTTTCCAGAAGAATTAATATGCTACATTGCTCTTGATGGCAGAGTCAGGGAACTTGAATTAATCAAGTCTACATAGACACAAAAGGGAGAACATACCTAGATCTGGTTTTAAAGTATTGCGGCAAAAAGAAAGGTTGTACATTGTCTGTGAAAAATGTTAATCTTCGGTGTTTTGGTACTCTATAAATTTAGTATTTTTTGTCTGGGGAAGGCATTTGCATTCTCTATACTGACCATTGTCAATATTTGTAGATCCATCTCTAGGCACAAACAAGCTATCACAATAGAAGGGCTATACACCAAACTGCTAGAAATTCATTTCAGAGTATTGCAGGTTTTCAGCAGGAAAGCAGATTCTGACTATTGAAAAACTCCACTTTGTTTTTGCTTTGGGACCTCTGGTTTTTAGGTCTCGCCTACGCAGCGCGCATGCGTTGCATAGGAGAGACCTTTAGTTATCGGCACAGCTTTGGGGGCAAAAAAGTGCACGCGTTGCATTGCTTGCAATGGCAACGCGTGCACGTCTGGCGATTCCCTTGCGGGAGCGCGCGGCGCCATATGGTGGCGCCATATGGTCACAATCATCGCGCCTTGCTGCACGCTCCCGCAAGGGAATCGCGCAGGCCCCCTCCCCTGCTGCCGCGCGAGGCGCGCGCTTGTTCTACAAGGCTTGGAGGTTACATACTCTGGATTAGCAGATAGGTCATCGAGATTGTGGCTAAGGAGCAATTGGATTTTGAATCTGAATTTTCACTTTTGAATTTTACTGTTTACTGTCCTGTCAAACTTGGTGCCCAGAGCCCATAAAGTTTTTATTGTCTCTTTTTTAATAGCATTAACTTTGTTTGCATTCCTTTAAGACCTTGCTATCTATTGCACAGCACTATTAGCACTTTTAGCTATTTTCTGCTCCTGAATTAATCCCCATTATGAGTTATTTGTTCTTATTAGGTGGCAATTAGGAGCAGCTTTTTAGGTTTGTGTTCTAGAGGTTACATACTCTGAATCTGTCGATAGGCCAATGAGCCTCTGGTTAAGGAGCTATTGGGCTTTGAAATCGAACTCGCACTCTTTATAATCTATCGTCCATCGTGCAGCCAAACTCGATTTCAAGAACTCAATGTTTTTATTGTCTTTTCTAATAGTACTAATCTTGACTGCATCCTCTTAACCCTTGCTATTTATTGCGCAGCACTTTAGTCATTTTCTGCTCCTGATTCACTCCATCTCATCAGATTTTTGTTCTCCTTAAGGTGGCAATTGTGGAGTAGTTTTCGCTCTTGGGGGCCAGGTTTTACCTAAGGTGCTAGATGTCTGTCAACATTAGTCCCCGCCCAAACGAAAATCTTGCTATGCACTCTTAACAAGTTTCATCGATTTCCTATTTCACAGAATTCTACATATAGGTTTTTCTTCCTAGCAGGCCTGTGCTGATCGAAGGCATATTGTGGAGCTGTACTTTTCAACCTTTGTTTCAATAGGGGAACATAGCGGACTACAGCTGAGAGAGGTTGTTGTTCCCTTTTGTTTGCCTAGGTCTGTAGTATAGTTTTTTTTTCTGTGCAAGTGGGCTGTGAATTCGAACTTGTACCCTGTGGTCATGCAAATTTGTAAATCGTACCTCTTGATTATAAACTATGCTTATTTTGGGAGCAGTTCTGCATTATATTGATTTATTTGTCTCAATTTTAACTGCGTTTTTGTATTTTTATTTACCATGATATGTGGGCATTGTATTGCATTTTATTGTACTTTTATGGTCTATTATTTAGAACGAATAAAGTTCCTTGATTGATTGATAGTCTATTGTAAGGTTCCTTTAAGACAACATCTTTGGCACACACACACACAGAATTCATATTACATTAAAAGGATCTACTTATATAAAGACACCCTTACAGCTTCGAGTAACAGACTCTTTTTAGCCAATAATTTAAGAGGTTTACTACATTTAAACTTGTTCTTCAGCAGTTCAATGTATTGACTTAATCTCTTCTGTGTAAAAATGGGATCATGGGTTCAGAGGACCCTTGTCACTGCCTACGTATTGGCTCCCAGAACAGCAACAGTCTGGACGGCTACATTATCAAACATATGTTACCCACGTAGACATTTATTGGTGTGTTTTGAGGAATTTCAAGTGATTAAATGCAGTTTCTTAAAGTTCTTCTTAGGATGAGTACATAGCACGGCAAGGCATATCAAGGCAAAACAAAACTAACTTCACTAAAATGTATATACACATTATTAAGTGGTTGAATAATTTAAACAGTGACAGAATGCAGAAAGCTTGAGTTAGAATGCATTGACCAAACAAGCATTAGCATAGCCAATAGGTCTCGCCTTTGGGACCTTATAAGTATTTAATTATGCAGTACAATATCCTTGGTGCAACATCAACTGTTGCATGGCTAAACACTTATAATGTCCCAAAGGCGAGACCTATTGGCTATGCCAATGCTTGTTTAAAAAAGGTCTGCTGCCCTGTACAGCTGGGGTAAAGGGCTCTGAGGAGGTTGAGCTCCACAAATGTTCACACATGTGCCAGTGTAGAGGATGGTAGAGGAACTTCTTGCCAGGTTTTGTGCACAGGTAGCCTGTCGCACATGGGATCCAGAATAAATTGATTATGGCCTTGTAAGGCAATATATTTCGATTGAGGAATCCAAAACTAAATGTTGCCTGTCTTTTTTTTTTTTAATAAAGTCTGCAATGTTTAAGCTGAATTTTACATTTTTGGGAAAGTGTGCCTAAAATGTAACTATTGATTGGAACAAGGTTGGAAAGTCTTTGAGGTGTCTTTTCCCTTCAATTCCTGGGTCAGGAACTTATATCAAGAGTTGGATTTATTCTATAGTTCATTTATGTATTTATAAAAATTGGCATATTTCCTCGAGCCAGACTTGAAATTTAGGTTTGGAGCTGCCTCACTGAGCGAGTTTTACTCAGCTTCCCAGCTGACACATGAAATCATAAAGAGAGCCCCCAAAAGTGTCCTCAGTGGAAATACCTGCTTCCTGCATGCTGGCAGCAAGGAACTGCGAAGGTGGGATCGGTGGAGACGGTATGCTCCCTGCCTGACTGCTTGCAGCTGAGAGCTTGACTGGCAGAGAGGCCGATTTGCTCGGCTCAGTGCGGCCTGTCACAGGCTTCATCGGAGGTGCGCGCGGATGACAAGGTGGGCAGGATACCTCACATCAGCGGGCACATCAAGTAGATTTAAAAGGAGAAATAAAAGCACAGTATTCACAGCCTGTGGCAGCAGTCTCGAAGAAGACCACCAAAGGCGAAATGAGAACCTCACAAGCCCACGGAGCCAAGATAAAAACGTGTATATTAGCTTTTCTGGTCGGATAGTGACAGGGCACCACAGAGTAATTTTTTAATAAGTGGGTTCCCCGGAGCGATGAAAAGCCCCCACAAGGACCCCATAGCCTGGAGACTGTGAGTCCCCGGAGGACACCTCAATACTTGAGATGTACACTTTGCCCCCTTCCTAGAGAGGAACTGTGCAACCAAGAAGACCTGTCGATAAAATACCCGAGTGATTGCCCGGTGGGCCAAACATTTCCTAGGCCTCGAGATTAACTGCCTGAAGGAGGTGGGAGCTCCCTCGCTCTTAAACACTGCGAGGCAGAGCCGGATGGACCAGGGGAGGTCTATAACCCCTTTGGAAGCTTGCCCCTGCCAGTGGAGACGTGGACCGTCTTGAGCAAGGCTTGGCTGGTGCAGGTTTGTCGGGATTTAGGTGCTGTGAATCCCCCACCTCTCTTGTCTTCTTTTACTTACTCACTGGGGTCCCCCTGCTGATCTTGCCTTGAACCGGGGACGCCATCCCTACTAGACTATCTCATGCACTGCACCCCCTGTCCTGCTTGCTGGCCTGAATCTATCCAGGAGACCGCATTGGAACTATTGGAGAGACAGCACCCCCTATTGGTGGCTTTGGCGGCCTGTGTCTACCGGCTGATCAAATAGGTGGGTGACCTGGATCCGGCGCTTTGGCTTGAAGACACGCTTGCACCCCTCCCCCCATCGCTTATAGTCCTCTACTGGGGTGAACCAGTCTAGCCTGGGCCACAGCTGACCCTGATAGATTTTTGGCTGCTTTCCTTATTACACTGAAGCAATACCTCACTCGGAGCCGTCGAGGCGCCGTCAAGGACCAAGTTTCAACTATGCCCCCTAAAAACAAAACAAATAAGGAGCAGGAACCCTCTTTGAATAGAGACAATCCGGTAACCTCTCTCTGGTCAAAATCCAACTCGCAGTCACAGTCTGCAACCGTCTCCCCGGAGTCTGTTACAGAAAGGGACCAAGCTGATACACCGATTACACAGGCCTTTATGAACTCTTTCCTCCAAGAAATTAAGGCCGAAATAGGGTCACTTAAACAAGATTTTAAGTCTGGCTTGCAGGATATCCGGAGGGATGTCACGGAAATCGGTGGACGTGTAGACGATCTCGAGTGCACCATGGATGCCAGAGCTGAGGACCACGGAAGCCTATGGCGACGGATGGCGGAGTTGGAAGATAAAAACATTAGCCTTCAGCTCAAGCAGGAGGACCTGGAGAATCAAAGTTGGCGTAATAATCTACGCATTAAAGGGGTTCCTCACGGGGCGGAGGGCAAAGACATCATGGCCTTCACAGCAGACCTCCTCCAGGCGATCCGTGAGAATGAAGAAGCATCCCCACCTGCCCTGGACAGAGCGCATCGTGTTCCTGGCCCCAGAGGCCGCCCAGACTTCATCCCGGACATTCTCATACGGGTCCACTTCTTCGCCGAAAAAGAAGCCATCCTGAAAAAGATTCAGGGAGCCAAGTCCCTCTCCTATAATGGCTATTCGTTTCAAATCTTCCAAGACATAGCCCCTGCCACCCTAGGGAGGCGAAAAGACTTCAAGCCAGTCACAGACAAGCTTCGCGAACTCAATATCAAATATCAGTGGGGCTACCCATTTGCGCTGATCTTCACCTGGGAGGGCAAACGACAAGCCCTCCACTCACTGACTGAAGCGAAACAGCTCCTTCATCTCCCGCTGGATCCTGAGGATGGGGGTCCTCCCTCCCCACATGGGTGCTCTGGAAAACCTTTCCGACTGGAATGTTCCACTGTTCCGCTGACCAAGCACATGAGACGCCTCCAGGAACAGGACTCCTCCCAGGCTAAACAAGACATCATCAACCACATCCGGACATTGAGTGATTGTTCCCCGCAGCCTCGATCCCCTGAGCAAAAGGAATGATCCAAACGAGGAAGGCTCGCATCTTCAAGCTTTTGAAACTCCATATTGCTCCCTAGAGCCTGGATATGATAGAGGGAACTTCACTACTTGCAATATGCCTAACCACCTTAGCACACTGGGGAAAGGTGGGCTCCCTCAAACAGTTACACGGACAAGGTTAGCATTGACTTGAGCTTTTCGACCTCGCCTTTGCCCACTATGATGCCGGCTCTCGGTCCCCCCTGAGGCGTTCTGGTGGCGGGCGACTTTTGTTCAACATCTGTTTATTGAGCAAGAGCAATTAGAAAACAATACTTGTCACAAATAGCAAAGGAAAGGGGCAAGGGAGTAGCAGATGATGAGCACAAAGAGCAAATCCCTCACAGGAAAGTGCAAATATTTGATATGCAAACAGAAAAAGCAAGTTGGAGGGATGACAATACTTATGAATTTGGGCCGAGGCAAAAGTCCAGGATTTGAAAGCCATTCATGTAGGGGAAGATTCTCCTACACAGCCCAGAAGGGCCTAAAGTAAACCCAGGATCTAAGGGCCAGTATAGAAAGGATGGACTATCCCGGAGGGATCCCAGCTATTCATAGAAAAGCAAATAGGGACACAACCCTGACAAAAGTTGGCTAAACAAGGCCCTCGCCCCCTCTTAAGGCACAGTGCAACCGCACTGACAAAGTTTGTGACAATCAACATGTGAAACTGTATTAAACAGAAAAAGAAAAAGGAAAAGAAGAAAATTATGAAGAAAAGGCAAAAGAGAAAAAAAATTAAGATCAAGAAGAGAAAAGAAAAGAGCAAAGAGAAGAGGGAAGGAAAGAAGGAGAGATGGATGCGCCAGAAGAGAGTAGGGGAGGGACGAGCAATAAGTCCCAGAGTGGAGGGTGGGGACTGTCAGGATCAGGGTGTTCGTCTACCCTGCGGCCTAACCTACTCCAGGGGATCCAGCCGTCCGCCTCTAGAGTAAGGTTCCAAGGGACTATCAAACAATTGCAGGGCCCTCAATCGAGGAGGCATTAGGCGTGAGTGTTCAGTTCTAGTAAGGTGGTGCACTAGGGGACGCCAGATGCGTTCAAAGCGAGTGTCAGAATGGGCAAGACGGGCTGTAAGCAACTCAAGGGAAAGAACATCCCATAGGCGAAGAAACCATGCAGCAATAGGCGGGGGGTGGGGACGTTTCCAGCAGGAGGCAATGGTCTGACGCGCTGCGCCCAGTAAGTGAAGGATGAGATGCCAATGGGCCGAGGTCATGGCCCGTAGCGCGCTGGGTCGAATGCTTAGGAGTGCCAGGGATGGAGTAGAAGGGACCGGGAAACCCACAATGTCCTTAATATGGCTGAGTACCTCCTTCCAGAACACAGTGAGTTCCGAGCAAGACCACCAGATATGTAAAAAATCCCCCCTAGTAGCCTGACACCTCCAACAAAGCGGAGAGGTGCCTGGGAACATCTGGTGAAGGCGAGTAGGAGTATAATACCACTGTGTCATTAGTTTATAGGCAGATTCACGATGTGGGATACTACGGTATACCTTAGGAATGTCCTTCCATAAGCGGTCCCATTCTTCCGGGGAGACGTCAGTAGCCAAATCAGCGGCTCAGCGGGTTTGGTAACCGTGGCTCGGTAGATGCCCAGAGTGCTGAAGAACCGAATAGGTCCTAGAGATGAGGCCTTTAGATCCGTCGAATCTACGAACCAGGGTCTCAAAGGGGGTGAGCCGCTGAGTCACCTCCCGGGAATATTCGGGAGCGGAGAGCCAGTGGCGTACTTGATAGTGCTGCAGACGCTCCTTATCAGATAAGCGAAAAAACTGTTTACATTGAGCAAAAGAGCGGAGAGCAGAGCCCTGGAAAAAATCCTGGAGGACCCGGCGACCCTCTACAGTCCAGGCCTCAAAGGAGCGGGGCTGAAGCGCAGGAGGAAATGCCGGATTGCGTGTTAACGGCGTGTTAGGAGAGGGGAAAGTCGTGAGCCCCCGGGAGAGCGCCAAGCCATCCCATATCTCCAGAACTGTTCTCGTCGGTGTTGCCAGGTATGCACTGCGTGGGCGTGCGGAACGCGGGAGCCAAGCGAGATCCCAGAGTGGTCTACAAGCTACAGCACGGTCCATGTGGAACCAGTGTTTTTCACTTTCAGGGACTATACATTCAGAAATAAAACGAAGATGGCAAGCCCAATAATATTCCAACAGGTTGGGGCAGGCCAGCCCTCCCCGCGATCTGGGAAGCAGAAGTAGCCTGTGGGAGAAGCGAAGGCGCGATTTCCCCCAGATGAACTTAGTAAATTCTCGCTGCAAAGCCTGAATATCCGCACGCGGAGCGGGGGTGGGTAGAGACTGAAACAAATAGAGAATTTTAGGGAGAAGGGACATCTTAACTGCGTGAAGACGGCCCAGCCACGCCAAAGGAAGCCCCTCCCACCGTCGCATCTCCTCGCGAACAGAGATGCGAAAGCGAGGCCAATTCAAGGAGGTCCAGGATGAGAGCGTAGGGGTTAAGTCCAGGCCCAGGTACCGTATGGACTCATCAGTCCATTGAACAGGGAGAAGATCCCGTAGACGCTGAACCTTCTGTGCTGGGAGCGTGAGGTTAAGAGCATGAGATTTCTCCAAATTGATGCGATAGCCCGAAGCCATCTCGAAAGAGTCCAAGAGTTCAGCCACCGCAGGCAGGGAAGACGACGGAGAGGAGAGAGAGAGCAACAGGTCATCAGCAAAGAGGGAGGCCTTGTGCTCCATCCCTCCCATACGGATGCCCCGGATATCCTGGTGGCAGCGGATGGCAATGGCCAGGGGCTCAACAGCAAGCGCAAAAGAAGGGGAGAAAGCGGGCACCCCTGTCGTGTTCCCCGGTGAATAGAAATAGGGGCAGTGGTAGAGCCATTAAAGCGTATACGAGCAGTGGGTTTGGCATAAGGGGCCATCAATTTAGATATAAAGCCCGGTCCCAAGCCAATCTTCCGAAGAACCGCCCCTAAGAAGCCCCAGTCCACTCGGTCGAACGCCTTCTCGGCGTCAAGGGAGACTAAACAGGCGGGGATGGCTCTGATGCGCGATTTTTCCACCAGGTGGGCAATGCGCCGGATGTTATCAGCACCCTGACGATGCCGAATAAATCCCACCTGATCAGGGTCAATAAGTCCCGGTAGATGGAGTTCCAGCCTATTCGCTAGAATTTTTGTGTAGAGTTTAGCGTCAGTGTTTAACAAAGCAATGGGGCGGAAGGAAGCTGCCAAAGTCGGGTTTTTCCCAGGCTTAGGGACCAGGACAATCTCAGCTTCATTCATCGTAGGCGAAAGGCCCGTAATATCCGTAAAACTATTAAAGAGATGAAGGAGATGTTCCCGTAACTGCGGATAAAAACTCGATAAAAAGTAAGCGGAAGCCCGTCAGGCCCCGGCGTCTTGCCCGTCGGGAGTTGCTTCAAGGCTTTAGCAAGCTCTTCCTGAGAGATAGGTTCGTCAAGCAACCCCTTAAAGTAAGGGTCAATCGGATCCCAGGGGCAGGTCTCAAGAAACTTCTCGATCGCCTCCGGGGAGCAAGGAGCCTGAGCATAAAGCTCCTCGTAGAAGGCCATGAGGGTATTGCTCTTATCCCTCTCCGAGGTGGCCCAAGAGCCATCAGGACCTCTGAGCTTGGAGATATGGGAGCGGGCAGTCTGGGCTCTTAAGCGACGAGCCAAGCACGCTCCAACCTTGTCGCCCCCGACGTAGAATCTCTGTTTAAGGTTGACAAGCAGTCGTTCAGCCTTGTTAGTGCGGTGCAAGCGAAGTTGGCCGCGCAGGGCAGTTAGGCGGCGTTTATTAGCAAGAGATGGAGAGGCATGGTCCACACGTTCCAGGCCTTTAATATCGCGGGAAAGAGTGGTCTCAACCAAGCGGGCCTCACGGGTCCGGGCAATGGATATAGAGGTGATGACCCCTCGAATAGTAGCCTTGAAGGCATCCCATCAAACAGCCTCAGGCGTATCCTCAAGGGTATTAGACACAAAGAAAGATTCGATCTCTTTACGAATATCTGCCACGTCTACCGGGTCGCGAAGGGCTTGGAGGGGCAGGCGCCATCGTGGCAGGGGATCCTCTCGAGGAGTGGGGAGTTGAAGCGTAATTAGGACATGCGCATGGTCAGAGATAGAAATATCTGAAATATCCGCCAAACAGAGATCCCACATCAAGGGGAGCGAGAGAGAAAAGTGATCAATCCGCGAATATGAACGGTGAACATGGGAATAGAAGGAGTAGTCCCTGGAATCTGGATGAAGGTATCTCCAAGCATCGACCAAGCCCAGGTCAGTAATGGTATGTTTCAGTTGCGCCGACATCGCCCCCGAGACATGGTGCGTCTGTGCTGTACGATCCCACTCAGGATCCCAAACTAAGTTAAAGTCACCTCCGAGAACAATAGGGGTAGAGACCGCACGCAGTAACATCCCCAACTGCTGTCGGAGATATACATCCTGCTTCTGGTTGGGGGCGTAGATATTAACAAAGGTGCAGGAGCTCCGACCCCAAGCCATATCGAGTTTTAAAAATCTCCCCTCATCGTCAGCTATGCATTGGGAGGAGGTCGCTCGCCAGCCAGACTTAAAAGAAGCGCCACCCCCGCAGTCTTAGTATGAGAACTTGCCCAAAACTGGGTGGGATATTTGCGGTGGGACATGAGGTGAGTATCAGAGGAAAGCAGGTGGGTCTCCTGAAGAAAAATCACATCAGGATCGTGCTGTGAGAGATAGCGCCAAACCTGGCGGCGTTTAGAAGGAGAGTTGAGGCCCTTTACGTTAAGGGAGAGAAAATTGACAGTGTGAGTCATCGTGTAGGAGAAAGGGTGCAGCGCGCATTAGGGCCAGCAGCAGGCAGAAAAAGGCAGCACCGAAAGCCAGCTAGAGGGAAATGTAAGGTAAGGAATAAAATGGATCTCAGACTCAAAGGGGCCAGTAGTCCACCCAAGCGCACATAAGTGGTAGGACGGCAGAGGGACAAGGGCGTCTGCAGCATCCGCAAAGCAAGCAGGTGGGCAAAGACCCAGCCAATCCCCCCCAACAACCACCAATACCTCTCCGCATACCAATTGTGACGATACCAATCGAAAAACAATCCCGACGCATCCGAAAAGGACAGAGAAAAGAGAAGAAAATGAGAGAACCAAAGAGGAAAAAAAAAGGACATAAAAGATAAACAGGCCAACTGGGCCTCAGTAATGTAGAGTCTAAGCGGGACAATCCGGTATCCCGAAGGCGGATTATCTCAGAGAAGTCACTCCCTTATAGGACTCCAACAAGGGGGGGGTGTTGGACACACACGAGGTACAAAGCGTCCGCCGGCAGCATCCCCTGCAGATCTGGAAATGAGGCAAATTGAAGACCAGTCTCTGGGTCCTAGCACAGGGGCCCCCACTGGGAAGGCCCAGGATGACGGCAAAGCCAAAAACATCACAGCGTCAGCGGTGGCTAGTTCGTAAGGGACGGAGAGGCACTCAGGGACCGCACCTGATCGATGGCCTCCCGTTTAGCCTGTGCGGAATCAATATCTCTGGAGAGGCGCCTAGAACGAGGTGGAAGAGCAGTCGACCACTCCGGCCGAAGGGAGCCCATGGGCCGAGTATCAGAAGGCGGAGGAGCATCGTTTTCAGGGTCAATAGGAAGATGGAGAAGACGCTGCGCCTCTTGCAGGGAGCGGATGCTCCGACGTCTACCCTCCCAAGAGAACATCAAGGCGAAAGGGTGGCCCGACTGGTATTTAATTGCAAGGTCTCGCAGCTTGTCAGTAACAGGTTTGAAGCTCTTCCTGCGCCGAAGAGTAGAGGGCGCAAGATCCTGGAAGATCTGGACAGAGAGACCATTGTACGAGAACGTTTGCACTCCCTGCACCTTGCGAAGGATGGCCTCCTTATCTGCATAGAAGTGGACCCGTGTGATGATGTCTGGGACAAAGTGAGGGCGGTTGCGAGGGGCATATAGCCGGTGGGCCCTGTCAAGCATGGGCGGAGATGTGCCCTCCCCTCTCGGATGGCGTGAAGAAGGTCTGCTGTATATGATAGAATATCCGACCCTTCCGTTCCCAATGGAACACCTCTAATACGGAGGTTGTTCCGCCTACTACGGTTCTCCAGATCTTCCTGCTTCAGCTGAAGGGTGATATTCTGGTCCTCTAGCTCAGCTACTTTCTTCCATAAGCCATCAACGTCCTCCGTCCGAGCATCCATCGTGCGTTCTAGGCCATCCACCCTATCACCGAGCTCAGTAACTTCTCTGCGAATGTCCTGCAGCCCAGCCTTGAAGTCCTGACGGAGAGAGCCAATCTCGGTCTTGATCTCCTGCAGGAATGCCGACATATACGCCTGGGTGATGGGCACCCCAGAGGCCGGCACCTCAGACGGCGGCAGCGAAGAAGCAGGGTCATCATGCGTGGTGGGAAGTGATTTGGACCACAGGGAGGCCACCGGATTACCCCGGGGGGTAGCAGCGTCAGCTTCCTTAGCCCCTCTATGCTTGGGAGGCATAACTGCGGTACGCAGGGGTGGTGAGGATGCTGTCTCAAGGGGGCGCCCACACTGAAGGCAGAAAGTGTACAGACAATGTCCCAGGAGAGGCCAGGCAAGCAGTAGGGGGTGTGGGTAGAGAGCTAGCTCGGACTCCGGACCGCCGAGCGCTGTCGAGGGTTCACAGTTCCCAAGCGTGCTGCAGGCGTAACAAAGTGAAGTCCAAGCAAAGGCAGCGCCGTTCCAAGGGGCCAACAACCAGGATTACCAAGCCAGGTTACATCCCCACAGAAGGCCGTGGGTTCCAAGCTACGTGGAGGGCACCAGGTTGTAGTACGGCTAGGCAGGCCAGGCAAAGATCAGGGTTAAAGTCAGTGGGTGAAGGCACAGCTGCGCTGGGCCCAGGGCTGACCCTCTCGAGGATCAGGGGGTCCCCAACGGCCACAATGAGCTATGGGAGGTCTCAGTTGGGCCCAGGGTGTAGGAGATGTTAAGGCAGCCCAGTTGCAGAAGGGAGAGTCACATTCAAGGCCCCAGGCAGATGATCCTCCCAGCCGAGGGCATTAGGCAATGGCACCAGCGTCGGGGTCAGGGGTGTGTAGGCCTCATAGAAAAGACAAAATGGCGGCAGGGCCGGGGGACACCACGGGAATCCCCCGAGCCACCCACGCACACAGCAGCACACCCACTGCCCCGGTACCTCCGGCCTCCTAGCGGCCCAGCAATGTCCACCCTGCACGTCTGGTCCGATGATAGCGGCAATACGCAGGATCTGCGGGGCTCAGCAGGCCTCTGCCAGCTCTCCGGCCTCCTCCAGCAATCGTCAGCGCCCAGCAGGGGAGCCGGCCTCCCGCAGACCCACCGATGGTATCCAGGCGCCGCAGTTCTCCTGATTCCCCCCGGGGGCCAAGCGCCACGCAGCAGTATCACAGGGGAGGGCGCCCGCCGCCGTTCGAGGCTCCTCCGTAGAAGATAGGGAAAATGGCGGCGGGAGCGGGCGGACCGTCAAGAGGCAGATTCTTCAGAGCGCCGGATCTCCGGGCGGCTCTCACAGCAGCAGGTACTCGCAGCGGTGGACCCCAGAGGTCATAAGGGCCATCAGCGAGTGTAAAGGACCACAGCGACCGGGCAATTAGCGATAGCGGGAAGCGCCGGATCGGAGATGCGATAGAAGGCGACTCACTCCATGCGCGCCCAGGCCACGCCCCGCGGCGGGCGACTTTTGAGTGACTCTTTGCAGCGGGTTTACGGCAGCAGAGCCCTGAAGAACTGCCTGCGTCTGCCACCTCCCCCACATCTACAGTGTCCCCTTGAAGAGTGACTTCTTCAGAATGGCCCAACCTTTGGATAATGGGCTGTTCCTGGTAGACATTGCCTTTGTTTGGCCCAGTTGGCCGCCCCCTGTTGGGATCATTACCCCCCCCGTCCTTTTCCCTCCCTGTCATTATCCCTTGGATGCGCTTCTTTTGGGGGAGACTTGGTCGGGTACTCCCAGCCTTGGGAGTTTGAACATCGTTGGGGGACACCCTGTCATTCCAACTGCCGCACACAAGTTATTATCCACCTCATTGCAACAGGGATTCTTTGGGTGGGTGGTTGGGCTCCCACTGTTACCTTTGAAGTGCTCGGCACAAGGGACATCACACCGGGCCGACAATGACTAATCTCTTTAAACCCCTCTCGCTCAATGTTAAGGGTCTTAACTCCCCTAATAAGAGACGCCAGATCTGGCGGTATCTTCTTCTTCATGACCCTGATATTATATTCCTCCAGGAGACCCACCTTCTCTCTACTGACACTCGCCTCATGTCACATCCTAAATATCCAGCGCAACACTGGGACTGTTCTTCTACAAAAATGCTGGAGTAACCATATTACTTAAGTCTGGTCTGGCTGGGAAAGCCTCTAAAGTGATAAGAAACGCTGAAGGGCGCTATCTTAAAATTCAAATACACTGGGGCACGAGACCTCTGACTCTCTTAAATATTTACGCCCCTAACCAGGCCCAGGACGTATTCCTCCGCTCACACCTAAGTGATCTGCTAAAACCGTCTAAAGAAGCTATCATTCTTGGGGGTGACTTTAACCTGGTCTAGGACCCTGACTGGGACCGTAGTGCACAGGTATACCAGGGCACTGGTGCCATGTCTGCAGCTCTTAAGAACGCCATTACTGACTTAGGGCTCTTTGATGCTTGGAGATATTTGCACCCTGATTCCAAAGACTTCTCATTTTTCTCCCACGCACACCGTTCATATTCTCAAATTGACTATTATTTTCTTTCCCTCCCCTTGCTCCAATCACTAGTTAAGGCAGAGATATCCGACATCTCATTATCTGACCATGCCCATATCTCGATATCACTTCAGCCTCTCAATCCTCAGCGTACCACTCAACTTCGTTGGAGATTACCTCCCCAGGTTCTCCGTGATCCAGTTGACCTAGCAAATATCCGGAAAGAGATTGAGGCCTTTTTCATCACAAACGATACCTGCGGCACTTTGGAAGCTGTCAGATGGGATGCTTTTAAGGCAACTAATCGGGGAGTCATATTCTCTATAGCAATAGCCCGATCTCGGGAAGCCCGTCTTCTAGAATCGACCCTCACTGCTGACATCAAAGCCCTAGAGCGAAAGGATCACCAACAACCCTCCCTTCATAATAAACAGCAGCTAGCTGTGCTGTGAGGCCAGCTACTTTTACACCGTACTAATAAAGCAGAACGCCTCTTTCTCGCTCTTAAACCAAAGTTCTGCACAGGGGGAGACAAGGTTGGGTCATGCCTAGCGCAGCGCTTACAGTCCCAAACCACACACGCTCATATCTCCAAACTTCTGCGTACAGATGGCACTTGGGCCATATCGGAATTCGACAAGAACTTAACTCTCTTACGGAGATTTATACGCGGACGAACCCTGCCCTCTAGAGGAAATCATGGCCTTTCTTGATTCCTGCCCCTGGGACCCTATTAGTCCCCATCACATGAACCTCTTAGAGGAACCAATCTCACAAGAGGAAATAGCAAAAGCCCTGAAACAGCTTCCAATACGGAAAACTCCAGGCCCTGACGGTCTTCCTGTTGTCTTTTACCGCACTTTCTATCTGCAGCTTCAAGATCATCTTCTTCACCTTTTTAATAATTTCACGGACGCCACTGACCTTACTCCAACTATGTCAAAAGCTGAGATAGTGCTTGTCCCTAAGCCAGGGAAAGATCCTTCCCTTTGTACTTCGTACCGTCCCATCGCCCTCCTAAATACAGACGTGAAGATCCACACAAAGATCCTTGCGAATCGTTTGGAACCCTATTTGCCAGATATTGTAGACCCGGATCAGGTTGGCTTTATCCAACATCGCCAGGGTGCAGACAACATTCGCCGCATAGCCCATCTCATCGAAAAAGTTCACTATAGAGATACACCTGCTTGCCTGGTGTCACTAGACGCTGAGAAAGCCTTTGACCGGGTATACTGGCCCTTTCTTAGGGAGGTCCTGAGACGAATAGGACTAGGCCCTAACATGATTTCCAGGCTGATGGCCTCATACACACAGCCGACCACACGCATTCACATTAATGGCCGTCTTACCTCCCCCATCCCCATATATATCGTGGCACCAGGCAAGGGTGCCCGTTGTCTCCACTCTTATTTGCTCTACTGGTGGAACCACTGGCGATTGCAATCCACCGTTGGCCCGCTTTCTCGGGCATTCTCCTTGGAGGACGCGAACACAAGATTTCTTTGTTTGCGGACGACCTCCTTTCCCTAACTACTCTGTCCTCATCCCTTACAGCACTAGCTGCACTCCTGCACTCTTTTGAGGGCGCCTCAGTCTTTAAGATCCACCTAGCTAAATCTCATGCCCTGAATCTCAGGGCATGAAAATCATGAAAATCAGGTTTTGTAGATCTCGTATCTCCGAGGTCGGTAGACCTCGGAGATACGAGATCTACAAAACCTGATTCCATTTAAATGGTCTGAAAAGACGATATCAATCAATCAATCAATCACGGCATTTATAGAGCGCGCTACTCACCCGGGAGGGTCTCAAGGCGCTGGGGGAGGGGGTAAGTTACTGCTCGAACAGCCAGGTCTTGAGCTGCTTCCTGAAGGAGAGATGGTCCTGGGTTCGCCGAAGGTGAGTGGGGAGGGAGTTCCAGGTCTTGGCTGCCAGGTAGGAGAAGGATCTTCCTCCGGCGGTGGTTCTGCGGATGCGTGGTACGGTGGCGAGGGCGTGGCTGGTTGATCGTAGCTGGCGTGTGGGCGTGTAGAAGGTCATGCGGTCGTTGAGGTACTTTGGGCCCAGGTCGTGGAGGGCCTTGTGTGCGTGGGTGAGGAGTCTGAACGTGATTCTCTTGCTGACGGGGAGCCAGTGCAGGTCTTTCAGGTGTCCGGTGATGTGGCTGTGTCGGGGGATGTCCAGGATGAGTCGTGCGGAGGCGTTCTGGATGCGCTGGAGTCTTTTTGAAGTTTGGCTGTGGTTCCGGCGTAGAGGGTGTTCCCATAGTCCAGTCGGCTGGTGACGAGTGCCTGGGTGACGGTCTTCCTGGTTTCAGTGGGGATCCATCTGAAGATCTTGCGGAGCATGCGCAGGGTGTTGAAGCATGAAGATGAGACGGCGTTGACTTGTCTGGTCATCGACAGGGAGGAGTCCAGGATGAAGCCCAGGTTGCGTGCGTGGTCCGTTGGCTTGGGCGCGGTGCCCAGGGCCGGGGGCCACCAGGAGTCGTCCCAGGCGGAGGGTGATGAGCCCAGGATGAGGACTTCCGTCTTGTCTGAGTTCAGTTTAAGGCGGCTGTTCCTCATCCAGTCGGCGACGTCTCTCATCCCGTCGTGTAGGTTGGCTCTGGCGGTGGTGGGGTCGTTGGTGAGGGAGAGGATCAGCTGGGTGTCGTCGGCGTAGGAGATGATGTTGAGGTTGTGTTGGCGTGCGATGGCTGCGAGGGGGCTCATGTAGACGTTGAAGAGGGTTGGGCTGAGTGAAGATCCTTGTGGAACGCCGCAGATGACTTCGGTGGCTTCGGATCTGAACGGGGGAGGCGGACTCTCTGGGTTCTTCCGGCGAGGAACGAGATGATCCATTCCAGTGCTTTCTCTCGGATTCCGATGTTGCTGAGGCGCTTCACTAGGGTGCGGTGGCAGACGGTGTCGAACGCCGCGGAGAGGTCCAAGAGGATGAGGGCAGCTGTTTCCCGTTGTCGGTTAGGGTTCTGATGTCGTCGGTGGCTGCGATAAGGGCGGTCTCGGTGCTGTGGTTGGCCCGAAACCCGGACTGCGAGGGGTCGAGGGATCCATTCGTCTCGAGGAAGGCGGCAAGCTGTCTGTTGACGGTCTTCTCGATGACTTTGGCCGGAAACGGAAGGAGCGAGATGGGACGGTAGTTCTTGAGGTCGGTGGGGTCCGCCGTTGGTTTCTTCAGGAGGGCGGTAAGCTCGGCGTGCTTCCAGCTCTCCGGGAAGGTGGCGGTGTGGAAGGAGGAGTTGATGATGTCCCGGAGATGGGGTGCGATGGTGGCGTCGGCTTTGTTGAAGACGTGGTGTGGGCAGGGGTCGGTTGGTGATCCGGAGTGGATGGAGTTCATCGTGCGGGTGGTGTCTTCGGTGCTGATCGGGGTCCAGTTGCAGAGGGTGGTGGTGGCGGGCGTTGGTTCGGCGGTAGGGTGCGTGGTTTGTGCGTCGAAGCTGTTATGTATGTCGGTGATCTTGCGGTGGAAGAACGCGGAGAGTGAGTTGCAGAGGTCTTGCGAGGGGGTGATGTCGTTGTTTCCGGCGCTGGGGTTGGAGAACTCTTTGACGATGCTGAAAAGTTCCTTGCTGTCATGGGCGTTGTTGTCCAGTCGTTCTTTGAGTGCCGACTTCTTGGTGGCACGGATCAGCTGGTGGTGTTTGCGGGTGGCGTGCTTGAGGGCGGTCCTGTTGTCTGTGGTCTGGTCGATACAATATTTAGGTCTGGACTTGACCCCTTCGCTGTCTTCCTGGACTCAAGCCAACTGGCCGACTTATAGATGCGCCATACGGGAAGAGATCCACAGATGGCGTAACCTCCCCCTTTCCTGGTTAGGACGCATTAAGACTGTCAAAATGTCACTCCTTCCAAAGGTATTATGTTTATTCTAAACCCTCCCTACCCCAATTCCACAAAATGACATTCTGTCCCTCCAACGTGATTTAACCAATTTTATCTGGGGCAAGTCCCACCCCCGCTTTTCCAACAAGGTCCTGATGCTGCCCCGAGACCGGGGGGGCTAGCGTGTCCTAATCTTCTTGAGTACTATTGGGTCTGCCATCTTCGATACATCTCAGAATGGGTGGTTCGGGAGAGTGAAAAACACTGGTTCCATATGGACCGGGCGGTAGCATGTAGACCTCTGTGGGACCTAGCTTGGCTCCCTCGTGGGGCTCGCCTCCGTAGTGCATACATAGCCACCCCCACAAGAACGGTCCTAGACATATTGGACAAACTGGCGATATATCGGGGTCTGACCTCCTTTCCTTCCCCAAACACCCCCATAGCACGTAACCCCATCTTTCCTCCTGCCTTGCAACCTCGAGCCTTTAGCACCTGGACGGATGGCGAGTGCCGCATAATACACTTATCACTTTTGACTAGTGCAAAAAATCATTTCACCTTACTGACAGAGCACAGATGCAATACTATCAACTTCGTCACTGGTTACTCTCCCCCACCTATACACAAGGAGCGACCAGGCAGCTCACTGCCTTTGAGACTCTAGTTCGTAACTTTGAGGGCTCGAGGGGATTGATCTCTCACACTTACAAAGTACTGCAACATTTGCAACAACTACAACCCCACACGTATCAGAAACAGTGGAATATAGATCTTGACGAGGAGATTCTCTCAGAGAGCTGGGACCGTCTGTGGCGAGACATCCCAAAAATCTACCAAAGCATCCCACAGCGTGAGTCGGCTTATAAGCTTATGACGCAATGGTACTTTACCCTCGCCCGTATCCAGAAGATGATACCGGGCTTTCCCCCAACTTGTTGGAGGTTTCGGGGAGATAGAGGTGACCTCATGCACATCTGGTGGACCTGTCCCAGTTTGACACTATTTTGGAAAGAAATCCTTAGTCATATCAAGGACACAGTGGGTTTCCCTATTCCTAGCTCTCTGCTAGTGACCCTGTTTGGTATCAGACCTTCAACATTGGTAGCCATGACTCACTCGGACTGGCGCTTAATAACACAAATGCTAGGAGCAGCTCGGCAGTCCATAGCTTTATACTGGAAGAAACCTAACCCCCCACCTATTGCCACATGGTTCCACCGCCTGTGGCACGTTCTGGCCCTTGAGTTACTTACAACTCGTGTTAATCATACAGACACTAAATTCGCTCACACCTGGCAGCCATTAATCCAGCATCTCTCTCAGATAGAGCATTCCCGTTTGGCCCCTCCTCGCCTGAGAGCCTTACAGCTCTTTGATGACCCCCTCGTACCCTATGCTAGAGGTGCACAGCCGACTTCTCCTACACCAGTGGACCCGTAGGGGGCTTTTAATCATCTTCTCCAACGACAACCTGAACGCATCCTCCCCTTCCCGCCCCCTTCAACTGGGGTCCATCTATCCCTCCCCTATTAGTTGGTTGAGGTATACACACACTTTTCCCAAAATCTGCTACCAATAACGCGTAGCGGTGAATACACGAGCAAAGCACTACATAGACATGTACAAACTCCACTCGTTCCGTCTCTCCACTGGGGTTGGGCACATAAGACCCCCACAAAATGGTGCTTTATGTAATGGAGATCTCCTTTTTCTTTTTTTTAAAAAACGATTTTTAGTTGTAACTCAAGCTAAGGAGACAGCGCATTACTCCCTTCCTTCTCTTTTATTGCTCCCATATCCTGTTTTGTTCTATACTTCAATGCCTGTTTCTTGCAAGATCTCAATCATGTATTATGTTATTTGGGATATATTTTACTCTATATCTTGTTTTGATTTTCCCTGTTTAAAGTATATTCAATAAACAGATTTGAAACAAATTACTTTTCTTTTCAAGAGAAAAAGCACTGGTAGGAAACTCACCACACCTCCATAGGCCAGCCTTGGACTGCTTTGCCATGCTTCACTGAGAACTAAGCCCTTAACGTACGCATTCCTTCTGTCAGGGTCCACGATACGTGGGCCTGAGGACACCAAAATCGAAAGACCTCAGTTGTTAAAATTAGGGCCCGGTAGATTTTAAATGCTCTGGGACCCCCTGATCCGGATTTCTCACACTTTCCATTACAATGTATAGAGGAGAAGGACGCAATGTTTTAGAAATTAAAATAATTCTACTTCAATTCAATCAGTTGTATTTGTGTATTATATCTAGACATGATACACCCTTCCGTTTGTTGTACTATCAATTGGACGAATTTCTTTACAAATATAACTTGTGGACGTTGGTAGTTGACTCCCTCACCAGAAAACAGGTTTAGTCAGCCCGGGGCTTTATTCTACTGAGGAATATGCCCAAGATACTCATGAAAAATACAGATTATATGGAAAATACTGATTATATTTTAGTAGTTTCTCCTCTCCTTTCATTTAGACCCATGTTCTTGGAAACCTGGGTAAAACCTTTTGATTTTGCCATGTTTGCAATTCCATACTTTTTATATCATACTGAGTAGAAGCAATAAGAAAGCCCAGACCATCTGCCATCCTGGGACAGCAGGGGTTGGATCAGAGAGTTCACTAAATGGTTGAAGGGGCAAATGGAAGCCCCATTGTGCAGACGCAGAACACCTGCAATTGTTTCAGTACCTCCCATAAGGGAAGCTACTATTGGAATGCTAGCAAGCCAATGAGCAGCATTCTAGACATTGTCTGCCATGGCCCGGAAATGTATGAGAAATAGTTCTTAGGAGCTGGCAGAAGAGGCAATGCAGGCCTGGCTTTGCCTCTCAGCATGCACTAACCATGTGATACTGTCAATGAGTCTATGGGTAGCAGGGCTAGGCTACCAAACAAAGCATCCACTGTGGCACAGATTTTCTAACACGTTGCATCGGATTTGTGTTACTTTTGTAATGCAAACCTGGAACAAAGTGTTGCGATGGTATTTACTTTCCAACCCAGATCAGGATTTGCGCTGGAAAGCTGGCCATAGTAATACAAAGTAGCGCTATGTGCTACTTTGTGTCAAGGGGGTGTTCCATGGGTGGTCAATGGGCTTTCCATGCCACCACCCACCGGTTTTGATGCAAATTCTTATCTACTATCAATTGGAGACAGGGATTCATGTCAAAACCTAATTCCTTCTTGAGACATTCATAACGGAGGAGAAATATTTCAATTTCTCCATACGTTTCAAACTTTGTATGTGTGATGCATTGTACAGCACCCATACAAATGGGAATAGTATTAAAGCTTAGGTTTTGTACCGGATGTCTCCCCTTCCTGTATAAAACCTATGCTTGTTAGAACGTATGCACCTTTGCACTTTGGTGCAGGAGTGTGTGCAGGGACACATGGCAGCCTAAAGTGTATCAGAGCTGGGAGAGGAGAAAACAGTACCTTATCAGTGTAATAGATATGGCACTGTATTTCACTCCCCCCTGATGCATCACAGTGTAGCAACTTTGGTTGCTGTGTTGCTTTGCATCACATTTTTGTAAATTTACCCCAGAATGTGTAGAATCTTTTCAATGCTGTGTGCTGCTGGGTATTCTGAAAAGTTTCCTATGAGACTACACTTGCTCGACCTATATCTGCACCAACTGTTAGCCCGAGTGTCTGTGTTATGTGACTCTCTGCGTGATAAGGCCCATCTCACAGTTATTTCCTCAGGATTGCCAGGTTACAACACTGTCTTCTTCCCCCACTTCCCCAAGCTAGGATCAACCTGCGGAATCTGTGCTGCACAGCTGGGGTAGTGCAAGCATGGGGGTCCAAATCAACCGCAAAGCCAAGAAAGCCAGTGGTGAAAGAGCAGCAGTTCTCCATTGTTGCACTAAACAGGTGTGCAGGCAGGACCCGCCTTCAGCTGCATAGAGATACGTGCTTGTGCACACTCATCATCAGTGTGATGCTGCTCTATGCACCAATGCAGTGGCATAAGACTAGGCCTGGGCGGAATATCAATTATGCCAGAGTAATTTCAGTAATTCCGCGTTATTTGGGACCTACTCGCTTAATTAAGAGCAATTTTGGGGTAAAATCGTACCACAAGAACGCATTTCGCTTCTGCTTGTGCTGCTGTTTATGTTCTGTTGTATTTAGCGCTATTTTTTAAGAAATTAGCGGTAAATGCTGGGTGAGTTGGAGGAAAATCCTAGCCCACATTTAGCAAGCGGCTGCCCGCACTCACTATTCATGTTCTGTTGCATTCAGCACTATTTTTTACAGTAAAATGCATCCTTGTGTCCATTTTGGATGCAAGGGGGCATTTTTGTGCTAAGAAAATAACACTAAATGCAGAATTACTCTTCTCGCGCAATTCCGCGTAATCTTGTGGTATTTTTGGGTAATTCCATGTGATTATGCTACTTGAAATTATGCAAGTTATTCCAACCCCTACATAACAGCTGGGCGACAAAGAGGCACACAATTCTGCGTATTATTATCTTGGGACTGATCAAGAGTAGTCGCTTCCCCTTTTATTTATCCCCTCTGCTGTGCCCGGTCTCTGGGCTGTGTAGTTATATGGTAACAATTTACCTAAGTACCAGGAGGGAAAACACAGGGCCCTCTCTTTAATAGAGAGGAAGTGTCCTGTGGCAGGACTCCAGCAAGTGCTCTCTAATGAAGCAACATCCGATCTCAACTTCGAATTTGCAGTCAATTTTACTCTTGTTCAGCTACTCTCAAACTGACTACTTATGAATATTCCATTCACTCTCCTTTATTCTCTGATCACACAGTGAACAGGCCCTGTGCATAGAACCTACAGTTCAATCAGAAATACCCCTTTAGTGTCTGTTCAAACACTCATCACATGCATAGCTCCTCCTATATAGCTATTTGAAGAGGTGAGTCATACTGACAATCCTTACATGACCTGACGTATCTCATGCTTTGACTGGTTTACCTTCAGCTGATCAAAGCAATTAAAGATTAACTCTAAAATATCTCAAAAAAAGATCTCATTACTATCAAGTAAGAGGAGCTCCACCCATCTTTCTTTACTAGACAGAGAAGCATAAAATGTACAACTGAATATCCACAGCCTACAGTGGCTTAATAACGATAATAGCAGGGAATATTGGGTCTGAAATATTGACAGGCCACAATATCATGACCACAATATTGAGGAGCAAAATATCAAAGAGGCAATGCACAGAGTGAGGTAAGGATTTACTATTCTTAACTCCACATCTACTTACCTTGAATTCTTGAATATATACACCAAGAACATGGTGTCTACCAAGGTATGTGTAGTAACGCATAGAAAATGTATATAAACTTACCTTTCAATTTTTTATCCCTTGATATTGTATACATGAGATTGTGACCAGTCGATACTTCAGATTTGATATTCTCGGCCTTCACCGTTAATTACATTTATTCCAAGTACAATGTTTTGATGACCTGGAGAGACTCTTGAGACAGTTTCTCAGGTGCTTTCCAGATTTCCCAGCAAGACATTTGGTAATGCAGTTGCGAATAATCTTACACCACACTAGTTCTGCGTTGCCTTCCATATGAATTACGCCTTCAACTACATCATTATACACACCAGATCACTGTTAACCCACAATCTAATCTGAGAACATCGGGGCTGCATGGCTGAGTCCATTCTCACTGCTTGGGTTGATAGTTGTATTCTTTCCTCAGCCTTATGTAGCCCTGAAAGACGTATATTGATAGGTACGAGACGTAAGCACATGACATTGCCTTGTAGCACTTCACCTCATAAGGCTGTAGGCAAGGTTTTTGTCTGATAGGTTTCTTGTGCTGTAAATACCTAATTTCTTTTTGTTTTTGGAGGAAAATATTTATTGACATCTTCACTTGCCCAAGGTAGGGGGGAGGAGGAGTTCTTTGATAGTTCTACATTAAGTCAGATTGGCAGGTACTCCTCATCATACCAGAGATCCAGCAAGCCAATCGACTACGGCATTCTCTATAGTTTCCACTGGTTAAGCCCCTCAATCCCGATCTTACCAGAACATCATTCACATTGTCTTGTAAACCCAGTCTGCTGATTTTTGGTCACACTTGAATGAGACAGTTGGGAGGACATCATTTTGTTCCACCATTGAACACTACTTCACTAGATTTTCCCCTAAACTATCTCCCTTTTTATTTTATTCTCTTGTATGCAGTCTCATGCATATCGACATATTTTTTTTTTTAACTTGTTGCGCTTTATTATATGTCTTTCTGCTCCTTGCACCCAAGTCGGCGAAAAGTTTGTTTTGTTTTACAGTGGTGTTGTCTATCTGCACCTTTCTTAAGGCTAAATCTCGTTCGATTGTTTTGAATTTCCAAGTTATGACTTCCACATTGTCCTTTTTTCTCTGTGTATTTTATATGTTCGACCCTGTTTGATGATAGTAACCATGACTGCTCTTATTAATGTTTCGACCATTACACAACTGGGATAGATCCAACATAGTTAAAGGTGAAGAAAGTGTGCACAGTGATGTCCTATTCCTAAAAAACAACGACATGAATATTTTGTGGTTTTGTCGCAGGTTTCCTGCATCCTACCCTACATATTCAACCTTACTGCCAACAATCTGCTCATCTAACCTTTCAACTCAATGCACATTAGTGTGTGGGACAAGTGGCGCCTTCACGTGGCCCAGTAGTTCAGCAGTACGCGCCATCTCATTGTATCTTAAAGTCGCTGTGAGCCAGGGTCCTATACTGACTGCTAGAATATTTATGGTCAAAACTCAGCCATAAAACTACAGTTATGTGACTATGCTCCAGCCCTGGATAAGCAACCTTTAAAAAACACATACAGTGCTCATTTCACAATATTTAATTTATACCTTGAAAACATGGATCATGATTGGTTCAACTTTACTGTCTTTAAAACGTTTTCTAACAATAAAATTCTCATGTAAGTAGTAAAGACAAAGGCAGGCATTCTTAAGTTTTATAGCAGTAATGTTTCTAGTGTCTATAGGAAAAAAGCAAGCCACAGCATTCTTATAACAAACACAATATTCAACAATGCTTGATTAAAATTGCCTCTGATAGCCAAGTGTTCTGCCGGTTCTCTAGAAGCAGACAGCCCATGATGTAAGAGGTTATCACTCCTAGAACAGCACAGCACTTACCTTATCCATGGCTGTTGCCTGTTCCTTCTCTACTCTTCGCAGTGTGATTTTCTTCCTCTGAGTCACAGACCTGCCTGTGCCTCCCTGCTGCTCCTCGTGTAACTCTTCACCTGCCTTTCTGCTGCTCCTGCCTCTTGCACGGCTCCATTGTTTCTAAATAATGCATCGGAGAGCTATCTACAGTTTCTACCGTCCCGCCGGCTCCGCAGGTGACCCACTTACTGGCCATTCTGTCACTGCCCTCACGAATTAGCATCCCACTGCTGAGCCCTCAGACAGCCGGCCAGAACTGCTTTAAATTAGTCATGCCCGGAAGTGCACTTCTTATGTTTCCTCTTGAATTAAGCTGTGCAGTGCTCACTATTCAGAATGATTGCTCATGAACCACCAGGTAACCTCTGCTTAATCAACAATCATTTTTCTCTTAACATTTATTGCGGCCCAGTCATGACTGCTTTGCGAAACAAAATTCCAGCATTGGTACTGTACCTGCGAGAAACAGTAAAACAACATAATAATGCTTCCGTGGAATGAGGCCACAGAATGGGTGCATTGACGTGTGATGCAACCTCCGTGGCAATATGTGTCGTTAGTTGATATTTCCAGAGCAAAGAAGACATGATCAACCTCTTTGTTTGAGGTTTCAGTGCAGAAGGCCTTGGTATTGTGGCCTAGGCAGGGAGTACGTTTTCCAAGTGCAGCTGATCAGCTTGTCAAGGTAAGTGGTGTGTCAGATAGCTTGGGCTCAAACTGTAGCACTTGAGAGTCCTGTGGTCTGAAGTGATGAAAAAATAGCTGCCTTACGGCAGCAGTTGGTGTAGAATACGTATGCAAAGTCAGAGAGATGTGTTGGAGCTTGGGCCCATTCAAACATTTATCTCCAGAAGGGTGACCTTTCTAGCAGCATGAGAGGTGAAGGAAGAAAACTATCACTTGTTAACATCTCAATGCAGTGCAACCAACCTGGCCACACAATAATCCACTCAACAACTTAATCTGAGTTTAGTAGGATGTAATTAGAAATTTAGAAACAAATCAATGTAGACCAATCTAAATATAATCTTATAAAAGTACAGAAAGACCAAAATAAGTCCTAATCTTCTGAAGAGATTTACCCTATATAATACAAAGCAGACGACTAACTCTAAGATGATGATGCAGGCGATCAGGAAGAAGAACTGAGTATTAAATTGCATCAGATAATTCTCCTTAATGAGCATGAGCAAACTATCTTTCCCTACACTGCCTCAAAAAGGTAGCCCTAATGCTAAGAAACATTTGGTCAGGGTGAAATCAGAAAGGTATCAGCTGTCGGAGTCTTCAGTAGAAGGCACTCCAACCATGGATCAAGTAGTATACAGCAGAAGCATCGGTCTGCTCTTGGTGAAAACCTAAGATGACTCTTCTGTCCCTTACTTTGTTCCAGAAAGCAAAAGACACACAGTTGATGGACGGAATGCAGAACAAATCAAAACATTCAACCCCAGTCAAGAGATCTGGGTTAAATCCGTCATTCTTTTGCTCACCATGCCACCCCAGTTTAGACCTGGCCATATGCAAATCAGTCTTGATCCTGTGCCTCATGGGAACAGTTCAGCCCGAACTGCCAAGCCAGGTCCTCCCTGGACCGGAAACAAGCATCCTAGGACCGGTTTCGGGGTTTCACCCCTCATCAGCCAGGTTAGCTTGAATCCAGTGGCACAGTGAGCCTGGGACCCAGGTCTGGGCATACCCGGCACACTTAGGGCGAGAAAGCAAAAGACACACAGTTGATGGACGGAATGCAGAACAAATCAAAACATTCACCCCCAGTCAAAAGATCTGGGTTAAATCCATCATTCTTTTGCTCACCATGCCACCCCAGTTTAGACCTGGCCATATGCAAATCAGTTTTGACCCTGTGCCTCATGGGAACAGTCCAGCCCGAACTGCCAAGCCAGGTCCTCCCTGGACCGGAAACAAGCATTCTAGGACCGGTTTAGGGGTTTCACCCCTCATCAGCCAGGATAGCTTGAATCCAGTGGCACAGTGAGCTCGGGACCCAAGTCTGGGCATACCCGGCGCTTCTCCTTGCCAACTTCGTCTTCTTATACCTTGCTATCTAAGAAAAACAAAACCCTCCTTTGCTAACTAATGAGGCTTTCTTTCTCTATAACTGCAGTGGAAACAAAATACAAGTATACACATTCTACATTGAACTGAAATGCAAATTACATGTTAAACTTTTAAACGTGAGCATGAACCAAACTGTTTCTCAAGGCCCTCTCTAGACAATTTTAGTAGTACACAGGGTTACAGAATATGTGCACACTCTACACATACAATAAATGCAGCTCCTTAATACATGTATACATTGTAAAGAATAACAAACTATCAATTTTAATGCACCTGCATGAAATTAATTCTTGTTGCACGTATACATGTTTAAACATTAATTGACACACATTCTAGTTTAATAACCTCACAGTGGGACACATTTATGTGAACTTATCCTCTCACATTAATATGTATATATCACATAAACCTTTATTAATCACATTATTTACACAAGTATTTCATGTGGAATACTTTAAATATGCAATACTCCACTCTCTTTACTAACGTCAATTATACAGAATGTACTTGAGTGCTGACTACAAATGTATATGATGCACTCCTACGATATCGCAGATCGAATCAAGATTACACTTCTCCAGATGTCAATAGTGTTTACCTTGAGAAGGATTTGCTTATTTATACTTGAAGCAATTTTGTGGCACGAGCGGCACCTCCATTCCTAAAGTCAAGCTGAGTGCTGAAGAGGTATGCTTGGAAGAAATATTATAGAATACAGTTAGAGGTTGATTGACCATTAAAATAGGCACTGTTGCAATGCCTCCAGTGGCGGCTCGCACAGGGCGTGCTGCGGGGCGGTGAGTCGGGGCGCGGGAGGGGCAGGGTGGGGGAGTAGTAAACTCGGACATACGACAGAACGGAGGAAAGTAATTATTACGTTCCTCTGTTCCGTCGTATGTCCGAGTTCACTAACACCCCACCCTACCCCTACCCCTCCCCCGCCCCGCAGCACGCCCTATGCGAGCCGCCACTGTGTGCCTCAAAGTAGTGATGTAGTGCAGAAGCATGCCCAGCAACAGAGAATGTGCCATGGACATGCTCTGGACTCACAGTAGTCTGTGGGCACTTCCGGATCATACCCTTATATGTTGAGGAGAAGGCACAAATGCAGGTGGATCACTCAACTCTGGCACAGGAAATCGATCTTTTTCCCATCTTTCTCCAAATTTGGTGACCTGGGATAGCTGGTGTTTTTGCCTTCAGGGCTAATTGCGTTTTCCTTTAACTCAAATACAGCAACTATTTTGACTATTAAATTGTCATAGAGACATTTCTTTTGAGACAACCATAGATTGAGTTCGAATAACGCACATAACTTAAATGACAACTTTCAGCTGTGAGCATGAGGCAAGAACATTCGCCACTAGAGCAAGATCTTCCATATGGGCTGAGAAGCAGCCATGAGTTCTGTAGGCTAGGTCTCACTGTTGGAATCAAAACTGAAAATGGTTTTGGGATTGAAATAGTGAATTTGACAATGTGTCAGGTGGCTGTCAGTATACTTTGCATAACACAGCCCTAGCTGTACAGAGCTTGAAACACAGATGTAAGTTGTTGCCCATTTATATTAAAATCAAAGGTAAGATGAACTGAATTATTATGTTACAAGTGAGGCTGAAGCTTACACATTGGCAAACCTTCACATTTTCAAAAGCCTATTTATTTTCAATATTGGACTGAAATAAGATAACAAAAATATTTTCGCTGCACATAAGTAATTATGAACGAATGACAAGACATTTGTAAAGTGCACGCATACTCCAAGGAGTGTCCCGGCGCTTAATTGAAAGGTTGCCTGCCGAACCTTTGCTGAACGTCCTTTCAATCATATTGAAAGAGCCAGGGGTCAGATTTACAAGCCCCTTGCGCCACTTTTGCGTCACTTTTCCCATGTTCAAAATGATGCAAAAGTGGCGCAAGGGCCTTGCAAATAAGCCCCCTGGGGGCAGATTTACAAGCCCCTTGCGCCACTTTTGCGTCACTTTTCCCATGTTAAAAATGACGCAAAAGTGGCGCAAGGGCCTTGTAAATAAGCCCCCAGGGGGCAGATTTACAAGCCCCTTGCGCCACTTTTGCATCACTTTTCCCATGTTAAAAATGACGCAAAAGTGGCGCAAGGGCCTTGTAAATAAGCCCCCAGGTCTTTAACTTTTTCCTGAGGCCTGATAGCTCAGAGGTGGACCGAAGTTCTAAGGGAAGATTGTTCTATGCCATCGAGCCAAGGTAGGAAAAGGATCTGCCTCCAATTCTGCTCCGGCGTATTTTGGGAACTTTGGCTAAGGAGCCATAACTTGACGGTAGGTTCCTGGAAAAATAAAAATCATTGATCAACATGAATATTTCTTGCGTGTGACCAAAATGAATTTTATTATGCTGCTATTTTCTAAGGGTGAGAGAAATCATGTAACTTATTTTCCTGTGAAATTTCACAAAGTACCCTAAAATGTTTGTGATTTGCTGATATATTGGATGTGATTTTTTTCACGCAAGCACACACTTTGCATAAGTAAGTATGACGAGAGGCCCTGGAGACTGGTTCAAGCATAATGTTTCTCTTAGTGAGATATTTTATGCATCAATGAATCTCATGCATGCAGAAATAACCAGAAATTGCATAAATTGTGAATGAAAATTTGGGAAATTGAGCAAATAAAAAAAAAAGGGTCATTGAAGTTTATCGCAGACCTAATATTTTCCTGTCTCAATGAAAACAGCTTAGCCTAGTGAGTAGAGCCTCCTGTCCCTTGTTTAACCCCTGCAGTTCAGCCGAAATGAGATTCTTTAATATCTACTTCCTTCTGGTAGAGGTGTATTTCAACCCTGCTTATTTGATGTATTGCTAGAAAAAAAATCTTCCTACTCTTCAACCCCTGCTTTTTGGCAGCCATCTGTTATAGGCAGTTTTCCACTGATCAGTGGTCTGCTAAAAAAAAAAGGAATGAATGACAAGATTTGCAGAGTGCACGGCTACTCCAAGTAGTTTCCCTGTGCTGAAGGCCATATAGCAAAAGAAGAGCCAACAATCCACTAAGTTAAAGTGTAAATAGGTGGGTTTTGAGGACTTTACGAAAGGCTGATTCAGTGGGTATCTTGTGCAGTGCGAGTGAAGTCGATTCCAAGCAGCCCCGGCTAACATAGAGAAAAAGCATTCACCGCATCTAGACTGCCAGAATCTAGGGATCTAGAGAAGCATAGGAGAAGTGGAGCAAAGATCTCTCACAGGCGCATAATGTTGAAATTGAGAGATGACATATTTTGGGCCCTGGTGGTGAAAAGCCCGATAGGTGACTATGAGGGCTTTGAAGAGAATCCTCTTCTTTAAAGCCAGTGTAATTTACAGAGATAATCTGAATTGTGATCTCTTCATGGAATGCCCAAGAACAAACGGGACGCACCGTTTTGTACAACCTGTAATTATTTGATCAGCCTATCAGGTAGGCCAAGATGCAGTCCGTTAGCGAAATCCAGTCTGGATGTGATTAGCTCATGTACTACAGATAGTGGTAAAAATATTACGTCAAGATCTCAGAAGAGCAAAACAGGATGATACTACTGAGAGGATTTGGGGAATAAAGGAGAGCTTATTATCAATTTTCACCTCAAAATCTCTTGCCAAAGAGGCAGGCTTCAGAGGAGGCAGTAGGCCCAAGGGCCATAGTTGAACACCCACTCCTCTTTTACATAACAAAACAAAAGGATCTCAGTTTTTTCAGTATTAAAAAGCTGATGGTTAGTCATTCAGTGTAAAGTGGCAGTGAAGCCCATTTTCAATTTCTCCTCAGAGACAAAAGTGAAGTGCCAACCATGAGGAGGACCAGTATCATCAGCATAAACAATAAGCTTAATAATAATAATGTTAAATAGCATGGGGTTGAGTTATTATCCTTGGGGTACACCAAATCTCAGCCTCTTTAAGGGAGACCATAAAGGGGCTATCCAGACTTGTTGCTCTCTCTCATCTAAAAAGATTCAAGCCATCCCTAAGCTTGGTTAAAGATTCCAAGCTCGGAGAGCCGCTGTAATAAAATTTCATGGGAGACCATATCTGTTAGTCTTGAAATACGTGGAGTGGTTTCCCACTAACCTTTTATCTTCAGACCTGATTTTGCTGACTTACTTTTTGCTGGCTATAGGACTCTGAACACTTTACCATTGCTAACCAGTGCTAAAGTGCTTATCCTCCCTGCTTACAACATGGCGACATTGGCTTATACCCAATAGGCATATTTAATTTCCTTATAAGTCCCTAGTAAAGTGCACTACGTATTCCCAGGGCCTGTAAATGAAATGCTACTAGTGGGCCTGCCGCACTGATTGTGTCACCCACTTAAGTAGCCCTTTAAACATGTAGGAGGCCTTCCATTGCAGAGCCTGTGTGTGCAGTTATACCTGCCATGTCGACCTGTCAAAATAAACCTTTTGCCAGGCCCGACCCTTCCTTTTTAACACATATAAGTCACCCCTAACGTAGGCCCTGGACAGCCTAAGGGCAAGGTGCAGTGTATTTTAAATGTTGGACATGTACTTTTAAATTGTACATGTCCTGGTAAGGAAAAACTCAAAAATTTATTTTTCACTACTGCAAGGCCTATCTCTCTCATAGGATAACATTGGAATCAGCACATTACATTTTATAAGTGAAATTTTCAAATAGTAGGAGATAACTGCTTCATGTTTTGTGTCTCTGGAATCTTAATTTAAAATCCTAATTTATGGTGAAGTCGGATTTTAAATTACAATTTAGAAAACTCCACTTTTGAAAAGTTGTTATGAATTGCCCTAGGGATTCGGTGCATACAGACTGTCTATGGTCACATGACTGGGTGCATTGGCAGTTGGGCTTTGTGTATTCCTCCTAGACAGCCACCCACAAGGGGAGCTTAGATGTGACTGGATGGGCCATCACTGGCAGGATGGGAGGGAGGAGCTGGGTCCACCCTCACAGCTGAATAGGCTGTGTCCTGTCTCCACACAAAGGGATGCATACCCCTATACTTAGTCTGGAGCCAGGGCCAGGACCTGGAAGGCAGGGCATCTGTGCACTTCAAATGCATGCCTCTAGAAGTTTCTCCCCAATTTAAAGCCACAACTGTGTTTAAAAGAAGGACCTCAACACCACAGCTTCAGTACACTTCTGGACCTGCGGATACTCTGCCAGGAAGAAGGACTGCTAAGCTGAAAGACTGCCACTCTGCTGCACTACACTCTGCTGGGTTCCTGCTTTACTGTGCTGCCCTATTGCCTTCTGCCCTCCTGCTTGGATGAGTAGGGTTGGGCCTGCATCTCTTGAACCCTGAACCCAGAGTGACTCCAAGGGCTAGTTGGCTGGTCTCCTGATCTGAAGCCTCAGGGACATAATAGGCTTCCAACCACCTTGCATCTGCACCTGGACTCTGCCATCTGTGAGTCTAACCTGCCAAGTGGTGCCACCCCAGTCCTGGAACCTTGGAAGTGGGCCTAAAGTGATCTGCATGGCTCTGAGGATCCAGTTCATCTCCTCTGCAGCATGGTGCAACCCAGAGCAGAACCGACGCATCTCCGCTGCTGCATGGATTGGACCCGTCTCAAAGACTTGCATCGCCGCCGCAGCCCGCATGGCCATCGGAGCCACGTGACTTATCCTCTGTGCAGGTTCTCTGATCCCTCATCAGTGGCAGCCTCAGCGACGATGACCGACTCTGCGTCGCAACCTCGCAGCTCCTTGCAACTGATGAATCGCCCGACTGCGCGATGCAAGGTCGACTCCAGACTTCGCATTGCAAGCCCTTGTTGACAAGTTCCTCGATGTGGACACTACAGGACCTCGCACGATGCATCTCCAATGCGGATCCACGCAACGCTCCTCAAACCAGGATTAAAGCTACTCTGTTGAGCGGGCCTAACTGGGACCCTGTAGCTGGCCCACGCCCAATCGCGGTCAGCCTGAATTTGGCCCGGTCTGGTCTGGTGCTACCATATATCCACAGTTGGCACTTTACGCCTTTCGGTGCTATTTCCACTTAAAACGTCATAATTGAATATCTCCGGTTCTACTGATTGGATTTTTTACATTTTGGTCTTGTGTTATTTATTAAATCAAGCTCTATTTTTCTAATCTGATGTGGGATGTTTTTGTGTAGTGTTTTTCACTGTTTTACTGTTTGAAGTGTTGCACAAATAATTTAAATGTTACCTCTAAGTTAAGCCTGAAGGCTCTGTGGCAAGCTATCAGAGGGTTGAGCACGGGTTAATTTGAGGTTTGCTTCAGCCTTACCCTGACAAGGATTGTGGTTGCTGCTTGACCAGGGCTCATACCCCCGTCAACCACCAACCCAATTTCTCACAATATCAAACGCTGCAGACAGGTCCAAAAGGATCAAAATGGTACTTTCTCCTTTGTCCAGCATAAGTTTGATGGTTTCTATAATAGGGGAGAGGTGTGGTGCAGTGGCCAGTGCGGCCGACTCTGGAGCACGGGGCTCACGGTTCAATCCCCGGGAGCAGCTCAGCACCATGTGATTCTGGGCAATAGCTCACTTAATCGCCCCCAGCACCTTGAAACCTTAAAGGGTCATCTGTTCGCACTTTACAAATATGGATTATTATTTTTATATAATCTCCAAGATTTCGGTCTCTGTGCTATGTCCTTGGCAGAGGTCAGATTGAGTATAGTGTAGAATAGAGTTAGCTTCCAAATAGTTAGCCAACTGAATGTTAACAAGCTTTTTAAAGATCTTCGAGGCTGCGGGTAACAGAGATATTGGATGGAAGTTCGCCAGAATTTCAGGATCAGCGGACAGTTTTTTTTTAGCACAGGGATCACTAGCACCCTCTTCCAACTACTCGGTATGCAAGCTGCAGACACCAAGTTATGGAAGAGTTGTAGTAATAATGGCCCGATTTCATTTCCCACCATCTACAAAATGGCTGGGGGGCAAGGATCATCTGACAATCCTGATTTGCAAGAGAAAATGGCAGAGGATACTTGGTCAAGAGAAAAAGGACCAAATTGGGACAGATTGCCAGTCCCCAAAGATTGAATGTCTGCGCCATTATTCTCCATAGTCTTTCCTATAGTTAATCTATCCAGAATATCTTTTTGAGGTAGAAGTAAAGGCTAATTAATTTTTAAGATTTTTTTCCTCAAAATAAATGGACAGTTTATTACAGAGATCAGTTATAGCTGTGATTGTGGAGTTGCAGGCTAGGGAATTCTAAAAAGATATGGTAACTTTAAAAAGTTCACGGGAGGAACTATTAGCTGGACTGATATGATCAATAAAGTCTTCTGAGCTGTTTTTATGGATTATGATACTGTCTGATGGCGGTTTTATAAACTACTTTATCGTGTGGATTGTAATTCTTGTGCCATAAGTGCTAAATTCTTACACCATTTTTTCATGATACGAAGTTCCTTAGAAAGCCATGGGGCAGAAGGGCCTCTGGTCAGTGAGGATGTTACAGCTTTCTCTCTTGACACTTATGTTTAGGCGACTAAAGACCAAAAGGAAGCCACAACAAAAAAAGTTCTTTGAAGTTCAGGGCTCCCTCAAACTGCAAGGATTTTTATCCCTAGAGGAGGGAAGGCAGGGGTGACAAGAAGGGGTGTGTTTTGTCTTTATCCTAGAGGGTCTTTAGGAATTTGACTTTAGGAAGAGCTATGTGAGTCAAAAATAGAAACTTAGGCAGACTCATTTTTACCACCTTGCAAAGTTAGGGAAAAAAGCATTGTGCTATTAAGCTAGCCCTAGGAAATAGCAATGCAATAATATTGCAGAAATGTAGAGGAGAATTTGCAGGAATTCTGATTCACTTAGGGATCTCTGCCAATCACTGGTGGGTTAACCTTATTTGAACTGCTACACAGTGCTGCTTCAAACCAAACATACACCCAAAAACTGCCTCTTTGAAAGAATATCTGTCTTCCAGGAGAAGGACTTAGAACTGTATGTCTCCTGCCTCCTCTTGCTATTTTGACTGAAAAGCTACTCTCAGACTCTCAGAGTAAGGTAGAGTTGTTCTCATACAGACCCACAAGATGATAAGGATCTCTGGAAGATGACTTTTGTAGATCTACATTTCTGGCATTAGGTTTGTGGAATATCCAAGCAACAGACTCCATCACACGTACTGGAAGAAAAACAGTAAGATTAATTGCACCTGGACCATTCTCTACAGTCCTGATTGGAAGGTATAAAAGGTGTTTTTCCCACTTGAACTGGACATCAGATGTTCAGGGAATTTCTCCTGAAGGTTTGATAAAAATGTGGAGCACCAGAACAAAAGTTATTGGAATTTTGCTACAAATCCTGAAGGTTTGGACTTAGAAACCTTTTCACATCTGGAGGCCTGGGATATGGTGCAAAGCTTTGCCTATGACGAAGCAACCTCAATAGACACATTTTCCTCATTTGTCCAGAATCAAGCTTTCTACAGCAAGATTCTAGTTTTTAGGAGGGCCTTGTGAACAAGGCATCCCACCTTATAGAGCCATACACAGCTGCAATACTGAGCGTTGTTGTCAGGATACATTAATCTTGCAATACAGATCCAATAGGAGGGATGGGAACTACCCCCAAACTAGAGCCAACTGCTCACAATGTTACTGTGTAGGTCATCAGTAGACCCAGGGAAAGGGGAATGAGACAAGAGAGAAAAACAGAGACACTGGGCATCACCACGCTGCCTGGTTGCATAGATGGGCTTAATCTGTACTGCAATAACATTGCTATCTGAAAATAAGAGAAGACTTGTGCTATAGCTAGAGTGTTGATATTGTATGGTAACCTCTTATATTGTGCATGAAATACCCCTTGACACTGTCTGAATTTGCCACTCTCTATATGGAACTGAAACTCACTATTTATTTTAGAGGTGTAATCAATCAATCAATCAATCAATCAAAGTGGATATGGTAACTGCAAGCAGATCTTTGAGTTACTATATATTGTCTGATTAAGGGCTACCTTCAATGCTATGTAAAACATCTCTGGTGCTGCTTGTGTCCAATATAACAGATTGATGGATGTAATTTGAAAGGCATTAATCGGTGCTATATAGTTTTCCTATACAATCGTTGATTATATATTGCTATTATCAATGCCTTCATTTCTGCGAGTAGCACGCTACTCGAACCCAAGATTAGTGCAATTTTTTTTTCTTGTGCATTAGTTGTGTTAGGTTTGAGCTCTTGATTTCATGTGTGTTTAGTAGAGTTTGGAGCAGGGACAGAATCATAAGAGTGTATTTTAAAAAGGGAAGTTTGGAGTAGGGATAGAATGGTGGGAATGGGCTTGAAATATATGCACTTTTCATCTTCCAAGGAAATAGTTTGAAGATTTTATGTGTTGAACCTTTAGTATGATGGGGCGGAATAAACATTTACAAGGAATGCAGATGCATGTCATGTAGATTGCTGAGTGGGTGGCTTTTACACTACAGCCAGGTAACCTAGCGCCTAGAACATGCGACAGAGGCGTGGCAGGCTGGCCCCAGCCCAAGAGCCACAATGTTGACCACTTCTGTAGTGCAAGCCACACATACACATAGGGCTCTCTCAGCACCTGATTTATGGGTGTTTATTACCCAACTCAATGGTGATTGCATAGGTGCTTATATAGCGCTAACATGCCACATTCTGGCTTCTTGAGACATTCTGAGACACAGTCAGCAGACAGAAAGGCCAAACAAAGCCGTGTCCGCACAGGCGGGGTGAACAGAATGAGCATTGCCTTTGCAAGGGTGTAAACTAAAGGATGAATCTCTCTCACTGGGTACTGAGTTCCTCTTGGTGCCCTTTGAAAGGTCCAATATTGCCAGCTTCTCTGCGGGACCTGCGTGGGACTAGGGACACACTCGGCTGAGGGTGAGCCTCCGCCTGAGGGTCCTATGAGTGCAGCAGACACCCTCTCCTGCAGTCTGCTCAGTTGAAATAGGGGTGACTGTGGCCAACAATGGGGTGCTCTCATGTTCCAACTCCCATGTTCGAGTAATGCTCCCAGTACAAGTTTTTCCTTTGTATGCCGGTACTTGTGGTACTGATTTTACAAAACAGGACTACAAATGCCCTAAAGTAAAGAAAGGGTGAGATACTCGTGCACAGAATCTGGAAACTAGACAGCTTTGTTCTCGGGGGTTTGCGCACTCTCTAGAGAGCTGTTTACTTTGCCTCCAAGTCATGCGTCCCTGTTTGGTGACTGAATATGAGGGCTGGATAGGGCGGGCGGTCGGGGAAAGTTACTTTTGGAGTGGATTGAGGGCGGGGGGTTTGGGTGAAAATGCTCAAGGGAGGGGGTATGGAGGAGAGTGAGACTATGGAGGGGTGGGAGGGTGGCTGACATTACAGAGAGCGGGAAGGGTAATTCCACAGAGAACAGGAAGAGGGACTACAGAGTATGCACTGAGTGCGTGCCAGAGCTGCTGACTCTAGAGCTGGGGATTCCGTTTCGAGTCTCGGCGACGCAACATCCTGTGATTCTGGGGAAATCACTTAATTTCTCCCAGTGATAAGTTGCGCTACATAAATCTGCTGCAAGACGAAAAAGCAGAAAGAGGCAAAACTTTATGAAAAATAGTTCCACCAAAGTGGATGTTAACAGTATTCCGGCGATGGGAAACTGATAAGAGAAGCAGACAAGGAACAAGCAGTGGTGATGCAGGAAAATATGCTACAGCCAAGAGAAATGGAGGAAAAGGAAGTGGCAAGCACAGGAACCAATGAAAAGCCAGGAAAGAGAGGAGGCGGGATGTAAGCCCCTTTTAAGTTTATATTAAAAACAATAGATTTCACAAGCACAGCGCAAGCGATGTGCAGGCGAAACCTAAAAAACAAGGAGCAATAAAGATATTTTCCTCTTATGCCTCACCTCAGGAGGCGTAAGGATTTGGAGCTTCCCCAGGTTTACATGATCTTGAAAATTTGGGGCTGCGTCAAAATCCATGGGTGTCGCATAGGAAAACCCACCGCAACACCCATGAAACGCCTCCCGAGCGCAGAGTAAGGCAACTCCGCGATTTGCGCTGCCTTGCCTTACTCCATATCTATGAGGCCATTCAAAGCCACACATAGTGGCTTTGCGTGACTCATAGATATAATTTGTAATTGGCACCACCGGAGCATAACACAAACTAACACTCCGGCAGTAAATAAGCCCCTAAGTTTCTGTCACTATGGGCATGTAGCCTTTCTTGCCTTTAGTCAGATTTTTAACATAATGCGTCTCTTTGAGACATTAAGGGGCATATTTACAAGCGTCTTGCGTGACTGTAGCATCACGTTTTTTGACGGTTTTGCGGCGCTGTGTGCTGGTCCATATTTACAAGGCCACGCAAAACCACTTTGCGTGGCTTTACACAGTCTTGTAAATAGGGCCCTCTTTCACGCAGTATTCTTCGTTAAAGGGGTGTGTCATGGGTGCTGCTGTGGGTGTTCCCAAGCAACACCCATGGCTTTTTGACACTGCCCCAGATTTACAAGGATTGGTAAATATGTGGCAGAGCCAAAAACTAACGCCTTTCAAGGGGAGTCGTTAAAGTGGCGCGACAAAGAGAAATACGTTTATTTCGCCTCGTTTTTTTGGCTCTTTCTATGTGTGCTGCATTCTGCAACACACATAGAAGAAGCAAAACGCCATTAATGATTGTTTTTGTGCAGGAAGGTGTCCCTTCCTTCACAAACACAATCATCCCTGGAACGCAGGCACCCTTGCACCATGGTGCAAGGGTGCTTGCTTTGGCACACTGCTACTTTTTTACCCCAGGGGAGAGCACAGGGGTGCGACATATTTCTGTAAATGAGGCGCACCCCTGCGTTTTTTAAAGGACGCATCTCGGCGCAACAAAATTGCTTGTGGCGCCGCGCTGCTCATTTAATTGTAAATATGCTCCAAAATTTCTTTGTGAACTGCACCCACGCTCTGTGCACTTCTCTATTCCCTTCTGCTCCTGAAGACATTCAGCATGTCACATGGGTCCAGCATGCAGAGGAAAGTTCATCTTCGACTCATTTCTGACACTTTCCTTGCCCATTGAATTTGACCTCTGAAAATGTTTCCAAGTCATAAGATAAACGAAGAATGGTGGATATAAGTTCAAGGGTTCTCCTATTTGTAGTGGTTTGCATCTTGGCTCAAGGTTTTAGCAGCATTTACGAAATATGACAGTGTCACACTCTGCTTGGCACGGATTGGTTTGGTTTGGCTTCCTGCCTTGCCCTGGCGGTGGATTTTGACTTCTGCAAAAGTGACCATGTGGGAAGGCAAAAATTCTTGACAGGGGCAAGCAGAAAGGCCTTGCATGAACTTGTTCCTTCGTTGGTCAGATGCGGAAGTTGCTTAGGATCAATCAACCACAATCCATAAGATAACATTTAATTTTTAGATGCCTACAGGTTTCTAGGCACGTCTTCTAAGTCTTTTATTACTGATCCCTACATTCCATTTTTGTTGTTTTGGTGTCTGTTCAGTCATCAAACTACACTTTAACTCAATTGATTCGGAAATATTAACTTATTTATTTCTTAATTGCAGTGTTGTTTTGGTGTTGCTGGACTTGTATCACATGCTGATCTACCAGCAGTTAGCGTGGAATTCCTCACAGAAACCTGCTTTTCCTTTTAGTAAGGTGATTGTTTTAGTGTGAGAGTTTAGACATTTCGGGGCCGATTCCGATTCGGGCCGGAAATGTCTCCGACCGAGCCGGACCCGGAGAGAATTCCGACCGAATCGGACTCTGGCAGTCCGACCGAACGAGTACGATGTGCACGCATGCACCCGGACTCGATTCGGTCGGACCCCCATTGAAGTCAATGGGAGCCGGTCGTACAACGCGTACGCGGGCTCCCATTGACTCAATGGGTGCGAGGCGAACAAGGGCGCCCCCTACAGAGGGTACGCGTCGACGCGCATCGTGCCGTACAAGCACAGGATGGGTCCCCCCTGTGTGCGACTCGCGCGGCTACGCGTACAGGGGGGTCCGACGCGGACCCCCAAAGTCCGGCTCCGACAGCTCTTTCGAGCCGGACGGCGCGAGTCGGTCGGACTGCTCGCGGTGCGCATCGTTCTTACCCGGCCGTTGAACGTCTCCATTGCGCGGTGCGAGTTGTGTCCGTGCGAGTCGGTCGGAGCGTGTTGAAGCCGCGTTCGAGTCGGTCGGCGATTTCGCGGGCGCTTGCATCGTACTCGCTCGGCCGGACCCGCGTACGATTCGGTCGGGAAACAGGGCTCCGAATCGGATCCGGTAATGCCGAATCCGATTCGGAGCCCTACCGGCCGAGATCGGAATCGGCCCCTTCATGTCCATACTGAGGCTTCTCTTTTCCATAGTTTAACAATCTGGTTACATACAAGTAGCAAGCAAATCGTCCTGCAGTGAAATTACCGGATAGAGGTATTCCCCTAATGTATTGGGGTTTCAAATTTTCATGACAAGTTTTTCTTGTAATGAATAGGAAACACCAAAATATTAACGTGAATGCCAACTCCACACTAAGGTGTTGTAACCAAAGAAGAGTATTATTACTCTAAGGCTTCGGGGAGTTTCTTTGAACCTACTTTTCTTATGTGTTTCCGAATTAGTTGAATGTCGGCCCCTCAATTAAACCCCTCAGCTGGCCCTAAACTCTTATAGGCATTGTTAAGCTTCCCCATTGAAAGTCTACTCGTCTGTATAGGAATATTCCCAACAAAACTGCAGAGATTGTGCTCTCAAAGTTTCTGCATATAAGCCAACGGGCTAACTGCAATTCTGTTGCCAGCAAAATGGATCAATAATTTGAGCACTTGCCATTGAAAATGTGTACGATCTGAAGGTCATTTAAGTTTAAACCTCGACACAGCCAACTCAGTCTTTATCCTTCCAATGTTGATGAACAGGACCATTAAAATGGGTAGCATTGGAATAAGTGGGTCGCGAGTGGATCCCACATGATCAGTGGCTGAGCATCAGAGTCCCCCCCCCCTTCCCCATCGTCCGGTGTTTGGACGTTGTGCCTTCTGGTTCCAGGGCAAGATGCAGAGCTGGAGGCTGTTGCGGTGCGGTCTCCTCTGTCCGCTACGAATCTACCCGCTCCTGACCCCGAGGCTTGGCCGCACAGACCGCAGGTCAGATTGTGGGTTTGGAGGACATCAGGAGCCTACGGACAGAGGCGGAGCGCGAGTGGCACTGGGCTGCTTTTGTATGTCGCGCTCAATGCTTTCAGACCTCCTAAGTTAATGACAACAGCTGAAAGGGGAGCCTAGCCCTTTTATGCCCTGCTGCAGGTGAGGTACTGTTGTTTGTCTGCTGGCCCAAGATGCCTGTCTCTACAGCAGGGTTTACTCCACAATATTGGGCAGTCCTCTGAGAGCATCGGGCAGCCCCAGTTCAACGCATTGGCTGAAAGGGAAGGAGGACCTCCATGATCAACTGCGCTTCGAGCAATAGGCACCCAGGAGAAAGGAGAAAGGTGGTGCAGATTGAGGCATTCTAACCTAACCTCTGATGGTTCCAGGTCCAGTGGAGAGGCATTTCTTTACTTGGTGTGCTGCCTCTTTGGAAAGCCTAAGGGCTGGACTGCACTGAGTGCCAGGTTGTGACTGGAGGAAGGACTGAACCGTCAGGTTTCCGGACGGGAGGGTACGTGCTCTCTGTTTAACTCTTGATGTTGAGAGGCACTAGGATTACCACCCGGTTGGGGTCACTGGTTTGGTTCACGCAATTGGTGAAAAATTTAGTTATTTTTTGGGCTTTCTTTTCAAGTCCGTTTACTATGCGGAAGCATTATAAGGCATCAGGCGCCTCTGCCAACCATGAGGATTAAGCCTTGGCACAAAGGGCAAAAAAATGTGGCAGTCAGGCAGCGGCGGGGGCTAACCCCACTTCCATTCTAAGAATGGTGTCGATGATGCACACAGGCACACGAAATTTCGAGGATAGCTTGACATCTCCAGATGTAGCTGAACATTCTGATTCTGAGGCACCAGGTTCTCTCTCTCAGCTGGGTCACAAAAATCTTTTGGATACAGGGGTGTTCACCCCCAAGCAGATGGCTTGGGCGGACATAGCGGAGACTTCTGTAGAGACGGAACCAGGCCTGGAGCAGGATATGGCTACAGTCAAAGAATATCCATTGTTCCATAAAATTAAAGCTGGTACTGGAGCTGCTGTGTTGGAAGACTCACAGGCCATTGTTCTCCCCCTCTCCTTGTGCTACCCACTCTGGCTTTAATGGGTGATCAGGATGCCCTACAATCATCTTCATTGGCTACTCAGACAGCTGCATCTGGGGTCTTTCAGTTGAGCAGACTGGGGGAAGAGCCAGGAGCCAGTGGGAGTGGAGTGGGGCAATTTGATGGTCGGGTCACAGCAAGAAGCTCTCCAGCAGGGTATTGAAACCCCCACTTTGCAACTGGAAGTCAAAAACATGCTCAATCTCATCTTGGAAGAGATTAGGGACTTCAAGCATCAGAAATCACTGCCTTACATGCCAGGCCCAAAAAAATTGAGGAATCTATAGAACAGCTTCCAGAGAGGCTAAAGGAGGCTGAATTCTGGATCTTGGAGTTAAAGGATCAGCTCGTTACAATGCAGAAGGAAATCGGCCAGGTCCATAAGCAACAGTCCTTGCTAGAAAACAAGATGGAAGAACTGAAAAATCATTCCCACCATTCCAATCTGCGTATTGTTGGAATTCCGAAGGGCTGTGAGGGCCAAAAACTGCTTCCATGGGTAGATTCATTCATCAAGTCCCATGTTTTGCCGGAATTTTCTTGCGATCTGACAGTAACAAGAGCTCGTCGTGTCCCACTACAGCGTTCAGCTACTTAAAAAATTTCCATGTACAATTCTTGTCAATTTTGGGGACTATCGAGTTAAAGAGCAGGTATTGTGACAGGCAATTCATCAGAGACAGTTTTCTATGCCTGAAGTACCCCTTCGTCGCATTTTTTCCTGATGTGTCCACTTCTGCAGCCAGATGGCGAGAGAACTTTGTCAAAATGCTTCATCTATATAAAGCACAAGATGTACAGGCAAGCATTGCGCAGCAATCTAAATTGAAGGTTCTGCTGAAAGGGCAATTTCATCTGTTTTCTAATGTCTCTGAGGCTCAGGAGCTTTTACAACAGATTTCTAATAAGGCCTAATAGTGACTCTTACAAATTGTCATTAATTAAGCTTTGATGTTATTATTAATGCTGGTTGATACAGGGGTCTAGGTAGCTAGAAACGTATTTTCAAAAACAAATTCTTAGAATTGGTGATGGGGTGGAGAAGGTGCATAGGGTGCAATGTCATGGCACCCATGTTGGAAGGGGTATTGTGAGCACTTTCCATCCCACTAGGTGTTTTTTTCTGTGCGTTTCTTTTTTCTATGTTTTCTTTCCAGGGCATTGGTGAGTCACAGGTGAGGTTCTAGGGGTGGGGTTAGGCACATCAAAAACTGAGCAGATTCTCCTTTTGCACATTTCTCTTGGATAAGGAAGAGGAGGTCAGAAACTCCGTATATTTAAAAAATGAGCAGATTCGTTATTTTCTTCTCTATGTAAACATTGCTATGACATTTAGGAATTATCTAGTTCTTTATAACAATTGAAAATGGGATATAAAACCAGAATTCTATCTTGAAATGTTAACAGCATGGTTAATAGACAAAAGCGTGGTGCATTGATGAGATGGTTGGCTTCCTTTTCCCCCTGAAGTACTATTTCTGCAAGAGACTCATCTTAAGGACAACTTTTCTAAGATTTTTAAAACCAAGGCAATACTCACATGCGATGTTTGCCTCATCTGGTCTTCCAGCAAGAGGGATTGCAATGTATTTGACTGGGTCCTTAGTGATACAATAAGGGATCTGCAGGGTCGCTGGCTATGGGTCAAGGCTGTGTTTATGGCCTTCCTTTCAACTTAGTAAATTATTATGCCCCAGTGACTGATGTGCCCGAACCTTTGCAGCAGGTATATAAAATTGCATTGGGAGCGGTCGGGCTGATCATTATCAAAACATTAACAAAAAATAATTAAAACCTCGAACTAAAAAGGTAATTGATATCCTGAAGAATGACTTCCATTTAATAGACCCATGGAGGTCAGACCACCCCACTATTAAACAATTCACCTGTTTTTCAAGTTGGTACCGTACTGCTTCCCGTATTCATTTCTTTTTACTCTCTCACTCAATAACAAGGGCAGGGTCGGCTATTCCCTTACCTCAGTTACTATTGAGGTCGAAGTCATTCGGAACGATAGTTCCGGGTGACAGCTGGACCACTCGTTATTAGCAGACTAACAATGGCTCAGTGATATGAGGGAATTAATTGAGGAATTTTTTCAATCGAATCAGCCTACAGCTTCTGGGTTCTGCATATGGGAGGCATTCAAAGCTACTGCCAGGGGGCGGATTATTGCCTATAAGGCATATCAATATAGAGAACATCGACAAAAAACAGTTGGGTTGCAAGCTGCTGTTGAGCAGGCATCACGAGTAAGTAGACATTCATCTGCCTATGAAAAGGCCAAGCAGAATCTGAAGGACTTTTTGTGTTATAAGCAATTACTAGTTCCCTGGCTTACCACAGCAATGATATGAAGAAAGTCAGCAGATCGGGATGTATCTGGCTTGGTCTGCCCGTGCAATACAAGAGTCTGCGTATGTCAGGAAACTGAAGAACCCTGCCTCGGGCGACCTGGTAGTAGATAAGGATCAAGTATCTCAGGTCTTTCTTGAGCATTATAAGTGCGTATATGAAACCAGCTATTCTACTTCCCAGCTAAGTATAGCACAGTACTTTCAGGATATTAGAATACCGACTATAGAGTACACCCAGGCTGATCAACTCATGTCTACTATTTCACTTAAGGAATTGAAAGACGCTTTAGCCACAGTGCCTAGCAGTAAGGCTGCGGGCAATGATGGCTTTCAAGCCGAATTTCATAGAATCTTTGCCAGCGAATTACTCCCTTTTTGACTGAATTAGTAATTTATGTTCAGGACGGGGGAGAAATGTAATCTTATTTCAGGGAATCAACTGAAGTTAGTTTTTTGAAAAAAGGCAAAAACCCTGAGAACGTTAATTCCTATGGGCACGTTAGTCTTCTTAACGCTGACTATAAGCTTTTTATGAAGTTATGAGCAATTCATATCAGTCCGCTAGCCCAGGCTGTAATTCAAAGGGGCCAAACAGGCTATGTCGCTGGACGGCTGCGAATACATGCTTCTTACTCCAGGCAATCGATTTCTCCTCAGTTAACCAGATGAAAGCTGTAGCTATTATGGTCGATGCGGAGAAGGCCTTCGATCTGGTTAACTGGGATGCGTTGTTTTTTGGCCTGCAAAGATTTGGGTTTCCTTCACGTTTTGTCAGTATGCTATCGAACGTTTATCATGGGGCTAACGCTCAAGTTTTTGTTAATTCTCATCTAGCAGGCATGGTTGTAATAAAGAAGGGGACCCAGCAGGGGTGTCCCCTTTCACCTATTTTATTTACATTCTCTATAGAGCCTTTAGCGATTAGGATTAGGGCATCTGAGGCTATAGAGGTGCCTTTTTTTGTTATGACCAAGTTAAAATTGTTCGAAGACGACATTATTCTTTATGTGAAACTAAAAAGGGATAATGTGCAGCAGGTACTAGACGAATTCGATCTGTTCAAGGATATTCGGGGTTATAAGATCAACCCAATAAAAACCCAATAAAAACCGAAGTTCTGCTTTTTAACTCTCCTGTCTAACCCCTTCCGGCGCTTTTGCATTCTCAGGCTCGACAAGAGAAACCAATTCCTTATTTAGGAGTATATGTTACTCAAGAATATTCTATGCTCTTTCAGCTAAACTTTCAATGTTTTACAAGATAAAGGGGCTGCTCGATAAATGGACTTTGCTTCCCTGACTTTGACATGCAGAGTAGCTCTTATCAAGATATCTGTTCTGCTTTTATTGTTCCTCTTTGCGAATGTCCCCATTAAAGTCAAGAATAGCTATTTTATAGATTTGGATGTGCTTCTTAGGCACTTTATTTGGAGAAACAAAGGACCTAGGGTTAAATATTCTGCTCTTCAGTTGGACATCTTACAGGGTGGGTTGGCTTCTCCCCATTGTCAAGACTATTACAAAGTGGCACTCTTGGATCTGTATGCTAGAGTTTTGGATGGCAGAGGTATAATGGACTCCTTCTTCCTGAATAGAATGATGCAGGATGCTGGCACTCAAATACCGGTTTTTATTAAGGTTCCCCAAATTTCCCAAAAAACCAGATATAATGTTTTAGCAGATATAAGTGCTAGGCTTCTGAGTATATATCGTTTCAATAAAGATTTTTCAGCCTGGGTGTTTCTTACGCTTTAGGAGATAGGGCATCTGGGCTTGATAATTGCTCCGGCCGCAATTAGCCTTTGGGAACATGTCATGTTCAGGGAGGTGGGTCACTTTCTTCTCCAGGGTAGATGGATGAATTTGCTCCAAATTTCTGCTCGGTGTAGTGAACTAGGCTCACAGGTCTTTCTCGGCTACCATCAGATTTTATCTTTCTGTAAGACTCAAAATTTCAATCTTAGTCTCGATAGCCATACTATGTTTCAAGCCTTGTTTAGGTCAAGGATGGCCAGCATAGGGAATAGGTACTGGCTAATACGTAATGCAGTGTACATCCAAATATATTTAAATAAAATATGGTCAACAACATATTGTGATTTCTCAGTGAGAGATTGGCAGAGTATATCGCTCCTAGGCCATAAATCATTGAGAGTGGCAAATTTTAAAAGGATATCTTTTATCTCTCGCTAGATGGCCTACTACACCCCAGTGGCATTAAATAAAATGTTCTTGGCAATTGTTTTTTATTATTACTCGCTCTCTGATTTTGGTAAAGGGTTTCAGTTTATCAAGAATGGCTGAGTAAAATTACTAGGATGAAGCAATTTGAGGAAGCCTGTGCCAAAAGGGTTGGGGGTTTAAAGCGATTTAATGCCTCTTGGCAGTATTTGGACTTTATTATAAATCAGGGCTTTGGGGTCTAGCATAGTCCAGTCAGCTTTATATCTTATTAAGCTTTATTGTTTTTGGGCCGAGGCTGCACTATTACATTAGGAATCATAAGGGAGTGTTCGTAAACATCATCTCCGGTCCACTGTCCTGAAATATTTTCTATGTTAATAAATAAGTGAGATAGTGACAATAACTCACCATTTGGATCTGCTGAAGCACATTACAATATTTGCAGATAATCACTTGTTGCTGGAGTCACAATAGAGGGAATCAAGGGCAGGTGTTGGTCCTTGCCTGAGCTTCCAAGAGCCTCGGCCAGCGAGGTAATTGCTGTCTCCACTGTCCAGACCATTACTGATTGTTCCCTAGACAGCCACAATGCAATCTCCTTCTTTCTGAATGCCCAGGCACTGGCCCTTTGGCCTCCCCTCTGCATTAGGACATAAAAAAATGAAACAGCACATTGACTTATTTTCTTTTCTTTCCCCAAAGGGCACACAATGTACCTTGCTGTAATCTCACGGTCTCCCACCCACGAGTCAAGTTTGCCTTGTCAATGAGGGGTGATACCTCGAAACCTGTCCCAGGATGCTTGTTTCCGGTCCAGGGAGGATCTGGCCTGGCAGTTCAGGCTGGACTGTTCCCATGGGGAGCAGGGTCAAGACTGATTTGCATATGGCTGGTTTTAAACTGGAACGGCATGGGGAGCAAAAAAACGATGGATTTAGGCCCAAATCTCTGTACATGGGTGAATGTTTGACATTGTTCAACATTCTGTCCATCAATTGTTCATTTTGTAGCTTTGTTCAGGAGCACCTTGAAAGTGTTCCCATGGTGGAAAAGCCCAATTAACTGGACTACCAGGAATTGTGAACATCCTCACATTTGTGAGTTAATGGGTGTTCCATGCATTTGCATAGCTTCAAGCTAATTTCCCTTGATAACCAAATGCACTCAATTAAGTAAAACTCATGTTCTTCATCAAAAATCATAAAGTTCTCCTGTAATCTGCTAAAACTGTGTTTTCTTTTAGATTGAAAAGAAAGCCTGCATAGTTTGTGTTTAGGCGTGTAATGCCACAAGATAAATTTCAGATCTGAAGTCAAAGGAATGATACATTCCTTTGCAGGTTATGCCTACCACAAGATAATGAGGGCTTCATTCATCAAGCGGTGCCCTTTGCTTCAGACACTAACGTTTGGGCAAGAGACTTGCAACAAATCAGCTGCTAATTAGGAAATCAAAAATGTGTGTTTAATTGGGAAGAAAATGTTTTTGTTATACTGATATGTGAGCAAAATGAAGGATTGTGTCATGTAATACGCCCTTAACTTCAAAACGTTTTTGAAAGTAAGAGCTGAATTGTACCGTACCCTAGTCAAAGGTATTTCAGAGTTAACTATTCTTGTGGCCGTAGCAGTGATACATAATTATTTGAGACATAGAAGAGAGAAGGTTGTTCCGATGAAAAGTGCTCTTTTTGCTCATTCCTCATTAAAGGTACACAGGCTTACCTAGAAGAGACAAACACAGAAATGACTTGCAGACCTTTTGAAAGCAGCCCCCCTTGTGAGGCACATGAAACAGGCCTCACAATCATTAATTCACTCTGTGGATGCTCAGGCCTGCTGGGCTCTCCTCCACACCAGGTGCTTAACATGAGCATTTCTAGATATAACTTATAAGTGGATGGTAGGTCGTCTATATCAAGTTTTGCTCGACGAGGGGGTTCTGGGAGGCTATTTTTAAAGTCAAATACCTACTAGAGAAGCGTGACAAATCCAAAACGAAATCAAACTTCACAAAACAGTGACAAATATGTAGAAGAACACAGGGCAAAACCTTCACAATTAAGGGAGGTAAAATTCGGGAAACCAGTAAGCATCTAAACTGTTCACCCGTGTGACTGACATATGTTTTTGCCATAGATACGATAGCATGGGGAGGGCATGCCAACCACAGTCTCAAAGTAGTGTGGAATAGGGCAACCCATAGCAAATCAATTCGGAATTTCATTAATACTACAGTTATTATGCTGGGCTAGCATGGTTATTGTTGAAAACCTGCATTCTTAGTTCAAATTGCTGACATTGGGTGAGTGCTAAAACACCTACATTTGAACCACATCATCCACACATGCGGGTGTCACTAACCCATCCTTGCTGGAAGTAAGGGAAACTTGAGATGTGGTGATAGATATATTGCAAAAATAACTCACAGATCAGAAAGGATGTTAATCCTCGTTTAAAGAGCTGAAGTATGTCTGTCAGAAATTTCTAGCACTGTCGTGACCAATACTGTTGCTGAAATAGTTTGTTATTGCTTGTGACAAATATAACAACCACTGGCAATGCCAATAGGTTTGACTTATGAATGAAAGTGCCTTTTATGTCACTGATGGGTTTAGGCACTCAATACGTTTTATACATGCACTCTGTCTCTCACCTTTGCACTTTTGCATTCATTGATTCATCTATCCACTGATTCATTATTGTATTCACCCTCTAACACCACCGCAATAAAACACACACAAACGCAACAACATATGAATGATTAATTAGAAGAATACAAGTAGAAAAATGAAAACATTCTGCTGTCTAAACACGGTAGGCATATTCACGCAATAATTAAATAAACATAGCAGTGGGTATCTGTCTTGCATAGGTATTGTAAATAGTTGATTGTTGCTTTATGGATCCAGCATAGCCGCCACATTTAGAGCCAAGATGTTGGCTATCTTCTTGGAATGGTAAAACAGCGATACACTATGAACAGTATTCCATAAAGGTCTCCTGGTTTAGAGGATGTAGCCATGTAGTATGTTGCGCAATGAACATGAAACGAGAGGCAAGCAAGTGACTCGTTAGCACTGCCTGGAGAGCTGTAGTATCATCTTAAAAATATTAAAATAAAAAGAGGAGAAGCAAAGAAATTATAAGGGAGCTATAAAAAGAGAAAATGAAATACTAAAGGACTGGCCAACCAGCCCTTACACTGAAGCATACTCATTTTCAGGTGGCTGTACACATGTGATCAGAAAATGCTGTCATTTATAGGACAAGACAGCCAACGACAGGTGTGGACTGAACCATTACCCCATGCCGCCTGCTCTCATGGATGGAAGCAGATTGTAAATGATACTCAAACAGACCAATGGCAGAAGAGAGATGAACCAAAGACCCTCTATGTATCTATATGAATATATATGTATAAATGTATTGTTTAATGATTTCTTTGTTTTAGCAGGAATTATTACAATACACATCTTCTCCCACTATGGAAATATTTTCCTACAAAGGTCATCAGTGACATTTTATTAACAAAATACCAATCTATATGCTTTAATACAGAGCAATAACAATCCACCCTTAAATGCTATTGCCTTTAACATATGCTTTTGCAATCAATATGTCAGGCCTATTGCATTTATCATAACTTTTAATAGTAAACAGACCTATGCATTGGAAATATTTTTTCCTACTGAACCAATCAGGCCTCCAGCTGTTATCATTGGCTTGTCACCATAACCAACTCAGACCTACTATGTTGGAGAGAAGACTTCCCACAAGGCAACCATCAGGTGTACCATAATAAAATTACACATATGTACACAGTGCTGTTGTGAAAACAATATAACATCCCTACTTATAGAGCATAATAAGGGTTGCTGCTTGAGGCCTGACTTGTTCCACAGAGGACTGCCCCGCAGCTACCAGAAGAGTGCCCTGCAGCTTGAGGCTTGCCTTGTTCCCCAGAGGACTGCCCTGCTGCTTGAGGCCTGCCTTGTTTGCCATAGGGCTGCCCTACTGTTTGAGGCCTGATCTGCTCTCTGCGAAGGAAGACTAACCTGCTCCCTTCATCCAAGGCTACCTGAGTGACTCTAAGAGTCAGTTGGCTGACTCCTGTTCTGAGCTACAGGGACACAACAAGCTCCAGAGGCCCCCCAGCAACTGCCCATCTGACCTGCTGTAACTGGCCCTGCCTGGACCTGCAACTCGTCCTGCCTGAGCCCTGCTGGCCTCTGCTGAAGTGAGTTCCTGATTCCCCAAGAGGTGCCTCCCCAGGTCCGGGACCCGTGGCTGGCATCAGTTCACCTACTCCTGTGAAATCCTGAAGTTTTGCACACTTCGCCCCGGACTTTGAGAAGGTGAATTTTTCAGCAGAACTAACCTGGTCTCTGTATCAGGCCCGCTCTCCATCGCGTCCGGCCTGAACTTGTGCTTTTAGAGCTATACTTACCTAAAACTTTGAAATTCAATATATCCGGTTCTTCTGATTGGATTTTTGTCATTCTGGTATAATTAAATATTTTTTAAATTTACTCCATGTTTCTAAATTGGTGTGGCATTTTCTTATGTTTTCAGTTTATTACTGAATGTGTGCTGCATAAATACTTGGCACATTGCCTCTAAATTAAGCCTGACTGCTTTTGTGCCAAGCTACCAGGGGATTAAGCACAGCTTAAATTAGTGAGTTTTGAGGTTCACTCTTGACAAGGCTTTTGGTTGTTGCTTGAGAAAGGTTTTCACCCCCCTCAACTAATAAACCAATTTCTTACAGTTTGTGACTGCAAATAGTTTATTTAAATGTAATATTTTTGGTAGAAGTGTAGTAATAATTTTTTAAACTACAAACAGAAGTATTCAGAATTAGCTAGTGATCATAACCAGTCTATGTTCTGTGTATAATGTGTTGCCAATATTGTTAAATTATTTATTCTGTGAAATTTAGCTACTTTAGTTATTTGAATGATTTCTAGTATTTTACACTTCACATATGTATATAATACATGTTTGGTGCTTTTATTGCTAACAATGCAGGGCAAAGCCCCTATTGTACAGAAAACCATGATCTCTAGAACTTATTTCATAGTTCCATGTGATATATGGGTTTCAGCATCCTAATGACAGCAATCAAACCACTCTGTAGAGCTTTACCATTGTCAGGGCTACTAGGATTATGAAGCATGAAGGACCAAATTATGTGGCAAGGTTATCTGAATTATGTAGAAAAAGTGCAAATTATACTGCACATTTTGTGACCGTGTACTTTTTATGCCTTTGACCTAGAAATTGCTGTAGGAAATCTGTGAATTAGGTGGCAAATTTTGTGGAAAATTCAGTAACTCCATAATTATGCAGTAAATGCTGCAGCCATAGAATCGTAGTCTTCACCATTGCCCATTGTTTGTTTTTTATCATTTATTCATAAAACGTACACAGAACCTAAATATTTTATTTGCAATTACATATAATATGGTCCTTATTACCATGTGTTCAGGCGATATTTACAAAAAACTCGTGCTTTGGCCTCTTGTTTAAGGATGTGACCAGAACCCCAAGATAGCTATATTGGACCTTGTTACATATTCTCTATATATTTAAGTTGTTATTAAAGTGTTCTTTTTATATACAATACTACATCAGACTGGGCATTCTATCTTTGTTGCAACTGCGATAACCTTGTCATATTGTATTTAGCCACAATCTGCACAAGCTGTTCTTTGAACAAGGCATTGACTGTTCATGTAAATTACTTGGAAAGTCCAGGTGATGTTTTGAGGCCAATTTCCAGTTGAAGAATGAGTATGTAGTGTCCTGACTTGGAGGGAACCCTCTCAATCTCCTGTTTGATATTGCTAAGCATCAGGGGCCTTGGATAAAAGCTTCACACATGCATTACTGCACGGTTAGAGATGGCATGAAAAGCCTTTCATTTGTGGAATATGTGTGCCTAGACTGCAAATTCTTTTTTTTTTTTTTTACAGAATTATTTTGCTGAGTTTGAAAAAATCAGACATGGCATTACATCAGCAATTATACCATTACATAATCCAAGGTATCATTTATTTATGCCGTCTGTTCCTTATTGCAGCACAATTCAGGTTCAGTTCCCCGGTGCTCCATTCATTTTCCCCAGACCATGGAGTGCTCATGTGGTCGGCCCCGGGTTTGTATATCAGCATCGCTAATGACATGCAAGGTCCATCCCTTTCGCCAAGACCTCTGTGACTGGAGGTTCGTCACTTCTCCATGCCATTGCAATATCATGCTTCTTCACTGTAAGTCTCAAGCAGGGCAGTGTCAGTTTGCACCTATTTCTGTCTAGACCTCGGATGATGTGTATATGAATGAGCTTGGTGTCAAATACAATTGCCAATTCATAATTTCTCAAAATTTGCAGATTATACCATGTCAGTACCCCTGGATCTTGGTGCAATACCAGACTGTGTGCAGAAAGTTGCCCTATGGCATCTGAGACAATCAGTGGAGTCAATCCTACCGAATTGCTACAATTGCTGGTGCATTATGTATATTAGGTGCAAAGTCTTAACTTGGATCAGTCTAAATTGTGTTGGTATAGCGACCACCCTAGGTGCCATTTTGGCTTCTTGCCATTCAGTTTCAGGAATTTCCCCCACCTCTCCCTCCCAGGCAACTTTTAACTTTTCAAAGGTGTCTGATGTATTTATTACTAATGGTTCATATAATTAAGATACGTTCTTCCCAGTCCAAATCCCCTATCAGAAGTTTGGCTTCCAATGTGCTGTGAACCGGCAAATCTGTGATATACTTTACATAGGAAGAGAGGGTGTGCTGCACTGACTACAGATTCATAAGAGTTCTATATTAACATTGAAAATATTCTATTTAGTCCTTGACGGGATGTTGAATTCAGACTGGGTGGAGATTTTAATCTGCCAGTCAGTTCTGTGGCTGACAGACAAGTGGCAACCACATTCAGGGTCTAGAACTTACATGGTGCGATGGAAGATGCCTTCAGATATCTAGTTTTTGTTGACCCACATGCCTGTTTTTGCTAATGACCATTGCTTCTTGTTTTTTGTTCTGTGTGAAGTGCAAGATTACTTCTTTGAGATTGGAAGTCTAATTTAGCATAAGGTGATCTCCAGTGTTTCAGCAAACTTTTCCATCTTACCCTAATTCTTCACAATGCACAATTGACTATGTGTAAACAGCACGATATAGGAGTGGACTCTGAGAAAAAAGAGGCTTTCGGTACTCAGAAGAGGACTTTGAAGTAATATAAACACACTGGGGGGTAATTCAAAAAAGGCATTTAGGAGCATGTATTGTAGTTCTCTTGTAGTACTACATCACATACTCATAAATGCAATTCGTATAGGTACCGGTATAGATCTAAGCCTATGCCGTTTGTATCTCGTATGTGGGGAGTTCTCAGCCAAGAGTGCATGGAACGCCTCACATGTAGTCCTACATTTTAAGGCTAAAAGGGGGAGTGGGAAGTTGGTGTTACTGGAAAAGGGGGAATATCTATTATAAAGTGGGGGAAGTAAGGGAAAATCAAGTAGGGGCACATAGAAATGAATGCATGAATGAATGAATGAGCATGATTTGTAAAGCACACAGCTATTAAAAAAAGTGTCCCAGCACTAAGGACTGTGAGTACGACCCAAGAAACAAGGAAAAGTAACCACAAGTCTATGGTTAAGCAACAGAGAAAATCCAAGTTTTCAGTCTCCTACTGAAGAGAGGGCTCCCTTGTGGCCAGAAGCATGCCTATCTCCTCAGAGGGGAAAGGAGGGTGCCGCTGGAGGAGAGACTGTTGAGTAGGAGAAGCCCAGTTATCTTTCTTCTGTATGAAGCAGAAGAAGCCAACCCAAGTTATGAGAGGTCACCCAGTCTCCTTGGTGAATCACGTGTAGAAAACAACCAACAATGTACGGCTTCTGCATATGCATTTTCAATTCTCAAGAAGATTATTGCTTAAACCAAAATATGTCAATTTAGCCTGGTCTAATGTAGTCTCGAAACCACAAAGATACTTAATTGTCCTCCCACTATCTAGAATTTGTTGTCTTCCCAATATCTAAAATTTGTTAGTTTTTTTAGAATTAGATTTGAATTTTTATTATCAAAGATATAGCTGAATGGTGAGAAAAACATGAGCTAATTAAGGGGTATGTAGACTTTGATTTACATGTTGAAACAGTTAAATCTATAGTATGATGTGTCCAAATGTGACTTATGAACCTTGATTGGCTCAAATATGGAGTAGAAGTTGTAAGGGGGTGGTTGTGGAACACGATGCTGGTATTACCAAAAAAGCTGTTCCAGTTTATTTCGCTACCTAGAGCTGTCAATGAATAGATTAGAACAGACAGGAAACTATCAAGTGTAGCTCTGCTCACTAAAACGTTTTCAGGTAGGTGGTTTGGTTTGTTAACCATCTTTTTTACTTTCTGTTTAAAGGCAGTATTCACCCCACACTCATTTTAGAGATTTTTCTCTATGAGCTCCTTAACTTTGTTTAAAATACTGGGGAACTGTAAACTGTTTTAGTGATATTTTGTTAATAAATTGTATTTCAATAACGATATCGGTAATTGTATAGCAATACTACTGTAGCTTGCATGGTGCAATATTAGGTTTACAGCCTAAAAACATAATAAAATTCACTTGAACTACTGCCCCCATCTTCAATCTCTGAAGAAAACCTCAAGTATTTCACATTGTCAAAAGCAGTCCTGGAATTTGGGTCCTTGCTTGTTTTACCATCCTTTTTTGATATTGAAATCATAAAATACCTGACTGCTTGATTGCCCCTGTTCAATGGAGGACACTGTTGGCTGATAGTTACTTCTGTATTTATTTTAGATTGTTCTGTAAAGTGCTCACACTACTAGTTTCCATGTCAGAGTCCTGGGTTCAGGGGTGGAAACATTATAAAAACTGCAATGGATAACATACTGCTAAGGCAGAAAGTAGATAGGCAATATTAAATCCTGTGATGTAAGAATGTTAATGTCTCAAATGGTAAAAAATGCGATGGTGGCAGAAAAATCAAAGGTCGGTCTTAGACTGACGGTAGTAGTAGACGTCTATGGTGGATCAGGCAGGAAGGCGATTGATCCTATCTTTAGGGCAATGGGACAGGAGAGTCTTTAGATGCAGTTTAAACTTTGGAAAGTATTTTTCTGATCTCAGTGGCTGAGGAAGGGATTGCAATGGGAGATGCCTTGCTTATGGAGAGATCTTCTCTCACAGCTTAGGGGGGTGGACAACCAGGAGCTTAGAAGAGGAGGATCACAACTACCAGGGAGGATAATACGGCTGAAAAAATGAGTCAGTTAAGCAGGCGCAAGACAATGAATGCATTTATGAATGATGCATTTATGAACGATGCACAGTGTTTTCAATTGGGGTCTCATTATGATATGTAGCCAACGTAGAGATCTTGGAATCTGGGCGATCTGATCTTTACGTCTGAGACGCAGATTCGTTTTGCTGCTTGGTACTGAATTCCTTGAAGTTTGTCATTTGAGATGTAACTAACCTAGGACGTCTCCTTCCCCAATTTGACTTAATTTTCATGTTACTATCTAGCAATGTTCATCAAATCAGAATTATTTGCTTACACTCTGTATTTATGTCCCCGACATTCAAAGAATGTTTTCTTGGACTGTGTTACACTCTGTTACATATTTGTGATGCACAGAGGTACCACAAATGGTTTCTTATAACTAAAATCCCTAAACAGCTGGTTTTCTGAGAAGCTATTGTTTGTGAGGTAGGCAGTCAGATATTGACTGTACTTTAACACAGGATCCATTTTCAGTTTGAAAATTACATTCTCTAAATCCTACTTTTATATTCGGTTTTTGAACATCTTTTTGACGCTTGCCTTAGCACTGACTTTGAAAATGCATGGGAGTGTCCCAAAATAACGTCTAAAGTTATACGTTTAATTGTGTACTTCTTGTTAATTTACATACTGCAAATGTTTCCCCACTGTTAGTTGTTGCTTAGTAACAGTCTCACCACTTGGTTGTAGGGTACACCCTGGTCCACTGATGTGTACATAATGAATCATGTAAATGAACAGGAGTGGCAGCCATGTTAACTCAATCAAAATCAACAGAGCTTCCCACACAGCTCACTCGGAAACCACACTCATATTATTAAGAGGCCTATAAACATCACTTTCTATATAATAACATGAAAGGATTATACAAGTGGGAGGGAATCATAAAAAGGGTGCATATCTCGTGTCCATTCCATCACAATCAATATTTGCAACGCCATGGACATTTCTGAAACATACCACAGTGGAATTCACCTAATTTAGTTACACAATTTATGTAAAAGACAAGAACTAGCTCCCTATTTTACAATTTATTTGAAATCGATGGCACAATTTTAATATTTACAATCGAAATGTTGGTTCTGTTTCAGAGAACACTATCAATTTACAAGCATGACACAATCTATGCTTTGTCAAACAAAACAAGCTTGTTTATTTTTTTATATTTATATTAGAACTTAAGTCCTGGGACACTATAAAGCAAGGAAAAATGCGTTGGGCCGTCAGTAAAGTTAAAATAAAGATAGCTGGTTTCCGTGCTTGTCGGGATGCCACTTTCTAAGAAGGAGTTCCATTGTTGGAAATGTTTAATTGCATTGTCGGTAAAAGTAGAAATAGTAATCTGTAAAGAATATCCCAGCGAAGTATGGATCTGTCGAGCAGTTTGCAAGGTCCTGTGGGTACAGCATAAAACATACATTAATGGTAATCAGTAATTGGAAATAACATAACGTGATATTATTTGTATGTCAAAATAGTAAGTGACTTCAATACTTGTCATGATTTAATATTGTAAGTCTATACCATTTCCAGCGTTCTATAGATCCCATGCAAGGGCATCCAAGTGCAGAACAGCAATATGAACAGTAATCATGTTTACAGTATTTTTACACTACCTTACATTGTCATTATTTTTTTTTCTCTGAGCAGTGTGCCAATTGTAGATAGTAGAATTGTAGGTAGTACATACTATACTATAATTTACAAACATTCACCGAGGCTTGAAAACGCACTTAATACACTTAGTTATCATCCAAAAAAATTTAAAAAACATAGTTATCATCCAAATAAATCTTTTGTAAGTTATATTGAAGGGTAATTGAAGTGCCCAAGCCATACAGGTATGCCATATAATGGGAAAAAATATATATTTAATGATGAAATATATGTGGGGTGTGAATACATTTTTATTTGGTCTACTTTCTGTTTGATTAATGTGTGCACTGCACATTCTAAGTAGCAGGGCACTAGGAGTAAGTCATAAGTGAACGTGGATACCATGTACTTGTTCATTAGCTGAGAAAACTTGCATATCATAACTGAGCAACACATTCTAATTTACACATATGTAAAAATAATGCACATTATGCATTCAGCAAGTTACAATTTTTACCCTTAAGTTTGTGAGCCAGGAACACAATGCTTTTGCGTCTGAATAATGCACACGGTATATTAATGTGAGGTAAACAAACGAATCCTGTTTAGTTCTAAAAGAATTGTCCTATGTTCGTAAGAAATATGATGGTATCCATGAGCGGGCACCCTCTTCTATCAGATTGGTTCTGCAAAATGTTTCTGAAGTATGGAATTTAAAAATGAGCCCACGTCATTTGACTAATCGGATTCTATCGAAGGGAAAGATAGAGGTCTCTTACCAAATAAATGCAATTTTCATACAGCTATAGGAATTTTAAAATTGATACACTAATTACAATAAAAATACATAAAAGATGATTGCTTCAATTACAAACAAATTGCTTGAATTTTCTTAGTCAGTAAAGTTTTGGTAGAGCCCGAACTAACATTTGGATTGCTTTTTTATTTGTTGATTTTTGCTTGATTAGCACTTTTCGGGCTAATTATAAACATTCATACTACCCGTTTTCTAGCTTTTATTTTTATCATTATAAGATAAATGATGAATGACTAATAATGTGGAAGTAAATTAACTTTTGCAAGGTTGTCTGCTGAAGCGAGTCTGGTTAGTATTTGAAAAGTACTTACTGGTGCTGCTACACGGAAATGGTATGTACTCTCAGACAGCCAGGCGACTGGGAGAATCCAGTGATGCTTCAGCCCCTGGGCAAATACAAACATTACATGATGAGCTGCATTAACATGGAGCTAACGAGTGCTTTTTTCAATTATCTAGAAACTAGGAAATGATGCTGACATCGTATTTATGAGCCACGCAAGGACCACTGGGAAGCGTTCCCTGCTAGATGGAGTCAGAAGGACATCAAAGCTCGAAATATTGACGTATTGACTGATAGCCTATTGGATGGAGATTTATGCTTTGATCTCTCGAGTGTAAGATCTTTCGGTTCTCTGTACACAGCAAGAAACAATATATATCTGACACATTTACTTCATGTGAAACAAACAGAGCACAAAAGGGGGCAGAGAAGTTACAATTTCGAATTGTTCTTAACTCAAGATTTCCAAGTGTGTGTCACTGCTATCAGCTCTCTCGGTTGCATTAAGTTTGTCACCCTCTAACATCTTCTTGTTTGAAATGACAATGTAGTAGGCAGCCTTGTGTAGCACACATTAAACACTCCTCGAGAATCAACAGCGAATGTTAGATTTTGTGAAGCAGAAGTAGATGGGTGAACCCAGGAAGGGATAAGTGTGTATTTTGCTAGTTCTGTTTCGAAGGCAGCCAATGGTGTTTTAATGAAGAAGGACCATGTTTACTGGCAGATGACTTGTGTGAGCTGTGTGATTTTGACCTGGCTCCAGAATGAGCTAGGCATTTATCACTGAATGGGCCATGTTTATCAACAGTGAATGACTCTAAATACACAGATCTATCATGAGTAGCAGAAGTAAAGCTGTGCACCATTTGACATCTGATAATATCACCAGGTTGACTCCTGTTCACAAGTGTAGCCCTTCAATAGACTCCTGTTTGCTACTGAGGTCCTAGATGGAGGTAAAGCAGTGGAAACTGGTGAACAGGGCAAGGAATGTAAACATGTTTCTTTACAATCCTCTTTAGTTCCTCCTCTTGCAGCAGTCTTCATTACCACAGAGACGATGAGCCAGGAGTACCAAAGGGAAAGCCAGGGATAGTACGTGCTACACATCGTAACCTCTGTGGGCCCTATTACAAGTGGGGTCGGGAAGACCGCATTGGCGTTCCAAATTTGCCCCCCTGGGAAATGAAGAATTCATGTTGGACTCGTGGTTGCTGCACACGACTACTACGGTTATTTAGCATTAGAAGACCCATCAGTTTGGGATGACTCAATGCAAAATAGAACTTCCGCTCACAAATGCATACAATTTTTATTTTTTTATTAAAGTTTTGGCAAACACAGAAATCCATGCATAGCGAATCATACAATATGTGGGGCATGTACAACGTTGTACACCCAGATTACAATGACAAAGCTTCCTGATTACCCCATCTATAATCCATCTATTATGAAGTGTCCCATAAGACTAGCCAAATAATGGAGAAAAAAGGAAATCTTACATACAAAGGCAATAGAAGAAGAACTAGAGTAAACATTGCAGAGCAGTGTACCATTACGTTATTCAGTCATTGATTATTGTCCATCAACTTAGCTTCTTGTAAAATTATCACCAATGTCCCGGAAGTACAGTAAAGGATGGAGGAGACTATTCCACATTGGACTGGTGTAACATAAAACAGGTGAATGGAGCCCAAAAATCTTTTGGCCGAGACGCCTCTGGGAGTGTTTCCGCGTACATGGCCAGTTGTTCTTTACAGTAAGCGATCTCGTTCAACCATTGCGACACCTTGGGAGCAGTTCCCCCCCCCCCAATGTTTAGCTACTAATCGTTTCGCTAATAAGGTAGTGACAGCGACTATACGCCTGTTACAGGGTTTTAGTTTCTGTACCAGCCCCAATAGGCAGATCTCAGGCACACAGTTCACTGCCTCATTTATCATTGTTGTCAAGGTGCGAGTCACGTCTACCCAAAAGCCATGAACCGGACCACACGTCCATGCCAAATGTACAAAATCGGCCCCATCCATCCCACATCTCACACAGCAAGCATCTTCACGCAGACCGTAGCGTTGCAGTCTCAATGGCGTATAATATGTTTGATGTAAAAACTTAAAATGAATCATGCGGAGATTACAATTTGCAGTTAGACGGCCTGTTAACGCACAGCAGTCCACCCAATCCTCCCAGGGCAATGGGCTACTCAGCTGTTCATTCCATTTGTCCAACTAGCGGGAGCTCTGTACCTCCGTCTCCCTTTCCGAAGCCCAATACAGCCTAGTGATGAGGCCTTTCGACTCCTCTGGATATCGCAACTTGCAAGGCTTTTAACATTCTCGGCTCGTCTGGGAAACCGGGGTCAAGCGCCCTAACAGCTACTCGCAATCGGGTATAAACAAACCGCTGCATAGCAGTCTGTGGAAGCCCGGCGGTAAAATTAGCAAAGGTAATAAAGTGACCATCAGCATACATGTCCCCCAGTTTGGTAAGTCCTGCCGCTGATAATATACTCAGCCCACCCGCCTCCCGAGTGACCGAGATATCTGGATGTGCCTTGAGTGGCATAGCAGGTGCGTATATGTTCTGGGAACCTGCCCGTTTATTTAAAGCCCCCCATGCCCGAACAGTGCATGCAATTGCGTCAAAGTTTTTTAAACTTTTAAGGTTTTATGTTGCAATACCATGGCCGTCAGCGGGGTCGGGTACGCGGCATCCGCCTCCACTGCTAGGTGTGGGAGATAGCGTTGGGGAAAGAACCAGTAATGAATAAATTGGGCTTGAGCGCAAAGATAATATAATCGCATATCCGGAACTTCAAAACCCCCCCTGTTGAATGGCAACGCAAGCGTTTCCCAGCTGCATCTTGGCGTCTTACCAGCCCACACTAGCCGCACCAAACAAGATTGTATGGCTTGGAAAACAGCCGCGCCCAGCCTTACGGGATAGTTCACAAACATGTATAGTAGCTTGGGGAGAATAGTCATCTTGGTCAGGGCTATTCTGTCCGCTAGGGACAGGGGGAGTCTAGTCCATTGGGGCAACCTGTTCACTGAGTTTGGTGATCATCCTACCATAATTCATGGTAATCACGGTATCACGGTCCCATTGTATCCATACTCCCAAGTAGCGCACAGGGTCCTGGGACCAGCTGAGCGGATACTCCAACTCAACTCGTGCTGTGCAGTCAGTGAGTGGCAACACTGTGGACTTATTCCAATTGATGCCAAGGCCAGCATATCCCTCAAAGTGCACATATTCTCTCAAAAGAGGTGCCAAGTTTTGGGCAGAGTCTTTGACGTATAGCATCATGTCGTCCGCATATAAAGAGATTGCCAGGGGCCTCTGCCTGAAGCCCAAGGCTGCCGTGGCATGCTTCTGCCTTATCTTACACGCTAGGGGCTCCAGTGCTAGTGAAAACAGCAGAGGGGATAACGGGCATCCCTGTCTAGTGCCCCTGTAAATATCAATTGGATCAGAGACCACCTATTCACCCGTATTCGGGCTGTCGGCCCGTTGTATAAGAGCCACACCCATTGTAAAAAAAATGGTGGAATCCCCATACGTTGTAGCACCACAAACATATAATCCCATTGCAGGTAATCAAAGGCCTTGGCCGCATCTAGTAATACGGCCGCAGCCGGGAACTCGGCACTCAAATGGTCTAAGACCGCAAAGATCATCCGAAGGTTGTGCGTGGTGGAACGTTTGGGCACAAATCCAGACTGGTCGGGTAATACCAGCTTGGGAACCAGAGGTAATAACCTATTGGCAATTATTTTAGCTAAGATTTTTGTGTCCAGGTTAATCATAGACAGGGGCCTATATGATTCACATCTGTTGGCAACTTTTTCAGGCTTTAATAATGTGACGAGTAAAGCTTCCCGTAGAGAAGGAGGGAGGATGCCCGTCTCGTAGGCCTCCGCATAAACCGGCAATAACCGGGGGGCCAATAAGTCTACATAAGTCTTATAAAACTCACCTGGCAAGCCGTCTAATCCGGCTGCCTTGCCGTTTGGGAGCGACAATATAGCCTCCTTGACATCTTCCACTGTTACCGGCTGAGTGAGGTATTCCCGCTGCCCTTTTGACAGCCATCCGAGTGCAATGTCATCAAGGTATTGTATTAGATCTGATTCAACTTGCGGTGATACAGGGCTGTATAGTTCAGAAAAAAACTGCTGAAATGCCCCGCTAATGGCAGATGTGCTGTGCTGGGGGACGGAGTCCTTATCTAATATTTCTACAATATGCTCTTGGCTGTTTGGAGATCGCAGCTCACCAGCCAGCGCTCGGCCAGGTCTACCTCCCTCACCATACTGTCTAGCAACCTGGACCTATGTTGTGCCTCTTGCTCAGCTGTGTCATAATACTCAGATACTAAGTCCCTAATCTGGGCCAGCAACTCGGGAGTCAATGAACCAGCATACTCACATTCCAATTTATGTATCTTGTGTTCCAGCATGCTTAACCTAGACCTGAGTGATTTCAAGACGCCAGCCTGGGCCCCGATACATTCCCCCCGGATTGCAACTTTGAAGGCCTCCCACAATGTGCCCGATCCCTCAACTGTACCCTCATTCTCCGAGAAATAATTAACGATAGCCTCCTGAATCTTGGATCGAAACACCAGGTCCAGCAACTCGGTTGGCTGGAGGCGCCATTGAAAAGCCGGCTTCGCAAAGGATGGCACCTGTATTTCTAGCATCACAGGGGAATGATCAGACAATGTTTTAGTCAAATGTCGGACTGATGTAACCCATGTACTGACTTCCCTGGATAGTCCCTTGATAGCGACCCTTGACCCTGGTTCAGGCAGGTCGCTCCCCCACGCCGCACAGCACCACCTGTGCGTCCGTGCCCTGTGCTCACTACCGCCGCTGACGCTGTGAGTTCGAGGCCCCCTGCCTCTGTTGTGTTCTCTGCTTCCTCCGTGCCCCTTGTGCCCCGCTGTTGCCTTTCTTTATTTTCTGTGCGTGTTGTTGCGCTCTTTTTTCCCTCTGTGCCCCACTGTTGTGTTATTTTATTTTGTGCCCACTGCTGCCCTTCTCGCTGTGCCCCGTTTTCTCCTGCCTCCTCCGCTCTCCGCCCGTTTCCCGCCGCTGCGTCCCCTGCGGCCCCGCCCCCCTGCTCACCCATTCGCCGCCTCGCTCCCTCCTCCCAGCTGCTCCTCCCTCCCACCTCCCCTTATATGGCGGCCGCTGCGCGGTGAGGAGAGCGACCCTTGACCCTGGTTCAGGCAGGTCGCTCCCCCCACGCCGCACAGCACCACCTGTGCGTTCGTGCCCTGTGCTCGCTGCCGGCGCTGATGCTGTAAATTCGAGGCCCCCTGCCTCTGCTGTGCTCTCTGCTTCCTCCGTGCCCCTGTGCCCCGCTGTTGCCTTTCTTTATTTTCTGTGCCCGTTGTTGCGCTCTTTTTTTCCCTCTGTGCCCCACTGTTGTGTTATTTTATTTTGTGCCCACTGCTGCCCTTCTCGCTGTGCCCCGTTTTCTCCTGCCTCCTCCGCTCTCCACCCGTTTCCCGCCGCTGTGTCCCCTGCGGCCCCGCCCCCCTGCTCGCCCATTCTCCACCCCGCTCCCGCCTCCCAGCTGCTCCTCCCTCCCACCTCCTCTTATATGGCGGCCGCGCGCAGTGGGCACGCCGATGGCGCGCTAAAGGCGCGCATAAGGCAAGCCCGTCTGCGCCTGTCCTCGCCTGGACCGCGCCCAGCGCCAGACCCCCTGGTCCCCACGAACGCCACACCGACCGCCGCCACTACACCGCCAGCACTCTCCACGCACTCAACACCCGACGACCGCACACCTGCTTCCTGGCCGCCCCGAAGCACACAAAAGGACCCTTCTCCTGCCGGAGCTGCAGCTTCACCAGCCTCCGAGCCGCCAAACCGCCCACCGTGACAGAACGCAACCACCTCAGATGCATACTACTGAACACCCGCTCCGCACGCAAACACGCCATCGAACTCTGGGACCTGCTCGACACATCCTCCCCGGACGTCGCCTTCCTGACAGAGACCTGGATGAACGCCTCCTCGGCACCCGACATCGCCATAGCCATCCCGGACGGCTACAAGATCACCCGCAGGGACCGCACCAACGGAGTAGGAGGTGGAATCGCCATCATCCACAAGAACACCCTCAGGGTCTCGACCAGCACCGACGACACCCTCAACACCGCCGAACACCTGCACTTCCAGATCCACACTGACCCCAACACCACCCTCAGAGGAACTCTCGTCTACAGACCCCCCGGACCCCGGCCTCAGTTCAGAGACTTCGTCAGCACGCACGCCCTTGCCTCCACAGACTACATCCTCCTCGGAGACCTGAACTTCCACCTCGAGAACAACAACGACACCAACTCCACCAGCCTGATTGACAACCTCGCAACCTCGGACTCAGACAGCACGTCACAACGCCCACCCACTCCGCCAGCCACACGCTTGACCCCATCTTCTCCGCAAGCTCCCACGTCCCCTTCAACCACACCACCGAACTCCACTGGACCGACCACCGCTGCATCCACTTCACCTTCCGGAAACCCACCACGCACCACCGCACTCAACAGATCCCCCACCGCAGCTGGAGCAAAGTCACCGAAGACCAGCTAAACACCACCCTCATCCGAAGCCCACCCGCCGACCCCACCGACTCCGACACCGCCGCCCGCAACCTCAGGCGATGGATCGACGACTGGGCCAACACTCTCGCCCTGACCAAGAAACCCTCCAACAGACGCACTAACAAGAAAGCCAGCTGGTTCACCGCGGACCTCCAGGCATCCAAGCAAATCTGCCGAAAACTAGAGAAGAAATGGCACCGCGAACAGACACCGGACAGCTACGCAGCCCACAAGAACGCCATCCGCAGACACCACCACCTCATCAGATCCGCCAAAAGGGCCTCCTTCAAGGACCGCCTCGACAACAACGCGCACAACAGCAAAGAGCTCTTCAACATTGTGAAGGAACTCTCCAACCCCAGCTCCAACACCAACGACATCCCAACATCGCAAGACTTGTGCGACTCCCTCGCCACCTTCTTCCATCGTAAGATCGCAGACATCCACGACAGCTTCAACAACCTGGCCGCCCCGACAGCCACCGACACCTCTGACCCCACGGCCGCCACCCACATCGATCCCCTGCTCACCTGGACCAACATAAACGACGACGACACCATCAAAATCATGAACACCATTCACTCCGGATCTCCGTCAGACCCATGCCCACACCACATCTTCAACAAAGCTAGCGCCACCATCGCACCCCATCTCCGCAAGGCCATCAACATCTCCTTCGAGACCGCGACCTTCCCGGAGAGCTGGAAGTACGCCGAGATCAACGCCTTACTCAAGAAACCCAAGGCAGATCCGAAGGACCTCAAGAACTTCCGGCCCATCTCCCTGCTCCCGGCGAAGGTCATTGAGAAGACCGTCAACGGACAACTGACCCGCTACCTCGAGGAGAACGACATCCTGGACCCGTCCCAGTCCGGGTTCCGCAGCAACCACAGTACCGAAACTGCCCTCATCGCCGCCACCAATGACATCAGGGCCCTGCTGGACAACGGCGAAACCGCGGCCCTCATCCTCCTGGACCTATCAGCCGCCTTCGACACTGTCTGTCATCGCACCCTACGCACACGCCTCCACAACGCAGGGATCCGAGACAAGGCCCTGGAATGGACCACCTCCTTCCTCTCCGGCAGAACCCAGAGCGTCCGCCTCCCCCCTTTCCGTTCCGTAGCCTCCGAGATCATCTGCGGCGTACCCCAAGGATCATCCCTCAGCCCGACACTGTTCAACGTCTACATGGCTCCGCTCGCCCACGTCGCCCGACTGCACGACCTCAACATCATCTCTTACGCCGACGACACCCAGCTGATCCTCTCCCTCACCAAGGACCCCCTCACCGCCAAATCCAACCTCCACGAAGGAATGAAGGCCGTCGCCGAGTGGATGAAGAACAGCCTTCTGAAGCTGAACTCAGACAAGACGGAGGTCCTCATCCTCGGCTCCTCCCCCTCAGCCTGGGACGACTCCTGGTGGCCGACCGCACTGGGAGCAGCACCGACACCCACCGACCACGCACACAACCTGGGGTTCATCCTCGACTCAACACTCTCCATGACCAAGCAAGTCAACGCCGTCTCATCCTCCTGCTTCAACACCCTCCGCATGCTCCGCAAGATCTACAGGTGGATCCCCACCGAAACAAGAAGAACGGTCACCCAGGCCCTTGTCAGCAGCAGGCTGGACTACGGAAACGCCCTCTACGCAGGAGCCTCGGCCAAACTCCTGAAACGACTTCAACGCATACAGAACGCCTCTGCATGCCTGATCCTCGACATCCCTCGCCACAGCCACATCACACCCCACCTGAGAGACCTGCACTGGCTTCCCGTCAACAAGAGGATCACCTTCAAGCTCCTCACCCACGCACACAAGGCACTACACAATACCGGACCGGCATACCTCAACAGACGGCTCACCTTCTACACCCCGAACCGCCAGCTCCGCTCCGCCGACCTCGCCCTCGCCACCGTCCCCCGCATCCGAAGAGCGACCACCGGCAGCAGATCATTCTCCCACCTCGTCGCCAAGACCTGGAACACCCTCCCCATCCTCCCCATCCTCCTGCGACAGACCCGGGATCTACTAACCTTCAGGAGGCTACTCAAGACCTGGCTATTCGAGCAATAGCAGCACCCCCCCCTAGTGCCTTGAGTTCCTCACGGGTGAGTAGTGCGCTTTACAAATGACTGATTGATTGATTGATTGATTGAGCCAATAATCTAGTCTGGACCATGTGCCATGTACTGTAGACACAAATGTACCCTCCCTAGCTATTGGATTACGGACGCGCCATGCATCCACAAGCCCTTCCGCCTCCATTATCTCACTGATTATTTGTGCTGCATGTTTGCTGTGTCCAATAGTAGCCGCAGACCTGTCCATACGGGGATCTAAATGCACATTCAAGTCCCCACCCCTGATCATCGCCGTGGGGGCGCTGCAGCAATGTGTCTCCAAACATCATTATAGAACGCAGGGTCGTCCACATTCAAGCCGTACACATTGACAAAGAGTAAACGCGTTCCTCCCAAGCAGCCCTGCAACAGGACCACACGCCCTTGATCATCTGTTTTGGTACTGGTTAACACAAATGGAGTACCACGCTTGATCAATATTAATACCCCTCTCGAGTATGTAGAGTAGGACGATGCAATCTTTATCACAGCCCAACGTGCACCCACCTTCTGTTCCGTATGTGTAGTGAGATGTGTCTCCTGTAAGAGGGCTATCTGAATATCATTTCGGTCCAAATACGCGAAGACATTGCAGATCTTTTTGGGATTATTCAGTCCCCGCACATTCCATGTTAACAACTTAATGGACCCACCAAGACCACACACATGTTATCCATAGTCAACCAGTCCATTATTGTCATCAATCATGACCATAGGGCACATTGGAGCTGCTAATTCAGGTAGTCTACACTGCATCTGCATAAAAACAGGAACAATAAATCCCCCCCACCCACTTCAGCAACCCCAACTTGCCAAAGCCATCCCAAAACATTAATACCAAAACCCCCAGTAAAACCCTGTTATAGAAGTAGAGATGGGGTACACCCATGTGGGGACATCAGAGTGCGTTCAGCCTCCCAGATGTAAAGGGAGGTGGCCAAACGGAATATAGTTTATGCTCAGCAACAACCTCAAAACCTGTACACGAAAGCTACGTTCAGGCCACAAATCATTAGTTGTGGGTTGTATCATACGTACATTCAGTATAATTGGTAAAGAGGCATACAGATTACTTTACAGTCTATCGCGCACCAACCTGCCGATATATTCACAACACGTTTGTACAGTACCCATATCCAGCGAAGCACCAGAGCAACAACTAAGGCAAGTTAACATTGTGGATAGCATACTGTCAGTCCTCTTCCTCATCTGGAGAGTTCGATGCCCCACGTCTGTTCCGCTTCAAAGACCTGGCGTAGTCCATTGCTGCTTTGGGATCGGTGTATAATTTGGCTTTCCCCGCAGTGCCAATGCGCAGTCGGGCCGGATACAACATGGCGTACAGGACATTCTCGGCCATTAACATCTTTTTTACGGGTTGGAACTCCCTCCTAGCCGCCTGAACTGCAGCGGTGAAATCTGTATAAAACGCCAGATTGTTGCCCTGATAGGTAATGGTTCCCTTCTCGCGTGATAATTGTAGCACTGCATCCCGGTCCCTATAGTTGAGAAGGCATGCCAGGATAGGCCTCGGCGGGGCCCCAGGGGGCGGACGAGCCACCAGGGTTCTATGCGCTCGCTCAACGATCAGCATCGTGGAGAGGTTTTCCGGGCCAAATATCTCCTTGAGCATATCCTCAACATAGAGCTCCAGACGACCAGTATTGGTGGACTCCGGCAGCCCCGTTATTCGCAGGTTATTGCGTCTGGACCTGGCCTCCAGGTCTTCATTTTTGGCCTGTATCACTGCGAGAACTTTCTCCATGTCGAGTGTCTTTGTTGCCACAGTCTGTATGCTGTCCTCCGCGTCGGATATTCGCTTCTCCGCCTCCCCTAGCCTGACACCCTGCTTGTCCAGCTTGACAGACATGGCATCCATTCGCAGGTTCAGGGCGTCAATTTTACAATCTATAGATTGCAGGCTCCCCTGCATAGCGAGGAGAGTGGCCTCTAACGTCGAAGAACTCTCCGATGGGGTCTCAAATACAGAATCAGATGTGGCGCCCCGTTGCAGTTTGCTCGACTTCCGCGCCTCAAAGATGAGTCGGGCTGGTTCTTGTCTGTTTTGCCCATGTTGAGAAAAGCCAGTGCGCCACAGCCAGCACTAACCAAGCACACGCCAGCAGTCAGCCCAGGTACGCAGTCAAATAGAGAAAACGGGCCAACACTTGCAGTGAGGGAGCAGATGCGTGTACCAATATGCCTTCGGCGCCTCACTCAGGCCCAAGTCCACCCAGAGCACCCCGCAGGAAGGCCCGTACAGTGCTTAACGAGACCTGCCCCTCCAATGTCTCAGTCAATGCAGGAGCAGCCCCAGAGACGTGTGCAAAACGTCGCGCACAGGCTGCGCAATCTAAATGGAGCAAGAGTCAGATAATGGCCTCAGCAATCTAGAAGAGTATCCACCCCCTGGGGGCCGATCACAGTGTAGTGCGGGGCACCGCAGTGCTGCCCATGTTATCTCTAGGGCCTCCCCTCAGCCCCACGGCAGGCTCCAGACAATAATGCGGGGCCCCAGCTTCTGGCAACTGGCTCCAGTCGCACCACTGCCCCCAGGCGCCCGCCCAATCCCCGTCAGTTTAGCAGTCCCGCCCGGACGCAGGCACAATGCGCGTGGACTTATCTGGTGCCACAGGTGTCCTTCATCATTCCGCCGGCTGCCACTCCCTCCATCCACCAGCGAGGCCTCGCTCGGGAGTCAGCAGCCGCCATCCTCAAGGCAGGGGCGCGCACCGCTCCTACCGCCACAAGAGCGCCACAGCCCCCTCTGTCTGCCAGGAACAGCTGCTCTCAAGGCGCCAGGACAAGGATCGTTAGTCCGGTGTCCACGGCTCCGGTCGCGGTCAGCTCCGTAGAATCAGGCCTTCAAAAACCTCTGCGCGCCGCCATGATGGACGCCAGTCCGTATCGGGAGCAGCAGAAATTCGCAGTTCACCAGGCGGGTATGCGACAGATCACCTCTCTCTGGACACTCACAGTGTCCAAACACCGACCTCCACCAAAATACAGGGTTGGATTACAGCCGTAGCACCAGATAATGGGCGGATAGTGCGCTTGGCCAGCAGAGCTGCACTAAGGCACAGCCATCTTGCCGTGCGCCCTCTAGCGCCTCCCCACAAATGCATACAATGATCAATGAGAAGAAAGTATGAGAGATTTATCAACACATCAATAAAATCACATGAAAAAATATCACACCTATATGTGCCATATTTCACAACAGTAAACAGGTCAAACAACAATTCTCGCTGTTTGCTACTTATCTCCGCCTATTGCAGAGGATTCCCAATGGATGACCAGGAGCGACTCAACTACTGCCAATGAAGCCAACAAATAAAGTACTGATATATTTCTGATTTTCAGCAATTCTGTCATTCCGATCGGAAAAGTACGGATGTGGCCCTCGATCGACAGGAGGCTTTGGAAGGCATCTGATGTGGAGTTTTGAAGCAAAGAGGCTGGGAGTAAAACGTGTACCTCAGAAGAGTGTTGAAGGTTAGTCTCTACTGGTAGCAAAGCTGATGGATTATTGTTATTAAGCATCTGCCTGTTTCAAAGTCTGTGCTCCCTTAGAGCCATCTGCAGAGAAAGGCTGTCACAGGATTGTCTTCATCCCCTTCTCTCTGTTGGAGGTTTTAACTCCTTGGGGCCTCATTCCAAGAGCCCTAGTAATTCCACTGGGACCAATAACAGACATTTTTTTGAAGTAGCTATATACGTGTCAAATGGTTTTGTGTGATCTCTGGTCACACATTATAGATGTCATAAAAATATGTTACTTCACAATCAACCTTCCCAACATTAATTTCACCCAAACACCTCACAGCCCCAAGTGCAAAGAGAGGTGGTAAGGTGGGGTACGGAAGATAAGAAGGGAGAGTGGCCACCATATGAATATGTAACAGAAGTTTGGGAAGGAAAAAATAAAGGATAACTTAAAAAAAAGAACACAGCAAAGTCGCTGTTTTGAGATCGATGTCTTCACATAAAAAACAAGCATTGACAAAGCCAATAAGTCTTTGCAGTAAAACATACTGGCTTCGCCAACGCTTTCATTGGGACAGATAGCCATCGCGATAAAAGACACCCTATAGGACAAAGTCTTATTTACTGCAATGTGTGAAATTTGCACGTTTTCTCTCATGCACTTACTACAATTATTACCCATAGTTCGCGGACATTTCTACAAGCTGATTTTCACGTTGAAAATCAGGACTTTCTCGCTCCTTTTAATTTATTTTTGAGTAAAGAAAAAGATAAACAACATAAATGTAGTTTCAAAGACGCATGAAAAAGTGTTTAAAAGTTCAATCACAGGAAAAAAAGTACTTCTATTTTCAGTACCAACTACTGAAAATATTGCCAGTTTACGGGGAAAATTCTATGCCAATATGTAAATCTTTTCAAGCAGGAAACTCTGCAAATAACAAACAAACCAATCTCTGGGAGCTACATAAATTTACCTCCCACCTTTTAGTCTGTCTTTTTAATTACATTGCCGGTGATTGTACCAGGATATGGGTAAAAGAAAGAATAAATTTACTACTCCTGTCTGATCCCCTTCCCTTCTTTCTTTGCAGTCCCTTGCAGTGCCTAAAACTAACCACTAATTCTCAAGGAAATGTAATAATCTGAAGATTTTTTCCACTCATGATTCAGCCTCTTTTTATACTTGTGAACCTGTTATTTTGGAATAGAGGTAAGTATTGATCTCCTGATGCTTCAAATGGTATAAGGTTAATTTACAGCTTAGACCTTATTTTTCCGAGAGAAATCCTCTCATGGGATTTGAACCTGTGAATTACAGGTTGCACTCAATGTCTGGAGCAGGCCCTTGGTTCCATCTGTGCTTGCGTCACTTTGCATACGTGTACCTGTTGTTTCTTTTTCCCATTAAAACAAATCACAACTTCTTCAGCAGTCAACTTTTATGCTGGCAGGTCTGAGTAGCCCATCCAGTTCAGTGTTCTCCTTAGCATTATGGTAATTGTAGCCCTAAAAGTATAATGCATGAACAGGACTATGAGTACCAAAATGCAAAGTAATGAAACTTGGCGGTAAAGAGTTATTGTGGCCGCGGCAATGTGTGCATTGAATAAACATACTCTTGGCATCAGTGTCAATGGTGAGGTTTTTTTTTTTAATTCCAGCTGCCTCCACAGCTTGCCGTATTTATACCTAAGCCGGCGTCATGGGCAAAACCAAATACACAGCCTAAAATGTAGGATATGCCCCACTACACCCCTGAAGCTCAATTATACCAAAACATACAACTCAACATTCGAAAAATACCAAAAGAACAAACGCAGCCTCCTACACTTGGGGCCACAGAAACGCTGACACCCGTTAGGCCCCTCAGCGTGCCACACTCTTGATATTTGGTGGATGGCCAGGGATGCTCTTGAAAATAATAGAAGGAGTGATGCTGCCCATCAGAAGTTGATGGCCCGTTCTCACCCTCTCGCTCATCTCCCATACGAGTGCCTACGCCACCTTAACCTCAGGGCCAGAGTCAACCACCTTCGGCACTGGACTCACAGTCTGCATCAGATCATCAGCTGAGACCCCAAAATCCCGGTCATCTAATGCCATCCAATCTTCAGCAGAGCAATACCCTGGCACTGTTTTCTCAATTTTTTGAACAACAACATATTTCGGATCACTATTTCTTGGCAGCAACAGTCAGAAATTTATCGTGCCCTGGACTTTGACTAGTTTCCAGGGGACAAGTCCAAAAGAAGTGGGAGCTTGCTTTGCGATCGCATACCAACACTTGGTCATCCGTTCTCAGTCTCACAGTTCGGGCTCAGTGACGGTGGTTCATCCCTTCATTGTTTTGCTTTCTCCTAGCAGTTAGGAGTGTCTGTGGCACAGAGGAAGCAAAAAGGATGATACGGAACCACACAGCAGGCAGTATGGACCATACACATCTTACTGAGGTACTAACTAGTGGTGGTGTGGGGAGTCTGATGATATTCTCTCACAAACTATGCAACACCCACTTGAAGTGTTGGTGTTGGGCATGAGCAGTGCGAATGGCTTTGGAGAACAAATCATTCCACTTCTCCAATTGCCTGTGGCCACCTAGAAGTGTTCGCAAATGTTTGATCCCCAATGATTGGAGATAATCAGCCACTTTATGTCCATGAAATGGGGGACCATTGTCTATACGCAGTTCTTGCATTATCCCATGGGACTTTAGGATTTTCTTCAACTTCCGGATGACACTTCAGATGCCGTACTTGCAATTACCTCCACCTCTGGGTACTTTGAAAACTTGTCAGTTACTACCAACATATATCTTCCATCTGGCAAGCTTCCAAAATCTACACTATCTTTCCCCCAGGGTTGCTAAGGAATGCCTTGTGTGATCACTGGAGCAGGCAGGTCCGCTGCCCCAGCCGCCTGACATATTATGCAGCCTCTAATCACTTGCACCACTCCTTTATCTACTAGAGGACCCACACCTTGCTGTGTAGGTAGCTCTTGGTTGTCACCATTCTCTGATGCTCTCCATGGGCTGACTGAATGACTCTCGGCACCAAGCTTTAGGAAATGACAAAAAGGGGCCTTCTCAAAAGACACCCCTCAATGGATCCCACCAGCTCACTCCTCACATTGTAGAGAGACACCAATGTTTGCTGAGCCTCAGGTGTTCGAAGGATCAGGTTCTGCTTGAGTAGACTCCCATTCCCTGACTGCACACCATTCAATGCTAACCGGAGACATTCATCATGGCCTGTGGCACTCACAATCTCAGCCAGAGACACCGGGATGTGCCTCGACCTCTCAGTGACCATCCGTACATGCTCCTCCATCTCTAAAACTTGAGGGGCATATTCACAAGGTGCTATCGCCGAATTAACGGCACTTTATCGCAGCCAAAGTCGTGATAAATTTACCCCCCCATTCACAAGCCCGTGTAAACAGCCCACAGCACCAGTTTACCCGCGATAGCAGCCTCAAAAAACATCGCCACAGAGGACCCCCGCAAATATCGCTAATGAGATGCAGAGTAGGCGTTTCCATGCCAAAAGCCGAGACAACATCACACCTCAACATTCACAACGACCAGTCACATCCGCGATAAAAACACAAAACAGGCGATAAGGCGCATTAGCACCAGGAAATGTACACCTGCTCTGACCTGGTGTAAAGTCGGACGGCAGCCAGCACCACAAAAGGGAGCACAGCCCAGGGCCACATCCCAAGGGCAACAGATGCCATGGAGCCACCCATCATGCGGCCCGGACACCCAAGAGGGCCACAACACCCACCTCCACCGCCCCATGACCCCAACCCACACCCAGAACACCCCCCCCGGACCACCACAGACGCAGCGCAGACAAAGACAGCGGAACCCCAGGAAACGTACCAGCCGCACAGACCCAACATCTGACAATGTCACCGTCCACTACAGGCTGAAAGGGACAACCAACCTACGCATCCTGACCATCATCGCCTAACAGGCCTACGGCACCAACAGAGCGGACAACCAACATCCCACCCCACACAAAGCTGATGGCGTGGCTGCACCTGTTGGCCCCTGGGACCCCCCCAACAACACCCGCCAGAGTCGGAGGAGTCTCACAGCCAGCCACATCCAAGTCCCCCACACCTGTCCTGGACTTCACCATCACCCTAGTACCCCAGTCCCCATATGTACAACACAATGCGCAGGATCCGCTGGAGACCAAGCAAGGACCATACGCCATAGCAGGATGCACGCACGTGTTGGGGGCAATACACAGCACACATGTACTACCTGTGCCCCTGGTGACACAGCACACAATCACCGCAACAGGAAGCACACGTCTCACATCAATGTGCAGGCAACAACAGAACACCTTGGAACACCCAACAATGACGCCCTCAAATACACAGCCAGTGTGCATGACACCTACATCCTCCGACAGTCCATCATCAACCAGCGTTCCCAGGATGGCAACAAGGGAAATGCACAGCCCCTTGGCAATGTCCAAATGAACACCCCACACACCTCAACTCCACAACCATGCAACTCACAACTCTGGCAATGCACACGTCACAAAATCACATACAACAGGCACAACAACATGCCCACCCACCAGACACGACAGAACAACTTACAATGTCCACATGGGCAAGCCCTGAACATGAGCCAGCAACGGCATGGCACCTCAGCCACATAATAGCCCAATGTGGGGAGAGGTGGCAACCAGCCATGTGTGAAGGATGCAGTAGAACCATGATTGGGAAAGTACACAATGCCAAGAGTGCCGGAGATGTGCTGGACACCTCGCAGTATGCAGAACACACCCATATCCATGGCGACATACACCGCTTGCGTATGGAGTGTAGTGAACAGTGGACTCCACCATGTCACCCCAGCCAGTGGGGGACCCCGCAGAAATGTTGCCTGTTACGCCCCCCCCAAGCGTCAGCAGAGTGCGATGGCCCGGCGTACGCCACGCCAGCGTAGGGGTGTGAATAAAAAGCACGTAGGCCTGGGCGTGGTCCTCTTCCGGAAAGACCCACGTCCCTGCCAGGGTGGCACCTCCCACCCCGCCACAAGACCAACGCCATCCTCGTGAGCGGCGTTGCCTGCGATGCTGTGCGCCTGCCGGACCCCAGCATGCTGGACCACGAACCCGTCAGGTCAGCCCCTGAGCAGCCAGGCCACACTGATCACCTTCCGACACCGGCGTGTGTCAAGGAGGGTCCACCACGTGCAGGCGCAAGCCCCAAGCCCGAGGCCCGCGACCTTGGCAGCCACCTCAGACCATCACGGCCTCCACGACACAGGCTCGCTTTATTCCTTTTTTGTTGCCGTACTCTACTGCCGCCCCCGGCCTACTCTTCTGACTAGTAGGTCCCATATGTGAAACTGTGTCCTGAGTCATGAATGGCAGTGACCCCACATCCGGGCCAGCGGCCACAGCACCAGACCCCCCGATCAGTGAGGCATAGTTCCATATGGGCTTCTTGCGACACGTGGTGCCACTAACCCTGTTCAACGCCAGCCTGCTACATATGGTGCCACTGAACCTGAACTACGCAGGCCGGTGGGGCCATCCAACCTATGCCGGCGACACTCGTTGAATGGGCCGTGCTGACCGCTGCCTCAGGCCTACACCACGGTCAGGTAGGTCACACATTTGGAACTGAGTCTTGATTAAACTATGGCAGTGAACATTATTTAAGGCAGAGAACAATTCACTATACACCCTCCGATGTGGTGGCAACAAGTCTGTGCATGGCATCACAACCACACGTGTCTGTGGGCCTACGCGGACCACTGCCCTCGGCCTACGCTGCGCACGAGTGGGATCACTGATTTGGAACTGAACATCGGTAATTCAGAAGGCAGAATACATTTCCTCGCACGCACGGAGGGGCGTAAGAGATGACACGTTGCAGTCCGGAGGGAACAGGATCAGCGTCACGGAGGTGATTGAACACTACCGACAACTGCCACTGTGTCACCAACTCTGTGCCTCGCAAGCCAACGACCCGTGGCTGTGGGCCACTGCTGACCGCTGCTTCCGGCCTACACTGCGGTCCAGTAGGTCACAGAGCCTTGATTTGGCATTCTTGGAGTTCACATCTGTGTACGGGCATCATCGCAGACTGCATCCCCTCACAGCACCTGTGCCACTAAGTTTGTTCCCCGACATTCATGGACACTCACTGGTCGGACATTGGTTGCGTTTGAATCCATGGACTAGGGGCTAGTTTTCATCCTCATGTAGCTGATCCCGAATTGTTGGTGAGGACGAGGGTTGCGCTTTCCACTCCTCTATTTGCTGCTTCCAGATGACATCAGACCTTCCGCATCATGCCCTGGAGGACACTTTCCACTGTCCCCCGCAACCCTCCGCAACATACACCTCGGACATTAAAGGGGACCCGCTCAGGTCGCATGGCCCATCAGACTGCACCGCAAGTCACCGTCCCGTGGCTGGGTGCCTGTGCCGGCTGCAGTGCATCCGGGGCCACTAACTCTGTGCTGCTCAGGCCTGGGACCCCTTCTTCTGAGACATTGAATGCCCTCTGTAGCGATGGTCTTGGGGTCATCAACGCCATGTGTCTGTTGCCCTGCGCTGTCCGCCTCCTCCGGCCCCAACTGCGGGCCACCAGGGCCCACACATGGCATTGAGTCTTGACCGGCCTGGACGTCACATCACCGCAGGAGGCACACACCACCACCACAAGGACCACCTCCAACCGCCATCTGCCAGAGTCGAATGGGTGGTCCTGACAGACCTACGGAGTTGCTCAGACCTGTCGTGGATGCCATCATCGGCCTGCTACCCTGCTCAGCACTCCAGGTGCCAGTGACTCAGTGCACCACAAGCCGTTGTCCGTTACTGATTGAGTTTTGTGCTGATGTGAGGTTGCGCAGCAATGTCCCCCCATGCAGTGGGAAAGACCTGGGACTATGATGAGGAAGATGTGTCAAGTGTGCGGTCAGGAGAAGGCACAGACAATGGGAGGGCAGGTGGCAACAGCCCCTAGGCAGGAATGCAGACTGGTGGTGGTAGACATGCTACACAGCCGGATCTCTTACTGGGTATTGCGCTGTGGACTGCGGACGCAACTGTCACCTCAGGCAGTGTGGGGGAGCTGGGACGTTGATGAGGAAGTTGATGCAGGTGTTACACACCCCACTGCATGTGCATCAGGACTAACCGGAAGGGACACAATCCTAGCACTTTCTTCACATGAGCGCGCTCTTCTCTAGTGCCCCTACCTCAGTGCACTACAACTCATGGAACCTCCTGACTGAATATTGGGTGACCTCTGTCCTTACTCCGGATCCCTCCATGTTGCTCTGCAGTTGACTCTGTTATGCTGGTGTTTTCTGTTTCCATTACACTAGTGTCCACCGTTCAGGTTGTTGCCAGCACCAAGCACTCCGTGCGGGCTGGCCTATACTCATCCCACACACATCCAGCACAGGCATCACTGTACATGTGGCCCTGCCAATAAAGGGACCGGGCGCACGTGCCCGTAGCCAGTTCAACATGATATGTGCATGTGTCTCTGTGGGGGTGTGGGTCTCCTTTGTGGGGTGTTGGTGGTCCCTGAAGGGTAGTGGACACCCACATATGTGTTCTAGTTCGCATTCCATGGGTTCGGCAACACCCTCACCTGTTGGGCCACCTCCTTTTGGCGTTCTGCCACCTGGCATTGGGGTGCCATGTGTGGGTGGGTGAAGTGTTGTGAGGCAGCCGTGATTGCGGGTGCTACATGCTGTGTGGTCTGTTGCAGGGGCTGGGTTCTCCTCTGAGTGGCTTGTCTGCCCTGGTGGTGGGTTGTGTGGGATGTCCATGGGCTGTTGTAGGGCGTCGATGTCGGCGTTGTGGTGTTCGTCTCGGGCATCACTGATGGGTTGTCTGTTCTGACCTGCTGGAGGTGTTGTTTGTCCCTCTGCATTGTGAAGGGGAGGTGCATGTTGGCATTGTGTTGGCGCCTTGTTCTTGTCGACATGCAGACTGTGTGACAATGTACGTTGTGACTGTTTGGGCGGTGGTGGCTATTTGAGTTGGGACAGTGTACATTTGGCCTACATGGCTGATGTGGGGTTGTAGGGGTAGATGTGCATCTTGCAGTTCCCTGCTCTGTCCACTGTTATTGTTCTGTTTCTGCGCCTGGGTGGACCCAGTTGTGTCCCCTGTTCTGCAGTGTGGGTGTTGCACTTTGTGCCACATTGTCATGGTATGTGCTGTGATTGCTATGTGTGTGTGCTGCAGTGTGCCACGGGGATGGGGGAATTGTCCCTGGGTAATTGTGGGTGTGCAGTGTGTTACACCTCATTGTGCATGTGTGGCATTGTGCCCATCACCCCCCGTCCCCCCAGTCCCTGTTGGATCCTCACCCTGTTGTCGTTGTGTCGGGTCCTGTCGAGCTGTGTCCGTACTCCCTACTCCTTGCACCCTCTCCACACTGATGACTGTGGCCTGGGTTTCCTCCAGCTCCTCCTGTGGCGCTGGACTGCCACCTCCTGTCGCCGTTGCTGCCTTCCTGTTGGCAGCGGGTTTGTACCTGGTTTAGGTTGTCACGTCCTGCCGGCGCCTCTTGGCCTCCTGGATTGGCCTCCTCGGCACTCCGACTGCGTTCCAGGTGGTCTGCTTGTGGGTCAGTTGCTGGTAGTGTTCTGTCGCCTCGGTGGCCTTGGTCTTGTTTTCCTGCGGTCTGCACCACGTCTTCCTCTCCCTTTTCTCCTTGGCCTTCCCCGAGCCAGTTGTTCCTTGCTGGTGGTCTGTGGGGGTTGTGGCGTTCGCGTTGCCCTCTGCGGTGGGTCAGGGTGCATCCATGTTGCTACGTGCTTTGGCTTGTTTCTGGTGTGTTGTGTCTGTGGTTTTTATGGTGCAATTTCCCGCCAGACGCGAATGATTTGCAGGCCTGAGGCTGCTTTTCGCTACTTTTTGTACCGCGATTGGCCTCATCGCATGATTTCTCGCGTTCGCGTTTCGCATTATTTCGGCATGGCATTGATTTTCACGCTGACATTTGACGCGTTATCTGGTGACTATCGCATGGTACCGCCTTGTTGTGAATTCCACGTTGACACAGGGTTATTTTCCTGCGATGGGCTGCGATATTGAAAGTTACGTTACGCTACTCTTGCGGTAGTTATCACACGTTCTTGTGAATATACCCCAGAGTTTCTTCTTTGGGGGCAACTAATCGGGGATGGCCGCACAGGTTGTCAGTGGAGTTTGCACTTCCAGCTCATATTTGAGCATGAAGAAAGCTCCTGCAGTTGCAGCACCTATTTTTCAATAGGGAGTTGAGCTACAAAAGCTGACCCTTGGAAGAGGGAAATGAGGGTTTTATGATCTGTATGGATGCGGAAGTGCTGATGAAAATGCCTACGGCCCCAGTGAACAGTGATGGCTTCTCGTTCAACCTGAGAATATTTCTGTTTGGTGGCAGTGACGGCCCGACTAACATACTCAACCAAACCCACTTTCCATATGCATGGCATTGAGATAGCACCTCACCTAGACCAGTGGGACTGGCATCCTCTGCAACTTCAGTTTCCTTAGCGGGGTCAAAATATACCAGTGTGGTGTCTGCAACCAAGGCATCTTTGGTATTTATGAATGCATCGTCCTGGGTTGCTCCCCAAAATCACAAAATCAAGTATTTCATCAGCTCTCACAGAAGGGCTGTGAGGCCATGCAAGTTTTTAACAAAACACCTACAGTAGTTCACCATCCCCAATATACTCAGCACTTCAGCGACTGAAAAAGGTGCACTGGCAGCCGTTATATTCTTCCCCTTTTTTCGATAGGATAACACCCTCATCTGAGAGGGGCAACACCTTGATCTGAGAACTGGTATTCTAAGAAGCTAAGAGCCCTTCTGAAAAAATCACATTAAGATCAGCGGAGGGTAAGCCTGCTGTCTTGGTGCCTTTGCAAACCTTTCTTCAACCTTATATTATGTTCCTCCAGTAACGTGGCGTATATCAAAATGTCATCACTCACATTCAGGCTGCCTTGCACTCCTAACAACACTTCTCTGGCCACATTTTGGAAGACTGCACTTGATATCCCTACGTTTAGCCGCTTATAGTGGTGCAATCCCAGGTGAGTGGAGAAAGTGGTGATAAATCTTATCTCTGGGGATAGCATGCTCTGATTAAATTCAGTCTTCGAAAACCACAGAACCTCACTCAATTCAACCACAATGTTTTTCACCATGGGGATGATATGCCACTCCCTCTTGATGGCCATGTTCAGGAGCTGTTAATCAACACATATTCCTACCTCCCCCAGCTGTTTGGGCTTCCAGGTGACCACAAGGGGAGAGACCAATGGAGTGGGTGCTATTCGATTATGTCGGCCTTCTCCAGTTTCTCTAGTTCTGGTTCTACTTTTGGGCATAAGTGAAATGCCACCCTCCAATGTTGTAAGGCTGCTGGCTGTACTGTAGCGTCACCTGCTTGCCTTTTAGTCCTTTTAGGCACCTAATGCCCCGAAATAGGCTCTGACAGTCTTCTAACAACCCCTTAAGATTGGCTGTGTGACCTAAAATGCAAATTGGACGAGCTGCATTACTTGGGCTGTTTTGTAGCTCAGCAACATCCCTTGGCCTCCTTGAATGACATAGAGTTTCAGAGGCTCACTCTATTTTATTTGCACCCTGATTTCTTAATTTTCATCCCTAAATGTACAGATGATGGCCAGTTCTTTATGATGGGTATAGAATGAGTCTATAGGTCCTCCTGGTCTTTCCTTGGTAGCTGCAATATAAAGCACTTGTAATCTGAATTTTAATCTGAATTTTCCATAGGTTCAATCTGCACATCGAGCACTGCTGCAGTGGTGTCATACGTGTGAGGCGGAGCTGCCTCAGGTAGCATTTGTGGTAGCTCATAAATGTCTGCAAATGGCTAAATGGAGGAGTAGTAGACACTTTCGGTCATCTTCAACAGCAGTTGCGGGACAATACACGTTTAGGGGCTCTACCTATAGCTTCCACTTTCGGGCTTTTACCTACGGGGGACCTGATATGATGAATTGTTCCAAGGTAAGGATGTTAGATGTTAGCCTTGGGTAGTCTTGAGCCAGGGGTTTGGCTCTACTCCATTGTGTGTGTCTCTGTGCTTTCACATTTTCTTCCCAGTGTCAATGCAGGGTCCTGGACTCGCCCCGCTGTCAGTGGCTTGCTGCTCACCTTGATCCCTTGTCTCGCTGCGCACCTTGTGCCCTGGAGTGATGGCGTTGTTTCCTTTTTAAATTCTCATGTCTACTTTTTTTGTATTTCAGTGAAAGAACCCCCCTCATTAGGCTAGGGGTTGTGGCCTCTGTAGCACTTATGTTTCCGCTGAGGTGAATTGGAATCCAATAGGAGGCCAACTCCTGGTGCACCCGCTGGCACACCATGGCACGTACCCTTTGGTGGTCTCAGGTCCGCACTGTGCCATGCCGATGGCGTGTGTGCAGTTCTTCACCCTCTATTGACCTCTTTGGCCAGTTACTGACTGACACCACATGCTAGCTTTGGGGCTGCGCACCTATTGCAGTGGGTTGCCCCATCGCCAGCATCAGGCCACCCTTGTGTCCCTCCTGGAGTAGTGCTGCGTACTTCGACAGGCCCGCTTTAGATGCTCTCCCCATGGCTGTGGCGAACCCTTCTGGTGGCATTAGCTGGCTGCACTGCTTCCAGGGTAGGTGAGTCCCCTGGAACGGCAGGCCTGCTCTACCCTTGCTGCAGGTTGAGGAGTGGGCATCAGTACTTCGCCTCGTCGCCAATCTGTTAAGTAGGCCGCAACAGTGTGCACATTGAATAAAGACACTCATGACTACAGTGTCAGTGCTAAATTTCTTTTCTTTTTATTCACTTCACCTCCACAGATCGCCATATTAATACCTAATCTGGCTTCATGGTCAAAATCAAACACCCATACCGCAAAATGTAGGGCCCACTACAGCCCAATTGTACCAAAACCTTCAACTCAACAAGCGGCTACCACATGCAATTGGGATACTGGAGAGTTTTAACACAAAAATATTTGAACAGTGACGGTTCGTAAATAGCCACATTTGGGGGCAGAACTGTCAAGTGGTCTCATGGCATGGGAGCCACTTTCATCTAGTCCTAACTTTATGGCAAACCACACTTTGAATGCAGCAATGGAGCCCTATATTTACAGTGTTAAAATTGAACTACAAAGTCCAAGAATGCAAAGGGCTGTTGCCTAAAGAGCGAAGACTAGCCGAAGGTGTCACATATGACGTGTATGGGAGCCACTAGAGATTCTGGTGAACATCTCAACTTAAATGCTTTATTCGTATTCTGGAGGTTTCTATGTCCCACTAGTGTTCTGGATGTTTCGATCAACTCATGACACTCACTTTTGATGTGACACATGCCATGGCATTCCACAAGGAATCTGTGGTGTTGTCACCTCTCAACTGTTGCTGTGCAGGCCGGATCTCCTGTGAGATTTCGCCCATTCCACTTTTGCTTTCTTTTTTCCATTATCATGATGGTACTTGTTATTTTGATATTATATTATGAATGCAGAGTTGTGCAAATATGAATGCAAAGGCAAAACAAGGAAAGGGGAGAAGCTGATCTTGCAGCTGCTGTAAAGCAAAATGCTCCCAATACTGAAACAGCGATCCCACCTTGGCTGCCATCCTGAAACATACTGAGATGAAGTGAGCAGCTCATAGAGAGGTGCTGGATGTCAGAGGGAAGAGATCAGGAGCTAAAGAAGCAGGCCAGCAAGATGTGGAGTAGGGATTCCCACCCAGAGAGAGGAGCAGGAAAGTCCAGGTGGCAGACGGCGGCATTCAAGTTTAGTCTCCTGCTTTCTCCTCTTCATGAGTCCTGAACTGCATGCCCTCTATTGCGCACAGGTATCTGTACACTGGTCTGTAGCAGGGCCAGACTGGGAACCAAAAGCTACCCTGGCATAGAAGCTCAAACTAGCCCACTCCCTTCGTTTCCAAATGAAATCTCTTTCCATCCATCCATCCATCCATTCTCTCACCTTCTCCCCTCCTTCCTCTATGATCGTATTCTCTCAACTTTCACTCCATATCTTTCTCTCTCTGGAAGCCCCCCTGTGACTGCTACAGGTAACCTCGGGGAGCTGGGGAAAGTGTCAGAGGCACCAGGAGCAGCGCTGGGATTTCAAAACCGAACTTGAAGGGCTCCAGCCAGTGGGGAAATGCCCGGTGGAATAAAAGGCCTGTCCAGCCTTGCCTACAGTAAAGTTCCCTCGGCACAGCAAAGTGTGGCTCCTCTGACGAGCAAGCGCACAAGGTTCCAGCGCCGAGGACAAAGGGACCCAGGCAGAGGAACGCCTGAACTGGATAGAAAAGGAAAATAGGGAAGAATAATAGAAAGAAATACTTACACACACACTGTCTCTAACCAGCTCAGTTAAAAGTGAAAACAAAAACAAGGTGTATACAGTGCCAAAAAGAGAGAAACCAGCCCGACTTTTTTTGTCACTGTATCAACGAGAGCATTGTTAACAACTATGCACATATTTTCCTATCACTCATTAAGGGATATTTGCAATCCGACTTTCTGAAAAGTAGTGACTCCAATACATTTTGCTTTGGTTATGACCATACTGTGGGCTAAATGTTGTGTGTGATTACACACACTAGAGCTTTACACAACTTTACAGCAAGATACTGTAGCTATCGTCCCTCAGAAATGCGACGCTGTCCAGCTTTCATGACGGGGAAGCCGCGTAGGATCTCTATGCCCCTCCCCCCACTCTGACACTGCGACCGTCACCCGCAGACACTGCTGGATAGAATCGTGCATGGTTTATTCTAGCTCCTGTGCATTCGTCATTCATGATTTTATACGCGTGTTGTGCCTTCTCATAATAATGGTCATCTCGTCTGGAGAATGTGAAAGGCACGCGAGGGACCCACAGTGAAGCAGCTCACAAGTGCACCTCCACTGCATTGATCTTTACCCATTTCACATGGGCTGAAAGACATGCAAAGCCATGGCAGGAATAAATCCTTTATGGTCCATGCCGAGGTTTCCAAAACCATATTGACAGACATTGAGGTCTGCGGCCATCATCCGCGTACGCCGCAGTGCAGTGAAGCAGACCTATTATACAGGGGCTGGGCAAACATATTTTGCAAGTATGATCATTAGGGGCCAAGTTGTGCAATGATGAATAGCTGATTCACTCACCCATGACTTGTGCTTTGAGAGATACAGTGTCTCATTTGTTTTGATGGGACTCTCTGGAGATGGTATTTGTTCATGGCAGATTTGGTACAGACTGCTGGACCTGACAGATAACCCGTCCAAGAATGATCTGGAACTCCGATGAATTGTGTGGCACTCAGCCTGGGTAGTGGATACTCAGTTGTAAAACTTTAGTTAAGAGATTATAACTAGCAGTCCTATCTACCAAAAGTAAGCCTGTAGAGAGTATCAGCTGCTACTAAGAGCTGGACTGAGCTCAGAGAATACACACACACATGTAGACTCCTAGCAATGAGATCCTGTCAAGAAGCCGTAAGGAAAAACTCCTGGACATTATGGCTTTCCGATGACTGTCAGACAGAGGAAATAGTAAAACAGTTTCATTGATGGAAAGCGTGTCAAACGATTGGTCCAAATGATCAGAGGTGTATTCAAGTGATTTATTAATACTATGTAACTGCCATAGAGGCTCCGTGCTCGAAAGCAATATAGGACATTTTGGGGCTCATTACAATGGCAGAGGGATTGCCACCGCCGGCCCGGCGGTGGCAGTCCCTCCGCCATCTGCATGCCCATTTCCCCCGCCAGATCAGGATGGCGGGGGGAATTGTTCCGCAAGCGTGGCGGGCGCAAAGCCCGCCTGCCACGCTTCCGCCACAGGCAATCCTAACGACTGCCTGGCGGAGCGGATAAGGCCGTGGTTATGGGGGTGGTGCCTCGAAGGCACCGCCAGCCCGATCACAATGCTGGCGTCAGCCAGCCTTTCCATGGTGGTGGAACCGCCATGGCAAGGCTGGCGGAGGCTGGCTTCGGGGGGCCCGTTACGGGCCCCCTCTGGGGTAGGGGGGGGCAGCTGTGCACTGGGGGGGTACCCATGGTACCCCCCTCCATTTCCATGTGCAAGGTGGCAGGCACCGCGCTGTGCCTGCCACGTTGTGCATGGAAATGCACAACATGGCCATTTGACATTGCGGCGGGTGCTGCAGCCAGCAGCACTCTCCGCAATGTTAAATTGCCAGATGCGACCGCCGCGGTGGCGGTCGCATCATAATTAGGGGTGCGGGACCGCCGCATGACAGGCAGGCGGTCCCGTTACCGCTAGGATGGCGGGCGAACTCAAGTCCGCCCGCCATCCTAATGACCCCCTTAGTTCAAATTCTACTGTGGACAGCAACCTACCTAGAATTATTTGTCTAATATTATTTCACCTTCCATCAGTGGTGTATAGGGTTCTAGATCAGAATATCATGTATATAAATATTGTCCATTTCAACAGGAGGGGGTACTGTTCCTAGAGACACAGAAAGAAAGCTATAGAAAACTAGGTTGTGGTCAGACAGCCTAAGAGAGATATAAAGAACTACTTCTTGTTGCCCTCACACGCCCCTAGGGATGTCATGCTTCATCATTGGGCATTTGCTCCTTGTCAGGCCGGTACTGCAATGGCCTACGGGTCCCCCAAAGGGTCACTTTAGCAGAGATCTTTTTGTGGCTTGACACCGTATGGTGAAGGGTGCAGATATGAGGAAGTCTCAGAAGTGTAGGGTGACCATGAATATGAAAGTGAGTGAGTTAAAACTGTCTAGGAGATATCTGATCAACTGTTAATGTAACAGTTGTCCTGACAGGGTTAGAATTCATAACAGACAGAGGCTACCGTAGGGATATAATGTGCCCTGGCAGCTCAGTATGTGTTAATAAAAAGTTAATGGGTTGACAGGTTTTGCGCCCTGTTGGTCTGATAACGATCCTTGGCGCTTCTTCAGGACGAGAAAAATAGGTAATAGGTCTAGCCCACACCTATTGTGATATAAAGGTACTCCCTCTAAAAGGGAGTTTACCTACTTTCTCAAATTTTTTAAACCAATGATTGTCCAACCCTTTGAATCAATTGATTATGGCCCCATGGGTCGAGACTGAGTCTAGTGCTCAGCTGCTAGGTGCCCTGTGAGCATCGATTGCCAACGACCTAACTAATGCAGTATCTAGGTGAATATAGGCTTACTATTTTTTTTATTCAGTCTCTATGGGGCTTATTTACAAGCCCCTTGCACCGCTGGTGTGTCCCTATTCATGTGATAAAAACTGACACACCGGCATCGCAAGTGGCTTGCAAATAAGCCCCTATATACTTATCTATACGAGGACCAGTTTCGTCCCGGAGGAAAGTTTACCTTCTGACTTAGAAACCTTTATGGAGAAATGGTGGTTATCGAAGAGTGGTAGACAGGGCATGCGGCAAGCTGGATCCAAAGCTGGGCTCGACAATGGTGGGTTGCTGAACAGCTATGTCCTGGTATGGTCGGCAAAAAAGGTGGAAAAGCTCTGAGCGGCAACATCCGTGTGAAGGAATGCCTTTACGTCAAACTGATGCTGCTCAGTGTCAATCCTAGTGAAGCCCTCTACATTCGGACATAGAATCTTTTCTGGAAGTTGGATCTTCTTCAGTGGAGAAAACCAGCAAGTTGAGGCTGGCCAGAGATTTGACGAGGACAGCTGTGGCTTTAGCACTGACCCCGGTCTCCATCAGTTCTCAAGGCAGAAAGTTGGCAAAAAATGTCTAAGTCCCACTTTGTAAATAAATCGGGTTATTAGTTGATAGGGGTGGAAGCCCCACTCAAATAATAAACACAATCCTTGTCAGGGTGAACCACAAAAGTCACTAAATAAATCTGTGCTTAACCCTGTGCTGGCTTGGCAAAAAAGCAGTCAGGCTTAACTTAGAGGCAAAGTGAAAAGCATTTATGCAGTACTCAAGAGTAATAATGTGAAAACACAGCACAAGAAAAATCCCAAACCGATTTGGGAAAATAGAGTTATTTGTGATAAATTAATTGACACCAAACAACAAAATCCAAAAAGTAGAACCATAGTTATGAGTTTTTTAAAATTTTTAGGTGAAAACAGCGCCAAGAAGCACAATGGCTATCTGGTCACACTGGACTGGGGAAAAGTTACACGTTCAGGCCTACCGTGATGGAGCGCAGGTCAGATACAGGGACTAGGTTCGTCCTGCTGATGAGTTGAACTTCTCGAATCCAAGTCCACTCGAGCAGCTGCAGGTGGAAGTTCGCGTTGGCGGGAGCTGCGAGAAGGCCACTGTCAGCACAAGGAGCAGGCCGGGCGTCGAGGACAGTTGCTGTTGAGGCGCAAAGAGCCAGTGGTTGCTGGAGCTTTGTGTTTCTGGTTGAAGCAGACTGTTGCTGCTGAGGTAAAAACCAGTCGTCGCTGGAGATTCATGTTGGCAGGCCGATCGCTGTTTGGTGCTAAGAGTCCACTTCAGTGTCACAAGGAGCCGAAAACTTCTGCATTTTCACCTTTAGTTCAGGAGGAGTGCACTCTGATACCCCTAGGGTCCAGGAACTGGAGAGCACCTCTTGGGAACCAGGACTCCCTCCAGCAGAGGCTCAGTGAGGTGTAGGCAGGTCTAGTTGCTGCTGGTCAGCTGGACAGTTGCAGAGAGACCTTTGGAAGCATGTTGTGTCCCTATAGCTCAAACAGGAGGTCAACCAACTGACCCTTAAAGTCATTTCTGGGGAGCCTGGGATCAAGGCAACCAGTCTTCCTTCTTCAGAAGGTAAAGCAATCCTTCTTCTGAATCTTCCTCAGGTCCAGGAGCGTTCTGATGAGATGTCCTGAAGGTGCCACTTTTATCCTCTCCAGCCTGTGAGTTGAGAATGCCCCATTTGTCTAACCTGCACTCTTTCCTGGGTTTCACTTCAAACTATCTAGGGTAACAAAGGGAATGCAGGTTACGTGTGAGCTGCATTTGTCAAGGGCAAGCAGCCCTTAGAAGTCAGGAAGGGGGTTGGCATAGCCCTGAGGCTACCCTTTGAAACTCAGGAAGGCTGAGTACAACCCCCCAGGACATCTTGCTCAGGAGAGAAACACCTGCCCCCACACCCAAGGCTCTTTCAGCCCCATATATGAAAGGAATACACAAAACACCACTGGAGACCGATTTACAGTCAAGTGACCCTTAATACTGGCAGAAAGGCACAGTTGGTTTCAGCAGAAAAATGGCACTTTTCTAAAAGTGGCATTTTCAGAACAGCAACTTAAAACTCGACTACCATTAAAGAGGGTTTTACCATACAATCCAAAAAGGGTAATAAGGTAACCCAGTGTTAGTCTATGTGAGAGACAGCCTTACAAAAGTGAACAACGACTTTGAGTGTTTTTCACTGTCAGGACATGTAAAACTTAAATACATGTCCTACTTTTTGACTACCATACACCTTGCCCCATAAGCCTGTATGGCCTACCTTAGGGGTGACTTAGAAATATTAACAAGGAAGGTTTAGGCCTGGCAAAAGGTTTATTTTGCTAGGTCGAAATGGCAGTTTAAAACTGCACTACAGGTTGCAGTGGCAGGCCTGAGACATGTTTTAATGCACTAAAGTGGGTGGCACAAGAGTGCTGCAGTCCACTAGTAGCATTTCATTTACAGGCCCTTGGTACATGTAGTGCCATATATTAGGGACTTACAAGTAAATTAAATGTACCAATCAGGTGTAGTCCAATGTTACCATATTTTCAAGGGAGACAACAGTCACTTTACCATGGGTTAGCATGAGTAAAGTGCAAAGAGTACTAAAAGCCAACACAAACGGGTTCAGCAAAGGCAGGCAAAAATCTGGAGTGACCCTGCAGAGAGGGCCTGGTCCAATACACTTGTTGCAGTTTGGGGATTGGAAGACTACACTCTAACACAGGCTTCTCCAACGAGTAGCTTGTGAGCTACTGGTAGCTCTCCATCTACCTGCAAGTAGCTCTCCTGAGTGCAGCTCAGCTGGCTATATTAGAAGCTCTCGTTTGGTTGAATTAATATGTATACCAACACTGAGAGTGTGAATTGGAGACAAGAATGTTTGTATTTTCAGAATTGATACGTTGATGTGTATAGAAAATGACTATTTCTAAAATATATTTAAAACTGATTTTTGAGTAATAAATCATCTTTTTAAATGCACTGTCATTAACTTGCTAAAAACTTACATTTGATTTTTTAGTTATGGTTTCTCCTTATTATTTGATCGAAGAAATTATATTAATAAAGTGCTGTTCAATTGTTTTATAGTGACTTCTGGCTGCAGTCATTACGTCTGATTGGTTGTTGTAATCTTGGGGCAGGCAGAAAGGCATTTTTCCACTAACCCCATCTCCTATGGGAATTAGAGTGAGATACTGTGGACGCTTAAAGGACTTAAGTGGACCATTTTTGTCTCTTTTACAGCAGGCACGGTCCATCACTCTTTGGGCCATTTGTTCTGAGTAATTTATTTTTGAGCATGTACACAGACAAAAGCACTATATAGAGGAACATATTGCTAAACCTGTAACTCAGAGATAGAAAATTACAGTAAAAATAGAAGAAACACTCCAGAAACCTTATTGCAATGTATAGTTAACATTTATTCCTAAATGTATGTTAATTTTATAATGTTTTGAAGTGGGAGGGGTCTCTAAATAACAGAAGCCTCTATTTGTTTATGGCAGTATTAACATCAATCACATGGCCACTAAACTTGATTAAAAACCAGGAAGAAGAGAAAGATCGGCAACAACATAAAAGTAGGTGTGTCACTGCCACAGATGCAGGCAGCACCTTTCTAGATCTGAACAAGAAAACCTAATGGTAAGCAACATTAGAAAACTAATATTTAATATTGCGCAACAGGCAGGTCTTAATTTGAGCCGGTGGTTTCCGGTGCTGGGCACCAACACATAATTGTTAACACCAGCACTTAAGACAGTCTGCCACACGTTGGCGCTGTTTGTCTAATTTACAGATGATCACAATAACAGTTGTTTATTATTACAATATATATTAAAAATTATTAATATCTGCATCCAAGCTCATGCAATAGCTATGGGGCCTTTAAATATTCTGAATTCACACTTGTAGGAGTATGATGGTTTGTAGTTGTGTTGGGGTGTCATTGGCAGCGATGTCAGGATCAATGGGTGGTACAAGCTGCAGTGGCCTCATGACGAGGGCCCTGGCACTTATATTTTTTTACAAATTAAACACTGGCAACAGGGCGCAGTTTTGATAATTTATAAATTAGCTGGTCACCCAAAGATAATCTAGTGTAAATGTGTTTTTTTTTTTGGGATGGGCCTGTTTCAATGACATAGTAATGGAGTGCTGCCTGTTACCTTAGAGACCCACAAACAAATGTGAGTGGTCTGATTGGTGTCGCCTTTAAGACTGACAAACAATTCAGCTAGTTAAACTAGCCCAGAAGTGGCCACCTTTAAAAAAGCGGCATAATTAATGCACAAAAAGAAAGAAAATTGAATATTGAATGCGTATGTTTTTTTTACAGTGATTATAATTGAAACCTATAGAATGTGTATACCGTAGAAGAGGGGCTCTACCTCAGTATTAGATTTGAAAGTAATTACCCTTCACTTCTTTTTTGTTTTATTCATATTTGTCCCACAAAGTTGGACTCCAGCATATGTCGACTCACTTTTCATTGTGTCAGTTGTACCTCTTGCTAATTCCTTTCCAATTCATTTTCATTTATTTTATTTGATTTGCAAAGTCCTTTCTCTCAAAGGATAGACAAAAATGTAAAACATATGTAGCAAATAACGTACTGCTAGTAGCTGGCATAATTAAGTCCAATTAAGTTGCCTTAATCAGGAAAAACTTTTACTGCTAATTTAAATGCAATTCTTAAATAGAAGAGCTACTGCCAGCACCTCATATTTCGACCATACATTTGTTCCCTCACATGTCCTCCTCCACACAACCTTATCACTCAACAATGCACAGTCCTCTCTTTACCTTACCCCTCCTTCCAGGTGGCTGTGGTGACAGTGACGTGACCCACCACACCAGGCAGTGGGATGTAATGATATCAGTGAGCTACACAGAGGCAGGAGTAGTCTAGTAGGGATGCTTTTCTGGGGGGCCAAAGATGGTTGGGTTGGGCAGGGCACTGGGAAACCACAATAAAGGAACCAAAGTCAAGTCTAAGCCACTTCTGACCTTGCAGGCTGGGGGGCAACAAAAGCTGGACTCTTGGCAGCATCCCTTCGTCCACCATGTGCATTCCCTTTATTGTACATGAACATATGTATACAAAGTGGATTTTATTAAAGACACGGAGGCTAATATTATGCATAACATCCTTTATTGCTACCACTCAGCAGCATGTTAAAAGCTTCTAGAATACAGAATACAGAAAATCTACATTATACCGCCCTATATTAAGTGTGAAATCACAATATATAAAAGTGTAATGCAACTTTGTATGATGTAAGAATCTATCCTGAAATGACACGAGGGGAAATAAGGGAGTTATCATAATATAGGTAGGTATATAGGGCTAGGGGCACATTGTCTCATTTTTGTACAGTAGTTGTGCATATTTTTAAAGTAGGGCTATGTAAATAATTTCTTAGTGGCCATGAATGATCCAAGTTAGTGGCTCAGAGTAGGTTTTTACCTGTGTTGTGTCCATTGTAGCTTCCCTTTTCCGCCTGCTATGTATGCTGCGGTTACAGATGCTTCCCAGGGTGATGTCACATTGGTAGATAATTAATGGTTCAATTGTGCTTCAAAGAATAAAAAAGCAAGAGAGACAGTCACTGACAGGTCTGTTCATTACAACAGAAACGCACGGAAATCGGATCACCGGCGATGCAAATGTAAAAACAAAAAGCACCAATGAAAACACTGTTTTTACTCTTCACCTTGAGCCAAAAAAACTGTTGAACTGATCCCTGTTCTACCAAAACATTGGGACTGTTCCATGGCCCATATTCTGTGTCAGGTCCTATCAGTTGACAGGATGTGTTTTTTTCTGTGTTGAGAAAACATCTGCCATTGGATACAAAGAATGATTAGTTCATGCAGTCTGATGGCGTGGATTATATGTTGTGGAAGGTGTAAATAAAAGAGGAGCTTGCAGACTTTTAACAGGTTGCAAGGTAAGATCCACACTATCGTCAGTGGCACACCATGGGCCAAAGAACACCCTCTCTCTAATCCAGCTGAAGCAGCACAAGATGAGACAATCAAGTCCATCCTTAACATGGCTGCAGGCGGCACCTCCCAGTGTACCGACCCAGGTATCATAGCCAGGTGTGTAAATTTATATCAGCTACTTATTTGAAATAAAAATACTGTATGAAAGGTAACATGATTTCCTCTGGCCATTGTATCCACTCATACCTAGACCCATACATTGCTAAAGCTAGGATTGTATCCTGTTAATAGATACCAGGTTCAACACGTCTTGTAACTCGTTGGCATCTGACAACCAGTCCGCTGACCCTATTCGACTCAAATGAATCTTCGGAATGCATGTGGGTTTAAATCTGTCCTTTTAAAATTGTTTCAAATAAATGCTGTGCAGCCCTTGATATAGACAAGTGTGGAGCGAAGATACGGCAGGCATCTGGCCTGTACGATAACAGCGTAAGTCACCTGTAGGTCAGTTAATCATCAAACGGGGCACACTGCAAGCCTTAATTGAAGACTAGCTCAAGAATAAATACATTGAAAGCTTCCCCATTCAACGAAGCTATGTCCCTGAGATTCTACATCAACCCCAAAAAGCAGCACGTGACACAGAATTCCCAGGTGACTTTGTATTAAATAAGCGTACCACGAAGGATCAACCCCAGCCTCCAAGACACACCTTCAGCTCCACAGGGAAAGCATTCATCCACTTGTAGATCGTCATTGGAAATGCTGTGCTCGATGGTCTCCCCACATACACCCTCCCGATCCTGAAGGCTATCTATCCCCACTGCGTTTGCTCGTCTCATCGCAGGCCAACACAAGTTCAAAGATATCTACAAGGTCACAGGAAGCAGTGATCCACACTACCTGAAAAACACTCTATTTGCCAACCACCCCTGTACCACACACGCATGAACTTGATGACACTGAAGATCCCCATGGCTATGAAGGAACATTAGCAAGACCCAGGTATCTTCATTATGTCCCCAGCCTCTTAAATGGCCAGCCACTTAATCTTAGACCTTCCCTTGCTCTTAACCTTCACAAAAGACCTCAAAACCCTCCTCTATCCTCATTAACACCTCCCCCTTCTCCTTCAGGGCATCTGCTGTGTTTGTTTCTATTTCTGTTCATCTTATTACTCCTGGGATCTCTTTTAACACTCCTCCGTGCTTCTGTAACTCATACACACATTTGAAAATATCTCTTATTTAAGTAATGCTCTCCGCTTCCTCACTGTGCTAGAGCCACATTATATTAAAGACCTCAATAAAAGGAATACATAATAGAACAGGCAGTGACGTCATGAGTCCCTGCAGCTGGTACTACAAGAGAAAGCATCAAAGCAAACACAAACATTTTTAACATACTTGATTTCCAAAGTGATCCTCACGTTGGTGGGCGTGTATTTGTTAACTGGAATGCTGTAGCTGTAATTTCCAGACCTAAAGGTTAAAAGCAGGACATTAAAACAATTACGCTCAATTGTGCATCTCAGAAACTATTTTTCTTTCCTAAAAAAAGGCAAGTAGACAAATAGACAGGAAGCCTGATAGAATGATCAACTTAGAACCAGATACAAAGAAGGACCCAATTATTAATACTGTATGTTACGAATATTTAGTCCAAACCCAACTTAAACAAGAAACCAAAAAATAACTTTCAACGAATGTTGACAGTCATAACCATATATCAGTCCGTTGCTAATTGTCGCCACGATTTAACGGTACGTTGCTGATGGGTACAAAAACGTTATGAGGAGTATGCCACCCTGGGGCCGTACTACATAAAAGTGCCCCGGGGGCCCAACAGCCATTTGCGCCCGCTTTGCGCGCACCCGGAGCACTTTGGTATTACAGAAGGGGCCGCAGACACTTGTGCGGCCCCTTCTGTAATGCCAATAGCGCTGGTGCACATAAAGCGCCAAAGCTATCTAAAGCAGAGCGTTCTCTCATTTGCATGGGGGCTTGTCCCATGCAAATGAGGGAATCCCTTTGCCTCTGCGCCCGCGCCATATTACCGACGTGGGTGCGTAGGCAAAGAAGCCCTCAGGAGGCGCACTGACACTGCGCCACCTAAACGGTGGCGCAGTGTCAGTGCGCCTCCTGAGAGCAGCCCTCTGCAGGGGGCAAATGGGGTCCTATGGAACCCCCCAAACATCCCCTTGCAGGCGGTTGCAGTCACTGACTGCACCCGCCATACAAGGGGATTCTATTCCCCTTTAAAAGTGCAGGCAGGTTGCCGCCTGCACAGTGAAACACGGAGCAGCTTCAAAGCAGCCGCTCCGTATTTCACGTGAATGTGCTGCCCCCAGGGAAGCACGAGTTTGCAGCTGCCCTAGGGGCAGAACATTCCCCATAATACAGTGCATTTTCCTTCATTGCACCGGGCGCACCTTTTTAAAGGTGCGCCAGGTGCAATGAAGGAAAATGCGCCCCCATGTGTAATGCGGCCCCAGGTGTCCTAAGATCCACAGCTTTTGCCCTTTTTTTTTGGCATATTGGCGGTTGGTTGTCTTGACAAACGACTGAAAGCAGGACTCAGAGATCCAAACAAACTTGCTGGAATGGGAGACACTTAATCCCTGTCAATAGAAGAAAAGGTAATTGTTTCCTTAGTTGCTTTACATGTGGACTTACACTCACAGCTCCATCTCCATTCTAGGAGGCGATATTGCTCTCTAGGGGGTGTGCAGACAAAATATCGAGTTGGAAATGTCGAACTACAGAAATATCGAGTCCTAAATATCGTCAGTCAGAAATATCGACAGCAAGAATATTGTGGTTAAGAATATCGATTTGAAGGCAAGAAATATTGTTTTTAAAAATATAGAAGTCATTAATATCGTTTGCAAAAATATAGTTGTTTAAAATATAAATTTTTTAGTTAGTGTTATGTATTCTAGTATATATTTTAAATGTATGTGATGTATTTTTTTTGTATAAGAATTGTTTATGTTTTTTAATAAATGTGTTAAATTTTTAGTAGTTATCAATTTTATTTTAATTAAAATTTGCGAATTTTTGTTCTGGAGCGGGTTGTGGGTTTATAGGGGAATAGGGTGTGAAGTAATTTAATTATCATAAATGAATGATTATTTTTTATTTATTCATATTTATTTACTTGAGATTTTATAGTGTTAATTGTGGGAAGTAATTTATTATTAATTATTATTTGGTTGTTAATTAATATAGATTAATTAACTGGTAATTAATTATGGTAATTGTGTAATTTTTTTAGGTGCGGGTTGTGGGGTTTATAGGGGTAAAGGGTGTGAAGTAATTCATTTTTAATTAATTAATAAGTTAATTAATATTATTTAATTTATTGAAAATTGAATATGGAAATAGTGTAATTAATTTTAGGTGCGGGTTGTGGGGTTTATAGGGGTAATGGGTGGGAAGTTATTTATTTTCGATTAATTAATAATTAGTTGTTAATTGATATTAATTAATTGATTAAAACTTAATTATGGAAATTGTGTAAATAATTTTAGGTGCGGGTTGTGGGGTTTATAGGGGTAAAGGGTGGGAAGTAATTTATGTTTAATTAATTAATAATTAGTTGTTAATTAATATTAATTAATTAATTGATATTTAATTAGGATAATTGTTTATTTTTTTGTGTGTGGGTTTTACTTTTATAGGGCTAAAGGGTGGGGAGTAAATTAATTTTACTTACTTTATAATTAGTTGTTAAAAACTATTAGTTTTTTAATTGAAAATAAGTTTTAATTGTGTCATTAATTTTTTTACAGTTTAATTTTAGCTGTGGGTTGTGGGGATTATATGGGTAAAGTGTGGAAAATTCATTAATTTTTAATTTGTTTTTAATTAATATTTCTTTAATTAGTAATTAGTTATGTTAATTATGGAAGTACATTTTTTTGAAATTTAGATGTGGGTTGTGAATTGTGTGGTGTAATAGGGTAGGAAATAAATAAACTACATTTATGTAATTATTAATGTTTTTGTTTCTAAATATTTTCTAATTAAAAATATTTGTTTGAAAATATTTTTTCTTTTATTTAATATGATATTTGTAGGTATTTGTCATATCTATATAACATTATATGTTTTTATTTTTTTAATTGTTAATAAATATATTTGTATTTTATTTTTTAACATATTTATATATTTTTATATTAATTTAGTTTTTAAATTCTTTTTGTTGTTAATACTTTGTTTGCTTTTAATTTTGAACTGACTGAAGTGGGAATATTAATTGTTACCCCTCCGCAATCCAACACTTTCCCTAATGTTGCACTGATTGGAGTGCGAATAGTACATTTTATCCTGCAACTATCCAACACTTTCCCTACTGTTGCACTCATTGGAGTGGGAATAGTAATTTTTACCCCTCTGCTATCCAACACTTTCCCTACTGTTACACTCACTGGAGTGGGAATAGTAATTTTTACACCTCCGCTATCCAACACTTTCCCTATTGTTGCACTCTCTGGAGTGGGAATAGTAATTTTACCCCTCCGCTATCCAACACTTTCCCTACTGTTGCACTCATTGGATTGGGTATAGTAATTTTTACCCCTACGCTATCCAACACTTTCCCTACTGTTACACTCACTGGAGTGGGAACAGTAATTTTTACACCTCTGCTATCCAACACTTTCCCTGTTGTTGCAGTCACTGGAGTGGGAATAGTAATTTTTACCCCTCCGCTATCCAACACTTTCCCTACTGTTGCACTTATTGGAGTGGGAATAGTAATTTTTACCCCTCCGCTATCCAACACTTTCCCTATAGTTGCACTCATTGGAGTGGGAATAGTAAATTTTAACCCTCCGCAATCCAACACTTTCCCTACTGTTGCACTCACTGGAATGGGACTAGTCAATTTTAACCCTCTGCTATCCAACACTTTCCCTACTGTTGCAATCACTGGAGTGGGAATAGTAATTTTTACCCCTCCGCTATCCAACACTTTCCATACTGTTGCACTCATTGGAGTGGGAATAGTAATTTTTACCCCTCTGCTATCCAACACTTTCCCTACTTTTGCACTGAGTGGAGTGGGAAATTTAAGTTTAAAGATTTTTAAATAGTTTAATGTTTTAATTTATAATAGAATTTTTTTTAAATTAGATTTTATGTTATTGGCATATATCCATATATCTATATATCTATATCTATATATATATATATCTCTCTCTATCTCTCTCTCTCTCTCTCTCTCTCTCTCTCTATATATATATATATATATATATATATATATATATATATATATATATATATATATATATATATATATTTATATATTCACAGAAAAAACCAAAGGTTACAGGAATGTTATAGTTAGGCTGACATTTCACTCGCACAAAACCATAGCAATTCAGCTGTTATAGTTAGCTGAGCTAACTATAACTCGCGCCCCCGCAATGCACTGCTGATGACGGAACATATTACATCACTCATGACATGGTCTGTGACATCACTGATGACACATCAAATGACATTACTGATGACATCATCCACTTAATCTCTGAGGCACCTACTCACACTATAATATAACCTTTCATACACCTACTCTAATATACAGACTACCATTCTTGAAACCATAGACACACCAATACCAGTTAGTACATACCCACTGACTGATTCATAGATCTTCACACAATAATAAAAACAATGAAAGGACCCATTAAAGATGACAGTGCTTACTGAGCATAGAGAATTCCGCCATCTTACAATGTCTATCCCGGAACCCGGGTTTGGTGAATATACATAATATACACCGTCCCAATGACTTTATCTCATCACTATGCTTATATAAATTTCATCAATCTGATGGAAAAGTCAAAATTAATGCCCTAAATGGGCCACATGTGATTCTGAAAACAAGTATGTTTTTCACAATTCTGTCTGTAATTTCGCCCTGAATGGGCTTAGGTTCTCAACATGATTATACCCGGATGCAGTTTATGTGTATAAAATCATTAGCCAATATATCAACAGACGGCTATAAAGGCAGTGTCAAGCATAATATCTTCTAACCAAATAAGTGCTCATATACAGATTCATAGGACCTAGAAAAATTCATCAAACACATTAAATACATAATGCAAATGACTCGAAAAAGGGAAAGAAGAAAGGAGAGAGGTGGAAGAAAGGAAGAGAGAAAGAGAAAAGAAGAGCAAGTCTAAATGGGAGTTATAACCGCTACTACAGAAGGGGTCCCCTGAAGGCGGATAGCAGGCAGGTCGGACAGGGGAGAGAGCCAAAAACAGTCTAGGGGATACTGTTGATAAGTTTCTTGGGGTGACTACTCGTGGCATAAAGGGTGGAATTCCCTGCAGTAGATTTCCTATAAAGCCTGGTATGTAGCTGTCCTTCAGCAAAATATACATTCAGGTCTAAATAGTTAACTGCCTGGGTGCTCACTTCACCTGTAAACCTTAAATTGATGTTATTAGAATTTAATATCTCTATGTATGATCTAGCCAGCTCTGGTGGACCTTTAAAAACAATGAAAAGATCATCAATATAGCGGTGTCATGCTATTATCCTGTCATTCCAGGCTTGATTGGGCGCGGCCCAGGCCACCTGCTCCTCCCACCTGCCCACGAAAAGATTAGCGTAGCTGGGGGCGAAGCAGGTGCCCATCGCAGTCCCAGAGACTTGTCTAAATAGTTGATTTTGAAACAAGAACATGTTATGATTAATACAGAAATGAATGAACTTAAGCAACATCCTGTTGTGTTCAGAGAACCTCAATGGATGGAACTCTAAAAAGAACTGTACGGCTTTCAAGCCATCTGCATGTGCTATGCAAGTATAAAGACTAGCAATATCTAGCACCACCAAAGAGAAGCCCTCCTCCCACTTGATTTTATCGATACCTATAAGGAAATCCTTGGTATCCCTCAGATAGGATTTCAATTTTACCACATGTTGGGAGAGAAAGAAGTCTATATATATAGACATATATTCAGTTAAGCTGCCTTGCGAGGCAACAATAGGCCTCCCAGGAGGGTTCATAATATCTTTGTGAACCTTAGGCAGGTAGTAAAATGTGGGAATAACAGGATTCAGACATCTCAGAAATAAATGTTCCTCCAGTTCAAGCATATTTCTTTTGTACCAGGAGGAAATCATTAGATGATAATCAGTGATGCTCTGGTTATATGTTTGCTCATTTGTCTTCTCATAGCAACGAGCATCTGCCAGTTGACGGTTCACCTCGGCCTTATACTGTTCTTGTGTCAATAAAACAATATTGCCCCCTTTATCCGATGGTTTGCAGACAAGAGAGCTGTCTTGGCACGGGTCATTCAGCGCTAGTTGTTGTTGCTTAGAAAAGTTAATTGTTCTCTTCTGATATTTATTGTTACCCCGTAAGCGTACCAGATCTTTTATAACAGATTCTGAAAAGGTGTCAATTGCATCTGTTGGCATCTGTGGAAAAATTACGGAGGCTGGTTTGAATGAACTCAGACCCCCGCTTTGCTGGACTTCTAGTTGGGCCATTAGTTGAGTTGGGCCCATAGTTGCATCTGCCGTCTCTGTTGCCTCTGTTCGTAAACTTTCCAATGTTTGTAGAGTCTGAAGAACTTTGCCCGTTAGAATGTCTGTCTCAGTTCTCATGAGACCCGATTGTTTGGGTCTAGTTGTTGACGGCTTCAACTTGAAGTACTTATGTAACTTTAGCTTACGAGTAAACTTAAAGAGATCAATACGTGTCTGTGTGAATTCCATATTCTTTTGTGGGCAGAAGGACAGACCAAGTTTTAACACTGATTCCTCATCAGCTGACAAGATTTTAGGTGTTAAGTTTATTATCGTTAGATTGTCTTCCTCATTTACTTTCTCTTGTTGAAGGACTTCTTGCTGCGAGTGACCGGTGGTGAACGTTCGCTTTTTGTGGCCCCCGCCCCCCCCGCCTCGTCTTCCTCTTGCTGCCTGTTCCGGAGGCTTGCCTCTGCCTCCCTGCTGTTGTTGTTTCCTGATGAGTCTGAGCTCGTCGTAAAAAGGAGTTTTGCCAGCAGGCAGTCCGCTTCCACATTCCTCACTTGACGATTCTCCCCCCGTTACTTCCGATTCCGAGGTTTCCCGGGCATCCACTGATGACTGTGTTGTCTTCTGTTGTAACTCTTTTCTTGGATTGTCATACTTCCGGGCAAAGGTCAATACCCTGCCTTGGCTGTAGTCTTTCTCATCACGATCAAATTTCTCTTCCTTCCGATGTTTAATCTTTTGCTCGTAGCTTTTTAATCTTTTTTTCATCAATTCCTGCTTTTCTCCCAATTTAGTTTGATCTTCTTCTTCTGATAATTCTTCCTCCAACTCCTTGATCTTTTCCAGAGCCTTCTCTCGGTCACTCCATGCGAATCTTACGAGTATCACCAACATCCCCTTGCAGGATTGGGCCGTGTGTTCCGCCCATTCATCCAACAACAGGGGATCAGGGTTCTCGTAGGCAGGGACAGTATATATGCGAAGGCCCCTAGGTACCTCAATATACCCGGATGCAGTTTATTGTATAAAATCATTAGCCAATATATCAACAGACAGCTACAAAGGCAGTGTCAAGCATAATATCTTCTAACCAAATAAGTGCTCATATACAGATTCATAGGACTGAGAAAAATTCATCAAACACATTAAATACATAATGCAAATGACTCAAAAAAGGGAAAGAAGAAAGGAGAGAGGTGGAAGAAAGGAAGAGAGAAAGAGAAAAGAAGAGCAAGTCTAAATGGGAGTTATAATCACTCCCCCAAATGTACTGCCAACTCCTCGCTACTGTTAAGACCAAGGGGACTCTTACTTTGTAGGTTTCATTGTTTTTATTACCCGGAAAATGACAACGTTTGTATACAGGAAATGCATATAAAAAATGGTGGCTCCGGCGTTTCGTGCAAACATCGAAGAAGGCGTTTGCCGAAACGCGGTTGTGTGCCCCGAGTCATTTGGTGAATAAAGACTTTGGAACTCGCCCCCGTGAGTGCTGTCATCCTTTGAGGGTACAATTACCCGGTGGAGCTGGTAGCAAGATATAGAGGCGGGAGCACCCCTGCTTGACAAGCACCCGTTTGTGAGTGCAACAGGCTGGTGTACAGGGAGCTGGAATATATATATATATATCAATCAATCAATCAATAAATCATATCATTTGTAAAGCGCACTACTCACCCGTGAGGGTCTCAAGGCGCTGGGGTGGGGAATGCTGCTACTGCTCGAAAAGCCAGGTCTTGAGGAGTTTTCTGAAGGTCAGCAGGTCTTGGGTCTGCCGTAGGTGGATGGGGAGGGTGTTCCAGGTCTTGGCGGCGAGGTGGGAGAACGATCTGCCACCGGAGGTCGCTCTTCGGAAGTGGGGGACTGTGGCGAGGGCGAGGTCGGCGGAGCGGAGCTGGCGGGTGGGGGTGTAGAAGCTGAGTCGTCTGTTGAGGTACGTTGGTCCGGTGTTGTGGAGTGCCTTGTGTGCGTGGGTGAGGAGCTTGAAGGTTATCCTCTTGTTGACCGGGAGCCAGTGCAGGTCTCTCAGGTGGGGTGTGATGTGGCTGCGGCGAGGGATGTCGAGGATCAGGCCTGCAGAGGCGTTCTGGATGCGTTGGAGCCGTCTCAGGAGTTTGGCCGAGGCTCCTGCGTAGAGGGCGTTTCCGAAGTCCAACCTGCTGCTGACGAGGGCCTGGGTGACCGTTCTTCTCGTTTCAGTGGGGATCCACTTATAGATCCTGCGGAGCATGCGGAGGGTGTTGAAGCAGGCGGAGGAGACGGCGTTGACCTGTTTAGTCATGGAGAGGGTGGAGTCGAGGATGACCCCTAGGTTGCGTGCGTGGTCGGTGGGTGTTGGGGCGGTTCCCAGTGCGGTCGGCCACCAGGAGTCGTCCCAGGCCGAAGGGGTGGATCCGAGGAGGAGGACCTCCATCTTGTCCGAGTTCAGCTTCAGTCGGCTGTTCCTCATCCATTCAGCGACGGCCTTCATTCCTTCGTGAAGGTTGGTTTTGGCGGTGTGGGGGTCCTTGGTGAGGGAGAGGATCAGCTGGGTGTCATCGGCGTAGGAGATGATGTTGAGGTCGTGCCGACGGGCGACGTGGGCGAGCGGTGCCATGCAGATGTTAAACAGAGTTGGGCTGAGGGAAGAGCCCTGGGGTACGCCGCAGATGATCTTGGTGGCTTTGGAGCGGAAGGGGGGAAGGCGGACGCTCTGTGTTCTGCCGGAGAGGAAGGAGGTGGTCCAGTCCAGGGCCTTCTCTTGGATCCCGGCGTTGTGGAGGCGTGTTCATAGTGTGTGGTGGCAGACCGTGTCGAAGGCGGCTGACAGGTCCAGGAGGATGAGGGCCGCCGTTTCTCCGTTGTCCAGCAGGGACTTGATGTCATCGGTGGCGGCGATGAGGGCAGTCTCGGTGCTGTGGTTGCTGCGGAACCCGGACTGGGAATGGTCCAGGATGTTGTTCTCCTCGAGGTAGCGGGTCAGTTGTTCGTTGACGGTCTTCTCGATGACCTTTGCCGAGAACGGGAGCAGGGAGATGGGCCGGAAGTTCTTGAGGTCCTTGGGGTCCGCCTTGGGTTTCTTGAGTAAGGCGTTGATCTCGGCGTGCTTCCAGCTCTCCGGGAAGGTTGCTGTCTCGAAGGAGGTGTTGATGACTTTCCGGAGATGGGGTGCGATGGCTGTGCTGGCTTTGTTGAAGATGTGGTGTGGGCATGGGTCTGACGGAGATCCGGAGTGGATGGTGTTCATGATCTTGATGGTGTCGTCGTCGTTGATGTTGGTCTAGGAGAGCAGGCGGTTGGTGCGGATGGTGGTCGTCGGGGCCGAGGTCTCAGTGCTTGTCGGGGCGGTCGTGGCGTTGAAGCTGTCGTGGATGTCTGCGATCTTGCGGTGGAAGAAGGTGGCCAGCGAGTCGCACAGGTCTTGCGAGGGTGGGACGTCGTTGGTGTTGGAGCTGGGGTTGGAGAGTTCCTTCACGATGTTGAAGAGCTCTTTGCTGTTGTGCGCGTTGTTGTCTAGGCGGTCTTTGAAGGAGGCCCTTTTGGCGGATCTGATGAGGTGATGGTGTCTGCGGGTGGCGTTCTTGTGGGCTGCGTGGCTGTCCGGTGTTCGTTCACGGAGCCAGATCTTCTCCAGCTTTTGGCAGGTTTGCTTGGAGGCCCGGAGGTCTTCAGTGAACCAGCTGGCTTTCTTGTTGGTGTGACTGTTGGAGGGTTTCTTGATCGGGGCGAGGGTGTTGGCGCAGTCGTTGATCCACTGTCTGAGGTTGCGGGCGGCGGTGTCGGGGTCGGTGGGGTCGGCGGGTGGGCTCTGGGAGAGGGTGGTGGTTAGCTGGTCTTCGGTGACTTTGCTCCAGCAGCGGCGAGGCATCTGTTGGGTGCGGTGGTGCGTGGTGGGTTTCTTGAAGGTGAAGTGGATGTAGCGATGGTCGGTCCAGTGGAGTTCGGTGGTGTGGTTGAAGGAGACGTGGGGGCTTGCGGAGAAGATGGGGTCAAGCGTGTGACCGGCGGAGTGGGTGGGTGTTGTGACGAGTTGTCTGAGTCCGAGGTTGGCTAGGTTGTCGATCAGGGTGGTGGAGTTGGTGTCGTTGTTGTTCTCGAGGTGGAAGTTCAGGTCCCGAGGAGGATGTAGTCCGTGGAGGCGAGGGCGTGTGTGCTGACGAAGTCGGCGATGGAGTCGCTGAACTGTGGTCGGGGTCCGGGGGGTCTGTAGATGAGGGTTCCTCTGAGGGTGGTTTTGGGGTCGGTGTGGATCTGGAAGTGCAGTGTTCGGCGGTGCTGAGGGTGTCGTCGGTGTTGGTCGAGACTCTGAGAGTGTTCCTGTGGACGATGGCGATTCCTCCTCCTGCTCCGTTGGTGCGGTCCCTGCGGGTGATCTTGTAGCCTTCCGGGATGGCTATGGCTATGTCGGGTGCCGAGGCGGGGTTCAGCCAGGTCTCCATCAGGAAGGCGACGTCTGGGGAGGTTGAGTCGAGTAGGTCCCAGAGTTCAACGGCGTGTTTGCGGGCAGAGCGGGTGTTGAGAAGGATGCATCTGAGGTGGTTGGGTTCTTTCCTGGTCGGCAGCATGGTGGGGCGGATGCTTGTGAAGCTGCAGTTCCGGTAGGTGAAAGCTCCGTGGGTGCGCTTCGGGGCAGCCAGGAAGCAGGTGTGTGATCGTCCGGTGTTGAGTGCGTGGAGGGTTCTGGCATCGTAGCGGTGTCGGGCGTCGTGGCGTACGTGGGCTCCAGGGGTCCTGGCGCTGGGCGTGGTCCAGGCGCGGACGGGCGCAGACGGGCTTGCCTTAGGCGCGCCTTTGGCGCACCAGCGGCGCGCCCGCTGCGCGCATCCGGTGCACGCCGGCTGCGCAGCCTCCATATGAGGGGATGTGGGAGGGAGGAGCAGCTGGGAGGCGGGAGCGGGGCGGCGAATGGGATTGCAGGGGGGCGGGGGCGCAGGGACGCAGCGGCGGGAAAAAACGGGCGGGGGCCACGGGAGAACTGGGCGCAGGAAGGAAAAACAAGTTTAGGCAAGAAAACAAGTACAGGCACTGAGGAATAAAAACAAGTCTGGGCAAGAAAGCAAGTTAGGCACAGGGGAAAAATACAGGATTAGGCAAGAACAATGCAGGTAGAGCTGTGCAGCAGCGTGGGGAGCGACCTGCCTGCGAGCAGGGTCAGAGGTCGCTCCTTTCACCGCTGCGCGGCCTCCATATGAGGGGATGTGGGAGGGAGGAGCAGCTGGGAGGCGGGAGCGGGGCGGCGAATGGGATTGCAGGGGGGCGGGCCGCAGGGACGCAGCGGCAGGAAAAAACGGGCAGGGCCGCGGGAGAATTGGGCGCCGGAAGGAAAAACAAGTTTAGGCAAGAAAACAAGTACAGGCACAGAGGAATAAAACAAGTCTGGGCAAGAAAGCAAGTTAGGCACAGGGGAAAAATACAGGATTAGGCAAGAACAATGCAGGCAGAGCCGTGCAGCAGCGTGGGGAGCGACCTGCCTGCGAGCAGGGTCAGAGGTCGCCCAAGGGCAGGACACACTCCCTGTCAGCTCGCTCCAGGTAGGAGAAGATTCAGGTGCAACCAGCACCAGCAGAGCCTGACGCGTTTCGGGCATACTCCCTTCCTCAAAGGCTCTCTGCTACTGAACGACTGCCAGCATTAAAACGACCAGTGTTTTTCCCTTATTTATTGTATAATCACACTCAGGTGAGTAAATGTTAAATCAAAGTGCATTCTGGGACCGGCAGTCCTTTCCAATACGATCCAAGTGGGCTGGTGGCAGTCACTACAGTGAAATACCAATCCATAATCACGGGTGTACCACAACTTCTTCCCCGTTCAAATACTGAGCCAAACTGTTCCGCCCCGCTGATACACACACCAGCAGCGGACCCGCTGGATACCGTGGTGGTGCGCCCCCCCAGCCGGGTCGGCTGTAAAGTATACAGTTCCACATGTTGCCCAAGGGTGGGGCACACTCCCTGTCGGCTCGCTCCAGGTAGGAGAAGATTCAGGTGCAACCAGCGCCAGCAGAGCCTGAAGTGTTTCAGGCATACTCCCTTCCTCAAAGGCTCTCTGCTACTGAATGACTGCCAGCATTAAGACGACCAGTGTTTTTCCCTTATTTATTGTATAATCACACTCAGGTGAGTAAATGTTAAATCAAAGTGCATTCTGGGACCGGCAGTCCTTTCCAATACGACCCAAGTGGACTGGTGGCAGTCACTACAGTAAAATACCAATCCATAATCACGGGTGTACGATCAACTTCTTCCCCGTTCAAATACTGAGCCAAACTGTTCCGGCCCGCTGATACACACACCAGCAGTGGAGCCGCTGGATAAAGTGGCGGTGCGCCCCCCGGCCGGGTCGGCCGTAAAGTATACGGTTCCACAGGTTGCCCAATGGCGGGGCACACTCCCTGTCGGCTCGCTCCAGGTAGGATAAGATTCAGGTGCAACCAGCGCCAGCAGAGCCTGACGCGTTTCGGGCATACTCCCTTCCTCAAAGGCTCTCTGCTACTGAATGACTGCCATTAAGACGACCAGTGTTTTTCCTTTGTTTATTGTATAATCACACTCAGGTGAGTAAATGTTAAATCAAAGTGCATTGTGGGACCGGCAGTCCTTTCCAATACGATCCAAGTGGGCTGGTGGCAGTCACTACAGTGAAATACCAATACATAATCACGGGTGTACCATCAACTTCTTCCCCGTTCAAATACTGAGCCAAACTGTTCCGCCCTGCTGATACACACACCAGCAGCGGAGCCACTGGATAACGCGGCGGTGCGCCCCCCGGCCGGGTCAACCATAAAGTATACAGATGCACAGGTTGCCCAAGGGCGGGGCACACTCCCTGTCAGCTCACTCCAGGTAGGAGAAGATTCAGGTGCAACCAGCGCCAGCAGAGCCTGACGCGTTTCGGGCATACTCCCTTCCTCAAAGGCTCTCTACTACTGAATGACTGCCAGCATTAAGACGACCAGTGTTTTTCTCTTATTTATTGTATAATCACACTCAGGTGAGTAAATGTTAAATCAAAGTGCATTTTGGGACCGGCAGTCCTTTCCAATATGACCCAAGTGGGCTGGTGGCAGTCACTACAGTGAAATACCAATGCATAATCACGGGTGTACCATCAACTTTTTCCCCGTTCAAATACTGAGCCAAACTGTTCCTACCCGCTGATACACACACCAGCAGTGGAGCCGCTGGATAACGCGGCGGTGCGCCCCCGGCCGGGTCGGCCGTAAAGTATACAGTTCCACAAGTTGCCCAAGGGCGGGGCACACTCCCTGTCGGCTCGCTCCAGGTAGGAGAAGATTCAGGTGCAACCAGCGCCACCAGAGCCTGACGCGTTTCGGGCATACTCCCTTCCTCAAAGGCTCTCTGCTACTGAATGACTGCCAGCATTAAGACGACCAGTGTTTTTCCCTTATTTATTGTATAATCACACTCAGGTGAGTAAATGTTAAATCAAAGTGCATTCTGGGACCGGCAGTCCTTTAAAATACGACCCAAGTGAGCTGGTGGCAGTCACTACAGTGAAATACCAATCCATAATCACAGGTGTACCATCAACTTCTTCCCTGTTCAAACACTGAGCCAAACTGTTCCGCCCCGCTGATACACACACCAGCAGCGGAGCCGCTGGATAACGCAGCGGTGCGCCCCCTGGCCGCGTCGGCCGTAAAGTATACGGTTCCACAGGTTGCCCAAGGGCGGGGCACACTCCCTGTCGGCTCGCTCCAGGTAGGAGAAGATTCAGGTGCAACCAGCGCCAGCAGTGCCTGACGCGTTTCGGGCATACTCCCTTGCTCAAAGGCTCTCTGCTACTGAATGACTGCCAGCATTAAGACGACCAGTGTTTTTCCCTTATTTATTGTATAATCACACTCAGGTGAGTAAATGTTAAATCAAAGTGCATTTTCGGACCGGCAGTCCTTTCCAATACAACCCAAGTGGGCTGGTGGCAGTCATTACAGTGAAATGCCAATCCATAATCACGGGTGTACCATCAACTTCTTCCCCGTTCAAATACTGGGCCAAACTGTTCCGCCCCGCTGATACACACACCAGCAGCGGAGCTGTATACTTTACGGCCGACCCGGCCGGGGGGCGCACCGCCGCGTTATCCAGCGGCTCCGCTGCTGGTGTGTGTATCAGCGGGGCGGAACAGTTTGGCTCAGTATTTGAACGGGGAAGAAGTTGATGGTACACCCGTGATTATGGATTGGTATTTAACTGTATGACTGCCACCAGCCCACTTGGGTCGTATTGGAAAGGACTGCCGGTCACAGAATGCACTTTGATTTAACATTTACTCACCTGAGTGTGATTATACAATAAATAAGTGAAAAACACTGGTCGTCTTCCTGCTGGCAGTCATTCAGTAGCAGAGAGCCTTTGAGGAAGGGAGTATACCTGAAACGCGTCAGACTCTGCTGGCGCTGGTTGCACCTGAATCTTCTCCTACCTGGAGCGAGCCGACAGGGAGTGTGCCCCGCCCTTGGGCAAACTTGTGGAACTGTATATATATATATATATATATATATATATATATATATATATATATATATATATATATATATATCCAAAAACGCGCTGTTTAAATCCAAGAAACAACACGCCATGGCCCAGAACTCCTTAAAGCGTGAACATTTATTTACTCTAGCAATACCACTCTACGCGTTTCGGAGCATCAGCTCCTTCCTCACGAGTGACTGGATTGCACCAACACCGTGTTTTTCAATAATCATGTGACACACCTTTCGTGTTAACATAAACAGACTTCGATTACATTGTGATACTGCAATAATACTTTGCAACATTGTTGAACGTCAATAAATACGTAAATGCACAATGTATTGTATTGTCTTGGAAGTGTGGTAAATTCAGTGGCATTATTAAAGCAATCTCCTCGACAAATATGGAACCAATAGATTTGTGTAAAACACCTTTCTTCCTACAGTCCTGTCAGCACAAAGAACTGTGTTTTTGAACTACGGCGAAAACTTTATTGAAGCTTACCGCCATGTACAACCCGACTTTTTGAAAACTGTAGTGTTAAGCTGTACTATTCTGATGTATAATAACATCCTTTTTCCCCCGTGGGCGTATGTGACAGATAAAACATATATATATAAGCCAATAACAAAAATCTAATTAAAAAAAAATTCTATTATACTTACTTTAAAACAATTAATAAACTATGAATTTTAATTTAATTTATCACTTGAAAATTATATAAAAATGTACATATATATATATATAATGGTTATGTATATATTAGTACATTTTTATATAATTTTCAAATGATAAAATAAATTAAAATTCATAGTTTGTTAATTGTTTTAAAGTAAATATATATATATATAAATTATTTTGTATGTGTTTTTAACTTTTTTTAATTAAGTTTATTTGTTATATTTGTTAAAATGTTTATTAAATCTAATTTTTTTAAATTACTTTTATTATTTAACATATTTAATATTTTTTTTTATTTTATATATATATATATATATATATAAAAATCGATATTATACAACTATTTTTTGACATCGATATTGTTTTTTCTCAATATTTTTGTACTTACCTGTTTAAGTATAGGGAGTCGATATTTTTGCATTCTATGGGGCTCATTACGATGACGGACGGAAGCCCATCCGCACTGGTGGCGGAAAAGGTTCATTTCCCCGCTCCGGATGCGGTCATTGCGACCACCGAATTACAATGGTCCAACAGAGGCCATTTTCCGTCTGCCACAGTCTGTCAGGCTCAGCACATTTCTTGCGTACACAAGGGTGGTGGATGGAGCCAATAGAGCAAGACCGGTGTGCGGAAACACGTTCAGCCCACCAACCAGATTACGATGTGGCAAACAGCCCTTCCCACCGCCCGTAAAAACCGCCACGTTGCGGATGGCGGAAACACAACAACGGAGAGGAAGAGCCGATACAGAACCCATCCAAACCACCGGAGCCGCCATGGATCCTGCACCACAGGCCTCCCCGCTGCTCTACCTGCTGCACCTCCGGCAGACAAGACGCCGCCGCGTCCAACAGCAGAGGCACGTACCAAACATCTCCACGCATGCAACCCCTGAACAACTACAACTCCCAACAAGCGTTGCGGCACCTCGATGAATGTGGCAACATGCCAATTGTAAAGTGCGAGGTCCACCCAATCCTCATGAGTGACCCTCGGTGCCCCTGAAGGTAATTGGGGTAATGACGAGCCCCGCAGTTGCAGAGCGCGCACACGGCAATGGCCAAAAATGTACGCCGAAGGCCCCCATTGGCTGATGGCTCATTCGCATAGTGGTTGCCACAGCGCTGCGGCCGGGAAGCTGCGACCGCAACCCTGCATCATTCAATTGGGGCCAATGCGTGTCATCGCCGCGAATGCCAGCTACTGCGCATGCGAACACATTATGCATTTGCATTGGCGCCATGCGAATTACATCACAACTCATTGTCCTAAAGTGATTGGTGCACCCCATGTGTAATGTTGTGGGCCACAAGGCCCCCATGCATATAAAGTAACCACACAGACACCGTACATGTATAGGAGAACTGACCCAGGGCACGTGCGTCCGGCCCCGTTTGTTAGCAGGGTCACATGTCCAGTGACGCCTGTGCTGGGTGGCTGTGGGGTGGGGGTAAGCCAGCCCTCTGGGAGTGGCTGGTGCATCAGAATAACTAGAACAGTGACCAGCTAGTCACTACACTGTGAAGGTATGAGAGACTGTGACCTTTGAGTCAAGTCCTCGCACACATGGTATGTCCAAGAAAAGGAGAGTGAAATTACATACATTGTCAGGCCTCGGGGCCAGCATGGACTAAAATGAGGGAAGGAGTCAAAAAGGACAAAGGTCCCTCGCACTGTACCAATGTTGTGTAATGAAACATCCAACCTGTGAACATCGCTTGTATATCCCTTGACATCTGACTGGCGTCCCCTGGCCAGGGGTCGTCCTGTGAAGGGCCAGTGATGTAGGTAGACAATCAGAGGTGTCCATTGTCTGCAAATCAGACAGACTTGTAATCCCTAGCACCCCCAACACAATTACTGGGGTGGCGTGCAGTGTGCCTAGCTGCCATTGCCTGCAAATGTCCTCACACACGTCATAGGAGTGCACATGTGGAACAAACAAACATAGCCCTGACCGACATCATAGGTCATTGCCAGCAATGTGGGCATGTATACATAACCTATGTGCATTTGTGCCTCATTCAGGTGGACATTGCAATGTCTGTTAGTAAATTCCTCACACACTCACACAGGACTGACCCCATAATGTCCACATGTGTGTGTCCACCGTGCTGTACATCCATGTTGTGTTGTCCAGATGACACTCACTGCCCTCATCCCGTAATGTTGTTGTGTATTGTGGGACTAAAGCTTGCGGTCGTGCAGTGACAGCAGCTACATGCAACTCAGCACTGATGCTGGGAAACACAAGTGCTGTGCCATCTAACCACAGGGCAGCTCATCCTTGATGTAGCAGTGTACTATATGCCATACACATCGACTTCTTCGGATGTCATAGTGTCAGTATGTCGAGTGAGTGAAGGAAAACAACGTCTGAATGCAGGTCACTTGTGCATTTCACGTGACCATGAGTCCTGTCAATGTTGTGGTTGTGTGAGTCTCAGGGTAAGCTGTTCACCACATCTCATCCATAACTCAGCCCATGCTTGTGTACCCTGATATACGCAGGAGGAGACCACCTTTCTTCTGACCTGTTCCCGACCTGGCGACGATGGAGGACAACGAAATCATCAGGAAATCCCGGTTGGAACACCACACACTACGAAACCAATGTGCCCAGTTGGAGGCCCATTTGAAGTCCAAAAGAATATATGCGGCTACATTGTCTGCTACAGTGAAGATCAAGGCTGCACTGCATTTATTCGCTACTGGGTCTTTCCAGTACACTGTGGCCAGCCCCGGTGGGATGGCACAGCCCATGTTCAGCATGGAGTTGCGTGACGTCCTGTCAGCATTGATGCTTCACAAGGACAGACATGTCCACTTCCCGAGGAGGGATGAATTGGCAGCTGTGAAGGGGGAGTACTATGACCTGGGAGGCATTCCAAATGTTGTGGGAGCCATTGATGGTACCCACATTGCCCTTGTTCCACCACAGGCAAGTGAACACATCTATACGAACCGCAAACACTACTACTCCATCAACGTGCAAGTGGTATGCCAGGCAGATCAGATCATCCCACACGTGTGTGCAAAGTATCCTGGCTCGGCACATGACTTCCACATCTTGCAGAACAGCACCATACCCCAATTGATGGCCAATCTGCACCCCGAGCGGGCCTGGCTAGTTGGTGAGTGGGCTGTGTCAATGACTGTGATGTATGTGTGACATGCGGATCAAATCACATATTCAGATCACACTGTTTGCCTGTATGTCTCACAACTAGGTGACCCTGGGTATCCCAATCGTCCATGGTTGCTGTCCCACTGCGGAATCCAACAACGCCGGGGGAAGTCCCATACAATGATGCGCATGGGAGGACACGTCGTGTGGTGGAGCGCACCTTTGGACAGATGAACTCAAGATTAATGTGCCGGGACAAGACTGGTGGTGCACTTATGTACTCACCCCTGAAGGTATGCCAGATGGTAGTCGCCTGCTGCATGCTACACAACCTGGCCTTGCGCAGAAGGATCCCCCTGATTCTGGACGACAATGAACAGCAGCAGCCCCCTGCTCCCAACCCACACATGCCCAGTGACGATGACAGTCGTATGGAAGAAGGCCTTGACCAGCGTCCACAGCTCATCGTCAACAACTTCCGTTGAGTGTAAGTTAACAATGAGCAACTATGACTGTGCCTATGTGCTGTTGTCTCACAAATTTTGAGAATTGTTGCTGGCATTTTTGTACACATACAGGACTATGCGCAGGATTAGAGGACTTGGGGAGGCAGGGACCGAGCACCCAGAAGCACCCATGAGCACAGGACCCAATCGCTATAGTGCCTCACTAGCTCTCTTACTCACTCAGAGGAATTCAAGCACGTGTACACAAGTAGATAAGTTGAAGACAAGAAACGCTTTGAAATGTGCATTTTTACTACAGTGTCAAAACATGCTACATACGTGCCACAACAAGTTGAGGATGCATGAGTACAAAAACAGTTACCATAGTGACACATCCATATCACAAGAAGCAAGATGTCATATCAATAACCCCTCTGTACAGAGCCCAACGAGCATATCCCCCCACCCCTTGCTGGGAGTAGTTGTATGAGATGTCCCAGGTCTATGGGCTTTGTCAGCAGACCCCATTCCTTAGCCAATACATGGTGAAATGTACATCCCATGTGCTGTGTCGCTCTCATCACTGGATGGATCACTCTCCAAGTGTGGGGCAACTAGCCCGCCTCCCCATGACATCTAAAAGGCACCCGTGTCCTCTAGCAGATGTGACACTTTGTTGAGTCGGGGTGCTAGGGCCTGACCAGTACAAAATGACAACGGACCATGTCCTCCGACCACGGACAGAATGGGCAGGCAGTACTCCTGGACCGCGCAGAGAACAAGCTCCGCGGACACCTCTCATGTGACAGACAAATACTAAGGTACTTGCAAAACGACTATGCCATGTAAACTTTGTGCACTACAGCTGCATGATGGAAGCCGGGCTTATGCCAGTCGACAATGTCCATGACGGTCAGATGACAGCCTCCCCTTGCTCAGGTCTGTGGTACCAAGCGAAACAGACCGCAGAGGTCAGCAGAGTCAAAGCTAATGCAGACAGGGCCAAAATCAGAGAACAGAATAACAATTCCTGTCAGTAGGCGTGAAAAAGATAAAAGGATATTGAATTAGTCACCAACAGTTCCTGTTGCTGTTAAGTAGTTACGAATCCAAGAAGGCACAGGCAGCTTCGAAGGCAATCAGTTCCAAAAGACCATCCAAATCATCTCCAGCAAAAAGGACCGCCATCCAATCCAGCAGTATGAAGGAACAGATGTGCTCCTCGCACCACGAGGATGAAAGGAGCATCCCATGGCAACCTGGGAGAGGTTCGATGTAGGCCTGGCACAGGAGCCTTTGCGCAAACGCACAGGCGCAGCTGACAGCCTGTCTGACACATTGAAAGGCATCCCACAAACGTGTATCACCGGAGTAGTCCTGGTCGTGGACCAACAAAGGACTCACCCACAGCTCATGATCCAGGGCAGCAAGGGATGTGTTGGAAAGGCAGACATCCATGGACCACTGAAAGGGGCATTGTCTGCAGTAGAACACAGGTTGCACGCAGGTGAAATAGGCATAGCGGAAGGTTAGCCTATAACTGATGTGTAGCACAGCTAATGGGAAACATCCAAAGAGAAGCTGCATGCGGTCACAGTACATTTGCAACTGACCGGGGTACGCCGGGACCACAGGACGGGCAGACATGGCGTGAGAGCACTCTTACAACCAGCGCTCAGCTGCACAGCCACAAGTAGTGATATCAAACCTCTAAATGCAGTCTGAAAATTGGAGGAATGACACCCGGCAGTACTCCAAAAATAGCATGAAACGAAGGGACAAGGCCAGAGCCCACAAGTTTGAAACAAGCATTTGCAATGCAATCGGTCTCGCTTTTGGGACCTTATAAGTATTTAGCTATGCACCATATTATCCATGGGACCACCTGTACTCACTTTTCAGTTAAAGCCCATTGTCAGTAGATACTTAAACCGGTAATTGTAAGAAGAAAGCACTTTAAAATGTTCTACACCAGCCTTAGTGACCCCCCACTGTTAATGAAAGTGAATACAAACATAAACCCGTGTTAAATACAAAACTAGACGATTTTGTTTAAAATTCAATTTAAGTTCAATGACCAGGCCTTTGCAAAAGCTTAAAACATTAACAAATGGCCGGTATTTTTCTCTGGGAAATGTGGCAGCCCTACAACCCTGTGTTCCCCAAGCTCTACACCTAGTCTTTGCATTCAACGTCCCTTGCTTGCATGCCTGGTCCTACAAGCTATGTACCTGGTACGGCGGCGGCGGCTCCTGGTCCAGGTCATTTCCCTCCCCGTAGCTCGCCCGGTCGGACTGAGATTCATGCAGGAGGGAGATGTTATCGGAGGTGGGGGATTTCAGACAATTGCCCATACTGAGCCCCGGACGCCTGGTCAGTGCTGCTTACTGGCACTTCGGAGGAGTGCGAGCAAGCCTCCGTGCTGCTGCCCCATGTTGAACAGGAGGCCCGGGTCCCCAACACTTCCGTACTTTCCACTCCGCAGCGATCTTCACGCACTGCCCACTTGCGAGGGTGACTGCAGAGGACGCGGCCAAACCACTGAGTGCGGCATCCAGGTGACTCCCTCCCAGCCGCCGCCGGAGTCGACCAGAGTGCACACAGGCGGGGTGCCAGACGCACAATGATGTGGTACAAAGTGGCGCAGTCCTTCCTCTGTTTACAATTTGGATGCCACCACTTGGAGACAAAACATTTGTGCCTGCGTGCCGCTTCTTCTTGCAGGCGAACGAGGCGGCCATATTTAAAGGGATCATCAGTCTCACTCTCTAGAAAGATCAAAATATAACAGCGGAATAACTTTTAAAACAATCCTGCTTGCGCCAAACGTATTTGCTCTCTCATCTTGTAATTTCACTTTCTACTAAATATGTGCGCCGTTAACTAATTTACTATCTTGGCTGTAACACTAAGCACACGGCAGCTGAGGAATAAACTTGTCCAATGCTGTGCTTATACCTGGCGAAATGGAATGCGCCCCTTTTAAGTAGGAAGGAATGCTAAATAAACTACTATTTATTTGTGTTCTGGAGATTGCCATGTTTTGGTCAGGCAAAATGTCGCAGACACAAAAAAGAGTGCGAATTAAGCCAGCCAATCCCAAGGAAAAAAAAGCATTTGCAATGCAATAAGACTCGTATTTACGCGAGACCTATTGCATTGGAAATGGGATTTCGTGCGTCCAAGAAGGCACGAACGGGAGTGGGGTGGTTGAGGGGGGGGTGAAAAGTCACTGACTGCGGGAGGGGGTGGAGGGGGAACACAGGGAAGAAAACACTGTTGGAGTAAAGGGGCCAATAGCCTCGGAAGTGTACAAATGACGACATGGACGTGAGGAGGAGGGACAAACAAGCCTAAATGCAATCAGAAGGCAGCATTTACGATGTAAGCCAATCCAAAAGATGGGCGGAGAGTGGGCGGAGCTTAAACGAAGCTTCCCCGCTATAGTGTATACTGCATGCCTCGCAAAGCGAGCAGCGCATGCGCGCTGAAACGCTAGGCGAGACCTAAAAAGTGTGCAACGGCCTTCAGTATCAGAGGCTTTCGATGACTTTTGTGTCAGTCCCCCGGAAAAAAGTGGGAGTGCCGTGTTCAGCAGTGACTGAATCGCGCGGGACAGTCAAGGATCCTGGAATTCGAAGGTCTCAGGGCTGGTGTGTGAGCGACTACTTGTTGAAACAGAAGCCCATTGTGCCTGCACACTTTCTGAAGTATGCTTTCGCTGTGGGAATGCGAGGCCACAAATGACTATCCACAATCACATATGGGGGAGTAAGGAGGACATTGCTACAGCAAGGAACACGGCATGCAACAATTCCCATATACGCGATGCCTGCCCTGTGACCGCAGCAGTTGTGCTCATTCAGGAGAAGATAACTTCGGTTGTAAAACAGATTTAGCGTGGGTATGTTGTCAGGGACTGGTGTTCATGTGGGCAAACATGCATGGAGCGTACATGTCACATGAAAATCCCTGGACAACAGTACTTGAGTGTGTGAATGCGACAATGTCACCATCGTCCACATGACAGGATGTGTTGTGATGCTGGCTCTTGTGGGCACACTGCTAAGGATGTCATTGTTCTGCGCTGTGTGATCTGTGACAACTTCCGTAATGTCCATGATGATGTCATTAGGGGGATGGGAGCACACTGCTTCACCTCCCAGCACAGTTCACCCCTCGGCATTCTGGTAAATGCAGTTCAGTCATGATGCTTACTTGTAATGGGACTGAGGTGTTTCACCTGAGTTTGGCAGGGAGAGGTACAGAGACCCGAGTAGATTGTGGCAGCTTCCTCAGCAGACACCGATCACAATGTATCTTACCCCTACTGATGTGGGAGGATAATGCGACACACATGTGTCTAGAGATTCACAGCACTGACCTGCGCCAACCTGGTGACACAGGACAATGCTAACACAAGTAAGCTCTTCAACTGAACTGCATCTACCAGGATGCTAAGGGCTAAACTGTGTTGGGAGGTGCAGTCGTGTGCTCCAGTCCCCCTGCTGTCCATGTTGATGGTGTTTGCCGGTGTTATCTGTAATGCATATTGCACAGTGTTGCCTCGTGGTGTGCTTCTGCGCTTGTTCCATAATATGGCCACGCACTGTTATTTCCTTGTGTCGTTCCAGGTTCCTCCGCTCTCTCAATGGATTTTCTCTTTTACATATTCGGATACATTGCAATGTGAGTCAACATGCAACTTGCTGTGATGGAAATGCTCTTGACACAAAGGCATACTGTTGTGAGTAGTGTTTCTTTTGAAATGAGTGACAGGTGAGGGGTGAAGTGGAAAGTGATGGTACACGGATAGTTAGGGTGGAACACACAATGGTAGAGTTCCAAAGTCCAACAGAACACTGCCATCCTTGTGGCAATGTGGATTCGTATTCACAACAAAGTCAATGCTCGGTGTTACAGTGGTGACATCAGCGGTTGCTCCGAGAAGTGGTACGGCACGGTGCTGTGCCACGTGATCCTCCTGGGGTTTTTTCCGGATGCCCCCTATGCCGTTTGGCCTGGGGGAACCTGCTGCATGCTAAGAGGTGTCTGAGGATTCGCCGTGGTGTGACTCACCCCTTCCTGTGGCCTCTGCTGAGGTGGTGTGACTATCATCCAGCTGGCCACGGGGGGGAGTTGGCAGCGATTTGAGCCGCATGCATGTTCCTCAGGACACCCACAAACTGGCCGATGTACTCCACATGTTGTCCCAAGCGAGTGTCCATGTAGCTCTGCAGCCGGAGGAGTTCCCGCAGTTCTTCAAGGACCAGGACCATCTGTCCCTTGTTGTGCTGGCATGCACCAAGGACAGTTAGCACGGTGTCCAGGACCTCAGTCTCATTGTCCTCCTGTGGCTGTCCCCCAGTTGGCCTCCCACCTGCTCTGCTGCCACGGACCTGTGGCGGTGCCAGGCGCTGCCGCCGCACACCGTCCCCAGCATCCCCGGTCTGCCTGGTGGTATTCGCAACTGCTAGCAAAGGGACAGTGTTGGAGGCAGCGGTGGTGATGGTGAAGGTGGCTGCCACCCTGGTCGTTGCTGCAGGGGTCTGCGTTGACGGTGCAGCTGTTGTGGGAGTTGTGGTGGTGGTGGTGGTGGGGACAGTGAGGGCCAGAGACTGAGCTGTCCTGGGCACGCCGGAGGGGCCAGGTCAGTCCTCCTCATCCGAAATGACCAGGGAGTCTGCATCCGAGGGTTCACCTTCCTGGGGGGGAGACTGGCTGGGCTCGTCCATCGCACGGACACCTGCTGTTGCTGGCGAGTCACTGTTGAAGAGAAGTTATGTTGTCAGCATGTTCAGTACACAGCACAACTTTGATGTTCATGTTTAGCCCATTTCATTTGAGATGGCCTTACTATTTGGCTTGGCATTACTATGCATTCCTAACAGTTTGTCAGCAGTCGAACGTGATGTGGAGGTCCATACATTGCTCGTTAGCTATGTGTCATGGCTGAAGATACCGAATCATTTGTACAGATATTGTATTTCCAAGACATGTCCTCTGGTATCAACTAGTTGCTCATCCGATTCAGTTTCTGCTTGGACATTTGTGTCTTTTCTATGAGTATCTGACTACTATGCCACAACTTCATGATTTGTGTTATGCTTTTTGTACTTACCTCCTGTGGTTTGTGAGGTTTGACAGAGTTTCCATGCATGTGTTGTGTTGACCCGAGTCTTTCTGCTTTGAGGCAATGGGACTTGCACATTGGCTTTTTGTGATCGCGTTCTTGTATTTTGCTTTGCAGTTACATGTGACTTCATCACCGACACTGTGAATCATGTGGCCTCTCGATGGTATTGGCTGTATGTGCACTGCCTACTACTTATGGGGGGTTCCAGGGTTGGCTACCAAGTGCGGGATGTGGGGGTCATTTGGCTCCATGCTGTCTGTGGGGGAAGACAGAGGGCCTTGTGGGAGTTGTGGCCTTGCTGTCAGGGCTCAACAACCCCCTCCCCAGTGAGATGGCTACCTACCAGTTAGGAGGCACTGTCGATGGAGTTAGCTGACACATGGCTGTGGGCTGGGGAGGGTGGGCTATGCTGTTTGAATTGGTGCAGGGTGCAAGGTAGTGGTGGAGATATGTGAAGTGTGTGAGGTGTGAGGGTGAAAGTGGTGTTGTGTGGGGATAGGTGTGTGTGATGTTGTGCAGTGTGAGTCAATGGTGTCCTGTGTCTCTGTCTCGGCTTGTGGTGTGCAAAGGATGCTGGTCCAGGAAGGGGTTGGTTTTATACTGTGGTATGTGGGTGTGTCCACATGAGTGATGACCTCCAGATGTCTCTTCCATGCTGCGCATGGCTTTCCTTACCAGGAGCAAGTTGGGGTGTATCATTGTGGCATGTGTGTTGTGATTGAGGGCGGCAGGGAGTAAAGGCACACTTCGAGCATAGTTGTGAAGTTGGTTCCGTCCGCCATTCATTTGGCCTATGTGAGTGCGCGGTGGTCGGACGCAGTGCTCGGTCCGCCAGCTCCGCATTCTCATCGTAATTCGCCGTGCGGTAATGGCGCAGCGGGAGCGGCCTTTTCAGACAGTTGCACAGCTTTCCCCGTCCGCCGCGGTCGGATTTGCAGCTTTTCCGACCGTGGTGGACGGTCTTTTGTGACATCCTTCCGCCAAGGTATGATTTAGCGGACATTGCATCGTAATTTGATCAACGAAAATGCCGCGGGTCATGCGGGGGGATTTTTCCCGAAACCATGGTGATTGGAGGGCTTTTCCGTACGCCATCGTAATTGGGCCCTATATTTTTACCTCAATATTTTTTACATCTATATTTTTGAGGTCGATATTTTGTCAGTGAGCCCTCTAGGGTTCCGAGAGTGAGCTTCAGTTGAGGATGCCAGGCAGCAGCGACATGGACATTGGTACTCACACCACCAGGTTCTCCATCACATGCTCTTGTCTCTAGTAGGTGATGATGCTCTCTAGGGCTCAGAGAGGGAATTTAACTTGAGGATGCCATGCAGCAGCGGCATGGACATTGGTACTCATACCACCAGGTTCTCCATCAAATGCTCTTGCCTCAAGTAACCGATGATGCTCTCTAGAAAATCGAGAGTGAGCTTCACTTGAGGATGGCAGGCAGCAGCGGCATGGACATTGGTATTCACACCACCATGTTTTCCATTACATGCTCTTGCCTTTAGGAGGTGATGCTGCTCTCTAGGGCTCTGAGAGTGAGCTTCACCTGAGCATGGCAGGCAGTAGCGGCATGGACATTGGTACTCACACCACCGAGATCTCCATCACATATTCTTATCTCTTGTAGGCGATGATGTCTGGTATGTTTGTTTAGGGAACCCCTGCTGGTAGGGCTAGGCCGGAAGTGATGATCTTTTGTTTATTTTAATAAAATGTTTATTGTTGTGCTTTGTGGTACTGCAATCAAGTTGTTCATTCCTGCAGTGCACAGTGATTCCTTCTTATCCCGCACAGCCCTTGCATTTTGTGCACATGCTCTAGTTACATAAACCCCTGTGAAGCACACATGCCTGCGTGTTCGGGAGTCTGCCTAGTGATGTTATTAATCCCCCACATTAGTAGGTTGAGGGAGAGGGTTTTTACTGGGGAGACGGGAAAAATGAAACATTTAAGTTGTTGTTTACGGTTCCTTTGACTTCGAATAGAGACCCTGCAGGCACTTGCATCAACGTTTTTTGCGAGCGCAACCGGTGCGATTCGCAAAGATCGGCCGTTTGCGCTCGCAAAAACGCCTTTTGCGATGCATCAAGGTGTTGGGCACTCGCAATTTAAGGAATCACAATTCATTGCGATTTCTTAAATTGCGATTGCATTTAAGGAATTGCAATTTGCGATTCCTTAAATGCAATGCATGTACCCCTTAGAAATAGCGAATTCGCTAATTGGGGCCGCAAAATACAGAGAAATTACTCTGGTCTGTATATTGCTAATACCTTGAAAAAAGCACCAAAGTGCATTTTTCAAGGTTTTAGGTTACACACACACATGCCCTTGGGGCATGTGTGTCGCAACATGGGTGCACATCACAATTTCAGGGGTGCAACAGGGTGTCATTTTGACACCTTTGCACCCTTGAAATTGCATGTGCAATTTGCGAGTACCTATTGGTACTCGCAAATTGCGCATGTACTTCCCATTCATTCCTATGGGCCTGTAGGCCCATAGGAATGAATGGGAAGCTATTCCTTAATTGCGAGTCGCAATTTGCGAGTCGCAATTAAGGAATGTTTAGAAATCGCTATTTTAATAGCGATTCCTACATGCATAGGCTTTTGCGAGTCCCTAATTGCGATTCCTTAATAATCGCAATTAGGGACTCGCAAAATCATTTCTTGATGCATGTGCCCCCTGGTCTATAAGAACCTTATAAATACGATCTCTTGCAGTTGAAGGATGAGAATGAGGGTTGGAGAGAAAGAGAGTTGGTGAGAAGTTTGGAGAATGGAGGGATGGAGGGATGGATGAATGCAGGGATGGATCGATGATGGCTGGATGGAAAGAAAGATGACTGGATGGAAAGAAAAGATAGATGAAATGGGTTGGAAGGAAAGAAGGAAGGTAAAATAGATGAATGGATGGTGAGAAAGATAGATGGCAAGAAAGAAGGATGGGTGGTGAATGAATATGGGAGGAAGAAAAAAGACAAAGACTTCAGAGAAGGAAGTTTAAGGATTTCAGAATGCCCTCAAGAGGGGCAATTTCCCGAACAACTGCTGGGTTCGCCTGCATCAAATGCTTTCTCATAGCTATTCGGGACATGGGGTATTTTTTTCTGGCTACTCCCTTAAGTCAATCAATCAATCAGGATTTATAAAGCGTGGCACCCGATAGGGTATCCAGGCGCTTGCAGCCCCTGGAGGCTTATTCGAACAGCCAGGTCTTGAGGGCCATTTGGAAATCCAGAAGTGAGATGATGGTCCAGAGGTCTGCGGGAAGGCTGTTCCAGGTCATCGCTGTGATGTGGGAGAAGGAGCGTCCTCCACTTTTGATCCGGTAGATGCGGGGAGCAGGGCAAGTAAAAGGGAGCCGGAACGTAGGCTTCTCAATGGTTAGTGGAACTTCAGGCGGTGGTTAATGTAGGTGGGTCCTTGATTGAATAAAGCCTTGTGTGCGTGGGTCAATACCTTGAATTGGCATCTCTTCTGTACGGGAAACCAGTGAAGTGTCCTGAGGTGGGGTGTGATGTGGGTTTGTCGGGGAAGGCCGTGGATGAGTCTGGCTGTGGCATTCTGTATGGTCTGTAGTCTCTGTAGATTAGAAGGTGTGAAGCGATTCCTAGGAAGAGGGCATTGACTTAGTCCAGTCGGCTGGTGTTGAGGGCTTGTGTCATGGTGCGTCTCATGTGTAGGGGTAGCCACTTGAAGATCTTACTTAGTATGCACAGAGTGAGGAAGCAGGCGGAGGAGACAGCGTTGATTTGTGATTTCATGGTGTTTGTTGTTAATGATGATTCTAAGGTTTCTGGTGTGGTTAGAGGGAGTGGGTGTGGGTCCTAGGTCTGATGGCCATCAGGAGTCATTCCATGTGTTGCTGCTGTTAACAAAGATCAGTACTTCCATCCTATCTGTGTTCAGCTGTAGGCAGTTGTTCTTCATCAAGTCGGTGACTTTTGTCATGAATCTGTGGGAGTTGGTTCTGGTGGTGGTGGGATCATCGGTGAGTGAGAGGATGAGTTGGGTGTCGTCTGCGGAGGACATTATGTTTAGACTGTGGGATATGACAATGTTGACCAGTGGGGCCATATATGCGTTGAAGAACGTGGGGCTGAAGGATGAGCCCTCGGGGACATTGCAGGTGATCTCCTTGGGTTCAGAGATGGAAGGTGGGAGGTGGATCCACTGGATTCTTCTGGTTATTAAGGAGGTGATCCATCTGAGTGCATCCCCTTGGATGCCGATGTGGTGGATTCTTTCGATCAGTGTGGGGTGCGGTGGGATACGGTGTCAAAAACTGCTGAGAGGTCGAGGAGGATCAAAGCTGCTGTCTCCTTGGTCGAGGAGGGTTTGGATGTTGTCTGTGGCTGTGATCAGGGAGGTTTCGGCATTGTAATTACTGTGGAAGCAGGATTGGGAGGCGTCGAGTAGCTAGTTCTGCTCCAAGTCTGACTGTCAAAACTGGCCCAGTACGTTCTCTGGTCAATGATGAATGACTAACTGTAGCTGGTGTCTGAGAACCAGAGGCTTCATTCTTCAGTCAGGAACAAACATGCCTAAGGACCCTAGTGGACTAGCCCTGCTATGTCATGCCCACTCACACTTTTGCTTTGAAGGGCATGCACATGAAGTTGCTCACGTTCAGTGTGCGCAACAGGCATGATGTTAAGTTTTGCAATTATCGGATTTATCGGAAAAATATAACGTTGACGTTCCCTCGAACAGAGGCTCTGCAGGTCAGGGGCAAGAATAGCAGACAAATACAGACTGTGTAACTGTTAGAAATGGGATTTCTGGTTGGCTAGGGCTTGCGCCTAAGCCAGGCAGAACCCCCACTCTAGTCAGGGCAAGGGAGTTACACACCCAAGATAACCCCTACTCACCCCCATGGTAGCTTGGCAGAGCAGTCAGGCTTATCCCAGAGGCAATGTGTAAAGCGTTGGCGCAGCACACACACACACACCAGTGACACACGAGGCACACCACAAAAGAGACTGCACACAAGGGTATATCAAATATAGCCTTTGTATTATATACACATAAAACACATTAGACCATAAATGATTGAGTAGCATATGAATCACATTTAGACCACATAACATAAATCACTGTGCCACTAGGCGCTTGTCATACAGAAGGCATATAAAAACACATCAGACCACAATCACATAGATTACTGTGCCACTAGGCGCTGGTCATAAGAATGCCGATCATAAATCACTTTACCATAGGCAATGGTCAATACTGTGCATATAAACCACATAAGATAATAATTACATCAAACACTGTGCCACTAGGCACCTGTCATCAAAAATGCGTAAACCATAAATCACTGTGCATCAGAATCATGTCGTGCACTGTAGTGATACAGGTAAGACTGTACAAATCATGGAACACTATAGACATAACACCTTTATACCGTATTCCCCATAGGAACACTCAGGGCAATAAAGCAATTCCGGCAGTCAGTGGGTTCAAATTAGACTACCATACTTTATCCTGCACTCCCATGGTTTTCACGGTGGCCCCTCGGGACCAGGGAGGCAATTGCGGCCCAGTGGCACCCCCTCCCGGTATGTCGCAGGGAGAAGGGGAGGGTGTGCACAGTTCAGCAGGACCTTCCTCGGTCCTACTACGGGCACTGTGTGAAGTGCAGCTTCCCGTGAACGCACTGTGCAGCTGCTGCCGGTACAGGGGAGGCTGGGAGACACACAGGTCTGCCCCCCCAAAGGCAATCACCGGTATGGAGCGGCGGGCCCACCTCCTGCGTCTCGCTCGGTCCTCCCCGCGTGCTGCGACCTGGCTGGGCCTCCTGCTTTCCACGCCGATGGCAGACCTTCTTCTGAGGCATGTAAATATCTTTACTTGTGTAGGCGGCGGCCATCCCTCCTGGCAGCCACGTAGGCTCCAGGCTGCCTTTCCTCTCCTTCGGCGGCTTCTCCCCGGGCGACGTGACCTCCAACAGGGTCCGTGCTGGGATTGGCTCCTTGCCTTCCACGCTTCCCGGGGTCTACCTGGGCAGGCCGGCGGCTTCCGATGAGGCCGCGCCCTTGTGTTTTGGGACGTTGCTGGGCAACCGGTGCAGATGCTGCAGGTTGCCTGGCGCTGGCCTTCCTGTGGCGCTCACTTCGCAGGCGAGTGGCCACTCTTGGTTTTAGTCCTCTCTTGGGCTTGTTACACAGCGGTTTGGAGCCCAGCCCCGAACTCGCAGCGGTGAACTTGCTGTAAGATGCGCCACAATTTTACACAGGGCCCTCCGCAATGAAGGTCCCCGGCGACCCCTTTTCACACCAGCACACGGAAAACTTGCAATAAAGGGAGAGCCCCTGGAAGTTTCTACTAAGCCCCGTTCTCCCAGCGCCCGATCTTTTAGAAATTAAAGTGCAAGCACCAGAAGGAAAAATAAAGGGGCAGCACACAGAAGGAAGACTTTGATGTCTCTGAGTCTTCCAAAACAGGAGGCCAGCACGCACAGACCCTTGGAGAGTCCTTCTTCAAGCGGGGGGGGGGGGGACACAGCACACAGAAAAGTCCTTGTCCTTTCCTTGGCAGAAACTGTCGTGTAGTTCCTATAGTACCCCTGCAGGACCTGCGCGTTTGGATAACATATACTATGGGCTTGGTGGCAGACTAACTCTGAGCACCCCTACCGCGTATGTTAGCCTGGTTTGCATTAGCTAGCTCACAGTGCCACTAGAATCTCCGCTTCCCGGGGAGAGATTAGTTTCTGGCAACCTAAGATCATGACAACCCAAATTCCTCAGAATCGTGGAAACAATGTACTACCTTTCGCTCAGTCACTCGTGCTTACTTATTCGGTTTGTCTCAGAGAGTTACACAGAAAAAACAGTCGGGCGTTTCAATAAGTATTTATTGAACAGTTGTTATTCTAGTGTAAAATATATGTGCTGCAGCAATCAGCAGACAATAGCAGAGATATATTAGCAGCAGTACGATAAAAGCAAAGGGATAGAACAGTTCTACCATATTGCAATAATCATGAATACATACATGAATATAAAAGCATTATGAAAAGTGCGCGTACTCCTACGATGCCTAACTAGATGTACCTGAGTGTACCTAGCATATGTGTAGGTCTAAAACCTAAGAGCCAAGAATCCCTCTAGGATTTAGTCGAACCCCCATACCTGAATAGATAGAGTGTGGGACACCGTCCTGGTCTCGAGTTGGACACCCCGCAAGGGCTGTGTTAGACCGCTGTCAGCTGGAGCGACTGCATGCAGGAGCCTCAGCGTCTCTGGTCAGTGTGTCAGCATGGAAGTCTCGGTTCCCTCTGTCTTACCGGGGTAAGATGTGGTGTATTTATACCCTGAAGACTCTAGTTGCTTCGTATGGTTTGTATTGGCCCTTGTTAGACGTGAGGAAGACGTCAGGGGTGAACTTTGTACATACATATTATGCAGGTGGTGTATTCCTAGAGAGCCATGCATAATTGATGAGTACAGTGTGGGCCTGTGTTTGGGAAAAACCCTGCTGTATTCGAAACCACAGACTAGATAACGTTCAGCCCTCAGAGCTCGTTGTGTACTAGCGAGGACCAATGTAGGTGAAAGATCATGCCTATATAAGGAATCATGACTATAATAGGACATGTACAATTGTGACCGTAATAGGGCATATGCGGCTTTGACCATAATAGGGCAAGTACGAATATGACCGTATTAGGGCAAATACGAATACGTCCATTTTAGGGCATGTATGAAAGGGGCTACATTAGGGCCTCTATACGGGACATAACACCCACTCCTCTTCCGAATAGGATAACAATGACCATACTTAAAATCTGGACAATTTAAAAATATTCTAAAAGCAAGTAAAAACATGGTTTTAAAATCGTTAAAAAAAAAATGTTCTTCCTAAAATGTTAATAATTCAGCTATATCCAATTGGCACTAAAGGAATGTCTATTTCGTTTCTCTATATAAGTTGCTTCACTCAAAGCGGAAGAAGGCCATGCTTTTCTCAAGCGAAAGTGTCAATTTAGGAAATGTTCCAAATTTGCTCGTTTATTATGAAGATGAGTGGAGGGGCCGAATTCTTTCCCAGGACGCGATGAGCCAATTTGAGATTAAGTGTCCTGGCTGGGAAGCACAACATTATCTGTGTGAGCTACTGCAGACGACAAATCCAACGCCTCACAGAGAACGTCAATCGCACATAGATGGTATGTAGCACTGCCAACAGTCGGTGCTGCGGCAGCTTGTGCGGCAGTTGTTACCTGGGTGCCTGAGGAGGAGTCACCTAACCCAGCAGGAGCAAACGGCACCTGTAGATTCTCCAGGAATGCGTTCATCAGAATCGGAAGCCGCTGGGGACAACGCAGAGCATGGGCCTTTATGGGGTCCAGCATTGCATCCGTGTCCGGAGGTGCATCTGATGGAAATGTTAGACAAAGATCCAACATGCATTCTTCTCCGCAAAGCAGGCATTGACACACAGGTAAGATGCAGACTGGTCGAAAGGATAGAAACCAGGAGGCATTGAGTTCTCGCAGGCAAGAAATGCCCAGAAGTTGTACTATGTGTTCGCGGTATTTCCGCTCCAGGAGCATGTTCGCCATTCCCTCGGGAATTGGGCTGTCCATTGCGTAGCAGTAGTATTATGAATAGGACCCCTGCAACCAGCAATAGGATAAGCGGGAGTCCTCCAAACATGCTTCCCAACACGGAGTGTATAAAATTTGGGATTACTCTGAGTACTGTCTGAAAGGTGCTTAACAGTCCTGACCCTATGGTCTTAAATAGGTGTACAATACCGCTCGTATCAGACATATGGAAGATACGTCCCACCATTTCTACGAAATGAAAGGGGCAGTTTGTACGTATAAGCGCCTGTATCTCAGTTGAGGTCCTTCCAACTTGAAGTTCATTGGTTTCTCGAGCGGAGGTTAAGGGCACGGGTTGCTGTAAAAGCATGGCTTTCAATCTGCTCAGAGTATCAAATTGTATGAAAGAAACGTTCAGTGAAGGCCATAACGGCGCCTCCCTGACTGTGTTCAGTGGTGGAAACAATACTTGCATACAGCAAGTAACCCTGGAGTTAACAGAGACCAGATAGACGACGCCCGGAAGCATCCCACAGCAACCTTGATCATTTAGCATTAAATAACTCCCATTCGAAAGCAGCTGGAAAACCGGCGTGATCTTGGCCGCTGGGGTCCCTGACATGTGACAAGATAAGTTCGCTACTGAATCGCTACAGGCTCCGTGCATAGAAATATCTTGACACATGAGAGAACCGCTTAAAGCGTTCTTGCAGTTTGTACCACTCAGATACACTTCTCGATCCCCTTTCCGGCATCGATATCTATATGGTAACTCCCAAGTTTCCTTGATGTATCCCTTACCCATTTTTTCATATTTGCCTGCCTGCCTCTGCTCAAGGCAATATTGAAACTGAAACGTAGTGACCGGCAGAGTGATTTGGCCATGAATTAGCCATTCTGTTGATGGTGATTCGGCTACAGTGAATGGTAACCTTTCCAGTTTCTCAATACGCAGCATTGTATATTTGGCTCCCCTCTGTGCCATTTCTGTTTGTTTATCAGTTAGATTGTATTCTGAAAACAGAGACGTGGTGTTTATAAAACACCAGGGCACATAGTCTGCACGCAAAGATTGCAGCGTCCAGCTTAACATCATAATAGAACGTAGCTGAGATTGCCCGTGTTGTAACAAGACCAGATCTTGTTCTAATATGTCGATTGCTGAAGACACAATGTTGCCTAAGGAGTAAATCCTGGAGGTCAAAGTTGTTAACCCATTATCCACTACAGCTAATGCCTTTTCTAAGTTGATACGGTCTATTTCCCGTATTCTTTCTGCGGCCTCTTGTTGGGGTATTTTCCAGTTTTCATTATAATAGGCATAAAGGCCTGCATATATGAAACTTTTCTGACGTGTTTTCCTTGGGCCTAGTAAGAAATCCCTATGGTCTACATCAGGTGTGAGTAAGGTCAAGTGATCTTTTACTTCTGTGATTGTTGAGGTCTCTAGCCAAACAAGGCACAACTTCCCAACACTATACGATGTCACTACCCCTGGGTGTTGTCTCTGTACATAGCATGGATCTGGCCTATGGATACTAAACCCTTCGGTTGTATTCATAAATCTCTGTTGACGGTGTTTGTGTCAATGGGCCAAATCAGCCATTTCGTCCAATCAGGATCTGATCTGTTGTACTGGAGAATGTCATCTAATCCTACCCCTTGTGTAGTTGAATTCTGCCCCCCACCCATCTCTGATGGTGTAGGAAACCCGGGTGAGTTCAGTTCCTTATTCTTGGCTAGTCCAAGACAGGATGTCTGTTGCACAGTTTCATTCAGGAATATAATCTGCCGTGGAATGAGGCATGCTCTAAAAAGCGCTTCTGTTCCCTGGACTTGCCAGTCCCTAGAACCCCAGATTGATTTTGAATCTATAGTGTCCTTCCATAGGTCGAAAACCTGTGTAGACAACTGGGCCATAAAGGAAGCAGAATAAATCTGTTTGGTGTTAGTTAACATAATTTTCTGTGCTGATGTTGTTGCCACTTTGTAATAAAATTACTTTGGGTCAGATGTATTGAACCCTGAAAAGTATGTGAATTTCTGTGCAAACGTTTGCGAACTACCTTTTGGAGGAGTTGGGCAGTGTTCCCACTGGTGGTATTCAAATACATTTCTAGGTGTTATAGATTTGTGCAAGAAATGATGACCATAATGTTGGTAACAGTACAATGTATCATAGTCTGAAGTACCTTCTAACATTTCATTGTTCGGAAATGCTGCAGTTTTTTCTAAATCAGACATTAAATTGTTCATAGTTTCAGTGTCCCAATCATCAGAAAATGTACTGGAGGTAATGATACCACTTAAAGAAATTTCAAATACATGTTTAAGCTTTAAAAGTTCAGTCGGACCGAATACATCATAATCAATCTTGTCCCATACTATACCGTCCGGTATAGGAACTGCTGTAATGTTCACTGAAGACAAGTCTCTTGGTTCACGATGTGAAGACTGGTGTGGTTTTAAAATCAAATTGACTCTTTGGGCTGTAGAGCTTTGCTGGAGGTATCGTCCATTAATAAGCATACTAAAAGTTATTATTAAGCCTACCCAGAAAAGAAAAAAGAAAATCCCAGTGATATACCATAGTTCAATCCAAGGTGACACCAGGTAAGTCTTTCTAAAAAAGTTCAAAAGTCAGTGAGTTTCTGTTTGAGTGATTTTTTGGCTGGCGTCATTTCCGGCTTGCTTGGATCCAGTGAAAACGTATCAAAGTTCATGAAATAGCCAGAAGCAGTTCGATCAATTGTTGGAATTGCATCGGGATTTGTTGAAATCGGATTTTGCTCTTGACGAGGCATGTTGACGTAGATGTCTGTAGTCGGTCTGATTGCAACTTGGTTGTTAAGTTGATTTTCATTTTGAAGATGAATTTCTTGTTGAAGTGGAACGAGTTCCATAGCATTGTTGCTTAGTCCTTCATTCCGTACAGGTGGCTCTTCAAATGCGTGAGTCTTCTATTTGGACTTCTTGGATTGTAGCGAGAGGAGGGCATCTGCACGGGTCCACGAGGCCTACTGTTTAGTATCGGCCACATAGTGTGGTTTGATTAAGTCGATTGAGACAAATCTTTTCTCCTTTTTCCCGGCAAGAGGTGGCAGAAGTACAGTTCTTGTGCCTTGGATTGCAAGGACCGGTACAGGCTTTCTGTAGGATGGCCCAAATTCTTTCTTGTCAGCAATCTTCTCTCTGACCAGATCCCCGACTTTTGGGATCCAGACAGGTCTTGCCGTTACTGCCTTGACTTCCTCAGTGGCGGCCTGTTTCTGGAGCACGTTACTTTGTTGTGTCCTGGAATCATTTAGATCCTGTAAAACTAGCCAAACGATCATGGATATCAAATGGTTTTTCATCCGCCACTGTGCCTTCACAATCAAGATCAGGTACCCACATTCTTGTCCCAAATAGGACCTCGTAAGAAGTGACACCCCCTAGAGAGCTTCTTGGCTGATTATTGATCAGTCGTTGGACCCCCCAAAGGTGATCGACCCTTCTACCGCCCGTGCCTAATACCCTAGCTGTTAAAGATTGCTTTAAGTCTCGGTTTTTCCTCTCCACAACAGAATTTCCCTCAGGATGATACGGAGAGGAGTACCGCAATGCTACGCCCATTCCTTCCATGGCCTCTTTGTAAGCCCGAGAGCTAAACGCCGGACCACGGTCAGAATGTAACGTGTCAACTGCGTATGTGCCGATAAAGACTCGCAAATCTTTTATAACAGTTCGAGCGTCAGTCGAGCGCTGAGGCCAGATCTTGGGGGAATTTGAGCTGGACGTACACGAACGGACAACCTAATACTGTCTAATAATGGTATCTGTACTGGACGTGTTGTGGTGGACCCTTCCATCTGCTTGCAGATGTCGCAGTTCCAGACATAGGGGCCTATTATGATGGCGGGCGGATCGCCACCGCCCGGCCGGCCGTGGCGATCCGCCCGCCAACACACCCCACCGGACGGCCTTTTACCCCCCACCACATGAGCATGGCGTGGGTACCGTGGCGGACGGAAAGACCGTCCGCTGCTTTTCCGCCGGTAGGTAATCGTCCCGATTGCCTACCGGGTGGAAAAGGCCCATAATATGATGGCGGTGCCTTGCAGGCACCGCCATCCATATTAGCATGTGGCATTTTCAATGCCTTTCCATGGCGAAGAGTTCGCCATGGAAAGGCATGCGGGCCCCCGGGGGGTGGGGGGATGGGGGGCTGTACTTGGGGGGGTACCCCTGGTACCCCCCAACATTGGCATGGACAAGTGGCAGGCACCGCGCGGTGTCTGTCACGTTGTGCATGCCAATGCACAACATGCACATATTGCATTGTGGCGGGTGCTGCTTACAGCACCGCCCGCCGCAATGCAATATATGCGGGATGCCACCGTGGCGGTGGCATCCTAATTGCCATTGCGGGACTGCCACACCTCTTGCGGGCGGTCCCGTTTGCCGTTGCGCCCGCCATCGTAATAGACCCCATAGTCTCAAATCTGCCTTCTCATCACGGGCCACCAGTATCGTTCTTTCAACAAAGAGACAGTCTCCCTAAGTCCCTTATGTACAGAACCTTTCTCTTTGTGTGCTGCCACAATTAAGCCTCGCTATGATCCATATTTGGAATTACTCTATCCCCCACTCCAGGAATCTGAGCATATGGAATGTTTTGTGCATTTAAGTTGTAGGAGTATTTGAGTGGAAATGTATTAGGTACTGCTGTGCTGCCTTTGCGCGTAGCATTGACAGCTACCATTATTTTGCCGTCTATTCTCGTTCTTGAATGAGTGATTGCAGCTACGGACCCTGTGCGTACAGCCACCTTTGCGGCTTCATCAGCCAATGAATTCCCTTCAACGTGAACACCATCACGCTGATGACTCAGTGTATGTATCACGTGAGCCCTTGGTAGGTCGTTTCTCAACTCCACTACCTGTTCCCATAGCATTTTATGCTTAATTGTGCCACCTTTTGCATCTTTGAACCCGTTTTGTTCCCAATGATGTAGATATTCATTGTACGACTGTACACAGTAAAAGGAATCACACACAATTAGTGTGGGGAATTCGTGTTCCGTATTTATAAGTGCCAGTATCAGTGCTTTCAATTCTGCCAACTGAGCCGTGCAGTCTCCTAGAGATTGCGTTTTAGTGCTACTGGGATGGAACTTTCCATCGCGCATGCGACCTTTAACGATTGCACACGCTGCGCTGTAAGCTTGCTTACTCCCTATGGCTGGTTGAGCAGAACCGTCAGTGTAAATAATGTATTCATACTGATCTAGAGGCAAAATTTCATTTGGTAGAGGATATTCTTGTTCGTATTGCAGGAATGCCTGTGTTTTTAAACTCGGATCAAATCTGTATTCAACATGCGTTGCAGTAAGAGAATTAGCCCATTGTATCCATCTGGGATGTAAGGCTTTCGCATTTGGTATGCTAGCTTTTGTAACAGCTTCTAAAGCTGGTACTGGGGTCACGACAATTATGCGTTTACCCTGAGCCAGAGCTCTTTCTCTTGCTACAGTGGTCTGCACTGCTGTCAGGATTTTTTCTGTTGAAGTGAAACGCATTCCTGCGTTTGTGTACAGGTGTTATTTGTATGCGATTGGTACTGTTTCCCCTTCATTGAAGGTCAAATAAGTGTACCCACATTGACCCGCTATTACTCAGATCACTAAGTTGCGTACGTTTACGCGTGTCTGTAAATGTTTAGAATCTATCATGTCTTCCTGTAGGGAACGCAGGATATTTGTATGTTCCTGTGTCCATTGTCTGAACGAAAAATCAGGTTTTATTAAGTCGTAGAAAGGTTTTACTCTTTCTGCGTAATCCAAAATGTATGTTCGACCAAAATTTAGGAATCCCAGAATTGATTGTAAATTCTTTAATGATTTTGGAGTTTGGAGCAGCGCACACTTTTCTAAAAAGTTAGCTGCCAGACTTTTTCCCTCACTTGACAGCTCGTATCCTAAAAACAGGACACTGAGGTGGGCAATCTTTGATTTTTTAAAGTTAAATTTATAGCCCTCAGAGGCGAATCCCATAATAATGGTGCTCACCCTGGTCAAGTGCCTCGGTAAGTCATCGTCCGTCAGATAAATATCATCCACATAGGACAATGCTTCTTCATCCAAATTTTGGAGTAACTCTGTTACTCTTGCTGAAAACACCCCGGGGCTATTTTTATACCCTTGGGCTAGCTGACAAAATTGTCACTGGGACCCTAACGCACTGAATGCGGTCAGATACCGGCTTTCTGGCGCTATATTTTGACAGAAAAATCCATTTGAGATATCAAGTGTTGTTTTGTATTTTTTGCGCACGATGTTATTCATTAATGCGGCACTGTGTGCATTTTGAACTGCAAATGTCTTTGTGCAAGTGTTTAAATGTCGGTAATACAAAACTAAACGATATGTGTTGTCAGGTTTTGATACGGGGAACAAAGGATTGTTCATTGGTGAGGTGCAATTTTCTATCACCCCCTTGTATTCTAGTTGATCTAGGATCTCCCTGACTTGTTTTTTAGCTTCCTGCTTTATAGGGTATTGCCTTTGAGCATTTGGGGAAACTTTTAACGGGATCACGTGGTGGGTTGAATCCTCATCCCAACCAACATGATTTTTATACAATGCTGGAGCTAGGGCAATCGCCCACTCCTGCGCATATGCATGTTTAAGATGTATGGGAAAAAGGTCGGAAAATGCTGGAAAAATTACAGTTTCTCCCCTAGGGCACTCCATGACGAATGATGGCGGCCAGTCTTGCTCTGCTAATAGGATGTCATATCCAGATGACAAATTTTCCCAAAATAGACCTTTAACTTTTCTGGGCTTGTCCCCCTCCATCCGGAGTGTTATCTCATGTAACTTATGTGGGACACTTACCCGAGTATCAGGTGTTTCCACCGTGATCTACTCACTCAACTCCGCTGTCACCAGAAATTCCTTCAGGTTCTGGCGAGCTATCGTTACTTCTGCCGCACTGTCTAGCATCGTCAGAGCCCATTCCCCGTTCAGAAGCTGTGTCCTCAGAATTCTGGGCATGTCTTATCTTGAGACCTGCTACCTTCTTCTTTTTGAACTGAGGTTTCTGTTTTTGTTTATCTTCTTTTTTAGGTGCGTAGTCCGCAGCGCGTTGCGTGTCTCTGGACTTTGTACGCTCCTCTTGTCTGTATTCTGACCGTCCTTCCCTCTCGGAGTTTCTTGACGAACCCTGAAAGGAACGAGAGGAACGAGTATCAGTATCCTGATACCTGTCAGGTTTTTTAATATTATCCCTATTCCTGAGGTTATACCTCCTTTCAGAGGGCTCCTGTTGAGGAGACCTACCTCTGGATTGAGATCTGCTGTCTTTAGACTTCTGTTGTTTTTTATTTTCGCACTTCTTTTTAGAAGAAGTAGGCGTCTGCTTTGTAGTGTCCTTTTCAAGACTGCCCACCAGTTGTGGTTTTAATGCCTTCCCACCTAGACTGTCTCTGCCTAATTCTCCATATGCAGTTTAAATGATTTTGGGTAGTTCGTGTTGTTGATCTATTGGACTGAACTCCCTTAGGCGTTGGCGGATCGCCACTGAAGCTGCTTCCCCCTTAATGTTAGCTAGTATTATGGCTGATACCTGGTCAAAGTTATTTAGTAACTTCATCCCTAAGTTAAGGGCAGGTTCTGCTCCGTACTCATTTTGTATCTGTCTCAATACGTCTGGTACTACTGCTAAGGACGGGATACCATGTGTTCTGGTATATATGGCAGCGAAGACTGAACCCCAAGAGGTGCAATCCTCTACTTGTGGTGTGATCCCCATGGGCGAGCAGATTGTTAGAATTCTGTGTTTTTCATAAGTGGTAGTATTTGGGAATACTGCCTCAAGCTGAGTTATTTTCTGAGCTATCCAGAATGGGATTTGTTCGCGTTTTGCGGGCATTTTGCCCATTACCGCATGTAATGTTTGAGGAGTAATTTTATTTCCTGTACCCTGAACTGGAGTACTATTTGCTGCAGCTGGTGCAGGTTGGATTGTTAAAGTCGTCATGACGAATTATGTCAAGTTTCTGTAGATTTTAATTAAATCTCTGTGTTGTACGAGTAATTCTGGCTGTGGCATTGTTCCAATGTCAGGATGCGGTGTGTAAGCCGCTAGTATTGGCCATGTGGCCCCGTCTCCTCCGAGCGGGCCTAATCTTACTCTTCCTCATACGTGGGGTAGGGCGCCATTAAACCAGTAAAAATGTTCCTGGTAAGTGAGTGGAATCTCTATGTCCTCGAACGGGGCATATTCCCTTGGTGCATTTCCTCTCAAATAGTAGTGAAATGTCTTTGTTATGGCATTTGCTGCTGGGAGTGTAACCCATGAATAGAATACCTCTGTTTTGTTTGATTCGTGTGCCTCAATCACGAAAACTACCATACCACCCGTGGCTGGTAAACCATTTTCTAATAGTCTTATGGTGACTCTCCTTCTGAATTTTGGTGCAATCTGTATTGCATCCTCAGGATCTTCTTCACCCTCTAAAACGTTCAGGTCAACTCTCTCATCCCCTGAACCAGTCATGTTTGGAGGAAGAGGTGTTCCCATGGAACTAAGATGAGGTGTTATGCACAATGTAGGAACTAAATATCCTTCAAACTTGATTAACCAACAGCCAATAAATAGTATTCTCGTACTAGTCAGCTGTGGCGGATTTTGTGCCCACCCACTCCAGACGTCTTTGGGGTTTTGCGAGTAGGTTCTCTGAGAATAGCACGACTGAACTACTCAGATTCTACTGTTAAATAAGTACCCAACCAACGTTGGCGGCGCCATGTCAAGTAGTTCCTATAGTACCCCTGCAGGACCTGCGCGTTTGGATAACATATACTATGGGCTTGGTGGCAGACTAACTCTGAGCGCCCCCACCGCGTATGTTAGCCTGGTTTGCATTAGCTAGCTCACAATGCCACTAGAATCTCCTCTTCCCGGGGAGAGATTAGTTTCTGGCAACCTAAGATCATGACAACCCAAATTTCTCAGAATTGTGGAAACAATGTACTACCTTTCGCTCAGTCACTCGTGCTTACTTATTCGGTTTGTCTCAGAGAGTTACACAGAATAAACAGTCGGACGTTTCAATAAGTATTTATTGAACAGTTGTTATTCTAGTGTAAAATATATGTGCTGCAGCAATCAGCAGACAATAGCAGAGATATATTATCAGCAGTACGATAAAAGCAAAGGGATAGAACAGTTCTACCATATTGCAATAATCATAAATACATACATGAATATAAAAGCATTATGAAAAGTGCGCGTGCTCCTACGATGCCTAACTAGATGTACCTGAGTGTACCTAGCATATGTGTAGGTCTAAAACCTAAGAGCCAAGAATCCCTCTAGGATTTAGTCGAACCCCCATACCTGAATAGAGAGAGTGTGGGACACCGTCCTGGTCTCGAGTTGGACACCCCGCAAGGGCTGTGTTAGACCGCTGTCAGCTGGAGCGACTGCATGCAGGAGCCTCAGCGTCTCTGGTCAGTGTGTCAGCATGGTAGTCTCGGTTCCCTCTGTCTTACCGGGGTAAGATATGGTGTATTTATACCCTGAAGACTCTAGTTGCTTCGTATGGTTTGTATTGGCCCTTGTTAGACGTGAGGAAGATGTCAGGGGTGAACTTTGTACATACATATTATGCAGGTGGTGTATTCCTAGAGAGCCATGCATAATTGATGAGTACAGTGTGGGCCTGTGTTTGGGGAAAACCCTGCTGTATTCGAAACCACAGACTAGCCCTCAGAGCTCGTTGTGTACTAGCGAGGACCAATGTAGGTGAAAGATCATGCCTATATAAGGAATCATGACTATAATAGGACATGTACAGTTATGACCGTAATAGGGCATATGCGGCTTTGACCATAACAGGGCAAGTACGAATATGACCGTATTAGGGCAAATACGAATACGTCCATTTTAGGGCATGTATGAACGGGTCTACATTAGGGCCTCTATACGGGACATAACAAAACAGCTACAGCAGGCCAACCCCAGACAGCACACAGCAAAGGGGCAGTACTCCTCCTACAGTTTCTCCAGCTCTTCTCCTTGGCAAGGTTTCCTCTTGATTCCAGAAGTAGTCCAATTTACTGGCGGTTTAGGTCACATACCTAGACCCCAAAATGTCTTTGATGTCTTTGTAGCAAGTGTCTCTGAACCCAGTCCAAACCAGTTCTGCATTGACTGGTGCAGCATGACCACAGGGAGGCAAAGACAGCATTGTGCAAGGGAGACAGGCTCCTTTCAGGTGCAAGGTAAATCTCCTCCCACCACTCTATATGCAGCCAGGGTCTATTCAGCTCAGGGCTGGGTCATCCAGGAAGGGCCAGGCACACCTCAACCCCACCAGGGGCTGTCTACAGGGAATGGACATCCTCTGTCTCTGTCACACTGATACCAGACAGCCAATCCACAAACAGGCAGAGGCACACAGGATGGTTGAACAAGAAAATAGCCACTTTCTAAAAGTCGTATTTTTCAAACACACAATTTAAAAACCATCTTTACTAAAAGATGTGTTATTAAATCCTGAGTTCAGGGATACCAAACTCCATTTCTCCATCTTATCCCTATGGGAAGATATGCTTGTAAAATGTTACAAAGCATTCCCCATTCTGTCCTATGGGGCAAGATAGCCTTTCAATAGTGAAAAACTAAATTGGCAGTATTTCACTATCAGGACATGTTACACACACTAGTACATGTCCTACATACACTGCACCCTGCCCAGGGGGGTACCTTGGGTCTACCATAGGGATGCCCAATATGTAAGAAAAGGGAAGATTAAGTCCTGGCAAGTGGGTGCACTTGCCAAGTCGACATGGCAGTTAACAAAACTGCGCACAGGCACCGCGGTGGTAGGCCTGAGACATCTTTTCAGGGCTACTCATGTGGGTGGCACAACCAGTGCTGCAGGCCCACTGGTAGCATTTGATTTACCGGCCCTGCCACACTCAGTGCACTTTACTAGGGACCTACTGGTAAAACAAATATGCCAATCGGGGAGAACCATTCATTGTCATAATTTATACAGACAGCATATGCACTTTAGCACTGATCAGCAGTGGTAAAGTGCCCAGGATCCTATAGTCAACAAAACAAGGGTCAGAAAAATAGGAGGCAAAAGGCAAAAAGTTTGTGGATAAACCTGTCAAAAGGACAAGGTCTAAAAGTAACCTATGGAATGAAGTCTTGAAACATCTCATCCACTCCTGACCAGAGCCTGCAGGCTTGAACAAGATGTATCTCAAACCATATATTGAAGTACGAAAATGCGAAAACCTTTCATGAGGCAATGGAAACTTGTTTTCCGGAAGAGGCTCATTTAATTTCTGTAAAAGTAGTATAGTTGTTTGATTGTTTATCACATTTTGAAAAATTCGAAGAACGCTAATGTTAACTATTTTTCATTAAGGTTGTTAAACATTCGTTGCTTTACTGATGTGACTAATGTTTTAGATTCTGCGGAAACAAATGATGGACCGAATGTTGAAATAAATCAAACATTCACCCCCAGTCAAGAGATCTGGGTTAAACCCATCGTTCTTTTGCTCACTACGCCACCCCAGTTTGGACCCAGCCACATGCAAGTCAGTTTTGACCCTGCTCCTCATGGAACAGTCCAGCCCGAACTGCCAAGCCGGGTCCGCCCTGGACCGGAAACAAGCATCCTTGGACCGGTTTTGGGGCATCACCCCTCATCAGCCAGGCTAGCTTGAATCCAGGGGCACAGCGAGCAAGGGACTCACACCTGGGCACACCCATTCCATTTAGGGCAAAAAGTGCTACGGCAACAAATTATGAATGGAATGCTGAAATAAATCAAACATTCACCCCCAGTCAAGAGATCTGGGTTAAATCCATTGTTCTTTTGCTCACTACACTACCCCAGTTTGGACCCAGCCATATGCAAATCAGTCTTGACCCTGCTCCTCGTGGGAACAGTCCAGCCTGAACAGCCAAGTCGGGTCATCCCTGGACCGGAAACAAGCATCCTGGGACCGGTTTCGGGGCATCACTCCTCATCAGCCAGGCTAGCTTGAATCCAGTGGCACAGCGAGCATGCGACCCACGTCTAGGCATACCCATCCCACTTAGGGCGAAAAGTGCTGCTGCAACAAATGATGGACGGAATGCTGAACCTGTACTGGCAGTTCGGACTGGACTGTTCCCATGGGGAGCAGGGTCAAGACTGATTTGCATATGACTGGGTTTAAACTGAAATGGCATGGGAAGCAAAAAAAAACCGATGTATTTAGGCCCAGATCTCTGTACTGGGGTGAATGTTTGACATTGTTCAGCATTCTGTCCATCAATTGTTCTTTTTGCATTTCTCACCCCGAGTGGGACGGATATGCCCAGACGTGGGTCCCGTGCTCTCCATGCAACTGAGGACAAGCTAGCCTGGCTGATGAGCGGTGATACCCCGAAACCGGTCGCAGGATGCTTGTTTCCAATCCAGGGAGGACCTGGCCTGGTGGTTCGGGCTGGACTGTTCCCTTAGGGAGCAGGGTTAAGACTGATTTGCATATAGCTGGGTTTAAACTGGAATGGCATGGGGTTGCAAAAAACGATGGGTTTTAGGCACAGGTCTCTGTACTGGGGTGAATGTTTGACATTGTTCAGCATTCTGTCCATCAATTGTTCTTTTGGCATAATGTTTTAGATTCTGCGTGCTAAGGTCAGCATTTAAGTGTTCATGTAGTAATACACTGTAGTCTTACCATTGCAACGAAGAGCTTGAGAAATTGAACTTGCAAGTACCTCTGTGAAAAGGTATGCTGATTGTAGCACTATGCCCCATGGCCGGTGCAAGGATTATGTTTGGCAAACAAGTATACAATTAGCCTACATATGAGGAAAACTGTTTTGATTTCAGGAAGATTGGGAACTGTATGTCATTTCTAATAAAAGCAAAGTTAAGAAAAGAGAAAAGGTTAGGCCACAGGAAGAGAGTGCCTCGAGTTCAGGCAGCTAGCCCAGTGTGGGCCGAAGCTTGTACTGCTTCTGCTGTACATGGCCTGTGGGAGGAAAGACTGTATTGCTGCTATGCACAATGCACTGTGGTCCGCTTCTCTGCCTGTGAGGGAAGCTTGCATTACTGCTCCTTGGTCTGCACCTATTTTGTACATTTAAGAAAGCCTACATGCCAAGACTATTGGCATTGTTAATGATTTTTACATACATACATACAACTCTCTGCTGCCTTTTGACCTCATTATATGTCCTCTAGATTAGGCATCGAGATACCGGGGACCAGGTATTCATGCGACTATATTCAGGGATTAAGAGTCAGTTCCCACAGAATGAGGAATAACATGGAAATCCAAGCCCACATGATCAGATTCTGCTCGTTTTTCTGCCTTTCGGGGGAAATAATGGGTCCAAATCTATATCTTCTTACCTCCTAAAGGTAAGGGGCTATTTTGAGGGCCTTGGTGTGCCTGGCGAGTTGAGCTGTAGGATGGCAAAAGAAGTGAGGGGAGAGTATGGGGCCCATAGCATAGCAAATACTGATGTCGGCCTCCTCCAGAATGTGGTGGGGACCCCCTGAGAGTCCCATATTTCAAAGAAATTCACAAATTTCAGCCCCCCTGAAGAGTGGAGGCAGTGCTTATTTTGTAAAAGAACAAATGCAAGTGTCCAAAGCTCTGCTCAGCCTGCAGCTGGTGCTATTAAATGTGTGTGTGCCGAATGCGGTCTTCAATCCACCTCATGCCTCTTTAAACGACTATCACACACACCCTGACTATCTCTCTCTTGCAGGTTCCTGCTTTCTCCCTTTGTCACTGATTTACAGTCTTTCTCTTCTTCCTTCTTTCCCCTGTGTTTGTTTTTCTCTCTCTTGCTCTAAGTCATTGTCTGATGAGGACAAATAAGTGCCAGTCCCCAAAAATAAGTGCCGGTGGGCCCCACCGGCTCATGTTAAGCACTGTGTCCAGGCCCCCTGTGCAGCAGTGGATGCAGGGACTTGCCTTACAGAGCGCAATGCTCTAGGTCCAGTATATTCAGGCCCAGATTACCAGGCCCCCAATTTGCGGTACCGTTAATACCAGGTCCAGATAGATCAGGCAAGTTGGAATGGCCGGGCACGGTATCCACGTCCGGCCACTCGTAATGAGAGCCTATGTGAGATACTTAAGCTGGTACAACAGATAAGTACATTTACTCCAGGGAACCATGTTAACAGACTCGAGACCAGTTGGGATAATCTCAGAAAACTCTGAGGTGGTTGGACCTGTTTTTAATAGATAAAAAGCACTCTGGGACCAGATACATTTATATCTCTGACTAAAGTGCACTGGCTCCCGGGTTCCAAACTGCCATCTATAATTTATTTATTCATTGTGGGGTTTTGTATAGGAAACTTATGCTGAAATGTGCACACGGTAAAGCGTTTAGAGAGAGGTAAAACCGACAATAAACAAGTGTGCAAACTCTGATACTACATATTATGCCCCCCACTCATAGCCTTGAGACCCTCACAGGTGAATAGTCGCGCTTTACAAGATTACTGATTGATTGAGTTTGACCCCTCCAACTTAGAATTGGATGGTGGTAAGACCAACCCAGGGAAATACCTCACTCTGTGCTCTGTCTATTTCCCTTAAGGTTTTTTTTGCACCAAAATTTCGTGGTACTCGTATTGACGCTTTACCTTACCTGTTATTATTCGATGATTCTTGGCCGCTGCTGGCTGTTGGTAAACTTTGCAGGTGACTGATCAACTAATGCAAATCTGTGTGTATAGAACACCGCATCTTCTGTCCATAAAATGGGCAAATCTCAGACGAACCTGTGACGTTTGCATTTAGAACTCCACAGACGCCCTGTGAGTCCATGCCAGTTGCAAACAGTGAAGTCCAGCACGAAACTGAAAGCCCTTCACACCGCTCGGCGGATCCGGGCCTTGAGAAGCAGTGCTTCCGGTAACGGTATAAATAGACATTGTTGCTAAAGAAAACGACTCCTCTGAACTGCTCTGATCAAGAATGCTCCCACTGGAGGGCAGAGACTGTGAAATGTTATCAAATCTAGGGTAGATGTTTATAAAACATATCTAGGCAACTATTTCTGTAAGTCTGTTTCCCTCTCGTATGAATTCCAGTAAGAGGAATGTGTACAGAGAGACATAGTTTAGCTGTAAAGAGAAAAGTTCACATGAACATGAGAATACATGTTTTCATTTAATCAAATTAGCCATTGCAGTGCATGAATCTAGGAACGGAGGGTCAATGGCCAGTGCTTGAAATGGAAAAATAGAAGTGCGCTTGTTTCTGAGAAGTGCCGTTACTCTCCAATTAAAAGTATTACAGTTCTCTTGAGAAGTGCCGGTACTCTCCGTCGCAAAATAAAAAAGTGCCGGTACTCAGTACCGGCCCATTTAAAGCCCATTTAAAGTACTGTATGTATCATGTGGACATTGACTCAATGCTTAGAAAACACTCTGTGCACATTAACATGTCACATTAAAAGCATGAATCTAAATGAACGAGTGAACTCACCCACACTGCATACTTCTGCTGCAGTAGCGACGGTCAATTCTTTGTTGATTTTCAAGTATCTGGATAGATCCAATCGATGTATCGATCCCTGTAAGGCCCAAAGGAGAGTCACTGAAACATGAGTTTAAATCATAGCTTTTCAAAAGGGCTGGATCTCCGACTATCATCTCAAAGACCAGGCAGAGAATGACTCTTTGAAGTCATTCAAGTTGACTCTTTCTACGAGGGAGAAGTTGGAAGAGTTACATAACTAACAGAAGCGATTGTCAAGGTTGGAACACATGAAGACTTGTTCTGCTAACAACAAACAGGATATGTATTAGCGATCTTCGATCTCAAACAGCTAACGGAGCCGCCATTAAAGTGAGGGAGCAACGTAACAGAAATGCAAACTCAGTGAAGGCTGAAGATGAATCTCTTAAACTCTCTGAATTCAAACAAGCAGATGCAAATGTAACCCCAGGCAAGCTTCATAGTGATAAAGGGTCGCACACTGTAACTTATGACCTTGAAATAACTCAGGGCAAATACTTACTGGTAAATAAGTCTGGAGAAACCTTGTGGGGAAATAGAAATCCCCTACAAGCCCAAAGGAAATTAAACACATGATAGGTTCGCCAGCTTCCTGTGATGAGACACTATGTGGGCCAAAACCACAGAATCCTTGAAGGCACCTTCAGAGGGAGCAGAGGATGGTCAGCGAGCTAGCCATCCCGGTGCTCACTCAATTCAGTAAGAAAGTAGCACGCACACGCATGTCTTCAATAAAAAGAAAGGTGTATTCATTACACCTTAATTGCCAAAACTATTAGCCCAAATGCTTTGGATACTCCAAATAATACCAGCGGACCCAATAAAATATAGTTTTATCTGAATTATAAATCAAGAAGCAGATTTGATATCTTTAACAGGGGCAACGTTGTAAAACGTCTGGCTGGACACTCAGAATTGAGTCACTTAAACTCTACACGTATCATTTTGATTCAATATCATCCCCTGGTAGACACTCAGAGAAATGAGGTAACAGGGGTCACTTGATCAACCAATAAAATTGCAGAATACATATATGAACGAAGTAATATATTTGAAAATTGTAGTTTTTCAATTTCAAGAATAACCCCAGAGAGCCATCCCTCATTGTTAGAACAAAGGGATGCACATAAGAGCTATACACTTTTTGTTCACCACACTTGTATTGTGTGGATGTGAAAAATGAAAATTGTTCATAAAAACCACTTGGGCAAAATAAAAATAAGAATATGCTACCTCAAAGTAAGAAGTGCAGGTCAATCCTAATAACTGCAGTTGGATCTGAGAAGCGTGCGCAAAAATGAGATCTGGGCCTTGTACTAGACGGGAACAGAAATCGGGTACAAGATGTGCACATCCTTACATATATATGCTTAGGCTTAGGAAAGACTGGGGTTGGCTACCCTGTGATCTCAATGAAAGTCTCTTTGGGAAAAGAAGGCTTCGGACTCTATGAGTCTGATCATGTGGGGAGGGTGGGGAGGATGGGGAGTGTCTTACAGGATTGAAGTGCTAACATTCTGGATGGAATTGGATGTGATGCTTTTACATGCGCCCTGGGCCATTGATGAGTTCCTCTGCTGGGTTACGTAACATTTAAAAACGCCAACAAGGATCAGGGTCTGCCATGATTTGTGACCTATATTTCATCTTCTTATGAGTTTGTATTTTAAAAATGGGAGGATGTACCATCATTTTCCTAGGCAACGGTGATTGAAAGAGGAAAGGGTAAAAAGCACTGTATACATTAATCTATTTTCGATCCAAAAGAAAAATTCAATTCCAACCCTTGAAGCTTTCTTTTGCGGTTTGAGGCAGAAAAATAGTGACACCCTCTAGCTTCTATATGGGTACTTTAATTTAAATCTAATGATTGATTCTATTGAGGATGAATTTCTGTTCTGGCAAAATCCAATATGAGACATTGCAAAACAGAAACCATTACCCCCAGGTCCCTCCAGTCCCCGTCCCATTCCTTACTTATGGAGATGACCATCTCCCTGACAGAAAAAAAGAACAGGAGAATGCTGGGACCCCTAACCCCACCTCTCCCACTGGGAGTACATAACCAGTACCTACCCAGCATTCTGCCTGTTCTTTTTTCTGTCTGCCGACAGAATGGGACGGACTTGCTGGTTCTCCTTACCTGCTGCAGCCTTCTCTGGATCCCGTCGGGTTGCTGGGCTGTCCTCGACGTGATGCACGGTGCCTCCCAGCCTGCTGGGCTTGCCGGGTGCCACATTTTGTTACCAGTTATACTTACCTGCTGCAGGTCTTCCTGGTTCCCCTCGGGCTGCTGGGCTGTCTTCGATGTGCTGTGCGGTGCCCCCCGACCTGCTGGGCTTGCCGGGAGCCGTGATTTTTGCCAAACGGCCCTTTGCGGCCCGGTCTGTTCCGGGTTGAAGGGCACGTGTTCCTGGTGGCTGGGCCAGGCTGGGAGACACGCTGCTGTTGCTGAGATGGTGACTCGGGCCAGTCTTAGTGGTGCCCCTGGAGTTCCTTGCGGGCCGGTATGGTTGGTTCTGGTTGCCCGGCGCTAGACTGTTGGAGGGCGCCTGGGCTGGCTGGTGGGGGCAGGTGGTGTGTTCTGATGTCTTCCTGTCTTAGGGGTGAGTACCGCATAGCGGTTTTTCTCCTGTTCTGACTTCGGGGCTGCTTCGTGGGGCATGCTGTAATTCCACCCTGGCAGCGCCTGTTCTTGCCTGGCATTGCACCGGGGTAGCTGCTTGGCAGCCAATCTGGCTATGACTTGCCTACAATCCCTCTGGCCATGGATGGGCAAGAGGGAATGTCCAATGCTTTCATCCTCTCAAACGGCTGTGCAAGCTGAATAGTTGCCCAATTATTTGGGAATTCTCATGAGCTGGGCTTTCCGTTCTCACCTGGGGGGCTTGGTGTTGCGCCCTCTCTCTGGCATGGGCCTTAGCGCTGGGTTTCCCTGGTGCGCTGTCCCTTTGATGCCTCTCCCTGGTCTCGGGCGGTGGTCCTTGGGTGGCTGGTGGCTTGGGGGCCGCGTTGGGGGCGCCCCTGGTGTGCCTGTTTGCCAGTGTTGGTGTTTGCCTGTTGCCCTGCGCAGTGGTTGTGGGTTGCGATTGGGCTGGCTGGGGGGGGGGGTAAGTTCTGTGTTGCGGTTTCTATTCCCCTCTTTCATCCCTTTCCGTGTATGTTGGCCAGTTTTGGGGGTCATCTGCCTCACTGCTGCATTGTCGTTTGCTGCTGGTAAGGGCTGGGTGTTGTGGGTCGTCCTTCGCTTCTGCCTCTGCAACTCCTTTGTTTCTCCCCTGTTGGCTTTGGCTAGCTGGTGGGGGTGTTGGTGTGGCAGCCAGTGTGGTCTGGTGACTGCCTGTCCTGGGATTGTGTGCTGCGTTGAGGCTTTTCCATGTTTCGCTCCTGCTTGGGGGCCCTGTTATTCCCCTTCTTCGGGCTATGCCCTTTCTCTGGCCTGGCTTTACCGTGGCCCTGAGTTGGTAGCCTCGAGGGGGCTGTGCTTGGGGTGCCCCTGGTGCGCCTGGTTGTCATGGCCCCAGTTTGTGGGGTTCCTGCGGTGTTGGCTTGGTTCTGTCACCTTCCGCTTGGGGCTTGCCTTTTGGGCTTGTTCCTTTGGTGTTCCTGTGCGCCTTCCTGCTGTTTTTTTTCCGCCCGGTGCATTGTGATTCGGGGTAGGGTTTGTGCCTATGGTGTCTCTGGTCCCTGGTCTTTCTGTGTTTTTTGTTGGACCTGCTGTGCTGTATGTCCTTGGGTCCGATTTCTGTCCGGTCCCTGCTCCCTTGGTGGGTTGTGCACATGTGGGCCCACCGGGCTGTCTTCCTGCCACTTGTGTTCCCTGTGTGGCCTTTAGGTCGCTGGTTTCTGTGCCTTTCTCTCTTTCTTCGGTGGTTAGGAGTTTCAGGGTTGTGGCTGTTGGCCTTGTGCCGCTCCTTCCGGGCTGGTATGGGCGCCGTATGGTGGCCTCGTGTTTTGCTGGCGTGTACCTTGTTCGGTCTGCTGGCTTCTCGGGGTCTGTGGGGGCGTCTGCGCTGTTGGGTTGTGAGCCGCCCTGTTTGTCTCTCCTTTTCTTGTGGCCCTTCTGCGGCTGGTCTTGGGACTCGCTTGGGTTGGTTCCTCGGTGTCGTCCTTTGTCCTCCGGGCCGGTTGGTTGGCTGGTGGTTTGGTTGGGGGCTTTCTCCCTTACTGGTTCCTTGATTCCTGGTTCCTCTTCCGTGTCCGCTGGCTTGGTCTTCTCTGGTCCTGTCTTTTTGCCTGTGGTCAACCCCGGGTTTATGGCAGTGGGGGTCACCCTTGGTATGGGTTGTTTGGGGCGGGGTCTTCCCTGATGGCCCGGTTTGATCACTTTGGGGGGTTTTGCCTCTTCTGATCTTGGTGCTGTGCCCTGGTAAAGCTTGGGGTCTGCTGAGGTCCGCCCCTTGCTTTTCCTTGGGTGGGGTCCTGTTGTTGGCCTTGTTTTAGTGGGGGGTTGGGTTCTGCTTGCCAGGGTTCTCCCCTCTTGTTATCCCCCTGCCATCGGCTGTCCTGGTGGAGTCTGTGTTTCTCTGCCTAGTTCTTCTTGTTGGTCTTCGGGCGGTTGTTGTTCTGGTGCTTGTCATTCCTGCTTCCTTCTGGCTCCACCCTTGCCTTTGTTGGGCGGGGTTCTGGGTTTATGTCCCGGGATCCCCTGCGTTCGGGGTGGTTGCATCGGTTCTGGCCTGTTTGTCTGTTCCTGTGCCCATACTCCTTCTCCCGGTTTGGGTGATGTGGGCTGCTGTCTGGTGGTTGCTGCTGGACGTTCTTGCCCTGAGGCCTGGTCCTCCTCTGGAGGTTTTCGGTGGTGGTGTCCTCTGGGCTCTCTGGTGGCCGGGGCTGTCGAGTTGGGGGGTTGCTTGCTCTTGGTCGCTGCTCCCTCCCTTCCTGGTTTGCTCTGTATGGTCCTGCCCATGGTAGGTCCTCTGGGTCGGTGCCTTGGCTCTGTCGGCTGGCCCTGTCCTCTTTTGTCTGGGCTGGTCTACTGTGGCCCACCCCAGGTGTGTTGGGGTTGGTCCTGTGGTTGGCTGTGTCGCCCTTTGTCTCCTGCTGTGGGCTGGGCCTGTTGGGTCTCTCCTTGCTTCCCCTCGGCTCTGGTGAGGTCGTTATGGGGTTTTTTCGGCAGTGTTGGGTGCTCTTGCCTTGTCTGTGGGGAGTCGCTCTCTGTCGGTTCTGCTGCTGGGTCTGTGGTGCTGCATGGTGTTCCTGGGCTTGGTGGCTTTCTCGCGGGGTGGGCACCCTTCTGGGCTTTTGTACCCTGTGGGTGCTTCCGCTGTTCTGGTCCCCCTTGTGCTGGTTGCTTTGGAGGGTCTGGTTGCTTGGCCCCTCTGGGGGTTCACCTTTGGGCTTGGAGTATCTGTGGTTTGCCTCCTTTTCAGTCTCAGCTGTTTGTTTTTGCCTTGGCCCCTTCGGGGCTGGCTCTCTTCCGCTTGCCACCTTTGGGGGTTGGGTCGGTGCGGCCTGGTTGCCCTGCTTCTCCTTTTTTTCTATGGTTGTTTGTCTCCTCTGGGCTGCTGGTGCCTTCTGCTTTTGCGGCACTGGTTCTTCCGGTCCTTGGTGTTGACCCTGTTGGTGTGGCCCTGGCTTCCTGGTATGTCTGGTCACCTTGGGTCTTCTTCCGTTTGTGGCCTCTTAGCTGCCCTTCTGTTGAGGGCGGTCTCTGCTGCTTTCTTGGCGGGTGCTCCTCCTCCGTTGTTGGTTCATGGGTGTTCCCATTGTGGGATGGAGGCCTTCTGGGTGGCGGCACTGTGGGTTGGCTTTTTTTGTTTTGTTCACCTTTGTCCTCTCCTGTGTGTTTGTGGGGGTGCGACCCTGTGGTTCGGTTGTGGGCTTTGCCTGTGTTTTTTCCTGTGGTTCTCCTGTTGCTTCGCTTGGGATGCTGCTTTTCGGTGTGGTGTCCTGGGTATTCTTGGGGGTTCGGAAGGCCTGGCTTATGGCTTTGGTATGCTCCACAAGTAAGGAATGGGACGGGGACTGGAGGGACCTGGGGGTAATGCCCTATTACTTACCGATAATCTTCATTACTCCTGATCCCGTTGTCCCCGTCATATTCTTTACGCCCCTCCCTCCCGGATGTCCGGCCTTCCTGTTGGTGGCTTGGTAGTACAGGCAGAATGCTGGGTAGGTACTGGTTATGTACTCCCAGTGGGAGGGCGTGGGGATATGGGTCCCAGCATTCTCCTATTCTTTTTTCTGTCAGGGAGATGGTCATCTCCATAAGTAAGGAATGGGACGGGGACAACGAGACCAGGAGTAATGAAGATTACCGGTAAGTAATAGGGCATTACAGGAGAGAAGAGACGCCTTAGGAGAATGTCTACTCTTGCTTCTGCATGCCTTTGGAGTTTGAACATTAAAATGCAAGGCAGTAATGTCCTACCCCCACTCTTCATTTGAATATTGTACCACAGATCTTGGTACAATTTAGGTCAAGGCTGCTCAGAGCCATTTTCCTCTCTGGAACTATGGGTCGTGTAGTTCTGCAGTGTGAAAGCGTGCAACTCAAAATATGCCTAAGAGCCTGATGGACAAAATGATTTAGCAGTCCCAACCCCTATATTACAGGGTTTGGATGTCTACCCGTTTCAGATTCGGTGTGGATACTTCTGGGGAGTAGCTAGTGGTCTGTGGGACCACTGCCTGCCCTCACTTTCCAAAACTGAAAACTTTAAGGAACCAGACTGTTTACAAAAAAAGTATTTAGTTTTGGAAAGCAATCACAGGGATGGTGGTTTGTTGTGCCTTGAAGGTCACCGTTCCTGTGATTGTGGCCAATCACATGGGGTTACAAATTGCAACCTGCCTAATTCATATTATTTAGGGAAGGCATTCTGCAATATCCAGCGATTCAGTATTTTGTGGACGGACCTATCTGTACATAGGTCGGTTCACAAAATCCGACTAAATTCATAAAAAGTCGGTGCACCATTTGTAACTAGTTAGTTTTTGAGACTGTATTCTTTGTACTTCAGGCCATAGAGCAGCAGGCCAAATGCGGCAGCAGGCACAAATGGGTAACCACTGCTCTTTTTAAAAATGACCTTACTTTTTGGATGGCATACTCCAACCTATCTTTGTTCACTGTATTCAATCTACCATCATTCCCAGAGTCTTAGCAGTGTCGCTTCACCCTATAAACAAAAAGGCACCTGCATCTGACCCGATCATTTTAGGCTCATTGCATTACTGGATGTCGAGGCCAAATAATGGGTCTCCGCCTTCAAACTAATTATTTTCAATTCAATAGGGTTTCATCCAAACAAAGGGATCCTGCATAGCATCTTAGCATTTTCTATTTTAGTGGAAGATACATTACGTACAAGAACATCAAATGATGCCTAGTTTGTGTATTTCACATTCACTTTTGGCAGAGTAGGTAGAGCCCTACTCTGGTCCAAAGATGAACTCATGGGGAATCCCTGTAAATTTATTATGGGGTATTCAGCTGGTTGGAGGTCAAGCATGGCAAAAGTTCAACTGAGTCAACATAAAAATTGGACATATCATGGACTTAAGCAGGAGGTGCGTTCTCACACTACTTTTATTTAATCTATATAAAGCTGATCTTGAAAACCTCTCAGTGAGTTAATACCAAGCTCTACGAAGTTGGTTAACCAATGTATTACATCTTTACAGGGCGCTGATGATCAAGTGCTATTGAGCAAAACAGGAATATTACTGCAAGATATAGTAAACCTACACATAAAAAGATGATAATCTTTGGAAGAAGGATACCCAGGTTTGGCACAAGGCAGCTAATTGATAAAAGAGTGGAGAGATTGCCTTGCTGTAAATACTTAAGAGTTAGGTTGAAGAAAGCTGAGGCTGTCATCAACACCTGGTAACATTAAAAATAAAAAGCAATTCTTTCTGTTACACTTTATGCTCTTTAGCTACGAAAATAACAAAACCATGCAAAGAGCTAATATTGACGGGCATGCAAAGCTAGGTCCATCATTTGTATATGGAGTAGGGATTTTTGTTGGGGAACTATCTGGCACAGTGTAACGCCTATAAACACGATCTACCCAATTTGTATAGCAGGCCCCAATAACGCTAGAGTTTGGGTTAATCAGTCAGTGACGGGAATATATAATCATGTACTTTGAGCCTAAAATATCGCAAGAAGTAACATTAAAAGCATATAGGTGGAAGGCTGCTTTTTATGGCAAGAGAAATAGTGCGAGGCAAATATCACTTTATGTCTCCTCTTACCTTACTGTAGTCGCGATGGGGAGCCCGAGTCTCCCCTTGATATTACTAAAGGACACAATTAAACAGGAGCTCAGGGCAACTTCTACTGAGGAGCAATAGAGGGATGTCAGTAAAAGAAGTCATGCATGGTCAATAATTGGAACCTACAGATTAGAACATAAGCTATCCTACCTGTATAATTAATTTCCTGCATACATACATCACATGTAAACTGATTATTTACGTTTCAGATTTATATCTACGCTAGATTTTTTCCCAAAATGGAAGCATGTTCCTACTTCGACAACATGTAGTCTCTGCAACAACAGGATATCATTTTTTGCTCATATCCTATGCCAAACTTTAGTAACCGAACGTAGGGAATGGCTTTGTTTAATATTAATCAAGATTACCTTTAGCAGTGTTGCCAAGTCATTATTTTTTTATCTCATGGTGAACACCAGAGGTAGTGGTAAGATTCATCAAGTTTATGGAGGTAGTGGCACAAAGTTTCATACTCTTAGAAAATAAGTATTCGCGCCAACTAATTAAATGAAATACTTGACCCCTCACCCCGTGACAACTATTGTACAGTTTCTATAATTTAGGATCAAGAAGGCAACTTTTAATGGACGTTTCCTAAAAATAGTATTGTTTATTATTGTAAACAGGTATGTGTTTTGGAGATATGGACTGTGTGAGAAAGTAGATTATTAGTTGGAGTGAATGGCACTGCATCACAAGTAATAATGTCACAATTTTTTTTAGGTCCAGTAAAGGTTTCAGTAATTTAAACCTGAGCTTAACCCCTTGCACCTATGGCACATAGCAGACAGGCTCAACTTAAGAAAATGTGTAAAGCACTCAGAAGTACCAAAACAGTAAAAAGCACAACGCAATAAATCCGTTTCCAATTTATAAAAAGAGAGAATATTTAATGAAAAACAAGAGACCAAAATGACAAAAATCCAATAGCGGAAGCAGAGATGTGAATTTTTAAAAGTTTTAAATAAAATTAGCACCAAAATGTGCAAAGTGCCAACTGCTGGAAACTGGACGTGTTAGACCGGGACAAGGGTAAAGATTAAGGTCGACCGCGATGGAGCACAGGTTGGATACAGAGACCAGGTTCGTCCAGGTCAGAAATGTTACCTTCTGACTGAGTCTCTACAATGGAAGTCAAAAATCCTCAGCAGGGCAAGACAGCACGATGTGGTAGAGTTGGGCTTCACGAGGCCGGAGAGCCATCAGTCGAAGTCCCGGTGAAGCCGTTGACTTTTGGTGGGAAAGTTCTGAGTGATGGAAATTCAAAATTGCACCCAAGGAAGGTTCTTCGCCAGCCGGAAATTTTTTATGCCTTCACCCGATGAAGATTTCTATGTTCAGACGTAGTTACTTTGTTGGAGCTCGGATTCTTCCAGTGGGCCAAGGCTACAAACTGTAATAGAACACAGCTCTACGAGACCAAATACCTTTCCACGACATCCCGCTGAAACAGATTTGTTGCTGTGGAAAAGCTCTGAGCAGGAGCAACCTGAATCTTTGGCCCAGTGTGAGAAACCAGGGCTTTGTGCAGTGTCCCCCCACTTTTTGCACCAATTTTAACTACTAGATGCCTGTTTTCTGACTCTGAATGTGCCCTGGACTCTGCTAACCAGACCAAGGACCTGTGCTCTGATTAAAAGTACATGGTAATTAGGTGTAATTACAATTGGTACTGACAACCTACCTGTAAGTCCCTAGTATATGGTACGGCATGTAGGTTTAGAGGCCCAGTAGATTTAATGCACTTAAGTGTGCACTGCTACGTGGCCTGCTGTCATTTTAAAAGTCAGCCCTGCTTTGCAGGCTGCTTTTACATTAAAAGTTTATGCAAATTCGACCTTGGAATTAAAGGTACTTACAAAGTCTTAAATTACTGTATCTTTACATTTAAGTCACCCTAAGGTCTCCCCAAGGTGCCCCAGGGGTAGGGTGTCTTGTAACTATAAGCAGAGACATTATAAAATATGTTTTTTAAGCCCTGGTGAGGGAAAAACTGCCTGGTGAAGGAAACACCTTTTTCCCATTGTAGTGCATTAGGTGCATTAACTCTATAGGCTAACATGGGAAGGCTTTATTAAACATTATTAACGTCTAACTATTGACAGGAGGGAGCTAAAATGATACTTCAAAGTGTCAAAATAATAGTTAGAATGAATCCAACAACTTGCCAAGGTTGGATTTATTATAACTACGACAGAAAAGAAGTTATAGAACTTGCTTTGCTGTTGTGCCAAAATCCAGCCTTCAAGAAGCCTCTCCTGATTGGCCAGCCTTTGACAGGCTGAGCCAAACTGCTCTGATGACGTGTGAAGTGGCCTGCACTGAGGCAAAGGAGACATCTGGTGGGAGGAGAACTGCTGCTGATAAGCACAGGACAGGAAGGGGGCTGAGTAGCCAAACTGGTCTTCAAAGAGGGAAAGACACTTTCCATTTTAGATTTTGACAAACAGTGCTTTCTGGGACAAAAATAGGCCACACTTTGGAGGAAGTTGTCATACCGGAGGGTGGCACCCTGTACCCCATTGCTCAGGGGTTCCCCCCTGCTTGTCACTTGGGGTGGGCAGTAAGCTACGCTCCGCCGGTGGAGTTTTTTCACTCTTTGCTTATGTTGTTTCTCCAGTGTCTGAGGGTCACATTCTGAATCGCTCCTGTGTGCACACAGTATGGGCTAAGACAACCTGGGCACAGGAGATCAGATATCTGAGCCTCATAGTGCCACTCAAACATGGACAGGGGACCCTTGCCCCCATATTATGTCAGACACCCTGCACTTGGACCATAACTAGTGCGGTGTACCCTCATTTTGGAACTTTACAAAAGTCCATGCCAGGTGTCTGACAGAGATTAGGTGCAGGAGTCTCTACCATGTGAATGTCCTAATCTAAAGATCATTTTCAGTTCAGGGGATGTGCGAAAGTCATCCACAGTGTCTGCAAGAAAGGGGGGAAATGGGGGTGCAGGGGTGTATCTGGCCCAGTGTAAGGGCTGTGACGTGGGCTCTCTCATGCAAGGTGACCAAATAATAACTCATGATCCAATGGAGTCTGACCAGGGTTGGGCCACGTCTGGCAGGATCTGCTCCCCACACTTTCTGATGCCCAGGGTCTGGCAGGGATGGTGTCTCTCACTCTTTCATGCCAGCGTTGACAGGGGCTGTACAACAGGTTTTATCCTGCTCAGTGTCTGGTGGTCTGTCAATTACGGGGGGGGCATGCCTCAGTCCCGCTGATGTCCAGCATCCGACAGGGACGGACTGTGTCCCACTTTGTTCAAGCCCCATGTCCAAACCATCTGTGACTAACGGGCCTCATTTCTTGTGTGTAACAGTGGTTGCGCCTCGATCTCTCGCATGGTCAGTGTCTCACAGAGGCTGTGCATAGCTTTAGCTCTCGCATTGCGTGCTCACACGTGCCAGATGTTTGACAGAAGCTGTGCTCACCTCTACTCTAATTCATGTCTGATAGAGAATGTGTCCTTGTTACCTCATGCACAGTGTCTCATTGAGCTGTCCTTAGTTCTCTCTCAAACGCTTGATGTTTGACAGTGTGTGCCGTGATTCCGTGCCTGGTCTTTGACCGCAGTGAGTCGCATTCTTTCTTGTGCACGGTGCCTATGGTGCAAGTAGAAGGACTTCCCTGCTGGACCCTTGGACTTCACAAGAGAGGACTGCACTCATAAGGACTACACCTGCTGCACCCTTTGGTCTTTAGCCCAAAAATTACTTAGCCTTGCTGTAAAAGTTGAAGGAGTGGACTCCCTGAAACCAACAGGTTAAAAGAGCTCTACCTGCATCATCTCCACCAAGAAGAACCCCCAACTGGACTTTTAAGGATTTGGCCAGGTGCATTGTGAGAATTGTAGTCCCAATGTCCCAAGAAGCAACTCATAGATTCTGGAACCTTGGATTGGTGTTGTAGAAACTTTGGAACCCCAGAAGGACCTTCTGGAAGAAGATCCAGAAGTTTGAAATCATTTGGAGCATTTTTGACCAAAAAGCTTCATAAGATGACCGACCTGTTGTCGAGAGTCAAACTGGCAACGTCGAACCGCGACCCGGCCTGAAATACAGGTTTGCCCCGCAGAAGCTCCGGAGTCATTTTAGTAATAAAAATATTTCCAATTTTTATAAATTGATGTTGAATTTTTATTGTGTGTTGTGTCTCACTTATTTAATGTATTGGTGTATTTAAATGCTTTACACACCTGTCTCCTAAGTTAAGCCTGCCTGCTCGCAGTCAGCTACCAAGGGCTGAGTAAGGGAATAATTTATTGAGACCTTGACTGGGCCTTGTATTGTGATTGTGTCCTTATTACTAGTGGAAGGTACCTACCTACACCTACTAATAAACTACCTTTCAACACCCAGCGGCTACACTTTTTGTCGGATTGACTAAGCAGGTCTGTCCCAGTCTTCTGTCGGTTCTCCAGGCAAAAATCCATGAAAAAGTTGCTAAGTCCCAGGTATTAGTGTAGGCAGGAGGTGTACAATTATCTACTGGTCCCAGGACCTTAGGGACACCACTTAGCAGGGTCCAAGGCTGGTGCAGTGGGAATTGGCCAGCTGGGCTCATCATATAAGTGAACTTCTTGCAGCTTTTGTGTCCCTGAAGCTTAACAAGGGGTCAGCCAACTGACCATTAGGGTTCAATTCTCAGGCCTGGATACAAGTGAGAGCAGGTCCAGCCATTAGGGGATTCCTCACAGGTCCCAACAACAGGTGAAGTCCTTCTGTCTTCCACAGGTCCACATGTGTTCTGAGGGGGGTAATGGGAGTGCCACATTTATGCCCAGTGTCAGCCTGTGGATGGGGGAAACATCTGGCCACTGCCTCAACAATGGGGAAAAAGTTCCCAGTGGTGACTTTACCCACTTTTGCAGAACCTCCTGTGTGTTTTATTGTAAACTATCCCATAGCCTCTCTACCTAAAACCAACATGTAAGAACCTTTAGTCTCCTGTGCAGAGCTCCCTGTGGACAATCAGAGCTGTGGCTATGAGAATAGGCAAACCCTCCCTTGTGGTCGCTCAAAACCAGTCTTGAGGGAAGCTTCTCTACCACTGGAAATAGAGCCTGGCTGGCTAGCAGGACAATAGAGAGGCCAGGTCTGAGCTACATCTGCCTGTGACAGGATAGACATCCTTTGTAGTTAATTAAGTTCCTGGGAACAGCTCAGATAGCCATCCTGATAGGGAAAGGTCAGCCCATCTCTTGTTGTCGCAGTTCTGGGAGTTCTAATTAGGGAGCTATTCAGCTTCTGGGTGAAATGTGCAGAAAGGCACATTTCGCTCAGGTAGGGAAAATAAAAATTTCTAAAAGTATTATTTTCAAAATAGTCATATAAAATCCGACTTGACCATTAAGTTAGGTTTTAAATTACTATTAAAATGATCCCTTGAATTATTTTTCTAGTTACTCCCAAACTGAAGTTAGGCAGTATAGGTTTGACATAATGTAATCCAGTGCTTTCCTACAGGAGAGCCAGCCTTGTTGAATGAAAATAGACTTTGGAGGTTTTCTACTGCTAGGACATAAAGTATACATGTTTTTCTTTTTAAATACCATGAACCCGGCCCTCTGTGCATTTATAGCCTACCTTAGGGGTGACTTATAAGTGTTAAAACAGAAGGGTTAGGCCTGGCAAAAGGTTTAGTTTGCAAGGCCAAATTTAAAACTGCATACCCAGGCTACAGGAGCAGGTCTGGAGACATGCTTTGCACTTTCACTGTAGTAGTGGCATAATATGTGCTGCAGTCCACTAGTGACATTTCACTTCCAGGCCCTAGGTATACTTTTGTACCATATACTAGGGACTTATAAGTAAGATAAATATGCCAATCGGTAGTATAGCCATTTTTAACATGCTTGAGGAGTCAGAGCACATGCAAAAGGGCCTGGTTAGTAGGGGTGGGCAACATTTTTAATTTCTCCAGTGGAATTGGAGGAATTTAGTAATTCCACGTAACTCTTGTAACATGGAATTACTAATAAATCCCACCACTCTGCTCTGCCGGCGGAATTAATCAGCACTGAAAATGTTTGGCCACTCTCTTTAGCATGAGACCGCACAACCCTTCTTCTGTTTCTATACTGCATGCCTCAGAATCGCAACAAGGCTTGAAACACAGCAAATGGGGACCTTGAGAACAGCTTTCGGGAAATTGAGTTTCCATCAGGGTAGTGTTTCTATTAAGGATGCCCGCTTTACACAGATCCATTTGTCAGAGGTCGGTGTCTTTGTATCTACACGGCATCGCTTGAGTGGCGGCAGCAGTACAAAACCGGGAGTAGGAACACACCGGCATCACTTTGAGCTGAGTGATACTTCCACCTGAGTCCAGAATTAGATTGAAGCTTTAAGACGAAGGAGATCTGGTGCTGCTCCCCTCACACAAACTGCTTTTGAAGATGACAGCAATGACTAGAGCAATCATAAGTATATAAGTTAACCCGGAAGGGACAGTGAAAACAGCCAAGAAAAGCAGGCAGATGGTCAGAGAGATGTAAGATACTTTCAGGGCTCGGGAAGGAAGGAAAAAAGGAAGGAAGAAAGAAAGAGGGAGGGAGGAAGATAGGTAAAGAGGGAGCAAAAAATGGAGGGAGAAAAAAAATGGAACAGAGCACGAAAACCAGATTCAACGGAAGTAAAAAAGAACTTGACTTTTCAGAGTGCACCATTTCCCAGCTCTTGTAGGTGGGTGCTTGAGACTCCATCCCTCACTGTATAATTTAAGACATCAATCGCCTCTCACTGAGTCCTCTGTGACGCAATGTTGTGCTGAAGCACCTTGGGGGAAGCATGGCGGGCTTTCCCATTACATTTCTTGGCCAATCTCTGACGGACACAGAGTTAAACAACGCCTAGTGGCTTTTAGTTTTGTCTGTTGATTTTTTTTGGAAACAGGGTCAGTGCTCAAAATTACAGTTGGACATTTCTTTCCATAAAAGGCCAATTCTAAGGCACTTCCAAAACATGAAAACACAATGCGACTGAAGCGGTCTGTCACTCGAGTGCCAGAGATACCGCAGCAGTGCCCCCTTCCCTGCTGTCCTAGCTTGGCAGCCCAGGTGGAACTTGAGGCATGGGCAGGAGGGAAGTGCAAACCCAAGGTACGTGCTAGTCCTGGTCAAATGCCCAGACCATATCATGTCAGGGTCTGTTCACCCTTTGTAGTTAAAATACAGTTTAGTTATTGTTGCATTAAACAGGACATACTAGTATCTTCCTGATTAATGCAACAATAAGAACGTCACTATCTAAAACAATTATTTTTTGGCCAGGAGAGGTTGCTTCTTTTGTTATTAAAATTAGTCTCTAAATGTTCGGAGTATAACTATATCAGATTGCAATTTGAAGGCAGGCCAAACTATAAACCCTCTGTCTTAAAAGACGGGCTTTCGTCTAATGTTGAGGTGAAACCTTGATTGCAAATTGCTGCTAGGAGGGAGTGTGCTGTGACCCAGCCCATAGATTACATGTCAGGCAGCATCTTGGCAGAGGAAATAAAAAGAGATGTGGAACGGCGACGCTCAGTTCCACATCTGTGTGTTCTGAACTTGTTCCCACTTTAGGGACAAACCACCCCAGAGGTTAGTTGATTTCTTAGAGCTGTGGTGAGCTCACGGTCTGATTTCTTGTGTTCACTGTAAATGTTATTTTATTAGCGAGTATGTTGAAATGTTGCTTTCAGACAGCAAGCACATGTGTTGTTTTTCAGTAAAACCAGTGTTAGACCTGGCATCCTTGGCATGGTTTCCCCTGTCTTTTTGCCTCTACCCCCTGTATTTTGTAGTGTATGTTAGACTTCGTTTTTGCTCGTTTATGTACTCTGGACACTTTAACACTGCTGATCAGTGCTAAAGTCAAGTGCTCCCTGTGTAAATTGTGACTCTGATTGGTTATCCACATTGGCATATTTGATTTACTAGTAAGTCCCTAGTAAACTGCACTGCGTGTGCCCAGGGCCTGTAAATCAAATGCTACTTGTGGACCTGCAGCACTGGTTGTACCACCCACATGAGTAGCTCTGTAAACTTGTTTCAGGCCTGCCATTGCAGTGTCTGTAAGTGCAGTTTTAAACTGCCATGTCGACCTGGCATGTCCTAATCTTACATCTAAAGCACCCGTAAGGTAAGCCCAACGCACCTCTATGGGCAGGGTGCAGTGTATGTAAAAGGTAGGACATGTACTGGTGTATTTTATATGCCTGATAGTGAAATACTGCCAATTTCGCTTTTCACTATTGAAAGGCATATCTCTCCCATAGGTTATCATTAGAGCTGTAACATTTTACAAGTGTAACTTTCAATAGGGAAGAGATAGAGATTTGAAGTTTGGGCTCCCTGAGCTCAGAATTTAAAAACACAAATTATAATAAAGATGGTTTTTAAATTGTGTGTTTGAAAATTCCACTTTTTGAAAGTGAGCATTTTCTTGTGTAACCATCCTGTGCCTCTGCCTGCCTGTGAATCAACGTCTGGTTTAGACTGAGAGGGGCCTGTTTGTGCATTCACTCTAGACAGTCACACAAAGGTAGTTGAGGTCTGTCCTGCTTATCCTGATGGCCCATCACCAGGCTGATGGGTCTTCCTGAGCTAGAGTGGTGGGTGGAGTTATCAATGACACCCGAATAGGGCTTTGGCTCATCTCTCACAATGCTGTCTCCACCGCCCTGGAGTGTGTCTGGAGCCGAGACCAGGCAGGACAAGAACTTGTGCGCTACAAAGATAATCCTTTGAAGAATGCCTACTTAAAAGGGCAAAAGAGGGGGCGTAGCTTGGATCCCGGCGGACATGGAGGCGTCCGAGTGAGGCTCCCGGTTCGGAGCGGATGAAACGCGCTCGAAACGCAATATCCTGAGCGCCACATGAAGAATATCAGCGGGTGAGCGGGTGGCGCTGCGATGCGATCCCTTTCACCGCTGCTCCGATATCCCTGAGGTGCTTATTTCTGGCTTTACGAGCGTCTGAGGGGTCGCGATGTTTCGGCCGCCATTTTGTTTCTCGTTTTTTTTCCTCATGGAGCAAATGCTCCTCTAAACTTTCAAATGGCGGGCTTTTTATATATTACAAAAGGCATGGCAGGCTCCTTGGTGCTTGGACAACACCTTCTCTTTCCTCAGCAGAGTCCCAACGTAGCGTGATACCTCATTTGCACCTCATCTTATCTGTCAACACTGAGGTGATGTGAAACAGACGCCATTTTGTGCCATATCAGAAGTTCTTGTGTGATTGATCCTCACCTGCACCGTTATTGAATTCCTCTTTAGGGTTCATTTGGCGGCAACGACTCAAGAGTCTTCAGTCATATAAAGGCTTTTAAGACGCTTAATTTCATCTACGGCTTCTAGTACTCTGGAGTGGTCCTATTTTGGTTAATATTGCTGGATGGGCAGAACAAAAGGTACCCTCTCTGCCACTTCGAAACCAAAGCGCATTTTCATCAAAAATTCAACAATTTTTTCTGAATTCTCCCGGCTGGGAAATTTAGAGATCCTTGATATTGATCAGTGCAGCACAAACATGGAACCTACGCAGGGAGCAATAGGAAAGTCCAACGTGAAACGTCTAAAAAAGGACCCTCCCTCACCACCCAAATTGGATGCTCCAGTCTCCATGGAATTAATACTTCAGGAAATAAGAGCTCTCAGACCTTTTGTGGAAGAAACAAATGCCAAACTACAAACCCTCTCAGACAACTGGTTACAGATGGACGCGAGACTCACAACGGTGGAACAGAATGTTTCCTCCTTCCAAAGTACCTCCAAGGACGTATACTCCTTGCATTCCCATGTATCTTCACTACAAAAACAGGTCGAGGACTTGGAAAATCGAAATAGGAGGAATAACATACGCATCTATAATTTAGCAGAGGGGGCCGAGGGTACGGATGCAGTTGCTTTCTTTAAATCTTTTCTTCCCAAGGTTCTTCTTCTACCAGAAGGAACTATATTGAACATACAGCGTGCTCATAGACTGGGTCGCATTGCCACTAATTCTTTTTCTCCACAGAAGCCGAGGGTGTCATTTTGTACTTCCTGGAGTACACGGATCTGTTAAAGGTTCTGGCTGCTGCTAGGGCTATTCAAAAAATCTCTTGGTCTGGTGCTACACTGTTCTTTGCGCAGGATTATTCAAAAGCAACTGCGTCAAGGCGCAAGGCCTTTCTCGACATGAGACCAGCTCTTCGTTCCATGGGCGCCAGATACGGCCTTTTCCACCCATGCTTATTCAAAGTTACTTACAATAACAAGACTACTTCATATGATGATCCAGTACGTCTGCAAAGCTTCCTTAATGCGCACAATACTGATTTCATGGACTCTTCAAGACCATCATCTTCGCATGTTACTGGACTTACCTGAGTCGCATATTTATGATGTTATTTTCTTGTGTATCACAGGTTGCATGCCGTTGCATATTTGTTCGGGTCCTTCATCTCAATGTTATCTTTGATAGCACTCACCAAGGTTTGGTGATCTTGCTTCTTCATGGTTTTGGAATGGTATTTTAATTAACGTTATTCTGACCATCTTATCTTTCTTTGTCTCCACAGTCTCATTCGTGTTTTGACGTGTTCCCCTCCTGGCCCGGTCTAGCTCTTGCTGGTCGTCTCGTCTGCTTCATGTGGTTCCACCTACCCCTCCAATTTCGTTCCCTTTATGTAGGTATGTCGTTTGTTTTGTTATCTGTTTTCTGTATTGTTTCACAATTTTCTCTCTCTATGAACTCGGTGTCTTTTACAATCCTTTCCTATTTTATTCTCTCTTATGCATTTCATCACTCACCACCCCAATACTTAATCATTTTACCTCTTTACTCATCTTTAGTATAACCATTTACTCTAGCCTTCTTTTTTCATTTTACCTCTCTCTATGCATATGGCCTCTATTATCTAGGGTTTCACTCTCTTTTATATCTGAAATATTCTCATTCTTCCTTCATCACACTTGTCTACTCATACACAGTTTTGTTGCAATGAATTGGTTCTACGCCTCATGGTTTAGACCATTTTAGCTTGGATTATATATGTCTCTAAAACTCATTTCATGGAATGTTAAGGGTCTAAATTCTCCTATAAAAAGACAAAGGGTACTCACTCATCTGGCTAAGTTGAACGCAGATATAGTTTTCTTACAAGAAACTCATCTTACAGATGTTGAGTCATCAAAATTTAAAAGAGGATGGGTGGGAAATGTGTTCTCGTCTCCAGGTGATGGGAAACGTAATGGAGTAACGATACTATGTCATAAATCTATTCCGATTTCACTTGTGTCGCAGGAATCTGATACAATGGGCAGATGGCTGAATGTTAAATTGTTGTTGAAAGATGTTCCAGTCTCCCATTTTAATGTTTATGCTCCTACATGTGGCGAACCCTCTTTCTGGTCCACCCTGGCCAAACAAATAACGCAGTCTATGGAAGATAATTTTGTATTCGCTGGTGACTGCAATCAGGTTTTTGATCCATTTGTTGACAGAAATTCTAAAGCCTCCTTTATTCCCAACAAGCCACATAAGTCTTTTACCCACACTATTACCCAACACAAACTTCTGGACGCTTGGCGTTTTATGTCATCCGACAACCAGAGAGTACACTTTCTATTCCCCTTCCCATCATACCCAGTCAAGAATTGATTACATTTTTGTTTCCCATAATATTTCTCAAACAATCTCATATGCGGAAATTGGCCCCATTTTACTCTCGGATCATGCACCGGTTTCAATTGGCATAGACATTTTACCTAAATCTTCACTCCCTAGGAGGTGGCGTTTTAACAACGCTCTCCTTTTAAAGCCAGAGTTCACTGCTTCCTTTACATCTTTCTTCAATGAATTTTTTGAAATAAACCACACTGAGCACATGCCATTTTCCACTATTTGGGATGCTTATAAAGCCTCAGCACGGGACTTCATTATAGGTTTCGTTTCCAAAAATCGCAGAAATGCTACGCACATATACTAAAAATCTCCTTAACGATATTAAAAAACTGGAGCATTCTTATTACACATCCCATTCAAATGAATGCCTGTCAGCTCTAATAAACGCTAAACTGCAATTTAATAAAAAGTCGACCGATGATGCATCACTGTACCTGTTAAAATCTAGTTCAAAAGTTTTATGGAGGCAGAAACAAAGCAGGGAAAATATTGGCTAATTATTTAAAAATTAGGCAGAACAAGTCAAATATAGAATCGGTTTATGACACTAATTTAGATTTAAAATTCAAAGATGTTGAAATTTTAAATGAATTTGCCCTTTTTACAAATCTTTATATTCATCTGAAATACAGCCTTCCGAACAATCCCTATTACAATTCTTTTCTAATATACCAACACCCTCATTCTCTTCTCTAGATTTATCACCTTTGGAGTTAGACATCACACAGCAGGAACTTATGAGTGCACTACAACACTTAAAAAAGGATAAAGCACCAGTTCCAGATGGTTTTACCGTTGAATTTTACACGCACTTCTCCAGACTCTTGTTGCCTAAGTTATTCTCTTTAATGAAATCCTTTGGCTCCTTGGATGAATCCTCTGGATCCTTCTCAGAAGCTCATATTTGCCTCATTCCCAAGGAAGGCAAGGATACTAAATTTTGTAAAAATTATAGGCCCATTTCTCTGGTTAACATTGACTATAAAATTTTCTCTAAAGCACTGGCTCTCAGGCTTGACTCCTACCTACCGAATTTGTTGGGAAGGGAACAGTCTGGCTTTGTAAAAGGAAGATTCATTACAGACAATTCACGTCTTCTTTTTAATATTTTGTCCAAATCCTCCCGCCTAAAACATTCCCTAGCAGCGATTGCACTGGACGCAGAGAAAGCGTTCGATAGGGTTGAGTGGATTTATTTGTTTTATACTCTCAAATGGTTTGGCTTCGGCCCTAAATTTATATCCTTAATTTCTCTTCTTTATTCCCATCCTCGTGCTGCGGTTTGCGCCAATGGTTTGATTTCCTCATTCTTCGACTTGGGCAGAGGAGTTAGACAGGGTTGCCCCCTTTCTCCCTTTTTATTTAATTTGGCGCTGGAACCATTCCTCTCCAAATTACGCCTCAACCCAAATCTACATGGTTTCCAAACACATAACTGTCATATTAAGCTCGCAGCTTATGCTGACGATATAATGCTTTTTATGTCAAAACCTAATGAATCAATACCTGCCTTTCTTGCGGAAGTTCATACGTACTCCCTTATCTCGGGCTACAAACTAAATGATGATAAGTGCGAAATCTTGCCCTTAACCAAATACACTTTTAAACCAGAATTCAGTGCCTCCAACTTCACATGGAGTCCCAATCATATTAAGTATTTAGGACTACATATTACACCATGTATCTCTGACACAGTAGCTTTGTGTTTGATGAAATGTACTCAAAAGATTTCAGACCTCACTGCTAAGTGGCATCCCCTCTACTTGTCTTGGTGGGGACGCTTGGACACTATTAAGATGATGCTATCGCCCATAATTTTATATACTATCTCGAATATACCAGTCCCAATTCCTGTTAAGTCATTTAAGAAGATCAACACTATTCTCTCTGCCTTTTTATGGAATAATAAGAAGCCCAGAATGTCTTTGTTGAAGCTGATCCGTCCCAAAACGGAGGGTGGAGTCAACTTCCCGGATTTTCAGGCGTTTCAGAAGGCATTTCTTCTCACGCCAGGCCTCTCTTTGGTTACTTGACCCCACGGATGATTGTCCCTTATGGACTTCCATTGAACGATTATTTCTGTCTCCCTTTTCTTTTCATGAATACCTCTCCTTCTCGCGCAAACCACAGTCCCTTTCTACTCCCATAATTAAATTAACGACTAAACTTCTCCAATCGTCACCTTCCCAGACTCCGCCCACTACTGACTCCTTTCTTAGTTCAACTATCTGGCACAATAAATATTTGCTTATCCATAATAGACCTTTCTGCTGGAAAACTTGGAGGCAGAGAGGCCTGCTTTGGATCCATCAATTATTCTCCCACTCAGTCTTCTTATCTTTCCCCGTGCTTAGTCAGTTGTTTCACTTACCTGTCTCATTCACTCCTAAATATAATCTTTTAAAGGAGGCAGTGATATCTACATATACCCAATTATCTAGAACACCAATTATTTCTGATGATCCAAACTCCACTTCACAACTGCATGCCTTGCTGAAGCTTGCACCCAAAGCTTCCACCATATACAGTTTTTTACAGGGTAGTGACACGATCAGGCAGAAATCCAGAATAGAGGAATCGTGGGAGCACGATTTTCAGACATCATGGTCAATTCCTCTCTGGAGGAGTTTATGGATTAAAATAAGGAGATCCTCCAGAGCAGCAAACATAACGCAAACTTTATACTTTGTATATAATAGACTTTTATTGTCACCACACATTTTAAGTAAGAGTTTTTCAACTATACCGGATGTCTGTTGGACATGTTCATCTCCAAATGCTGATTTGTTCCATATGTTACTTTCCTGTCTATCTGTATGTAACTTTTGGAAACAGGTTTGGGCTCATATTAACCTAATTTTTGGAACTAGGTTTCCTTTTTCTTTTAATAACATCTTCCTGGGTAGTCTCTCATCAGTTTGGGAAAATATGATGATCAATGTCAAAATTATTGATCTGTTATTAGCGGTTGCATTCCAACAAATTACTATAAATTGGAAAGACTCCACAAAAATTTCCTATAGAGCCTGGTGGTATGCTGTTTGTCATAACCACAGGTTAGATACTGCTTTCGTTTATCCCATAACTTTGGCGATGAAGCGTTTAGAATTGTGGTCACCTCTTAGTACATTTCTTGACACAAGTGCCAGGAGGCATTCCCAGTTGCGACCATCTCAACAAGAAGTTCTTAAACCCCCTTGATTCCCTAACATTCCTAATATCCTTCATTATTTACTGTTACTAAGATTATCTCTGTATTATTTGATCTGTGTATGTTGTTCTTTATGAGCCTAATTTGTATATTTTCATTACCTTTATTGCGATTTCTTTTTGATTGTATTGCTCTGAGATTACTACTTTGTATTTTTCAATGACACCTTGATTCTTTACAATAAAATTTTCTTGAACTTAAAAAAGGCCAAAAGAGGTATAAGTATTGGGCCTAAAACCCCATACTTGTAGAACTCTTCTGGAACGGAGGACTGCCAAGAAAAAGAGCTGAAGAACTGTCAGGAGGAGTACTGCCCCTTTGCTGTGTGTTGCTTTGCTGGGCTGGCCTGCAGTGCTGCTTGTGTCTGTTGGCAGTGAAAGGACTGGACTTTGCTTTGTAGCCTGCTTTTCCAAGTTTCTCCAAGGGCTTGTGTGTGCTTGCCTCCTGTTGGAAGTCTCAGGGCCATCGGAGACTTCACCTGCAGCATCCCTGAAACCCATTGCTGGGAGTTCTGACCTGCCTTGTGGCGCCAACTCCAGTTCTGGGCCTTTGGAGGTTGTTCCTGCTACAAAAAGCTGCAAAAGACTTAAAAATTAATGCATCGCCCTTCCAGCGCCTGTTTTTCTGACGCAGTACCGCAGTGCAGGAGAAATTTTCACTCACCGCCGCCGTTCAGCCAAAGAAATCAAAGCAGCGGCTGCCCACAGCCGAAGAAACCGCTGCAGCCCCAGGTTAAGCGCACCATGTCTCCGAAGTCTGAGACCCCAGCACTGACAAAGATGCAGGTCCTGCTGTGCGGCTGAAAGAATCAGCGCATCATGGGACCGTGGCTGAAGAAATCGACGCAGCACCTGTTTGCGGCCGCTGCATTGACATCCAGCATGTCCGAATTTCCACGCATCGCACCTGTGCGGCAAGGTTTCCAACGCATCACCCTCAGACCATAACCATCTTGGATTTTGGCACATCGCTTGTCCTGCATGCAGCAGAACTGACTCATCGCCTCCCCAGCGACCCAGGAACCAACTCATCGCTGTGTTTTCCGACACTGTCCTCCTCTTGGGCTGTTTGTCTGTGTGGATTTTGATGCATCTAAGTACTGTGTGTAAAATCACAGCATCCATAGAGTTCTATGGACAGAATTGCTTAAAACCTTTAAAAAGTCATATTGTGAGTTCTGTATGTTGGATTTTTGTTGTTTTGGTCTTATTTGATTTAGATAAAGATAATTTATTTGTCAAAATTGGTGTTGTGCCCATTTATAGTGTATTCACTATGTTACTATGTGTGTTATGTACAAATACTTTACGCATTGCCTTTGAGATAGGCCTGACTGCTTGTGCCAAGCTACCAAGGAGGTGAGCAGGGATTGCCTTGGGTGTGTAATCCCCTAATCCTGACTAGAAGGAAGGGTCCCTACTTGGACAGCGTGTATACCACTGCTAACTAGAAACCCTCATTTCTAACAACCAGAGAGTGCTGGTCCTCGGGGACAGCATCAAGTACTTCTGGATTTACAGTAAGGCAGCCATGGCAGAGAGTGCTGCTCTCATAAAGTGCAAAAGCTCTGGTGCTCCAGTGGAAAAAAGCATTGGCACAGCCAATAGGTCTCGCCTTTGAGAACTTATAAGTGTTTAGCCAGAGCTATTGGCTTTGCCAATGTCTTTAAGCTATGTTGTAGAGGAGCATGGCTGATGTGCAGCATGTTGAAAATGTATTATAAAAGGTGTTATAAACATTTTTGTTACCTTATATATAACTAATAAGACATTATGCGCAACTGAATGACCCTCTTAAAAAATAATTAATATGAAAAATGTCTCCTAGTTTTCTTGTCTTTGCAATGCTTATTAAGAAGTGGAATTAAAAGTATTTTTTTTTCTAATATTACAAGACCCTCTCTTTACCTGTTGTTTCCGGTGTCACGCTTTAGACATCAGCAAGACCAGTAACCTTTCTCTCATTTTTTTTTGTTTGATCTGTTTATTCAAGATTTTTTGTTTTGTTTTGTATACATGAATACAAAGTAGTACATTGTCAGGGAAAGCACCATACAGAACCAATAGGTAGTCATAAAATCCAGATAATTAAACAACAATATAGCTGCTTGGTTACATCATTAAGCATAAACAATATAGATAATAACATTTAGCATATCCCTTCAGCCATAGCATTTCCTCCCACCGACAAAGAATCTGAACGATTGCATTATGGTGCACCGTAACTGCAACTTATACAAAATGCAACAATTTGCATAATCACGTTTCGTATGGCTTCACTCCGCCATATCACATGGATCAGTATATAGATTCAAACTTTTATATGAAAACACCAAACATGGGAAAAAACTTATCGGGGAAGGGGAGGGAAGGGAAGTAAGAGCCACAGAAAGGGAGGGAGGGGAACCTAGGTCCCCCAGCGTCATAGAACAAGGTCTTTTCAACTACTCTAAGGGTTCACCATCGGACTGCTGGGAGTAAAGGTCATCCAGTAAAGTGAGCAGGTGTTTTAGTCAACATATCAACACACCATTTGGGACATGGGTCTACTTGAGCCAATCTCGCTCACCGTCAGGAAGGGGGACATCTAATGGAGCCTCCGGCACCAGCAGCCCCTGCAGCGCACACAACATAGTATTCCATTCAGTGGAGATAGGAAATTTACGCAAGCCCAGCGTATCCTCCCGTATCAGGGAGACCGCTTCAGCCTTCACCCAATTCAGCATGGAGAGGAGCCAAGCTTTCATCAGAGGGGACTCCTCGGACTTCCACTTACGAGTAATCAATCGCTTAGCCACAATAAAGCCCAGATCAAGAAACCTGGTGGATGCTTTGTGTTTTTTATTTCCTGCAAACACACCAATGATGCACGACTCCCACGTCCTCGGCACCTCCCTATCTGTGCAGGTGCCTAACGCATCCAGCACCCCCTCCCAATAAGTCTGCAGAGTGGGGCAGGACCAGAGCATGTGTAAAATACTGCATATACCATCTTGCAGCGCGGGCAGCACTCATCTTGTCTATTAAAGTACCGATTGATTTTATCCGAGGAGAGATATGCCCTATGCACAATATAAAATTGGATTAACTTGAAACAGGCGTTTCTGGGGACTTGTTTGGGGCTTTCCAGGACCATAGACCATTCCTTTTCCGAGTAAGGCCTCCCCCGGTCTGCCTCCCACTTAGCTCGCAACGGCGTTAAATCCGCTAGGGTATGTCCCCTGATCGAGTCCGCGAACCACTTCACCAAGTGGCATCCTGTGCCCATAACATGTACATATTGCACTAGGAGGTTCGTCGGGGGTTCCTGCGTTACGTATCCCCACCAACGTCTCATTGCGGACGTCCAGGAGGCATGATTCAGAAATTGGCCGGGGGGTACACCATCTTCGTTCGTGATATCAAGAAACGGCCGCAGTGTTCCTTCTTCATATAAGTCTCCTAGGGTGGTTACACCAGCTTCCACCCATGAGGCAAGGTCTATACTCCAAACACGTCCCCGCACGGTCGGCATTCCTAATATGGGTACACCGGGTGCGTATGGTATTACACTTCTGGTAAGACGCAGTGCCCTACGAAAGCATTTCCGTGCTATCGATATCAGCAAAGGGAGAGGTTCATTCAGTTTGTTACAGGGATGGAATAAATAAAGGATCCTGTCTCGGGAATACGGAGTATCCTGTTCCGCCGAGTCTGACAAATGAAGCTCCTCCACCCATTTCGCCACCCACAAGATTTGAGACACCAGGTAGTAGTGCTCCAAGTTGGGCAGGGCCAGCCCCCCCCTTGAGCGAGGAAGATATAACTTCGTCAATGCCACCCGGCATCGCGAGTTGTTCCAGATAAAATCACAGGCAATCTTCTCCAAAGATCGGAAGAAGGACACGGGTAGGTGGAGCGCTAGGGTAGCAAAATAATAAGGAGACGTGGTAACATTACCATTTTGATTAACTCCACCTTACCTATGACTGAAAGGGGGAGTGTCTTCCAGAATTCAATTTGAGACTTGAGCGCTGTAAGCGCCCATGTGATATTTCCATCCATAAGGTCTTGTGTGTTATGGTAGATACGAACACCCAAGTATCTGAACGCCACCGGTTGCCATTGCACCACCGTCCCATTCACTATCCAACCCGGATCCACTGTAGTAGGATTAAACGGGTATAGACAAGATTTACCCCAGTGTACCCCTAGCCCAGACAATGATGCAAAAGATTTCAACGTGGCGGGGATGACCTGCGGGATCGCCAGGACATCTTGTACGTACAACAAGATGTCGTCTGCATAAAGCGAAATGGCATGTATGCCATTCCCAAGGGGTATCCCCCAGTCTGATGCTGAGGCGCGTAGTGCCATCGCTAATGGTTCGATTACCAAAGGCAAAGATCAGGGGGGAAAGGGGGCATCCCTGACGAGACTGGGAATGGGAGTCGCCCTAAGAATTGCTTCTTCCGAGGGCTGCAGACCAGCTTTATACAGCTTTGTGAAATGAGTCGTCAGTACACCATGGATTTCTAACTGTGTGAATTGAAGCTCTCCACCTGAGGAGCGAAGAGCTGTAATCAGCCTACCCGGGTGCTCCTGTTTAATCAGCCACGCAGGGAGAGGCCTGGAGCGATCCGCTCTGGCATGTATTGACGCGGAGTGCGCTGCAAAGTTAAGGCAGCGCTGTCGTTCAAGAAGCTCCGTGTGTTTCTATCGCGCTACCTTTAGGTTGGCCAGTCCCCTAGCATCTGTCACAGCCCTAGATTCCATCGGCAACAAGCGTTTTTCCACCTCAACCAGATCTGAAGATACCTGTTGTTGCAGCCCACAGCCCAACCCCAAGCATTTCCCTCTCAGGGTGACTTTCATAGCCTCCCACTCCACTAGCGCAGAGGAGGCAGTCCCCGTGTTAAGTTCGAAATACTCTGCGATCGCCTCACCAATCGCCTCCCGAAACACAGGGTCTTCCAACATGGCCGGTTGCAGCCTCCACGTGGGAACACCTGGGACCCCGTCCTCCCAAGCCAGCACAACACAGTGAGGGTTGTGGACGGAATGCGTACGCCCCCAGCACTCCGATTTCGAAACATACGGGAGGAGGCAGGGGGACCCAAAGAACCTATCCAGCCTGAGGTGTAAGTTATGAGGTACAGAGAAAAAGGAATATACCTTATTCCCCGGGTGATGGTGCCTCCAAACGTCGATCAGGTCCCATCCCCACGCCCATCCATTCAGTGCCACAGAATTGGACGCCGCGGTCCGGAGTGGGGGGAAGGATCTATCGACCCCCACGTCTAAGACATTGTTAAAATCCCCCCCCCAGCAACCACGGGATCTCACACCACCTCCCCAAAACAAGAGACAGCTGACCGAAAAACTGGCCCTGGTCCACATTCGGTGCAACACATTCCCCAACAATACAGGACACCCACCCAATTTACCCTTCACCAACACATATCTGCCTTCCTTATCTGCATGTGTCTCGTCCACTGCAAAGGGTGTCCCCGGGCATATCCAGATAAGGGTCCCCCTAGCAAACAGAGAGTAATCTGTAGCATATATTTTACCTCTCCATCTACGCTGCACTCGGGTAACCTCCGTTGCATTCAGGTGAGTCTCCTGCAATAACGCTATATGCACATTGTGATGTTTTAAATAGGAATACACTGCATATCTACGGGAAGGCGTGCGGAGGCCCCGGACATTACAGGTAAGTATTACGTGACCCATGGCAAAACTAAGAAAAGCACGCCGCAATGAACATTAATCCCTCTGCCCCAGAACTCGCTGTGTAGCACTCAGATGTGCACGACAACACTTTTCGTGTCTCCCCACCGGGCTCCTGCAACAGAAAGGAAATGTGAAGTACTAACCGGGGAAGGAAAAAACCATATAAGGGCAACCCCCAAAACATCAGGGAGTCGTCCAAACACAACAGACAGCAACATAGCCGCCTGTCCTACTGGCTTCGAAAGGTTGTGGAGAACAGGGGATTGTGACACCATGCAGGGTACATTCTTGGAGTCCCCACCCAATGAACAATCTATAGGCATTGCCTATTTGCGCAAACCCAAATTAGAAATCAAGAATATCAACACCCCCAGGAATCTTTTGACCGACCCCCACCCTACATCATAATAACACACAGACCCCAGAGGACATCAGGAGTCCACCACATCAAAGCAAACAACAGCACTCGGCAATGTACTTTCAGATCAGCCAGTTTCATACGATACCATCCGCTGTTTGGGGTGTAACGTCCGGCATTCTCATAGATGCTTTATCAGAAGAGTCCCCTACAGAAGAGCCCCAATCCCCTGATGTATGATAGGAAGTGTTCGCTCTGTCTTTGTGCGGCGTTGCTTCTGCCATCTTCTCCGCAATGCGAACCACTTCCTGCCGCTCTTTACGGATTTGATCTGGACCAGGCACCGCCGTCAATCCCGGGAACCGCAGTCTTGGCCGGCGTCTCCGAGCACCTCTATCACCAGCTTCCCCAATCCATGCTATAGCTGCAGTGCCCGCAGGTTTCGGGCCAGAGTACAGACCTGATGTCTCCAGCCAGTCCCAGACATCCTGAGGTGTGTCAAAGAACCTGGACTTCCCATCCGAGACGACACGGAGCCTGGCCGGAAATAACAGTGAGTAGGAGATATTGAGCTGCCGGAGTTGACGCTTCACCGGTAAGAAAGATCCCCGCTGACGATGGTCCTTCATTGTGTAGTCCGGAAAAAACAGAACTTTAGCGTTTTCGTACTGGATATCATCTAATTTCCTGGTCTCTCGAAGGATTACGTCCTGATCTCTAAAGTGTAGGAGCCTGAAAATGAGTGGATGCGCTCTGTCTCCCGGGGCCGGTCTCCTGCCCGGAACACGATGTGCCCTCTCGATGGTGAAGAAGGAGGAGAACACAGTATGTGGCAAAATGGTCTTGAGCCAGGATTCCAAAAAGGCGACCACATCTTTGCCCTCCGGACCCTCCGGCATCCCAATCAGTCGGACATTATTCCGCCGGGAGCGGCCCTCTGCATCTTCAATGCGGTCCTCTAGGTACCGGATCCGAGCCTCGTGGGCATTCTGCTGTTTGTCTTGGAACTCCGTGGCAGGCTTCAATTCAGCGATCTCCTGTTCTACAGCTTCAACCCGATCCTTCAGATTCCGATGATCTGCATGTAGTAAGTTGAGGTCCAGAGCCACTTTGTCCAGTTTAGATTCCATGGATGTGCTAGAACGCTCAATGGCTTGGAGTATAGTATCCAGACGATCATCATGAGCCATTTGTTCCTTCATTGATTGTGGTGGGTAAGCATCACAGGCCCCCGTCGCCTGTGAGGAGGCACTCGACCCGGTCCTTCTAGTACGTCCCATTATCTCGTGTCCAGCAAGACACGTCCACCACACCACTGGAGCCTCCCACGGGGTCACTCTACAGCATCACCCAATTTAACGTCAATCTGCACTCCCTCAGACCACGATCTCACACCGGGCCCATGCCGCCCACTCCTCCTGAGCGGTGTCAGGGGTCTTTTTCCACTTGCACTATCATCAACAGGGCCCAGGGGTATCAACTCGCCCCACCGTGCAGTTGTGTCTCTGGTTAAATGCGTCATACAAGGGCTCCCACCGGTAATACACTCTCCGATGGCTCCACCGCTTCTAGACGTGGCTCCGGTAGCAGGAATATCTGAAAAATCACACACTCATTGTGATGTCTGTCTTCATGGATGAGGTGCTTTCAATAAATCTCTATTTGGATCCTATCTTTGTGTGCCGCTTCATCATTAAGAGGATCCTTCACTCATGTCCCTGGCACACACCGGCCGTCTGAATGCAGGCCACCAGTCAACTGGACCAACAGTGGGGGTCCATTCCTTCCCTATGATCTGGCGCAGGCCTACCAGGTCCTCCTTATGCTATGTCCACCTCCGAGTGAACATCGGCACCATCACACCATCTCTGTGAAATACTCGCGTCAGCTTCCCATTTGTAATATTGGGCGATTGGCTGCTCGTGAGCATTCCACCTCTTTGGTGGTGACAGTCAGAGAGCCGTATACTTCATCTTCAGGCCGCGGCCGAAGTGCGCACTGCCACATTCACATCCAGGACGGGCTTCACACAGCTCACCTCGCCTCCGGTGCTGGCCGCCTTACACACCGCACCGCTCCGCTTTCCTGCAGGGACGCGAAATGAGCGAATCCAGGGCCAGCTCCGGTGCCCCATTCAGCAGATCACGGACACGACCCATCCGCCATTTTTTGACTGCCTACGCAGCTATAATGTCCCTCAGCCGCAATAGCCCAATTAACAATGTCCGGGAGTGTTCCGGGGCCAGTGCGTCCTCCGGTTGTCACGTACTTCTCCTCCGCGGGGCACACCGTTTACCACCGATCGGGTCCGGAGACACGTCGGCCCCGATCAGCAATGTTTCATACGGCCTCCGCAGGTCCGCAGCTACATGTCTGCCCCTCGCTCCGTCTCGGACCACACGTCCTCCGGGCCTCGAAACGGCTTCCACAGGGTCCCGGGGGTGTCCCTAGAGCATCGCTCACCGTCTGGTTCCGCCAGTTGCCAGCCTTGCAGGATAGTTGTATAGGATTACGGGGACAGAAGACGGAGCGCCACTAAAACGCGTCTGCCATGCTGCCCCTGCTGGCCACGCCCCCCCAGTAACCTTTCTCTCATGGTGGAAAAACGTATCATTACTCATTAGTCTTCCAAGGTACTCACTGACGGGGGGTGGGGGGGCAGTGCTCACCTCATTGTTAAATATCTTTGCATGTATGTGTAAGTGAAACTCACAAGCGTAAATAGGTATGTTCACAATTGCAAAACCCTTTGCAATTGAGAAGAAATGTTTTTGTGCTTGTAAATTGCCTCTTTTTTATTTTTTTGCAGTTTTATATAGCGCAAACTCTGATCCAAAGGTATTGGAGTGTTTTACATGAGCACCAGTTACATTACATAAGTACACATTTATTTTTGGTAGGCACGGGCGAATAAGTGATTTGCCCAGAATCACAGGGTGTTGAGCTCACGCCAAGACTCAAACCTGGTTCCCCAGTTCCAAAGTCGGCAGATCTGGCCATTAGGCCACATCCTCTCTGGGAGTGGGTGTTCAGGGGCGGAACTTCACAGAACCTTTCGTGGATCATGTCTAAAAAGGTGCAACAGTTACAGGTTTCCAAGCATAACCTGAAAGAGTCTTGTAATGTCCTGATGATGACATCAATGAATATTCCTTATTCGAGGTTGTAAACCTCTGGCTAGCAGATTTACTTGGTTCTAAAGCCCTTCGACTTTGAATGGTTCCTGCCTAGAATTATCAAAATATTTTTGCTATGATCAAAAAATTGCTGCACTTCTACAAAAAAAGGCACTGAGTGACAGCCTGCTTCTCGGCTGGCTGACAAGCAGTGTGGGAACAGCAGTGCGCCACATAATGTGGAACAAGGTAAAGGGCAGGCCCCTGTCCTATCTGGCACCATTCCGCCCCCTGCCTTATGTTCAAAAGCACTGAACGCATTTCACGGGGGTGACAAGCAAAGAAAGCTCACTGTGCCAGGTGGCAAGCTCATTACATGACTGATGCTTTTAATCACTGCTTAAAATGTGATCAGTGAGCCATGAGAAAATGAATGATTGACAGGGGAAATCTGACATTGTGTGTATAGTAACTGATTCTGCAGAATGCAAGATGTTTGCTTTAATCCTCAATTAAGAGCGTGAGTTACAATTTTAAAAGCAGATTTAACTTTGTCACTCTAACGCGTTTTGCAGTTAAACTAATGTAAACATGCACCATTCCAAAAATAAAACTGCTGGCAGTCTGCTCTGCTCAATACACTGGCCCAGGAAGGACTCAGTTGCTGTGTCATTAACAAGGAACAGGAGCTTGAGAAAGCTATATACTCCACGTACACGTGTGAGGCAGGCAGACAAAGTGCATTTAGGCACGCACACATATAGAGAGATCAAGACACTAGAACACAAGCACTTATTGCCAGGGCACAGGTAGTAAACAAGATTCGGCCAACTTGTACTCAAATGAGTGAGCACAGTGTGAAAGGTTTGGCTATAAGGTAATTACATTCAAGCAATCCAAAGACTGTGAAAGGGGCACACTGAAGACACGAGCAGGAAACAAATAACAACAACCAGTGATGGGTGGGTGATGCTGAGGGGATGGCACAGGGAGATCGAACTGAAAGCAGCAACAGATGCAGACACCAAAGACACGGGCAGGAAACAAATAATAAATAAACAAGTTATCCATCTGAGAGGAGGTGACGTGACATACAGATCTGCTGCCTTTGGGACTGGGGAACTGGGTTCGAGTCTCAGCATTGGCTCTCCCCATGCCTACAAAAAACTTGCTGATCAAATATGCCATAACAAATAAAATATCAAACATGCCATAACAAATAAAATTAAACAATGGAGAATTGATTGCTTGAATGCATACTGGAAGAGAAAAGCCCACATTTCCAAAACACGGGCAGAAACAAAATAAAACAAGTAATAAATGGTGCGGGACCAACTCCATAAAAAAACAAGCAAAATAAAATCAGCTGAGTATGAGCCGATGCTAGCAAAAATAAAAAAGAGTGCTCACAAAGTGTATTAAATAAAATGAAGGGTAATAGCACATGTAACAGGGGGAGTCCTCATGGAAGGTAAAGTACAAATGTAGGGAGTACTAAGCATATTAACCAAACAAAAGTAGGCATTCACGAAGGACGATAAAAGGAACCAATTAAAAAGATGGGCGGTGCTTGGAGCTCATATTGCAAATACAGCATGTCTCAAACAGACAGCGCACATGCACTGCCTAGGCGAGACCTAAAAAGGACTAGTGAAATTACTGTTTTCCTGTTTAATCTTTACTGCAACAATATACTCGTACCAAATGCCCCGCCCCACCCTGCCCGCTTGTGGAACTCCGCCCACCCCACTGGTTAGCAGAGTCTCAATGCTGGAGACAAAAAAAGTGTTACAACAAACAAATGATGGACGGAATGCTGACAATGCAAACATTCTCCCCCAGTCAAAAGATCTGGGTTAAATCCATCGTTCTTTTGCCCACTACGCCACCCCAGTTTGGACCCAGCCATATGCAAATCAGTCTTGACCCTGTGCCCCATGGGAACAGTCCAGACCGAACTGCCAGGCCAGGTCCTCCTGGACCGGAAACAGGCATCCTGGGACCGGTTTCAGGGTATGTCACCCTTCTTCAGCCAGGCTAGCTTGAATCCAGTGGCATAGTGAGCAAGGGACCCACGTCTTGGCATACCCATCCCACTTAGGGCGAAAAGTGTTACAGCAAACAAATGATGGACGGAATGCTGACAATGCAAACATTCTCCCCCAGTCAAAAGATCTGGGTTAAATCCATCATTCTTTTGCCCACTACGCCACCCCAGTTTGGACCCAGCCATATGCAAATCAGTCTTGACCCTGTGCCCCATGGGAACAGTCCAGACCGAACTGCCAGGCCAGGTCCTCCCTGGACCGGAAACAAGCATCCTGGGACCGGTTTCAGGGTATGTCACCCTTCTTCAGCCAGGCTAGCTTGAATCCAGTGGCACAGTGAGCAAGGGACCCACGTCTTGGCATACCCATCCCACTTAGGGCGAAAAGTGTTACAGCAAACAAATGATGGACGGAATGCTGACAATGCAAACATTCTCCCCCAGTCAAAAGATCTGGGTTAAATCCATCGTTCTTTTGCCCACTACGCCACCCCAGTTTGGACCCAGCCATATGCAAATCAGTCTTGACCCTGTGCCCCATGGGAACAGTCCAGACCGAACTGCTCGGCCAGGTCCTCCCTGGACCGGAAACAAGCATCCTGGGACCGGTTTCAGGGTATGTCACCCTTCTTCAGCCAGGCTAGCTTGAGTCCAGTGGCACAGTGAGCAAGGGACCCACGTCTAGGCATACCCATCCCACTTAGGGCGAAAAGTGTTACAGCAAACAAATGATGGACAGAATGCTGACAATGCAAACATTCTCCCCCAGTCAAAAGATATGGGTTAAATCCATCGTTCTTTTGCCCACTACGCCACCTCAGTTTGGACCCAGCCATATGCAAATCAGTCTTGACCCTGTGCCCCTTGGGAACAGTCCAGACCGAACGGCCAGGCCAGATCCTCCCTGGACCGGAAACAAGCATCCTGGGACCGGTTTCAGGGTATGTCACCCTTCTTCAGCCAGGCTAGCTTGAATCCAGTGGCACAGTGAGCAAGGGACCCACATCTGGGCATAGACCATCCCACTTAGGGCAAAAAGTGTTACTGCAAACAAATGATGGACGGAATGCTGACAATGCAAACATTCTCCCCCAGTCAAAAGATCTGGGTTAAATCCATCGTTCTTTTGCCCACTTCGCCACCCCAGTTTGGACCCAGCCATATGCAAATCAGTCTTGACCCTGTGCCCCATGGGAACAGTCCAGACCGAACTGCTCGGCCAGGTCCTCCCTGGACCGGAAACAAGCATCCTGGGACCGGTTTCAGGGTATGTCACCCTTCTTCAGCCAGGCTAGCTTGAATCCAGTGGCACAGTGAGCAAGGGACCCACGTGTGGGCATACCCATCCCACTTAGGGCGAAAAGTGTTACAGCAAACAAATGACGGACGGAATGCTGACAATGAAAACATTCTCCCTCAGTCAAAAGATCTGGGTTAAATCCATCGTTCTTTTGCCCACTACGCCACCCCAGTTTGGACCCAGCCATATGCAAATCAGTCTTGACCGTGTGCCCCATGGGAACAGTCCAGACCGAACTGCCAGGCCAGGTCCTCCCTGGACCAGAAACAAGCATCCTGGGACCGGTTTCAGGGTATGTCACCCTTCTTCAGCCAGGCTAGCTTGAATCCAGTGGCACAGTGAGCAAGGGACCCACGTCTGGGCATATCCATCCCACTTAGGGCAAAAAGTGTTACAGCAAACAAATGATGGACGGAATGCTGACAATGCAAACATTCTCCCCCAGTAAAAGATCTGGGTTAAATCCATCGTTCTTTTGCCCACTACGCCACCCCAGTTTGGACCCAGCCATATGCAAATCAGTCTTGACCCTGTGCCCCATGGGAACAGTCCAGACCGAACTGCCAGGCCAGGTCCTCCCTGGACCGGAAACAAGCATCCTGGGACCGGTTTCAGGGTATGTCACCCTTCTTCAGCCAGGCTAGCTTGAAACCAGTGGCACAGTATGCAAGGGACCCACGTCTGGGCATACCCATCCCACTTAGGGCGAAAAGTGTTACAGCATACAAATGATGGACGGAATGCTGACAATGCAAACATTCTCCCCAATCAAAAGATCCTCCCTGGACTGGAAACAAGCATCCTGGGACCGGTTTCAGGGTATGTCACCCTTCTTCAGTCAGGCAAGCTTGAATCCAGTGGCACAGTGAGCAAGGGACCCAATTCTGGGCATACCCATCCCACTTAGGGCGAAAAGTGTTACAGCAAACAAATGATGGACGGAATGCTGACAATGCAAACATTCTCCCCAATCAAAAGATCTGGGTTAAATCCGTCGTTCTTTTGCCCACTACGCCACCCCAGTTTGGACCCAGCCATATGCAAATCAGTCTTGACCCTGTGCCCCATGGGAACAGTCCAGACCGAACTGCCAGGCCAGGTCCTCCCTGGACCGGAAACAAGCATCCTGGGACCGGTTTCAGGGTATGTCACCCTTCTTCAGCCAGGCTAGCTTGAATCCAGTGGCACAGTGAGCAAGGGACCCACGTCTGGGCTTACCCATTCCACTTAGGGCGAAAAGTGTTACAGCAAACAAATGATAGACGGAATGCTGACAATGCAAACATTCTCCCCCAGTCAAAAGATCTGGGTTAAATCCATAGTTCTTTTGCCCACTACGCCACCCCAGTTTGGACCCAGCCATATGCAAATCAGTCTTGACCCAGTGCCCCATGGGAACAGTCCAGACCGAACTGCCAGGCCAGGTCCTCCCTGGACCGGGAAACAAGCATCCTGGGACCGGTTTCAGGGTATGTCACCCTTCTTCAGCCAGGCTAGCTTGAATCCAGTGGCACAGTGAGCAAGGGACCCACGTCTGGGCATACCCATCCCACTTAGGGCGAAAAGTGTTACAGCAAACAAATGATGGACGGAATGTTGACAATGCAAACATTCTCCCCCAGTCAAAAGATCTGGGTTAAATCCATAGTTCTTTTGCCCACTACGCCACCCCAGTTTGGACCCAGCCATATGCAAATCAGTCTTGACCCTGTGCCCCATGGGAACAGTCCAGACCGAACTGCCAGGCCAGGTCCTCCCTGGACCGGAAACAAGCATCCTGGGACCGGTTTCAGGGTATGTCACCCTTCTTCAGCCAGGCTAGCTTGAATCCAGTGGCACAGTGAGCAAGGGACCCACGTCTGGGCATACCCATCCCACTTAGGGCGAAAAGTGTTACAGCAAACAAATGATGGACGGAATGCTGACAATGCAAACATTCTCCCCAGTCAAAAGATCTGGGTTAAATCCATCGTTCTTTTGCCCACTACGCCACCCCAGTATGGACTCAGCCATATGCAAATCAGTCTTGACCCTGTGCCCCATGGGAAAAGTCCAGACCGAACTGCCAGGCCAGGTCCTCCCTGGACCGGAAACAAGCATCCTGGGACCGGTTTCAGGGTAGGTCACCCTTCTTCAGCCAGGCTAGCTTGAATCCAGTGGCACAGTGAGCAAGGGACCCACGTCTGGGCATAGCCATCCCACTTAGGGCGATAAGTGTTACAGCAAACAAATGATGGACGGAATGCTGACAATGCAAACATTCTCCCCCAGTCAAAAGATCTGGGTTAAATCCATCGTTCTTTTGCCCACTACGCCACAGCACAATCAGTCCAGTACAGTCTGTAAGAAAAGGAGCATTTTCTTACAGACTGTTTACGTTTGCTTAGCTGATCATTGTAATGGTTTTAAGGGACTACACAATGACCCTCATTACAAGTAGCTTGGTTAATTGCGATAAGTGTGGTGACATTTGATAGCACACACTTTGCAATTATGGATTTTGTTATAAATATCAGCTGGTGCTGATATTTTTGGGGGCAAAAATGCCTGGTATTTATCAGAACATGCAGATTTTGTTGTGGTAAGCACCAAAATCTGCATGTCAGTTTCCCAAAAATCCTAATTGGCTGATATTCATTACACCCGATAAGCTCCAACTCTATGGAGTCTGATTTTATCATGTGTGACAAATATGCTATTTACTGGGCTGCTCATAAATTGGGCAAATACATTTTTTCTTAACAGGAATTCCCCGATGAACTCCCAGCAGGCATAAAAAATGTACATTCCGTCACAAACTTACTTTTACCTTTGTAAATTATGCTGAAAGATAAATCATGTAGCATATTCAGTGACATTTTTATGCTGCTATTGTGATATTTTTCATACAAATGGAACTCAACTACACGCATTCAGCAGAAAATAAAATTTACAAACAATTAATAGTTCTGTCTTCCATTAAAGCACTGGAGCAACATTTTATTAATTTAGTCTACCTTAGTAATACTTTCCTCTTCACCTGCCAGAATAAGGTACTTTGGGTGTTATTCACAGGTCTTTCGCCCTGCCAACCTCACAATTCCCCCATCATATTCAGAGGTGTTGAAGCACAGGGTTTCCGCTGGTGAGCCTTGGCTGGCTCCACTTGTGGAGGCACTTGATCTGGCAGCCTGAGGAATACTTGCCTGCCAGGCCATAGTGACTTTTACTTATTACAAATTGTGAAGCCAGGCTCCCTCTGAATGGGAACAAAAGCAACCCCAGATCAGCTTTGCCATATTTAAGCCTTCTCAGTGAGGTGTAGCTAAAAGCCTTTGGCACATTGAGCATGGGCCACATCTAGGCATACCCATTTCCCCTAGACCATTGCATTGCTTGCTTCGAATTGAGTGGGGATCTGGGCTAGTAGTTTCGGCTGAACAGTTCCTGCTGAGACAGGAACAAGCCTGATTTGTACATGGGTGGTATCTGTCTGAGGTGGCATAGAGGGTGAAAAACGATAGATTGGAATAATTACCAAGTAATTGCCAGTGACTGAGATATTTGCAAACATTTCATTTACCACCTTTCTAGTGTTCTGAGTACCACAACTAGAAATCTTCAATATAGAAGCTCCATTTCTATTAGTCCCTTCCTTCAATAAATCTTGAACTGAAGAATTTCAAATATGATATTTTAAGAAATTGTGTTACTGGTTGAGGGGATGAAACCCTTCTCAAACAGCAACCACAATTCTTCTCAGCGTGAAGTCACAAGCAAACCCTAAATTAACCTGTGGTCAACCCTCTGGTAGCTTGATACAGAGTAGTCAGGCTTAATTCAGAGGCAATGTGTAATGTATTTGTGCAACACTTCAAACAGTAACACAATGTAAACACACCCCAAAAGGATCCCACAACAGATTTAGAAGAAAAGAGTAATATTTAATAAATAAACCAAGACCAAAACAACAAAAATCCATCAGTAGAACTGGAGATATGCAGGTTTAAGGACTTCAGTGAAAATAGAGTCAAAAGGCACAAAGCGCAAACTGTGGATATCTGATCGCGACTGTGCAGGACAAAGTCACAAGTTCAGGCCTACCGCGATGGAGCATGGGCTGGCTACAGGGACCCAGTTAGGCCCGCTGAATAAAATACCTTAGTTCCTGGTTGTGGAGCTTTGCGGGATTCCACGTCGAGGATGCATCGTGCAGCTGAAATGATGCGTCAGTTCTGAGGTGCTGCGGAGCTGCAATGCGAGGTCCGGTGTCATCATTGATGATCCTGTCAATGAGGGCTTGCGATGCAAAGTGTGGCGTAGAGGATGCATTGTACAATTGAGCCGATGCGTCGGTCCAAGAAGCTGTGAGGCTACAATGTGAGAACCTGTGTCGTCTTCAAGGCTTCTGTCAACGAGAGATGTGAGGGCCACCTTTGGAAAAGCTTTGCACTGGCGGTGACTCCGATGTGGCTTCGGGGTCAATACGGACTCCTTTGCGTCAGGAGAACCCTCACAGCAAATGCGATGTGTAGGTTCTGTTCGGGTTTGTGCCGCAGAGGAGATGCGTCAGTTCTGTGGGTCCACAGATGGGCTGGCAGAGCACCTTCAGGCCCATTTTCAAGGGTCTAGGACTGGGATGGCACCACTTGGCAGAGTCCAGGTGCTGGGGTCAAGGTTGATGGGGCCTGATACTCTAGTCAGGAGGCCATTCAACTAGCCCTTGGAGTCACTTTTGGAGTCCTAGGTTCAACAGATGCAGGTCCAGTTCTTCTCACCCAGGCAAGAGGGCAGCAGGACAGCACTGGAGAGCAGCAGTTCTTCAAAGCAGAAGTCTAGCAGAGTGGCAGTCCTTTCAGCAGCACAGCAGTCCTTCTTCCTGCAGAGTATCCACAGGTCCAGAAGTGTACCGAAGAGGTCGTGTCTGAGGTCCAATACTTATACCTGGTGCCCTTCTTCTGGAAGGTGGGAGAAGCTTCAAGAAATTCCCTTTGAAGTCTCCAGGCATCCTGCCTTCCCTGTCCTGGTGCCAGACTAACTACAGGGGGTTTGCGGCCCTTTGTGTGGAGGCAGGACACCGCCTATTCAACTGTAAGTAGGCTGTGTCCAGCTCCGCCCTCCTATCCTGCCAGTGATGGCCCATCCAGGCACACCTAAGCTCTCTATTGTGTGTGGCTGTCTAGGAGGAATACACAAAGCCCTCCTAGACTACACCTAGTCATGTGACCCAGATACAGACAGCAGGCACTCAATGGCTAAGGCAGGAAAATGCCAACCTTCTAAAAGTAGAAAAGTACTTGTAAGAATGCACTCCTTCCCTTCAATTTATTTCATTGCTATTCCAAAAATATTGTCTTATTAGTGCGTGCGATCAGTTGCTGTGAAACGCCCCACATCACAGATCATACCAAAGGTTATTACAAAGGGCACAGTACTCGCCCACCCACTGTCGCACTGCGGTATGGGAAAACATCCCTCACAGTAAAACACTTGTTCCTTCGTTATCCATGTTAACGTCTTTATCCACTTAATTCCACCATTTCTTATTCCTTGCTTTTTCCAAATTTATGTAATCACTACGGAGACAGCAAGATTTTCCTTCATTTATTTTTTATGACTCTTTTCTTATGCCTCCTGCATACCCATCCAGGTTTTTTACAGTGACACGTAATGGTCAATCTTGCATCCAGAGTAGGCTCTTTAATTTATACCCAATGCATTTCGAGCCCAGAGGCTCTTCGTCAGGAGTCTCTGTAACAGATAAAAAAACAGCTACGCTGACTGCTCAATGTTTCCCATCAACCTAACAAACAATACTATGACACCCACATTAACCCATGATACCCACCCTGCATAACTCTGAAAAACTCATACGTGCAAACTGAAACACAACCAAACCCACCCTCGATTTCTCCCCCCAGTCCAACTCTTTCATGGCATGCTACTCAAACTGCTGCAAGAGAATTCTTGTGATGTCCCCAATCCTCTCTGTTCATTCTCCCAAAAACTCAATTAAATTCACCCCACTCACCCCTCAAATCCACCTCTCCCTTGTCCCCTACAATCTAAACTTCACCAATTACCTTCAAAAAAGCAGCAACCGTCTGCTTAACCTACTCGTACTCTTCTCACCATTTTTCACCATTTTTCATTTAACTGTTAGCTGTTCTGACGCCGATCGTGGTATGATCTGTGATGTGGGACGTTTCACAGCAACTGATCGCACGCACTAATAAGACAATATTTTTGGAATAGCAATGAAATAAATTGAAGGGAAGGAGTGCATTCTTACAAGTACTTTTCTGCTTTAGCAATCAGCGCCCCAACAAGTTTTGCACCCCAAGGATGAAACTGAAGATTTCAAGATTAAAAGAATCAAGAATATTTTATCACCTCGGAGACAAGTGAACATTTGGAGTGGTTTTTTACGGAGTTACGATCGAACAGAGTAAAAGTGAAACATAACAGTTGATTTATGGGACAGTTGATTCTTGACTGCTTTATTTGTTTCTTTCATTGCGCAATTTTGAGTCACAGCAGATATGTTATATTGAAGCATGGATGTTTACATATGCAGCACTGTTATTGTTATGTTTCACTTGGTGTTTAGCTATGAATGAACACGGGCTTTTTGGAGGGAGGAGTACTAGCTCACTAGTCTGTTTGCGGTATTATTTTGGGGATGGGGAGTGCATTGTGGAATTTGAGTTTTTTTAGTTTCTTGGCGCATTTTTTCACGGGTGGAGTATTGGCATGGGGGGAATAGGTCACAGGGTTGGAGCTAATCAGTGGGTTATTGAGATTGGTTGGGAGCAAGTGGGTGGGCACAGTTTAAATCACGGACTGATCGGCGTCAGAACAGCTAACAGTTAAATGAAAAATGGTGAGAAGAGTACGAGTAGGTTAAGCAGACGGTTGCGGCTTTTTTTAAGGTAATTGGTGAAGTTTAGATTGTAGGGGACAAGGGAGAGGTGGATTTGAGGTTTGAGTGGGGTGAATTTAATTGAGTTTTTGGGAGAATGAACAGAGAGGATTGGGGACATCACAAGAATTCTCTTGCAGCAGTTTGAGTAGCATGCCATGAAAGAGTTGGACTGGGGGGAGAAATCGAGGGTGGGTTTGGTTGTGTTTCAGTTTGCACGTATGAGTTTTTCAGAGTTATGCAGGGTGGGTATCATGGGTTAATGTGGGTGTCATAGTATTGTTTGTTAGGTTGATGGGAAACATTGAGCAGTCAGCTTAGCTGTTTTTTTATCTGTTACAGAGACCCCTGACGAAGAGCCTCTGGGCTCGAAATGCATTGGGTATAAATTAAAGAGCCTACTCTGGATGCAAGATTGACCATTACGTGTCACTGTAAAAAACCTGGATGGGTATGCAGGAGGCATAAGAAAAGAGTCATAAAAAATAAATGAAGGAAAATCTTGCTGTCTCCGTAGTGATTACATAAATTTGGAAAAAGCAAGGAATAAGAAATGGTGGAATTAAGTGGATAAAGAGGTTAACATGGATAACGAAGGAACAAGTGTTTTACTGTGAGGGATGTTTTCCCATACCGCAGTGCGAAAGGGGGTGCGCGAGTACTGTGCCCTTTGTAATAACCTTCTAAAAGTGGCATTTTCAAAATTGTAATGTAAAATCCGACTTTACCATAAGAGAGGATTTTTCATTACAATTCCAAAGACACCAAACATGAACTGGTTACCTGCTCCCATGTGGAAATTACAGCTCATTAAATGTAATAAGGTAATGCCAATGTCATCCTATGGGAAGGTAGGCCTTGCAGTAGTGAAAAACGAATTTAAGATTTTTTCACTACCAGGACACGTAAAACCTAAAATTACATGGCCTACGTTTTAAATACATTGCCTCCTGCATTGTGGGCTGTTTAGGGCTTACTCTAGGGGTGACTTATTTGTATTGAGAAGGAAGGTAGGGCCTGGCAAAAGATTTATTTTGCCAGGTTGAAACAGGAGTTTAACAACTGTGCAAACAAGCTGTAATGGCAGGCCTGAGACAGGTTTGAAAGGGCTACTTAAGTGCGTGGCACAACCAGTGCTGCAGGCCCACTAGTAGCATTTTAATTCACAGGCCCTGGGTACATGTAGTTTACTAGGGACTTATAATTGATATAAATGTGCTGATTGGGTGTAAGCCAATTCTACCAGCAGAATAATACTGATACAGACCATACAGAACACCACAGCCAGACTCATCCTCGCCCTTCCCAGATGAACCCACATCACACACCACCTCGGGAAACTCCATTGGCTTCCGGTACAGATGAGATGTCAATTCAAGCTGCTGGCCCACACACACAAGTATCTACACAACCAAGGACAGGCCTACATTACATTAGTGGGTAAGACCATTGAGTACAATGGTCATAAAATGATAACTAAGAGTCTGAAAAACTGCAGAAGTGCCAATGTTGTATATCTATTGTTGTGCCCATGTGGATCGGGCTTTGTGGGTGAAACGAGTAGAGAATTAAGGTTGAGACTACTTGAACATAGGTCAGCTACAAAAATGAATAAACTAGGGGCCAGATGCATCAACAAACCATTTTGCGTTTTCCTAATTGCGAATCTTTGCGATTCGCAATTAGAAGATCGCAAAACGGAATGCATGGAAATGTGTTTAACACTTTCTGCGATTCCTAGGGGATTGCAAATGACCTACCTCATGAATATTGAGGTAGGTCGCAATTTGCGAACACCCTAGGAATCGCAAAAATCACGGGGATGGTGGCCTGCTGGGGTCTTTTAAATAAAGCAATCTTATTTTTTTTGTAAAGCAGCCCGTTTTCCTTATAGGAAAACGGGCTGCTTTACAAAAGAGAAAATAAAAACTTTTCCTTTCATTTTCTAAGAGCAGGCAGTGGTCCGTGGGTGGCGCAAGCAGCGCTACAAGCCCACCAGTAACATTTAATTTACTGGCCCTGGGTATATGGGATACCACCGTACAAAGGACTGATAGGTAAATTAAATATGCCAAACAGGTGTAGACCACTCTTACCAAGTTTACCATAGAGAACACATGCACTTTAGCACTAAATAGTAGTGATAAAGTGCCCAGAGTCAGAAAACCACCAGCAGGTCAGATAAAATACAGGTGGAAGGCAAAAAGTTCTGGGATGACCCTGCAAAAAGGGCCAAGTCCAACACAACCCCCTTCCAGCTTAAAGCCAGGGTAGACCAATCAATACCTTGATGGACTTCCCTGCTTGGGGCGATAGAACATGGACGCAGGCCCGCAAATATTGAAGTAAGCCTTTATTAGCAAGACTCGCCCTTGACAATGGTTTATGCCACCATATTGAGCACCCGGTTAGATGTCAGAGGCCCCTCGACGATAAGCGAGCTTGTTTCTTGATGGTAAGATTTTCCAATTGAAACTGATGCAGTTAAAACTTTGTGAGAACGAGTTAGGATAAGTTCATAAAGTGTTATGTTATCTATTCATTTTTTAGTTATGGGGACGGATGCACAATTAGAATCCCCTGCTCAACTCAAACGACAAAGGGAAGTTATTTAACTCCCTTTACGGGGCTCCATTCAAGGTCATCCAGTGCAGGTAGTTTGATAACGAACTGTAGTAGCCGAATGACTAATAGATTTTAATTAACAAACAATGATTAATTCTGTTAAATAATGATAAACTCTTTTGTGAGTACAATCGTTAATTTTGTAAATTATGATGATTCTTCTAGAGATACTCTGCCCAGAGACTCGGGTTGTGTTGGAGGATTGGTGGAGCATATCAAGCCCACTTGTGAATTGAACTGAGTTGCAGAAATAAATCTGAAGTATTAAAGCAACTTGATAGAAAAGGTTGACTTCACAGAATAGGTATGCTCCTAACAAAAATAAATCGGGGATAATGTCACTATAATCTGTGTGACCATTGTTATTGGATTTATGATTGTGTCCCACCTCCCCTTCTTTTTTTGTTTATGTACAGATCTCTGCCCTTACCGCTGGCATTTATCCAAATATAAACGGCTTTCTAACCAAGTGCTCCTCACTGTTTAGTCATTCATACTTAGATGAATGGATCATTGTATGTTTTTTGAGTGAATACTATTAGTATGACTGATAGGGTTATGTTGTGAAACCCTTGTGTTGTGTCAGTCATATTGATATTCATAGTGATAACTATTTGAATGTGGAAAGAATGCAGGACGTCGCAGCCTGGATGTCCAACAGCTGCCTAAAGCTCAACACTGAGAAGACAGAAGTCCTAGTCCTCGGATCCACCCCATTAGCTTGGGACAACACCTGGTGGCCCACTGATCTCGGCAGCCTACCCACCCTCGCGGACCATGCCAGAAACCTCGGCATCGTACTTGACTCCTCCCTCTCCATGAACCGACAGGTCAACGCCGTCGCCTCCAGCTGCTTCAACACACTCCGCATCCTCCGTAAGACCTTCAAATGGATCCCCCCCTGAGTCAAGGAAGACAGTCACCCACGCACTCATCACCAGCAGGTTGGATTTCGGAAATGCACTCTATGCTGGCATAAACAAGTCTCTACTCCGCAAACTCCAGACGATACAGAACACCGCTGCCAGACTCTTCCTCGGCATCCCTCGACACGAGCACATCAGCCAGCACCTACGGAAGCTCCACTGGCTCCCCATGGAGAAGAGAGTCACCTTCAAGATTCTTACCCACGCCTACAAATGACTACACAACACCGGACCCCAATACCTCAACGACAGAATCACCCTCCACGCACCCAAAAGAAACTTCCGATCAGCCAACCTCGTCCTCGCCGAAACCCCACGCATCCACAGAGCCAGAGCAGGGGGGAGATTCTTTTCCTACATCACGGCCAAGACCTTGAATGAGCTCCCAATCAACATCCGACGCGCCCTATCCCTGAACACCTTCAGGAAGACTCTCAAGACCTGGCTTTTCGGCTGAACGGAACTGCTGACCCCCCCCAGCGCCTTGAGACCCTCACGGGTGAGTAGCGCGCTTACAATTCCCTGATTGATTGATTGGATGAAGGGTGATGCACGACAAAAAAAAACTCCAGTCTTGAGGGAAGTGTATGGGTTCGGGGATAGAGGAATACTTATCTCCATGATCTAAATCAATGTATGAATTATTGATGTATGTATAAAAACAAATTGTATTAGAATATGGATTATAAGTGGCTTTTTCTTTTTTTATATATTTATGTTTCACATACAGGCTTTTGGGAAAGTGTAAGGAGAGGAATATATATGATTATTGTCCGGAAGAAGGTGGATTTATTCGTTTCAACCCACCGAAACGCATCAACGCTCTGTTGTTGTTAAATTTGTGCGACATTGAATCACATTTTGATAAGAAATTGTTTTCTGCAATGTGATGTCCTGATGTACTCTCATGCATTAACATTTTTATGACAAATGTGATTGTCTTGGTGCTGTTTCTCCCATTTTTATATTGTAAGTTCTTAAGATATTTCATGTATGGTTTTAAATATATTTCCGTATGAATTTATAAAGAATGTACTGTATAACTGAATATTTTTATTAAACTGGATTTATAAGTGTTTCGATACCCCGTGGAAATTCATAGCTCCTCTAAGACTGTGCTAGTGTATGTGTGTAGAGTACGTATGGAGAGGTTGATCTGAAAGATAAGAGAACCTAAAGGGAATTATATACTTGACTGTTAACTACATTAACCACTGCCTGAACTTCCACCTACCATTGAGCATACTACACTTCACCTCCCTTTCACTTGCCCATGCTCCCTGCATCTACCGAAGCAGAAGTGGAGGACGCTCCTTCTCCCAAATTGCAGCAAACATCTGGAACAGCCACCCACGCACCTCCGGACCATGAACTCACTTTCAGCCCTCAAGACCTGGCTGTTTGAAATGCCTCTGGGGGCTGCAAGCGCCTGGATACCCTATCGGGTGATCAGCTGCTGACCAGATGACAGTGAGCGGCGATTTGTGCTTTTAGGTACTATAGTTACCTAAAATCATTGAACTTGCATATCTCAGGTTCTACTGATTGGATATTTGCCGTTTTTGTATCTAATTTATTAAATGTTACTCTATTTTCCTAAATTGGTGTGGGATTTTTCTTGTGTTGTGGTTTCACTTTATTACTGTTTAAGTGCTGCATAAACACTTTATACATTGCCTCTAAGTTAAGCCCAACAGCTTTTATGCCAAGCTACCAGGCGGTTAAGTACAGGTTAATTTAGTGGCTGTTGTGGCTCACACTGACAAGGATTGTGGCTGTTATCTGAGAAGGGCTCACACCCCTCTCAACCAATAACCCATTTTCTCACCTATCCTCACCAACATTTATCTATGATTCCTTTAGTGTCTTCATTTTCAATTGGCTTTGAGGGTCAATAGTTGAAAGGACCGTTAGGTGGTAATGCAGATGTGGCATGATGACGCCTCAAGATAGTATTAGGAACAGACATCAGTTTCAAGAAGATTGGCTTTGATATCAAAGAATATTTTGTGGATAAAACAGTTTTGAATCTCTTGGTGGATTAGCTATGATACAATGTAATTATCTTTGAATTTGTCCCTCTTTGCGAGGCTGTGGTAATCCAGATTAGGGCGCAAACAGAGGTTTACTTTTGATTTGGGATCAATCAATCAAAAATCTTTATTTCTGTAAAATACCATAAAAGATACAAACATTCAGCACAAGCATCATACTTTCCGGCTTAAAAACCAACATGTAAGTAAACGTTAAAAGAGATACAATTAAGAAATTGCAAAAGTTGACAAGACTGTAACAGCATACAAAGGATACCTAGGCAAGACAATTGTCTCTTAATTCATAACTTTGGTGCCACAGACAAGCCAAAGGATACAATGCGAAGTAACTGGGACCCCTATCTAAAGTGCAAGTGCGTTCATAGAATATTATGCAGTGATCAGAACCTAAGTTTACATTCCAAACATTACATAATTTTTTTTTTTTAAATCATAAAATTATGTAAAAAAACTTCAATATTTACAATAGAACAAAGATGCAAAAGTTAAAATTTGTTGGTGTTTTAAAAATATGACGTCTATTTACATTTTAAAACTAGTGACCTCTATGGCAATTGGTCTTATAAAAGCGGGTTGTCACATCAATGGCTCTCAGGGGTAGATGAGGGAGTTGACAGTGCTCTCCTTCTGATCACCCAAGAGTGGCCCAGAAATTTCACAGTTGCGCAAACAAATAAAGGTCTTGCATCTGATTTCAGTATGTGCAGGGCCACTCTAGAATCTCGGGTCCCAAGTTGCCTACAGACTGGGGCTAACCATTTGCCCCTAGGTTTCGCATAAGCTTTACAAGCAAAAAGAACATGACCTATTGATTCGTTTGGGCAGGGGCAGCAAGGGCAGCCCTTAGGCTGAGCTTTCTTAATCAGCCAAGAGTTTATAAAAGCGTTGATTGGCAAACTGCCATGCCTGAATTGGATATAGAGCTTCCTGTCGGCTGGCACCTGAATGATGTCCAAATAGCTTTCTAGGGAGCGGCAGGCTTTCAAATCTCTAAATTCTTCTTTTAGTCTGCCCTGGTTGCTTTTGGAATGTGCAGTCTGCTCGGCCCATGCCCAATATAGTGATTTAATCTGGCCTCTGGTGTAGGTTGGTGGACAGCCAATACTATGACCTGGTAGACAATGCTGGACAAAAGACTTTTAACATGTTTAATCCAGCCAATGTTTTTCGTGGTATCCAGGGCACAAACCTCATTAAAAGCTGCGGCGTAAGGTGCCAATTCGAGGGTGGTGACCATTCTAAGCCAAAATAGCAGGGGGCGAAGCTTCGTTATGTCACTAATAGGCTTAATGCCCAAATCAAGCTTTAATGCGCAGAGAGGGGTGCTTTGCGGGGGAGATACCAAATTTCTAAGAAACTTGATCTAAATTGCTGAGAGGTCACTTGCGCTTACCATACCCCACAGCTCAGTCCCGTATAGGGCACTGCTCACAGCCTTACAGCTATATAGTTTCAGTGCAGGTGCTATTGGCTTGGTATAGGAGAGACAATGTTCCTTCCGCAGAGCCCCAGTTACCTGGGAAAATTTGAGGAAGGCCTTATTAAGATGGGATTTCCAGGCCATACCCTCCAATAGTTTGATTCCCAGGTAATCGAAGGAGCTCACTCTCTCAAGAGGAGCAATGTCCAAGAACAGGTCTCCTTTAAAGGTCTTATGGGGGTTCAGCAACATTAACTTAGTTTTGGAGGTGTTAATTTCCAAGCCCCTCCCATCACAAAAGATCTTAAATAGGTTTAGTAATTTGTGTAGGCCCATAGGGGTTTTTGAGACAAGAAGAGTGTCATCTACAAATAGTAGGGTGGCAATTTTTTTGGTTTGCTAGCGAGGGAGCATTTGCTGGAATAGAAGATAGAAGCTCAGCCACTTGATTGATGTAGAGGGAAAAGAGGATTGGGGCCAGGACACAGCCCTGTCGGACCCTCCGCTGTATTTTAATGGGATCAGTGACTTGTCCCTGACCACCCCATCTCACCGGGCAAAGTTCTCTTCATGTAGCCTGATTAGGAGTGCCAAAATTCCCGGGGACATGCCCATATCCCTAAGCACCCACCATAGTTTGTCCCTGGGGACGGGATCGAATGCTGATTTTAAGTCTATGAAGGCTATGTATAGACTCCCCTTGCCCAGCAAAACCACCTTCCAGTACAGCATGACAAGGCGAAAGACTTGATCGATTGTGCCGGTCTTCTGTCAGAACCCCGCTTGGAGCGGAGAGAGAATGTGATTCTCATCCATCCAGTCCTGGATCTTGGTTAGGAGCGAGCGGCAGAAGACTTTTTGGGCAAAATCGATCAAGCTAATTGGTCGATAGTTGGAGGGGTTGGACTTGCCACCCTTCTTGAAAATGGGAATCACTTCGGCCCCTTTCCAGGATTCTGGAATCGTCCGCCCGCCAGCAATATCTTCAGAAAGTGCCATTAGGTAATATGCCCAGTTCTCCCTATCTGAGCGGAAAGGGCTCCTGGGATGCCATCCGGACCCGGGGCTTTAGCAGGTACAATTGCCTCCAGGGAGGCCATATATTGGTTGACATAGGTCAGGCAGAGTCGGAACTCTAACTTGGGTGCAGATGATGGAATAAAGTGCGCCAAAATGATCTTGCCACGCATTTGCTGGAATGTTGTTGGCCAGAGGGGGTGACCTTTCAAAACTGCCCATGGACAAAAGTGACCAAAACATTCTAGTGTCTGGATGCAAAATGGACTCCCCAAGTTCTTTCCATTTCCCTTCATCCAATTCTCTCTTTGCCTTTGTTTGTGCCAATTTATATTGCCTCCTTAATTTGTGTGTCACGGGGATGTCCCTATTTCTTATAGCTGTGGACGATCGCCTTCTTAGCACTCTGCACTCCTTTGTGAACCACAGATTTGTTTTCGGTAGTCTTTCCAGGGTTGGCCTAACCCCGCGTGAGTGGACAATAACATTTCTGGCCAGATGTTCAAAGAACTTTGAGTGTAGGGCGCTGCAACTTGCCACTGTGATCAATTCATCAGGCACAGATAGCAATACCCCGAGATGGGTTTCTAGATCGCTTTTTAGCGTTTTAAGCTTGAGTTCAGCTGCCATAATCGTGGGCCATTTGAGTCTGTGTTTATCATTTGATGGGATCACCTCCTTAGTGATGAGTGTGGCAAAATCTACCCCCACCTTTTCGCCCCATGGATGTTCAATAATCAGGCTGAGGAGATTGTGATCACTTTCACAGGTCGAGATAATGGACATGTCTTGTACTAGTGGCCATAATGTAAGGTCCACAAGTATATAGTCTATCCCACTAGACCCGTTAGGCCCAGTGAAGGTCATCCCCCTCCTTTGTCAGAGCAAGTTCTTCCAGGGTTATGGCATTCAACTGCAGGGCCGCTTGCAACCACTTTTTTATTGGGGGGAGCTCCAGTGGTGGTACCAGCCACCTTTTGTCCTCCTCGTTTACCTCACGTATATCAGCCCAATCTAGTGGCTCAAAAGTGACGTTAAAGTCGCCGCACACAATTATGGGGTGACTGACTTGCTTGGCATCTAATATCTCATCTAGGGCCTGGAGGGTTGGTGATCTACCTCCTCTAGAGCTCCTGGCGTAGACATTAAAGATGTCAATGCGCTTACCCATGCCACTCTTTAGCCTAATCCCAAGAATGTCTGGGTTGTTGATGGGCAGCTCCTCAGCGTCGCAATTTAGTGAGATATTGGTCAAATGAGCAGCCCACCTAATGGCCGGTCATGTTTTGAGGGAATTGCCGGTTTGCAGAATGTCACGATTCCCGGAATAAATATAGGAGTCAAGTTCCAAGTTTCCTGCAAAATGCAGATCTCGTGTCGACTAATGAGCTCAGGCCAATGAAGGAGGTTAAGCTTCCCCCTTATACCTGCCACATTCCATGATGCTATTTTCAGCTTCCTTATATCTGTGATCTGAGATAGGGTCTGGGGGAGGAAAGGAACGGCAGTTTCAGCCGCATGGGTAGTTGGGTGGATGCATGTAGTAGTATCTCTGGCCTGAGTTTCATCTCCCAATTGCAGAGCAGTGTCTATGTCTAGAGCAAGCTGGGGATTGGAAGTCATTGACTCATTTCCTGGGGAAGGACCCTCTTGTCTTGTATGCGTCTTGGTAATTTTTCCTCTACCAAGATAGAACTGACTTGTGGGGTTCCCCAGGGCTCTTCTCTTTCCCCGCTCCTTTTTAACTTGTACCTATTCCCTTTAATCTCTTCCTTGAGAGAAAGGAAAGTTGGAACACACAATTATGCGGATGACCTTCAATTGGTTTTCGACATCAATCTTTCATCATCCTCTGTGTCCCATTTTCAAGACACGATGATTTTTATAAGCAAATGGATGAATGACAACCAATTGAAGCTTAACCCCGACAAAACTGAGCTTATCCTTACCGGAGGGTTCTCCAACCCATGGAATTCCAACTTTTGGCCATCTACCTTTGGTAGTCCCCCTCTACCGGCCAGCTCAGTTAAAAGCTTAGGCATAGTGATAAGCAACGATCTGAGCATGAAAGCTCAGATCAGCGCCGTTGTCTCCGCTGGTTTCTTCCAACTTCGGAGAATAAAGAAGATCAGTAAATTCTTGTCCAGGGAAGCCTTGATTTTAGTTGTTCTGGCATTGGTCATCTCTCGCTTGGACTATGCTAACTCACTCTATGTCGGCATTCCGGCATACCAATTAAAACGCCTTCAGCTGGTCCAGAATCAAGCTGCCAGACTGATTTTTGCGCAACCTAAATGGCATCATGTTAAGCCACTGATGAAAAGCCTTCATTGGCTTCCAGTGGCCAAGCGCAGTGCATTCAAGTTAGGATGTACTGTTTTTAAAGCCCTTCATGGCAATAGCCCAGCCTTCATTGCTTCTAAGATTTCTCGCTATGTCCCCTCTCGCAATCTGCGTTCCTCCCATCAGAATCTATTGGTCACTCCTATTTTTAAACGTAAGAAACACGGAGGGTCCAGATTTATGGTCTTAGCCCCGCTGTTCTGGAACTCGCTCCCTATGGAGATGAGGTCTCTGACCTCTCTCACTCTATTCAGAAAACAGCTAAAGACCTGGTTGTTCGCACAGGCGTATGGAACCTAAGCCATCCATTCCTGATGCCACCTTTTCACTCCCCCAGCGCCAAGAAACATTTGGTGAACGTGCGCTTGATAAATGCTTTTAACATAACATAACATGTGTCGTAGAAGTGATGGAATCAGAGTCGATGTTGGAAAGGTGCACAGGTTCCTGAGAGAACTCACGAGGTAGTCAATCATTCTGGGATAGGGACGAGCGAGGAAGATCCCTTAGAGGAAACATAGCGGTCTTAACTGAATCCACCAGGCTAGGGACGATTTGGGATCAGAAGCTGTGCTGACACTTTGCAGAAACAGTTTTTTGTCTGCACCACTTCCAGGTAAAACATGGAAGAATTTGAACAGAGAAAACTTTCATTACATTGAGGTTTGTATCCCGGAATGAGGAAAAACATGCAGTATTACCACATTAACCTCCTTCCATGGATGGGGCAAAAAACCTCGAGACACAGGTAATTAATTCCGTATCCAAAATTACCAAGTCATTTTACCGAAGTAATCAGAACGAGCCCCTTCGCAGGGACCCATCAGTCAGTTCTAGAGATTACGCATAAATATCATGAAATTATAATGAAAAATTTCGAGCCCACCTTTCCCATAACTGTCCGCGTTTTTCAAACAAGCATAAAGCAGCAAGCATTTGTTGATTATCCATTTGTTTTCAGAAAAGAAATTTAAAAATTCAGGTTTTGTCCTCAGACGACCTTTTTTAAATATAACACAACACTCAAAATACAACTGGCATTCAAATTCAAAGCAACAGGAATGATTAGGGCAAATTACATGCAATTGTTTTTGGCAGGTGATTATTAAGAATGACTTCTACTCACAGTCAGTTCCATAGTCGGGTCTGTTCAGCCAGCTTCTTTTTGATACAACTTTGCTTATTTTTCCTGAAAGAAAAATGTTATTTGTTGAGTTCCATGAAGTAGTTTTCACGGGGTATTTTCTTGTGGTTTTCTGGTCATGTTGGTTGTGGTAACATATAAGCAAGTCAGGGAAAGTGTAGGTAAAGAAATCAGACAAGAAGTGTACAGACTGCTTACTACAAAGGTATGTCTGTGTATATTTTTACCCAACAGAAAGTAAGTGGTAAAAAAACCAGTTGCAAGGAGTGAAAAGATTTCATACATAGTCGTGGCCTTTCACTACAGCAGAGAATATAGTACCTAGGGCTTGATTATGATGGTGTTGATTCAGACCGCCATCATATTGGGCAAGTAACCGTCCAACAATGAGTCACTGGTCCCGACTGCCCTATTACAACATGACTGCCTGCACGGCGGTCGGAAAGTGCTGTTTTGTACTGCAGCTTGCCCAGGAAATGGGCCGCAGCACAAGCCGCAGTACAATTCAGCACTTTGTGCACAACCATGCACCGTGTGCCAGGCACCATGTAGTGCCTGGCACATGGTGTATGGATGTGTGGGGTGGCACTACATGTGCCCCCCGGCCACTCAGGAGTGGCCCACGGGGGCCCTGCTTGGAGCCCCCAAAGTCAGTTTCCGTCCTCCTCTTCATGGCAGTGGGACTGGCATGAAAAGGAAGTCGGAAAGGGACATCCTAATCCCTATCACGATGTCTGCGCATGCTCTGCCTCCATTATAGGGATAGGATTCCGACTGCTGCCCGACGGACTTCTTAAGTCTGTTGGAGGCGGCAGTCTTTCCCCCAACCTCTGCGCTCCGACTACCGGTATTGTAAACTGGCGGTCAGACCGATGCCCTGGATGTCGGGCAGACTGCCGCCAACGGCCTGTCGGTGGCAGTCCGTCCTACATCGTAATCAGGGCCCTGGGCTGGTGTGCTCATGCTGAAAAGGAAGAGCATGTAATAGGGTCTCTTGTAGCCCTCCTGACCTTTATGTTCAGCCCCCAGGGGCTGCTGTTTTCTTGACTTAGATCTGACATTCAGAAAGCTGATAAATGGGCAAGTTTTTATTTACACATTAACTGAAGTAAAAGGAAAAGAAGCAAAGGTGTCCTGCACCACTTATCTTTAGAAACACTTTCATTTTTAAAGACATTTAGCAGCAAACATTAGAAAACTTGATAAAGACTTTTCAAAATTAAAAAAATATTTATTTCATTACCATGCAGAAGCGTTTCACATTAGAGCATCAGATTATATCACTGCATTGAAGGGCATTTATTAAAAGCGATAGTTCTCAAACATGAACTTAGAAACATTGTGCCTTCCCTGCCCTGACAACAATGACATTATTGAACCAGGAGGCAAGTCAGTTGTCATGCATACCCTCTACGTGGCCTAGGCTATTATTATACATGGAACAACTTTATAGTTTGTGAAATCAAACACATGATTTGTTGCACAGCGCACATACTGAACTCATGTATTTCAAAATGCTCTTATATGTGATAATGATGAAAAAGGAGGCAAAGTGAAATTTTTGGTTTCACATTGTGAAATTCAGCCAGTAGATGGGTAGTTCTTTCACTCTCTCATTGTACTTCAAAAGTTAATGCTCTGTCTTTAATTCTTGGTGCATAAAGTTAGAATGTGGATGGCAGACAGAAGGCTTAACTTGTGGGACCGAGGATCTAAGAGAACCCTGAGTGGACCAGACCCAGGAATCTGGCTTGAACTCGGTTCGAGTCTTCAGTGGCTTCAGTGGCTCGCCCACCTATCTCACATAATGGCGGTTAAGGGGACAAAGGAATGGGAAGGGTACAATTTGACTATCATTGAAAAACTTGGTGGAGCAGGAGTACCAATACCACAGTACAGAACTCCTTGCTTTAAGATTCATAACTTTCTCACTACACCATATTTTAGGGAGTGGACTATGAGACTTGATGTTCTCTCCCCTACAGATATAATAATCTGATTATCCTGTTTTCTTATCACATTTGTACTACAAGTATTTTATTTGATTTACATTCATCCTATCACTGTTAAAAAAAAACTTTAAAAAATCACAGAAGCAGAGAAATATGTTCAGAAAGTGATTAGCTAGGAGCGCACAATGTATCACATAGGGAGGCAGGGATTAATTTTAAAAATCCCTTCTGGTTTAGTAGTTTCTATCTTGCTCATTACACAAGAGCACACAGTGAGTGATTCTGATGTCCGGGACTACTCTCACAAAAGATATTCCAATGTGCTGTAGAACCTGCCCAGACTTTAAATACAGATTTCACAACCAGCATATTATGGTAAAGCCAGGATTAAATGTCAAGCCTCATAGTGACATGGCTTAAACTTTCCCAGTGTCCTATGTATAGCGATGGAGGTTAAGTGTTTGGGTTTTCCCAGTTTAATGAAAAACACCCCTTGAGAGGGTCTTTGCCATGGAATTGTTACAGCACTTGCCACCTTAACAGAGCCTGTTTCTCAGGACTTCTAATGTTCAAGAGTGACTAAAGGCATAAGGAGATTGTGAGGCATAAGATACTATTTCATTCCAATTCAATAATCAAGTTAGTTCTTTTGTGCACTTGACTCACAAAAGATAGCAATAGCAAGCAGAGAAGGCTTACCCCAGGGTGTGGTAGAGGGATAGTGGCTCAGATGCAGCACAACACAGTATTCTTGAGACACATTCTTCTTGAGACTAGGGACTTTATCTGGAAGGAAACCCTCAAAATAACTCAAGGAATCACGGTGCACACCAGGTACATGATTCACTTCCCCTACGCCCATATTACACCCGACTCCCAAGCCCCCACCCTGCGGGCATCATAGCGGCCCTCGGTCATAGCACAGACCATACTTTTTGGCCCCTGGGAAATCACTTGCGAGTAGTCATGTAATAGGGGATTACCACTCCCGTTGGGAAAAAAAGAATTCTATTGGTTAATAGATGGATTGGCTTTGTATGCGTTGCCTATACAGCAGCTCATAGTCACTCAATCACCTGGAAGAGGTGCATGGGCAGTATGTAACTGACCTGAGCATTAACCTGTAATATTGGCAAATCTATGAATAAAATGTGGTCACATACTCGTGATTTACTCAGTTAGATGCAAATCATGCACAGGTTACAAGGCAAGCACATCATTTGTATCTAGCTCATTTGCCTCATTGTTGCTTCTTAAATAATAGAGAATGGAGCAAACGCGATGGCTCCAATTTTACTATTTTGCATAAAGATGTGTGAACTGGGTTTCTATAATAAGAAAGGGATAATGTATATGTTCTGCACTTTTCAAATAATGAAAACAGGACTTAAGCTGAGGTAAATTTATCTTTTTTGTTGTTATATAAACAGCAAAACAGTGAATAACAAGCACTGGCAAAGCCAACAGGTTTTGTGTCTTAGGCTTTACCAATACTTGTTTCCTTTGCTATTTTTATCCTTAGTTTATATTTCCAGGAAAGCCACAGGTTAGCTATCTTGGAATGGTACACTGATGATAAAATACAACAAGCATTTGAGGGGGTTACAAATCTTGAGCTGCCGGAAACTGTACTGCCGGAACCGGAAGTGAACACGAGTTTGGCGATTTGCAGACCGCGGCCGCGAGTTGCAGCCGGTAGCGGTAGCGGTGGTGGTTACGGCTCCTGTCTGGGCCGCTTGTCCCTGTGCAGCCGATCGGCTGTCCTGCTGGGGATTGGGCCGGGCCGAGAGACCGCGGTGCAGTGATTACGGCAAAGACGCAGAACGGGAACGGGAAGCGGAGCTCCGCGTTGTACCTACATCATCCCACTGCGAAGCGCCACGACAGCCGCCGCCAACCCCATTTCTGAAGCAGGGGGGGCAGAGCACAGTGGACCATTGCTCCCGCGACCCCCCCACGGAGCGAGAGCCGCGGCTGCACTGCAGGAGCTGCAGGAGCTGCATTGCCGTGTATACGAGTGCCCCAGAGAAGTGCGAGGAAGTCAGGAGGAAGGGGTGCGTCTGGTCTGAGCAGCTGAGCAGCGGTACAGCGGAACGGCTGGGCAGCAGTGCGAGCGGCAAAGCGCCGCTGTGCCATTGCAGTTGTGCCTGTACTTGCGGCACCTTGGAGACCCTGAGGAGACCCCAAGGAGACCCACCAGACATCGGGGGCTCACAGAGACCGTGGCAAAGTGGCAGATCAGCAGGATCCGGAACCCAGCGGCTTCTCCGTGAGTAAGCGCCAGCTTGCCTGCCCGAGCCTGCCCGAGCCCGCCTGAGCCAGAGTCAGAGCCCCTGCTAAAGGAGTCTGCAGGGCTATCGTAGAGCCTTTGTGAAGCTCAGCAGCTCTTGCCCCCTCCCCTCCCCCCCACTGTGGCACCAGCACCAGGGAGTAGTAGTGTGCAGTGGTGGGAGCGGTGGGCGGTGGGAAGTGAACAGAGCGAGGCAAGCACAAATACTCAGACAGCCGTGCCGCAAGGCAGTGGAGCATTAGAACCGCAAAGGTGCGGGAGTCGCAGATTCTCTTGGACCCCCACCCAGCCTGCCCAGCCTCCCGACACTGGACATTAACTGCCAAGCAGGCGGATTAGTTGATCCGGCAGTGTGACTTCTGCGCTACACGCCAGGAGAGAAAGCCAGGAGGGAAGCAGGGTAGCGAGACCGGGGAGTGCGGAGTGCAGAGAACAGACCAGCAGGAGTGGGAGCAGCGACGTTTGGATTGAAGAGAAGCAGGGCGAACCAGGACAAACGGATCAGAGACGGAGAGGAGAGGAGCGGCGAGCGGTGAGCGGTGTGCAGCAACGGCATAGACTGCGGCCGAGTTAGCACCCGCGAGTGGCGGAGAGAGCGTAGGAGAGCGGTGAGTGGTGAAACCTCCAAACTTTTTCCACCTGTCTGATTTCATCCCTCTACTGCCGTCCTTTCACCGTCTTCTACAGTCTGTTTAGTGTTGTAAGATACCACTGTTATTTACCAAAAACATACAGTTTATATCTTCACTGTCAAATGGCGTACAAAAAACTGAGATCACGAACAATTTTTATGAAAAGACTGGGCACGGAACAAGCAATTAGGAGGAGTGCCGGAAAGTCGGTCCGACTAGGAAAGTCTACAACGACCCCCGGAATAACCAAATACTTTATAAAACAAAGTACAGAGGTGCAGGAGCAAACACAAAAAGTTCAACAAAATAATACGAATAAAGAGGAGGAAAAGAAAGTAGCAGATTCTAATGCTTTCATTCAAAATCAAAAAGTACTAGAGGCAGACACAAAAGACACCCTAGATTTCTGGATGAACCAACCAGTAACATTATAATTTCGGAACCAACAAAATTAGAAATTCATCAAACTCAGCAAACTCTAGACTATGATGTCACCTGTCCAGATATCAATATTAAGGACTTGATCTTCTATAAAGAAGCACGTAAGGAGTCACGGAAAATCCAAAACAGTACGCCACAAAAATCATTCGACCCAGAAGGGTCCCTCTGTCAATCACCAGATTTTTCACTCCTAAAAAACACAGGATTATTTAAAGAACATACTCCGGTATCTAAATCTTTGTTCACCCTTCAAAAAATTTTGGAATCAGTCCTTACCCATCTTGGGAATATTTTGGAAAACTCCGATCAGATGCTGGACACCCAAATAGGAATGCTAAAATACCTAGTGGAAAAAAAAAGGAAGAAAGATCAACTAAAAACAACATTTCCGGCAGAAAAAGGTGAAAAACACAAAGCGGAACACCTCTTCAAACCTAAAGACGTACCAACAACAAAAGAGCTTTCTCCATTGAAGAAAGAAGTAGCAACTCAAACAAGTCGGAGTCTACCAAAAGCAAAAAAGGGATCAGAAGACCTCAATCAGATTTATTCCTTGAGAAATCTCTTTAAGGAAAATAATAAGCTGGATACTCACCAACAGGCCATAACATATTACCCAATTTTCACCAACATAAAAACTAAAACACATTTAAAATTAAATAATTCAACTGTATCTATTCAAAAAGCATTAGAAACTACTGCAATTTCAACCATCGTTTCTCCTGGCCTAGAAACATCGAACAATAAAAGGAATCAAAAAAAGATAAATCGGAAAAGGACAAAGAAAAGGGCGATAAGAAGGATCGCAAAGAAGAAAGCCTGGAAGACAAAATTCCAGAACTCCTTCTCCCCCACGATTAAGTCCTTAGAAAAAGAAGACAGATCAGAAACGGTGCAGAATCCGGTAGAAAAGGAGCAGAAAACCTCAATTAAAGTACCAAGGGGAAACTGTAACCAACTTAACCCTATGGCGTCAAGTTTCTCAGCGATAGAAACCGGAACAAAGACGCCGGTTCACAAGGATATCCCACAAAGAACCAATTCTACTGGGAAGACGCACAAACAGTCTGAGAACATCAAGCCATGCCGCCTCGAAATTACAGACTTATTCCCCTCAGGCGACGTCCCGCTTAATCGTGAGAGAATCACAAATTTACTACAACAGATACAGCCGTTACACTCCTTATCTAGAAACGAAATAAAACTAGTAACTTTCCCAGAAAAATCTAAAACCACAACGGCGATTGTAGAATTCTGGTCTCCAGTAATACCAGGAATAATATTAAAGGAAAGTGAGATTCTTCATAAATATGGTTATGACTTGACACCAGTGCAAAATTGCAAAACCCAAATGTTGGAGACTTCCGAAGAAATTAACAAAACTAAATCTCACCAATCGATCCTAAAGTACAGTGCCATAAATAATCCCCCAAATTTCCTTCAAGAAAATATAGTTGTTTCGATAAAGAATGGAGAATGGAGAACCTGGAGCAAAAACCCACCAAAGAGGGAAATAACAACAAATGAATACTCATGGGCATGGATTGCGGAGAATCTGAATGGTAACAAACAGGGCAAGGAAATCAAATGCCCTTCTTAACGCAGGTTTGACCATCTTTTCCTGGAACATCGCTGGAAAAACACAGGATAAATTAGCCTTAATTTTGGAAGACCGACCAGGGATAGTGGCCCTACAAGAAACTTGGTCAATAACAACTTTTGACCAACAAGACTACTTCGTATATGATATCCCTGCAGTGCAGGTCGAACGGGGACATGCAAAAGGTGGGATTGCAATTCTTCTCAACGAAGATTTTAAGTGGGACCAAGCAATTATCCCCATAGACTCAAAGAACTTCCAATGTATTAAGGTCAAATTTGGGAACGACTCACTAGAAACTCGGAAAGATCTCCTTATCTTTACTGTCCATATTCCCCCCGGGTCAAAAATGGATGCACTAGCCATAGAAATATTCGAGGAAATTGAAAAGGTAATAGACGGACAAGGCTACCCGTCAGTCTTCATAACAGGCGACTTTAATGGCAAAATATCGAACGAGTTACTCGAAAAATGGGTACACTATGAAAAAGAAGAAGCCCTGGGAATTTCCACCCCTCTATTCCCCAAAGAAAACAAAGCTGACAAAAGAGGTAAAATCTTGCTAGCCTCACTTCCATTGCTAAACGGAGTAATACTAAACGGCAACGTTGAAGGTGATATTCCGGTGTCATTCACAAGACAAGGGAACTCCAGCTCCTCAACCCTGGACTATATGATCTGTAGCTTGGATCTGTTCAGTTCAGTCTTATACCTTAAAATTAAGTTTGCACCGGGAAGTGATCATGCAATCCTTCAATTGGCTACAGAGTGGAAAACACAACTTACATCCTCAAGTAACATTATGTATCTCCAGAGTACTGTCTTGGTGAACCAGGTCCAAGGACGGATACAGTGGAATTCAAGGGCATTCAATAAAATTATTAATGCAATCGAGATGGCTCACCCATTACAGATAACGTACTCTACAAATCCGATAACAAACTTTGAAGTAGTCATCAAAAACCTGGTACAATCTCTGCAAGAAAATCTAATAAAGCTGGGCCCAAAAGTGAAACAAAATAAAAGTTGGAGTCCAGACACTAATGCCACAGAATTAAATAAATTAATAAGGTCTCAATTCCTCCAATACTCTGCCTCAAAACAATTAGAAATTAACAACCTGAAAAAACGGCGTAGGAGAGAAAAAGGAAATAATCGTAAAGATACACAGAATAAAAACTGGATCGATATCCAGACAGCAGCAAAACAGAATAACCAACGTGCATACTGGAATATAATCGCTAAAGGAACAGGCACAAAAAAATCATTACAAGCTATCCCAGTACCCCCTTCAGAATGGGAAACATATTTAACCAACTTATATAAATTAAATCAATCAATCAATCATGTCACTTATAAAGCACACTACATACCCGCGAGGGTCTCAAGGCGCTGGGGGAAGAGGGGGGTGGTGCTGCTACTGATCGAAGAGCCAGGTCTTGAGGAGTCTTCTGAAGGCCAGTAGGTCTTGGGTCTGTCGGAGGTTGGTGGGGAGGGTGTTCCAGGTCTTGGCGGCGAGGTGGGAGAAGGATCTGCCGCCGGCGGTCGTTTTCCGGATGCGGGGGACTGTGGCGAGGGCGAGGCTGGTCGAGCGGAGCTGGCGGGTGGGGTGTAGAAGCTGAGTCGTCTGTTGAGGTAGGCTGGTCCGGAGTTGTGGAGTGCTTTGTGTGCGTGGGTAAAAGTCCCGAAAGTACAAACGGACCAGAAAGTATTCCTGGAGTAAATACCTTAGATAATGGAGCCCCATCTTCCTCTCTAATATACATATAAAAAAGGCAAAAACGTCGGGAGCAACGGGACCGGACCAAATTCCAATTAAGGTCCTCCAAACCAATCCCAAAGAATGGAGTAACTTTCTAGCCCCCCTCTTTTGCCATATCTTTGACACAGGGGAAATTCCAAAATCTTGGAAGGGGAGCATTGTAATCCCAATACATAAGAAGGGCTCTAGGTTGCTATCCGGTAATTACAGGCAGATAGCTCTCCTGGATGCAACAGGACGGGACATGACATTTTTTTTTGCAGCAGTACTAGATCATCTTAAAGACTGGGCATTTTCATCAGGTCTAATCCCTTTATATCAAGCTGGGTTTAGACCAAAACACTCGGTCACAGATAACATTGCTGTGCTGCAAACAATAATCGACAAATATGTAACCTTAAAATCTCAGGTAGTGTATGCTGCTTTCGTCGATTTCACGACTGCATTCGACAGGGTGGACAGAGGAACACTCTGGAGAAAACTTTGTAAAATGGGTATCCCGGATAACCTACTCCATGTAATAATATCACTGTACTCCGGAACTTGGTGTCAAGTCCAAATGGGGTGGGAGAAGGGTCTTACGAACCCAATACCTACACCAAACGGCCTCAGACAAGGATGCCTTCTCGCTCTCTTACTGTTTTCTTTATATCTTAGTGATCTGCCCGAAAGTTTCAAACAAGTCTGCAACTTTCCTCCTAAAATTGCATTGCACAAAATCCACACTATGATGTATGCAGATGACATAGTCAATCTAGATTTAACACCATTTGGCCTGCAAAGGAATCTGCAAGCACTCTATGAATACACTGAAGAAAACTACCTCATACCGAACACCGCAAAAACAAAAATAGTTCCATTTTCGGGAAGGAAACAGTATGCTAACTACAAATGGACTCTAGGGGGTAAACTGTTGGAAGTGGCAAGTGAATACACCTACTTAGGGAGAATTTTCTCTAAATCACTGCAAAACTTGCTTCACATACAGAATCTGAACCGGAAAGTCGACATCCACGTGGGGGCACTCTTACGATTATATGCCTTGACCGGTCAAAGAAATTTTTACTCTCTTCTTCAGGTATATAGTGCTAAGATTCCACCAGTACTATCATACGCGCTTGAATACATCCCATTAAGTCAATGGAAATATCTGGACTTAAAAGAAGGGAAAGTCCTCTGGAAACTTACAAAGATGTCTCAAGCAGTTCCGGTACAAGCTCTTCGCCTTGAACTTTCACTGGTTAGCTCTTATGCTAGAGGAATTAGCAATATTATTAGATGGGCATATAACCTCATCCATGCGGAGCAAGGAATGCTACGATCCCTATTAAAAATAGAGACATTCGAAAAAAATTCGCAGAAATATGTATTTCGCAGGAATGTCTCAATTGCTTTTAAAATATCAAATGTTAATATTAATATGTTGCAATCTTGGACTCCTGCCCAACTGAAGCTCTTTTTAAAACATCTGACACCAAGGTTAAGCTTTGAACTTGATACACAGCATTGCTCCAAATTGACATTATTTAAAAATCATGCTGAAACAATTGTATATAGGAAAATACAGCAGTATATCTTTTTTAACCTAAAGCACGGTGTCAGGCGATCGATCATACTACTCCGTCTTGGGATACTCCCTTTAAAATCTCTTACCTACAAGTGGCTCCCAAAAGAAGAAACTAGCACTTACTGTAATCTATGTAATGGCGGGGAGCAAGATCTGGAACACATGTTATTTGTTTGCCCAAATGTGACAGTTGTAGAAGCAAGAAAAAGGTTTATACAACCCATTCGTAGAAAATGTAAAATTAACTCAGTTCAGACCTTGATTTCGCTTTGTAAGGTACCGCCAAATGAATTTGTTTGCTACAATCTATTCAAATTTTAAAATCTTTTTTAACTTTGTACTAGAATGATGATTTTTATCAATTTATTGTTAAATTTTAATGGTAAATTTTATGTATTAAATATTTGTTGTTCTCAGCCAAGAGCTAAATCAAATAAACTTAACTTGAAAAAAAAATACAACAAGCATTTGCAATGCAATAGGTCTCGCATTTATGCAGTGGCGGCTCGCCGAGGGGCGGGGGAGGGGCAGGGTGGGGGGGGTAGTGGACTCCCACCCTGGGAGTCCACTACTGGACTCGGACTTACAACGGACAGAACTCCCTCTGAGTTCTGTCCGTCATATGTCCGAGTCCACTACCCCCTCACCCTGCCCCTCCCCCGCCCCCGACGCCCCGCAGCACTCCCTCGGCGAGCCGCCACTGCATTTACGCGAGTTTAAGCTATTGGCTTTGTAAATGACAATGCGTTTTCTTTATGTTTTAAAAACCAAAACATAAATAAAAGGCATTGTCATTTACAACGCCAATAGTTCAAACTCGCGTAAATGCGAGACCTATTGCATTGCAAATGGTAGGCCTCACGGACAACGGGAGAAGTGGGGGGAAGGAGAAGGCAAGGACAGCGGGCGGGCGGGGGGGATGGGGAGGGAGAAGGCACGGACAACGGGAGGGAGGGCGACGGGATAAACAAGGCACAACAACGCGAGGGTAGGCGGGGGTAACATGTAACTTATAGAAGCTGTCACCCTTATCACTCTAAACTAATTGCATGTGTTTGTAATTGTGTGTTTAAAACAAAGTTAGCACAACTTAAATCTCCTTTAAGTATTTTGGGATGACAACAGAACATGACACTTTGTGGCATGTGAGTTTTCGGTTTCTGAACAACATTGGTAAAAAGGCACAAAAAAGCGAGGCCAGTTGGCATTGCCAGTGGTTGTTTTTATGTAGTGATTGGTAGTGTAGATTTTCCATTTATTAGACCTGTAAGCATGAGTAGCACTATAACCCAACACAATTGTACTTACTTTAGCGAATTCAGAAGGCTACATCTGCTTTATCAGAATTCAAACCTGAGACTTGTACGACACCCACAAATTTTGCGTCACTCCTGACATTAAAAGTTTTCACATTTTACAGAAGTTTTCAGTTGCTCTTTTCTGGCTCTTCTGATGGACAAGCCATTACAGCCACTGCCTCCCATTCAGACAATGCTGACTGCAAGTCTGCAGCAACCTTCAGCTACTGGGTGTAGATGTCACTCCTGTGATGTTGACAGCCTACGCACACACTACAGCAAAGTCAGACCTGCAAGCTTTGACAATGCTTCTTGCTATGTAGAATGGAGAGATCATTACAAAACGCTCCCCTTGAGACACTTATTTTTCACAGGTACATGCCCCGTGCATAGGCTTGTCAACTTATTCTGAGCTAAATCACCCACAAAAACAGTAGGAAGAAACTAGTCAATTAATTCAACATGTGGAAACAATGATCATAGACATTTGGGCTATACGTGACCTACTGGTAAGTTGGTACCGCAGTGTGCCAGCCTTGGCTTTCATATGACATCCTCGCTAGTCCCACAGGACCGACGGCTGAGCCAGACATTCGACCCAGCCAAACTATGGCCACGCCTGGCTTTCCCATCTTTGGCGGGGGCATACTGCATGATGCCAATCACCGTGGACATCTTCAACCCTCAAACATGCAATCATGAGCCCAATGCCACTCTCGGTACAGTACTCACTGTATCTGCCTCCACTCCGCACACCTTTCGGCCCTTCATTCTTCCTTCTGGATGAATTCTCAGAGCCCGGCTATCCGTGGGCCGAGCGCCAAGGCAGCGTTGCAGTGACCACCGCTAGTCTAGAAAGCCCCTAGACCCTGGGGGTGAGAGGAATTGCACGCAGACACAGAGCCACGTCCCTGCAGAGTCCTCGGGGAGAGTTCCCGGGATTTAAGGGGCGAGTATCACAAGGGCTGAAAAAAAAATTCTTCCCCATCCACACAACCCCAGCCGTCCATAACCCTCTACTCTGCGCATGCTCGGAAGCAGAGACACTTCCAGCATTGATTTCTGAGCTGGTCAAAGGGCGCTTCATTGCAAAAGAGCTAATCCATGGGGATAGAAAGAGGACTAGGCACTTGAAGCGTACGACGAAGAACCCTCTTTCTTATAAAATTAAATTATTAAACAATAACTATGTTATGGTCAAGACCATTCTATGATGGTTGTCTGGTTTGGAGGCCATGACCTGGAGGGATGTGGTGTACCAGAAACGGAATGAGCATTTAGCAATTAGACCATTAGCACTGTCTAAGGAACGGTAGTGTGCTATAACAAGTGACGGGCTGCTTGTAAAATGAAAGCGCGCATCGCCCGCTGAATGTTGCAGGAAAGCATGTTGTGCCTGCAGTCGTAAACACACATTAAAGAAACTAATGCTTACAAAAGACATACTGTGTAGCAACCGAAGTAAAGGGGCCAATAGCCATGGGAGGTTACAAATGACAACAAGACCGTCCTAAGGAGGGACTAACGCGCCAATTACTAAATCAGAAGGCAGCTTTACCAACGACAAAGACACAAGCCAATGAAAAATATGGGCGGGGGAGTGGGCGAGGCTTCTCTTCAGTACTCTACTACAGCAAGTCTCGCAGAGCAGCGCTTGCGCGCTGGCATCAGGCTCGACCTAAAAAGCATTCCAAGATGGCTGCCATGCAATGCATATGCACAAATGAACGCAGACGCATGGGCAGCCATTTTAGAAAGCTTTTTGTTATGGTTTATAGCAAAGGAAAAGGAAAAGAAATGAGCATGAGCAAAGCCAATAGCTCTCCAATCTAAGAAAGGCCTGTTGCCATTGCTGTGCTTGTTAAAATCTCATGTGAGCTGCAGATCTTGAGTTATAACTTCAGTAATGCCAACTCATGCTTTATTACCCGGAGGTCAACTGAGTGACGGTTGTTAACCTGGGTAATAACCAACCCCGTTAAGATTCTTGGGAGCATTAGTTCTTTAAAAGAACACAAAAGGAAGTGCTCGAAACCCCTCTAAGGAGACATTTACTGCAGCGTTTAATTTTTCGCTATTTCATTAGTTTTTACGAAAATAAATCATTATATATATATATATATCTCACCAAACGCCCAAGAGCAAATTAAGAAAAATCAACTTGCGCACTGCTCTGGGGCCCAAAAAAGGGTAAAATGTATGTTTTTAAGAAGGATGGAATGCCCGCAAGATCTTCTAAAGATGTAATATTGTTCTTTTACAGACTACGAGTCCCAGCGTGCAACAAAAAAGGGAAATACATCGCACTGAGCGAGAGGCCCACTGAGGGCGGGACAATTAATTAATCCTGCAGCACTTAAGGCTAAACTGGAACTGCTTGCGAGATAGCCATTTGTTAAGAGACCTTTGAAAAAGAGACAGCAGTCTTGAAACGCGTTAGGTCTGAATAACAATTACCGGAGAGCAGTTGTGCAAGTTTATTCCCTTGGAACAGAAAAACCGGATGGTCTAATTTACTGTGAGTGCGCCCCCAGACGCTCCTGGGCGTTTGGTTATATATATATATTTATATACACATACACACACACACACACACACACACACACACACTCACACTCACACACACCCCCCATCCCCCCACCTCCCATAAAATGGGTGCACTCACGGATTTTGCAAGTAAAATACTTCTTTAATGTGCAAGCCTCCTGCACCAACAGACGCGTTCGTTGGTTACAATGTTATCACGCAGTCATTTAATCCAACCCAATGTGTCACGTGTTACAAATAAACAACAAAGACGGTTCACTGGCCTCACTTATTTCGCCAGAATCATGGCGGCCATCTTGAATGTGCTCAGTTCTATACAGTGTATAATACAAGTGCAAACGACAATATAAAAAAAGGGTAAAATAGTGATCATTTCCGCATATTATTATACATTTTCCTTGGTAATGGCACATAGGGAGTTTCAGTCCCAGTCTCTTATGAATGTGTTTCAAACACATATTTCCCTTTGTGCCTTACAATTCCTATAGTATCTCACTATTGGGCTCTGAATGGGCAATCGATTCTACGATTAAATAAATCTGATGATTAATCTGTAATACATTTAGATAATTTACAAATTTCATTTCTTGTATGCAGAATAAACAATAACGAAAAAACATAAAACATCCAATTCATAATTGCGCCCTGAATGGGCAATCTCATTGTAAGCACGGAAGACGTTTGGAGTGGCATGCGCATCGATCAGGTCACTTTTACCCAAGTCCATACTTACAAGAATTGATTACAGATTGACAAATTATTCCTAAATCTGTGCATTAGGATACATATCATTTCATTCATGTAATTAGTTTTTCCGAAAATAAATCATATATATATATATATATATATATATATATATATATATATATATATATATATATATATATATATATATATCTCTTCAATAGCTCTGCAGCAAGGACGCACACCACGAATTAGATGGTTTTCTCAAACCTGTTTATTTTCATAGCCGGCAAGTGCATTCTGTGTCAAAACAAGGCGTGTCTGCTGCCTAACGCGTTTCGAAGCCTTCAAGCTTCTTTGTCAAAGGCAATGCTGCAAAAGTCACGGTCCTGTTGACGTACTCTTTTTAAATTTATTAATCGCTTCTGATTGGTCTTTAGTAGATTTCCTCTCGTAGGTGAGTTCCCAGCGTGTTCTGGTTCTTGTAGTGTACGTCAGTTTCATATTATTCCTCATAGTGAGTCCGTAACTTCTAACATTATTTATGCATTTATTCACCCACAGTGGGCCTCGGGCAGCACTCCGGCTCCAGTGAAGAAATCTATTCGTGCCAATGAGGTGCTACAAAGTTCCCAGCTCCTCCGGTCCCTCATTTGTAAGGGTGGTGCAGCCCTTCACGGCCGAAGCCGCCGTGTTTATTTTGTCGCTTCAATAGGTCTGCAGCAAGGACGCACACCATGAAATAGATGGTTTTCTCAAACCTGTTTATTTTCATAGCCGGCAAGTGCATTCCGTGTCAAAACAAGGCGTGTCTGCTGCCTAACGCGTTTCGAAGCCTCCAAGCTTCTTTGTCAAAGGCAATGCTGCAAAAGTCACGGTCCTGTTGACGTACTCTTTTTAAATTTATTAATCGCTTCTGATTGGTCTTTAGTAGATTTCCTCTCATAGGTGAGTTCCCAGTGTGTTCTGGTTCTTGTAGTGTACGTCAGTTTCATATTATTCCTCATAGTGAGTCCGTAACTTCTAACATTATTTATGCATTTATTCACCCACAGTGGGCCTCGGGCAGCACTCCGGCTCCAGTGAAGAAATCTATTTGTGCCAATGAGGTGCTACAAAGTTCCCAGCTCCTCCGGTTCCTCATTGGTAAGGGTGGTGCAGCCCTTCATGGCCAAAGCCGCCGTGTTTATTTTGTCTCTTCAATAGCTCTGCAGCAAGGACGCACACCACGAATTAGATGGTTTTCTCAAACCAATTTACAAATTTCATTTCTTGTATGCGGAATAAACAATAACGAAAAAACATAAAACATCCAATTCATAATTGCGCCCTGAATGGGCAATCTCATTGTAATCACGGAAGACGTTTGGAGTGGCATGTGCATCGATCAGGTCACTTTTACCCAAGTCCATATTTACAAGAATTGAGTACAGATTGACAAATTATTCCTAAATCTGTGCATTAGGATACATATCATTTCATTCATTTAATTAGTTTTTCCGAAAATAAATCATAATATATATATATATGACAGAGTGGCGGGAGCCACTCTGTAGTTATAGTAAGGATTCCCAGAGATAGGAATTACTCCAATTTTTGCTCGTTAATAACTTTGCCAACATTTGACAAAACTCCACGAAATTTTGCAGACCTATTTCTTTGTCTACATTGGTGGATGATGCAAAGTTTCACAGTGATTTATTAAGGGGGTAGAAAGAAAAAAGCGGGGTACCAAAACGCTTTTTTCCACGTATGGATTTTCCATAGACTTTTTAAACAGGCATAACGGCAAAACGGCCAGTCGTATTTCAGTCAAAAGTGGCAGGAATATAGATCATAGGGCAGAAAGGATGCTTTTTGGCAGTAGATGTAATTTGGTAAAGTAGTTTTAAATTTATAAGGCACAAAATATTAGTGATATATTGGATCACAGTAATTTTGCGGTATACCACGGTACATGCCGATGACAAGGCAGTATATGATTGGCTAAGTAAAAGGCAGCCATGTTATTTAGCCCATATGTAGCCTGGGCTGTAGGTTAGAAATGCAAATATAGAATACTAGTGGTTTAAAGTGTATAGGAAGGCTTGAGGCACTATAGGTAAGTATGTAAAGGTAGAAAAAAAGTAGTTTTTCTAAATTTATATATTTTTTAAAAAACTTTACGGAGTTCCACCGAACTACCTAGAAAGTACCATAGTACTCACAAAAAGTGTAAAAAATAAAAACTAAATATGTAAAAAGATTACAAATATACTGTACTACGCTATATTTCACAAATATAGTGTACTACAGTGTATTTTCAATTTTTACATATTTAATTTTGAGGGAAAAAGTTTACACGGTACTAACTAGAAAGTACTTACTTACAAACATTTAAAAAATATTGAATTTGTAAAAAAAATATATAAATACACTGGACCACACAATATTTCACAAATATACTGTAATATAGTGTATTTCTAATATTTGACATATTTAAGTTTTTTTCTGCAACTAACGCAGTGCTTTCTAGGTAATAGCGCAATCATCCGTAAACAATTTTTTAAATATATTAAGAAATTAAACTACTTTTCCTTACCTTTATAAACGTACCTGAACTGTTTCATTCCTTTCTATGCACGTATAATACAGTAGCTCACTATATTTCTACTTAAAACCTAGAGCACAGACTAACTGTGGCCTAAAGAATATGGCTACCTTTTAATTTTATAAGGGCTTTCATCACCTAATCATCTATTTTTTTTATTATTACGATGTACCACGGTATACCGTCAAATTACCGCTGTATATCACTGCCCAATATATAACTACATTTTTGTGCCTTATAACTTTAACACTACTGAACCAATTTAGGTCTACTACCAAAAAGGACTCTTTCCACCTCATAATCTATATTCCTACACAAGTTCATCCACATCCGTTAAGCCATTTTCTTGCTAGGTCTCTTTAAACTACATTCTCCGGACATGACACACCACACCACTCCACTCCACTCTATGACATGTTACTTCACTCTACGACACACCACACCACTCTATGACACACCACTCCACTCTACGCTATTCCTCTCTACACCACTTCACTCCACTCTACCCTACTCAACGCCACTTCACTCCACTCTATGCCAGTCCACGCTATGCTATTCCACTGTATGACACTCCATTCTACACCACTCTACTGTACACCACTCTACTCCATGCCACTCCACTCTATGCCATTAGAATCTATGCTATTCCACTCCATGCTACTTGACTCAATGCTATTTCACTCTGCGCCAATCCACTCTAAGCCACTCCACTCTATGCCACTCAGCGCTACGTTACTCCAGTCTACTCCACTCAATTCTACGCTACTCCACTGTATTCCACTCTACTCTGTCTGTCAATCCACTCTACATCACTCCACTTTATACCACACCACTCCACTCTATTCTACACCACTCCACTCTACGCCACTCCACTCTACCTCACTCCACTCTACGCTAGTCAACTATATGCCATTCCACTTAATGCCATTCTACTGTACCCCACTCCACTCTACACAACGCCACTCTATGCCACTTCACTCTATAGTATTCTACTCTACGGTATTCCACTCTATGCCACTTCTCTCTACCCCCCTACTGTACACCACTCCACTTTATGCTGTTCGACTCTACGCCACTCTACTGTATGCTACTCCACTCTATGCCATACCACTCTATGCTATTCCACTCTATGCCACTCCACTCCACTCCACGCCACTCCACTGTATGCCACTCCACTCTATGCTATTTGACTCTACACCACTCTACTGTAAGCCACTCCACTCTACACCACTCCTCTCTATGCCACTCTACTGTACACAACTCTACTCTAAACCACTCCACTCTATGTTATTCCATTGTATGCCACTCCAATCTGTGCCACTCCACTCTATCCCACTCCACGTCACTCCACTCTACACCATGCCACTGTAGTGTACGCCACTCCAAGCCAGTCCACTCTAAGCTATTTCACTCTATGCCACACCATGATATTCCACTCTACTCTACACCACTCGAGTGCACTCCACTGTACTCCACTACACTCTATGAAACTGTCCTCCACTGCACTCTATGACACTCTACTTCATGACACTCCACTGAACGACACTCCACTCAACTATTTGAACACTTTCTTAGGAAAAAATAAACAATATTGAAATTCAATGAAAAAACAAAGGTTAAAGCTTAGTTACAGTTAGGAAAAACGTTATTTATTCTGTCTATGTAAACCACACTTAACCTACACAAACATTAGAAATTATGAAGTTATCGTTAGACCTTAAATTTATAATTTATGCACCACCTTCAAATTACTTTAACTTGAGCTCTTCCCAAAACAGTGTTGGCAACTCGCTAGCCACACTACATTCACTATAACTCGCGCCTTTACGATGCACTGCTTATACCCTTTTATCACTAGTAGAATGGTAAATGATAGCATTCCTAACAAGACTCATGACATCTCTAATAAAATCATTTATGCATACACTGTGCATGGTAGAGTGGCGATTTATAGTTAACGAAGTGTGGCTAGCAAGTAGATAACACTGTGTATGGAGATGCACGAATTATAGTAATTTAAAGGTGTTATGTAAATTATAAATTTAAGGTATAACTATAACTTCAGAATTTCTTGTGTTTGTGTAGTTTAAGTTTGTTTTGTATAGAAAAAATAAATGGCGTTTTCTGAAGAGTGAGAGAGAGAGAGAGAGCGTGTGTGTGCACGTGCGTGCGTGTGTCTCTTTTAAGTGCACAAAAATAGCCAATTTCTCATTGAACTTTCATTATCCTTTTTTTGTGATTTGCAACAATAGGCCATGACCCTGCTCCTTGAGTTCTGGCATTGACCTTTTTCATCTTACCAAAATTATATGTATAATAGACTTAGGGCCCGATTCTGATGCGGGTTGGAAAAGCTTCCCGACCGAGGGCCTGATTCTGATGCGGTTAGGAAGGCCTCCTAACGGCATTTGCTCCTTCCAAATCGGATCGGGAATGTGTCTTCCCGACCGAGGGCCCAATTCTGATGCGGTTAGGAACAAATGTTCCCATTGAAGTCAATGGGAGTTCAACCAAATCGTATCTGGAAGCATCCGGATGCATCCTACTCCGCCGGTCGGACTTTCCCGATCCGAGTGGGTCGGACACCATTTCCCAACCGATTCGGTCGGGAAGCTTTTCCAACTCGCATCAGAATCGGCCCCTTAGTGTGTCTGTTATTATGACATTCACATTTTTCTTATGCCCAGTACAGTATTACGGCATGGGGCAATGGCTCAGCCCACTTCTGCCATAGGCTAACTGTACTGTGAGTGACAAGTAACAGCTTTCTTCCCTTTCACAAGAAGCACATCCACACACAAAGTACTTCCCTCAAATGTCAGGGACTATTACAGCAAAGTGTGCTTTTTGAGACAAAAAAATATGTTTTGCTTTTTAAGCGATTTATATTTTAGATTGATGACTACCTGGCAGCTTACCCACTGATAAAGTTGTGCAAAACCAATGACAAAAGAAAGCAAGCATTGATGAAGCCAAAAGCCAGACCTATTGGGCTTCCCCACGCTTGTTTTATTTACTTTCTTCACAGACACCACTATAAGGGGCCATATCTTGAATCTGCCCTCACACTGGGCACAGCTGCCCAGTTTTTATGCAATAGCACTTTCTAAAGTCCATGCATTTAATTCAGAATTTCTTTGAATTAGTGGTGTAAACAGGATAGTTCAGAAACTAAAAGGAAACCGCTACTTACCAGCCGCGGCCCATGCAGGTAAGAACGGTGGGGCATGGTGGGGTGGGGATTTCGACAGACGACCACAAGGGAAAATTAAATAAATAATTAATTTTCCCACCTTGTCGTCCTTCGAAACCCCCCCCACCTGGCCCCACCGCCCCACAGCTCTTACCTGCACGTGCCGCAGCTGCTACTTATTGTTTCTGAGCTGTGCTGTCTGCAGCACAAACACTAATTTTGAGAAGTTTCTGCAGTTTAGAAAGTCCATTTGCATGAAAAGAGAAGCACAGCTGTGCCGTGCATGAACGCAAGCGCTCATGATAAGGTCCCATATCTCATGTTTGGTCTGCGCCTTCTTTATATGCATATGAATGTCATGGGCCAGACTCTCAACCAGCCGGGTACAAGGCTTATATTGCAGAGTTATTCATACATGCAAAGTGGCCACCTGTCGCCCCTGGTTAATTGGAAGCTGTGTGGTTCTGTAGCACCCACAGATCACGATAAAATCAACACACGAGGGGAAAACTAAGTCTGTGTTTATCAACAGAACATGGAGGAGTCTGAGGGCCAGATTTTCAAAAAAGACATGCAACGCAGCACAGCACCCAAAGAGGCTGTGCTGCATTGTGTGACAGGAAGGGAGCAGGAGAGCGCCATATCCACAGCGATATGGCACTCTCCACCCCTCTCCCTAGCGCTGGAGCTGATTTCAGCTGCCGTGCCCCTGGCACACACCGTAGCACCATAACGCTAGGGTGCTTTCCTGAGTCTACCATAGGTTTTGTCCAGGAAGGGTGCCCTTCTTGTACAAAATACAAGTTTAAACACTTTTCCCACTTTGTATCTGTGCTGCACAGTGCTGCACGCATGCAAAGTCGGAAAAGAAAGGAGAAACAAAAACATTTCGCCTGTTAACGCCTCCTTCGAAGTGGCTTTAACATTTGGAGCTAAACACTGTCTACAATTGTTTGTAGATAGGGTTTGGCGTCAGTAGGCATGGGTGGTTGCATGGGAACCACTCAAGTAATGCCCCCTTGGCGCTAAGTAACGCAAAGCAGAGCTTCGCGCTGCTTTGCGTTACTTTTAGGGTACCTTCCAGTGCAAAACAAGTTTTGCGCTGGAAAGTAAATTAGGAAAAAAACATTTTGTGCTGGTTAGCGTCACTTTTGTGACTCTAACCCAGCGCAAAATGTGTATAAATCTACCCCTGAGAGTGTTGTCTATAGTTGTGGGTTCTGTATTCTAGCTTACAGGGCGCGTCCAAAAGCAAAGCAAACCTTCTGAAGGAACGAAACGATTTCAAAATGAAGAGTTTTAAACTAATAAACACAGCTCAATGATATGAAACCCCTCTGCTGGGATTCGAAAACACACACTAACAAGCATACATTTCCTAATCATAGGAATAACCGCTGCGTTATAGCTGGTGCTTGCTTGCCATAAAGTAGTCACAACAATGCCATCCATGAAAAGAGACAGCTGCTGCCTATAATCCAGGGAACCAGGGATCTGAGGCGAGCAGCCGGTAGCAGCACGCCGGGACCTGCAGTGCCTCACCCAAAAATAATTCATTTACAATGCGCGTCCAAAAGCACAGCACAAGAAACGAATGGCTTGAAATTGAAGAAAAGTTTTACGTAACACAAATTGGTAGATCAATTGTACGAAAACACCTCTGCAGGGAATCAAACATGTAATGACAGCAAGCAAATATTTCCAAGGAAGGAGAACAACTGACAAGCCAATGCCTCTACTTGCTTCAAAGTTGTTTCAACACTACTGTCTATGTGGAGACACAGCTGCTGCTTGCCACCTAGGTGACAAAGGAATGAAGTTTGAAGCAAGCATCCAGTAACGTGCTTGTCGGGGGCGCCGGACCTCACACCAAAAAATACAAATACATTTGGAAAAGACAGAAATAGAAAACAAAATAATAAAAAAAAAAAAAAATGAAAGGAGTCATTAGCTCAAAAGCTCTGCCACTCAAGTGCACTACCTTGCTGCCGAGTAGTCACAAATACAGAAGACAAATGCTGCAACTCACCGTGAGAAAAGTCAATTACTAAAGTGGGCTTACCCACTGCCCCTGATGTATGCTGTGGTGGGGGGAATTAAAATATGAATGACAGCTTAACAGAACAATGGATAACAGCGCTGACCAGAAGCCTATTGATGTATGCATAGACTTATGTATTTTTTATTTATGAATTTTTCCGAAACCATAAATCAGGCAAAACAGCTGAAGCTGTTTACAATGTCCTTCCAGTGAGTGACTCCAGCCTCGATCAATGGACAGGCTAAAACATCCTTTAAACACACCGGAGTTCCGGGGGAGTCCCACACGGGTGCTCAGTCACTATAGTAAGAAAGTCCTAAGCACCCTCTGCATCCCGACCATAACTTAGCCGCCATACGTAAAGTCTTCAAGCGAACTTTTTTGAAAAATTTGGAGGAGCCGAATTTATACATGAAACCTGATTCCTCTGTGCCAGCCAACATAGCTTTAAACATGCTCCCGATTAATGAATTATCTGGGGTGAGTAGTAACATCCTACAATTTTTCAATTGATAGGCCCAACAATATAACTGTAGGTCAGGCAAACCCATACGTCCACACTGTAATTTACGTCTCAGCTTTTTCCAAGACAGTCGGATCCCTTTACTTGCCCAAATAAAGGAGGAGATCTTACCCTGAATTTTAAGGAGGTCTGCTTTTGCAAACTCCAAGGGGATGTTATTAAACAGGTAAGTGTATTTTGGGAGTACACACATTTTAATAAGGTTAACTCGCCCGTAATGGGAGAGAGGAATACTCTGCCATCTTTTTAGTAAAATATCAACCTCTTTAGAGACCCTATCAAGGTTAGTTTTTGGGATCTTCTCGGGGTTTTGAGTAATTTTGATCCCAAGATATCTAAGCTCTCTAGCAAAGTTGTTCTCTTGATCAGGGATGTTCCAAGCCATAATCTCGGTTTTGTCCTCGTTTATCTCGTAGCCTGAAAATTTCCCGAAGGACTGTGCTTCCATCATGAGCTCGGGAAGTGTAGCCAAGACATTGGAAGGCAGTAAGACCAGATCATCCGCGTAAAGCGCTACTTTCCTCTCAAACCCATTTACTGCAAAAGGAACTATTTTCTCATTCTGTCGTAGACTCTGGGCAAAAGGTTCGATATATAAATCAAATAAAATGGGAGACAGTTGGCAGCCCTGCCTAGTTCCGCGACCAATCTTGACAATAGGAGAAAGGCTGCCATTAACCAAAATCTGGGCACTGGGCGACTTGTATATTTTTTTTAGTACTTCTCTAAACCCTTCGCCAAATCCAAAAGCCTTCAGAACCCTGTCTAAAAAGTGCCAGTTCACACGGTCGAAAGCTTTGGCAGCATTAACTGTTATAATGGATAGCGGAAGGCCCCGTGATACTGCCAAATCAGTCGCCCCTATTAAGGTGTAAACTAGGTCCGACATCTGCCTTCCCGGGAGGAAACCCTTCTGATCTTCGTGGATGATTGGCCCAATAATCTTAGACAACCGATTGTTCAGGATAGAAGCAAAAACCTTATAATCGGCATTTAATAATGAGATAGGCCGGTATGATTGGCACTGAGTTGGGTCCTTCCCAGGTTTCAGTATCAAAGATATAACTGCGCCACTCCAAGAGTCTGGCAATGGGGATCTGCCTCCCAGAATATCATTAAATAATTTCAACCAAACTGGGATGACCTCTTCCCTCAGTAAAGAATAAACCTCAATTGGGATTGAATCTGGGCCTGGGGCCTTTCCTTTCTTAGCTCTGTCTAATACCATCAATATCTCACTCCCGATTATTTCAGTCATAAGAGAATCTTGACTGTCCTCAGATAACTTAGGTAGTTGTTTCTCAGTGAGCCAACTGTCGATGTGTTCTTCCGCTATATGGGGTCCCCTTGATATAGCTCTTGGAAGAACTGTGCAAAAGCCTGTTCTATTTTATCCTTGGCCTCAGTAAAATGTGTATTAGTCTTAATTCTCCTAATATAATTATGGGATCTATCAATTCTGCTCTCCATAGCTAAGAGTTTGCCACAGTTCTCCCCCTGCTCAAAGTCCCTCATCTTGCTGGCTTCCCATTTTTGAAGTAAAATCTCTTCCGACTTAAGCCGGAATTTTAACTGTAACTCTTCCAGATTCCTTGTTAAGTTTTCATTTTCTATGCCGGGAGGACATCTAAACTTTAAATCCGCTTCTACCCTTTTTATTTCAGCTTCCAGATCGACCAGCTCTTTCTTCTCTGCCTTAGCCCAGCCTATCACCGCGCCCTTTAATATTCCCCTCAACCAGGCCTTGAAAGAATCCCAAACAGTATTCAGAGATGTTAACCCCAGGTTGTTTTGTAAGAAGCTAACTGTTTCAGACTTCAAAAAGCCTGGAGTAGTAGGCTGCAAAAGAAATCTCCTATTTAGGGTCCATCTCCTTAAAGGCACCGCTTGAGGAAGATCCACATTAAGGGCTATTGCGCCATGATCCGATATAAGGATAGGCAGATACTCCATTAGGCTTACTTTATCCAACTCTGAGTGATCCATAAAAATATAATCAATCCTGGAATAATGTGAATTCTTTTTGCTGTAAAAGGAGTATTCCCTGGTCTCGCCTCTTGTTTTCCGCCATACATCACTCAGGTTAAGGTTTTTAAGCGTTGACAGAAGGTGGGCTTTAACCCTCGGGGCAGAAATCAGTGTCCGGGGTGAGGATCTATCTAATCTGTTATTTAAGAGTACATTGAAATCTCCTCCCATAATCAAAGGGGACTCAAAATCAGCCAGCGCAAAGCAGAGGTTATTTAAGGGCCCTACATCATCCTCATTAGGACCATAAAAACTTACTAAGGTATATTTACTGCCCTGCGATTTTATTTCCGCTACAACCCAGCGCCCTCTGTCGTCTACCTGCGATTTAATGAGGTCGGTCCCTGAGTTTGATTTAAGGATAATAGCGACCCCCTTCGAGCAGCATAGTTCGTCTGAAGCGATAACCTTATCCACCCATCTTAATTTACCAAATAATGCTTTGCACTCTGATTGCAAAAGATGGGTCTCCTGAATCATAAGGATGCTAGCAGAACTATTTTTAAATACTGAAGAATCAGTCGCTGTCTTCTTCTTACTCTCAGACCATTAACATTCCAACTTAAAAACCCCAAACTCTGTTTCGCCCCCTGTAAAAAACTACCCATCATCTTTGGCCTGCTCCCACCCTCTGCTCTGGCTATTGGAGGTTATTATGTCACATGAGTATGTTGTTACAATTACTTTTTTTTTATTTTTTCCCAATGCTCCCCACCAACAATCGTGCAAAACCCCCCCTTCCCCCCCCCCCCCAGACTGCCTACAACCCTCCCCTGGGAACCCTCCCTGTTTACCCATGGGAACAAGGGATCTGAGGCGAGCAGCCGGTTGCAGCACGTCGGGACCTGCAGTGCCTCACCCAAAAATAATTCATTTATAATGCGCTTCCAAAAGCACAGCACAAGAAACAAATGACTTGAAATTGAAAAAAAGTTTTACGTAACAAAAATTGGAAGATCAATTGTACGAAAACACCTCTGCAGGGAATCAAACATGCAATGACAGCAAGCAAATATTTCCAAGGCAGGAGAACAACTGACAAGCCACTGCCTCTACTTGCTTCAAAGTTGTTTCAACACTACTGTCTATGTGAAGACACAGCTGCTGCTTGCCATCTAGGTGACAAAGGAATGAAGTTTGAAGCAAGCATCCAGTAACGTGCTGGTCGGGGGCGCCGGACCTCACACCAAAAAATACAAATACATTTGGAAAAGGCAGAAATAGAAAACAAAATTAAAAAACAATAAATGAAAGGAGTCATTAGCCTCAAAAGTCATGCCACTCAAGTGCACTATCTTGCTGCCGAGTAGTCACAAGTACAGAAGACAAATGCTTCCACTCACCATGAGAAAAGCCAATTACTAAAGTGGGCTGACCCACTGCCCCTGATGTATGCTGTGGTGGGTGGAAATAAAATATGAATGACAGCTGAACAGAACAATGGATAACAGCGCTGACCAGAAGCCTATTGATGTATGCATAGACTTATGTATTTTTTACTAATGAATTTTTTTGAAACCATATATCAGGCAAAACAGCTGAAGCTGCCTCAAGGCCTTACCTAAAAAGGTTTATTCTTTTTATGTTGTTCATTTCACGATTCATATATTCTTTAAGTGATTTAATAATTTATTTCCTTCATTTTTTGGCAGGTGCAGCTATTTTTATGAAATAAAAATTGAAGCAAAACATGTTTTCGTTATATTACATGAGAAACAAAAGGGATCCACCCTAGAATTGATATATAACCGTGTTCTCCCAGACTAAGGGGCCGATTCCGATCTCGGTCGGAGGCGCACCCAATACCATTCGGTCGGGAAAAAAGCCATGCGAATGCCTGTTTCCCGACCGATCCGTACATCATACCGAACGAGTAAGTACGATGCGCACAACAGCACAGAATCCGGCCGAGTGGTACTTACCCAATCCAGGTCCTGTTCTCCGACCGAGGCGAATCCGGAAACGCAGAATCGAGTCGCACGGAAGGGAAAATGCAGCCCCGTCCGGCCGAACAAGTACGATGCGCTTTCCGTACGCGCCGAACCCGTCGCTACGTCCGGCACGTCAAAGCTTCCGGGAGAGGCGCACATAAGCTCCGATTCGCGCCACAACACGATCCACGGCTATGAGGCGAACACGCCAGCGACGAGGACGACGCGAAGCAACGAGAAAGATGAACGACACGAACCAACCATGAATCCCTTCGTCCCGATCCTACCAATATTCTACATTTACTACCGGAACAGGCACGGACGCGTACGGCGAAGAAGGTAAGTCAGACACCAACCACAAAAACATACAACACGTACACGACACATCACACACACACAGAGGGATGCATAATTTACTTACACCAGCAACAGCAGCACCATAGGGGCGGGATGCCCATCACCAATGCCACATATGCACACAGGGGCCTGGATGCGCACCACCACTACCACCCCTACCCAGGGGGGGCCGGATGCCAACCACTACTACCACCCTTAGCCATGGGGGTGCCAGATGCCCACCACTACTACCACCCTTACCCAGGGGGGGCTGGATGCCTACCACTACTACCACCCTTAGCCATGGGGGTGCCAGATGCCCACCACCACTACCACCCTTACCCAGGGGGGCTGGATGCCTACCACTACTACCACCCTAAGCCAGGGGAGCTGGATGTCCACCACTACTACCACCCTTAGCCAGGGGGTGCCAGATGCCTACCACTACTACCACCTTACCCAGGGGGCTGGATGCCTACCACTACTACCACCCTTAGCCAGGGGGTGCCAGATGCCCACCACTACTACCACCCTTACCCAGGGGGGCTGGATGCCTACCACAACTACCACCCTTACCCAGGGGGGTGCCAGATGTCCACCACTACTACCACCCTTAGCCATGGGGGTGCCTGATGCCCACCACTACTACCACCCTTACCCAGGGGGGCTGGATGCCTACCACTACTACCACCCTTAGCCAGGGGGTGCCAGATGCCCACCACCACTACCACCCTTAGCCAGGGGGCTGGATGCCTACCACAACTACCACCCTTACCCAGGGGGGCTGGATGCCTACCACCACTACCACCCTTAGCCATGGGGGTGCCAGATGCCCACCACCACTACCACCCTTACCCAGGGGGCTGGATGTCCACCACTACTACCACCCTTAGCCAGGGGGTGCCAGATGCCTACCACTACTACCACCCTTACCCAGGGGGGCTGGATGCCTACCACTACTACCACCCTTAGCCAGGGGGGCTGGATGCCTACCACTACTACCACCCTTAGCCAGGGGGGTGCCAGATGCCCACTACCACTACCACCCTTACCCAGGGGGGCTGGATGCCTACCACAACTACCACCCTTACCCAGGGGGGGCTGGATGCCTACCACCACTACCACCCTTAGCCATGGGGGTGCCAGATGCCCACCACCACTACCACCCTTACCCAGGGGGGGCTGGATGTCCACCACTACTACCACCCTTAGCCAGGGGGGTGCCAGATGCCTACCACTACTACCACCCTTACCCAGGGGGGGCTGGATGCCTACCACTACTACCACCCTTAGCCAGGGGGGTGCCAGATGCCCACCACTACTACCACCCTTACCCAGGGGGGCTGGATGCCTACCACAACTACCACCCTTACCCAGGGGGGTGCCAGATGCCTACCACTACTACCACCCTTACCCAGGGGGGGCTGGATGCCTACCACTACTACCACCCTTAGCCAGGGGGGTGCCAGATGCCCACCACTACTACCACCCTTACCCAGGGGGCTGGATGCCTACCACAACTACCACCCTTACCCAGGGGGGCTGGATGCCTACCACTACTACCACCCTTAGCCAGGGGGTGCCAGATGCCCACCACCACTACCACCCTTACCCAGGGGGGCTGGATGCCTACCACTACTACCACCCTTAGCCATGGGGGTGCCAGATGCCCACCACTACTACCACCCTTACCCAGGGGGGGCTGGATGCCTACCACTACTACCACCCTTACCCAGGGGGGCTGGATGCCTACCACTACTACCACCTCTACCCAGGGGGGCTGGATGCCTACCACCACTACCACCCTTACCCAGGGGGGCTGGATGCCTGTCACTACTACCACCTCTACCCATGGGGGGCTGGATGCCTACCACCAACACCACCCCCACTCATAGGATGGACAATGCATGACACAACCAGCACACCACAACCTAGGGAATGCAAGAAAAAGACATCCCCCCAACACCATGACAAGCGTGTGTAGACTGTGTCAAATGCCTACAACACTGAACATGACTTTGAACATACAATGTGACCCCCTATCACATGTGCCACACATATATGTGTGTGGCCCCCACAATGCAAGCAGGCCATGACCATTGTGGCAATGGGGTCCAAACCCCCATCATCACAGTGACCAAAAGGTAAGTGTGGGGTCCATAGCTGAAGCACATTTTGAACATTGTGGCAATGGGGTCCAAACCCCCATCATCACAGTGACCAAAAGGTAAGTGTGGGGTCCATAGCTGAAGCACATTTTGAACATTGTGGCAATGGGGTCCAAACCCCCATCATCACAGTGACCAAAAGGTAAGTGTGGGGTCCATAGCTGAATCACATTTTGAACATTGTGGCGATGGGGTCCAAACCCCCATCATCACAGTGACCAAAAGGTAAGTGTGGGGTCCATATCTGAAGCACATTTTGAACATTGTGGCAATGGGGTCCAAACCCCCATCATCACAGTGACCAAAAGGTAAGTGTGGGGTCCATATCTGAAGCACATTTTGAACATTGTGGCAATGGGGTCCAAACCCCATCATCACAGTGACCAAAAGGTAAGTGTGGGGTCCATAGCTGAAGCACATTTTGAACATTGTGGCAATGGGGTCCAAACCCCCATCATCACAGTGACCAAAATGTAAGTGTTGACAAAGAAAAAGCTGCAACTGCCAAACTGCATGGATGATTCCTGGTCACAGAACATAAAACACATCAGTGGCAAAGTAGTGCATGTGTCCCATTGCAACATAGATTGGGGGAGGCAAATACTGCAGTGCAAATAAGACATACCTTTGGCCATGTGCAGACAAACAACACCCATGGGGGCTGACACAGTCAACATTCATCAATGACACAATGACAGAAGTGACCATCAGAATGCAGACCCACATATTTGCACCAATGGGCACACAAATGCAGATACCCTGTGGAGACTGTAGATGTGAGGTGAACAGATACCATACCATGGCAGCAATGGGACACACAAACCATGATCATTGTGCTGACTGATGACCTAGGAGTCCCAGGGACAGCAGGGGAAACCCACCAAACTACATACAGCCAATGGCACACCTAAGATATGCCAATGCAGTGGTGCAGATGCACAAACACAAACAGGCAGACCCACACTGCACATCAAACACAACAGGTGAGGGGGGGTGCCAGTGTCCCCAGGCAACCACACAACACATGAGGAGGCCTGAATACCAATCATACAGATGTGCATACAGTGCCACACAAAGGTAACTCATGGATCCAAATCCCCTATGTGGGCAATCAGGCATTGTCAGATGAGAGGGAGCACAAATCACACATGTCACACAGGCACGTAGGAACAGCAACTGACACAGCAAGACACAGACACACCACAGCACTACCCCCAGGGCCCCCACAATGTGGTGACCCTGGGCTGCATTACAATCCCACTGTGATGACAAAGCTAAATGTCGTTCACACTGTGAACCACAGTCATGTGTCCTGAGCAACAAACTACCATCACACCTACACAAGCACAAATCAATCAGCACGGCCAGTAAGCCAAGGCCAACATGGAGGCAGGGGTCTAGCCGGGCAACAACTCTCATCTGCACACACTCAACACCACACACCTCGACCTCCAACAATGTGCAGCAGTGAAGCACACATGCACTGGTGACATTGCACATGCACCCATGACAATTCCAGGGTGGTGGGTGGGAACCAAGGTGCAGAAACACATCACACATGGCCACTCAACAAGACTCCTGAATGTCTGACACACTGCACACTACGCTGTACATGGACATGACGGCAATACCACACCAACCAATGGGATCCCAGCCACAGTCACACACCAATGAAGAAGCCAAGGTCACCCACAAAGAACACACATAGACAACAACCAACATTGCAGCCCGGACCCTGAGGAGTGCCAGCAGTCACACACACAACGTGTCACAATCACTGAAAGATAACACAAACTGGAAATCACATGACAGGTGCAAACAACAAGTGCCAAGGGGAAACCTGACTGTGACCCATCTGCGTCTGCACACAAACTCAGCCCTGACAGCAAACACACCTATGGGTGACACCCTGATGACCAGTAATGTGCCATGCACCCACATCACAGAGAACCCAGGGAGAAGACTTTGGGGGAACATAGGTCAACTCAGCAAGCATCACAAACAGGTACAACACTAGGGATCACAGCATGCACAGCAAAACGGAAGTGAACACACAGACATGCTCATACAACACACACCTTGGGCGCAGGCAATGTCACAGGAGTACACACTGCCATGAGGGGACTCCACTCCTGTGTGAGGAAAGCTGTGCCATATGTTGCCTCAGTAGGGCCCCATCATGTCAGCTGAGCACTTGGTCACACAATCAACAATTAGCACCAAATGAAGGCTCCTGTCACATCAGCCTGGTCATGGAAGTGCCAACGAAATCATCAGCACAGATCCAACACACTTGTATAGCAATGTTGCACTGACAACACAGATGAGTCCTTCCCCATTGATGCCCAAACCTGCATGTCCAGTGGAGATGGCCACACGGTCAGGGAAGTAGACGAATTGAACAATGGCAGGCACAACAGATGTGCAGGGGTGGAAGCCACAGATGTGAAATTGCTAATGTAAGTAGGAAATCCCATTGCCAAATACTGAACACATGACACCCTCAGATGCTGCTATGGATGACATGGATACACCACAGGATAGGACACATTCCCCTGGACCACATGTGTTCCTGCACAGTAACACTTCATTATCATGAGACCAAATATCACCATCACTGCAGCAAGGGCATGGTTAGCATCATCAACAACATGTACATCAGAAGCATAAGCACTAGAGAACAGAAAGTTGCTTTATTCAGCATATGTGTGTTTAAAAGTGAAAGTCCAGAAAAAACACAAAGGCCAATGGCCAGTCCATTGTCAAAGTCCAAACAGGGTGACAGTGGCAGATGTCACCCTACGCATGCCTGCACTGCACAAAACCAGGGACAATCCACTAGGAGGGGCAACCGGGGGGCAGGCCAGGCACCGCAGGGACAGGATCAGGGCTCACCAGGAGGAGGCAGGGAAGGGGTGGTGGGTGCTGGAGAGCCACTGACAACTGCAGTGGAGGTGTCTGACATGGTGTGTGCCGGCACAACTGGGGGGCATGACTCAGATGTTGTGGGTGCCGGCACGACTGCAGTGGACCCTGCAGATGGAGTGGACAGGTCCGCCACTGCAGTGCCCAAGTCAGACAGGGTGGTAGTGGACTCCACTGCAGTGCCTACCACCAGGGGAGGAGAATGGGGAACAGGCAAGGTGGGCTGGACAGAGGGGGAGGACACCCTCACCACATCAGTGGCACAGACAAGCGCAGCGGGGGGTGTGGTGCCGGGAGAGCAAGTGGCAGGGGGAGAAGGCCGGATCCTCTTGGGGATGGTATATCTGTGGGTGGGGGAACCTGGGGCAGGGTGTGGTGGGGGCACCTGTGGAGTGGGGGCCTGAGGGATGGAGGAAGGAGACCTGGTGCCTGAGCTGCAGGGCGGCGGCGGGGTCTTGCTCTTACGACTCCGGGGGACTTGCGGGTGGGGGCCTCAGTCTGTCTGCGCCTGGGGGAGGGTGTCCGGGGGCGAGGGGCACTCTGCTCCGTGTGGGTGGGCTTCCTCTTCCCCCTGAATGCTGTATCAGCTGGATCGGAGGGGAAGAGGCCGAGGTCACTGAGGAAGAGCCGCTGGGTCTTTGGGGTTGCAGGTGAGGCAAGGGAGGGTGCTTTGGAGGGAGAGGCAACTGAGGACTGCGCAGTGCTCGTGGATGCGTGTGTGTGTTCCAGGGCCCCATCCCCTGTGAGTCTGGTTTCAGTCCCCTGACTGTGCGTGCGTGTGCGTTTTGTTTGTGGCGTGTGTGTCTGTGTGCTGGACGTGTGTGTGCTGGTGTGTGCCTGTGCCGGTGTGTGTGTGCTTGGGACGGGTAAGGTGCTGGGGAGTGTGGATGGAGCAGAGGCAGGAGGGGTGAGGGACTGTCTGAGGAGGGACACTGCTGCCGTCAGGGAGGAGTCCATGGACCTATTGCCCCTCTGTAGGTCAGACATGCCCGATGAGATGCCCTCCATGAACGACACCAGCTGAGTCAACAGAGCGGTGTGCGCATGGAGGACACTCAGCATGGCTGTCTGCCCTACATGGAGCTGGCGAAGGAGGTACACAGACTCCTCACTCAGGGCAGCAGGGGACACAGGGGCAGGGGGTGCGGTGCCTGGCCCAAAGGAGACACGCTCCCGAACATGGGAGCCTCCACGGACCTGGGGAATGGGAGCCGATGGGAGGGCGGTGGTGGTGCTGGTGGTGGCGGGGACAGCAACACTAGCTGGGGTGTGGTGGCTGCTGACACCCGCCTCCATAAGGGAGTCATCCTCCGAGCCGCTGTGGTCCTCAGCTGAGGTGGATGCTGCTGAGGACTCCTCGGTGTGGCTCCCCTCGCCCTCCGTGCCACTGGGTCCCTCCGACCACTCCTCGGCTGCTGACCCAGTCTGGCTCTCCGGCTCCTCCTGGTCCGTGGAGCTGTCCCCTTCCGTGGCCGTGGATGTATCTGCAAACAATGGGGAAACAGACAGACATCAGTCACCTGCACCAAACGCACACACCACTGTGAGCACAGCACATTACAGAGCAAGCCCTGGCATCATTAGTTGAACATTGCTAAAAGTGCCCTAACTGAACAGGAGAAGCCAATTGTCAGTCTGATGCCAACCATGGCACTCACATCCCACATGGCCTTGCACCCATCTGTCTGGTGTCTGTTGGATAGCAACACCCCAGTGTGGACACATGCACCACCTACACAGTAGTTGGACAGTGCAGAGGACACGGTGTAGCATGTGGACATGCACACATCACAACTCTTGCCACTGAGTCAGTACAGGTTTCCGGATGAAAGGGATGCCCAGAGTCAAATAGGAAATGCATGTGATGCATACCAGCGACAGACACCATGATGCACCCATGTCCTGATAGCCATCGCCACAATGGTGTGCATGTAGCACATGTCACTCCCCTGCAGGATCACCAATAAGTAGACACATGCCATGGCGGAGGCATGACTGCTAAGTCATACATCACTGTCTCAGTGATGTATGACTTGGCAGCCAGACAACAACACTCTGCACTGTGTCACAATAGTAGGTCATGGGGAATGCAAGTCCTGGAGCTGCACAAGTGCACATGTACATCCCCCACACAACACATCATCTTAACCCTCATCTGTCCAGGTCATACCGATTGGACATATGGGAGACCTGTGACACTACCCTCTGAACCTGAGCCCCTCACAATCTGCTGTGAATGGGAAACAGCTGCCTGAACTTCACATTCGCATACCCCAGTCTGCACGGGCAGCTGATCAAACACCTATGTGACACACAAGTATCGTCTCCTATGGTCACATCTCCAGTGGCATGCTGAGCCCCTACCGAGAAACACCCCAGCAGTCCTGGCAACAAATCCACAGCACACTGACACAGAGGCAGACACCTGAGGGGTCAAATCACTGCGCACAACGTGTCAGCTGATACACGGGAGTGGGAGTACAGGTGTATTGGATGGGCTGGAGTAGGCATGACTGTCCTGCCCCACATGAATGAGGGATGAGCCCTGGACAGTGGATAGCTGGCTATGTATGTGTGACACACGTAATCTGCACACTCCTGGGGCCCAAACATTGTTCCCACCCGCTGCATGGGTGTGTGCCAGATACCCCAGGCACATGTGGTGGCTCAGCTCAGCAAGTGGACCGCATATCAAAGCAACACGCAGATTACATGTCCGAACACAGGCGTTGTGTGAACAATGGACCCACCCATGATGCCCACAACAGAGTTAGGGAAACAGATGCTGTCCCCCACCTTGAGTGAAGCAAACTGCAAGGACACAGTCCCAAGTGACACAATTCCCTGAATGTAAGGGCCACACCTGGGTATCAGATGAGGAGTGGGCAGTGCACAATAGAGGGACATGGCTCCTGGACAACATGACTGCTGTACTGTGGCAGTTTAACCAGGCCAGAGGAGGGCACATAGCATGTAATACAGAGTTCACAGTGCAGTCTTTGACTCACCCCCTCCTTGCTGCTGTCTGGCCTTCAGCTGCCCATCCAGGTCTGGAAACACCACCGCCAGGATCTGGAGCATGTGGGGGGTCAGGGTCCGTGTTCCGCCCCTCCTGCGAGGAGGCGACAGCTTCAGCTGGACCCGTGCAATCCTCCGGGTCCAGCCCCGAAGGTCCTGCCACCTCTTCTGGCAGTTGCGGATCCGGCGCTTGTAGACCCCCACGGACCGGACAGCCCGGACGATGTCCTTCCAGATCTCCTGCTTCCGATGGGCATTAACCTGTCAGGATGACAAAGTGAAAAGGCCATTACTACACATGCAACATATCCGTGCATGACACAGTTGTATATACATGTCTCAATCACAGGGGCACATGATGTACACAGGCAGTGCAACGCTGCCCATGGACAGTTTGCCAGAAGTCACTACATGGTATCATTGCATGGGAAGTAAAACCTTGTTCAAATGCACTGTCACTGCACCATACCTGTCCAGTGCATGTCACTACACACTATGGGGGGTGACAACTACTCAGTGAGCCTGCTAGCCAGTGGCGTGCAGACTTTCAGCCTTGCTAGTCAGACAAAATGCACATTCAGAAAGGCAGTGCACAGAACACTCACCTGCTCCCCTGGTGTCCCATACAGCTTGCTGTACTGTGGAAGTAGGCTGTCCAGCAGGGCCTGGTTCTCCTCAAGGCTGAAGGCTGGGGCTCTCTCCACAGTACGTGCCATTGCAGGGTCCAGAGGGGGCAGAGACAGCAGCAGTGCAGTGGCAGATGTCGTCCTGGAGCATGTAGTGCAGGCAAGTGAGCTCTCAGGGGAACAGCCAGCAATATATATGTGCTGCAGAGGCAGATACTGTCCCATGTGTCCAAAGTGATAGGTCCAAGTCGTTTGCATCTTCTGAATCTGGCCAATCCATGGAATAGCAGCACCAATACACGCCCACAGCATCCTTCAAATCTTCAACTTCATGACATACATGATTTTGCAACATTGTTGTGGGTGACCAACTGAATTTCCAGCAACCGACTCGTTCGAATTTCGAAAACGCGTCCGTTGCCAGGCTAGGCCATTGACAATGGGTGCGCACCGATCGGTCCATTGCTGTTCAACGCGTACAGGGGTACAACGCGTACCCGCACACATTGAATGCAATGGGCCGGCCGGGTGCACCGATCGGTCCATTGCTGTTCAACGCGTACAGGGGTACAACGCGTACCCGCACACATTGAATGCAATGGGCCGGCCGGGTGCACCGATCGGTCCATTGCTGTTCAACGCGTACAGGGGTACAACGCGTACCCGCACACATTGAATGCAATGGGCCGGCCGGGCGCACCGATCGGTCCATTGCTGTTCAACGCGTACAGGGGTACAACGCGTGCCACGCACATTGAATGCAATGGGCCGGCCGGGCGCACCGATCGGTCCATTGCGGTACAACGCGTACAGGGGTACAACGCGTACCCGCACACATTGAATGCAATGGGCCGGCCGGGTGCACCGATCGGTCCATTGCTGTTCAACGCGTACAGGGGTACAACGCGTACCCGCACACATTGAATGCAATGGGCCGGCCGGGTGCACCGATCGGTCCATTGCTGTTCAACGCGTACAGGGGTACAACGCGTACCCGCACACATTGAATGCAATGGGCCGGCCGGGCGCACCGATCGGTCCATTGCTGTTCAACGCGTACAGGGGTACAACGCGTACCCGCACACATTGAATGCAATGGGCTGGCCGGGTGCACCGATCGGTCCATTGCGGTACAACGCGTACAGGGGTACAACGCGTACCCGCACACATTGAATGCAATGGGCCGGCCGGGTGCACCGATCGGTCCATTGCTGTTCAACGCATCCCTGTACAAGTGACTGGCATATGTCACCATGCCTGTCTCAGATGAACATATGCCAGCCACAGATAGCTCCCAGGGAGTGAGGGGCACACCTACAACACCACAGCCTGTCCAAACTGTATCATAAGGCATGTAAGGCTGCATTTCCTATTGTGTGTATGTTGGTGTACATGTTGTCCTGTGGGTGTCACCTGGGGGCAGCCACCCCCAGGCTGTGCACGTGTTCATGGGGACAGGATCCTGGGTGTTACGTGTACATGACCACTGTGATGTGCAACTGTTCATATCTGTGCATGTGCCATGGTCACATTTCACGGTGGTGTATGTGTATGTCATGTCACATACCCCGTGAGTCCCATGTGGGACGGTATGTTTGAGCCAGGGTGTCCCAGTGGCACAATAGTGATGGTCCTCCACAGTCTGTGTGCATGTAGTGTTTACAATGTCTCTGATTTCATGTGCACAATGGGAGACAGTCTCCACATCCACGTTGTGTGTGCATGGACTTTGATGTTGTGCGTGTGTGTGTCACAGACGTCCATGTCTGTCCTGCAGAGGCAAGTGGAACCACTACCTGTGGGGGTCATGGTTGTTTTGCTGTGGTGTATACCTGATACTCCATGTAATGCCAGTGTCCATGTGGCAGTACAGGGTCCCTGGGAATGTACCTGTCGTTGAGCTGTGATGCCTGGGGCACATCTGTCCTCACATGTCACTGTGGGGGGTGATTGTGACATGGCAGCAGGAGATGGGAACTGTGACACGGCCTCATGATATCCAATGGGCCAACCTGGGACTTATTGATGCCACTTGTTGAACCGTGATGACAGATGTTGGCCATGTATGTACCATACATGTCCTTACGGAACTGCACACTTCATGTAGTTGTGCCTCATAATGATGTATGATGTGATATTGAGTGTGTTCAATGCCGCATATGTGGGGTGACTGACAATCTTGCTTTCTTCTCCTCTGCACTGCAGGGCTCCTGCTGTCCATAGACCATTCCCAGACCTGGCAACGATGGTGGAACGGGACAGCATCCGACGGTACCGCTTCACCAGGCAGCTGATTGAGGATTTGGCAGTGCAGTTGGCCCCACATTTGCAGCCTGGCCGGCCGTATCCTACAGCGCTGACCCCCAAGGTGAAGGTGATGGCAGCCCTACACTTCTTTGCCACCGGTACCTTCCAACATACTGTGGCGACTGCTGGTGGGATGTCACAGACCATGTTGAGCCGTGTGCTCCGCGATGTTTTGGAGGCAATGTTGCTATACCTGAACCGGTACATCTATTTCCCTAGACTGCAACGACTCACTGACGTGAAGAGTGACTTCTATGCCCTGGGGAGGATGCCGCATGTCATTGGCTCCATTGATGGGACACATGTGGCTTTGGTACCACCACAGGCCCAGGAGCAGGCCTACCGTAACCGCAAGCACTACCACTCGGTCAATGCACTGGTGGTGTGTCTTGCAGATATGACCATCTCACACGTGTGTGCCCGTTTCCCTGGTTCAGCACACGATGCCTTTGTGATGAGGAGTAGTCGCATCCCCAGGATGATGGCACAGATGCAGAACCAGCGTGCCTGGCTTGTCGGTGTGTACTGACTTTGTGCCATTGTGTGTGATCTGATCTGTAGTATTCCGCCCACTTTTCCAAGTCAGCTAATGTGCACTTGTCTGTCCGTAGGTGACTCGGGATACCCCAACATGCCGTGGTTGCTGACACCCCTCAGGAACCCTGTGACACCAGCCCAGATGCGCTACAATGAGGCACATGGTCGGACCAGGAGAGTGATTGAGCGGACATTTGGTCTCCTGAAGAGCCGCTTCCGCTGCCTCGACAAGACAGGAGGGTCCCTCCCATATGCCCCAGCGAAGGTGTGCAAGATTATCATCGTCTGCTGCATGCTCCACAACCTGGCAGTGCGGAAGGAGTTGCCTCTCATCCAGGATGACAATGACCAACATCCGCCACCTGTGGAGGATCCTGGCCTGGACCACGATGCCAGTGATGATGATGATGATGAGGGTGATGTCCGCACACAGCTCATCACCAACTTCTTTAGCTGAATGTGAGTATCCTGAGGTGTCATGTCAATGATGTGAGTTGGCATGATATGTGTAGGTGGTGCTCTGGTGCTGTTGGAGTGTGTCCATGGGCTACTTGACTGGATGTGTGTAGCGATGTGTGCTTACAGGTGGTCTGTACTCCCCAACAGTGTTGACATGCTAACTTGGTTCTGGGTGGGTATCTTGTAACATGTATTGTGCATGAGTTTTGCTGTTCTGTCCTGTTCTCCATTGCTTTTGACTGTGTGTCATTTCTGTCCTTCACAGGGTACTTTCAGATTCGTTTGGTCAACTGTGTCCACCGACGACGTGATTGTACTTCCAGGGTGGTAGCTGTTGTGTCCCTACAGGTGATGTGCGCCACACCCATGGACTTCCTTCCTTCTACAGTTGTTGACTGTGTGCCCGCTGCCAGGTGGGATTACCTTGCATCTGTAGTGGTTACGACATGTTGCAACTGTGTAATAAACCTGTGCTTCACTTTGTGATGTGCGTTGTCTGTGGTCACACATTTGACTGCCATTTGCTTACTGCACCTGTGGGCTACTTGACTACAACTGGGAATAGGTGTGGTGTCTGTGCATTGCACCGTCTTTCCTGGCAACATCAGTGTAGGCAATGAGTCAGATGGCCTAGGTGTGTATGTGTTGTGTAGCCCTGGTGGTGTGTCTCCCTCATATGTGTCACGTTGCCATTACTCACATGCCTGTGTTGTACTTGCTGTTGCAGTTCGCATACACAGTGTAATTTTGCAGTTCATCATCCCCATGACAGCACCCACGTTGGAATCACAACAGAGGCAAGTATGGTGTATTAGTGTGTTTATTGTGATACATTTGTGTGAATAGTGCATAGGATGGTTAGTGCTGTACATTTATATTGCAATCAGAAGTTCCTAGGTGAATTGAAAGTCCTGGTAGACAAAATCCCCAGTATCGGGGCCACAGTTGTCTGAGACATTGGTCCAACTTGTACTCCCCATGTCATGTGTGGGAGTTGTGTTGCCGTCAACAGGGTGAACAGTTTGTGCACAAAGGTGAACATCCAGAACAGGTTCAGGCTTCCTGGGGGTTGCACTTGGCCATCGGCCTCTCACTTGCCCCTCCTCGGACGACCCCTCTTCTTTGGGGGGGCCCCTCAAGTACAGGCTGCTGCGGTGCAGGGGACTCTCCGCCAGAGTCATCCTCCCTCCCTGTGGCAGTTGCAGTTTGTTCAGCACCAGATGTTGTTGGCACACAGGGAGGTGTAGACTGGTTGCTGTTCATCTGGCGGAGGCATTGTAATATGTCCCTGTGCACCGCCGTCATCTCTTGCAGTGTGTCCCACTTGGACTCCACGCGGGACATGTGTGAGTCCAAGCGGGCATGATGGGCAGCCTGCTGCTGTTTCATGTCTCTGAGGAGCCCCACTACCTGGCTGAGATCTCCGGTGCTGGACTGGTACGCATCGGCTATGCGTACCAGTTGTGGGTCATCATGCACACCAGACACCTCTGCAAGCAGCGACCTCTGTCTCCCACCCCTCCCACCACCCCTGCCGACATGTGCAGTGCGTGCAGTGGCACGCACAGATGACCCTGGTCCCCCTTGGGGGTTGGTGGTGGTGGTGTCCATGGCCCCACGTTGGTCCAGGGTCCCTGTGCTGGTGGTGCTCCTTGTTCTGTCCATGTCGGCAGGGATGGTATTTGTGGTGACAGTCGTTGGAGGGGTGGGTGCAGGGGGTGCAGCTGGTGGTCCTGCTGGTGCTGCAGCTGGTGGTCCTGCTGGTGCTGCATGTTGACTTGCACCGGAGGTGCCAGGTTGGTCTTCTTCATCCGAGGAGGGCAGAGGCTGTACGACACCAGTGAGCTCCGTATCCTCTTGAGCCTGGGACTGGGACTCCTCAGCGTCTGCTGCTGTGTCCCCATCATCACCTGTTTTTGGGAGACACACACAATGTATGTTATGTTTCTGCAGGCATCAATGGTTGACACACCTGACAGTTGTGACTGTGCCTCTGGGTGCGGGCCTGTACATTGCATTGTCCTAAGTTGTCACAGTCAGGGGTTGATATTGGTGTAGCACATTGTCCTGCATTATTTGGGCATTTCTATGTATTTGTTGGGGTGTGAACATGGTCTGCATTGGTTGTATTTGGTTGACAGCCGGCCCTCCTTCCCACCCAGCCAGTCAGTTATCCCACCATGGACTGTGCTTGCATTGCAGGGAGTGAAAGTTGTCTTTCAGGATGTCAGTCAGTGGTGTCCTGCTGTTGGTTGTTGCACAGTTGCCAGCAGGGCCTTGTGCTCCCCACAGCAGTAGCCAGTGTCAGCCATCTTGTCAGTTGTTTTCCACTCCCTGTGATGTGAGCATGGTTCAGGGTGGTGTTGATGGGACAGTTGTGGGGGTGAGCTATGTCTGTGACTATGACTCCCATCATGCTATTGCCTCCACCCCACTTCCCAGCATTCCCATACTTACTTGCTTTTGTGGGGAGTTCAGTGTGTGTGGGTGTGAGAGCAATGGCAAGATGGCTGACAGTGGTGTCCTGCTGTTGGTTGGTGTGCAGTTCCCAGCATGCCCTTGTGCTCCCCACGACACAGCAACAGTGTCAGACATCTTTGATGGGCCTTTCCACTCTCTGTGGGATGTGCATGCGTGAGTGTGAGCTTGCTGGGCCATGTGGTGGGGGATGTAGAGCTGTGACTACGACTCCCATCATGCTATTGCCTCCACCCCCCTTCCCAGCATGCCCATCCTTCCTTCCTTTTGACTCTGCTTCCCTGTGGGGTGGGCTGCCTGTGCTGACAGGATGGCTGGGAGTGTTGTCCTGGCAGTTGTTTGGCTAAAAGTCCCAAGAGTGTCCCTGTGCTTCACACAACATAACCCAGGGTGGAGGTTCTTTGTGGGATCTTGAGTTAGGATGTGAGGCATTGCATTCTCCCAGGTGGGTTATGTGGAGTATGTGTTGAGGGGGTGTGTGAGGGGAGGTGCTTGTGACTATGGTCAGTGCTGCAAGTCCTCCTTCCCACCCAGCCAGATATCCCACCATGGAACGTGCTTCCATTGCAGGGAGTGGAAGTTGTCTCTCAGGATGTCAGTCAGTGGTGTCCTGCTGTTGGTTGTTGCACAGTTGCCAGCAGGGCCTTGTGCTCCCCACAGCAGTAGCCAGTGTCAGCCATCTTGTGAGTCCTTTTCCACTCCCTGTGATGTGCGCATGGTTCATGGTGGTGTTGATGGGACAGTTGTGGGGGTGAGCAATATCTGTGACTACGACTCCCATGATGCTATTGGCTACACTGACTTGCCCAGCATACACAGAATTCCTTTCTTTCAGTGGTCTTCACTGTGTGTTGGTGTTGTAGTGGTGGCTACATGTCTGGATGTGTTTGTTAGTTATATTTGTGCCACTGCCTAGCTGTAGTTGTAGTTGTGTTTGTACATGTGATGACACGGTTAAATGTAACTTTGAGATGGCATGTGTTGTGTTTATCTGACTGACATACACATTTTGGGATGATTCTGTTCTGGTTGCTGTGTAATTGCTAAGAGTGCATGGTTTGACTCTCCCCTTGACAGTGATGTGTGTGTGTATTGTGGCAGAATATTGTGTACATTTGTTGTGTACTCACCAGGCTCTGGGATGTTTTCTAGTCCATAGACGCTCACTGGCGGAAGGATGGCCCGCACCTTCTCCTCCCAGGGCCTGAGGTATACTGGCTTGGCAGGAGGGCCACTGCCGGTGTATTGGCTCAGGAGGTAGTCCTTCTTCAGCAGCTCCCGTACCCTCCTGCGCACGTCATACCACCTGTTCTGGATGTCAGTCTTTGTGCGCAGACATGGTGATTGTGCGTTCACCCTGTTGATGATCCTCTCCCACATCTTGGTTTTCTGGGAGATGGGTGTCTGTTGGACCAGTGTGCCAAACAGCTGTGGCTCTACCCTGAGGATCTCGTCTACCAGGACTTCCAATTCACAATCTAGGAACTTGTGATTCTTCTTTGGGGGCATGGTGATGGGTGGTGATGGTGAGTGATGTGTGTGTTGGTGTGCAGGTGAGGGTGTGTGAGTGTGTGTTTTGCTGGGTGTATGTGAGGTAGCTATTTGTTGGTGTGCTGATGGTGTGTGGCTTGTGTGAGGGATGAGCTGTGGGTGTGTGGTTGCTGTCTGTTGAGTGCTGGCAGTAGAATAGCATTTGCAAAGGATCATGGTTGGGATTTGTGTCCTTTATATGGGTGGAGTTGTGGGTGTGTCTTTGTTCTCTGTCCCCACCCCCCCAGTATTTATTGGCTTTGTAATTGCTTGTTTGGCCTTTTTTTGTGTATTTTTCCTTAGTACTTTCTGTGCATGTTGGAAACGTTCTTGTGACCGAGTCGGACCCTGCAGTTGTCTCGTACGGTCTTCTCCGTTTCGTTCACGCTGTGTTTGTGCAGTTTTCTATGCTGCGTACGCGTCGGTCACGGTGTTTTGTGTTACTTCGGCTCGTAGTTTTGTATGCGTGTCGGTCGTACGGCTTGTCCTCCGTACGACTCGGTCGTGGTTTTCGCGCCTTGCATCGTACTTTGCGGTTTGGAGTTCGCGTGTACGTTTCGGTTGGATTTGTTCCGGGTGCGTGTCGGTCGGTTCGATTCGCGTGTTTTTCCGGCCGGATTGCTGTTTTCCGTGCGGCTCGGTCGTTCGGCTTGGGTTCAGTACGTGTCGGTCGGATTTTGCACGCCTTGCATCGTACTTGGCGTGTCGGGCGCCACAGGTACGTGTCGGTCGGAATTAATTCCGGCTCCGAGTCGGTCGGTGCTTTTTCCGGCCCGAATCGGAATCGA